>JARQAD010000009.1:15397500-17897500 GCA_029955455.1 Quercus agrifolia | reverse complement strand
ATCTTTCTAAATGAAGTTACAAAACACTGGATTAATCTGTCCTATTAAAAGGACATGGGTAAGGTGGAACAAGCACATCAACAACACCATCAAGCATTTGTGTTACCCTCATCATGGTAGGTCTAAGAGATGGATCTTCTTGAATGCACCAAATGGCAACCATGATATACCTCTCCAGTTTCTCTCTGTCATCCAAGACCTCCAAATCATATTCAACCAGGGCATCTAATACTCCTTCCCTATAGCAGTCATAAGCCCAATCAGTCAAAATTTCTTTTTCTTCCTCCGTTGTCTTCACATCTACGCTTCTTCGGCAGCAAATTATCTCCAGTAGCATGACACCATAGCTATAAACATCTACTTTGGTGGTGATTGGCATGTTCCTAAACCACTCAGGTGCAACATACCCTTTTGTTCCTCGGATGGCAGTACGTGTTTGGCTCTGGTCCATCATCAAAAGCTTTGCCAATCCAAAATCTGCTATTCGAGCATTGTAGTATTCATCAAGAAGTATGTTCTGAGGCTTTATATCACAATGGATAATCTGGGGGCTGCACTCGTCATGCAAGTACAAGAGTCCTCTCGCAATTCCAGAAGCAATACTGATTCTTTGCTTCCAACAGGGTTTCAAGTCTCCAAAAAGAAAACTTGCCAAAAGTGCCATTGCTCAAGAACTCATATACCAGTAATCGTTGTAGTCCCTCATCACAGAATCCTAGCAAACGAACCAGATTTTTGTGATGTGTTTGACCGATTACTTTCACCTCAGTCTTGAATTCTCTCTCATAATCTTGAAACGAACTATGTAACTTCTTGACTGCCACAGGGACACTAGAACCCATTTCTATTGCTCCTTTGTAAACCACACCAAAAGCTCCCCTTCCCAATTCTTCCTTGAACCCATCTGTTGCTTCTGCAAGTTCTTGGTACGTAAAACATCGCATATTTGTTTCCACAGAATTAACATTGCTCATAGGTCTTTTGAGCTTCTTGTGGTAAATAAAGAAAATACCCAGACAAATTGCAACAATTAAAATCATGTTAACAAACACAGAACCACCGAGAAGAACTGACCACATTAGGATCAAATTGTTCCGATTCTTTTTCTCCACTTGTGCTTCAGGACTACCCATGCGAGGATCCGGATGTGGGATGGAATTATTGTTTCTGATTTTGATAAAAGCCTTCCCACCATTAAGCCTGCTATCAACTCTTCCATTAGAGAGAGGTAGCTTCTTCTTCCAACAGCTAGCACCTCTAAAAATGGCAACAGCACACATACAATCTTCCATGCAAGACTGTTTGCATTGATCTTCAGCATAAGGCGTGAGGAACGCGTAGTCTGCCATTGGCCAATCTGTATTTATTAGCTCCTCAAAAGAATAAAGATCTTTTCTTTGTTGACTTATCTCGTCTTCATCACAGTCTTGTATGAATTCTGGCTTGCAGCTGCCATACTCGTCATTTGGATCGAGTAAGGAGAATCCCTTGGGGCATGTATACTTTGGCCTTGAATCTGATCTAATTGTGCAGACACTGTTATACCCACAAGTGCCACTACCAGCTGTAGATACTAAACTGGCAAGACAAATATTATTTGGGATAGACCAGAGCACAGTCCAGCTTCCATTGGCTTTGAAATTCTTTGGGTGAGAATATTGGGTGAAAACTCCATCAAAGTTGAGAGTAGCTCTGAAATAGAAATCAGCAGTTGACTCTAGCTTTACCTTGGTTAGAGGAAATGTTTGATTGTTCTCTCTCAGAACGTAAATGTAGCCTGAATTGTTGAAGACCAGTTGTTTACCAGGACTCGATGTACCAGAATCACCAGCAGTAGCAGTAGTTCCACTTTTATAATAAGGGTCGTTAGGATTATCTGTGGGCAAGTTTATGGTATTGAGCACAAGATCGCCATCATCACGCAACCTTAGCAGAAACCTCCCTTTGGAAAAGTTGGTCTCTGATTTACGAGAATAAAATACCCCAAATCTTTCCACAGTTTGTGAAGGCAATAATGTATCACTGGGATATTTGAAGGTCTCCCATAAGTTATTAAAGTTGCTATCTTGAAGCACAAAGTTGCCTGTGTTGCTCATAACACCATAGGCTACAGTACCAATAATTGTAATAGATCTCCATAACTCATCGCCTTGAGGACCAGTGAGTACTAGCCCATTGTCTGCAGTTAGCACCACTTTGGATCCCCTTGGAACCGGGTTATCTAATCTAGGATACCAAACAACGGTTTTATCTGGTATTTTGGCAAACCAAATGGAAAGAAGGAAGAGATCTTTCTGGTCGAGTTGGCGAAATCCCATGGCAAAATCACCGGAAGGTGATAGCCATGAAGTGCTGTTGTCATCGGCTGTGAGAGAGTTGCCAACAGTAACATTACCATTACTTTGAGCAATAGAGAAAATTGGTAGCAGAATTAGTAAGAAAAGAAGGTGAGGCAGAACAAAATCCATGACTGCCAGAGTGAATTGGGTTCATGCAAAAATAATAAAGGAACTTGAATTAAATAGCCTAGCTATGGCGACAAGATAAACCAGTACTGTTCTAGGTCAAGCAAAAGTCTTTACTTTGTCAGCTTCAACGGTGCAAGAAGTTACGAGATACATCAAGACGAGATGGTAAGACGAGATGGTATACGGTGTTTTTAGTACATACATCCTTCCTCTCATAAGAGTACAAATCTCACAAAAATATAAAGAAAGATGCATGCATCAGAAACCTATAAATTTTCTCGAAGACAAGGTACGCTAATACTGTTGCAGTACATAGAGGTCTGTTGCAAAAGCTGAAAAGCAATCGTGGTAAAACACTTTCTTTTTTTTTCTTGATAAGAGGACGAAACACTCTTGCTTTCATAGACTATTGTTGCTGTTATAACTGCAATAGTTTTAGTATCTATAATACTATATGGCGTGAAATGACTAACATAATTGACTTACTCAAAATTTTCCAATGATATTTCCCTTCTTCCAGTGTCATACACTATTCAATTGGAGACTGAAAACGAATTCAGAAAATAAAATAGAAAGATAAAATCAATTGATTCAAAATCAAGAGATTTAAAATTCAAATTCAAGTTTCCAAACAAAACTTAAAGTGTGAGGGCGATGTGATTTTGCCACCTACAAGGGAGTCGCTATTTATTTTATCTAAAAGGAAAATTAAGAAAACTTTCATAAGACACCTCTTCATCGAAAGATTTTAAAAATAATCATCGAAAATACAAAAAAAAAAAAGCAAAATATAACTTGACTTTTGTCTAAACATGAAAAACGGGTCGATTTGGGTAAAAAAACGAGTCATTCTTAACGGGTTAGATCTATTAGGTTACTAGTTAGGTTGGTTTACAGGTCAGCTCGTACTTTTTCACATTATTTTTTTGTTTGATATGTTGTCATCATAGGTTATAAACCTTTTTTGTTCAGTTAACAATAGAACTGGTGCATAGTCACAAATGAAGAGAGAAATCTATTATGTACACGAGATTTTGCAATGTTAAATCATAAAAGTTTTATTAGAAATTTTGAAAAATGGTGGACTTGAACCCTGTATGTCTCAAAACATCTAGAGCTGCTAACTGATTGAGATATAGGATTATTAGTTGTGGCTTACATATTTTGTTATATACTTTTAGATAGAAAAGGTTCGGTTTTGCAATATCTTGTTAATGTTATTCACTTTCATTATATACATATATTGGAATAAAATGGATATTGATATTGTTATTAGTACTGTTTTGCTACAGGTAAGGCTTATGAATAAATAGCTACTATTATTAGCATATGAAACACAAATAATAAAAATAACATTAATAACTTAGGTCTAGCCATTTTGGTGTTTGTTTGAGTGTGTATATATAATAGTAATAATAATTAGTCTTTGAATACGCACGTGAAGCTCTTCTAATTTTTTTTTTCCTTTCTAAAGATTAATAATTTTCAACCTATAAAGTAATCACATATATACAAAGTGCATACACAAATGAGTAAATTGCAAAAATGTGTTAAAAAAAGACTGCAAAATTTCCTATAAAAAAAAGCGTGAAAAGACTTTGAAGATGAATTTTTATTACATTAACATTGTAAAATAGAAAGAATAAGAAAACCCAACCAAAAAAAAGAAATAAAAAAAAGAAAAGAAAGGTATCAACAAAAAAATTCAAAAGTCTTGAAACTCACACGGTAAAGTAATAATAAAATTTGATGCAACCACCCACAAAATTTTTTGGATCCCATTGCATTTTTTTTTTCTCTTTCATTTGACATAATTTATCAATTTGTTTTTATTTCGGGTTGAAAAAATTGGGTTCATATCAAGTTACATTTACCTCTTTTGGGGGAGAAACCTACTGTTATGAAAGATGATGAATGAACTTTTTTTGATAAACAAGTGTTTGGTGTTATTCAATTAAAAGGTGTTCTTAAAAAAACAGTAATAATAATAATAAAATAAAATAAAAACTCCCTCTTGAATAATTTCTTTTGAGGTGATTTATGCGTGTTTCGGAAAATGAGCTTATGAGGCTTATTATAGTGCTCAACAAAGGGTGTAGGGTCATTCCCAAGTGATGTGGAATCAATTCTACATGAATATTTGTCAAAAAAAATTTTGTACATAGCTTACTAGCTCTAACCTATGTATGGAGGGTACTATTTCTGTGTACACAAAGTTAGGGTTCCAAACAGATTTTAATGCATAAGTTATCATTTTAGTTAAATAACTTTTTTAGCAAGAACCATCACTAGTCATTGGCCATCTAGTGATATCATAAATGGGGAATGGAAGATTAAGTCGTAAGGAGTACAAAATGAAATGTCAACATAGTCTATGCTAAAAGGAAAAATTACCAGGATACACATGTCTTGACATACTGTTGCTCTTTCCTTGATTTTTGAGGCAATTACCCAACTGAACTCCAATTCCCCTTGTTTTATTTCATAGTTATTATTATAGCTATTTGGTCAACCAATTCCTAGCTACCACATAATACACATATTTTATGTTATGTGAGATTGGTTTTAAATCACTAGACATGAGCATCGTCGTTGTGCCACATGTCAATTCATGATCGGTCGATATTACAATTACTTCTAAACACATGAGTTTATACATTGAGCACCACAAAAGATGCGGATACCGTTGGATTAATATTTGAATATTGCAAGTTACAAGCTAAGATATAATGATTATACATGTCTTATTTTCATAGTCTTTGGACATTTTATTTTATGGTATATTGGTGATTTATCAATTAAATTAAGGTTAGATCATTTTATAGTGGTACTTTAGTTATGTAATGTATTATAAGTCTATTTAAAAAAACTCTATATATTACTTTCGTATTTGTGTGTTCTAATAAGTATTACTGTTTCCTCCAAAAAAAAAAAAAAAGGATGTTTATCCCACATCGGTTGTGTTTATTAGATTTTTAGTCTTTATAACTCCAGACTACTACTATAAAAGGTTAGACTCTTTTGTAGTGGTACTTTGGTTATGTAATATATTATAAGTCTGTTTAAAAAAACTCTATATATTACTTTCGTGTTTGTATGTTCTAATAAGTATTACTGTTTCTTTAAAAAAAATATAGGGATGTTTATCCCACATCAGTTGTGTGTGTTAGAGTTTCAATTTTTATAACTCCAGACTACACTATAAAAAGTTAGACCCTTTTATAGTAGTACTAACCTTTTATAATAGTACTCTGGTTATGTAATGTATTATGAGTCTGTTTAAAAAACTTAATATATTACTCATTACATGATAATGAGATTCATCCAAAAATATTTTTTGAGAATAAAAGATTTTACCAATTGTGCTAATTGAAACGCACAAATTAAATAATAAAAAAAAGCTAAGAGTTTTGTAACTTAATGATATTGTTTCTTTTTCTATACCTTTACATCCTTAATCGATGTAACTCATAATTAAATAAAAAAAGAACTAAACAACGAAAGTCCTAATTCAATTGAATGATAGGCAATAAAAAACAAGTTTGATCGAATGTTCCTGACATGTGGGGGCAAAACGTGATGAAAGGCCATCTTGTATCAAATATCAGTTCATTAAAAAAAAAAAAAAATTCTGAGAACAAATAACAATTCATGTTTTTGTAATTATTATTATTATTATTATTATTATTATTATTTGGGTAAGAGAGTAGAATGTGTAACTCTTTGCAGAGTAGCCCATTGGCCGACTAATTATTATGATAATATTGTTGTTTTGAACATTCATTGGCCGGCTGCTAGAGCCAAACATCTTGTATGGGATCTTAGTTGTATTTTTAGAGAGAGAGAGAGAGAGAGAGAGAGAGAGAGAGTTGTGCATCCATAGAATCTTAGGTTTCTTCACTAACTATTTGAATTATTTAATTGGTCATCTAACTGTTCATTATAATTCTTCATTTTGTACGTCAACTTAATTCATTAACTCTCAAAATTATATTAATTCATTCTTAAATTTGTTTCTCTTTTAAATTTTAACAAAATTAATTAATGTGTCAAATGGAACAAATGTTTAAGGTTATTATAGAAAATGCAAAGATTTTAAAATCAAGTTAATTTTATTATTAATTCCATCAAAAATTGACATGAAGAAGAAACTAAAGAATCAAAATTATTTAATTTTGAAACTTGAAACACTAAATTGATACAATTAATAGTTGAGATGCCAAATTAATCTTTATCTAATAATTATATTATCAAATTAATAATTTAACTTTAAAAAACAACTTCAAGACAATATCCATTCTAGATTCTATGAATACTACACTATACTCCATTAAATTCCTCAAAATTTCCAACAAATACTCATGAATCACGACCCACTTCAAGACAATAGTTATATTAGAATCCAAGAGAATCATTACTATAATCCACTGAATTCCTCGAAATTTCCAACAAATATTCAATGATTATAACGAAGTATAGGATTAGGCAAACAGGGTAAAAAGGCTATGGGACCAAATCATTTCGTACTATATATATGGTCCCATTGATTGAGAGGAAATGCCTCAAAACCTTGTAATGGCTCTAGAAATTGAAGAACAACATGTTGAGTCACTCTCCTCCATGGATCACAATTTATGTGTCAAAAATTTCATATGGTCCAGGGAAGAATGGCCAGCAATAAATTATGACGCATTTGCAGATGGAGATGACATTCCCATTATAAGCCTTCAGGGAATTTTAGATGAGAAAAAGAAAAAGAGCCAAGATTATGAGATTTTGTGCCAAGCCATGGTAAATGCTAGCTCCAATTGGGGATTCTTCAAATTAGTAGATCATGGGGTTGATTTGAAAGTCATAGAGAACGTGAAATTACGTTTAAATGAGCTTTTTGATCTTCCTATGGAGCAGAAGCTGAAGGGTGCTAGATCTGCCAGTTTACCATTGCGCTACCGTGCCACAAATCCTGATTATGGGAAAATTTTACCTTGGGCTGAGATCTTACAACTGCTTCAGTCACCCAAACATGTTGTTGCATTTGCAAAAACGGTGTTTGGTGATCAACATCAGCCATTTAGGTAATCTTTCTTTCTCATAAGAGGTAATATATATATATATATATATATATATATATATATATATATTTGGGGATAATGGAAGTTATAGAGTGACAAACATGGATTTCAACTTACACTACTACTTAAAGTATGTGTTTGGATTAGTTTTATTCTGATTTGTTGAAAGTGGATAAAAATATTTTTGTATCTAAAAAAAGTGAAATTAAAAATAAATATATATATATATATATATATATATATAAGCAACTAAATTAATAAGCTTAAAGAGTAAAACTAATCCAAAAAAACATGTTAAGCAAGTAAAGTTGTGATTTTATCATGCGTATAGTAGAGCTCTTGATCATAGTTGGACAATGCAAAAACTATATTTGATGATAACCTAACTAGAGTTATTAGTAACTATTATGTCAATACAAAAAAAAAAAAAAATCCCCAGTAACTACTATGATCACGTGTTAATGTAAACATATTGTAATAGAGATTTTCATTTGGGTGATTAATTATATATACAAAAACACTAAAATACACTTTTAGCTCTTAAAATTTTCATTTTGCCCCTTTACATTTTAAAATTTTAATTTTGGTCCTTCATGTTTGATTTGTTTTCATGGTCCTTTATGTTTTAAAGTTTTGGCCCTTCATATTTGATTCAGTTTTCTATTGAACCCTTAATATTTCAAAATTTTCATTTTCATGAAGGACTAAAATGAAAGATCAAATAAAAATTTTGAAACATAAAGAGCCAAAATGAAAACAATTCCAAATTTTAAATCCTTTTACTTTAGTCTCTATGGGAAAATATATACAAGTTTGTGTGTATACATGCATGTTTATGTGAACAATGATGGAAGTGTGCATACACACAGGTTTCTAGCTAGGTTAGTCTACTCTTGATAATTTGACACAAACACAAAAACACACCAGTTTTTTTTTTTTTTTAATCACCACTCTTAATTAATCTCTTGTTTGTTGTTTTTGTTGTTCTTATTCTTAATCTCTTGTTCACTAAATTAATTGGGTGCTGCTTTTATGTTTAGACTAACTTTAGTTTCATAATAATTCAGCGATGCAATGACTGAGTACATGCATGAATTGGACAAACTAGGAAAGAAAATTTTTGAGATGTTGGCACATGGATTGGGCCTTGAAGATGACTTCTTTACAGAGAGCTTTGAAGAGAAAGAAGCCACCATGATCAGAGTTAACAGATATCCTCCTTGTCCCCTTCCAGAAAAATGTCTAGGACTTGGGAGCCATTCAGACCCCCATGCTCTCACAATATTGTTTCAAGACCATGTTGGTGGACTTCAAGTCTTAAAGACTGTCCACCAATGGGTTGGAATCCGACCTATCCCCAATTCTTTTATCATCAACATTGGTGACACCCTTGAGGTAATCCCCCCCATTTGTTGAAATGGTTCAAATGACTTTATAAGAGTCGGCTCGATGCAATTTAAGAACTAAGGGTCAAAAGTATATTTTGGTTATCTAAAAAAAAGAGTATTGGGTTAACCTTAAAGAATAAGTTTAGGAGTAACATAAAAGAAAAAAAAGAAAAAAAGAAAAGAAAAGAAAGCAATATGATATAAGGGTGCTTGTAGAGAGACTCAAAGAAAGACGTTTGATGGGAAAGCTTAAGGAGAGAGACGTTGATTCCATTTCTTTTTTTTTGGTAAACCATGAACTAGCATAAAATTAAGAATTCAACAGTCTATTACAACACATATTGGCCTTATCAAAAGCCAAAATAGACTCCACCACGGGCGGTGGGTTACAAAAAACAGCAAAACTATACAGAGATTGAGATCCAAGTTTAGCTAATGTGTCTGCGCATTGGTTAGCTTTACGAAAGGCATGGATCACGCGCTTGTTTGGAAATTCCTTTAAAAGGTTCCTACAATCAATTAGGAGGGGTTCCATTAATAAGTTTTCATATTCATTATTCATAAGGATAACCACACTTAAAGCATCTAATTCAATGATTAGTTGTTGAAACCCCAACTCCTTGGCAAGCAGCAACCCATCTCTCAGTGCCCATAGCTCGGCCAAGATGCTATTAGTGAATCCCAACCCCCTTGCAAAACCTTTCAGTCAGACCCCATCATGATCTCTGAATAAACCCCCACCCCCTGCTCTATCTGGGTTCTTCATAGTTGACCCGTCAGTGTTGAGCTTCACCCAGCCCCTAGGTGGCTTTTCCCAGCCCATCGAAACAATGTTTTTCAGCTGCTTGGTCTTCGATGAAAGCCCAATCAAGTAGAACTCAGTGCTGCCCTGAATGCATTTCCTCCAATTTTGAGTATCCAAAGTACCGGATCTGAACAGAAAGGTGTTTCTGTGAGTCCATAAATACCATAAACCCATAGGAAACAGTACCCTCCAAGGAATACCTCTAACCGTGACATTCAACTTGTCAATGCAGTTAACTTCCAACCAAGTTTTAAAGGGAAGAGTAAAAGAATTTCTGCAGTAGTAGGGTGTTTGTAGCTACAGCTAGAATTGATGAGTAATCTCACAGCCTCTGAACAAGTGCTCTATGGTCTCAAAATGTTTATTGTATAATTTACACACCGGATCAATGGTTAATCCTCTTGAACCCAGCACTGGGCCGTAGGAAGACTACCATGGAGACAAAGCCATAGAAGAAACTGAATTTTTGGGAGTGTTTCAAACTTCCAAACCCAATTAAAAGACTGAGTTTCCAAGCTCAGGGGGTTTAATCCCTTTGCTATGAGGTAGGCAGCTTGTAAGGAGAAAGAGCCATTTTTGGAATAGGCCCACATGAGACTATCATTGGTTTGGGGAGTATAAGAGAAGGGTGTGGCCTTAATGGCGTTAAGCATGTTATCTGGGAGCTCAAAGGAAATGCTTGAAGGTTTCCAAATATGATTTTCATCAAAGCATTGCCTAACAGACAGCTCTTCTTCACCACGGTTCAGGGGGCCAATAATAAGCTCCCTTACTCTCCCTTAAAGTTTGCTTCTTTTTAAAGTTTTTATTTTACATTAATAATTGAGAGTAAGAGGATTTAAAATCTGAATGATGCATATATTAGTATGGTAAATTAAGGGGGAAAAAAAATTAGGTCTTCATTCACTTGGCCCATAGACAATTGTCTAAGTAACCTAATGAAAGAGCCAACGTGGACTTCATTATGGATGCTGGGCCTAGATCAAGACCAAAGAGAGAATGATAGAAACTCACTCTCCTGACTTGCATATTGGGTGTTCTGCTTAATTCTATTTGATCTAGGATTTAAGTTCTACCACTCGTTCTTGTTGGCAAAAAATAGTATTTAGATGTTAGAAAATTTGAATATTTGTTTGTTAAGACTAATAATCTTAATGAGTTTAACAAATAATACTGTTAGAGATATATTAGCTTATTAGCATAGGTTCAAGTCTAATTATACTATGTATGTAAGTCAAGTCTCCTACTTGTACTAGAAGTCTATTAGTCTAGGATTTATTTTATTATATATACCCATGTTATGGTTTATTGTAGCACATGTTTTGTATTACACTCTTATATAATAAAGATGTAACCCTTAAGGGTTTTTTCCATGGATGTAGGTCATAAGGCTGAATCATGTAATCCTGGTGTTTGTGTATTCCTATTTTATGCTTCACTCTTCCATATCTATTCAAGCATATTCAACATGGAATATATCATAGCTAATATTTAACAAATACTAACAATTTAGGATACGTTTGGTACACTTAATGAGGATTACAATAGGAATTGTAATATTCATTACTAGGAATAAAATGTGTTGCAATGTAATAACTAAACCTATTCATTAGTTTGGTTGTGAGTTATAACATTAGAATGAAACTTAAAATTTATTTTAAGAAATATCTTACTCATATAATTATATCCCTTAAAAATCATTATTTTTAAATTTAAGAGAGATATGTGTTATTTTTTATGATTTTTTATTTTTATAATTGTTAGATGTATATGGAAAGTTTGTTTATTTGGAAATATATTAAGTTTTAAAAATTATTGCACTTACTAAGGAATAGTTAATACAACCTTTTAAAAATGAATAATTATTCATCATTTTGAAAAATAGCTATTCATACGAAATGACTATTCTTTGTAATAAAAACATAACTAAACTAAAGAATAACTAAACTATAGGAATAATTATTATATTATAACACCTATTATAGTCTACCAAACATGCTATTAGTTTATTTATTTCCATCAATTAATAAACACTTATAGTCGTACTACCAACTTTGTAGGCATGGACTAATGGGAGGCAAAAGAGTGTTGTACACAGAGCAGTGGTAAACAAAGAGAAACAGAGGCTATCAGCTGCATATTTTCTCAGCCCATCAAGTTCTGCAATCATGGACTGCCCTCCTCAGCTCATGGTGATGGACCAAAGCACCAATCCAAGAAAGTATATGCCTTTCATTTGGGAAGATTTCAAGAAGGAACTTCTGGTTCAAAAGAGGGTAGTAGGTAAAACTGCCCTCAATAGATACCTCATTTCTAATTGAAAAGCCAATATATTTTCAGCGATGGACCAGGCCATGCGCATAAAAGTAATAATATAGTCAAGGTTATTAACTTTTCTAATAAAATGGAGGTATTGAATCCATGGAGGCTGGTCCTCCATCGTGTAACCTACATTTAGTGAAAAAGAAACATTTTTCATGAAATATATGTAATCATTATCATGCAGTGGAAAGCATTCTAGATTTAGTTTTTAATACTCACAACTAATAACGCGTCCCAGATTATACTGTGGGAACTACATATAGATCAAAACAATGTTAGACTAGTATTATGTCAACTATAAGCTAGTTGTCGAGCATTAATTATATGCTTAGACTTTTTGAATTTGTAATCTTCAAAATGCATAACAGTCTCGATCTGAAGTTTGTACTTTTGGGTACTCGATCAATAAATCTGTCTAATTCAATTACACGTGTGGAAGACACGACTAATCTTCTTGTTGTCGATTCAACCTAAAAATAGAATGGGAACTGGGAAGTAATATGGTTCATTGGTTATAAACTTATAATTAGTATAAACATACAAGCTAGCATAATGTATTAACTAATAATGTATGTAACAATTGTAGGGAATATATGACAAGTAAAAAGCCATACGTAATTCCTGTCTTGTCTAAATGAAACATTATATATTTCAAACTTGGAAGAATCCTAGAACTTGCTTCACCCTTAACCAAATTAATGGGCCAAGTCGAAGTTTATGTAACAGTTCTTTTTTCAACGACAAAACCCCCACCAAGTCCTTTTCTTTTTTTGTTTAATTAAAACCGACTCCAACCAAACCGATTGAAATGTGGAAGTGACCCTCGAGCAATTGTACGTACAATGGCAAATATAAACTTTGAATTTGCAATTACGTTTGCTGGACCTTATCCATTGGATTTCTTTGATTGCTAGCTAATTGCATACTTCGGTACATAAATTAGTCACTGCCGACTTAGTTTGGCCCACCATTGCTTGATTTGTTTGGAATAAATTTGAATAATTCACATCTACTTATTTAATAGAGATGATTTTGTATATTAGGAGCTGGGATACCAACTTTCTTTTAGAGAGTCGACAGAATCTCCGCATGAATAAACGGAGTGTTCAAGAATCAGGAGTTACAGGGGCAACGTGTGAGGCGCATGTCTTCCCATGTGTCTCAACTCTCGAGTCTAACTAAGATGTTCGTGAAAAAGACTAATGGAACGAGAGTTGAACTTGTGTGCAGTGCACTGCACAAATGCTTGTGTAGGAAGAAACACGAGCTTTGAAATCTTTTTAGCTTACTTTGCCTACTTTTCATGTTAATGTTTCTTCCAGGTTACTTCGGAGAAAGTAGAGAGAAAAACAGAAAATAGTATTAACAAAAAAAATTTAGGATATATATATGGATTGAGTTCAAGTCAGTGACAGAGGTAAGATTTCAAGTCAAGAGGGGCAAGATTAAAAGACAAGATTGAAAGTAAAATTTATCTAAGAAATATTATCGATGCTATTAACAAAATAAATAATCAACTATATGCCAAAGTCATTTTCATACATAATCTAATATAAAATTTTACTTTAATTCATTTATTTCATTTCTAATTAAATTTACTCAATTGCAAAATCTACTTCAATACGAGCTATGAAGTTGTATGTGTTCCTCAATGCCATGAATGCTTTTAAAATGTCATGTAGACATTTGAGTTTATAGCAAAAAATTTGGTTTTTTATTTTATTTTCTTTTTCTTTTAGATTAGCAAAAACTCAGATTGAAAATGGTTGATTACTATATTTTGTAAATAAGAGGCGGACCGGTGAGGTGCTGCAGTTTGGTATCACTATATTTTGTTTTTCCCAATCATATATATTCAGCAAAAGTTGTGTGCAAAACCAATATACTAGTAGGTGGGACCCATTATTTAATAAAAGTGCTGCTTCAGTGCTTTGTGAATTTAATTGTTGACAAGTTAGCTATACATATATAGTAAAAACCAAAAGTTGTTTCTATCGGTAGGGGCAAATGACCTTTTACTACGTTTATTAATAGTTTACTACTAGTACATAGAGAATTTTTGAGAAGGTCAGGAGGGAAACTGCCCCCCTTGGACCCCCCTCCCTCCGCCCCTAGTTCAAGTTACACATAATATAACTTTAAACAATATTACACCATACAATATTTTTTAATTGGATGCAAATTTTAACAAATTTATTGTTAGATTACATTATTTTTGTATATTTTTCATACTTACAAAATTTTAAGATGATCAAAGATTAATAGTCATGTCATCAAACAATTTTTTATATTCAAGTTTTTGTAATTTATAATAATGCATAAAATATGAGTTTATGGATCAAATGATAAATAACATCCAATTGACATAAAAATTAGTATGATTGTTAAAAACATATAGAACATATAATTCAACGGTGAGATTTTCAAAATATGAATTCTATAACAAGTTATTATGTAATGTAACATTGCTTAGATTTACATCAGGTGTAACTTGAACCCAACTCTATAAGTGTATATATATATCTTCTCTACCAATATGGTGGATTGTTCTGTGTAGTCTTACTAGTTATTATTAAAACATATTACTATTTTGATCCCGAGTTTAATTTTGTTTTTAAATTATCAATTGTATTTATTTAGGTTTAAAAAATTATTAATGTCATCCTTATATTGATTATTAACTTGTTTTTATTAGATGAATAATTTTTCATGAAATTTTCTTTTATGTCTACTGATTTGACATATATATATACTTGTAATGTTTCATGTTTGTTTATGGAACAGTTAACTTTAACTTTCAACTTTTTAAAACCGAACATGTTTTAAGAAGTAACATTAGTCAAAAAATGGTGTTTAAGATTTTAGTCTAAAAAAAAGTCCAATTTTAAACCACTCTAACAAGTAAAAAATTAATTTTAATTCTAGGTAACATAGGAGCAAAGAGTTTGAAATTTTTACTGTGCTGGTAAGACCCAAAACATTAAAAACTATCTTGCCACCCCGGTGAGTTGATGCAAACCTCCAGCGGGCTGGCACAAGTTGAACTCGGATGGGGCATCTCTAGGAAACCTAGGGAAGGCAGGTGGGGGTGGTTTGATCCGAGATTCCCAAGGAAATTGAGTGAAAGGCTACATGAGGAGAATTGGAGTGGCTACCAGCGTTACAGCAGAGTGTTGGGCCTTGAGGGATGGTCTGCTTTTGGCCTTTCAGCTGGGCATAGCACAGCTGGTTGTAGAACTGGATGGTAGAGTAGTTGTTGATCTCCTTGTTTCTAACAACTCCTCTAACAAACTCTACTCTCCTATCCTTAATGATTGCAAATCCCACCTCACATGGTTCTGGCAAATCAGTATTAATCATGTGTATCAGGAAGGGAACAGGTGTGCAGACAAGCTAGCCAAGGATGGATGCATAATATTTCGGGAGTGGATTTTGTTGTTTTTGATCAGCCTCCCTCTTCTGAACTTCGTAATATTTTGTTCTCAAATGCAGTTGGCATGCACTCATTAAGGCGCCTAGCCAATACTTTGCCCACGTTGGCTTCTTAATAATAAAGACGTGTAATTTTTACATTTTCAATAATTCGATAAATTAGAATAAAGGCAATATTAATTCATTTTAAAAAAAAAATTAATTTGATACCGTCCATGGTTTATAAGAAAGAACGAGAATTCAACGCAAACGTTTGGTTCAAACTTCAAACTTCAAACATCGTCTAATTTTATAAATCACATCAGTGATAAGTGCAAACATCAAAATAGTGAAATAAATAAAAATCAGTGCATCGCATTCATTGCTTGCCAGGGTGGACAGGGACGAAACCAGGATATGAACATAGGGGGGGCCAAAGCATGAACCAAGAAAAATTCAAGTGACATGGTCTAATAAAAAAAAAAAAAATCATGGTAGACAAAACAATTACACTTTATTACCATAGATATTTAAGTCAAGAAGGAAATAATATGAACAAAAAAAGTTGAAAGTTACAATATCATATTCTAACCTTTTCGAAGAAGAAGAATAAAAAAAGAAGAGGACTTCAGATCTCCAGATTTTGGGTAATTGGAATTAATATGTTGATTTTATCACGTTGACCAACTCACCAATATGATAAACCCACACTTTTGGATGCAACTAAAAATCACACTAGTAGATACTTTAATCATTCTCAAAAAAAAAAAAAAAAAAAAAAAATTAGTGCATCGCATTCATTGCTTGCCGGGGTGGGCAGGGACAGAACCAGGATATGAACATAGGGGGGGCCAAAGCATGAACCAAAAAAAATTCAAGTGACATGGTCTAATAAAAAAAAAATCATGGTAGACAAAACAATTATACTTTATTACCATAGATATTTAAGTCAAGAAGGAAATAATATGAACCAAAAAAGTTGAATGTTACAATATCATATTCTAACCTTTTTGAAGAAGAAGAATAAAAAAAGAAGAGGATTTCAGATCTCCAGATTTTGGGTAATTGGAATTAATATGTTGATTTTATCACGTTGACCAACTCACCAATATGATAAACCCACACTTTTGGATGCAACTAAAAATCACACTAGTAGATACTTTAATCATTCTCAAAAAAAAAAAAAAAAAAAAAATTAGTGCATCGCATTCATTGCTTGCCGGGGTGGGCAGGGACGGAACCAGGATATGAACATAGGGGGGGCCAAAGCATGAACCAAAAAAAATTCAAGTGACATGGTCTAATAAAAAAAAAAAAAAAAAAAATCATGGTAGACAAAACAATTACACTTTATTACCATAGATATTTAAGTCAAGAAGGAAATAATATGAACCAAAAAAGTTGAAAGTTACAATATCATATTCTAACCTTTTCGAAGAAGAAGAATAAAAAAAGAAGAGGACTTCAGATCTCCAGATTTTGGATAATTGGAATTAATATGTTGATTTTATCACGTTGACCAACTCACCAATATGATAAACCCACACTTTTGGATGCAACTGAAAATCACACTAATGAAGTTTTCAAAACTTTGTTTGAGGATTTTAAAAAATTGGGATATTAATATTAAGAGTTGACAATGCTACATCATCAATATTGGCTTCTAAAAGAATTTTGCATTTTATTTTTTGAAAAAAATTTAATATTGTAATTGACTTTTCTATAATTTATAAATCAATTAAAAAGTCATATAAATTATTGTCACCCCCGTAAGAGAATTTTTTTTCTCTATGAGATTTTTTTTATTTTTTATTATGAATTATTGAATTATGATATTTGTGATTTGTAGATTTTTTTTTGTATTGTATTTGGACTATAGAGGGACCATGGGCCTAAAATAAGGAGGTTAAATAATTAGTTTCTTTTGAACTATTTGGACCATTCCAAAAATTTGAGGGGCTAACTACAAAACCAATATACTACTTATATGTTTCAAAGAAATGGTTGTGGGGGAGGGCCCCTGCCCCTTAGTGGGTCCGTCCCTGGCGGTGGGGCGTAACTACCATGGTGTCATGGTGCGTTAGAAAAAGATGAAAAGCAAAAAGCAGAGTATATTTTAGTATATAGTTTTAATCATAACCATGCATATATATATATATATATATATAAATAATATATTGCAATATTAATTGTAATATCATTTCATACTTTAAAGTTTTCAAGCCAAAAATGTATGGGTGGAAATAGACCTTGTTGCTACACGTGGCTGCTTTAGGCTTTGTTTGACCCATATATTAGCAGTCATCACCAAGGATTCATTTGTTTCGCCTGAAAATGATTTCAAGAAATCATTTTACACCGGTCTGTGTGTTTGGTAGCTACAGAAAATTAGGTCAAACAGAAATTGAATTTCTTGTTGACTGTAGGTGTAAAACCATTTTAGTTTTTATTTTACCTTCAAATTATTTTCAGACTTGGAAAATAGAAGAGATAGAGAAAGAGCAAGAAGAGATCGCACCACCGCCCAACCCTAAATCGCACCAGTTTCGTCGCACCCCAACATCGACGAGATCGCGCCGCCTGACCCACCCATGCTCGATCTCTCTCTTTCTCAATCTACCTCTCCCTTTCCCTCAATTGTCGATCACTCTCTTCCTCCCTCTCTCCGTTTGACCGAGTTTTTGAGTTTAACGAATGTTGTGTTTTGATTTTTTTTTGGTTTTGTTTTGATTTTTGTTTGGTTTAAGTTTATATATTGAAATTTTTTATTATGAAACTTGTTTGGAAACTGAGAAAATGGCCGAGAAAATGTGAAAATTTTGTAGAAAAATAATATTTTCAGAATGTTACCAAATACCAGAAATTGTTTTCCGAATTATTTTCCATTGCAGAACCAACCATTCAGATTTCATTTTCTTTACTAGAATTCATTTACCACTGCATTCATTTTACACTCGGAATTCAATTTACATCGAACCAAACGCACCCTAAGAGCACTTTCATCATCAGCCTAACTAAAGCAACGTCAGCCTTTACGTCATTCTCGATACATTTATTAAGCACTATTTACTCAATGCGCTGAATAAAACCAAAAAAAAAAAAAATTTGAGAAGAAAGAAAATAATATTAAAATAGAATAATGTGGCTTATGAAACAAAAGTTGGGTTTTTTTTAGACCAAATTTGGCTACTCTCTTATGAAGAAAATTAATTTGCCTCATCTCCTATCATCATAAGAGAGGTCGGTGGTCGATCATTCTCGCAGTGCAGTGGAGAATTTTGTTACTCGTTTGGTCCATAAAGTAGAGACAAAAAGAGAGATAGGGACATGCCAAACACATAAGTTTAGAGAAAAGGTTCTTTGAGTAATTTTCTGTGTTTTACATGTTTTTAACATGTGGGATAGTTCCACGGAGACGGACCACAGTGGAACTTTATATTAATTTTTATAATAATCTTCGCTACAGAATCTATCATGTAATAAAACAGGGCATTGTACTTTAAAAAAAAAAAAAAAGGGCATTGTAATATAGACTATTTTATTTGAGGTAAACATTTACAAAGAAACATACTGTCCCCACAATACATGTGGGAATTCGGCAGTGTGTCATAAAAAGGAAAAACAGAAAGATGGAAATTTAATTTTCAATGTGTTTTTTTTAATGAATATTTTCAATATGTTTCTTTATAATATACTTAGAGAAAAATAAAAAATTATAAAAAAAACCTTAGTTTTCCTTATAGATTTTAAACACATAATTACGAATTTAATTGTTTTTACAAAAGATTACATTGTTTGTACTTCATAAATTACGTTTGAATTTAATGTAATGCATGTAAGAAATTATCTCTAAATTTTGTTTATTTGAAAGGAAAACTGTGGTATTTTATAATTTACCCTTTGATAAAGCACTTTTTTTATGACTTATTATTAATTGTATCATTAAGGGACAAAGAAATGAAAGTAGAAAGTAGGCCAAGTGGCAAACTATATTTTTTTAAGTGAAGTTGTTGTTGTTGTTGTTTGTTTGTTTGTTTTTTTTTTTTTTTTAAGTGAAGTTGTTTTACTTTTACGTAACATGCATATATTGGACAAAACGAGATAGAGTTGCATTATATCAAAAGTGTTGTTTATGAATTTCGTGTTTTTAATTGGACAAATTAAGAGATGAAATGCAATACTTAGTGTCTTGACTTTTGATAATACTTATTATCTCCACTAGATACTATGTGAAGTATTTAGACCTCATTAATTGGAAACACTCACTATCACTTTGAAGTAACATGTACAAAACCAAATCATAAACTTTTCAAAATTCCATCTTTACTGCTTTTTTAAGCTTTGCACTCATGGCCTATGGGATCTGCACGCTGCACACCCCACTTTTACTTTTTAAGAGAAAAGTGGGAATATATCAACGTGCTGTGTGCTACTGCTATGTGTGGGAAACGTGAAATCTAGCTCAAGAGTCAAGACTATGAGATAAAAACAAAGATACAAACAGGGGAAAAAAAAAAAAAACCAAAGTATACATATATATATGATAAGAACAATACGTGATTCACCCAAATTTTAACTAAGAGGTTGTTTATCAGCAGCCAATCTAGAAATTTATTCTAAGGTATTTTTAAGAAACTTAAATTATACAAAATTTAATTAAAAGATGATTTAAATATATTAGCATCACATATAAAAAAAAAAATGCAAATACATGAAATTTTACAATTTTCTTCTACTAACAAAATGAAAAGGCAAAAATTAATGGATTGATGAGAGATAAAATGAAAACTGAGAATTATGATATGAAAGTACTAAAATGAGATAGAGTCTGAAATGATGAGAGAGAGAGAGAGAGAGAGAGAGAGAGAGAGAGAGAGAGAGAGAGAGAGAGAGAGAGAGAGAGAGAGAGAGAGAGAGAGAGAGAGAGAGAGAGAGAGAGAGAGAGAGAGAGAGAGAGAGAGAGAGAGAGAGCCTACTAGTTGCTGCGGCTGTGAGCTGAGTTATCAAGGAGAGTAGAGTTACCAACATTGCTAAAAAGAACTTACAGTTACAATATCTTTCTTGATACCATTTTTTAAGAAAAATAAAATTAGAGATTATTTTTATGGAATGAGTTACGAATTTGAATGATAAGAGGTTTTCATTTTTTATTTTTGAATGGGCTTTCTGTTGAATATTTTGTTCTTTTGTTGTTGTTTAGCCTAATCATGTTGTTATTTTTGCTATTTTTACCAATATTTGGGCTAATTTTTATTGTTGTTATTTATTTATTTATTTAATTTTTAGTTTTAGGGGTTAATGATTATGTTTGGGGGACCAAAATTATTTTTGTTAAGCTCAAATTCTTGGATTCTCAAGTTAAGCTGTTCAATATTATTTTTAGGACAAAAAATGTTAGTTTAAAAGTATAAATGTATATAATTTTTTTTGCAAGTATAATATATGCATTTTAATTTAGGCATAAGAACACTCTAACTTGCATGTAAAGCCATCCCTGGTTGTTGTAATTTTTATGATAATGCCCATAAAAAGGTCTCATAGGAATACAATATATATATATATATATATATATATATATATATATATATATGAATCTATGAATTCCATTCTATGGTTATTGATCTTTATCATTAGGATGTGATATAAATTAATTTTTTTTATGTAGAAGTAATTCAAACGCATGTTCCTTATTCAAGTATATAATAAGATTTTATCAAATGAGCTAATTGGAATTCACCACCATTCAACTATAATTAAAAGTCCTTTCTAAAATTAAAAAAAAAAAAAAAACTATTATTAATAGTCAAAACTAGATTTATTAACATATTTTAGAGAAACGTTACGTTCACAACATTTTTACAACAAATCATAGATGGTAAATGGTAAGTTGTTATTGGTTTTAGTTTGAATCCACAACATATATTACTTTTTTTTCTCATCCGTAACAGTCAATAATTGGTAAGTTGTTGATAAATGAAAAATAATTTTAAAAATTGTTAAAAAAATTATTTTCTACAAAATTTAGAGAACAAATTATATATTAGACTATAATTACAAAATAATTTATTATTCTAATGCATTACACAGGTCTGCAACCGGTTATTATTATAAAAACAATCATAACTACAAACAAGAAGTCAAGTTTACAAAGTGATTGAAAACCAGCTTGTACGAAGTGATAAATACTTGATTAACTATTCTTACTATAAGGATGAGGGCTTGGTGGAACCGGTACATCAACAACACCCTCAAGCATTTGTGTCACCCTCCTCATGGTAGGTCTAAGAAATGGGTCTTCTTGAATGCACCAAATGGCAACCATCACAAACCTCAAAAGCTTCCTTCTATCATCCAATGCTTCCACATCATATTCAACAAGAGAATCTAGTCTTCCTTCTTGATAGCAGTCATAAGCCCAATCAGTCAAAATTGCTTGTTGCTCCCCAATTGTCTCCAAATCTACGCTTCTTCGACTGCAAATTATCTCTAGCAGCATGACACCATAGCTATAAACATCCACTTTGGTTGTGATCGGCATGTTCCTAAACCATTCAGGTGCAACATATCCTTTTGTTCCTCTAATGTTAGTATGAGTCTTGCTTTGGTTCATTATCATACGTTTTGCCAATCCAAAGTCAGAAATTCGAGCATTGTAATAGTCATCAAGAAGTATATTTTGAGGCTTTATATCACAATGGATAATCTGGGTGCTGCACTCTTCATGTAAGTACAAGAGTCCTCTGGCAATCTCAACTGCAATTTGTACTCTTAGATTCCAGCTGGCTTTTGAGTCTCTATAAAGAAAACTTGCCAAAGTGCCATTGCTCAAGAACTCATATACCAATAATCGGTGTAACCCCTCATCACAGAACCCAAGCAGTCGAACTAGGTTCTTGTGATGTGTTTGACCAATCACATTCACTTCAGTTTTGAACTCTTTATAACTATTTTCTTGAAACAAACTATCTAACTTTTTGACTGCCACAAGAACATTAGAACTCATTTGAATTGCTCCTTTGTAAACAATGCCGAAAGCTCCCCTTCCCAATTCTTCTTTGAACCCATCTGTAGCCTTTACAAGTTCTTTGTAAGTAAAACATCGCAAATTCATCTCCACAGCATCAACATTTAGTATAGATCTTTTGAGCCTCTTATGATAAATGAAGAAAAAACCCAGACAAATTGCAACAATTAAAATAATGTTAAGAAACACAGAACCACCAAGAAGCATTGACCACATGATGGTCAAATTATTCTGATTCTCATTTTCTGGTTTTGGATTTGGCAATCGATCATCTGGAAGTGTGATGGAATTATTGTTTCTGATTTTGATAAAAGCCTTCCCACCATTAAGGCTGCTGTCGACTTTCCCATTTGAGAGAGGCAGCTTCTTCTTCCAACAGCTATCACCTAATCTGAAAATGGCAACAGCACACATACAATCTTCCATGCAGGACTTTCTGCATTGATCTTCAGTATAAGGCTTCATGTATGCATAGTCTGAGAGTGGCCAATCTATATTTGTTAGCACTTCAAAAGAATAAAGATCTTTTCCAGGACTTAGCTTATCTTCTTCACAGCCTTGTATGAAGTCTGGTTTGCAAGTGCCATATGGGTCATTTGGATCGAGAAAGGAGTATCCCTTGGGGCATGTACACATCGGCCTTCGATCTGGCTTGAGGGTGCATATACTATTAAAACCACAAGTGCCACTACCTGTTTTTGCATTACTGGCAACACAAATATTATCCGGCACAGACCAGATTGGATTCCAACTTCCACTGGCATTGGAATTCCTTGGGTGAGAATATTGGGTGAAAACTCCATCAAAGTTGAGAGTTGCTCTAAAATAAAAATCAGCAGTTGATTCTACCCTTGCCGGTCTCAGATGAACTCTTTGGTTATCATCTTTCAGAATGTACATGTAGCCTGACTCATTGAAGACCAGTTCTTTACCAGGACTCAATGTACCATTATCACCAACAGTAGTCTGACTTTCATAATAAGCTTCATTAGGATTGTCAGTGGGCAAGTTGATTGTATGGAGAACAAGATTCCCATCATCACCCAATTGTAGCTGGAACCTGCCTTTGGAAGAGTTGGTCTTTGATTGTCGAGAAGAAAGCACCCCTCCCCTTTCCATAATTTGTTCAGGTAACATCGTGTCGCTGGAATCCTTGAAGCTCTCCCATAACTTATTGTAGCTGCTATCTTCAAGCACAAAGTTGCCTGTATTGTTCATGAAACCAAAGAGAGTGCCAGTGGAATTAGTTGTCCACAACTCATCGTTTTGTGGGCCAGTAAGAACTAGCCCACGATCAGTGATTAGCTCCACTTTTGATTCCCTGGGTACAGGGTTATCTAGTCTAGCATACCAAACTACGGTTTTGTCTGGTATTTTAGCAAACCAAATGGAAAGAAGGAAGAGATCCTTTTGGTCCAGTGGACTAAATCCGAAGGCAAAATCACCAGAAGGCGATAGCCATGAAGTGCTGTTCTCATCAGTTGCAGTGAGAGAGTCGCCAACGTTAACATAACCAGGATCTTTTTGAGCAACAGCATAGATTGGTAGCAGAATTAGTAAGAAAACAAAAGGGTGAGGATGAACAAAAGACATGAATAATATGATATTGGATTCATTCAAATTGCAACGCAACCAAGTAATGGACTAGACACGTTTAATAGGCTATGAGTATGACATGAGAAATTAACTACTTTTCAAAGTCTTAAGTACAAGGCTTCCTGATTCTCCCAAAAAAAAAAAAAAGTCCAAGTCTTACTTTGATTTTTCATCTAGAGTAGACCAGCAATATATGACACCGAGGTTTGCTTTATTTTCGCAGTGGGAAAATAATTAGGTATATATTCTAGAAGTATAGTAAAATTATGCTCTTTCTTTTTCTTAAGAATTACTAGTCACAATGGCAACTATGGGTCCGTTTGGATTAAACTTATTTTTGCTGAAACTGAAAACTGAAAACACTATAAGAAAATAATTTTTAAATGTGTGAATAGTATCGTGGGACCCATAAACAGTACGTAAACAGTGTTTTTTTTCCCTGCACAGTAAAATCATGTGATATTCTATTCACGCGCAGGGAAAAAAAAAAGTTTGAAAACGCAAAACGTAAACGCCACGTTAAGTTGAATCCAAATGGGTACTATATATAATTTGAAGTGGACTCAACGATGCTGCTTCTTTGAAGGGAAAACGTGACTTGACAAATTTTTCTTACAAGTTGCCATTGTGACCAGTAATTCTTAAGAAAAGGAAGTACACCATTTTTTCTTGCATAGTACTCGTTTGGATTCAACTTAATGTGGTGTTTACGTTTTGCATTTTCAGACTTTTTTATTTCCCTCCAGGTGAACAATAATATCACATGATTTTATTGTGCAAGAAACAAAAAACACTGTTCACGCACTGTTTACAGGTCCCACGATACAATTCACACATTTAAAAATTATTTTACTACAGTGTTTTCAGTTTTTAGTTTCAGCAAAAATAAGTTCAATCTAAACGGACCCATAGTTGCCATTGTGACCGGTAATTCTTAAGAAAACGAAAGAACAATGCTAGAACGATGGAGGCTGGTCCTCCATCGTGTAACCTACATTTAGTGAAAAAAGAAACATTTTTCATGAAATATATGTAATCACTATTATGCAGTGGAAAGCATTCTAGATTTAGTTTTTAATACTCACAACTAATAACGCGTCCCAGATCATACTGTGGGAACATACATATAGATCAAAATAATGTTAGACTAGTATTATGTCAACTATAAGCTAGTTGTCGAGCATTAATTATATGCTTAGACTTTTTGAATTTGTAATCTTCAAAATGCATAACTGTCAACTAACTAATAAACTCGACATTCAATATTATTGAAACAATAAATTTAGACTTGAGACTATGACACATTCAAAGAGCTAGAAAATCTATCACGGTCTCGATCTGAAGTCTGTACCTTTGGGTACTCGATCAATAAATCTGTCAAATTCAATTACACGTGTGGAAGACACGACTAATCTTCTTGTTGTCGATTCAACCTAAAAATAGAATGGGCACTGGGAAGTAATATGGTTCATTGGTTATAAACTTATAATTAAGTATAAACATACAAGCTAGCATGATGTATTAACTAATGTATGTAACAATTGTAGGGAATATATGACAAGTAAAAAGCCATACGTAATTCCTGTCTTATCTAAATGAAACACTATATATTTCAAACTTGGAAGAATCCTAGAACTTGCTTCACCCTTAAACAAATTAATGGGCCAAGTTGAAGTTTATGTGACAGTTCTTTTTTCAACGACGAAACCCCCACCAAGTCCTTTTCTTTTTTTGTTTAATTAAAACCGACTCCAGCCAAACCGATTGAAATGTGGAAGTGACCCTCGAGCATTTGGACAATGGCAAATATGGACTTTGAATTTCCAATTACGTTTGCTGGACCTTATCCTTTGGATTTCTTTGATTGCTAGCTAATTGCATACTTCGGTACATAAATTAGTCACTGCCGACTTAGTTTGGCCCACCATTAATTGCTTGATTTGTTTGGAATAAATTTGAATAATTCACATCTACTTATTTAATAGAGATAATTTTGTATATTAGGAGCTGGGATACCAACTTTCTTTTAGAGAGTCGACAGAATCTCCGCATGAATAAACGGAGTGTTCAAGAATCAGGAGTTACAGGGGCAACGTGTGAGGCGCATGTCTTCCCATGTGTCTCAACTCTCGAGTCTAACTAAGATGTTCGTGAAAAAGACTAATGGAACGAGAGTTGAACTTGTGTGCAGTGTACTGCACAAATGCTTGTGTAGGAAGAAACACGAGCTTTGAATCTTTTTAGCTTACTTTGCCAACTTTTCATGTTAATGTTTCTTCCAGGTTACTTCGGAGAAAGTAGAGAGAAAAACAGAAAATAGAATTAACAAAAAAATTTAGGATATATTTATGGATTGAGTTCAAGTCAATGGCGAAGGTAAAATTTCAAGTCAGGAGGGGCAAGATTAAAAGACAAGATTGAAAGTAAAATTTATCTAAGAAATATTATCGATGCTATTAACAAAATAAATAATCAACTATATGCCAAAGTCATTTTCATACATAATCTAATATAAAATTTTACTTTAATTCATTTATTTCATTTCTAATTAAATTTACTCAATTGCAAAATCTACTTCAATACGAGCTATGAAGTTGTATGTGTTCCTCAATGCCATGAATGCTTTTAAAATGTCATGTAGACATTTGAGTTTATAGCAAAAAAATTGGTTTTTTATTTTATTTTCTTTTTCTTTTAGATTAGTAAAAACTCAGGTTGAGACTGAAAATGGTTGATTACAAGAGAAAAAAATTGTAAATAAGAGGCGGACTGGTGAGGTGCTGCAGTTTGGTATCACTATATTTTGTTTTTCCGAGTCATATATATTCAGCAAAAGTTGTGTGCAAAACCAATATACTAGTAGGTGGGACCCATTATTTAATAAAAGTGCTACTTCAATGCTTTGTGAATGTAATTGTTGACAAGTTAGCTATACATACAGAGTGATTCTTAAGTACTCCCGGAGTATAGAGAATGGTGCTCTCTCCTCTCACATTCATGGTGGGGTCCGCTCATTAAATTCATGGTGGGATCCACCATGAATGTGAGGAGAGGAAGCATCATTTCTCCGTATTCCGGGAGTACCTAAGTATTTTCCATACATATATAGTAAAAACCAAAAGTTGTTTCTATCAGTAGGGGCAAATGACCTTTTACTACGTTTATTAATAGTTTACTACTAGTACATAGAGAATTTTTGAGAAGGTCAGGAGGGCAACTGCCCCCTGGACCCCCTCCCTCTGCCCCTAGTCCAAGTTACACATAATGTAACTTTAAACAATATTACACCATACAATATTTTTTAATTGGATGCAAATTTTAACAAATTTATTGTTAGATTATATTATTTTTGTATATTCTCCATACTTACAAAATTTCAAGATGATCAAAGATTAATAGTCATGTCATCAAACAATTTTTTAAAAGAGACTATCACCTAAAGAGTTACATGTGAGGTGATATGTGAATAGCAATCAATCACAAAGTCTACAAAATTCATCACAAAGAATCTAAAAGAGACTATCACCTAAAGTGTTACATCATATAACTCCCACATCTCCTAGATCATAAGCTTGCAATCATGTAAGTTTCTTGTATTTATGCCTCATAATATACATTCCATTTTAAGTTATGTGAGTTTGGCATCAAGCCTAATAGTACACACCAATTTTGATTTTAAGAATTAAGCACTGTAACCGAGGCTTCACCTTATGTTCTTTTTGTGCATGTGCTACACTTTCTCAAGCACAAAATCTTATGATATGCACTAAGGTGTTCATGATTGGCTAGTGAAAAGTGGTGAGATGGTTATTTATGCTTTTCTCTAAAAGTTCAAGTCCAACATTTAAAAACATGTGACTTCAAGATTAAGACATAGTAATTAAAAACCATAAACATCTTTCCCACACAACATGCACTACAAATCTTCAACTAGTAGAGTGTAATAAATAAGCATATCAAAGCTAAACAAGGTACAAAAGACATGTTATGTGAAAATAAATTGACCAACCTTGTTCTCAAAAACCAAGAAGAATAGTGCAAAACAAAATGTGTTTCCTTTTTCTTCTTATATATATAGATATATATATATATATTTTTTTATATATTAATAAAAAAAAACACCTAGAATGAAATGCATGAATGTTATGCTATGCAAATCCTGGAAAAAAAAAAAAAAAAAAAAAAAAAAAAAAAAAAAAAAAAAAAAAAAGAAAAAAACCAAAGAACAATGGTCACAAAGGGTAGAGCAATAAAGCACAAGGACCATGTCAGAAAGACTCAGTTAGGTCGAGTCTTTTACATCCAAAACCTTTTAGATACACCACGAGCATTGGAGTTCTTATTCACTTGAGAATGATTACCAACTCCAGAATTGGAATAAAGCCTTTACCAAATCACCAATAAGTACCATAGGATCAAGTACTTGAGGCACAAGTACTTTTGGTTTGTTTGCTCTCTTAGCAGCTTACAGCTTGTAGCAATTTGGATGAATGTGTCCAGTCTTTCCACAAAAGTGACAAACCCATGCAGGCTTATCATGTGTCTTGTCCTTAGATAGGGTAGGCTTCTTAGGCTTAGATTATTTCAGATTAACCCTAATCTTCCTAGATGATGAACCTTCTAAGGGTTTAGCTACCTCACTCACAGAGGGTTTGACAATTTCACTCACTATCTCACTCACCGAAGGTTCAGAAGAAGAAGATGAAGGAACAAATTTAGTGGAATAGGGAGCGGACACAGAGATGCTATCAACATAACTTAATCCAATTTTGTCAGAAGACGACTTTTGAACACTCAGCATTTGATCAAGTTTAGAACTAGCAGATTTAGCAACAGATAAATCAAGTTCCAAAAATTTAACTTTATCAAACAAAAGCATGTTTTCAGTTTTCACATTGTTCAAAAAATCATTAGCATCAAACAATTTAACAAGCAAATTTTTCTTTTCAAGCCCAAGAGATTCAATTTTCTTTAGGCTAAGTTCAACATTCATAGCATCCTTTGCAGCAACTTTGCAAAGTTTGTTATAGGCCTCTTGAAGATTTGCATCTTCAGAGAGTTCCCCATCAGAAGGGTTCTCTTCAACAGATATGCTCTCATCAACTACAGCAGTAGCAGTGAAAGCAATGAAGCTTCCATCCTCATCACAATCAGACTCATGATCAGAAACTTCACCATCACTAAGGGTTACAGCCATAGCCTTACCCTTAAACTTCAAATAGGTTGGACATTCAGATTTCATGTGTCCATACCCTTGACATCCAAAACATTGAGAGCCCAAGGAATTGTTGGAAGATTGACCTATTCTTTCTCTAGGCTTATCATTGTTGTTAACCTTAGTGGGATCATGCTTCCTAAAATTTCTAGGTTCAGCAGTGTTTGTGCCTCTTGCCTTTCTATTGCTATTCCTGAGAAAGTTTCTAAAGTTCTTGGCAAGATAGGCAATCTCTGTAGCAGAGAGCTCATCATCAAATCCACCACCTTCAACATCATCAACTGACTTAAGAGCCATTGATTTAGATTTGGTAGTTTTGGGTAAATCCAACTCATAGGATTGAAGAGATCCTACAAGTTCATCAATAGGGATGGAGTCAACATCCTTGCTTTCAGTAATGGCAGTCACCTTAGGTCTAAAGTCTTCAGTCAAAGATCTAAGAATTTTCCTAACAATTTTAGGTTGATCATAGATTTCACCCAAGTTAAAAGCAGAATTAACAATATCATTCAATTTAGCATAGAATTCATCAAAAGATTCATAATCAGACATCCTAATGCTTTCGAATTTAGAAGTCAATTGCTGCAATTTATTTACTTTGACAGCCTTTGTGCCTTCATGCACAGTTTGGAGGATATTCCAAGCAGTATGAGCGATCTCAACATTCGAGATTCTCTTAAATTCCTCCATAGAAACAGCGTTAAAAATCGCATTCATAGCCTTGCTATTAAACGAAACTGCTTCTTTTTGAGAAATTTCCCACTCATTAACAGAAGTAGTGGGCTTCTCCCATCCGTATTCAACGGAGTTTCACATCCTCTCATCAATGGATTTCAGGAATGCTTTCATCCTTACTTTCCAATAAGCATAATTATTCCCATCAAAGTAAGGAGAAATAACTAGAGAATGTCCGTGTTCCATGACAACAGAGGTCAAGGATCAGCTCAGTGATCAAAGGATCAACAACAAAAGAGCTACCCACTCTGATACCACTTGACAGTTTTTAGACCTCTTAAACAATTGATTAAACCTAGGTAATTAGGCAAGTTGTTACTTAGTCCAATTAAACAAGTCTAGGTTATCACAATAATAAAGATCAAATCATGCAAAGCAGCGGAAAATAAATAACACACGATATGATCACCCAGGAAACCAAACCGGTAAAAACCTGGGGAGGATTTGACCTAGCTATCCTCAAGGTAAACCTAAATCCACTATCTTGAAAGAATCGAAGTTCATAAAAAAGGACTTACAAACATCCACGCTCGACTTCCTAATGCTACCAACCAGTAGAACTTACTGACACGACCACGTGCAAGCTCCGAATCCACGGACTCCTTCTTTCTTGGATTCTCCACCAAATACAAGCACACCGGCTTGTGTTTTCTTTAAGCTTCAATGGAAGCAACTGGAATGATCATCAAGGCGTAGATAAATCTTCTCCTTGAAAACTCTAAGTTTATGTAAAGGAAAGCTCCTCTAGATCTCACAAGAGATTTACGCAAACCGCAAAAATGAGCTCACTTAAAACGTGGCTAGGGTTTGCCTTTTATACTTAGGATAAATAAGAAACCCTAAAAACGTTTTAAAACAAATAGGGCTGAGTTGGACGAATCTGCAGAAAAGCATTATGCCCAAGCTTCGATCGGTCGAGCCTGTCGTTCGATCGATCGAGCCAGGCCGAAAGGCACAATGCTTCCTTGCTTTAACTCGATTCCAACTTTACATTGACACACAACTTTGAGCTAGCTTTAAACACTTCTAAACACATTGTTTTGATCATGATTTGCTAACAATACACATTAGAGTTCTAAATACATAAAATCCTAAACTTTAGAACCTAACAGAAAGTAGAATTTATCTAAGAAATATTATCGATGCTATTAACAAAATAAATAATCAACTATATGCCAAAGTCATTTTCATACATAATCTAATATAAAATTTTACTTTAATTCATTTATTTCATTTCTAATTAAATTTACTCAATTGCAAAATCTACTTCAATACGAGCTATGAAGTTGTATGTGTCCTCAATGCCATGAATGCTTTCAAATGTCATGTAGACATTTGAGTTTATAGCAAAAAATTTGGTTTTTTATTTTATTTTCTTTTTCTTTTAGATTAGCAAAAACTCAGGTTGAGACTGAAAATGGTTGATTACAAGAGAAAAAAATTGTAAATAAGAGGCGGACTGGTGAGGTGCTGCAGTTTGGTATCACTATATTTTGTTTTTCCTAGTCATATATATTTAGCAAAAGTTGTGTGCAAAACCAATATACTAGTAGGTGGGACCCATTATTTAATAAAAATGCTGCTTCAGTGCTTTGTGAATGTAATTGTTGATAAGTTAACTATATATACAGAGAATTCTTAGGTACTCTCGAAGTATAGAGAATGGTACTCCCTTCTCTCACATTCATGGTGGGGTCCGCTCATTAAATTCATGATGGGATCTACCATGAATGTGAAAGGAGGGAGCATCATTTCTTTGTACTCCGGGAGTACCTAAGTATTTTCCATACATAAATAGTAAAAACCAAAAGTTGTTTCTATCAGTAGGGGCAAATGACCTTTTACTACGTTTATTAATAGTTTACTACTAGTACATAGAGAATTTTTGAGAAGGTCAGGAGGGCAACTGCCCCCCTGGACCCCCTCCCTCTGCCCCTAGTTCAAGTTACACATAATGTAACTTTAAACAATATTACACCGTACAATATTTTTTTATTTGGATGCAAATTTTAACAAATTTATTGTTAGATTACATTATTTTTGTATATTCTCCATACTTACAAAATTTCAAGATGATCAAAGATTAATAGTCATGTCATCAAACAATTTTTTATATTCAAGTTTTTGTAGTTTATAATAATGCATAAAATATGAGTTTATGGATCAAATGATAAATAACATCCAATTGACATAAAAATTAGTATGATTGTTAAAAACATATAGAACATATAATTCAACGGTGAGATTTTCAAAATATGAATTCTATAACAAGTTATTATGTGATGTAACATTACTTATATTTACATCAAGTATAACTTGAACCCAACTCTATATGTGTATATATATATATATCTTCTCTACCAATACGGTGGATTGTTCTGTGTAGTCTTACTAGTTATTATTAAAACATATTACTATTTTGATCCCGAGTTTGATTTTGTTTTTAAATTATCAATTGTATTTATTTAGGTTTAAAAAATTATTAATGTCATACTTATATTGATTATTAACTTGTTTTTATTAGATGAATAATTTTTCATGAAATTTTCTTTTATGTCTACTGATTTGACATATATATATATATATATATATATATATATATATATATATATATATACTTGTAACGTTTAAAAAAAAAACTATTATTAATAGTCAAAACTAGATTTATTAACATATTTTAGAGAAGCGTTACGTTCACAACATTTTTACAACAAATCATAGGTGGTAACTGGTAAGTTGTTATTGGTTTTAGTTTGAATCCACAACATATATTACTTTTCTCATCCGTAACAATCAATAACAACCTGCCACTTAGGATTTGTTGTGAAAATATTGTGGATTTAACATTTCTATGTATTTTATCTATATAATTGGAACAAAGATCCTAATTTTTAAAAGTAAATTGAATGATTTAAATCATTTTAAAAAAAAACATATTTTTGTTTTTAGTGTTCACTTTTTTATACAAAAAATGCTTCTTTTACAGTGGCAGCTCTACATGCAAGCTAGGGTGGTCACAAGACCATCCTGACTTGCAAAAAAATGTATATATACACTTACCAAAAAAATATTATATGCTAAACTAACCTATTGTCACTACCCTAATAAAAATTTTGAACATCTGTATTTGAGAATTACAAAAAATTGGGTTCAACAAAAATAAGAGTAGTACTACATTCACAATATTTTCATAATAATTTTACAACAAATCTAATGTAGTCAGCTGTTACTGATTTTAATTTGGTTCAAATACTAATATTATTTTTTTACCCACCAATAACAGCTTTTTGCATAAGATTTATTGTAAAAATGTTGTGGGCATAGCATTACTCCAAAATTAATTCTGCCTCCAAACATAATTCTTAATCCCTTTTTTTTTAAGCTTAAATAACAATAATAAATATTAGCTCAAATAACAACAAACTTAAACCAAACAAAAACAAGACAAGACCAAACAACAAGAAGTGAAAAAATTATTCAATAGAAAGCCTACTAAAAAAAAAAAAAAGGATAAAATTTATAGCTTGTTTAACCTATTCAATAAAAATAATTTCTAATTTCATTTTTCTTTAAAAAAAATGGTACCAATAAAAATATTGTAGTAATTTAAATTTCTTAGTGACCACCCTAAAAAAAATATTCTTAGAGCTGCCACCGTATGTTTACAATATCTTCATAATAAATTTTAGGTGGCAAATTGTTAATTATCGGTAAAAAAGTAATTTAAGTGGTAAACATAAATTAAAACTAATAACAACTTGCTACGTAAAAATTATTATGGTTTTGGATGATAGGTATCATTAACTCTTTTTATACTTCCGAAAATAATCTCATTATCTAACTCGAAAGAGGCTTAATAAAAATTCAAAATAATGAATATATAAAAGTGAATTTGAAAATTTCAAAACACCCAAAACCCAAAACCCACGACACCATCTACTACCCCTTCTTCAAGTTCATTTATCCTAACCTTTAACCTTTAATTAAAGGGATAAATCACTTTAAGACTATATCATAATGATACTCAACCTTAAAAAATTACTCAACCACGCTGCCGACTCACAACGAACACAACCTGCCACAATGACCATAATATTATGAAACCGTGAAATATATGTTACTGGCAGTGTTTTTTATGTTATATTTTTAATTTTTAATATATTGAATGTTACTAGTATAGTATATATAGTAGTTTGCTATGTTGCTTATTAGAACTAAAATTAGAAACGGCTCTGTTTTATTTATGGCAGTTTGGGAGAGAATGAGAATTACGTAATAGACATTGTACACCTAATAACGTGTTTAGGTAAAGACGGTTATTTCAGTAAATGTTGAAACATTAGGAACCTGTGAACATCAATTGCCCCTTGAAACACTTTTTTGACAGAAGTAATTGACTTGAAATTCTGTTTTTACTTGTTTGTAATTGAAAGAAAACTCATTCAAAATTCAGCCTTTTACTTCATCCACCCAAATGGCAACAAAGTCCCTTATTAGCCTACATTATTCTCTAATGACCCAATTGCTTACGATCTTGGAAATATTGGAGGTGATGGTGATCATGACATATAGCATTTTGAAATCATCAGCAATACTAAAAACAAAAATACTCTAAAAAGATTTAAGGTTGAATATCAAGATAAGTTTAAAAGACTGGTTAAAATATATATGTATTTTGGAAATAATCTAGAATGTCTAAAAAATTTATGATATTAGTGTTGTAATTTCAATATGTTGATTCGATCCCATTCCTGTTCAAACATCAACGTACGAGATGGGATACACTTTGCACATGAGTCATGAAGATTTTTTTTTTTTTTAAAAAAAAAAACCTAATTTCACTAACTAACAAGAAAGAGCAATGTCGTTCCTCAATTGCTCAGAAATAGCAAGAGAAAAAGAGAACTTGTTACAAGATCCAAAAAGTCTACGAACAATAGCAAATTTAGCAAGGGTATGTGCAACACAATTAGCATCTCTCTTAACTCAACTAGATACACACCAGATGAGACCTCTCTACTAAGTGTGCGTTTGGATTGGGATGGAAAATTAAAATTATTTTACTATTCAGCTTATTTTGGTTATTATTCTCGAGCCTTACTGTACTATTTCAATTAACTTTTATCTTTATCTACAGTACTTTCAACAATAAATTTTCAATTTCAACAAAATAAGTAATATCTAAACACACCCTTATTCTCAAATGAAGAATTGGTGGGTGGAAAGTGAATATCATTTTTACAGTGAAAATGACATATTTTCAAGGATTTTGATTCTTAGTTTCACACCTCCATCATTTCTAGTTTCTTTTTTCATAACTACTTTTATGCGTAAAAATGTGATATTCTCATATCGATTATGGATATTTGTGTGAAATAGTGAATGTGAACAAATGTGGAAGAATATTTAGCCTATTTATAATGTTGTTTCTAATTTGGCTATTGTGCAAGTGGCATGTTTGGTCAGAATTGTTAATGTATATTAGTCACAAATCCACACAATATAGGGGGGAAATGTAATATAATTATTTTGTAAGAATATAATGTAAAATTTGTAGGATAAATAGTACATGTGTAATTTAAAAGTATTTTCCATTTTAATAAGTTTTATGTAATGGAAGTGTGGAACATATGATATATTTTGCATTCATCAACAACAACAATATATATATATATATATATATGAAAACATATTTTAATAAAAATATTTAAATTACAAAATTATAATTTTTTTAATAAATGGAGAAAATGTTATTAAAATGATTTTTTTTAAAAAAATACTATAATCAATTGACTAATAATTTGAATGTATCCGAGAATATTAAGTAAAAATGTACACCATATTCCTTGGAACACATGTAACATGCTACATTAATTTTAAATTATTATATAAGTTCATAATTGTAGCATTTGTTTTTTCCAAATATAAGTATAATGTCTATATTATTGAAACTTGAATTTTTAAGGTAATCTTTTAAATATTTATCTTTTGTTTTTAGGTTCCGCATCTCTAATTTTTAATGCTGATTTTGTTTATATTTTTTTGCCCAAAGCTAAAGAATTTGACCCAAATAAAATAAAATTTCATAATTTTCAACCCAAAAATTAAGAGGAAAAAAAAATGCTGAATTGGTCCAAAATGGACCGAATGTGCTAAAGTGGATCAAAATGGACCAAATGGATTGAATTAGACCGAATTGGACTAAAGTGGACCTAATTGCCATGCTAATGTGCCTCAAAAGAATCGTAGTAATAATAAATATTATGCTTCACCTTTTTGATGTTATATAGATTTGTAAAACTTTTATGTAGTAAAATTTGTACTAGCTATAGTATCTCTAAAAAATAATTCGGAATTTTTTTATTATATTATTGATGTAAAATTAACCAATATCGTTTAAATCTTCTTTTCACAATTAAAAATTTAAATGAAAAACATTAATAAGATGCTCTATTTAAAAGATCTTAATGTTGATTAATATTAATTTAAAAAATGCTTAAGTGACTTCATGTACTAATAGATTTGGACAAAATAATTTAAATTAACTCATTTAGTTATGTACAAATAGATCTTATAATTAAAATAGACTGAATGAACCAAAATACTATGTTATTGTGGATATACTTCAGCTTTAAGATATTATATAGATAGGTCTATTGGGCACTAGGCCCACTTTTGATTTCTTCCTCCGATTTGATAATAACGTCAGCAAAAATGACAATAAGATCACATTTGCAGCGAACCGGCCAAGCTAGCTCTCTAGAGCCTAACTATTAGACCTTGTGTAAACCACTGTAAGGGAAAAAATATATATATATTGTAAAGCAATGCAACATTTATGTAAGGGGTGTGTTTATTACAAACACAAACTTACACATGCAAATTTTAATTTGAAATCCTAACTTGAAGTCATGAGTTTTGTTTAAAACACACGTGTGTGTTAAGAGTTATTTCCCTTTATGTTTATCCCCCATCGAACTTACTATTAGTTGAACTCTTCATAATCACTTAATTTTTTCATATCCTATTGTGGAAAAATTGAGCAATAACAAGTCTAATTTGCAAATAGAATAGCCCTCTAACATCAAGTTATTTTAGATGCAAATTGACCACAAAATTATTTTAGATGCAATTGATTTGGCCAATTATCAAACTATAATTTTTTTTTTAGGTATCTTTTGTTGTAAAAGCGGCAGCTATCAAATAGAAAAAATTGATTGTGAAAATATTGAGATTTAGAAAGATCTCAAAAACAAATAATAAGAATGAAGAAATCAAAAGAAAAATAGACATAAATGCATATAAATGACACTAACGATTTACGTGATTTGGCATTAGCCTACAACCATAGCGACAACAAGAAGAAAATTTCACTAATAAATTGAGAGAATACAAAGACGGTGTAGAGTGTAGAGACACTCACAAAATCCAAAACTAAAATACACCTAGATAGCTCCTCCTCACCAATACAAAGAATAGGGGCTGCACTAAGTACAAAGAGAAAATTTTCTCTATATTGCACAATACCCTCAAAGAGATCTATCTTTGACTAAAACCAACAAACCAAAAGCACACAAAATACCAAGCTACAATCCTCGAAACCTGTGACAAAGCCGCACTGGCTAAGCCAAATAACAAATTATTGCACCACCAAGAGCAGAGCTTCTCACGAACTAATTTTAGGTCTCTCCCCATGTGGGAGAGAATTTGGGCAAAACCTTCTGTGGTATCATCTGTTCATCTGTTTATAAGACTTCAATAGCTATTCTTAGATGGATAAGGAATACATTTCATAGAAACCAGAGTTATTTATCTTATTAAAAAATTTCTTCACATCTAAAAAACTATGAAAATTTATCTTCAACAACAACATTTATCTTTAAAGTTGTCGTCCACCCTAGAATACAGGAACCAATATAACAAAGGTCACTACACAAATAGACAAAAATAAGCATACTACTACAAAATTTCTTATGGCATATTGCAAAAGAGCGCAAAGACTAAGTGGTAGTTATTTTAAATCTTTCAGTATGAAGTGATTAAATGCTAGATTGACTTGTGCCACCAAAAGGATAAGGGCAAGGTGGAACAAGCACTTCAACAACACTATCAAGCATCTAAGCAATCCTCCTCATTGTAGGTCTAAGAGTTGGATCTTCTTGAATACACGAGATGGAAATCATCACAAACTTCTTTAGCTTCTCTTTGTCAGCCAATGCCTCCACATCATATTCAACCAGAGAATCTAATGCACCATTCAAATAGCAGTCATAAGCCCAGTTAGTCAAAATGAGTTTATCATCCTTCTCTGTGTCCATATCAACACTTCTTTGGCAGCAAATTATCTAAAGTAGAATGACACCATAGCTATAAACATCCACTTTGACAGTGATGGGCATGTTCCTAACCTATTCAGGTGCAACATACCCTTCTGTTCCTCTGATGTTAGTATGAGTTTGCTTTGGTCCATCATCAAAAGTTTTGACAATCCAAAGTCAACAATTCGAGTATTGTAATAGTTGTCAAGAAGTATGTTCTGAGGCTTTATATCACAATGGATAATCTGGGTGTTGCACTCTTCATCTAAATTCAATATTCCTCTCACAATACCAACAGCAATATTGATTTTTTGATTCCAACTAGGTTTTGAGTCTGCAAAAAGAAAACTTGCCAATGTCCCATTGCTCAAGAACTCATACCAGTAATAGTTGTGGCCTCTCAACACATATTCCAGGCAGTCGAACCAAATTTTTGTGATGTGTTTGACCAATCACATTTGATTCATTCTTAAACTCTCTCACATAATCTTGAAAAGAACTATGTAACTTTTTGATTGCCACAGGGACAATAGAGCCCATATGTATTTCTCCAAAAGCGTATGTTGCACCAGAATGGATTAGGAACATGTGCATCACTATCAAAGTGGATGTTTATAGTTATGGTGTCATTGTACTTGAGATAATTTGCTGCCAAAGAAGTGTTGATATAGAGACCGATGAAGATGATAAACCAATATTGAATGATTGGGCTTATGACTGCTATATGAATGGAGCATTAGATTCTCTGGTTGAATATGATGTGGAGGACTTGGCTGACAAAGAGAAGCTGAAGAGGTTTGTGATGATTGCCATTTGGTGTGTTCAATAAGATCCAACTCCTAGATCTACAATGAGGAGAATTACACAAATCCTTGAGGGTGTTATTGAAGTGCTTGTTGTTGAAGATAGAGCTGAAGAAGAACAAAGCAATGAAGATTCAAGCTCAACCCAGAATTAACAACAGTTGTCAAAGCGCACCGTTTTGTCTTAATACATGACTGATACGCACCGTTTCACTTAAGGCATTAGTGATACGCACTGTTTGCTGTGTTGTGTATCTCGTGCCTCTCCTTCATGACCAAATGGTGTCGTCTTTAGTCTATTCAAAAGTCAGTTGGTGTGGGGCGAAAATCAGTTATAACAGAGCTGTTGCTTCCGTGAATTTAAGCGTGATTTTAGGCGTATGTTTTGGGTAGTATCTATTCTGTTATAGCTGTTATTATACCTATATATATGATGAAATATCAGAAATGTAATTAAGCTTTGAAAGATACATTTTTTCATTCTTAGTTTTCAACCAAGAAGAAATCTTCTCTCTCTATCTCTCTCTCTCTCTGTGTTCTTCTATCTTTCTTTTCTGATTCTAGTGTGCTTTGTTATTCTCTGTGTTTTTCTGAGTGTATCAAAACTCTTTATGGTATCAGAGCCATCTGTTACTGAAACGATGGCCGCTACAAATTCAACAATGGCTGCAACTACGAGTTCAACAATGGCTGCATCATCATCTTCAGTACTTTCTTCAAATTCTTCAGTCAATATACTCAATCAACCACTTCTGCTACTTTCTAATATGGCCAACATGATGACCATAAAGTTGGACAACACGAACTATATAGTTTGGAGGCATCAAATGACAATGGTGCTTGAAACTTATTCACTTTTTGAGTTGATTGAAGGACCAAAGTTGATTCCAGATCAATTTCTCAAAGATCTCTCAGGTTCTTACACAGCTGTTGTGAATCCTGACTTCCTGATTTGGAGGTCAAAAGAGAAAGCATTACTTACATTCCTGAGTTCTACACTAACTCCCTCAATTCTAGCACTCACTGTGGGGTGTTCTTCAGCATTAGAGGTCTGGAAAGTCCTAGAAAATAGGTTTTCTTCCATTTCCAGATCACATGTTATGAATCTTAAAGGCGAGCTTCACAATATTAGGAAAGGAGCTGATTCTGTGGACTTGTATCTGCAGAAAATTAAAGTAGTTAAAGACAAACTCTTGGCTGTTGGAGTAATTGTTGATGATGAAGAATTGCTTCACATTACTCTCAAGGGGCTTCCTAAAGAATACAATGCCTTTAGGTCAGCTATAAGAACCAGGAGTACTCATGTAAATTTTGAGGATCTTTCAACTATGCTTACTGCAGAGGAGGAATCTCTGAATGATGGACTTGAGATTAAAGACACCATGTTTGCTATGGCAACAACATCCTCACCAAAACCTAATCACAATGGTTTTAATCAACCCTTTAACAGAGGCAGAGGTAGAGGTCACTTCAACAATAGAGGTGGTAGAGGTGGTAGAGCATACAATGGATCATCTCAATTCTCTCCCTTCAATCAGTTTCAACAAACACAATCTAATTCTAATGGAATTAAGTCAGAAAGGCCAATCTGTCAGATTTGTGGAAAGGTTGGTCACTTGGCCCTTGATTGTTACCATAGAATGGATTATGCTTACCAAGGTAAGCATCCACCAACCAAGCTCGCAGCCATGGTCACTGCATCCAATGCATATCTCACTCAAGATCAGCCCTGGCTTGCTGATAGTGCTGCAACAGATCATGTCACTTCCAGCCTTAACCATCTCAGCTTTCCCAAGCCGTATCAAGGTCAAGATCAAATCACTGTTGGCAATGGACAAAATCTTCCTATCACACATCTAGGTAATACTTCTATTCCACTTTCTCAATCTACTCTTCAACTCAAAAATGTCCTTAGAGTACCTTCTATTGCTTCAAACCTTGCCTCAGTTCATAAAATCTGCCAAGATAATCACTGCTGGTGTTATTTTGATGAAAATGTCATTTCAATTCAGGCCTTAGCCATGGGGAAAGTTCTGTACCAAGGCAAGAGTGAAGATGGTGTATACCCCATCTATCCTCATAAAGCTTCTCAGCTCTCTTTGTCTTCTAGCACCTGTTCAAGTGCCTTTAATGTTTCTGTTTTCAATAAGTCTCTTTGGCATTCAAGACTTGGGCATCCATCTGACCAAGTTCTTAATTGTTTGTTTCCCAATGTCAAATCTAGTTTGAATAAGTGTACCCTTATGAACACTGATTGTACACACTGCTTGTATGGCAAAATGCACAAATTACCATTTCCAAAATCTTTTTGTAATGCATCTTCTCCCTTTGAACTTGTTCACTCTGATTTGTGGGGACCTGCCCCTACTTCTTCCATTAATGGTTTTAAATACTATGTCCTATTCATTGATCACTTTACTAGATTCACATGGATCTATTTACTCCACTCTAAGTCTGAAGTTTTTCATAAGTTTGTTCAATTTAAGGCACTGGTTGAAACACAATTTTCTACCAAAATTAAGACTTTTAGATTTGATGGAGGTGGTGAGTATACATCAAATGCTTTCAAAACTTATCTCTCCCAACAAGGTATTGTTCATCAAATTTCTTGTCCATACACTCCTCAACAGAATGGTTTAGTTGAACGAAAGCACAGACATCTTATTGAAACTACCATTACTCTCTTGTCTCAGGCTTCAATGCCTTCATCCTATTGGTCTTATGCAGTGCTTACTGCTGTGCACTTAATCAATTTTCTTCCCACTTCTGTTCTTGCTTTCCTTTCTCCCTGGCAGAAACTATATTCTGCTTCACCTGATCTTTCCCAGCTCAAGGTATTTGGCTGTGCTTGCTATCCACATCTCAGACCTTATACTCCTCATAAACTTGCTCCTAGGTCCACAGAATGTATATTTCTTGGCTACCCTATGGGCACAAAGGGCTACTTATGCTTAGACTTGACCACAAAACACCTTTATACTTCCAGGCATGTTATTTTCAATGAATCTAAATTCCCTTATTCTTTCCTTAACAATTCATCTTCTCCTTCTTCCTTCCCTCCTTCATCTTCTGACCTTTCTTGGTTTTCCAATCTGCTGTATCATCATTCCACAAACTAGCCCTCACTCCTTGGTCCTTTTACTGTCCCTAGCCATTCTTCCTCACCTGTGTCCACTGCTTCTACATCTGATTTTACTCCCTTGTTACCTTCCCTTACTTCTAATCTTTCCTCATCTCCATCTATTACCTTACCTACCCTACCTTCTCAGCCTGCTTCTCCCTTAGCCACTTTACCCCATTCACCTCCATCTCCTTCTCTTCCTTCTGTTCAGCCCTTACCTGCTATACCTTCTGTTCAGCCCTTACCTACCACTGTCTCTACAAATTGTCATCCTATGCAGACCAGATCAAAGTGTGGTATCACCAAACCTCATCCCAAGATCTGTTACAAGGCTGTGTTGGATTATTCCCTCAGTGAACCTCCCTCTTATAAGGTTGCTTCTCAATATCCCAAGTGGTGTGAAGCCATGGATACTGAGTTTCAAGCCTTACAAAGGCAGCAGACATGGTCTTTGGTTCTTGCACCTTCAAATGTTAATTTGGTTGGGTGTAAATGGGTCTACAAGTTGAAATTAAACAGTGATGGCTCCATTTCAAGGTACAAGGCCAGATTGGTAGCCAAAGGGTTCCATCAACAAGCAGGCATTGATTTTCATGAAACATTTAGTCCTGTCATCAAGCCTGCCACTGTGAGACTTGTCATTGCTATTGCTGTTAGCTGCAATTGGAGTTTAAGGCAACTTGATGTCTCCAATGCCTTTTTACATGGATACCTTAAGGAAGATGTCTTTATGCAGCAGCCACCTGGTTATGTGGATTCTCTTCATCCCTCTTATGTGTGCAAACTTCATAAATCCTTGTATGGCCTTAAACAGGCTCCTAGGGCCTGGTTTGAAAGGTTCACCTTCCATCTTCTTCATTGGGCTTCACTGCATCCCTGGCTGACAACTCCCTCTTCATTTTTCAGTCTTCAAGCACCATCATCTATCTGTTACTCTATGTGGATGACATCATTGTCACTGGCAATTGTGCTTCTCAGGTTGCTCACCTTATCACTACCCTCAGTCAGGTGTTTGAACTCAAGGACTTGGGTCCTTTAAGTTACTTCTTGGGGATTCAAATTTCTCATACTCAGCATGGCATTCTTCTCACTCAATCAAAGTATGCCTCTGATGTCTTACATCGGTTCCATATGGAAAATTCAAAGGCTGTGAAGACCCCTTGTTGTTCTACTTCTCGTTTGGTGCCTCATTCTGGTGTTCCCTTGTCAGATCCCACTGTGTACAGAATTATGGTGGGTGCCCTTCAGTATCTTACATTCACTAGACCAGATTTGGCCTTCAGTGTCCATCAGCTTTGTCAATTCATGAGCAACCCTACCTCACTTCACTTGGAGGCTGCTAAACGTGTCCTTAGATATCTCCGAGGCACTTTACATCATGGCATTTGTTTTTCCCCTGGCCCCTTGTCCCTCACTGCTTTCTCTGATGCAGATTGGGCAGGGGACCCTACAGACAGGCGCTCCACCACTAGGTTATTAGTTTTCCTTGGTCCAAATCCAATCTCTTGGTCTGCCAAGAAACAACCTACTGTCTCACGTTCCTCCACAGAGGCTGAGTATAGGGCCTTAGCAACAACTGCTGCTGAACTTTCCTGGTTCAGAATCTTGTTCAAGGAGCTCAGAATCTTTCTTCCCTATGTTCCTGTCATATGGTGTGATAATGTCTCAGCTATTGCTCTTTCTGCCAATCCTGTTTTTCACTCCAGGACTAAGCATTTAGAAGTTGATTATCACTATGTTAGGGAGAAAGTTCTTCGCCGAGACCTTAAAATTGACTTTGTTTCTGGGAAGGACAACATGGCAGATATATTTACCAAGCCTTTGGCTGCTCCTCCTTTTCTTTTCTTTCGTTCCAAACTTCTGGTGGATTCCTCCCCCAGTCGTTTGAGGGGGGATGTTGAAGATAGAGCTGAAGAAGAACAAAGCAATGAAGATTCAAGCTCAACCCAGAATCAACAACAGTTGTCAAAGCGCACCGTTTTGTCTTAATACATGAGTGATACGCACCGTTTGCTGTGTTGTGTATCTCGTGCCTCTCCTTCATGACCAAACGGTGTCGTCTTCAGTCTATTCAAAAGTCAGTTGGTGTGGCGCGAAAATCAATTATAACAGAGCTGTTGCTTCCGTGAATTTAGGCGTGATTTTAGGCGTATGTTTTGGGTAGTATCTATTCTGTTATAGCTGTTATTATACCTATATATATGATGAAATATCAGAAATGTAATTAAGCTTTGAAAGATACATTTTTCCATTCTTAGTTTTCAATCAAGAAGAAATCTTCTCTCTCTATCTCTCTCTCTCTCTCTGTTCTTCTATCTTTCTTTTCTGATTCTAGTGTGCTTTGTTATTCTCTATGTTTTTCTGAGTGTATCAAAACTCTTTACTTGTTCCACCTTGCGCCTATCCTTTTAGTAGTACAGGTCAATCCAACATTGGCACTCTTCATGTAAATACAACAGTCTTCTCACAATCCCAACAACAATATTGATTTTTTGATTCCAACTAGGTTTTGAGTCTGCTAAAAGAAAACTTGCCAATGTTGCTCAGGAACTCATATACCAGTAATCATTGTGGCCTTTCATTTTATACTCCAAGCAGTCGAACCAGATTTTTGTGATGTGTTTGACCAATCACATTTGCTTCATTCTTGAACTGTCTCTCATAATCTTGAAAAGAACCATGTAACTTTTTGACTGCCACAGGGACACTAGAGCCCATTTTTATTGCTCCTTTGTAAACAACCCCGAAAGCTCCCCTTCCCAATTCTTCCTTCAATCCATTTGTAGCTTGTACAAGTTCTTTGTAAGTAAAACATTAGAAATTTATGTCCACAGACATACAATTTCTAATGGTTCTTCTGAGAGTTTTTTGGTAAATCAAGAAAAACGCCATAAAAATTGGAGCAATTAATATGATGTTGACAAACACAGAGCCACTGAGAATCGCTAACCCCATGAGGATCAAGTTGTCCTGATTCTTCCTTGTTTGATCTGGAAATGTGGTGGAATTATTGTATCTGATTTTAATAAAAGCCTTCACGTTATGCATACTGCCGAGCACTCTCCCATTTGAGAGAGGTTGCCTCTTCTTTGAACAGCTATTATAGTTTCTGAAAACGGCAACAGCACACATATACAATCTTCCATGCAAGACTGTTTACATTTATCCTCATTATGAGGTTTTAGGAAATCGTAGTCTGAGGATGGCTAATCTGTATATGGTAGCACTTCAAAATAATAAATATCCTTCTCAGGACTTAGCTTGTCTTCTTCACAGCCTTGTATGAAGTCTGGTTTGCAGCTGCCATACTGGTCATTTGGATTGAGTAAGGAGTATCCAATAGGACATGTACACACTGGCCTTGATCTGAACCAAGGGTGCATATACTATTATAACCTCAAGTGCCACTACTGTCAATAAAGGATCGACAACACAAATATTGTCAGGCACAGACCAGATCTGAACCCAGCTTCCATTGGCTTTGGACGTCTTGGGGTGAGAATATTGGGTGAAAACTCCATCAAAGTTGAGAGTGACTCTGTAATAGAATTCTGCAGTTGAGTATGGCTATATGCTATGTTTTAGTGGAAATGTTTTGTTGTTATCTCCCAGAATATAAATGTAGCCTGACTCATTGAAGACCAATTCTGTTAGGTTTATGCCCTGTTTATCACGACATGTTTTCGATGTATCATAATAAGCATCATTAGCATCATCCGAGGGCAAGTTTATGGTATTGAGCACAAGATTCCATTTATCATTACGCAACTGTAGCTGGAACCTTCATTTGGAAAAGTTGGTCTCTGATTGTCGAGAAGAAAGTAGCCCTCCCCTTTTCATAGTTTGTGTAGGCAACATTGTATCGGTGGGATTGTCAAAGCTCGCCCATAGCTTTTTCATGTTGTTATCTTGTAGCACAAAGTTGCGTGTGTTTTTCATAACACCCTTGGCAACAGTACCAACATCGCCATTAGATACCCATAACGCAGCGTCGCAGCCCCTTGACCTAGAGGGTTAGTAAGTACTAGCCCTTGGTCAGTTTTTAGCTCTACTTTTGATCCCCTGGGCACGGGGATATATATATATATATATATATATATATATATATATATATGTATGTATATATATCACCTTTAGACTTGTCCCTGGCATCCCAAACTATGGTTTTGTCTGGTATTTTCGCAAACCAAATGCAAAGCAGGAAGAGACTTTTCTCGTCTTCGAGTGGGCGAAAGCCCATGGCGAAATCACCAGAAGAAGATAGCCATGATGAAGTGCTGTTGTCAGTTGCTGTGAGGGTGCTTCCAATGGTAATAGTACCATTATTTTGAGCAATAGAAGAAATTGGTAGCAGAATTAGTAAGAAAACAAAAGGCTGAGGATGAACAAAAACCATGACTAATAATAGGCTTATGACAGGAGAAACTAAAGTCACGTACAAGTCTTTCTTTGATTGAATCCAAGCTTGCGCTTGTCTTGAATCTAATCTAATATTAATTCTTCAATCTTCATTTTAGTGTCTATGAAAAATTGTCCTTTTTTGTTAACAATCTTACAAAAAATCCAATCGTTGAATCGTCCGTCGCTCACAGGGCGGCTCCATATTATTGTTAAGGTGAATATAAATAAAATTCTATAAAATATTTCTGAAATGTATATTTTTGTCTACCATAATTAAAAAAAGAATAAGTTGAATAACAACAAAATGAATGTTGTGGACACAACAAATATACAACAACTAAAAATTTGAGTTTAGTTAAATTGTTAATAGAGTATTACCATAGACACACTAAAATTAAAGTATTAAGTAAAATTCTTTTTAATAGAGTAATAATATGCACACAAAAAAAAAAATATATTGCAACAAAAATTAGAATAGAGTTGAATTTTCATTTTAATTGAAGAAAATTGTAAAACTTAATGTATTTGTGTGTGTCTATTTTTTATTTTTTTTGTGATGTCAATATATTTAAGTTCTTTTTTAATTATATTTTGTATAATTTAATTCTTTTAGAGCAATTATATCAATTAGTGCAAAAGGTCCTATCTATTTTAGCATAAAAACCTTTTTTTTTTTTTTTTGTTGATGATATGGGCGATATTTTCTAATGACCATTTTATAAAAAATTCCTAGAAATGCCATTGGTCACTCGTCGCTCTTGCAGGTGAGTTTGCTTTCAATAAACACCAGGAATCAATCTATCAACACCGACTAAAGATCCACATATATAAACCAAAAAAATAACATAAAAATAAACGCCAAAGGAAGCCGGCACCTTTTGTAATGAGCCATAATTTGCATCGACATGTTTGATTGGATCTTTATAATGAATAAAATCTAAGCTTGACTAAGAGAAATGACCAAGAAAATTGTATATTGATCAATCGGAATTGATTAGAGAATCTGTATACCTTACTAACTTTTTTTTGACAAAAGAGGTAGAAAGTATAGTAGTATACCTTACTAACTTACTTAGCCATTGTATAGTACAAACATATTTAATTAATCTAAGTAAGTCTAAAGTTGAGGGGGACTCGTCTAAACTAACTTAGCCGTTATATAGTACAAACATATAAAAATGCTCTTCTCTTTTTTGTCTTTATTTCATATAATCAAATTCTTTTACTAAAAATATATATATAATCAAATTCTTCTCAAAAAAAAAAAAAAAAAAAAAACTCATATAATCAAATATTAGTTTTTTTCTTTTTTGTTAACCTCTATGATTTACTAACGTTAACATGAAAAATGAATGATACTTTTCTAACATAGTTTTTATTTTTTTTTTAAATAAATAGAAAATATTTATAGCTTAAGATGTGTATTTCATTCTATGAAGAAGCTGATCATTTCTTATGATTTTCTTCAATAATTTATAGGATTTAGAAGAAACACAACATAAATTTATCTATAAAGGGTAAAATAAATTTTAAAGTTTAGTAAATGATTCATAACTAAAATTAACGCATCTAACTCATCCAATCCACCATTTTTGGAGCTTGGTGTCTAACCCGCGCACAATCCTAAATCTTAGGGTAAAACTTAGATAAAGTAACTTAGGTAAAGTGGACTAGATAGTCTAGACTCCCTTATTGAATTTAAATACTAATTGGTTGCATTAACCAATAAATTAAATAATAACACTCTTATCTTTTTTAAGAATAATTAAATTCAAAATAACCGATCGTTTGAATTCAATAGAAGAACTTCAGCTACTATGTATAAGTCTTACCTTTAATCTAACTAATATTCATGGACTAATCAGTAAAGCACACGTGTAACTAACTTAAGAACCACATACCAATCACCTCCTTTATAACAACTAATTTCCACTCGCAACTCACGTGGCTTCATAATTCTTTTATAACAGCCCAACATCTCAACTTGTAGTCTAGACATTGGCAGCAAAACGACATGCAGCTCGGGTCTTCTTCTTTGAGGTTCTTATAATTCAATTGGCACCTTTTAGCAATGCTACTAATAGTTTTGGCTACCCAACCATGGTGGATGGGGTTTGACCTCTTGGCAATGCTGGAGAAATAGCTTTACCCTTTTTACAGCTCTAACTCTCACCTAAAAAAGTAAAACTTGACTTTGCGCTCCCTACATAGTAGTATGGTGTATACCCAGGCTTTGAGAGTTGAGACTAGTAGGTGACTTCTAACAAGTGCAGAGAAGAGAAAATGAGATCAATGCTTAATTAACAAAGAACACAAATGCCAATAACTCCTTGTCGACCCACCGTTTAGAGTTTAGTGCCGTGTTTTAAAGTTCAGTAAATTGCTTTATTGATATGAAATGCCCGGTGGCAACCACTAGTGGCCTTAGTCATGGTTGCCTAACATATGGCTATCATTTTGAAAATGAGGGTATATATATGAGCTATGTTTATTACACACAAACAGTTAAAAATCGTAATTTGATTTCAATTAATTTTTGGATTGTGTGTAAAATAATTTGTGTACAATAAATATTACCGTGCGTGTGTATATATATATATATATATATACACACTTTGCTGTCAAAAGAAAAGTAAATGACATTTGCTTTTTGACAATGTGTTTTTTTGAACACTTTGTTTTTAGATTGTATAGGATCAAAAATTAAATTTGGACTTAATTGGGTGCTGTCACCGTCTGTCTCTACCCATATGATCGTAAGGGTCCCTTTCGTTTTCACCATTAGCAGTATGAGTTTATTATTAAATATTATCATTGATTCAATATTTTCTATGTTGTAATAAAATCTCAATTATAATAATTAAATTATTGCCAAACGCCTTGTAATTTAATTGATTGGTACTTCCTTATGTTTCCAACACATCTAGAGTTCAAATCCCTTTCACTCGTCCTTACTTAAAAAAAAAAAAAAAAATCATTGGTTTAGTGAGCATAATGAAAATGAAAATTCATATTTATGAGCATAATGGACTTCTATATATATTTTTGAATTGTGCCAATGGCTAGTAAGGACTAGAAAACCAATCACCTAATAATATATATATATATATTAATAGGTAAAGTTAAAGAGAAAATCTAATTAAATTTCAAATTGTAATTTAATTAGAGTCTAATTTTTGCGCCATGTATCTCATCTAATCTATGTTTTTTAATTTTTATGTCAAGTGAGTTAATTTAGTATAAAAATTTAAATTTCAATTAGAATTTAATTTTGCGCCACGTGTCCCATCTAATCTAAAAAAATTTAATTTTTGTACCAAGTAAGTTAAGTCAATGTAGAGAACTAGGAGTCCAATATAAATAAACCTAGGTAATATATATATAACACCAAATCTTAGATAAAATTTTATTAGAATCAAAAGATTAGATTTTTCCTTTATTAGCTTTTCATATAAATTAAATTATCCAGATTTTTGCTTTTTTTTTTTTTTTTTTTTGAACTAATGAGTATATTTTATATACTGTTTCTATTTAGATAGTTTGTATGTGAAGATCTTGAATGTAATAAATTGTAATTGAGCTAAACAATCCTATGCATCTATCCCCAATCAATTTAGGAGATGCTATTGAACCAATTTATTCTTTTATTTTGTATTGTATTTAGTAGAATTTCATGGATAGTGATAGTGAATTAATATTGTTTATGTAGTGTTCAATAGTGATTTTCAAAATTATGGCGTAACCAATATTATTAAAATTGCAAGGAAAAATCATTTTAGTACCTACAAATATTCTGGTTGAACTAATATCCTATATATATAATAACTCAAACTAATAACAATTGCACCACTACAATTCTTCATTCCTATGCGTAAGCATGGGTTACATACTAATTTATTTATAAAGTGTGTGTAGTTATACTAACTCTACCAATTTCTATTGTAACTATGGAACAAGTATTTTTCAATCATAAATATTGTCTTTCACAAAATAAATAAAATTATGAGAAGGAAATTGATAAAAAAAATTTAGTAAAAAATCAATATTGTAAATAATGATTTGTGAGATGTAAATAAAAACTGAGAGTAAAAAGTGGTTGTTTGTATGGAGAAGAACTAGATAGCATGCTAGGAGGGTTTGTGTGTTAATTTTTGGGGAATTCTCAATCCCAATATCTTAATCTTTGAATTTGAGAAGTGGGCTACCCATCCATTGAGGGTGGGGGTAACCTTTAACCCAAGGGCAAGGGGTGTGCTAATAATTGGCTCCATGGTGGACAAATCAAACTACTAAGCACATCTCATCTAGCTAATCTCAACATACATTCAACCACTTTAATGCTCAAACTCGGTTACACTACGTTACTAAACTCGGCACTAAATTTGGTTATTGCAACACTATATAAATAAAACAATTTTCTTGTATTTTATCTATGTGGGATATTGAGGTTTGGGTTCTTTATTTTAAGTGTTACAAACTTCAATTGCCTTTTTTTTCCCTCTATTTTCTCTAACATGTTGTCACTTAGACTTTGTAGTTCACATTTGTTTGTAATTTCATGAAGCCCAATCAGCCAAATGGACTTTACTTCTGAAAATCATAACCCACTAGATTCTCCTCTTTACGGTATTTCTTTTCCTTCTTTCACTTCCTATATATATGTGTGCATGTTTGTTATGTAAAAGATAATTTAATTGTAGTGAAAAAGAATTTCAATAGGCAATGAAGTTTTTTGGAGTCAAATTAAGTGCAAGAGTTAATTTTTCAAGTGTCCCATATTATAAAAATTATTTTCAATTTCTTTGTCCTACATAACAAAACCAAGTATTCTTCAGATAAAGAAATTTAAAAATTTATCTTCTACAACAACATTTATTTTCAAAGCCCTCATCTATCCTGGAATACATGAACCAATATAACAATGATTATTCTACAGATAATTAAAAAAAAAAAAAATACTCTACTATCAAATATCTTATGGCATATTGCAAAAGAGAGTAAAGACTACTAAGATGTAGTTATTGTTGCAAATCTTTTAGTACGAAGTGAGAAAAAGTTGGATTGACCTGTACTACTAAAAGCAGGGGCGAAGCCAGGGGGGGTCGAGGGGGGGGGGCAGCTGCCCCCCCTGGCCCACCCAAAAAAAAATCCCTTAGTTTATCAATCATATCATAAGTAAAATTGGCCCGAGTTAAAGGAATGGATCAACGATCATCACATTGATATTGTTGACCTTACTGATGTTCTCTCTAATTTCCCGGACATCTCAATGGTAAGGGCTTATGATTTTTATACTCTTTTGGACAAACAGTTGAAAGAATGAATGTCAGTGCAATTAGCTACTTAGATTAAATTTTAATTCCTAATATTTCCTTAGTTTATAACAGTACCCAATCTATGTAATATTCATGATAGTATTTTGTGTAATTGTAACCTCCACTTTGTTTCTTTAGTCTTGAAACATAGCATAACTCTACCTAAATAAACTAATAAGTAACCACAAGTCCACTAGCATGCCTTCCACATAAGTTTTAGTGTTTTCAACATTATATACTTACATGATGTGCATAAAATGCATATATCTTATACAAGTTCTGCCCCCCCTCAACTCAAATTCTGGCTCCACCACTGACTAAAAGGATAGGCGCAAGGTGGAACAACCACTTCAACAACACCCTCAAGCATCTGTGTAATCCTCTTCATTGTAGGTCTAAGAGTTGGATCTTCTTGAATACACCAAACGGCAATCATCACAAACCTCTTCAGCTTCTCTCTGTCAGCCAAGGCCTCCACATCATATTCAACCAGAGAATTAATGCTCCATTCATTTAGTAGTCATAAGCCCAATCAGTCAAAATTGGTTTATCATCCTCATCTGTCTCCATATCGACTCTTCTTCGGCAGTAAATTATCTCAAGTAGCATGACACCATAGCTATAAACATCCACTTTGACAGTGATGGGCAAGTTCCTAACCCATTTGGGTGTAACATACCCTTTTGTTCCTCTGATGTTAGTATGAGTTTTGCTTTGGTCCATCATCAAACGCTTTGCCAATCCAAAGTCAACAATTTGAGCATTGTAGTAGTCGTCAAGAAGTATGTTTTGAGGCTTTATATCACAATGGATAATCTGGTTATTGCATTCTTCATGTAAATACAAGAGTCCTCTCGCAATCCCAACAGCAATAATATTGATTCTTTGATTCCAACTAGGTTTCGAGTCTGCAAAAAGAAAACTTGCCAATGTGCCATTGCTCAAAAACTCATATACCAGTAATTGTTGTGGCCTCTCATCACATATTCCAAGCAGTCGTACCAAATTTTTGTGATGTGTTTGACCAATCACATTTGCTTCATTCTTGAACTCTAATGAACTCTCTCTCATAATCTTGAAAAGAACTATGTAACTTTTTCATTGCCACAGTGACATTAGAGCCCATTTGTGTTGCTCCTTTGTAAACAACACCAAAAGCGCCCCTTCCCAATTCTTCCTAGAAATCATTTGTAGCTTCAACAAGTTCTTTGTAAGTAAAACATCGGAAATTCATGTCCACATCACTACAATTTCTTGTGGTTCTTCTGATTTTCTTTTGGTAAATCTTGAAAAACGCTAGAAAAACTGCAACAATTAATATAATGTTAACAAACACAGAGCCACAGAGGATCACTAACCCCGCGAGGATCAAATTGTCCTGATTCTTCGCTTGATCCGGAAATGTGATGGAATTATTGTTTCTGATTTTGATAAAAGCCTTCAAGAAGGTTGCCCAGCACTCTCCCATTTGAGAGAGGTTGCCTTTTCTTCCAACAGCTATTACCGTCTCTGAAAACGGCAACAGCACACATTCAATCATCCATGCAAGACTTTCTGCATTGATCTTCAGTATAAGGTATTAGGGACTCATAGTGTGACTTCGGCCAATCTGTATTTGCTAGCACTACAAAAGAATAAACATCTTTCCCAGGACTTGGCCTGTCTTCTTCGCAGCCATGTCTGAAGTCTGGTTTGCAGCTGCTATTCTGGTCATTTTGGATTGAGTAAGGAGAATCCCTTAGGACATGTGCACACTGGCCTTTGATCTGATCCAAGGGTGCAGATACTATTATAACCACAAATGCCACTACCTATCAATACAGGATCGGCAACACAAATATTCTTAGGCACAGACCAGATTGGAGTCCAACTTCCGTTGGCATTGGATGTCTTGGGGTGAGAATATTGGGTGATAACTCCATCAAAGTTGAGAGTGGCTCTATAATAGAATTCTGCAGATGAGTCTAGCGGTATGCCCTGTTTTAGAGGAAATGTTTGGTTGTTATTTCCCAGAATGTAAATGTATCCTGACTCGTGATTCGATGTACCATAATAAGCTTCATTAGAATTATCTGTGGGCAAGTTTATGGTATTGAGCACAAGTTTCCCATCATCACGCAACTGTAGCTGGAACCTTCCTTTGGAAAAGTTGGTCTCTGATTGTCGAGAAGAAAGTAGCTCTCCCCTTTCCATAATTTTTGTTGGCAACAATGTGTCAGTGAGATTGTTGAAGCTGTCCCATAGCTTATTATAGTTTCTATCTTGAAGCACAAAGTTGCCTGTATCGCTCATAAAACCATTGGCTACACTACCAACAATGCCATTAGATACCCAATACTCATCATCCCCTTGCGGCCCAGTAAGTACTAGCCCACGGTCAGTTTTTAGCTCTACTTTTGATCCCCTGGGTACAGGTCAACTCCAGCATACCAAACTATGATTTTATCTGGTATTTTGGCAAACCAAATGCAAAGCAGGAAGAGATCCTTCTCGTTGTTGAGTGGGCGAAATCCCATGGCAAAATCACCAGAAGGAGATGGCCAAGGTGAAGTGTTATTGTCAGTTGCTGTGAGGGAGGTTCCAATGGTAATAGTACCATTATTTTGAGCAATAGAAGAAATTGGTAGCAGAATTAGTAAGAAAACAGAAGGCCGAGGATGAACAAAAGCCCTGACTAATTGGCTATGACAGGAGAAACTAAGTCAAGTACTAGTCTTCCTTTGATTAAATACAATCTTGCGCTTGTCTTGAGGCAAATCTAATATTAACTCTTCAGTCTTCGTTTCATTTTGTACAAAAATACCGACTAAAAATCCACACACATACATAAACCAAACATAACATAATATACAAATACAGGCCAAAGGAAGTAGGCACCATTTGTAATAACCCATATTTTGCATCGACATGTTTGATTGGCTCTTTATAATTGATTAGAGAATTAGTGTTGTCCTAACTAACTTACTTGCCGTTATATAGTAGAAACTGATATTTAATTAATCTAAGTAGGTCAATGCAATAACCCACTTAATCAGCTCAAACCGTCCAACCCTCTCTGCGCCCTATATATGTATATTCATCTCTTTTTAGTCTTAATCTCCTCTCAAATATTAGTTTTTTTTTTTTTTTTTTTTTGGTCAACTCCATGATTTACATATGTTAACATGAAAAATGAATGGTACTTTCCTAACATATTTGTAACTTGTAAGCATATATAAGGACATGGATATGGTACTCATTGTTTTTATTTTAAAAAATAAATATTCATAGCTTAAGATGTGCGTAGTTTAATTTATGGGATTTTTTTTTTTTTTTTAGAGAATAATCTATAGGAAAGTTGATCATTAATGAAAATAATGTTATCTTTTCCTCTAAAAACTGAAACGTAACATTTATTGTTGTTATATTTATGTTGAGTCACGTCAGCGACTACATCATCAGTCCCGTCCCACTAGCTTTCTTTTTTTCTTTTTCTTTTCCTTTTTTTTTTTTGCAAATTAATATTTTCCCAATTATTACTCTATCACATAAAAGAAAAATTACTCCATCAAACCTAACGAGTGAACATTTCCAATTCCTCTCTCTCTCTCTCTCTCTCTCTCTCTCTCTCTCTCTCTCTCTCTCTCTCTCTCTCTCTCTCTCTCTCTCTCTCTCTCTCTCTCTCTCTCTCTCTCTCTCTCTCTCTCTCTCTCTCTCTCAATTAACATTTCCTAATAATAATTCAAACTTCCTTCAACTTTATGACTCTCCCCAATCAAGCAGTTATGAAAACCATTCAATAGCCACCCTTTATAATAGTTTATTAAAATAAGCTGGGTTTTTAAAATTGTAATGATTGACGCCATAAAAATTTCATAGATCTCAGTCTATGTGAGTTTCCCTTTAGTTAGTCCTACTCAATTAGAGCGTAAACTTTTACCAAATCCTAACAAATGCCTAGATGTCATGTGTCCTCTCTTTTTGTATTTTATAAGCATACAAAAGTGCAGTGCACTATATTCCTTGCATCCAAAAAGTGCGCTATATTGTTACCAAAAAAATTATAGTTCATTGTGTTCATTTGTATATTTTGTGCACTGGCAACACTGCTTATACTTATGAGTTTTTTTCTTCACAGATTTGATCTTTTTCTCATCATCTCATATTTTTCCTAAATAATTTTATCTTGTAATTTTGATTTTAGATGCTTGATCAGTTGTGCTAACCTTTATTTTTTATTTTTAGAAGATAATTTAGGTTACCGTGGAGATGAGATTTATTATTATTATTATTATTATTTTAAGATTTGCAGAAAAAATTGCTAAGAAAATCCACATAGAATTGATATTGAATTAATTTTATACTACGAGGGATCAACATCAAGCATAACTTTTATTTTTGTTTTTAAATTTGATACATGTTTATAACAAATTAGACAATTTGTTACACTGATTTGAGTTTAGAAATAATATTTTTATATTTGAACATTTGAACATTTTATATACCATGTATTTATAAATTGTAACTAACATATGAATATATAATTCAGCCCCTTCTAAGAAAAAAAAAATCCTGACTACGCCCTGTACATACCCAATGGACATCTAGTAGAATGGCTTGACAGTTGAGAATAGGAGACTCCAACAGTTGCAGAGTAGAGAAATGAGTCAATGCTTAACAAAGAACACGAAAGCAAACAACCCCTAGTCGACCACTATTTAGAGTTTAGTGTCATGTTCTTAAGTTCTGGGAATTGCTTTATTTGGGTATAAATAAATAAATAAATAAATAAATATATATATATATATATATATATATATATATATATGTATAGGCCATGTTTATTACACACAAATGGTTAGAAATCATAACTTGATTTCAGTTATTTTTTAAGCTATGCAAAACAGTTTGCGTGCTACGAGTATTACTTTTTGACATATAATTTTTGACAATGAGTTTTGTACTTTTGTTGAACACTTTATTTTTAGATTGTATAGGATCAAAAATTAAAATATTAAAATTTTGGGATTTGGGTGCTGCCATGTCATCTAACTCCATCTATATAATTGTTAGGGTGCCTTTTGTTTTCACCATTAGTAGTACTAGTGTATTGCCCCGTACATATATATAGATACAATTAAAAATAATCACAATTATATAATTCAAATTATACTTTTTTCTAGAAGAAATTCAAATTATTCATTGTATTAGTTTACACTTTTTTTAAACACCAAACATTTCTAAAATATGTAATAGTTTCTCATTATATATATATATATATATATATAATTTAATTGGTTTTAAACTCTTCGGATTTTGCACCCAATAATTCACTTATTACAAAAATTAAAAACTTAGATGGATACATGGCGAAAAAAAAATTGGACTCCAATTGAAATCCAATTTAGAATCTAATTGGATTTAAACTCGTTGAGTTTTACACTCAATAATTCACTTGACACAAAATTAAAAATTAAATAAGGCATGTGGCAAAAAATTGAGAATCCAATTAAAATCTAATTGAATTTTCTAAGTTTTGGCTATTTATATATATATATATATATATATATATATATATATATGACTTTATAAATTTGAGTAGTATTATTGATTAAATATTTTCTATGTTGTAATAAATTCTTAATTAAAAATGTTGAATTATCATCAAGAGCCTTATAATGCAATTGGTTTCACATCTTGATGTTTCCAAGATATTTGAAGTTTGTATTATTAGCTCATCTTTGAATTCTTGAAAGGAACACAAATCCTTTATAAATTGATGATACTAGTGGATGTCCCGTGCGATGCGCGTGTTCGCTAATAGTTATTTTATAACACTCATATGTGTTATAATGTTTGGAAAATTAATTTCGATTATGTATTATACATCACTAAAATAACGAATGGAAAAAAAAAATTGTAACACAATATATCCATAAGTAACCATAATTAATTAGACTCTAAAAATGCCAATATATGTGCATTTTTTGTTTGATTAACTGTACATGTATATTTAGTTCTTACATTTGACGTTTCCAATCAAATTTTTTTATTATTTCCTTTTCTTTTCTTTTTAAGAAGTACTTTTTTTTTTAAAGAAAACACGTGAACTTTTGAAGGCTAAACATCTAAGATTTAAGGTTTATAATTTCTAATTCGCAAAACTAAATATACATGCCAAGAGATTAAAAATAAAACAATAATTAAATAGGGAAATATAAACCTATACTATTTCATATCTCACGTTTAATTTTACTTACATATGAGTACTTTAATCACCTACAAAGATTAAACACTTTCCAAAAATATAAATAAAGACAAAAAACACATACTTTTTAGAAACCCCATATGTTGTTAAAGCATTGTATCAAACTTTGATAGAGTTGTTAAGAAGTTTAGATCATATGCACCTGAAACCGAAGCCAATTTCATACTCTTTTTGACACTAATCTCACTCTGTCTCTCTATCTCTCCAGTCTTACCTTTCTTTTGGCCTTTTGATATTTTGTGATACTAGAATATATAAAAGAACATGAAAACTAACATTGAAGGGAGAAAACCTTTCATTTTTTAAATTAATGAAATTAATGGAAGAGTTCAAGAAGTTGGAAGAGGGAGTAGAACCAAATCTTTTAATTCTCTGCATTTATGGCTTAAACTAATCATTGACAAGAAGATGGGAGGTGAAAGGCTAAACGAAAAAATACTCATACAAAGCGCCACATGGCAGGGCCTCATGCACTCCGCATGAGGTCTCTGCTTATATATATATATATATATATATATATTGATTTGTTTGTTTCCAAACAAATTTTATCCGCAAGTCTTAACAAATCATGAGTACATATTTTTGAAAATGAAAACTCACGTTTATAATGTAGTTTGATAGACTTCAAAAATTTATTAAATTCAAAATTTTAAATTGTAGCAATGGCTAGTAAGGTCTAGAAAATCAATACCATTTCTTTATAAAGTGAGTGTAATTATACCAACTCTTCCGATTTCTATTGTAACTATAGAACTAGTATTTTTCAATCATAAATAATATTGTCTTACAACAAAATGAAACATAATATTTTAATAAAATAAATTTTTTTTTTTTTATTAGAAAGAAAATTGATACAAAATTTACTGCAAAATCAATATCGTGAATGATTTGCTGGATGCAAATAAAACTGAGGGTTCCATTTTGAAAGATCTTATATGATTGAGTTCAAAATCTATTAAGACAAATTTATTTTGTATCTTTTACTTTCTTAATGCGCGCATCTTATTTCCTATGCTGAATCTCAATTCTTCCGTGTAGACCACTTTAGAAGAAAACAGATAAATGACTTTGGAATTATGAGCAATGACTTTGAAATTAGAAGAAGATATATATCGTTTCACATTTGTTCACAACTACTATGTTACACTAATTGAAATCGAGAGCAATAATTTCAGAGTATAATAGTCCGACTATTATACTATGCAGTTATCATCTTATATGGAATGTAAAAGTTAATATGGTAAAAAAATTTAACTTTTTTAACTGTTTACTTTTTTACCTTATTAAATTTTCTGTCTCACATAAAAAATAGTAACTGCATGGTTCTAGATCCAAATCTATTTCACACACATCTCCATAATTTATGCGAGAATGTTTACATTTTAACATTGTCCACATTTTAACACATAAATATTGGATGCAAAAGAAGGGATGTAAAATAATGGATGTGTAAAAACCAAAACCCTTCTTAAAGTGGAAATAAGAATGGGGATACGGTTGCATCTGATTTCCTAGGTTGAATCTCAATTCTTCTGTGTAGGACCACTTTTGAAGAAAATAGATAAATGATTGACGCTTGAAATAATTAAATCAAAAAGTTAACGACAACTATTTCTAATTATGAGCAATGACTTTGGAATTAGAAAAATATGGTTCCACACTTATTCACATCTACTATTTCATACAAATTAACATCAAGAGCAATAGTTAGGACTATTTTACTATGCAATTACCATTTTATGTGAGATGTAAAAGTTATTAGGGTAAAATTTTTTTAACTATTTTAATTTTTTCAACCTTTTACTTTTGAAAAATGTTATGTCCACAACATTTTCACAACAAATTCTATATAACAGTTTGATACAAATTGTTATTTGTGGGATAGAAAAGTAATTTTAGTGGGTTTTTTTTTTTTTTTTTTTAAAAAAAAATCTGACATAACGATGTAGTTGGTGGTTAATGTGGGGTGGAAAATCATTTTTTAATATTCCATTTAACACATCAAATTTTTCCATCTAGAAAATAACGTTAGGAACCAAATTGACACAGTACTGAGAAGGTTAGCAACTAAATTGACACAATTAAAAAGTTAAGGACCAAATTGACATTTGATATAAAAAATAAGAACTAAATATGTAATTTAACTTTAATTAAAAAAAAAAACAACTTACAATCCCACGCAATTGTGAAATATTTTGTAAAAATTTTCTTGTGCATCTGGACTTAAGGATTAACGGATCATGTCATAAATTTAACTGCATAAAACTCATAAAACAATGTGTCGCTAACAAATAAATTTATTAAAAAAAACCAAACAATTTAAGCATTAGTTTATGAAAAATGCTACGCGACATTAGGTTGTTTAAATCCACCCATCACCTTCATTACAATCTTTTAGCACAAGTTTTAATAGAGCATTTTCCTTTTCCTGTTGCCTGACTTACAACAGCAATTCCTCTTGATTGAACCCATTTCACCCTGGCAATCATGGATTTTGTTCTGCCTCACCTTCTTTTCTTCCTAATTCCGTTACCAATTTTCTCTATTTCTCAAAATAATGGTAATGTTACCACTGGAAACTCTCTCACGGCCATTAACAACAGCACTCCATGGCTATCACCTTCAGGTGATTTTGCCTTTGGATTTCAGCCACTCAACCAGACAGATCTCCTCCTGCTTTCCATTTGGTTTGCCAAAGTACCAGACAAAACCATAGTTTGGTTTGCTAGACTAGATAATCCGGCTCTTAGGGGATCAAAAGTGGAGCTAACTGCTGACCATGGGCTAGTACTTACTGGGCCTCAAGGGGATGAGTTATGGAGATCTAATAACATTCTTGGTACCGTAGCCAGAGGTGTTATGAGCAACACAGACAACTTTGAGCTTCAAGATAGCAACTTTAATAAGGTATGGGAGAGCTTCAACAATCCCACAGATACTTTGTTGCCTTCACAAAATATGGATATTGGAGGGGTGCTTTCTTCTCGACAATCAGAGACACACTTTTCCAAAGGAAGGTTCCAGCTACGGTTGATTAGTGATGGAAATCTTGTGCTCAATACCATAAACTTGCCCACGGATAATCCTAGTGAAGCTTATTATACAAGTGGTACTAGTGATTATGTTACATCAAATCCTGGTAAACAACTGGTCTTTAACCAGTCAGGCCATATTTATATTCTTAGAGATAACAACCAAACACTTTCTCTAAGACAGGTAAAGCTAGAGTCAGCTGCTGAATTCTATTTTAGAGCCACTCTCAACTTTGATGGAGTTTTCAAGCTATATTCTTACCCAAAGAATTCCAATGGCAATGGAATCTGGACTCCGATTTGGTCTCCGCCGGATAATATTTGTGTTGCCAGTTCTGCATTATCAGATAGTGGCACTTGCATGGAAGACTGTATGTGTGTCGTTGCTGTTTTTAAAGAGGGTGATATCTGCTACAAAAAGAAGCTACCTCTCTCTAATGGGAGAGTGGACAACAGCATTATTGGCCGGAAGGCTTATATGAAAATCAGAAAAAATAACTCAATTACAATTCGAGATGATCGTTTGCCAATTCCGGAAACAAAGAAGAAGAATCATGACAATTTGATCCTCATGTGGTCAACGCTTCTCGCTAGCTCTGTGTTTGTGAACATTATATTAATTGTTGCAATTTGTGTGGGTGTTTTCTCTATTTACAATAAGAAGCTCAAAACTCCTATGAGAAATTCTGGTCTTGTGGAGATGAATTTGAGATGTTTTACTTACCAAGAACTTGTAGAAGCTACAGATGGTTTCAAGGAAGAATTTGGTAAGGGAGCTTTTGGTGTTGTTTACAAAGGAGCTATAGAAATGGGTTCTAGTGTCCTAGTGGCAGTCAAGAAATTAAATATTTCAGTTCAAGATTATGAGAGAGAGTTCAAGACTGAAGTGAATGTGATCGGTCAAACACATCACAAGAATCTTGTTCGTTTACTTGGATTCTGTGATGAGGGACTACATCGATTACTGGTATATGAGTTCTTGAGCAACGGCACTTTGGCAAGTTTTCTTTTCAGAGACTTGAAACCTAGTTGGAATCAAAGAATCCAAATTGCAGTTGGGATTGCGAGAGGCCTATGGTACTTACATGAAGAGTGCAACAACCAAATTATCCATTGTGATATAAAGCCTCAAAACATACTTCTTGACAACTATTACAATGTGCGAATTTCCGACTTTGGATTGGCAAAACTTTTGAGAATGAACCAAAGCAAAACTCATACTAACATCAGAGGAACAAAAGGGTATGTTGCACCCGAATGGTTTAGAAACATGCCGATCACACCCAAAGTCGATTTTTATAGCTATGGTGTCATACTACCAGAGATAATTTGCTGCCGTAGAAGCGTAGATATGGAGACAATTGAGGAAGAAAAAGCAATTTTGACTGATTGGGCTTATGACTGCTATAGGGAAGGTGCACTAGATGCTCTAGTTGAATATAATGTGGAGGAATTGGATGACAAAGAGAAGCTAGAGAGGTATGTGATGATTGCCATTTGGTGTATTCAAGAAGATCCATCTCTTAGACCTACCATGAGGAGGGTTACGCAGATGCTTGAGGGTGTTGTTGAAGTGCTTGTTCCACCTTGCCCGTTTCTGTTTAGTAGGACAGGTTAATCCAACATTAAAGATTTACAATAATTATGTCTGTCTTAGTCTTTGTTCTCTATTGCAATATACAATCAGATCTTTTGGTTGTTGTTAAATATGTTTTTTGGTCTGTTTTATAACAATCTTTGTTATATTGATTAATGTACTCTTGGGTGGATGAGGGCCGTAAAGATAGATGTAGCTGTAGAAGTTTTTTAATATATAAAATTCCTACGGAATTTTTTTTTTTTTTGGAAACTATAAAGCATAGATTTGCTAAACAGTGTGGTCTGTTGTTTGTTGTTGGAGTTTCTATGAGTTCGCTATTTCTTGTCCTGTGAGAATGTGATTTTCCTTTTCACTGTGTTCTTTCTATTTCTTTATGTGTTTGTGCGTACAGGAAATTTATTTGCTGATCAAACACCATTAGAAAAAGACTGGGCAATGAAACAGAGACAGCTTAGATGGTTCGTGTTCCATTGCCTATGGGTTAGTGAGGGCAAGGATACCTAAAGAAAATGTTAGATTTTGATAATTTGTTTCAATATATTGCATCTGAAATAATTTTGTGGTCAATAACTCCATGTTAGAGGGCTATGCTAGCTACGATGCACAGGACTTAAAAGACTTGAGGAGACAAGTGTGACAAAGCTCGGTGAGAGTTACATGGAGCCATAATGCACCTTGAGACCAGTCAAGAATTGGTAAAAATTTACTATTATGTACCTTTTAGAAAAAACAGAAGTAACACGTTATATTTTTATTAAAAATTTGTGTATGAATGAATGAATACTTCATTAACCAAAAAAAAAAACTGACTTGAAAACTGAAAAGAAACAAATGAGCAAAAAAAAAAAAAAAAACAAAGAAAAAGGCTTGAACGTGGCCGAGTGAAGAGCCAAGAGGAAAAGAAAAAATGTTCATTCTAGGAGCTTGTGAACCTTGGTGGTTCGAATTTTTGTTCAAAATGGTGGGGCACTTTTGTCTTCCACATTCAACAGTCGTTTCCACGCCTATTTTCTTTCTATTTCGAAGAGACAAGTTTTGTGTGGACCCGAGTGGAAAATACCTAGGCTCCACCCAAAAATTTTCTTTCCTCCCTCCTTACCAAATAACATAAAAACTCATTTTCTCTTCATTATTTTCCATCCACCCTATTTCACCTTTAACCAAACATACTTTTAATAACGCCAAAAGGATATTAAATGAATGGAATTGGGAATTTGGGACATTGATGGAATATAATGAAATAAAGCCACTTTGAGGTTCTTTATGAAATGAGGCATGAAACAAACAGGATATAATTTGATTATTATGAGCAAATCTATAATATTTGTAGACAAATCCAATCATTAGTTCTCAATTGTGGGGGCAAATGGAATCCTATACATAAATTAGTTACTAAAAGAATGGAAAAGACTTTGATTGTGTCACTTAAGTTATATAGAAATTCTTGAACCCAAGAGTTAAGAATAACAAGTTCTTCATTACTATAGACAAAGTTTCATCCAAATCAGCTATCTCTGTCTACCCAATAAGTGGCCATATATAAACAATTCGCATAACTCATTTACAATTTATTTCATGATTACAAATTCAATCAAGTGCTCATACAAACATAATTAATTTAGTTTCACAAAATGCAAGCACTCGAGTTATAGGAAAGTAATGTTAGATTAAAATGTACTAAGTGTCCATGATATAATATGCAAAAAGGATCCCAATGAGTTAAAGACACTTCAAAATTATGGAAATTTATTAAGTAGCAACATACAAATGGTCATTAATGAATTAGGAGAAAGTTAAGGAGAGTAATGCATAAAGTCCCACTTAGCTAAAGTGCACCCAATCACACAAGCGAAAAATCCAAAATTCAAAAATCTATTGAATTTTGACAAAACCATTGCAATTTGGGTTAAAATAAACTCCTTACTTGCAGGAAAAGATTACCAAGAGAGTGATGAGGTGGAAGGAAAAAATCATCTTGAAACAGTGGCACAAGCGATCCATACATATTCGATGAGCATCTTCAAGTTGCCAAAGTCCATATGTGATAATATGAACTCCTTACTTGCCAAATATTGGTGGGGACAAAATCATGATGAACGGAAGATCCACTGGATTAATTGGAAAAAACTTTGTACATCAAAGAAGGAGGGAGGAATGGATTTTCGCGATCTCCACGCATTCAACTTAGCAATGCTGGCAAAGCAAGCGTGGCGATTAGTAAAGGATAATCGGTCTCTATTCTACAGGGTGTACAAAGCACGCTACTTCCCACACTGCTCTTTTATGGAGGCTGAGCTAGGCAACAACCCATCCTTTGTCTGGTGCAGTCTTCTGGCAGCAAGGGAAATCATCAAAGAAGGATCACGGTGGAAGGTTGGAAATGGCAGAAAAATCAGAGTCTTCACCCACAGATGGCTATCTCACTCTCCAGTGCCTTTGAATGAACCCTTGCTAAACATGCGGGTTTGTGACCTTATAGACCAAGACACAAGACAATGGGACCGGGGAAAAATACACTCTACTTTTGCTCATCGAACCTGCACTGAGATCCTGTCCATGCCACTGGACAACTTAAACTCAGGCGACTCTGTAATTTGGAAGGAAAACAGAGCACAGCAATTCACAGTTAAAACAGCATACCAAGTTGCCTTGCGCCTACAGGACCACCCCAGAGCTGAACACTCAGCAGCCCGGACACATGGGGCTACGTGGAAGGAGATATGGACCCTCAATGTGCCGCCGAAAGTCCGAAATTTCATGTGGAGAGCCTGTTCTAACTGTCTGCCTACCCGCGATCATTTACATCGGCGACACGTGAAACTGGAACCAACATGTGAGTTGTGCAGACAACACCCTGAGACGGTCAGTCACTTGCTGTGGACGTGCCCTTTTGCAAGGAATGTCTGGGCTCTGTTCAAGGGAAAGACACAGAAGTGCAGCAATGAACCGTGTGATTTTTTCCTCCTGTCCAAGCAAAAGCAGTCTAAGTTGAGTTTTTGTTGTCTAATGGGACCAAATAAGGTGTTGGCTGGTCCCCCCATTTCCATCTTACTATACTGGACTTTGTATACGTGTTATTAAATAATAAAAAAATTCTATCGTTTATCTCAAAAATAAAAAAATAAGTTAAATTTATGGGAAAAAAAAATCACTCATACAAACATACCCCTAGAGTTCTCAATCTAGCAAATTCAACTTAAAAGCACATGGGTTAGATTCATTAAGGTGTGACAATTCCAAAAATTCTTGACAATTTCCAAACAAGTCCCAACAACTCCTGAAAAAGTCACAGTTGACAAAGGGTTGATGTCGAGACAAACTTGAAAGAATAAATATTGTTGCAGAGAAGTAATAGAAACGACTTGGGACCCGTTGAATTGTAATCCAGATATGCTGATTTAGAAATGTCTACAAAGCTGCAAAGACCATCTACAAGACTGGAATTACAAAGTATTTGGGAATGTCAATAGAGTTTTGAAGCAAAAACAAAGGCAATTACAACAACTGGAAGAATTAAATTTGCTTCATGAGTCAGCAAAAGAGATTCAAGGCTTAAAAAAGGAAATAAATGAGGTGTTATTTAGGGAAGAATTGATGTGGAATCAGAGATCAAGGGCGCTATGGATTAAATGTGGAGACCGGAATACTATGTTCTTTCACGCCACAGCCAACAATCGACAGAGGAAAAACAAAATTGAAGGAATTAGTGATTCGGAGGGAAGATGGAGAGAGGACAGAGTGGAGGTTGAAAATATAATTTTAGAGTATTTTACAGAGATCTATAGCACAACCTACCCAACAGAGTTTGAAGCAAGTCTCAGTGCAGTTGGCAGCAGAGTTTCAGAAGCTATGAATGCTGAGCTCCTAAGGGATTTTAAGGAAGAGGAAGTGTGGCGAGCCCTTATGCAAATGCACCCGACTAAGTCCCCAGGCCTGGATGGTATGTCCCCTATATTTTTTCAAAAGTATTGGGATGTGTTGGGTCCTCAGGTTATTCAAAGTGTTATTCATATTCTTAGAACAGGAATGATGCCTAATGGATTAAATGATACATACATCTACTTGATTCCCAAAGTGAAATCCCCCCAAAAAATTTCTAAATATCGCCCTATTAGCTTGTGTAATGTGATTTATAAAATTGTATCAAAGGTTCTTGCTAACAGGCTGAAAGGGGTACTTCCAGAAGTGGTTAGCGATGCTCAAAGTGCTTTTGTTCCTAGAAGGCAAATCACAGACAATGTCTTGGTTGCTTTTGAAGTCATGCATTGCATCAATCAAAGGAGAAAGGGTAAAGAAGGTCTAATGGCAATCAAGTTGGACATGAGCAAAGCGTACAACCGGGTGGAATGGGGTTTTCTGGAGGCAATGATGCGGAGAATGGGATTCAAGGATCGGTGGATTTCTTTAATGATGATGTGTGTAACCACGGTCTCGTATTCAGTGTTAATTAATGGGGAGCCTAAGGGAAAAATTACTCCAACAAGAGGGCTTAGGCAAGGGGACCTAATCTCCCCGTACTTATTCCTCCTTTGTGCGGAGGGCCTCTCGGCCATGCTAAGAAGAGATGAGTCTGGTGAAAATTTGAGGGGTATTTCAGTGTGTAGAGGAGCACCAAGGGTGTCCCATTTACTTTTTGCGGATGATTGTATTGTTTTCTGTAAGGCATTAACGGAAGAAGGGCTTAAAGTCACCAAAATTCTGGAGGATTATGAAAGAGAGTCTGGGCAGAAGCTAAACAAAGAGAAGACTTCTCTATTTTTTAGCAAAAATACAAAGGTGGAGGTTCAAGAAGTGGTAAAGGATATGTTTGGGGCCCAGATCATTCTCCAACATGAGAAGTATTTGGGGCTACCCCCTTTGGTTGGGAAGGGAAAAAAGAAAGCATTCAATCGCATTAAGGACCAAGTTGGGCGCAAAATAGCAAGTTGGAAGGGAAAATTGCTGTCACTGGCTAGACGAGAAATTCTAATAAAGGCAGTTGCCCAAGCCACTCCGACATATACAATGAATTGTTTTAAAATCCCTGACTCCCTATGCAGCGAGCTAAACTCTCTGATTCGGAATTTTTGGTGGGGACAACGTGATAAAGAAAGGAAACTAGCATGGATAGCTTGGGAGAACATGTGCAAACCAAAATCTAATGGGGGGATGGGATTTAAAGATCTCAGGGCTTTTAACTTAGCTTTGCTTGCTAAACAAGGGTGGAGGCTCATCCAAAATCCGGGATCTCTTACACACAGAGTTTTGAAAGCAAAGTATTTTCCGGAAAGCAATTTCATGGAGACACAAATAGGCAAGAAGCCTTCATACACATGGAGGAGCTTGATGGAAGGTATAAATGTCCATGATAGGGGGCTATGTTGGAGCATAGGAAATGGGCAAAGTGTGAGAATATGGGGTGATAGGTGGTTGCCAACCCAAAACTCCTTCAAGGTAACTAGTCCTTGGCCTCAGGTTTTTGAGGGTAATACAGTGGATTCTCTACTAGATCGGGAGGGAGGTGGTTGGGACAAAAACTTAGTGTGCAGCGTTTTCCTCCCTTACGAAGTTGATACTATTTTAAGCATTCCAATTAGCAATACTTTCCCAAAGGATGCTCTAGCCTAGGCATGGACCCAAAATGGGAGATTTACTGTGAGCAGTGGGTATAAAATGGCTTGTAGTTGGCTGAAGGAACAAAGGGGTACGGCTAATGGGGGAGAGGCATCAAATCCAAAGAAGCGGAATGAGTTTTGGAACTTTATTTGGAGTCTAAACTGCCCAAGCAAGGTAAAGCATTTTATGTGGAGGGCGTGCAAGAATATCCTCCCCACAAACTACGGTCTTAAGCTCAAAAAAATTCAGGTGGAGGATGTGTGTGGAGTTTGCGGAAAAGTGGAGTCTTTGAGCCATGTTCTTTGGGATTGTGAGGTGGCCGAGGCTGTGTGGAGAGAGTCAAAGCTTGCTTTGCCAAAGCTTCAAAGCCCATTGCAGGATTTTATAGAAGTCGTGTGGAAGAGATATGGGAAGACCGAAGGGAGATCAGCTAGGAGTCCTTTACCACCACAGCTTGGTGTATTTGGAAAAATAGAAATGCTATAAAGTTTGAAGGCAGTGGCAAGGCAGGGAAGTCAATTGCTAAGGAAGCTGAAATTCTAGTGGAGGAGTTCAACTCGTTGAATGCAGCCTTGATACGTACACCATCTTCGAGAACTGAGAAATGGACACCTCCGTGTGAAGGGTTGTACAAAGTAAACGTGGATGAGGCGATGTTCATGGAGTTGGGTTGCTGTGGTGTTGGTGTTGTTATCATAAATGCGCAAGGCTAGATTATGGGAGCAATGAGTAAAAAGCTAGAATTACCGTTATGGGCTGTGGAGGTGGAAGCAAAGGCGTTTGAGGAGGGTTTACTGCTTGCGAGGGACCTTGGGCTCAATCATGTGATTTTGGAAGGTGATGCTCAAGTGGTGACCAATGCTCTGTTGGGAAAATGTCTTCCACCAACCTCAATCCGAACGATTATAGCAGGAGCAAGGCATTGGAAGCATATGGTCCAGGTATGGAAAATCAACCATGTTCATAGAACTGGGAATTTTGCTGTCCACTTAATGGCTCGGAATGCCAAATTAGTTTCTGATTGTGTAGTGTGGGTGGAGGACACTCCACCCATTATTCAATGCCAAGTGAACAGAGATGTAATCTTATTAACTCAGAGTTCAGTTTAATGAAAGTTATTTAGTGATTGATTATCAAAAAAAAAAAAAAAAGCAATTAAAGTCACGATCGATTTCCAACTTAAAAATCATGACTTGAAATCACAATTTATTTGTTTTTCCAATTGTGTGCATTAAGGTGTGTGTAATAAACACTACACGGCTTGAAATCTCAGTATTAGTATATAAATTATGTTTGTGTCGTGGGTCCTAACCATCAAGATCTCATCATTTTATAGTGAATGATGTGGTTATTCAGTTAAAAGTATGAACTATATGGGATCACACAAAGGAGACATTTTTCATGCTCTCATTTGTCATTGTTTTGAAAACTGTCTTAAAAAGAGATTTTTGGCATGGCAAACTGTGAAAGCAGAATTTTGAACTCGCCAATTCAATGAGTCTTGCTATTTCTTGAGTAATGCCACATACCAAAAACCAAAAACCAAAAAAAAAAAAAAAAAAAAAAAACTTTTTTCACACCATAAGTTGAAAAAATTTTACTACAACCTGCCACTGACATAACTTTATTACCTACTACTAACAATCTGCCACATTAGCAAGTTTTTTTTTTTTTTTTTTCTTTAGAGTATCTCCTCTTTCTTTGATTGAAAAATTTATTTTTACTATACTTTTCAACATAAGTGCATTGAGTTTTGATCCTCTGAACCAATTGAGTTTCTGCCAAGCCCACAAAAAATTATTTGGAATATATTTGGACAAAGAGATTGTAACAATCTATATATATATATATATATTTATATATAAGTTTAAGCGTAACATTTATTGTTACTACGCTCCTGTTGAGTCACATCAACGGTCACATGGTCCACCTATTTCCAACCATTTCTCTCTTATTTTTGAACCTTCTTCTTCTTATTAATTATGTATCTTATTGCTACACTTCCTACAACCTTTCTCCCTCCCTTTTGCATTTTTATCTCCGCACTACTTTCAACCTTAATATCACTCTTCCTCTATCCACTCCGCTCCCTTTTTTATTTTGGCTCTTCTTATCCTCATTCTATTACTATAAATTTGTTATTCTCTCTCCCATTCTATATATATTTTTCCACACAAAAAAAAGTACTTCTCTCTCTCTCTCTCTCTCATGTTTTTTTGTGATTTTTTTTTTTTTTTTTGGGAGAAAAGGGTTGATGCAATTTGGTTTTATTATTTTAAGTTATTATCTTTTTTTTCTTTTCTTTGATTGTTAAATGTTATCCTATTGCATAAAAAGATAATGTATAAGAATACAATGTTATTCTATTATATAGAATGGCTTGGATAATTTGGTGTTTGAGTCATAACTATTACTTTTACTAGTCACAAACCCATGCAATGCACCCAAAAAAAAAAAAAAAAAAATACTATAGTGAAAAATACTATTTCTCTTTTAAGAACTCAAATGGTAAAGCTAAAAACTATTCATTCCTAAGTAATAGTTAAAAAGAAAATCTTTCTCAATAAGCATACATTAGACACTCTTCCTCTCTCAAATAACATTTGGGTTTAGTTTATTACGAGAGCACCAAAATTTTGGATAGGGAGCTAATCAGACTACACAATATTATGGCAACTTCAAAGGCTAACATTATGCTTATAAATTTAATATCTTCAAGTTTCTGCCCTTTATTTTAACGTTTACTTCAACTCTAAGATGATCACTCCAATGGAAACAAACTTAGTATCTTACTAATTGACATCTCTTCCACAGTGAATTACATTTTTTTGGTTCTTGTTTTGAATCCAAAAGCTATTTTAGACATTTACATCTAACATTGTCATCTAATAACTATAGTTCTAACCCTTTGAAGTATGTAAAAAGAATGTGAGCTTGATTATTTCTTACTAATACAATGCTTATCTAGGTACATTCAATAATATCCACTAATATACAACCCAAAAGTAATTAACCACACCTCTATTATATAATTAGGCTAAAAATAAGCATGATTTGGATAATGTCTCCTTGATCAATCCTGGATGAAAAGAGCAACACTATCGCATTAAGGATTTGGGATTTCTAATGTATCACCTTCAATTTTGGTTTTAGTAGCATCACAGCGGAAGCAAATCAGTAGCTTAGCACAATCCCTGCGACAAAGAAAGCTAACTCAAATTATTATTATTTTTTTTTTTTTAGAACAAATTGTATATAATAGATATAAACTATATGGTTGTTTCCTCTACATCACCAATCATGGAAATACAAAGAGAAGTACAACCCCAACAACCATTATGATTTTAATCAACAATATTGTACACTAACACATCAAGCATAAACTGTCAAATGATTGGTTAGTAATAGGAAAAGAAGAAAACCTAAAAACTAGAAATTCGCTAGCTTTGGTTGACGTATACTACATTAAATTAAGGTAACAAACTTAACAGGAGAACTTGAACTTTTTATAAAATATCTTATACGTAATATAATGACTTGGGAGGAAAGAATAGTTCCCAACAAATTACTTGTTGACTACTTAAAAGCTAAAGAGCACTCCAAGTCACAAAGATGGCAATACTACCCATAAACATAACTTAAATAAATTTAAGACAATCTTATTTTTCATGAGGATGAAATGCAAAATGCACTAGGAATGGGAATATACATCTAACAAAAAAAAAGTATCAAAGATGAAAAATGATATACCAACCCAATGTGACACATTTCTTTGAAGATTGGAACTTCTCTAGGTGGGGTTCATTAGGGAATTGAAAAGGTAATTTCAAAGAAATAAATAGTAGATTGATACCTCAATGCATAAGACACATTCTAAAAATTGTGTTGTCCTTAAAATATGCATATTGGCATAGAATGAAGAAGACCAAACTAACCTAAAAAATCAAGTAGATATAGTGGAGAGAGTGACTTTACCACCAAATCTTAGATATGTGTTTAGTTCATTAAATCTACATCAAAATGGAATCTCCTCACCTGCCAAATCATTTTGGGAACCTCAGGCCTCATAAATGGTGTGGGGTCAAATACACCAAGAGAGGAAACTACAATGATGCAAACTTGCTTTGAAAAAAAAAACATGCATATGGAGTTAATAGTTCAGTTTTGAAAGGGATTAAAAAGGACAAACCTTCAAATGTGCATTGTGTCCCCCCCCCCAAACGCCAAATATTCCCATCATTCATGGTCCTAAACCTGGATTTGAAATACCTTTTAAGCCATCTCAAAAACCATTTAGTCCACAAAAAGGGTGAGCAACATTATTCATGAACCATTGCTAACCCTAAAGTGAACCACTAATGTTGTAGAAGATTTACAAAAAAGGTAACTTTGATATGTAGATAATTACTAAAATATTGATACCCTCTAAAGTATATTTACATTTACATTTAAATTTATTTTATATACTCATTATGAATTTTTCATTATATTAAAAGAAAATACAAAACCATTTTTAACATTTAATGAGGAAAACCCCACATTGAATTTATAGTTTTTATTTTTTGCATTGAAGCATAAAACTGCTCAATATAATTCAATGAAAATCAAAATAACTTTAATTAAGAATTGTGGCCACAAAACATAAATAAAAATTATGTGATATTTTGCACCAGTCATGTTTATCAATAGAAAATATCTCATCTCTAAACATATTACAATCTCATCTGTTGTTATCTCAAAATCTAAAAATCAGTCCAATGGAACTAAAGCTGTGGGATTCAAGAGAAATTTCCAAGTCCAAAATCTGCACTAACCCGAGCATGATATACATTAGCAAGAATCTAACACTCATAAAACTTGGGCAATCATCTTCCCCATTTTTCATAAAAAACTAATACATGGATAGCCTTCATGTCCTTCAGAAAGTGGCAATAAATGGCATAATCATTTTCCCATGTTTCATAGGCAGCAGCTGAAAGTCTGAAATAGTAAGTTCTGATTTAAAAAGAAGGAAAAAAAATTAAATGCTTTAACACACATGACTACTTATCAAGATTTAGCTTCAAATTCAGTATGTTCAGGAAATTTTCTACAATGTAACCCATTCTCCAAACTTGGTACATGCTAAGTAGGTCACAAAGGATAACTTCACGCGCTTGATTAGGTTTACTTATGACCATCATTTGAGGACCAATAACAACAATGTGATACTAAGGATATGAGAGTCTTCCCAATAAACATGACACTAACCTAAATCTTTACCACAACAATTTCAAACCCAAAAGTGCTTAGATTACTACCCTGGTCGATCATTAAGGCCTAGGCTTAATACTTAGAAGTGGGAAGAGGAGGAAAATTTGAAGTTAAGAAGATTCTGTATGATACCAAAGTTGCAGTTATAGATACAGTTTCAAGATATAACCAACACAACAAGAGCAAAATGATCCACTGTCACAAATTTATTTGTACGTTATCAGAGTCTTCAAGGTGAGTATAAGTGGAGTAATATATGCAACCTAATATAATTAAATCAACTAAAATCGAAAATGCCTGAAGACTGCTGACTACATATTGAAAGAGTTGAGGCCACATGAAGTTCATCACAATTCTGGTTCAAGAATATCCAAACAAAAACCGTAATTTGGATATAAACTAGCCATATAAACGTTTTACATTCTTCAAAATCATCTCCCAATTTGTGATTGAGCAAACCCTTAGTCTAGTTGGTGCATAAATGGAGTGGCAAGTGAGTACATCTAGGTTTCACCCCAACAATAAGTAGTACCATGCAATTATAACAGAGGCCCACAAGAAGGACAAAGAGGGAGAGGAGAATTTTATTATTTTATTTTAAAAGAAGAGGGAGAGGAGATTAAGAACTTTATAGTTCAAATATCACATGAAAATTTTATCCAAAAATAAGATGCAAACACAGCAAACATATTCAACAAAGGAAGAAAAATTCACTTAAATAATTTGAAAGAATTGTTAACTTCTTTTCATTTTTGACAATTCGATTTCAACCCAAAAATAAATGCATATATAAAGATAAAATTTTCAATATTTTTCAAATAGAAATCTCGTTATGCCGATTCAAGGTTGCAATATTTGGGAAACAAGCATACCTTTTTTTTCAATAAAGGTATCAAACCCTTCATTCAGATCAGCTCCAACATCTTCAGAAACTGATTCTTCAAGCTCCATTTTCGTGGACCTCAGAGGTAGGGTCCAAGGAAACTAATGAAAAGGCTGATGAGGTTCTAAAGTTGGATATTTTGGATTGTTGGACTCCACAAAATCAGTATCCATGATCTAAATCTAGAAATGGTAAACATTTAGATTTAGACCATCGATAGTGATTTTCTACAGTCTAACAATCCAAAATATCCAACTTTAGAACCTCATCAACCTTTTCATCAGTTTCCTTGGACCCTACATACTAAGCAAAGTTCAAAAATAGATAAGCTCCTGATAAAAAACATAATCATAGAGCACATTTTCAAACTCCCCAACTTCATTCAGCTCAGCCCCTCTAACTGGTCGTAGTTAAATACATCACAAATTAAAAAAGTCAAATCCTCATATCCCCAACCTCAAATGATGCAATAGAGACTTGGGTATCACAATGAACAATGTCAATAAACAGAACACAGTTTGGGCCCGAATTAGGAAAATCTGTTTTGTAAATCCCATAACTAAGTGCAGTTGCAGTGCAGTCATGCATCAATTAGTTGCACTAATTTCATATGTCTATATAAGATATTCGATGCTTAACAGCTTGAACGAAAATATTATATTTCTTTATTATGAAGAGAGGATTACCAGCCACTTGAAAATCAGTAATAAGTTAGAATCATTACTAGCCACTTCAAAATCAACCAAATCCACCCTCTCCAAGCTTATTGGCATTAGAAAAGTAATTTGTTGCTGCTTTTATTGTGCTGAACTTGAATTTCAGTGCTATTGGCCTTTTCATAACATCTTCATCTTGGTGAAAGTAACATGTGAACAAACCATGATAATGAACTAACCATCAGAACAAAGAATGCTTTTTAGCTGCTCATATATTGTAAAATAAACATTGAAAATGTATCATTTGAGTTACCTTTTTTGGACCTTATGCCGTCTCGTATAATGAGGAGGAAGTCTTGCATGTACTTCGTCAGATGCCTCAAGCCCAGCGTTGTGTCCATGTTTGTGCCCCCCCTGTCCCACAAGGAGGTGCCTTTGATATGCATTTCGGCCGACCTTCTGCCACTGCAGGTAACCCAACAGCCTACTCAACCTGAACATGGGGTGGGTCGATGGCTGAAAAAGGGCCAATAGACGTACTGTGGAAGGGTGGCTCCTGCTGTATGTTAGGTGGGGTTGGATCAATACCCAGGTTAAAGGATGGAATGTGTGACAGCTCGGGAAATGACCATGGGGTGGGTGGACGAATATCAGACCTAGGACAAGGATGTGGAGTGGGTGGAGGGATGGTGGGGCAAGGAGACAGATGTGGGATGGGTGAAGGGATGGTGGGCATAAGGGATGGATGTGGGGTGGTTGAAGAGATGGTAGGGCTAGGGGATGGATGTGGGGTGGATGGAAAAGGATCGGGGGTAAGGACAACCCAAGGGGTAGCAACAGGCAGACGAAAGGGACATTCGGTCAGAGCTGTGCTCGTGCTTGGGCCCTCAGTAGTGCTTGGGCCCGCAGGAGTAGCTGCCTCCTCATTCGGGGCCTCAGGGATAGGAGGTTGTACACGGTCAAAGAGGTGCACTGCCGTCAGCACATCAGTAATGTGCTTATGGCACTAGGTGATGCCTCAACAAATGGTTGACAAGTGAAACCTGCACATGGAAAACCCACATATATTAGTAATGCCTAAATCATCAACAATGCCAATTGATAATAAAATAAATGTTGGTTCTGAATTGGTTCTGCTAGTAATAATTGCAAATTATAGGGAGAGCAAGTGCTAAGCAAAAAATGTAGTAACATATATTGTGTTCTGTAAACAATGGTTTCATGCTAAGAAGTATGGTAAGATGTAGAAGACATGGAGAACTTACCATCATAGTCAATTTAGCACCGGGCCTATCAATGAACCTCCGAGTTACCCTGTTGAACCAGCCGAAGTACTCGTGTTGTGGAGGCATATCACCAAGCACTACTTCAAAACGCCGTTGAAGGCGATTACCCCAGTCGAATATATGCACACCATGTCTCCACATCCAATTAACACCGACCTTCCCCCTCAAATCAATTTTATGAAGGACCTCATCAGTGTCAACATCATGGGGAATTTCTTAGATCATCCCAAATTAACGAACAACACGATCTGGTGTATGTTTCTCTATTATGTGGAAACATACAAGCGGCACCATTGCCATCCACACGGCCCTCCCTGCAATGCACCACGGCGGAAGGTCCTCTAACTTAGCTTCATATGGCTGCCACACCACCTACAACAGCCAAAAAACAAGTACATAACACATTAGGCAACAATGTTTATATTTCAAAATTCACCAAACCTATAAGATTGTTCCTAAACATGTAAAACAAGCCATTGGAATACCTGGCCTGGCAACATTGAAGCTATTTGCTTGCGATACTTGTCCCTGAAGATGTGGGCAGGCCTATTTTTCTTGTTTGGGACCCACAACCACGTACAACAATCAAGAACAAGGGATCAATATCTAAAACTTTCCTACTAAGATAATTTTATGATTAAATCTATAATGTAATCACATATAACAACTAAGATAATCTTATAGATATTGACTCAATCAATAATATCACTAGAACCACTTCAACAGTCCTTATAAAAAACAGAGCACATACAAGCCACATGACAATCACAAAATTAGAGTATATTAATGTAATCATATATATTGAACCTCTGTTTAAAATTTATTTATGTTGACATAAATAATTCCTAGAAGCCTTTAAAATAAATAAATAGAATCAATGGGTTTTGTTGGAATTGTATGGATGATGCGCATAGGCCAGTGAATTGTGAGACTGTGGCTAAGTGGCAATTGAAGAATAGTTCTGAGGCTCAAGGGTCACAGCATGGATGGTAATCAATACCAAGCCATGTCCAATGTGTGGAAAACCCATTGAGAAGAACCAAGGGTGCATGCACATGACATGCATGAAATCTTGTAGACATGAGATTGTGTTAGAATATTCATAAAACTTCATTTTGACAAAATTACCAATCTGGAATAACACTGAAATCAAATCCACTTGGCATAAAATATGTAGAGTATGCTGTGTATACACAGAACCAATATTTTGGATAATGTTGCAACATTGGCAGAAAATTGGGTTTATCAAGGAGGAAGTATATTGCTTTAATTCCATAATTTTACCGCCACATCTGTAACAATATCTAGTAGACCAGTTGTGCAATGTTTTTATACAATGCCCTATAAAATTCAAACAAAGTTGTAGAAGTTATCAGTTATCACTAAACAAATATTAAAAATACTATTTTTTCACAGCCAAGCACATTCTCATAGCATCCAAACCTCTTTAAACATTTCCCAATTCATCAAGGGTTGCCCAAAAATGCCTTTATAAAAAATAATTAGTTGCCCAGTCCACCAAAAAAATAAATTCACCAAACAATAATAATTAGTTAAACCAAAATGGATTGGGTTTTGGGAGAGAGGATGCAATTTGTCCAAAATTAAGGGAGTGGGGATGGGATTCAAGAGAGACTTACTTCAGGGACAATGGACCACGCACTGAAGGACCGTAAGCACCCACTGGCAGGCCACGCTCAACTGTCAAGCACAAATAAGGGAACCTGACCCATGCCCAATACTAGACCAACAGTAAGCACCCACCAATCTGACTAGTGCCCCTATCGCTTGCCCTACATAACTCTCGGTACAACCATCTAAGGCAAGCACTTCCCCAATTGTACATTTGTGGGTTGCGAAGGTCTTCCAACTGCTGTACCCACATTAGATGCACTCTATCGCCGGATTTGTCCCCGAATATTGTGTCCCCCAGTAGCACTAGGATGTAGCATCCTGCGTACTTATGCAGCTCATCCTCTTCAGCATTAGGCGACAATGGACCAGCAACTTACTCCAAAAGTCAGCTGATGAGAATCCTCTGGCCAGTGAGTTGCTTATGCGGCTCTTGATTTATAGGTTGAAACCCAAGGAAGTCCCGGCATACCTCTGTCCAGGTTTTCTGCGTGCTCCCTGTTATAGCGTCACCATCAATAGGAAGCCTGAGAAAAACCTCCACATCCTGCAATGTGATGCTAACCTCACCATGTGGCATGTGGAAGGTGTGAGTCTCGGGCCACCATCGCTCCACTAAGGCCATTATCAGGCCATGGTCAATCTCTCTACCCAGGACCCAGAAAAGTCCCTCCAAACCAAGTGCCTTAATGATGTTAACAACTTGGTCATCCACCATTGGCTCTTGATTGGAGAACTCTGAACTACGACTGCAGCAAGTAAGGGTCCCTGGATCCTGCACAGAATAGAACCATGGATTAATATATGACAGCTGCAGCGTGTACATTGTATGAATTAAATGCATGTACATTAGTTAAAGATTTAGTGTAGCATTTTACCTGCCCATTCCAAATAGCTTCGGACCGATGGTTGGCCTGCTGTGTCAACACCAATGTGTCAATGGGTCCAGGCTCTGCATAGTTAATTTGTCCAGCATTTGCAGCAGCCATACTATACAAAAATGATAAGCAATTAGCACGTAATAGATATTATTGAAAACAAAAACAAAAACAATCTAAGAAAGATTCTCAAAAAAGAAGCCACAAACAACACAGCTTATTAGGCTTTGTATGTCACTTTATGATTAGAGATGTATAGAAGTTAACACAACAGAAGGGGAGGAAGCAAGATGCAGGAGTTGGCTGGATCAGAATCAAAACTTCACCATGCTACATGTAATAATTGTACAAATAGTTAGAGTCTCCATTTCCCAAACATCAAATTCTACTCTTGATTATTTATCATTTCTCTATTAAAGATTATTGTTGCGAAAATAAACCCATTTAGGCAAGATTAAAGAAAATAGAAGAAAAATAGACACAAATCATAAATGCAATATGCCTACGTCCACTAGCGGTGACAAAGAAAGTTTCACTATAAAATAAGAAGATTACAATAGTAACACAAGCACTCTCGACCCAAACCAAAATTTAATTCTACTTTTCCCTAAATGAATTGCCGCAGCACCAATATATATATATATATATATATATATATATATATATATATATATATATATTAAGTCAGCTAGGGTATTAACATTGCACAAGGGTTACTATAGACCGCAATATTACAACAAGTACTCTATGTTAGACCAAATTATAGCCAAAAGATCAACAATAATGATGATGATGATGATGTTGTGTTGGTTATTTGATAAAATTCATTGTACTGTGTCTAGCTTTGAATAATTGCATAGCTTGAATTGCAAATTAAGCTTGATAAATGATTTTGAGAATAAATGCCCTAAGGGCAATGGTAAGGAGCCTTTTTTCAAGAAATAAAAAATCAAATTGGAGTACATATATTCAAAAAAGAAAAACTACACAATCACATCGTGCCTATAAATTAATGAATTATTAACAAGTATATTTCCTTCTTGAATCAAAATGTGAGCTCATGAATGAGTGGAAGTATATAATTTTGTAACCTATACTTTAAGGCACTCCTTAACAGTACCTTTTTAAGAATTATCATTTCCTCTGGTAATGAGTAATTAATCAAGCCCCATCCTCATATGCAAGCAAAAATAACAAAGTTTGACATTGTACTTAACTTTTTTTTTTTTTGGAATGTTGATTAGTATGATATTCATATTGTAATTACTTGATAGAGTATTAACTATTAAACACTAGGCGTATATAAAAAAAAAAATATATATATATATATATATATATATATATATATATATATATATATATATATATAGTATTAAACACTAGGGCCCCAAACAAGGTCGATGATGAATTGATGAGCATATGATGAACTTGCTTTCTTCTAGTCGACAAACTTGTCCAATTAATGGGACCAAGCTGGCTCAATTTCCGAAGGAAAAAAAGGAATGGCACAATGGATGATCACAAAAGTAAAACTTTTCTTTCTTTTAAACAAGTGGTTGACTGATTGTTATTCTTAGTTAGTCCACTTGTCTATCATCATTTTTTTGCCATGAAAAATAATGGAAGAAAGAGAGAAATAAATGAGATTTTTTAAGAATAAATTCCAATGCGCACACAAAAAAGAAATTCTATTTATGTCTACTATCACAATAAGAAAAAAAGAGTACTTCTATTTATCTACATTCACAATAAAACAAAAACAAAAACAAAAACAAAAACAAAACAAAAAAAAAATGATTATTCAAAATGTTATTATTTATTAGAAACATTATATATACACATAGAAGAGAATAGCCTTATCTCAACAAAAAAAAAAAAAGGAAGAAGAACTTATCCCAAATTAACATAATTTCAATGCATTACTAAATTCCTCACTTAACAACTTGAATTAAATAGGCAACACAACAAAACACATTTAAGTACATAACACACACTATTATTCCTAATTCACTGTTTTTTTTTTTTTTTTGTCCCCAGTTTTTGCTAAGTGACATAAAGCAATCAAATTTCTATTACTAAACCAATTAAGCAATAGTGAAGCAAATAGAGTGCACATTAGAGTGCATAGTAGAGTTCAATGTATTGCCAAAAAATATTATGATGAACGAGTTTTTCATATGTAAACTTAAACTTTTGAGTTAAACGGTATCTCTATATGTAATATTAAGACCTCGATCAGAATCTCCCTAGCACTTATCAGAGCTCACAATGAGCATGGACCTAGTGAAAGGGATTCCTGAGATTTAGAGATCACCAAATTATGGGGGCTCAATCTCATTGTGGGCCTTATAAAGTGATATCACCCAATTATATAAAATAAGACATGATTTTAGTGTCTTGTTGAAATACATTGACTTTGTTATTAAAATTGTGCAGACTCTATGCTTGCTTTGTCATAATTTATACACACACACACATATATATATATATATATATATATTGTGCAGACTCTATGCTTGCTTTGTCATAATTTATACACACATATATATATATATATATATATATATATATATATATATATATATATATATTCACCCTATGGAGGAAGGGAATTCATTTGGTGCAATTAAATAAAACACCCCAAAAGTATCTCATTTTGGAATGTAGAATTATTTTTATACTGAACATCAAGTACTCCCACTCAGCTCAACAGGGATAAGACCTTGGTTAGCAAGCTAACTTGAAGAAACAAATCACTATCCACCATTTTTTTTATAGGTAACGTGTAAAATATTATTAAAAATAAGGCCAGCCCAAGTACATTGAGGATGTACTAGCTATCTACCATCTTATAGTATAATTATTTTTGTGTAAACTCTCCTGCAAGCTACATATCCTTGATAAAATTTAGATACAATACCATAGGTACGGTACATTAGGTTCTCTAATTGAATTCAAACACTTGTTTGTTTTGAATTTAATTGTTCTTAAAAGGGATAACACTATTCTTATCTTATTGGTCAATGTAAGTAAGAATTTGAATTTAATTAAGAAAAACATAATATAGTGCACCTAACGGATTATACCTCAATTTAATTCTTTATCAAATCAAAATCAGTTTATACTCAATACCCCCAAAGTATTGCCACGTGGAAGATCATTTCCTAAAAACAAGATAAGCCAACCTAAAACATTTTTGACTTTTTACTTTAGGGTAAACAATACGCAACCCATAAAACAATCCATTGAAATATTATTGAACCAAGTGGCATGGTCAATGTATAATAGCTTATCAGAATTCTTGCTCCCTTGGGCCCCCAAACCAGGCTATCAGAGACGACCCAAATTAGAAAAATAGTCACACTCGGTAATAAATAAACTAAAAAATATGGTGTATTTTTCACTCAAGCTATTCATGTGCAGAACATGCTAATTAAGCATCACCAGATTATTGCTAATAATTAAGCATTTGATTATTGCAGCAGTATGAACAAATGAATATTATGATTGGTGTTCATCTCTCTAAACTTAGTCCTTAGTCTATACCAATGTCATTAGCTGAAATTCAAAAAGTTGGCATGGATACAATTGGTGCACTAGTAACAAGTACAAAGTGAAGACTAGAAAAAGGCGTCAAGCAGAATAATGCTTGCTCTCTCCAAGTCCTACATAAAGTTTTAACCTTTTTCCTACAGCCCTATAAACTGACAAACATTTGTCCAAAAGTCAGTCAAAAGTTTTTCTATAATCAAACTAATCTCTGATAATTTGAATCTATTAAATGTTACCACTCAAAACTAGGCCCCATTGGAACCATTCACCAATGCCATAGACTCGTCTATGACCTAGGTCGATGACACAGCTTAGCAACAACAAATGAACATCCGCACCATTCATACTCACAGATAAACTGGAAGAGCAGTTGTAACATTGCAAGCAGTGACCTTAGTTTGCTCACCTTTTTGTCTATCTACTTTCATACTCTGAATAGCCTAAAAGAAAAAATGAGACTGCAAACTTCCATTTCGCATTGAAGACAGGGTTATGCACTCGCCAATTCATCTAGAACTATTTATCATCTCACCAGCAATTAATTTAGAACAATTTACCATCTCTCACTAATGTGCTAACAGAATTGCAGACTAATATCTCACCTTACCATCTGAAAATGGAGAAGGCTTCACAGTCCTCCGGTTTCAATAGCCAATTGCTAAAATGCGGTCTTCCTTTAAAAAATTTTGAAGTCAAGTTGTATTCTTGAGCCTTCTCCTGGAAAGGGATTATTATGTCAAACCAGTTAAATGACAAGTGATATGCACCAGTTGATACCAGCTAGCTGAAATCCATTTTTCACATATTCAGATACAGCAAATCAATAAAAATGCTAAACCACCAATACATTTGTTTATTTTTTGTGGGTCTAAATCAACAAGTACATTTTCTTGAATTTACATCTCACAAGTTTAGGATGCCAGCTTATGGAACCTTCACTTGCCAAAGAATCACATAACTGATCACATGCTTGCTGCTTTTGTCTTTCATTCGCACATGCACATTTCACTACTACATTTTTATAAACAAAAGTTTCTTCACAGAATAAACATGTTTTTGTAATTAGGCAACCAAATTATGAATATTGTATCCCTGGCGTTCTTAACAAAAGTTACATCTTTAACATCTTGAGTCTTAAATATGTAGGATACAGGATAAAATAATAAGAAAAATTATTGAAATAAATTCAGATGAAATTTGAAAATCAACTCCTTTTTACACATATCCCCATTGATGCAGCCTAAATTCTTCAACTAACTATATTGCTATAAATATTTACAATCCAGATAAATGAAAAGATATTGATACAAAATATAGAGATGTTAGCAAAATTAGAATTCAAAAACCTAATTAGTAATTTTGTATTTCAAAAACTGAGAAGATTGGATTTTAAATTAATAATAAAAATATAAAAGGTTCAAAAGATATTATTTATTTGATATTTAAATATAAGAAAATGTCTCAAATTGTATTGAGCCTGGTTTGCCAAAATAACTAAAGACAACATTTTCTTTTTGTTAAAAAATCCTGAAATTACCATCATCTGGATAACATAATGATAGTCAATCAACAATAGTCTACAGATCAGCATCCAGAAATTAGAAGATCAAAGTTGGGTGATCAAAGTACTGCATTTTTTCACCTAGCATTTGGTGATCAAAGTACTGCATTTTTTTTTTCCTTGTGCCTAGACCAAGGGGAGAAAACGAGGAGCATATTTGGTGGGTTGTTGAGCTTGGGAAGTTGATTGTTTGAGGTAAATGGACAGTTGCTATGTACCAAACGCTCTTGACTGTACCACACATACTGATTTTAAGTGAGGACTATATAAATTTGTTAATTTGGACTGATGATATTTGCTAGCAGTAAATCTTTTGCAGTGTGAAGGGAAACTACTTATGGTGGTAGTAGTGGATTTGAAGATAAGCAACAATATCAATCTAAATTCGCAAATTTTTTAATCTGCTCAACAACGTGTTGACTAAGAGCTTTGCTTAAGATTGGGTGGATGATATGGTCTGATTTGAAAGTCACAGACTGTACAATAGAGTCATAGACTGTACAATAGTCTTCCATTATAGGCTGATTTGATGATGAATTTGTTAGAGCATTTGATGACCTTGTAGCATAAAAATTCAAGTTGTACCTAATGGATTTAAATTATTAAATTTTACCCAAAAAAATAGAAGAGTTTCTGAGTATGCGCATGAGCGCGTGCTCAGTAGCTAGTTTTAACCTAAAAAATTTGCTAAACAATTTATTGATTATATAATTATTGATCTTTAATTTTCTTAAAATTTTATAAGTATGGAGGATATAAGAAGAAAATTTAATCCGGTGGTGGATTTATCAAAAATCGTCTCCAATAAAAAGATATTGAGTAAAGTTGTAACTTTATGGTATGTTTGGTAGAGTGGATTTTAGGGAAGATGGGGAAAAAAAAGTTGAGAAAATGAAGATAGAAAACTTTTTGAAGAGTGTTTGGTTGGGAGGGAGAGAGGAAGAAATGTAGTGGTGCCCAGATGTTTTTTCTCCTAACCAACCAAAATGTTTTCTCCCTAAAATTGAGAGAAAAGAGAGAGCGTGTGTGATTTGTTAGATAGACAAAAATATCTCAGTTGCTTTCTTGGGAAATGTCGACTTTTTTTTTTTTTTTTTTGGGACACTTTGCCTCTTCCTTTTTCTTTTTTTCCTTTTTTTCTTTTGATTTCATGGGCAACGTTGGCTCTTTTTTTTTCTTTTTTTTTTTGGGGACACTTTGCCTCTTCCTTTTTTTTCTTTTGAATTTCTAGGGGCGTGGAGTGACAGTAATTTGTTTTGTTTTTGTTCTTCTTTTTCTTCTTTTTTTGATTAACTAGACGCTATTTTTTTCTTAACATTATTTTTATTTTCTAATAAATTTGGGTAATTGCTTTTTTTTTTTTTTGGCTTGTTTGTTACTTTTTTGTTTTAATTGGGCATTATTTTTCAATAAGGGTATGTGAGCAAATTTATATAAACTCATTTTTTCCTTCCATCCACTTTTCCATTCTCAATCAAACAAAAATGAGAGAAATTAAAATCGTTAATGTCCTCCCACTTTTCCATCCTCCCACAATTTTATATCCTCTCACTTTTTCACCCTTCCAACTAAACAAACTCTTAGACTACAACCAATTTTATAACTAAATTTTGTCATTGAAAAAATCTTTAAAAGAGATTTTGGCATGGAAAACTGAGAATTCTTTCTTGAGTAATACTACATACAATATATATATATATATATATATATTCAATGAGTTTCACTCTTTCTTGAGTAATACTACATACAATATATATACATATTCCATACTAGTTGAATTGGAAAATTTTTACTAGTTCTCACCTAAGCCCACTATTGATATACCACTAAAAATCTGTCACATTAACAGGTGTCAAATTTTTGTATCTCTAGAGTTTCTCCTCTTTCTTTGAATGAAATTTTTTTTTTTTTTTTTTTTTTTTGCTGTATTTTTTAACATCAATGCATTGAGTTTTGACCCTCTGAACCAAGTTTCTGCCAAGCCCACAGAAACTTATTTGGAATATATTCGAGCAAAGCGATTGTAACAATTATTGAAAACAATTATTAAAACTATAAAAACAAACAGAACTACAAAAAGAAGTCGAGTTTACAAAGTGATAGAAAAGATCTTCCAATACGAAGTGATAAATACTTGATTAACTAGTCTTACTATAAGGATAAGGGTTGGTGGAACCGGTACTTCAACAACACCCTCAAGCATCTGTGTAGCCCTCCTCATGTTAGGTCTAAGAAATGGGTCTTCTTGAATACACCAAATGGCAACCATCACAAACCTCACAAGCTTCCCTCTGTCATCCAATGCTTCGACATCATATTCAACAAGAGAATCTAGTCTTCCTTCTTGATAGCAATCATAAGCCCAATCAGACAAAATTGCTTGTTGTTCCCCAATTGTCTCCAAATCCACACTTCTTCGACTGCAAATTATCTCTAGTAGCATGACACCATAGCTATAAACATCCACTTTGGTTGTGATCGGTATGTTCCTAAACCATTCAGGTGCAACATATCCTTTTGTTCCTCTAATGTTAGTATGAGTCTTGCTTTGGTTCATTATCAAACGTTTTGCCAATCCAAAGTCAGAAATTCGAGCATTGTAATAGTCATCAAGAAGTATATTTTGAGGCTTTATATCACAATGGATAATCTGGGTGCTGCACTCTTCATGTAAGTACAAGAGTCCTCTTGCAATCCCAACTGCAATTTGCACTCTTAGATTCCAATCGGGTTTCAAGTCTCTATAAAGAAAACTTGCCAAAGTGCCATTGCTTAAGAACTCATATACCAATAATCGGTGTAACCCCTCATCACAAAACCCAAGCAGTCGAACTAGGTTCTTGTGATGTGTTTGACCAATCACAGTCACTTCAGTTTTGAACTCTTTATCACTATTTTCTTGAAGCAAACTATCTAACTTTTTGACTGCCACAAGGACATTAGAACTCATTTGAATTGCTCCTTTGTAAACAATGCCGAAAGCTCCCCTTCCCAATTCTTCTTTGAACCCATCTGTAGCTTCTACAAGTTCTTTGTAAGTAAAACATCGCAAATTCATCTCCACAGCATCAACATTTAGTACAGGTCTTTTGAGCCTCTTATGATAAATGAAGAAAACACCCTGACAAATTGCAACAATTAAAATAATGTTAACAAACACAGAACCACCGAGAAGCATCGACCACATGAGGATCAAATTATTCTGATTCTTATTTTTTGGTTTTGGATTTGGCAATTGATCATCTGGAAGTGTGATGGAACTATTGTTTCTGATTTTGATAAAAGCCGTCCCACCATTAAGACTGCTGTCGAAATTCCCATTTGAGAGAGGCAGCTTCTTCTTCCAACAGCTATCACCTAATCTGAAAATGGCAACAGCACACATACAATCTTCCATGCAGGACTTTTTGCATTGATCTTCAGTATAAGGCTTCATGTATGCATAGTCTGAGAATGGCCAATCTGTATTTGTTAGCACTTCAAAAGAATAAAGATCTTTTCCAGGACTTAGCTTATCTTCTTCACAGCCTTGTATGAAGTCCGGTTTGCAGGTGCCATATGGGTCATTTGGATCGAGAAAGGAGTATCCCTTGGGGCATGAACACATCGGCCTTCGATTTGGCTTGAGGGTGCATATACTATTAAAACCACAAGTGCCACTACCTGTTTTTACAGAACTGGCAACACAAATGTTATCCGGCACAGACCAGATCGGATTCCAACTTCCATTCGCATTGGAAGTCCTTGGGTGAGAATATTGGGTGAAAACTCCATCAAAGTTGAGAGTTGCTCTAAAATAGAAATCACCAGTTGAGCCTACTATTGCCTGATTCAGAGCAACTATTTGGTTGTTTTCTCTCCGAATGTACATGTAGCCTGACTCATTGAAGACCAGTTGTTCACCAGGACTCGATGTACCAGAATCACCAGCAGTAGTCTGACTTTGATAATAAGCTTCATTAGGATTGTCAGTGGGCAAGTTGATTGTATGGAGAACAAGATTCCCATCATCACCCAATTGTAGCTGGAACCTGCCTTTGGAAAAGTTGGTCTCTGATTGTCGAGAAGAAAGCACCCCTCCCCTTTCCATAATTTGTGCAGGTAACATCGTGTCGCTGGGATTCTTGAAGCTCTCCCATAACTTAATGAAGTTGCTATCTTCAAGCACAAAGTTGCCTGTATTGTTCATGAAACCAAAGAGAGTGCCAGTGGAATTAGTTGACCACAACTCATCGTTTTGAGGGCCAGTAAGAACTAGCCCACGATCAGTGATTAGCTCCACTTTTGATCCCCTGGGTACAGGGTTATCTAGTCTAGCATACCAAACTACGGTTTTGTCTGGTATTTTAGCAAACCAAATGGAAAGAAGGAAGAGATCCTTTTGGTCTAGTGGGCTAAATCCGAAGGCAAAATCACCAGAATGTGATAGCCATGAAGTGCTGTTCTCATCAGTTGCAGTGAGAGAGTCGCCAACGTTAACATAACCAGGATCGTTTTGAGCAACAGCAGAGATTGGTAGCAGAATTAGTAAGAAAACAAAAGGGTGAGGATGAACAAAAGCCATGAATAATATGATATTGGATTCATGCAAATTTCAATGCAACCAAGTAATGGACTAGACATGTTTAATAGGCTATGAGTATGACATGAGAAATTAACTACTTTTCAAAGTCTCAAGTACAAGGCTTCCTGATTCTCAAAATAAAAAGTCCAAGTCTTACTATGATTTTTCAATCTAGAGTAGATCAGCAATATATGACACCAAGGTTTGCTTTATTTTCGCAGTGGGAAAATAATTAGGTATATATTCTCGAAGTATAGTAAAATTATGCTCTTTCCTTTTCTCAAGAATTACTGGTTACAATGGCAATTATGTAAGAAAAAATTGTGTACTTCCTTTTCTTAAGAATTACTGGTCACAATGGCAACTTGTAAGAAAAATTTGCCAAGTCACGTTGTCCCTTCAAAGAAGCAGCATTGCTGAGTCCAATTCAAATTATATGTAGTACCCGTTTGGATTCAACTTAATGTTGCGTTTACATTTTACGTTTTCAGACTTTTTTTTTTTTCCCTACGCATGAACAGTAATATCACATGATTTTACTATGCAGGGAACAAAAACACTATTCATGCTTTGTTCATGTACTGTTCACGCACTGTTTACGGGTCTCACGACACTATTCACACATTTAAAAATTATTTTGTTATAGTATTTTCAGTTTTCAGTTTCAGCAAAAATAAATTCAATTCAAACGGACCCATAGAGCTAAACATAATTAGTAGGCCAACTTTATTTATAGGTTTTTTTTTTTTTTTTTTTTTGGGAAACAACCACACACAAGAGAAAGGGAAATAGGTTTTAACACAAAGGCACACCACAAACTCCATTCAAAAGCAATAAAAACTTTTAAGAGAGTATGGGACAAGTTATTCTACACATAACACACTACTTCAGCAATATGGGACAATTACCCAGTCTCTTTTTTAAAACAAACACACACACTAGGCTTTTATTTTTTTTACTTGAAAATTTGACAAAATTTATAGCCTAGCAATGCCAAAGTAACAAAAAAATTGTAACTTGTTAAAGTGGTATAATGATGTAAGGTTTTTATTTTTTTATGTGAATTAAAGTGTTAAGTCTTGAGTTGAGCAATATTATATTAACCAATCATTTTGATACAATTTTTACTCTTTGTGAATCCCAATAAATCAAGTCATAAATTTTTTTTATTTAAATTATGAAAAATTCTATGTTACTAAATTTATTAGTCCCCCGCAACCACTTAAATGGAAAGTATTTCAATTGGCATGTGCTTGTCTTTTGTAAAGATTAACTACAACAATAATGCTTAGGGCTATAAATGAACCAAATAGTTCATAAAAAGCTCGGGCTTAACTTGATAAAAAAACTCATTCATGTTTGTTTGTTTATAAACAAGCCAAGTTTAAGCTTAGACTTGTTTAATAAACAAACCGAGCCTAAGCAAAAAATATTGTTCAAGAACAAACTCATGAAACGATAAGGCTCGATAAAAGATAAACTAAACTTAAGTTGGTTTATCATTTATGTGCTTTGTAATATGTTTGACATGGGCTTGAACAATTAACATATATCTTACTAACCTTTTAATTAATTGAGTGTTGGGACTGCTCTTACAAACCAAATAGATTTGATAATATACTTAATTAGTATGAGTTTAATAATGTACTTGTACTAGATCTCGATCTCAAGAGCTTGATATTGGTTTAAGTTTAAGCCTAATGTTAAGCTCAACTCGGCTTGACTAATGAATCAAGCCAAGCCAAGCTGAGATCATGTTTTTAGACTTTCTAACGAGCTTAAATCAAGCCGAGTCAAGCCAAGCCAAGCCGAGCTTAAACATTCAATACTCAAAAAAGTTTGGCTCGTTTACGTAATGCTAAAAAACACAAATACTTCAACTAATAATCATCTCTATTCTTATGTATTCATGCAATACCCTAAGATATGACAGGTTACTTATTATGTGTTTTAAATTATATATTTATATAATAATTAATTAAGTTAATCTTATTTTATCATATCTTAAATTTTCAAGGGTTTTTTAATTTTTAACATCATTTTAAAATTTCAAGTCAAATTTTCAAGAGTTGACGTGTGAGTTTGGTAGCTGGTTTTTGCTTATTTTATGTACAGCTTTGCGGTGTTTAATGTGTTTGTGTGATTGTAAATTAAACACATCCCATACCCATATTGAAGCTTCAAAGCAACAATGATATTATTGGGCAATGACAATGAACATAAATTCATATTCATGATGTTCTGTGCAGACTGCTGACTTTTACCATATTGAATGAAATATCAATCATAACTTTAGTCATGACGTGAAACATGAACAATGGGAAGACCAATATGGAGATAGCAATAAATGAGTCATATGGGAGTGAAAAGACCTCCAGTGTCAAGAATGGAAACTTAGCCTACACCTCCAATCTAGCTGGTTTTGTCAAGCCCCACACCACTAATTGATTTTCGTGCAAACCATATACTTTTACCATATTAAATGAAATATCTACCATAACTGTTAGTCATGGCATGAAACATGAACCAAGGGAAGACCAATATAGAGATAGCAATAAATGAGTCATATTGGAGTGAAATGACGTCCGGTGTCAAGTATGGAAACTTAGCCCACACCTCTAATCTAGCTAGTTTTGTCAAGCTCCACAACATACACTTAGACCTGAAAACGGGTCACGTCAATTGTGTTTGGATTCAGTCCGACTAGGTTCAGGTCAGAAACTAGTCATCTTAAACGAATTATGAAATCCATACTCTAATCCAATCTTTTATGGTTTGGATTTGAACCCGTATATTTTTCACTTGAATATATATATAAAAGATAAAAAATAAATTTAGTCATATTATTTTTTTCTTCCTTTCAATACATGTGATATTCCAAATCATGTGAATTTGATTGGATTGGATTATTTGAGTGTAGTTATGCAGCCATGTGCTGAGTCTAATATCTAGTGTTTACTAGTTGCAGGTGGAGGTTAGATTGCTTCAGCATTTTTTTTCAGTTATTACTAAGAATACTTTAAAATTTAGCTTAAAGTCTTAAACAATTAAATATTTTTTATGCCACAATTAATTCTCAATTACAAGAATTAAAACATTGTTTTGGTGATTCACAGCCTACAAAATGGGCAATGCTCTCAATAAAAATCTTTTAACTACCAGCACCTGAAATTCAGAAGATGAAACTTACAGATTAGAAACTCAATATTCACTTGATTCCAGGCTCAGCACAAAAACAAAAAAAGCAACACCAACCCCTATTCCTTTACCTGCAGTAGTAGGCGCCAGTGAAGCTGAAAAAGAACTTAAACTATAATTTGACCTCAATTTCTGCACTCTCATACATATATTCCCAATCCAAGCTCTTTAGGGTCTGTCTCAACCATCCATGATGGCCTTTTGAGAGAGAAGATAAAAATAAAAAGACATTAGTCAAAACTATATTTCATGAACTGTAGAAAAAATATAAATAAGTGGAAAAGTTAAATTTCTGGATCAGAATTCATTTTATGTGTTCATTACAAAATTGATTGTTCCTTGTGCAGCACATTTGAGAAGAACTTCCCTCGCCTCAATTGCGATTCCCTCTGGTTGTAATAGAACTGCATACAAGGTTTAAAAAATATAAATGTATCTTTTTGATATCTAAATGATTTTTTGTACAAACCTCTTCAGGAAACCAAACTCCAGGCTGTGTACTTCCCTCAAGAACAGCTATAGCAAATGCAGCTGTAGCAGCTCCCTCAGATCTGAACGACATGAACTCTAGAGTTATGATATCTAGCTTATGATAACGAGGTCGGGTTTCCATTGAGCACAATAAAATCCCTGGAAAGCTAAATCTTACACAGAGAGTCTCCTATGACTGAATATACTAACTGTATTGCACCCATCAGAACATTCCAAATCAACCTGTTTTCAGACCCCGGCAAAATGAAACTAGCAAAAAAGGTGGAAAATTATAAGTAATGATGAACGGGTTAAATGGCTAAATATATCATAATAAATTGAAGAGATTTCCACCACCTTCTTTTGAAATTATAAAAGATTTTTAAAGTGTAAATTAATTTTAAAGTATCAGCTAGTATGATTTTGTCATTCATCTTAGTATCTCACCTTCATTGAAACACGCTCTCCGGCAACCTTATCAACCGATCGGACTACAGGATCAAATAGTTGAACTAATTCTTGGATTTTGCTTCTGTCTCTCAAAAACTCCTGCAACACTCAAATTACATAGGCTTATTAAATGGAGCCAAAAGCAAGGTAGTCACCATGATTGGTGGTTAATCAAATGAGTGTGACATATGCCTCTTAATGCTTAGAACCTCGTCCAGGTCCTTTGTGTGATTCATTTGAAGTAAATTTTATAGCACAGTACAAATTATAATACAAAAAATGTTTTTATCATTTACAACAAATTACTTCTCATAGAACTTCATAGTCAATTAATAGAACCAAAATTATCTTTTTATATAATTATTATACACTCTGAGGACCATGTTATTGACAGTGATGGCGAAAAGAGGTTGATGTTATGATGAATTTACAACCATGATATAAATAATAAATGAAGAATCCTAGATTAGTATCGCCAATTTCACTTGTGTAGAGAGTGAAAAGAAACACCAAGTAATGTAAGAGCATACCGCAAGAAGAAGACTTGTCATTTGCTTCCATTGCCCAATTCGAGAAGAACGGTGTAGTTCCAAATTGAGCACTAACAGTTGGTACTCCTAGGAACTCCCAAGCACTTCTTACTTCAGGCAAATTCCGGGGAAGAAAAAAAAGGAAAAAAGGGGTTCCATTGAGCAGAACTGTTATTGGAGATAAAGAAGCTTCAAGTGTTTGCATTGATCAGGTACACAAAGAGTAACTGGTTCCACCAAAGCAGCATTAGCTATGTAAAGTTGTAAACCACAAAAAATTAAAAACAGGCCCAAGCTCATATTATTGAAAGTTGATTTGATAAAGCAAGGGAATGCCAATACAGATGATTTATGCAATTAACCAACTAGGTTGTGCTCCATCTTGTTGGATGCTAAATTTGGTAACTATACATTTAGCTAGCCTATAAAAAATTAATAGCTAGGGGCTATAAGATTACTTTTAGGACAGCTTTTGGTATAGATTCACTGAGAGGGTGTATTAATGTATTTATCAATTAGCTTTGTCTTTCTTTTCTTCACTAAATTGCTACAGGCCAGAAACTATAACTTTGATGAACATTCTGGACGAAACTCTATCATTATGCATGAAAATTCACTGCTTCATAGGCAACTTTTTTTTCTAACAGGACTTACAAAAGGTAAACTTCTCTCTTTCCAATTCCTTTTCCAAAGTCAATGTTGAGCATTCCACTATAAGGCTTCAGTTTGATCGTTTCTCCTTATTGAATAGTTGACTATTATAGTTAGGCATCATATGCAGAATGCTGAATCACTAGAAACAAAGGAATAATTCATTTGTATAATGCTGCTGAAACTGATCTTTATTATATGCAACCACTTCCTCTCCAAGAAGAAAAAAGCTAGTAGCTAATATAGTTGGGCCTGCACCGCCACTACCTGCTGTGTAATAGTATAATCTGAGACAAGCATATTTGCATGTGAGTTGCCAAAACTTGCACCGGAAAAGAAGAAAGTAAAGATATTTAAGTTTTTTGGATGGGTCTTGTAATTGTTATGCAAACAAGAATTGATGTATGCATTTCATGTCGTACTTGAATTTCAATCTATATCTTCTAATTTTTTCTTTGGAGCAAGCATTAGTCAATCAAAAATGAGATGAGTATATTGGGCTGATCAATGAGAATACTAGGGTTGACAATCTAATGTAAACACAGCCTAATTTTTAGTAGAGCATTTTCCTTTTCCTTTTCCTTTTGCCTGACTTTTTAGAACAGCAATTCCTCTTGTCGTCATAGGCTATTAAATTAAACCAGTCTGCTCCATGTATTCTTGTTGATTGAACCCATTTCACAGTGGCAATCACGGATTTTGTTCTGCCTCACCTTCTTTTCTTACTAATTTTGTTACCAATTTTCTCTATTGCTCAAAATAATGGTAATGTTACCATTGGAAACTGTCTCACAGCCACTGACAACAGCACTCCATGGTTATCACCTTCAGGTGATTTTGTCTTTGTATTTAACCCACTCAACCAGACAAATCTCTTCCTTCTTTCCATTTGGTTTGCCAAAGTAACAGATAAAACCATAGTAGACTAGATAACCCTGCACCTAGGGGTCAAAAGTGGTGCTAACTGCTGACCATGAGCTAGTACTTACTGGTCCTTAAGTGGATGAGTTATGGAGATCTAATAGCATTATTGGTACTGTTGCCAATGTGTTATGAGCAACACAGGCAACTTTGTGCTTCAAGATAGCAACTTTAATAAGCTATGGGAGAGCTTCAACCATCCCACAGATACGTTGTTGCCTTCACAAAATATGGATACTGGGGGGGGTGCTTTCTTCTTGACAATCAAAGACACACTTATCCAAAGGAAGGTTCCAGCTACGGTTGATTTGTGATGGAAATCTTGTGCTCAATACCATAAACTTGCCCATGGATAATCCTAGTGAAGCTTATTATACAAGTGTCACAAGTGATTCTGTAACATCGAATCCTGGAAAACAACTGGTCTTTAGCCATTCAGGCTATCTTTACATTTTGAGATAACAACCAAACACTTCCTCTAAAGCAGGTAAAGCTAGAGTCAACTGTTAATTTCTATCTCAACTTTGATGGAGTTTTCACGCTATATTCGTACCTAAAGAATTCCAATGCCAATGGAATCAGGACTCCAATTTGGTCTGTGCCAGATAATATTTGGGTTGCCAGTTCTGCATTAACAGATAGTGGCACTTGTGGTTTTAATAGTATATGCACCCTTGAATCTGATAAGAGGCCACTCTGTACATGCCCCAAGGGATACTCCTTACTTGATCCAAATGACTCATATGGCAGCTGCAAACCAGACTTCATTCAAGGCTGTGAAGAAGACAAGCTAAAGTCCTAGAAAAGATCTTTATTATTTTGAAGTGCTAACAAATACATATTGGATAAACTCTGAAAACTACGTGATGTTGAAACCTTATACTGAAGATCAATGCAGCAAGTCTTGCATGGGAGAGTGGACAACAGCATTGTTGGCAAGAAGGATTATATGAAAATCAGAAAAAATAACTCAAACACACTTCCGGATCATCGTTTGCCAATTCCGGAACCAAAGATGAAGAATCAGGACAATTTGATCCTCATGTGGTCAGTGCTTCTTGCTAGCTCTGCGCTTGTTAACATTATATTAATTGTTGCAATTTGTGTGGGTGTCTTCTCTATTCACCGTAAGAAGCTCAAAACTCCTATGAGAAATGTTGGTGCTGTGGAGATGAATTTGAGATGCTTTACTTACCAAGAACTTGTAGAAGCTACAGATGGTTTCAAGGAAGAATTGGGTAAGGGAGCTTTTGGTGTCGTTTACAAAGGAGCTATAGAAATTGGTTCTAGTGTCCTAGTGGCAGTCAAGAAAATAAATAGTTCATTTCAAGATCATGAGAGAGAGTTCAAGACTGGTGTGAATGTGATCAGTCAAACACATCACAAGAATCTTGTTTGTTTACTTGGATTCTGTGACGAGGGACTACACAAATTACTAGTATATGAGTTCTTGAGCAACGGCACTTTGGCAAGTTTTCTTTTCTGAAACTTGAAACCTAGTTGGAATCAACGAATCCAAATTGCAGTTGGAATTGCGAGAGGACTCTGGTACTTACATGAAGAGTGCAGCAACCAAATCATCCATTGTGATATAAAGCCTCAAAACATACTTCCTGACAACTATTACAATGTGTGAATTTTTGACTTTGGATTGGCAAAAATTTTGAGATTGAACCAAAGCTAAACTCCTGATAAATCAGAGTAAAGAAAGGGTATGTTGCACCTGAATGGTTTAGGAACATGCCGATCACACCCAAAGTCAACTTTTATGTCTTTGGTATCATGCTACTAGAGATAATTCGCTGCCGAAGAAGCGTAGATATGGAGACAATTGTGGAAGAAAAAGCAATTTTGACTGATTGGGCTTATGACTCCTATAGGGAAGGAGCACTAGATGCTCTAGTTGAATATAATGTGGTGGAATTGGAAGACAAAGAGAAGCTGGAGAGGTATGTGATGGTTGCCATTTGGTGTATTCAAGAATATCCATATCTTAGACCAACCATGAGGAGGGTTACGCAGATGCTTGAGGGTGTTGTTGAAGTGCTCATTCTACCTTCCCATTTCTGTTTAGTAGGACAGGTTAATCCAACATTAAAGATTTATAATAACTATGTCTATGTCTTAGTCTTTGCTCTCTATTGCAATATGCCATCAGATCTTCTGGTTGTAGTTATTTATTTTTTTTTTTTTTTTTTGGTCTGTTTTATTAAGGAGACTGCCTACGAACCACACAAGAGTTTCTAGACTTAATACTTGAAACCCCTTGGAGGAGCAGGCAAGTCATCCTTGGCTACCAAACTAGACTCTTATCCTCATGTTAGATCTCTCTTCCTCTCAAATAACGCTTCATAATCCCAATGGATGCTGCAAATACATCTTAGAGTCTCTATCTATAGAAAATGAAAGAATCGAAGTTGTACTGCTATGTAATTTTACATCCCTCTAAATTGCCTAGTCGCAACCATATTTCCTTTTTAAGTATAAAAGGTGCAAGCAAATTGACTTTGTGCAAGTTGCCTAACCAAAGTGCCAGGTTGAAGCCTTATTCAGCTTTCCTTCTTTGTATAGAATATATTCCATTATGGTCAGCTAATTGAGGCAGTAGACGAATGGAAGCTGAAATGCAAGACAAAGATAAGGAATGGGCGATTTAGTATGAGAGTTGTAAAATTATGTAGTGGTCCAACTTCGATTCTTTCATTTCCTATAAATAAAGACTCTAAGATGTAGTATTTGCATCAATCATTGGGTTTATGAAATATTATTTGTGAGGAAGAGAGATCTAACATTAGGATAAGAGTCTTGTTTAGTAGCCAAGGATGACTTGCCTACTTCCCCAAGGGATTTCAACATTCAAGTATTGAGACTAGAAACTCGTGTGGTTCGTAGGCAGTCTCAGTGGCTAATCTAATAGGCTCTTCTTTCTCATGTTAGGCCATCTCTTCTTCTAATTGCAAGCCTTCATCATTATTTTGCATGCATGATTCGTATCAGACTGTCGGAAAATATCCTACATATGGGGCATGAGTTTAAGATCAAGTATAAAGGTACATGAAAGTAATATTCTTGTTAATGACTTGCAGTTCTCCTCCAAATGGGTTTAATTGCATCTTAGAGTCTCTTAATATGACATGATTGGTTATTTCACATCAACAATATAATATACAAATTCCTAAGGAGTATTTTTTAGTGATAATGTAGTTAGTTAGCATTTTAGTCCATTTTGGTCCACTAGGTCCAGTTCGGTCCCCTTTGGTCCAATTCAGTCTAGTCCATTCATTCAGTCCACTTCGGTCCACATCAGTCCTGTTGGTCTATTTGGTTCACATTGGTCCATTCAGTACATTATAGATTGTTTGAGCCTTAAATTGATTCTTTTTGTTAGCTGTCTTTTCAGTTTTTTGCTCAAAAATTCATTTTTTTATCTTAATTTTTAGATTCAAAAGGATGAAAATTTATTCTATTTGGACAGAACTCTTTAGTTCTTGGGTAAGAAATACAAATAAATAGACATTAGAAATTAGAGATATGGGCCCTAAAAAAATATGTAAATGATAAATATTCCTAAAAAAAATAAATAAAAATAAAAATTCAACTTTCAAAATTATAAGCATTATACTTAGTGTGAGTTTGGATTGCGTTCCAAACTCATTACGTTTGGCATTTTCGTTCAGCAGCTGGGTCCTGTGCACTATTCATGAGACCCAGTTGTACGGAAAAAATACAAATTATTCATCATTTAAAAACTGTTCATGAGACCCACAGGCACTATTCATCATTTAAAAATTATTTTGCTACAGTGTTTTCAATAATAAGTTTTTAGTTTTCAGCAATAAGCGTTATCCAAACTTACCCTTATATTTGGGGAAAAAAAAAAAATTTCTAGAATTCTAAACTTATATATAATAATAAGTTAAATTTAATGTTACATGTATTCTATAGAATGAGGGTGTACATTTTTTTTTCAATATTCTTAGATATGTTCAAATTAGTCATCTGTCGATCAACTGATTATGGCATATTTAAAAAAATTCATTTCAATAACATCTTCTCAATTTATAAAACAAAATTTTAATTATGTAAGTTAAAATTTTTTTTATTCGATTACGTATATAATTATGCTAGAGATTTGAGATGCCATTGGACTATTGAGTCTAGAATGTCACTGGAGTCAAACAGAAATAGCCAGAATCACTCTATACTTGGTTCCTTATGACTGGGTAGAATTAACTTTCATGAATTCTCTTCTCACAAGCGTATTTGATTATTCATGGGGTTGAAACTTGAAACTAAACATGACGATTTCTTTTAGGTATCTTTTGTGTTTGATTGAAAATTTCTTCAAATATCGGTGGGTTTATTTTGAAGTTTTATTGTTCAAGATCTAGGATGTGATATTAGCATCTCTAGGTTGTAAAAGTCAATATGTTATATATGGTATCGATTGGGGATCTCGCTGCAGAGAATCGGCAACATACCCACTGGTTGGGGTTAAGGATGACTAGGTGCATGTGGTTGAGGGAGATGAGGTGGTTGTCCGATTCCCTTACGGTGATGTTGTGCTTGCGATGCTTGCATTGCTATTTACTTATGCTCATGTTTGGGAGTACGTAAGCGTATGGAGTCACCCCTAATCATTGGAATTTCTTAAATGTGTGATTGGTCACATGAGTTTTGAAAAAGTGGTTTGATTGTTGTTACTTGTTAGTACCTAGTTTTGAAAAACCACTACAAAAAATGCGGGCTTTAGCCGCGTTTTAAAAATGCAGCTATAGACCCTAAAAATGCAGCTATAGGCTATAAATGCGGCTTTTACTTCACAACAATAGCCCCCTGAGGCTGTGGGGTTTATAGCCGCCTTTTTGTAAAATGCGGCAAAAGGTCCCTCTATAGCTGCGTTTTGTAAAAAAGTGGCTATAGACCCGCTTTGGGCTGCATTTAAAACGCAGCTATAGGTATAGTTTTGGTTGCGCTTTAAAAATGCAGCTAAAGCCTCCTATAGGTTTTTTTTTTTTTTTTTAAATCTGGTTTTTTTTTTCCCCCAAAAATTTCAAAATTCAAACCAAAAAAATTCAAATTCAAAATCAAACACAAACCCAGAAAATTCAAAATCAAACACAACATACTGATAATACAAACACAAAATGTGTAGTAACTCTTGCAATTACAGTATGTAAGTAACATCAAACCAACCAACAAACTCAACCCTCAATAAACATCTAGGCACATAAAAAATGCTATCTAAGAAGAAAAATAATAATAATAATAAGGGATTTGGGCGCAATAAACATCTTGACATGCAAATTAAATGCTAGCTTGGAATATTTAGGCAAACAGAACCCAAAAAACAAAAAATAAATTAAAAGTTTAAAAAGAAAATGAGAGAGAACATAGACTAAACATCTCTAGAACATCATATGGCTATTTACATAAGCCAAAAGATTTCAAGAATGCAATTTCAGGAAAGGCTTCCCTCATATAGTCGTATAAACCATTGTAGACATCAAAATTTTATGATGAATTCACAACCGTCCGATTGTTCATGGTAAAATATTTGCAATCAAATTAATCTCTAATTGATGACATGGACAATCAGCGAATGAAATCAAGCCACGTGGCAAAATCAAATGAAGAAAGCCATATGGTAGCGTCAGAAGAAAAGACCTATATGGAAAGTTCTTATTAAATAAAATACCAAATTAAATTCATATATAATTCAACTCTCAATAAATGCTGAGAGAAAATTTCAAATTAAATACCATTGAGTTGCCTATAAATAGGGGCTTCTCATAAGAGAAAGGGGGAGAACACTTAGAGAGAAAACATTACTGACACTCTGCCAAAATAGAGAGTCATCTCTAAAGTTCACAAGAATTCCATTGTTCATCAAGGCCCATTCCTACTTCCTCAAATCAAAATGGGATTCTCCTTTAATCTAGTTTGAGATCAAGCCAACGGCCCTCGCATCAAATCAAGCACATTCAACTACTCATTCAACTTGGAGACATCAAAGCACGATTCAAGATCAAGCTTCATAGCTCCTTCGGATCGTAACGTTTCTTGGAGATCGAATCAGAGGAATTTATTGTACTCTTTCATTGTAAAGATTCATACAGAGGATTGTACTCACATATATACAAATACAAATTGATTATTTGTTACACTATTTCGTGATCGTGTGATTTATCTTTTACGAAAATTGTGTGTACAAATTTCTGGCACGCCCGGTGGGACCGCTCTACCTCTCATCTCTTTCTCCATCCTAGAAATCCTCAAGTCTCTAATTCACCAAGTTCAATGGCCTCGAAGAAGTCTCAGATTCCCAAGAATGCTACCAAAAGCGTTGGGGGGTCAACAAGCAGCAGTACTTCCATAGGTCCCATGACTCGAAACAAAGCCAAAGCAATAAGGCTCCTCACATCACAAGAAGTTAAGGGAAAGGCTCCTGTGACCAAACTCATAAGTGCCCCAGCCCAGCCAAAGACTGTCATCTCCTTGAACACTTTGAGGACAAGCAAGCATACTTCCTCTAGGAGGGGAGATTCAGCATTCGCTCTAGAAGAGTCAACTATAGGGAGTGAATATCACTATTTTGCATCAGATGCTGGGTCGAGTACTCCTTCACAAGCAAGTTCTTCCCAAGGATCCCCCCGAGAAGTCACTTCATCTATCTTTTCGGAAAATTCTTCTCGTATAATAGCTATGGCGGCCATGATGACAGAGACTGCCACCATTAATGAAAAGATTGCTGAAATGGGACATGCTATAGCTAAGCTTACCAAGACCGTGGAGGAGAAAGACCTTCAAATCGCCACACTTATGAACAAGCTTAAGGTTCAGAATCGAGGCGAGTCTAGTAAAGGCCATTCTCACACGCATCAGCATACATCCCAGGATGCTCACACATCTTCTCCAAAGAAGGCTGGTGGTCCACAAGGGAGCTCTACCTCAATTTCATCTCTATCAGTCCAGCAGTTACAGGATATGATAATGAACACTATTCGAGCTCAATATGGTGGGGCACCACAAAACTCTCTGATGTATTCAAAACCATACACCAAGAGGATTAACATTTTACAGATGCCTGCGGGTTACCAACCTCCTAAGTTTCAACAGTTCGATGGAAAAGGGAATCCGAAGCAACATATCGCTCATTTCATTAAGACTTGCAATAACGCTGGTACGGATGGGGACTTGCTCACTAAGCAATTCGTGCGTACTCTTCGAGGAAACGCCTTTGATTGGTACACGGATCTTAAGCCTGAGTCCATTGATAGTTGGGAGTAGATGGAAAGGGAATTCTTGAATCGTTTCTACAGTACCCGACGTACTGTAAGCATGCTGGAATTAACCAACACGAAGCAATGGAAGGATGAACCAGTGGTAGACTACATCAATTGTTGGCGCTCATTGAGTCTCGATTGCAAAGATCGTCTTTCCGAGTCTTCAGGAGTGGCAATATGCATCCAAGGTATGCACTGGGGGTTGCTTTACATCCTCCAAGGAATCAAACCTCACACCTTCGAGGAGCTTGCTACTCGAGCCCATGACATGGAGCTTAGTCTATCTAGCCATGGAGAAAAAGGCTTACCTGTTGACCAACAGCATAAAGAGAAGAAAGATACGAGGAGGGGGGATAAGTCTTCCAGATCCATGGTTAAGGAATCTATGGCCGTTGCTGTGGAGCCGGTGAAGATCTCCAGTAAAGAGAATAAAATAATGGAGAAAAGGGCCGGTCCAATCCAAGAGCGGGAGAAGCGTCGATTGACTTTGAAGGAGATGGAGGAAAAGACGTATCCATTTCCAGATGCTGACGTTCGAGGCATGCTCAAGGACTTATTAGAGAAGAATGTGATCAAGCTTCCAGAATGCAAGCGTCCAGAGGAAATGGGGCATACCAACGACCCAAAATACTACATGTACCATCGAGTTGTAAGTCATCCTGTGGAAAGATGTTTTGTTCTGAAGGACCTTATCCTAAGGCTTGCAAAAGAGGGTAAAATTCTTTTAGACCTAGATGAAACTGCTGAAGCAAATCATTCTACGTTTGCTGTTGGATCCCCAATTTCTGTGAAGTCACCAACTCCGATGGAAGTGCGATCTACCTTGCCATCAACATCAAGGGCATATTGCAAGCACATCCAATTTGGAACGTTGGAGCCTATGCACATGTCATGCTTCAACCCTCAAGATGATGATAAAGCTGACGACGAATTGGCAGGTGACGAAGAAGGTTGGACTTTTGTGACCTACAAGAGACTTCAAAAACCGCATAACCCAAATCCCCATGTCCCTTACAAGAAAAGGGAACTTCAAGCAAGCAATTCAAAAGTTACTCCCAAGGGGAAAAGAATAAATGGTCTAAAGAAACAAAGAAAGGGATCTCATCCGAATGAGTTATTACAAAAGGAAGGCCCCTTGCCAGTCACCCTGCATGAGTTTTTCCCTAAAAGCTTTCTTGTAGAAGGCCTAATGGCAACCACTTACATGGTCTCTTACCATGATGCTGATGATCAAGAAGACCCTACCGAAAAGGAGGAAAAAGTTGACCTTGAAGAAATCAAAGTAACCAAGGAAAAAGGAAGCGAAACCCATGCCTCGGAAGAAGCGGTTGCTTTATGTGCTCACTGCCGCGACAAGATGACGTTCGCCGATGAGGATCTCCTATTAGGCTCCAAACCACACAATCGACCACTTTTTGTCTCAGGTTACACATGAGGGGAAAGAGTAAGCCGCATCCTCATAGACGATGGGTCTGCCGTCAACATAATGCCCAAGGGAACGATGAGACGCCTAGGCATATCCATGGAAGAGTTATCCAAAAGTCGACTTGTCATCCAAGGCTTCAACCAAGAAGGTCAAAGGGCGATCGGCATGATTTGATTAGATGTGACTATTGATGAGTTGAAAGCAAGACCTTTATTCCATGTGATCGATTCGAAGACCTCTTATAACCTGTTGTTAGGACGACCATGGATTCATGGGAATGGTGTCGTACCGTCTACATTGCATCAATGCTTCAAGTATTGCGACGGCAAGCAAGTAAAGGTGGTGACAGTAGATTTGCAACCATTTACAGTGGCAGAATCTCACTTTGCAGACGCCAAGTTTTACTTGGACTGCAACATGACCTACGATGTACCACAAAAAGAGTCTACAGAAAAGAAGAAGGCAAAACGTAAGGAAGGAGGCGAGCCCCTCATGGAAGGTCCAAAACCTAACTCTGAAGTAAGACAAAATTTTTGTGAAGAGAAGAAAGAGGCACCCATGGTTTTACGATATGTGCCCGCGTCTAAACGAAAAGAAGGGCAATCCCCATTTGGGTTGACGATGGAGACTAAGGATAAGTGCAAAAGGTCTATTCAAGAGGATGATATCTCTATCCTTAAGAGTGATTTCACCTTGCCATTACCGAAGTTAGACCAAGTGGCATCCACAAAACCCCCACTCAAAGGTTTCACTAGAGCCATAAGTAACCTTGTTGAAGAAGATTCATTGCCAATCAGAAGAACAGAAGAGGGTTTTGACCCTAAAGCATATAAACTTTTGGCAAAATCAGGCTACGATTTCAAAAATCCTCCACAATTGGGGAAACTTTACTCAGATTACGTGGAAGAGAAGTCTCATGGGCTTAACTCGACCCAAAGCAAACTGAAGCAGCAAGGCTACGCGATCGAGATTCCTAGAACTAGGTTGGGGTATTCATCACAAGAGCCAATTCCAATCTCGGCCAAAGGGAAAGGAAAAAAGGTGACATCACAACACATCACCTTTGAAGTTGAGGAAGAGGGGAAGCCGAAGCCCGTGTCAAGACCTTCTGTATTTGACCGTTTAGGAACATCTACTCCCCGAGAGTCAGTGTTTAATAGATTAAGCATTTCTCTCCCTACAAAGGAAGGAACCTCACGTACACGTAGGTTGGCATTTGATAGGCTTGGGTCTACGAGTAGTTCAACTGACACCACACGACCCAAGGAAGGAAAAAGTGGTCTGCAAAAGAGAAATGGCACCGAAGCCTGCAATCTTATCCCTTCACGCATGAAACGTGAGTTGATTGTAGAAGTCAGTACAGGAAACTCCCTTAAAGTGAAACGACGGACTATCGTGCACACACGAGAGCTTGAGAAGCAAGTTGACGATGGGGAGGAAGATCACGAGACACTAGTCCTTCCTTCTTGCCATGTGACAGCGGAGACTGATTCTGAATCTGATGCATCAGATGATGAACCAAATGAAGCGCCTTGAGCAATAGAAGACGGGGGGCAAGCAACTGTAGATGAGCTCAGAGAATTAAACTTGGGGACTAGTGAGGAACCTCGCCCAATCTATGTGAGTTCGCTTTTGACACCGGAGGAAGAAAGCAAATACTTTGAGCTTTTAATGGAGTACAAAGATGTGTTCGCCTGGACATACAAAGAGATGCCAGGTTTAGACCCAACAGTTGCAGTTCACCGTTTAGCAATAAAGCAAGGAGTGCGCCCAATCAAGCAAGCCCAACGCCGCTTTCGACCTGAACTCCTCCCACAAATTGAGGCAGAAGTTAACAAACTCGAGCAGGCGGGATTCATCCGAGAAGTGCAATTCCCAAAGTGGATTGCAAACATTGTCCCTGTCAAAAAGAAAAATGGACAAATTCGAGTTTATGTTGATTTTCGAGACTTGAATAGAGCGTGCCCAAAGGATGACTTCCCACTTCCAAATACAGAACTTATGGTTGATGCAACTATTGGTCATGAAGTATTATCATTCATGGATGGCTCATCAGGATACAACCAAATTCGAATGGCACCCGAAGATGAAAAGCTCACCGCTTTTCGAACTTCGAAGGGGATCTACTGTTACAAGGTGATGCCTTTCGGGCTTAAGAATGCTGGCGCAACTTATCAACGAGCAATGCAACGGATTTTCGATGACATACTCCACAAAACTGTGCAATGTTATGTTGACGATCTAGTTGTTAAGACAAAGAAAAGAGGGGACCATTTGCGTGACTTGCGCATCGTGTTTAATCGACTAAGAAAATATCAACTCAAAATGAATCCTCTCAAATGCGCGTTTGGCGTCACGTCTGGGAAGTTTCTAGGCTTTATTGTTCGACATCGGGGTATTGAAGTGGATCAATCTAAAATAGATGTTATCCAAAGGATGCCCGAACCAAAGAACCTACGAGAGCTTCGAAGCTTACAAGGCCACCTTGCATACATTCGACGTTTCATATCGAATCTAGCAGGACGATGTCAACCATTCAGTCGATTGATGAGGAAAAATGCCACCTTTGAATGGGATGAGGCTTGCAAGAATGCATTTGAGAGCATTAAAAGATATCTGCTTAACCCACCTGTCTTAGGAGTGCCTATGCCAGGAAAACCTCTAGTGCTCTACATTGCTACATAAGAACAATCACTTGGGGCCCTCTTAGCTCAGAAAAATGAAGAAGAGAAAGAGAAAGCATTGTATTACCTTAGTCGAAAGCTAACTGGGGTAGAATTGAGGTATTCCCCAATAGAGAAGATGTGTATTGCGCTTTTCTTCTCCATTCAAAAATTAAGGCATTACATGCAAGCACACATAATACACTTGGTTGCAAAGATAGATCCAGTAAAATACGTCTTGTCTAGGGCAATCATGTCTGGTCGGTTGACAAAATGGGTTGTGGCTTTCCAAGAGTTTGAAATCGCGTATGTGTCTCAAAAGGCCATCAAGGGGCAAGCACTAGCAAATTTCCTTGCTAATCATCCAATTCCTGCCGATTGGGAGCTCTCAGATGATTTTCCAGATGAAGATGTATTGTAGACTGAAGTCCTCCCACCTTGGATGATGTTCTTCGATGGGGCTGCACGGCAAGAAGAATCCAGTGCTGGGGTTGTTTTCGTGTCGCCACATAAACAAGTGTTACCATTCACCTTTGTGCTTAGTGAACCATGTTCAAACAACGTTGCTGAGTATCAAGCCCTTATTGCCGGCCTCCAAATGGCCCTTGATATGAAGATCTCATACTTAGAAGTCTACGGCGATTCCAAATTGGTAATCAATCAACTTTTGACACACTATGAATTTAAACATGATGGTTTGATTCCTTACTTTCAGATGGCTACACGACTAATTGAAAAGTTCGACGGAGTTTCCTTGGAGCATATCCCCAGAAACGAGAATAGGATGGCAGATGCTCTAGCCAATCTAGCCACCACATTGGCTCTGTCGGAAGGTGAAAAGGCAAATGTCCCTATTTGCAACCGTTGGGTGCTCTCTTGCACGGAAGAATACGCGAGCGCGACAAATGCCATATCAATATCTATAGTAGAGGATGAGGATTGGCGCCAACCCTTGATTGATTACTTAGAACATGGTAAGCTACCCGAAGATCCCCACCACAAAACTGAGGTACGAAGGAGGGCACCTCGTTTTATACACTATAAAGGCACATTATACAGGAGGTCTTTCGACAGTTTATTCTTACGATGCCTTGGCAAGGAAGAAGGTGATCAAGCCATGGAAGAAGCTCATTCGGGAATGTGTGGTGCCCATCAGTCTGGTCCCAAATTATATCACCGGATAAAACGAATGGGTTATTACTGGCCCACCATGGTCAAGGATTGTATGGACTATGCAAAGACATGTGAAGCATGCCAACTTCATGCAAACTACATCCATCAACCGCCAGAGCCCTTGCACCCTACAGTCGCATCCTGGCCTTTTGATGTATGGGGACTCGATGTTGTAGGACCATTGCCTAAGTCTTCAGGGGGTCACCTGTACATATTAGCTGCAACCGACTATTTTTCTAAATGGGCGGAAGCCATACCTCTCAGGGAAGTAAAAAAGGAAAATGTGGTGAACTTCATCCGGACTCACTTGATATATCGGTATGGTGTCCCTCGCTATATCATCACAGATAACGGTAAGCCATTCTACAATAGTTTGGTGACCCAACTATGCGAAAAGTTCGAGTTCGAGTTCAAGCAATATAAGTCATCCATGTATAATGCACCAGCCAACAATCTTGTTGAGGCTTTCAACAAGACGCTTTGCAATTTGTTGAAAAAGGTAGTAGAGCGCTCGAAGAGGGATTGGCATGAAAATATTGGAGAAGCTTTATGGGCATACCGAACAACATACAGGACTCCTACGCAAGCCACTCCGTATTCATTAGTATATGGTGTCGAAGCAGTCCTGCCTTTAGAGTGACAAATTCCATCACTTCGAATCGCTATCCAAGAAGGGCTCACAAATGAAGAAAATGCGCAATTAAGACTTGAAGAGTTGGAAGCACTTGATGAAAAGAGATTGGAAGCTCAACAACGTCTTGAATGCTACCAAGCGCGGCTCTCGCGAGCGTTCAACAAGAGAGTCCGACCTCGATCTTTCCAAGTAGGGGACCTAGTGCTTGCAATGTGAAGACCCATCAACATCTCCCACAAGACTGGGAACAAGTTCACATCAAAATGGGATGGCCCCTATGTCGTGCAGGAGGTCTACACTAATGGTGCTTATAAGATAGTCGACGGAGATGGCCTGAGGGTAGGACCCATAAATGCAAAGTTCCTAAAGCGATACTATGCGTGAAGTATTGAAGTTGCTCCTTGGTAAGAGCTTAAACTGCCCACAAAAAAAATAATAATAATATATAAAATAAAAAATAAAAAAAAAAATCCCGCTAGGTTGAAAACCTTGAAAGAGGGGACCTAAGCAAAAGTTAGGGACCAAAAAAAAAAAAAAAAATTCCCACTAGGTTGAAAACCTTGAAAGAGGCGACCTAGGCAAAAGTTAGGGACAAAAAAAAAAACAAAAAAAAAAAGAACTTTATTGAACTACGTTATGACTTGATCTCTTTTGGATACGTAGGCAGCTTGGTATTCGTTACTAAGTTCAGTCACATATGTACTTAAAAAAAAAATGATAATAATAAGTCTCTTGAACTACGTTATGACTTGATCCCTTTTGGGTACATAGGCAGCTTGGTATTCGTTACTAAGTTCAGTCACATATGTATTTATAAAAATAAAAATAAAAATAAAAAGGCGACAAGGAAGAAGCAAACATTGACTTGGAAATAAATGAATTTTTATTAATAAAGAGATAGGTGTCGTTATGTCGTAATGACTACATCAATGAAAAAAAATATTAATTAACCTATCCAATCTAAATGCCTCAACTCCTCTTTACTAGTCTCTAGTAACTCTTGTAGCCCTCTAAGTTTTGCATCATCAGAAGCTTCTAAAGTTGGAGTAGCCTCAATCTTGGAAACCTCCCCCTTAATTTGAGAAATGATCACTTGTTGCTAGGCTAGCTCTGAATCACAGCGGGTGCTCGACGTTGTAAACTCTTCCTTTTGCAGTGAAAGCAACTCAAGTTCCTTCTTCAATTCAATCTCTCTAGCTAAGGCCTTGTCTAAGTTCGCCTTGATTGCAACTTTTTGATTGATCTTAATGGCTTCTGAGTTTAGGACAAGAGTGAGACGATGCCGAGCGTCGGTGAGCTTCTGTTCCTTGTCTTCAAGCGCGATGCCTTGTGAAAGAGCATGATGGAGGGAAGAATATCGGTCTGCATCATCCATATACTTCGAAATACGCTCTCTTAAAGGAGTTACATCCAAAACTTCCATTTGTGCGATAACTTGGAGAATCTTCTCGACTCCATCCCTAAGTGAAGTCATCAAAGTAAAAGGGGTTTTGATGACCTTCTCAATTAGGTCCCCTCCTAATGTTTTTGCACGCTGTCGATCGGCCTTCAAAATCAAATCATCGGGTTTAAACTTTGTGACAGTTGAAGTGGTCGGGATGCTTGCACTACACATGATGGATTTATTTCGAGTCACGTCCCTTGAAGGCATGTGAATAAGGTCGAAAGAAGGAGTGGCCTTAGTCTTCCCCAAACGTGATGGGTCAATTGCCTTAGTAGCCAAATCAAAGGCTGTCAGACCTTGAATGGAAAACTCGCTTGTAGAAGGGCTAGTGGCAACTGGTGTACACTTCTCTCCTGCTCTTTTCGAAGGATAATTGTCATCCTGCATTGGAAGAATACCAAGATTGTCATTCTCAAAAAGTTCTTGGATACCAAAAATAGCTTCAAGGTCATCGTGAAGGAAACAAAGGTCTTTAATGGGTTCAAGATCAAAATCATCAAAAAAGGAATTAAGACTCACTTGTGCACTGCCACCTGAAGGGTTGGGAAGCGAAGCCATATCGACACCACAGTCAGTCGCTTGGATGGCCCCCTCATGATCCAAGTTCTTGCTGGGATTATCCCTCTGCCTTTTGCGTCTCCAATGAGAATCTGAGTTGCCACTATTCCGCTCAGAATCTAACGCATCCCTACCCTTGGTCACCTCCATGGCTTGAGGCATTGGGACTATGCAAGAAGGCCCACGCTTAGGAGAATGTGCCTTGTCCACGCACGCTCCTTCTAAAGACTCATCAGTAGCCTCCGAAGTCCCAAAAGAGGGCTTCCCATCGCTTCGGCGCTTCACGGGCTCAACTACTTCGTTGGGCTATTTTATTTTAAGTCTTATCTTTCTTGGGTTAACATTCCCAATCGGTTGCTCAGCGTTACTAGAAAAGAAACCATCAGATCTTCTAGCCCACCAATTCATATAGTCCTTCGTGCACAGAGCCCCGTGCTCAGATGGGCAGGCAGGGATCAAGAACTTTGAATTGGTAACAAGGCGAAGACATTGGCGCCAGAAGCATACCACTTGCTCTAAGGTGACGGTGCGAAAGTCCTCATTAAGCTCCTTAGGGATATGTTGATTGAAACCGAACTGTGGACCAAAGCAATGAGGACTATATGGTTCAACTATACATATGCTTCCACGACGAGAGGCCAAGTAGCTGGGGCGTTGGCTAATGAAGTAATCTACATAAGAGCTAGGTAGCTTGTCATCATCCACCAGAATCTCTCGATGGCCTTTAAAAAGGCCCAAACGATGAAACTTGAAGCTACTAACAGCATGAAATAGCTTACGAGTTGTAACCTCGTCATAATGCTTGGCTGCACCTTCTTCGGAGTATCTAAACATGCGTGGAACAGCCTTGGAGCGAGACCCTTCAAGTTCAAAGTGGGTGTCAAAGTATTCGGCCAACCAAGCATTCAAGTAGTGTGCAGGAAAAGTGGCATCACATTTACTAGGAGTCTTAGAAGACACGATCTCATTCAAGCCCCTATAAATGTTGGCCAGGACTGGGACTGCAAGACAGTATCTCTTACCACGAGCCATCGCACTTGCGCTCTTGAAAACACCAGGTCTGATTAAGTTTGGTCCCCCGTCGGAAAGAGCGAACTCACACAGCCAACACAAAATCAAAGCAGCTAACCAAGTCTCTTCTATAAGCCTTCTCTCCACTTTGAGCACATTGAATGGAGCCTCATCTTCTTTAGTCAGAATTCTGGGGGCATCGATCTTACCAGAGTGACCTTCTAGTTGGTGGTTTTTGATATTTAGACTCGCCACGAAACCAAAACTTCACCCATGCGGCCGTAGTAACCAAGTGCCGACCGCCAAGCTCAAGACTCAAGTGATGGAAGGCAGCAAATAAAGGACGACAGCATGAGGGGAGCGATGATATTTCTTTCGAGTTTGGAACGACCTCTTCGTAAAATGAGCCGTACACAGGAAGTCCACCGATTGAATGCAAATCCCATAAGCTAATGGAGACCTCCCCTACAGACGTGTGCAATGTGTTTGTAGCTGTACACCAACACTCTAGGAAGGCTTGCAAGACATGGGGGTTCTGATCATACGTGAATAATGATGCAAGGAGCGGCTTGTAAAGATTGGCATCACTTAAGACTTCAGTATTGCGGCTCAATATGTCTTCTAGCCACTCCCAATATTTGGGGAGGTAGGAAAACTCACCCTTATATTGGAGCGGAGGGGTCTTGGAAGAAGGTAGGGCCCATTGCACTTCTCCTGCGCTTATTCGACGACCAAGGAGAGGAAATGGATCAACACGGTCTGCAGTTGAGTGAAGGTTGGAGGCCAAAGTAAACGTCCTCGAAACAACATGTGAATCCTTTCTAGTCGGGTCGTGTAGTTCGTGAGATGATTCGACCCACCATTGAGATAGACTCAGAGGACGAGGAATGGCTGTAGGCGATGAAGAGATACTGCTACCAAGTGGATGGACTTTCAAGACAACGCCTTGCTCCAAGGGTTCGTTCGCAGAGCGTAAGAGAGTGATAGATCTATCATTAAGAGTCCTCGACGAGTCGTAAAAGAAGACCATGATGAAGCACACTTGATGGCAGCCACTTGGAGAAGAAGAAGCTCGTAGAGGTCACGACTTGAGCAAACGTAGAAGAGTCACAAAGTCGGGCAAAGGGTCGGCAAGTTTGAATCACCTGACAGCAAACCAAAGGAAAGGATGAATCCCTTTTTCATTCAAATGCTCTTTACTAATAAATTTATAAAATAAATAAGTAAAATGAAATAAAATAATAATAACAAAAAAAAAAAAAAGAGAGCACGTGCGGTCATGGCATATTAGAAAAGAAGGCATGTGGCGTTGAGACTAAAAACCACAAGCAGGCCATATTAACATTCAAGCGCTTAAAGTTGTATTAACACACAAGTGAAGTTTGCATGTTGTATACTAAGTCTAAAGGTCATGTGTACCGTGGCTTATTAATCATTAAATACGGTATTCAGATTCAAACTCATTAACATGCAAACATTGTGTGCAAGTGTTGAAATAGCCATATGATGGACACGTAGAGGCTTGCATTAACATGCATGTGAAGAGGAGGACACGTAGAAGCTTGCATGTCCATTATCCAAACTTGGAAAACCACGTTATAGCTTTTGGTTATTAGGCGTGGCATTGAAGCTCAAGGCTACAACGAAACCATGTGTCCGCATGGGGGCATTGAAGCTTTAGGCGTGTATTTAGTGGGCACCTTGGTTGTCACGTGAAGATGTAGGCCGCAGCACAAAGTCTAAGAGGAAGGCCGCAGCGCAAAGTCCAGGATGAAGCTGCCGATGCTCGAATCCGCAAGACGTTGAATGAAGAGGAGTGTAGTTCAAAGATGAAGCAGAAATCTCACTGTAGTATTGCCTCCAAGAGATAAAAAATTGGTGCTTCAATCCGATATGTGGCTCTCTCAATGCTCCAGCGCCAACAGCCACAAGGTGGAAACGACGGATACACGAACAGAGCTACGCGCCTATGGTTGTGGAACAAAGGCAGTGACGAAGGCAGTGAGAAGGATGCGCCTACGAAGCTCTCGCAATGATAGAAGTACACACCGATGAAGCTCTCGCACCACAAAGGCAATGGTGAAGGCAGTCAGAAAGGTGCACTGATGATGCTCTCGCACTGATGAAAGGATGCGATGACGAAGCTCTTGCACTGATGATCGCGGGACGAAGGCAGTGGCAAAGGGAGTCAGAAAGACGCACCTATGGTCATGGAACAAGGGCTCAAACGAAGGGAGGAACAAAGCTCTGGACTTAGCGTTGACTCGAGAAGGTTGATCAATGACGAAACCGCCATCGCTTCGGCGCCAACAGCCACAAGGTGGAAACGACGGATACACGAACAGAGCTACGCGCCTATGGTTGTGGAACAAAGGCAGTGACGAAGGCAGTGAGAAGGATGCGCCTACGAAGCTCTCGCAATGATAGAAGTACACACCGATGAAGCTCTCGCACTACAAAGGCAATGGTGAAGGCAGTCAGAAAGGTGTACCGATGATGCTCTCGCACTGATGAAAGGATGCGACGACGAAGCTCTTGCACTGATGATCGCGGGACGAAGGCAGTGGCAAAGGGAGTCAGAAAGACGCACCTATGGTCATGGAACAAGGGCTCAGACGAAGGGAGGAACAAAGCTCTGGACTCAGCGTCGGCTCGAGAAGGTTGATCAATGACGAAACCGCCAAGGCTCCGGCGCCAACAGCTGCGAGGTGGAGATGACGGATACGCGAACAAAGCTTCGCACCTACGGTTGTAAAACGAGGGCAGTAAGTGTGATCCGTTGGATACTTAGACGAAGGGCAGAACAAAGCTCTGGGCTCAGTGCCGACTCAAGGAGGTTGATCAATGATGAAGCCGCCAATGCTTAAGTTCGTTGCACACCAAGGGGAGAAGAATATGACGCCACGATTTGCTTTGAGCCTTAGCGAATAGCACAATGGAGGTAGTCCAAAAAGGAGCAATTGATGACCTGCACAGAGTAAATCAAGTCGTTCAACATAAAATAATAATAAGGAAAATACAAAGACAAGCACAAGGAAGAATGGAAAAAGAAGAAGGATGCCTACTACGGCTGAAGAAAAAAAAAATAACTCAAGAAAAAAAAACGGCGCTCAATTGCCTCTAACCCATAAAACATCACCTCCTTTTATAGAGTTGATACTCGCAAGGAGCCCTAGTGATTCACAAGAGGGCGGCTAAAAAAAAAAAAAAATGCTTGCCGAGCAAGACAACTTCAACACTAAATCTACTAAGGAGACCAACGTGGGCTTGCGGTTAAAAAAAAAAAAAAAGGGTCTTTTGTGCAATCAAAGACTTTCTTGCAACAAGAGTACCTCTCATCTCAACCTGGTCAATCTGATCCTGAGTCTCTGAAACCCCTCTGGAAGTCAATATGGAATTTACAGGTTCCGAGTAAGGTGAAAAATTTTATTTGGCGGGCATCAAAAAATTCTTTACCTACAAAGACAAACCTGATGAAGAGGAAAGTCATTGATGATAACCTTTGTGAGCAATGCAAAGACCAAAGGGAGGACGTGATCCATGCACTATATCACTGTCCGAAGCTGCGTGGAATGTGGTCAGCTGTGCAGCTTTGGAATCATGGTTGCCTGAAGCAGGCGACATCTTTTATTGATCTAATTGGTTCTGTTTTTGCAGATAACAGGGACCCAACACTCTTCTCCATGGTAGCGTGGGCAATCTGGAACCGAAGAAATAACCTTCGTCTCGAAAAACCAGCAACTCCACTCAACAAGCTGGTAACTCAAGCACAAGACAGGCTGCATGAATTTCAGCTCTACAACTTCTCAACCATCATCCCAGTAGGCCGACCACCAACCAGTTGGCAAGCACCGAGCAGCAACACTTACAAAGTTAATTTCGATGGCGCTCTATTTGCAGCAGAAAATAGCGCCGGATTGGGAGTGGTTATCCGCAATTTAGAGGGCCAAGTCATGCTCTCTCTTTCAGAAAAAACCTCACTTCCCTTTACAGCTATTGAAGTGGAAGCACTGGCAGCAAGGAGGGCTTTGAAGCTAGCATTAGAGACAGGATTTCAGCAGATAACCTTGGAAGGGGACTCGCAGATACTGATCTCAGCACTAGTAAACAATACTCACTCCCTATCAAGTTTTGGACACATACTGAAGGACATTCAGTTTCTTGCCTCATGTTTCTCAAAAATAAACTACTCTCATGTACGTAGGCATTGTAATACTGTAGCTCATTCTTTAGCAAGAAGGGCAATTTCTTTATCTCAAGTGCAAGTCTGGATGGAGGATGTACCACCAGATATTCTTCCTGTATTTCAGGCCGACTTAACTGGCCTTCCTACTTAATAAGAGTTTAGTCTCCTTTCTCAAAAAAAAGCCCACCAAGGCGTCAACTGTCTATAAAAAAATAAATAAATAATTAAAAAAAAAGGAAAAAAAAAAGAAAGACAAGTTGAAAATTCTTCTTATACGTGGATGAACTATCAACGGTCTAAATCCTTCATGTACGTAAAAGAAGGTCTTGCTTTCCGTGAACTTAGTCCAAATTGAGATTAATGAAATACTTCAAGCTCGATCCGTCTTCCTTGCATCAGAAAGACGCAAAGCCAAATCTTGAAGTGGGGGCATTTGTAGACATCAAAATTTTATGATGAATTCATAACCGTCCGATTGTTCATGGTAAAATATTTGCAATCAAATTAATCTCTAATTGATGACGTGGACAATCAGCGAATGAAATCAAGCCACGTGGCAAAATCAAATGAAGAAAGTCATATGGCAGCGTCAGAAGAAAATACCTATATGGAAAGTTCTTATTAAATAAAATACCAAATTAAATTCATATATAATTCAACTCTCAATAAATGCTGAGAGAAAATTTCAAATTAAATACCATTGAGTTGCCTATAAATAGGGGCTTCTCATAAGAGAAAGGGGGGGAACACTTAGAGAGAAAACATTACTGACACTCTGCCAAAATAGAGAGTCATCTCTAAAGTTCACAAGAATTCCATTGTTCATCAAGGCCCATTCCTACTTCCTCAAATCAAAGTGGGGATTCTCCTGTAATCTAGTTCGAGATCAAGCCAACGGCCCTCGCATCAAATCAAGCACATTCAACTACTCATTCAACTTGGAGACATCAAAGCACGATTCAAGATCAAGCTTCATAGCCCCTTCGGATCGTAACGTTTCTTGGAGATCGAATCAGAGGAATTTATTGTACTCTTTCATTGTAAAGATTCATACAGAGGATTGTACTCACATATATACAAATACAAATTGATTATTTGTTACAATATTTCGTGATCGTGTGATTTATCTTTTACGAAAATTGTGTGTACAACCATAACAGTGCCAATTTTACCAAAAACCCTATCTCATTCGTACAACCATAACTCAATTACTACTCGCATTTTCTAATTTAGCATTACCCATTGTAAACACTAAGTAAAATACAATGAAAATCTTAATAATAACGTAACGGAGATTGGTTTTTGTCTTTTGTTTTTCTGAATTTGCATAAAAGATGGAACGTGAGGATTAAGATTGATAGAATTAAGATAAAATTGTACTGCTAAATGATGATAGAAAACTAATTGAAGGTGTGAAACGTGTATAGAATCATAAAAGAAACTTTTTTTTTTAATTTAAGTAAAATTTAGGAGTTTTTAAATTAGTGATTTTACATGTTTCACCCTATTATTTAAGCTTTACAAACTGGTAAATTTGGAATTATTTTGGATATCAAAATTGAGGATTACAAACTAGAGAAGCCCTTTAAATAGTAGTATAGAAAAAAAATTAACCCCATAAAGCCTAATGTGTATTATAACAATTAGATAAAGAGTGATGTGCAAAAGGTAAAAGCCTATTTTAATTAGAAAATTCCACTCCCATACCCTTGAAAGTTGACATAAGAATTTTACTATCTCCAATAAAACACACATAAACAGTTTTTCTCAATTCTGTAAAACCCATTTATCAATGAGGTTTACGGTTTACTAACATATACTCAATCCGTCCCACTTTTTTTGTCCTGTTTGAAAAGTTAAACTTTTTAAGAGAATATCATTTATTGTCTTGTCTACCTTTCAAAAATGTATAAGTTTCCAAAACTATCCTAAAAAAAATTTATCAAAAAATTGAATTAGTAAATTAATAGGGGTATAATAGGAACTGTAGGGTCACGGTTTTCAGACCAAGCCCATTACAATGAATTTGTAGAGAGTGGGTCCGGAAGTTGAGCTCTGATAAGGCAACGGCTTGCTCTGAGGGGGAATAACGTACAGGATCGGACGGCCCAAAGGTCCCAAGGAGAAGGGAACCCTCGCCCGAGGACTAGAATCCCCAACTCTTCTCGCATCCCTGGCGCCTCCCTCCTTTTCCTGGGGCCCTTTTCTCTTTCCTTCTCTCGTCCTCCTTTCTATGAGATCTCCTTTATGATATATCCTCCTCCTCCATTCATCTTCTTCCTACGCTTGTCGGTCATCCATGCCCATACTCGAGTGCACGTCCCATCGGCCACTTTTTCTGGCGTTCTGTGAGTTGCTGTGGCCCCTATCGCGCTGTCCAGGGGTCACATCTACCTCAACAGGGTTAGGGTGTTAGCTGTGGGTATTTAATATACAGGTGACAGCTTTTCCTGGGGTTGCTTTTCTACTATGCGCCTATGGCTAGCCAATAGGACTTGGAATCTCTTTCGTGGTCTTCAAGGGGATTGTCTTGGGTGACGTGGCACCTTCCTATCCTGTGGTTTTGTCTTGCCGAGGACAAGGTCGTCCTCGGCAGTACGTTATGGCAGTATGGATTCCCTTCGTCCGTCCTCGGACACTTCTCCCTTCTTAGTGCGAACCCTGGGCTTGGGATTGAATGGGCCAAAGCCTATACAACTTTCTGGCCCCACAATAGCCCCTCAAAATCATGCAGCCTAGATCCTCGGATAGGGAGGAGGATTTTGACGTTCTGGGGCCTATGTCATGGCCGGTTGAGTCTTGTTTCCTCATGGGTGCCAGAGTTTCCTCAGCTATTCATGGCACGTTCCTGGCGTTTCGATGTACGAGTCGCACCGTCATCAATGCTTCTTTTTTGGGGATAACGCGGATTGTTTCGGAATACGGAAGGCGTATTCAACAGCGCTTTTATGAAACGGCGCGGATTTGGAGACTGAGGGCTCCCTTGGGAATGGGGTGAAATTCATTTTGCTTGACATTCTTTCTTTGAACTCTGTGCGCAATGAGCTTTCCTAGATTTTGCCTTCTATATAAGGCCTTCTGAGAGGACTATCCTCCACATCTGCTAGCCTTGAAACCTTGCGGAAGTTCCAAGTTTCTTTTCATTTTCCTTGAACAAAGAACAAAAAAAAAAGGATGCCGCCTGAATCATGGGCGTTGCGGCTGAGGCAGAGGGAGCGGAGGCTAAAGATCCTCCTATTCTTCGACCGGACAAGAAAGAGCACTCTCTTCCTTCGACTAGGAACCGTAGCTAGCACAGATTGTGCCAAGTTCTTGATCATCTTCCAAACGCCAACCAAGAATGTGCAGGAGTTGGCTAAAGAGGAAGGGGAAGAAAGTGAAGTGAAGTTGAGGGGAGCAATTGAGATATCAAAGGGAGCCATCCCTGCCATTGCAGACAGATGGCGAGGCCCACGGAGGGCAACTTCCTAAGAGTACCGATATTACATGGTAGATCAGGGTTCGCTTCTGGGCAGCCTCAGCAGGTGGAAACCAATTCAGGCGCTCCCGCTTCTTCTTCTTCATTGCTGCCTGCGCCCAACATATGGGCGTAAAGGCTGCTTAAGCGAGACTGTGAATCCACCATCACCACCAGCCTTCTCCCTTTTATTAGCTAGCTTTGCCGCCAGCACGCCTCGGCCATTCTGTAGTTAGTTGTAGCTCGAACCTTCCTCGGCTGTTTTGTAATTGATGTGAAACAAGCCTTCCTCGGCTGTTTTGTAGTTAGCTGTAATTCGAGCCTTTCTCGGTTGTTTTGTAATTGGTGCGAAACAAGCCTTCCTCGGTTGTTTTGTAGTTAGCTGTAATTCGAGCCTTTCTCGGCTGTTTTGTAATTGATGTTGCCATCATCTTCTTTAATAGAAGCGGACTTGTGACTTTTTCTTGGCGAAACCTTTTTTTGTTTGGTGAAGAGTAATACTTTTTTACTTTATTTCACGTGTGTTTTTTGTTTACTTATTTTCCTTATGCATGTATTTTTTGCACTGCCTCTGCCTTTTCTAGAACAATTGAGCATACGGCGATGTGCTTCACGTTGCAAACCGTGCGACCATTTAGGAAGTGCTAGTTTCGAAATAAATGATCCGAGGAGGTCATGGCGTGCCATAGTTCTGTCTGTGGCCCCTGGGGATGCCAAAGTGTCTGTCTCTCTTAGTTGCTTGGTCTGAGGACCTAGGCGGAGCTAGGGCTGTACTTAATGATCAGCGAGAATGAATTTTGGTTCTGCCTAGTACCTAGATAATTGTCGCAAGTTATTATTTTTTCCATAAGTTTGAGTCCGAGGACCATGTAAGATCTTGGTTCTATCTAACACCCAGATAGTTGTCACAAGTTATTAGTTTTCTCACAGGTTTGAGTCTGAGGACCATGCAAGACCTTGATTCTGTCTAACACCCAGATAGTTGTCACAAGTTATTAGTTTTCCCATAGGTTTGAGTCTAAAGACTATGCAAAACCTTGGTTCTGTCTAACACCCAGATAGTTGTCACAAGTTATTAGTTTTTCCATAGGTTTGAGTCCGAAGACCATGCAAGACATTAGTTCTGTCTAACACTTAGATACTTGTCAAGAGTTATTAGTTTTCCCATAGGTTTGAGTCTGAAGACCATGCAAGACCTTGGTTCTGTCTAACACTTAGATACTTGTCAAGAGTTATTAGTTTTCTCTTAGGTTTGAGTCCGAGGACCATGCAAGATCTTGGTTCTGCCTACTAAGGATTCACCCTTACTACAGCCCCATTCAACTGTTTGAGTGGGTCAGAAGGCACCAATACCAATCTTCCAAAACTATTCCCGCCACGGAGCCCCTTGAAATTGTTTCGCTCGGCCGCCGCCTTCCTCAATCGAGGCCCAAAGAGGGTCGACTTCGAGGTTCGCGGGTCATCTGGCCCCTGGTAGGGACGAGGGCCACACATATGGTGTCGGGGGTCCGTTAAGCTGGGAACCTCCTAGCAGTTCTCCCCTTGTGGCCCAGCAGGTTGGCCACCATCGTCTCCTTTAGGGAGTTTGGCCCCGCCTTAACAAGCTATCGCATTCATCGTCGCACAAGCAACTTTCCCATAGACGACGCCAATTGTAGGGTCAAGGTTTTTGGACCGAGCCCATTACAATAAATTTGTAGAGAGTGGGTCCGGAAATTGGGCTCTGATAAGGCGACGGCTTGTTCTGAAGGGGAAGAACGTACAGGATCGGATGGCCCAAAGGTTCCAGGGAGAAGGGAACCCTCGCTCGAGGACTAGAATCCCCAACTCTTCTCGCATCCCAAGGGCCTCCCTCCTTTTCCTGGGGCCCTTTTCTCTTTCCTTCTCTCCTCCTCCTTTCTGTGAGATCTCCTTTGTGATATATCCTCCTCCTCCATTCATCTTCTTCCTACACTTGTCGGTCATCCATGCCCATACTCGAGTGCACATCCCATCGGCCACTTTTTCTAGCGCTCTATGAGTTGCTGTGGCCCCCATCGCGCTGTCCAGGGGTCACATCTACCTCAACGGGGTTAGGGTGTTAGCTGTGGATATTTAATATGGAGGTGACAACTTTTCCTGGGATTGCTTTTCTACCATGCGCCTATGGCTAGCTCACAGGACTTGGAATCTCTTTCATAGTCTTCAAGGGGATTGTCTTGGGCAACGTGGCACCTTCCTATCCTGTGGTTTTGTCTTGCCGAGGACAAGGTCATCCTCGGCAGTACGTTCTGGCAGTATGAATTCCCTTCGTTCGTCCTCGGACACTTCTCCCTTCTCGGTGCAAACCCTGGGTTTGGGATTGAATGGGCCGAAGCCTATACAACTTTCTGGCCCCACAGGAACATTAGTAAATTAATGACTTTTATTTTTAGAAACAAGACAATATTTTGGGACATCTCAAAATGGAATAGAGGACAAAAAAGTGGGACGGAGGGAGTATAATAGTATGAATTATCTTCCTATATTAACACATCAACTTGACCATCATCTATTCTCAAAAAAAAAAACATGACCATCATTTTTCTTTTTAATTTTCTTATTTTTTCTAAAAATATTAGGATTATCTTCAGTAATGAAATAGAGGGCAAACCATTTAATTTGCTTGGTGACAATCAATAGTAAAAGAGACATAAAAAAAATTTTAAAAAAAAAACTACATAATACTCCAACATATTAAAACTAAAATTGGAATCAATAGAAAAAATAAATAAATAAGAAAAAAGAGAGAGATCTTTGAATTTTCCTAAAAGGGGTGATGCGCTGACATATTAGGGCGTGTCAATTAATTCACCTAAAAAAACATTAACAGATTTTAATAGTAGTATATTATCAAAATCAGCAACACATTAAGATGAAAAAAATATGTTAAAATAGACAATCGACACACCCTAAAAATATAAAAAATAAATAAATAAACACAATACAAAAAAAAAAAAAAAAAAAAAAAAAAAAAAAAACCTTACTTCGTGATTTTTCAGTCATGTGAGTTTTTTTTTTTTTTTTTTTTTTTTTTTTTTTGAGAAACACACACATAGTGGAGAGGGAATGGATTCTAAGTTGATTTGTGACTTTTTACATTTCTCTATAACCTTCAATTGATTTGAAGAGTGTGGAATTGGAAGTGTTGGATTTAAAGAATTGGGAAATTTGTTTATTTGTCTTCATTTGTCTCCAATTAATACATTTCTTTTTCCATTCTAAAATAAATAAATAAAAATACGTTTCTTTTCAATGAAAATTTTGGTTAGCCTATGAGGCACTTGAAAATAATAGATATCAAGCACAAAGTCCTTCACAACTAAAAAATTATGCCATACCATGAAAGTGTTTGCATCCTTACCGAGTGACTATCAAGGCAAAACCAAATAAGCAAAGATGACAACTTCATAAAGATTTTTATTTACCTATATTTGATTCAATTATTTTGCCATGGTTTGTTTTTCTTCTCATTATCATTGTTGTATGGTGTACTTTCACTCTTTTTGTTGCTTAAACGAAAGAAAATTAGGCTTCAAATCGGGATTCTTTGAGAAAATTCAAAGTGGAACTTTAATAGATATCAACAATGTTAGTTTGTTAGGAGTTTGTTAGATCAGTTAAGTTAGTTTTAGCTTGAGTTGGTTTCTCGGTTTTGTATATAAACACTTGTAATTATCATTTTTCTTCTTCAGATTAATGAAAATTTTTACTTTCTCAGCAAATCTTATAAATTTTGTTTTAGATGCTTCGCGCATGATGTTTGCTTGAATTGCCTCTTTTCTAGCTGCAAAATTTCTTAATGGCTTAAATTTTCAGGACAATTGGTAACTAATTAATCATCGTTTCTGCATCTCCGTGCAACAAAGTATTATACAAATTAAAATGGCAAAAAAATGTAATTACCAAACTTCAAGAATGTTAGATTTCTTACAACAGGAACAATAACACTTCTGAAGAGTGTAGACAAACAAATACACTAAAGTTAAAGCTCTTAGGCCTGAGAAGTCGTTACTTCCACTTAATATTCGTGTGGTTAACAACTCAAACGTTCACCAACCCGAAAGTCTTTATATTTTTTCTAATGTGATTCTTCCAAGTAAATCAAATGGATTCAATGAAGTTGAATCAAATGGCAAGAACAATTAATGTGTTTTAAATATCATTGGGGATTTCATAAAGAGAGGCTGTGACTGTGAGTGCTAATTCTGTGACACAATGGTGGGGCAGTGGATTTCCTCCCAGTCACATGTAGCGTGAAACCCAGTGGGCCTATCAATAATGGTCTTGGGTAGATGCTCTGCTAATTCGTAGATGCTCTGTCAATACCGTGTGTGGTGAGACCCAAAGGTAGAAAGGCTTATAACGTTACACGTAAACCCCATGTAAGCCATTTACTTCTCTTGAGCTATCCTGAATCACAATTCTGTGACACAATGGTGGGTCAGTTGACTTCCTCCCAGTCACATGTAGCGTGAAACCCAGTGGGCCTATCAATAATGGTCTGGGGTAGATGCTCTGTCAATACCGTGTGTGTTGAGACCCAAAGGTAGAAAGGCTTATAACATTCCACGTAAACCCCATTTAAGCCATTTACTTCTCTTGAGCCACTTACACGTAAACCCCATCCGTGAATTCAACTTAAAAACACATGGGTTTGAATTTTGATTCATTAAGCTGTGAAAATTCCATAAATTCCCGACAATTTTCAACAAGTCCCAACGATTCTGGAAAAAACGATTTTGAAAAAGTCATGACTAACAAAGGGTTGATGTTAAGACAAACTTGAAATGATAAATATTGTTGCACATCTTAATGCGCACATTTCTACACACAACTAAAAGAGCAACTAAAATCACAATTTCTAATTTTTAAAATCGTAACTTGAAATAACGATTTTAGTTGTTTTTTTAGTTATGTATAAAAGTGTGTGCATTAAGGTGGGTATGGTTGGTCCTAGCCATTAGGATATCATTCCATAATGATCGATGTAGTTTGTTAGTTAAAAGTTTGAACCATAAGGGATCACACAAATGAGACATTTTTCATGCTCTTATTTACCAATGAAGTTGCTTTGAAAAAATGACAAAATTTAACTACAAAGTTAATTGTAGTCTATCAGGGGCGGTTTTTTGCGCGTAGTCACGTGCCTTTGGAGGTGTGACTTTGTTAGGTCCGGATTTGTTTTGGGGAGGTCAACCCGGAACTCGACATTGGGCCGCATAAACCAATGGCTACCGGTGTATTTTTAAGCCTACAAAATAGATAAAACCCAAAGTCTTAGAATCATGATAATAGTTGAAATAAATAAATAAATAATATGCTTAGCATGATAGCTTTGATTAAATGGTGAGTTGATACGTTATTATTATGTATATTGAGTGATATCCAATATTAGAAAGTGTTTAATTAGGTCTTCAAACCCAACAACGAGGAACAAAATTGAAATTGAAATTTTCGCTACAGCCACCGACTACAACGACGTCGTTTTTGGTTGATGGTGGATTATGGGTGATGCCGTGAGTGGGTTGGGTTGGAAGCTATTGTATTTTTTTATTTATATTTGATTTGTATTCCTCCAATTTATTCTCGTAGAAGTTCTTCAGCAATCAAAAACCATAACTTTCTTATTTTTGTTATGTTTGTTTTTTCTTAAAAATTTGTTTTTTTAACGGCAAAGGGAAAAGTAAGTAACAGAGTCCTAACAGAAGTTATCACAGGTGGGCAAAGTGTAAGTGATTGAAACCCGGGTAGGCAAAGTAAAAATGAGTCATACCACAGGTGAGTTTACTGTAATTATCTCTTTTTTTTTTCTTAACATGATTTTTATTTTCTAATAAATTTGGGTAATTGCTTTTTTTTTTTTTTTTTTTTTTGCTTGTTTGTCACTTTTTTGTTTTAATTTGGCATCATTTTTTAACAAGGGTATTTGAGTAAATTTATATAAACTCATTTTTTGCATCCGTCCACTTTTTCACTCTCAATTAAACAAATGTGAGGGAAATTAAAATCATTTATGTCCTCCCACTTTTCCATCCTCTCACATTTCCACCCTTCCAACCAAACAGATTCTTAGGCTACAACCAATTTTGTAACTAAACTTTGTCATTGAAAAATCTTTAAAAGAGATTTATATATATATATATATATATATATATATATATTCCACACCAGTTGAATTAACAAATTTTTACTAGTTCTCACCTGAGCCCAGCACTAATATACCACTAATAATCTGCCACATCAATAGGTGTCAAATTTTTGTGTCTCTAGAGTTTCTCCTCTTTCTTTGATTGAAATTTTTTTTTTTTTAAACAGTATTTTTTAACATCAATGCATTGAGTTTTGATCCTCTGAACCAAGTTTCTGTCGAGCCCACAGAAAATTATTTGGAATATATTCGAACAAAGCGATTCTAACAATTATTGAAAACAATCATTATTACTTAAAAACAAACATAACTACAAACAAGAAGTCAAGTTTACAAAGTGATTGAAAAGATCCTCAAGTACGAAGTGATAAATAATTGATTAACTAGTCTTACTATAAGGATAAGGGCTTGGTGGAACCGGTACTTCAACAACACCCTCGAGCATCTGGGTAGCCCTCATCATGGTAGGTCTAAGAAATGGGTCTTCTTGAATACACCAAATGGCAACCATCACAAACCTCACAAGCTTCCCTCTGTCATCCAATGCTTCCACATCATATTCAACAAGAGAATCTAGTCTTCCTTCTTGATAGCAGTCATAAGCCCAATCAGTCAAAATTGCTTGTTGTTCCCCAATTGTCTCCAAATCTACACTTCTTCGACTGCAAATTATCTCTAGTAGCATGACACCATAGCTATAAACGTCCACTTTGGTTGTGATCGGCATGTTCCTAAACCATTCAGGTGCAACATATCCTTTTGTTCCTCTAATATTAGTATGAGTCTTGCTTTGGTCCATTATCAAACGTTTTGCCAATCCAAAGTCAGAAATTCGAGCATTGTAATTGTCATCAAGAAGTATATTTTGAGGCTTTATATCACAATGGATAATCTGAGTGCTGCACTCTTCGTGTAAGTACAGAGTCCTCTTGCAATCCCAACTGCAATTTGCACTCTTAGATTCCAATCGGGTTTCAAGTCTCTATAAAGAAAACTTGCCAAAGTGCCATTGCTTAAAAACTCATATACCAATAATCGGTGTAACCCCTCATCACAAAACCCAAGCAGTCGAACTAGGTTCTTGTGATGTGTTTGACCAATCACAGTCACTTCAGTTTTGAACTCTTTATCACTATTTTCTTGAAGCAAACTATCTAACTTTTTGACTACCACAAGGTCATTAGAACTCATTTGAATTGCTCCTTTGTAAACAATGCCGAAAGCTCCCCTTCCCAATTCTTCTTTGAACCCATCTGTAGCTTCTACAAGTTCTTTGTAAGTAAAACATCGCAAATTCATCTCCACAGCATCAATATTTGGTACAGGTCTTTTGAGCCTCTTAGGATAAATGAAGAAAACACCCAGACAAATTGCAACAATTAAAATAATGTTAACAAACACAGAACCACCGAGAAGCATTGACCACATGAGGATCAAATTGTTCTGATTCTTATTTTCTAGTTTTGGATTTGGCAATCGATCATCTGGAAGTGTGATGGAATTATTGTTTCTGATTTTGATAAAAGCCTTCCCATCAATAAGGCTTCTGTCGAAATTCCCATTTGAGAGAGGCAGCTTCTTCTTCCAACAGCTATCACCTAATCTGAAAATGGCAAGCTTAAACATTCAATTTCAAAAAAGCTTGGCCAGTTTATGTAATGCTAAGAAACACAAATACTTCAACTAATAATCATCGCTATTCTTACTAGTATTCATGCAAATACCCTAAGATATGACTGGTTACATATTATGTATTTAAATTATTTATTAATATAATAATTAATTAAGTTAATCCTATTTTATCATATCTTAAATTTTCAAGGGTTTTTTAACTTTGGAAATCATCTTAAAATTTCAAGTCAAATTTCAAGAGTTGACATGTGAGTTTGGGAGTTGGTTTTTGCTTATTTTATGTACGGTTTGCATGTTCCACACTATTTTTTGTTTCAAATTTATTTCAAATAATCTAACTTAAGTTACTAAAAATAAGCAATTCCCAAAAGAACATGGCTTTTGATGTGTTTGTATGATCGTATATTAAATGCATCCCATACCCATATTGAAGCTCGAGCAACAATGATATTCCTATAAAAAAAAAATGGTATTATTGGGCAACAACAACAAACCTAATTGATATTCATGATGTTCTATGCAGACTGAAGACTTTTACCATATTGAATGAAATATCAGCCACAACTTTTAGTCATGGCGTGAAACATGAACCAAGGGAAGACCGATATAGAGACAACAATAAAGGTGAAATTGGCCATTTACCACTTTTCGCAGAAATTATTAGTAACATACCACTATTTGCAAAATAAGTAGCAATATACCACTTTTTTGAAATTCAAGTTCAAGAAACTCGAGTTTACTATGTAAATCGAGTTTTAAATACTCAAGTTTCATTAAAAAAAAACACTTGTGTAAATGCTCTCTTTTGTACTTCTATGGTACTCGAGCTTACCAAGCTCAAGTTCCTTGTATGGAACTCGAGTTTAAAAAGCTCGAGTTCCTTATTCCTTCTTTTTTTTGGATAATCAACAAATAAACATAAACATAAAAATATGTAATTTTTTTCATTTGAACGCACAAACATATGCAGTGATTAGAGAATAATTTATGCAAAAAAATAGTGGACAATTTTTTAAATAATGCTAAACATAAATAATTTTATGCAGAATGCTAGAAACAATTTATGCAAAAAACAGTGAACAATTTTTATGAAAAACAGATTTTAAAAATTGTTCACTATTTTTTTGCATAAATTATTTTCTATTCACTGCATATGTTTGTGTGTTCAAATGAAAAATAAATAAATAAATACTTATTTTTATGTTTCTATTTATTTGTTAATTATCGGAAAAAAAAAAAAAAAAAAAAAAGAAGGAGGAATAAGGAATTCGAGCTTGTCAAACTTGAGTTGCATACAAGGAACTCGAGCTTGGTAAGCTAAAGTACCCAAGAAGTACAAAAGAGAGTATTTACCACGTTAGCACGAGTTTTTTTTTATGAAACTTGAGTATTTAAAACTTGATTTACACAGCAAACTCGAGTTTCGAAAAAAGTGGTATATTGCTACTTATTTTGCAAACAGTGGTATGTTGCTAATAATTTCTGCGAAAAGTGATAAATGGCCAATTTGGCCCAACAATGAGTCATATTGGAGTGAAAAGACCTCTGGTTTCAAGTATGGAAACTTAGCCCACACCTCCAATCTAGCTGGTTTTGTCAAGCCCCACAAAACACACTTTGACCTGAAAATAGGTCAATTGGGTTTGGATTCAGTCCAACTAGGTTCAGGTCAGAAACTAGTCATTTTAAACTAATTATCAAATCTATACTGTAATCCAATCTTTTATGGTTTGGATTTGAACCCGTATTTTTCTCAATTGAATATATATATATATATATATATAACATAAAAAATAAATTTAGTCAAATTATCTTTTTCTTCCTTTCAATACATGTGATATTCCAAATCGTGTGAATTTGATTGGATTGGATTATTTGAGTGTAGTTATGCGGCCGTCTGCTGAGTCTGATATCTAGTGTTTATCAGTTTCAGGTGGATGTTAGATTGCTTCAGCATTTTTTTTCAATTATTACTAAGAATACTTTAAAATTTAGATTAAACAATTAAATATTTTTTATGCTACAATTAATTCTCAGTTACAAGAATTAAATCATTGGTTTAGTGATCCACAACCTACAATATCGGCAATGCTCAAAATAAAAATCTTTTAACTTCCAGCACTTGAAATTCAGAAGATGAAACTTACAGATTAGAAACTCAAAATTCACTTGATTCCAGGCTCAGCACACACACACACACAAAAGCTACACCAACCCCTATTCCTTTACCTCCAGCAGTAGCCAGTGAAGCTGAAAAGGAACTTGAACTATAATTTGACCTCAATTTCTGCACTCTCATACATATATTCCCAATCCAAGCTCTTTAGGGTCTGTCTCAACCATCCATGATGGCCTTTTAAGAGAGAAGATAAAAATAAAAAGACAAATTAGTCAAAACTATCATGAATTGTAGAAAAAAGATAAATAAATGGAAAAGTTAAATTTCTGGATCAGAATTCCTTTTACTTGTTCATTACAAAATTGATTGTTCCTTGTGCTGCACGTTTGAGAAGAACATCCCTCGCCTCAATTGTGATTCCCTCTGGCTGTAAGAGAATTGCATACAAGGTGTAAAAAATATAAAGGTAACTTTTTGATATCTAAATGATTTTTTGTACAAACCTCTTCGGGAAACCAAACTCCACGCTGTGTACTTCCCTCAAGAACAGTTATAGCAAATGCTACTGTAGCAGCTCCCACAGATCTGAATGACATGAACTCTAAAGTTATGATATTTAACTTACAGAGCCTCCAAACCAACAGCTTCTATAAAGCAATGGAAATCTAGAGTTTGAAAGTTAATCTAGATAGCAAAAATAGGCAGGGTTTCCATTGAGCACAATTAAATCCCTGGAAAGCTAAATCTTACACACAGAGTATCATGTGACTGAATATACCAACTGTATTGCGCCCATCAGAGCATTCCAAATCAACCCGTTTTCAGATCCCGGCAAAATGAAACAAGCAAAAAATGTGGAAAATTATAAGTAATGATAAACAGGTTAAATGACTAGATAAACTATAATGAATTGAAGAGATTTCCACCTACTTCTTTTGAAATTATAAAATAATTTTAAAGTGTAAGGTAATTTTAAAGTATCAGCTAGTACGACTGTTTTCATTCATCTTTGTATCTCACCCTCATTGAAACACGCTCTCCAGCAACCTTATGAACCGATTGGACTACAGGATCAAATAGTTGAACTAATTCTTGGACTTTGCTTCTGTCTCTCAAAAATTCGTGCAACACACAAATTACATAGGCTTATTAAATGGAGCCAAAAGCAAGGTAGTCACCACGATTGGTGGTTAATGAAATGAGTGTGGCATATGCCTCTTAATGCCTAGAACCTCGTCCAAGTCCTTTGTGTGATTCATTTGAAGCAAATTTTATAGCACAGTACAAATTATAATACAAAAAATGTTTTTATCATTTACAACAAATTACTTCTCATAGAACTTCATAGTCAATTAAAAGAACCTAACTTATCTTTTTATATAATTATTATACACTCTGAGGACCATGTTATTGACAGTGGTGGCTAAAAGAGGTTGATGTTTTGATGATTTTACAACCATGATATAAATAATATATGAAGAATCCTAGATTAGTATCGCCAATTTCACTTGTGTAGAGAGTGAAAAGAAACACCAAGTAATGTAAGAGCATACCGCAGGAAGAAGACTTGTCATTGCTTCCATTGCCCAATTCCAGAAGAACGGTGTAGTTCCAAATCTAGCACTAACAGTTGCTACTCCTAGGAACTCACAAGCACTTCTTACATCAGGCAAATTCCTGGGAAGAAAAAAAAGGGAAAAAAAAAAAGGGTTCCATTGAGCAGAACTGTTATTGGAGATAAAGAAGCTTCCAAGTGTTTGCGTTGAGCAGGTACACAAAGAGCAACTGGTTCCACCAAAGCAACATTAGCTATGTAAAGTTGTAAACCACAAAAAATTAAAAACAGGCCCAAGCTCATATTATTGAAAGTTGATTTGATAAAGCAAGGGAATGCCAATACAGATGATTTATGCAATTAACCAACTAGGTTGTGCTCCATCTTGTTGGATGCTACATTTGGTAACTATACATTTAGCTAGCCTATAAAAAATTAATAGCTAGGGGCTATAAGATTACTTTTAGGACAGCTTTTGGTATAGATTCACTGAGAGGTCGTATTAGTGTATTTATCAATTAGCTTTGTCTCTCTTTTCTTCACTAAATTGCTACAGGCCAGAAACTATAACGTTGATGAACATTCTGGACGAAACTCTCATTATGCATGAAAATTCACTGCTTTATGGGCAACTTTTTTTTTCTAACAGAACTTACAAAAGGTAAACATCTCTCTTTCCAATTCCTTTTCCAAAGTCAATGTTGAGCATTCCACTATAAGGCTTCAGTTTGATCGTTTCTCCTTATTGAATAGTTGACTATTATAGTTAGGCATCATATGCCGAATGCTGAATCACTAGAAAGAAAGGAATAATTCATTTGTATAATGCTGCTGAAACTGATCTTTATTATATGCAACCACTTCCTCTCCAAGAAGAAAAAAGCTAGTAGCTAATATATTTGGGCCTGCACCGCCACTACCTGCTGTGTAATAGTATAATTTGAGACAAGCATAATTGCATGTGATTTGACAAAACTTGCATGGGAAAAGAAGAAAGTAAAGATCTTTAAGTTTTTTGGATGGGTCTTGTAATTGTTAAGCAAACAAGAATTGATGCATGCATTTCATGTCGTACTAGAATTTCAATCTATATCTTCTAATTTTTTCTTTGGAGCATTCGTTAGTCAATCAAAAATGAGATGAGTATATTGGGCTAATCAATGAGAATACTAGGGTTGACAATCTAATGTAAACAAATCCTAATTTTTAGTAGAGCATTTTCCTTTTCCTTTTCCTTTTGCCTGACTTTTTAGAACATCAATTCCTCTTGTCGTCATAGGCTATTAAATTAAACCAGTCAGGTCCATGTATTCTTGTTGATTGAACCCATTTCACTCTGGCAATCATGGATTTTGTTCTACCTCACCTTCTTTTCCTACTAATTCTGTTACCAATTTTCTCTATTGCTCAAAATAATGGTAATGTTACCATTGGAAACTCTCTCACAGCCACTGACAACAGCACTCCATAGCTATCACTTTCAGGTGATTTTGTCTTTGTATTTAACCCACTCAACCAGACAGATCTCTTCCTGCTTTCCATTTGGTTTGCCAAAGTACCAGATAAAACCATAGTAGACTAGATAACCCCGCACCTAGGGGATCAAAAGTGGAGCTAACTACTGACCATGAGCTAGTACTTACTGGTCCTTAAGTGGATGAGTTATGGAGATCTAATAGCATTATTGGTACTGTAGCCAATGTGTTATTAGCAACACAGGCAACTTTGTGCGTCAAGATAGCAACTCTAATAAGCTATGGGAGAGCTTCAACCATCCCACAGATACGTTGTTGCCTTCACAAAATATGGATACTGGAGGGGTGCTTTCTTCTTGACAATTAGAGACACACTTATCCAAAGGAAGGTTCCAGCTAAGGTTGATTTGTGATGGAAATCTTGAGCTCAATACCATAAACTTGCCCATGGATAATCCTTGTGAAGCTTATTATACAAGTGGCACAAGTGATTCCGTAACATTGAATCTTGGAAAAAAACTGGTCTTTAGCCATTCAGGCTATCTTTACATTTTGAGATAACAACCAAACACTTCCTCTAAAGCAGGTAAAGCTAGAGTCAACTTTTAATTTCTATCTCCACTTTGATGGAGTTTTCACGCTATATTCTTACCTAAAGAATTCCAATGCCAATGGAATCTGGACTCCAATTTGATCTGTGCCGGATAATATTTGGGTTGCCAGTTCTGCATTAACAGATAGTGGCCAATCTATACATGCCCCAAGGGATACTCCTTACTCGATACAAATGACTCATATGACAGCTGCAAACCAGACTTCATTCAAGGCTGTGAAGAAGACAAGCTAAGTCCTAGAAAAGATCTTTATTATTTTGAAGTGCTAACAAATACATATTGGATAAACTCAGAAAACTATGTGATCTTGAAACCTTATACTGAAGATCAATGCAGCTAGTCTTGCATGGGAGAGTGGACAACAGCATTGTTGGCAAGAAGGCTTATATGAAAATCAGAAAAAATAACTCAACACACTTCCGGATCATCGTTTGCCAATTCTGGAACCAAAGAAGAAGAATCAGGACAATTTGATCCTCATGTGGTCAGTGCTTCTTGCTAGCTCTGTGTTTGTTAACGTTATATTAATTGTTGCAATTTGTGTGGGTGTCTTCTCTATTCACCGTAAGAAGCTCAAAACTCCTATGAGAAATGTTGGTGCTGTGGAGATGAATTTGAGATGCTTTACTTACCAAGAACTTGTAGAAGCTACAGATGGTTTCAAGGAAGAATTGGGTAAGGGAGCTTTTGGTGTTGTTTACAAAGGAGCTATAGAAATTGGTTCTAGTGTCCTAGTGGCAATCAAGAAAATAAATAGTTCATTTTAAGATCATGAAAGAGAGTTCAAGACTGGAGTGAATGTGATCAGTCAAACACATCACAAGAATCTTGTTTGTTTACTTGGATTCTGTGACGAGGGACTACATTGATTACTGGTATATGAGTTCTTGAGCAACGGCACTTTGGCAAGTTTTCTTTTTGGAAACTTGAAACTTAGTTGGAATCAACGAATCCAAATTGCAGTTGGAATTGCTAGAAGACTCTGGTACTTACATGAAGAGTGCAGCAACCAAATTATCCATTGTGATATAAAGCCTCAAAACATACTTCTTGACAACTATTACAATGTGTGAATTTCTGACTTTGGATTGGCAAAAATTTTGAGATTGAACCAAAGCTAAACTCATAGTAAATCAGAGTAGATAAAGGGTATGTGGCACCTGAATGGTTTAGGAACATGCTGATCACACCCAAAGTCGACATTTATAACTTTGGTGTCAGGCTACTAGAGAAAATTCGCTGTCGAAGAAGTGTAGATATGGAGACAATTGTGGAAGAAAAAGCAATTTTGACTGATTGGGCTTATGATTCCTATAGGGAAGGAGAACTAGATGCTCTAGTTGAATATAATGTGGTGGAATTGGATGACAAAGAGAAGCTGGAGAGGTATGTGATGGTTGCCATTTGGTGTATTCAAGAATATCCATATCTTAGACCTACCATGAGGAGGGTTACGTAGATGCTTGAGGGTGTTGTTGAAGTGCTCATTCTACTTTGCCTGTTTCTGTTTAGTAGGACAGGTTAATCCAACATTAAAGATTTATAATAACTATGTCTGTGTCTTAGTCTTTGCTCTCTATTGCAATATGCCATCAGATCTTCTGGTTGTAGTAAAATATTTTTTTTGGTCTGTTTTATAATGATCTTTGTTAATAAATAAAATTCCTAAAAAAATTTGTTTTTAACCATAAAGCAGAGGTGTGCTAAACAGTATGGTCTGTTGTTTGTTTTTGAGTTTCAATGAGTTCACTGTTTCTTGTCCTGTGAGGTTGTGATTTTCCTTCTCACTGTGTCCTTTCTATTTCTTTTATGTGTTTGCGCATACAGGAAATTTATTTGCTGATCAAACACCATAAGAAAAAGACTGGGAAAAATAAAAGTTGCTATGAAACTGAGACAGCTAAGATGGTTTGTGGTCAATATACTATGGGTTAGTGAGGGTAAGGATACCAAAATAAAATGTTAGATTTTGATAATTAGGTTCAATATATTGCATCTGAAATAATTTTGCGGTCAATAATTCCATGTTAGAGGGTTATGCTAGCTACAAAGCACAGGACTTAAAGAATTGAGGAGACAAGTGTGGCTAAGCTCAGTGAAGCTTATTGACTGACTGCAATTTCCAAATGAAGGTCAAATTTGGAAAAGACTCTAAAATACAAAATAAATGCATTAAGGTCCTGGAATTGACACTCATCATACCTGGGAGTAGCAGTGGTTGTGGGTAGGCGACATGGAGCCATAGTGCACCTTGAGACCAGTCAATATGTAAAAGCACAACCCTATATGCGATATGTCATGAACCCTTAGGCCACAAGTCCAACATTCAATCCTAAAAGATCAGCATGAAAGGAATACTCAAAAGATGAGAGAGAGAGAGAGAGAGAGAAAAGTCCTATAATTCCTAGATGTACATGAGGAGTGCATGATAATCGAACTCATAAGTTTGATTCAAAAACAAAGTCCATCTTAATCCAAACTAAAAGTATGAGATAATAACCCATAAAAAATGGACCTATTAGGAATTTGTCATTTTAGCAAACACTTGGTGTGCATAAACAAGAATGGGTAACATAGAAAAAACCTAGACATAACTTGGAACATGACCCATTAATTTAAAGTGTAAACAGAAGCTTAAAAATGCATGATTTTAAGAAATTCCCAAATTTTCAAAACCCTAGACTAGGAAAGTGCAGAAATTCAAACAATGGAGACCAAAGAACACCTTAAAAAAAAATAAAAAAAAATAAAAAAATAAAAAAAAGGGGATATGTGAGTCATTGGTCAAATGGTCCTCCGTGATGTTCAAAGTTGGCATTTTCAGTCAATTGTTCAATTTTCAGAGGAACTGGATTTTCTAGTTGCAGAATGGAGTTGAAAATGTTAGAGAAAGTTCTAAGATTTCTCCAAATCTAAGTCTGTCCTTGATTTCCCATGTAGCAGGTTCTTACGTAGCTCACATTGGCCATAAATGTAGCATTCCACGCTACTTGCAGCGGTTCGGTTTGGTTATGGTGGTGACGCCAGGTATAATAGTTGCGGCGCCACAAAGTTTCATCCAAATCGGCCATCTCTGTCTGCCAACCCAATATGTACCATTATATAAACAATTCACATGACTCATTTAAAAAATATTTCACCATTAAAAATTCAATCATGCATTCATACAAATATGATTAATTTAGTTTCGCAAAATGCAATGACTCAAGTTATAGGAAAGTAATGTTAGATTATAATGTTATCAAGTAGGAACATACAAATGGTTTTTTTTTTTTTTTTTTTTGGGAGAAATAACATAAAAATGGGTCCATTAATGAATGCGGAGAGACTAAATGAGAGTAATGCATAAAATCCAAAATTCAAAATCTATTGGATTTTGACAAAACCATTACAATTTTGGTTAAAATATGTTAAATTTATGAAGAAGAAAAAAAAATAACACATACAAACATACCCTTAGAGCTCTCAATCTAATGAACTCAACTTAAAAATACATGGGTTTGAATTTTGATTCGTTAAGGTGTGAAAATTCCAAAAATTCCAGACAATTTTTAACAAGTCCCAACAATTCTGGAAAAAACCATTTTGAAAAAGTCATGACTAACAAAGGGTTGATGTTAAGACAAACTTAAAATGATAAATATTGTTGCACACTTTAATGCACACACTTTTACACGCAACTAAAAGAGCAACTAAAATCACAATTTCCAACTTTTAAAATCGTAACTTGAAATCACGATTTTATCTGTTTTTTCAGTTATGTGTAAAAGTGTGTGCATTAAGGTGTGTGCAGTTGGTCCTAGCCATTATTAGGATATCATTCCATAATGATCGATGTGGTTTGTTAGTTAAAAGTTTGAACAATATGGGATCACACAAATGAGACAATTTTCATGCTCTTATTTGTCAATGAAGTTGCTTTGAAAAAATTACAAAATCTAATTACAAAATTTGTTGTAGTCTAAGATTACAAATTTTCTCAATATCATCAATATTACTACATATTTCAAAAATCTAACTGTTAGATTACATGTTCTTTACGCTCTTAATACTCATGTCAAATTTTGTACCAATCGGATATTATTTACTATATAATTTATAAGATTATATTTTATGCATAATCTATACTACTATTTAAGGGGCTTTCCCTGTTTGGACCGGATTTTTTTTTTTTTTTTTTTTTTTGTTCCAAAATATCCCTACACCTAGACAAAATTGAAAGACAATCAAGTAAAATTATATTACTAACTTTTAAACAACCCACTACAAAATAACTTCACATCCACTAAACCACCACTAAAATTCAAATTTGCTATAGTCACTCCTATTAAAATACAGCAACCAACTCTCCTCTTCTTCTTCTTCTTTTTTTTTTTTTTTTCTTCTAAAAAAAAAAAAAATCTCTTTTGCAAGATCTCCTCCCCCCCCCCCCCCTCCCTCTCCCCTTCACGTTAAATTGGTTTTAAAATTAAAAAAAAAAAAAAAAAAAAAAAAAAAAAAAAACCTTACTTTTTTTATAGGAAAAAAACCTTTATTCTTATCCCTCTTTTTTTTTTTTCTTTTTTTATCCTTATTTCATCATTAAAAAAATAAAAATAAAAACTTTTTTGCAAGATCTCTCTTCTTTTTTTTTTTTCCCCTCTCCTACACAATCAATTTCAATTTCCTCAAGCACCGTATTTAATAAAAATAAAAAATAAAAAAACTCACTCCACGTCCAAAACCAAAACCACCCTCCCTACTTACACAATCAATTTCAATTTCCTCAAGCACCGTATTTTGCTATTGAAATTTTAATAATAATAAAATTATTAAAAAATAATAATAAATAAAAACATTAAAAACTATCCTTATCCCCTTTTCTCTCACCTTTAAATTAGGACTCAAGTTTTTAGCTTCAAAATCCTTGATTTTAGATAAACTTATCTCCCACTCCTATACAATTCAAACTAAACAGTTTTAGTTCAAATAGTTCAATTCCCACATTCACCACTTCCAAACTCACTTTTTTTTTTAATAAAAAAATATCTTTTCTTCTTTTTCTTATTCTCATTATATAAGCACACACTATCTCTATTTATATATATTTCACGTCTCTTTTTAGGTTCTTTTCATAGATTTCATCAATTTTTTGCTTACTTAATTATCATCTCCAATTTTAGAAAGGTTTGTTTTTTAAAATTATTAATTTATTAGTTTGTGTATTTTTGTTTTCGTAATTTTTTTTTACTAATCTTACCCCCTCTTTTTTATCTCTACTTCTTTATCTCTTTCTCAAGTCTCTTTTCCAGTTTATTTCCACAATTAATTGTTTTGATACTCTCAGTCTCAGGAACAAAAATCAACACTTATATCATTACAAATTTGCACATATCCAATAAAGTAAATTTATCATTCAAAAAAAAAAATTTCCCACGTGATGTATTATTATAATTTTTTTTGTGAGGGGTGTTTTTTTTCTTCTTTTTTCTTTTTTTTTTCTATTTGTATAATATTGGCTATATAAAAATTCAAGTTGTTCATATTTGGTGTTTTCTTTTCATGTCATTTTTTTATGAACATTTTTTTCCTATTTTTCAGTTAGGTTTGTTTCAGAAATTTTTTTGTAATGATCATTGCTCTTTTTGAGGTTGTGACTTTGAGTTGGGCTGATTATGTAAAGGACCAAGTAACTACCCAAAGTATCGATAATGGAACACCACTTCAATAGCAAATGGAGTATGTTTGGCTATGTATTCATTTATAGAGAGATGTATGAAAGAATGTTTTGGAGTAGGATTCTCACACTTCTTCTTAGGATAACTCCATTGATGATAGAGTTCTAACTCTATTCAAAATGGTGGATTTTGTTGTATTATTAATAATTTAAATAAATATCGAAATGGTTGTAGTAAAAAAAAATTGTTTAAATATTGATCTATTCATTTCAAAATGGATGGGGATATGATTGTAAAAAGCTCTTCTATCTTTTGAGTAAAATTTAATAATTTGAATACATTATAATTTGGGATTACTACATTTTCCAATCATAAAATACCTAGGAGTGTGATGATATATTTCATCTACAAATGCATAACACTCATCACACTCCTAGGTATTTTGTGATTGGAAAATGTAGTAATTTCAAATTATAATGAATTTAAATTATTAAATTTTACCCAAAAAAATAGAAGAGTCTCTGAGTATGCGCGTGAGCGGGTGCTCAATGGCTAGTTTTAACCTAAAAAATTTGCTAAAAAATTTATTGATGATATAATAATTGATCTTTAATTTTCTTAAAATCTTATAAGTATGGAGGATATAAAAAGAAAATGTATCCTAGTGGTGGATTTATCAAAAGTAGCATCCAATAAAAAGATATTGAGTAAAATTGTAACTTTAGGGTATGTTTGGTAGAGTGGCTTTTAGGGAAGATGGGGAAAAAAGGTTGAGAAAATGAAGATAGAAAACTTTTTGAAGAGTTTTTGGTTGGTAGAGAGAGTGGAAAAAATGTGGTGGTGCCTGGGTGTTTTCTCTCCTAACCCACCAATATGTTTTCTCCCTAAAATGGAGAGAAAAGAGAGAGTGTGTGATTTGTTAGATGGACAAAAATACCTCTTTTTTTTTTTTCTTCTGGGACACTTTGCCTCTTCCTTTTCCTTTTTTTTTTTTTTTTCTCTTGTTTTCTTTTGATTTCATGGGCAACGTTGGCTCTTTTTTTTTTTTGGTACACTTTGCCTCTTCCTTTTTTTTTTCTTTTGATTTCCTGGGGGCATGGGGTGACAGTAATTTGTTTTGTTTTTGTTCTTCTTTTTCTTCTTTGTTTGATTAACTAGTCGCGATTTTTTTTCTTAACATGATTTTTATTTTCTAATAAATTTGGGTAATTGCTTTTTTTTTTTTTTTTTTTTTGCTTGTTTGTTACTTTTTTGTTTTAATTGGGTATCATTTTTTAATAAGGGTATGTGAGTAAATTTATATAAACTCATTTTTTCCTTCCATCCATTTTTCATTCCCAATCAAACAATAATGAGAGAAATTAAAATCGTTAATGTCTTCCCACTTTTCCATCTTTCCACAATTTTCTATCCTCTCACTTTTCCACCCTTCCAACCAAACAAACTCTTAGACTACAACCAATTTTATAGCTAAATTTTGTCATTGAAAAAATCTTTAAAAGAGATTTTGGCATGGAAAAACTGAGAACGTAAAATTTCGCACTTGCCAATTCAATGAGTCTCATTCTTTCTTGAGTAATACTACATACAGTATATATATATTCAATGAGTTTCACTCTTTCTTGAGTAATACTACATACAATAGATCTACATATTCCATACCAATTGAATTGACAAATTTTTACTAGTTCTCACCTGAGCCCACTATTGATATACTACTAATAATCTGTCACATCAACAAGTGTCAAATTTTTGTATCTCTAGAGTTTCTCCTCTTTCTTTGAATGAAATTTTTTTTTTTTTTTTACTGTATTTTTTAACATTAATGCATTGAGTTTGGATCCTCTGAACCAAGTTTCTGCTAAGCCCACAGAAACTTATTTGGAATATATTCGAGCAAAGCGATTGTAACAATTATTGAAAACAATTATTAAAACTATAAAAACAAACAGAACTACAAACAAGAAGTCAAGTTTACAAAGTGATAGAAAAGATCTTCCAATACGAAGTGATAAATAATTGATTAACTAGTCTTACTATAAGGATAAGGGCTTGGTGGAACCGGTACTTCAACAACACCCTCAAGCATCTGTGTAGCCCTCCTCATGGTAGGTCTAAGAAATGGGTCTTCTTGAATGCACCAAATGGCAACCATCACAAACCTCACAAGCTTCCTTCTGTCATCCAATGCTTCGACATCATATTCAACAAGAGAATCTAGTCTTCCTTCTTGATAGCAGTCATAAGCCCAATCAGTCAAAATTGCTTGTTGTTCCCCAATTGTCTCCAAATCTACACTTCTTCGACTGCAAATTATCTCTAGTAGCATGACACCATAGCTATAAACATCCACTTTGGTTGTGATCGGCATGTTCCTAAACCATTCAGGTGCAACATATCCTTTTGTTCCTCTAATGTTAGTATGAGTCTTGCTTTGGTTCATTATCAAACGTTTTGCCAATCCAAAGTCAGAAATTCGAGCATTGTAATAGTCATCAAGAAGTATATTTTGAGGTTTTATATCACAATGGATAATCTGGGTGCTGCACTCTTCATGTAAGTACAAGAGTCCTCTGGCAATCCCAACTGCAATTTGTAATCTTAGATTCCAACTGGGTTTCGAGTCTCTATAAAGAAAACTTGCCAAAGTGCCATTGCTCAAGAACTCATATACCAATAATCGGTGCAACCCCTCATCACAAAACCCAAGCAGTCGAACTAGGTTCTTGTGATGTGTTTGACCAATCACAGTCACTTCAGTTTTGAACTCTTTATCACTATTTTCTTGAAACAAACTATCTAACTTTTTGACTGCCACAAGGACATTAGAACTCATTTGAATTGCTCCTTTGTAAACAATGCCGAATGCTCCCCTTCCCAATTCTTCTTTGAACCCATCTGTAGCTTCTACAAGTTCTTTGTAAGTAAAACATCGCAAATTCATCTCCACAGCATCAACATTTGGTATAGGTCTTTTGAGCCTCTTATGATGAATGAAGAAAACACCCAGACAAATTGCAACAATTAAAATAATGTTAACCAACACAGAACCACCGAGAAGCATTGACCACATGAGGATCAAATTATTCTGATTCTTATTTTCTGGTTTTGGATTTGGATTTGGCAATCGATCATCTGGAAGTGTGATGGAATAATTGTTTCTGATTTTGATAAAAGCCTTCCCACCATTAAGGCTGCTGTCGACTTTTCCATTTGAGAGAGGCAGCTTCTTCTTCCAACAGCTATCACCTAATCTGAAAATGGCAACAGCACACATACAATCTTCCATGCAGGACTTTCTGCATTGATCTTCAGTATAAGGCTTCATGTATGCATAGTCTGAGAATGGCCAATCTGTATTTTCTAGCACTTCAAAAGAATAAAGATCTATTCCAGGACTTAGCTTATCTTCTTCACAGCCTTGTATGAAGTCTGGTTTGCAGGTGCCATATGGGTCATTTGGATCAAGAAAGGAGTATCCCTTGGGGCATGTACACAGCGGCCTTCGATCTGGCTTGAGGATGCATATACTATTAAAACCACAAGTGCCACTACCTATTTTTGCATTACTGGCAACACAAATATTATCCGGCACAAACCAGATCGGATTCCAACTTCCATTCGCATTGGAAGTCCTTGGGTGAGAATATTGGGTGAAAACTCCGTCAAAGTTTAGAGTTGCTCTAAAATAGAAATCAGCAGTTGAGCCTACCCTTGCCTGACTCAGAGCAACCATTTGGTTGTTTTCTCTCCGAATGTACATGTAGGCTGACTCATTGAAGACCAGTTGTTCACCAGGACTCGATGTACCAGAATCACCAGCAGTAGTCTGACTTTCATAATAAGCTTCATTAGGATTATCGGTGGGTAAGTTGATTGTATGGAGAACAAGATTCCCATCATCACCCAATTGTAGCTGGAACCTGCCTTTGGAAAAGTTGGTCTCTGATTGTCGAGAAGAAAGCACCCCTCCCCTTTCCATAATTTGTGCAGGTAACATCGTGTCGCTGGCATTCTTGAAGCTCTCCCATAACTTATTGAAGTTGCTATCTTCAAGCACAAAGTTGCCTGTATTGTTCATGGCACCATAGAGAGTACCAGTGGTATTAGTTGACCACAACTCGTTGCCTTGAGGGCCAGTAAGTACTAGTCCACGTCCAGTGATTAGCTCCACTTTTGATCCCCTGGGTGCAGGATTATCTAGTCTAGCATACCAAACTACGGTTTTGTCTGGTATTTTAGCAAACCAAATGGAAAGAAGGAAGAGATCCTTTTGGTTCAGTGGGCTAAATCCGAAGGCAAAATCACCAGAAGGCGATAGCCATGAAGTGCTATTCTCATCAGTTGCAGTGAGAGAGCTGCCAACATTAACATAACCAGCATCGTTTTGAGCAACAGCAGAGATTGGTAGCAGAATTAGTAAGAAAACAAAAGGGTGAGGATGAACAAAAGCCATGAATAATATGATATTGGATTCATGCAAATTGCAATGCAACCAATAAATGGACTAGACACGTTTAATAGCCTATGAGTATGACACGAGAAATAAACTACTTTTCAAAGTCTTTTTTTTTTTTTGACTGATACTTTTCAAAGTCTTAAGTACAAGTCTTCCTGATTCTCATAATAAAAAAAAGAAGTCCAAGTCTTCCTTTCATTTTTCAATCTAGAGTAGTTCAACAATATATGACACCGAGGTTTGCTTTATTTTCGTCGTGGAAAATGCTTACAGATCATCCAGGTCGGTCATGACTTAATTTGAAGTTATTGACGTAGTCAGAAAATATTTAGATATTATACTTCGTATAATGAAATTGTGCTACTTTCTTTTCTTGAGAATTACGAATCGGCAGTCGCAGTGGCAACTTGTAAGAAAAATTTGTCAAGTCACGTTGTCCCTTCAAAGAAGCGGCATCGCTGAGTCCACTTCAAATTATATATAGAGCTAAACATAATTAGTAGGCCAACTCAGTTTATAGGCTTATTTTTTTTCTTTTTTCTTTTTTAGAAACAAACACACACATGCATAAAGGAAAGGGAAATGGGTTTTAACACAAATACACACCACAAACTCCATTCAAAATCTATAGTAACTTCTAAGGGAGTGTGGAGAAAATTATTCTACACACTACACACCATCTTAAGCAATGTGAGACAATTATCTAGTCTTTAAAAAAAAAAAAAAAAACTAGGCTTTTATTTTTATTACTTGAAAAATTGACAAAAGTTATAGCCTAGCAATGCTAAAGTAACAAAAAAATTGTAACTTGTTAAAGTGGTATAATGATGTAAGGTTTTTTTTTTATGTGAATTAAAGTGTAAAGTCATGAGTAGAGCAATATTATATTAACCAATCATTTTGATACCATTTTTATTATTTCTGAATCCCAATAAATCCAGTCAGAAATTTTTTTATTTAAATTATGAAAAATTTTATGTTACTAAATTTATTAGTCACCCGCAACCACTTAAATGGAAAGTATTTCAATTGGCATGTGCTTGTCTTTTGTAAAGGTTAAGTACTCAACAATAATGCTTAGGGCTGTAAATAAACCAAATCGTTCATAGAAAGCTCAGGTTTGACTTGATAAAAAAAAAAACTTGTTCATGTTTGTTTGTTTATAAACAAGCCAAGCATAAGCTTAGGCTTATTTAATAAACAAACCGAGTCTAAGCAAAAAATATTGTTCAAGAACAAACTCATGAAACAATAAGGCTCAATAAAAGATAAACTAAACTTAAGTTGGTTTATCATTTATGTGCTTCATAATATGTTTGACATGGGCTTGAACAATTAACTCATATCTTATTAAGCTTTTAATTAATTGAGTGTCAGGACTACTCTTCTACACCAAATAGATTTGATAATATACTTAATTAGTATGAGCTTAATAATGTACTTATACTGGATCTCGATCGTAAGAGCTCAATATTGGTTTGAGTTTAAGCCTGATATTAAGCTCAACTCGACTTGACTAATAAATCAAGCCAAGCCAAGCTAAGCTCATGTTTTTGGACATTTTAACGAGCTTAAATCAAGCCTAGCCAAGCCAAGCCGAGCTTGAACGTTCAATACTCAAAAAAGTTTGGCACATTTACGTAATGCTAAGAAACACAGATACTTCAACTAATAATCATCTCTATTCTTACGTATTCATGTAAATACCCTAAGATATGACGGGTTACTTATTATGTATTTTAAATTATTTATTTATATAATAATTAATTAAGTTAATCGTATTTTATCATATCTTAAATTTTCAAGGGTTTTTTTAATTTTTAACATCATTTTAAAATTTCAAGTCAAATTTTCAAGAGTTGACATGTGAGCTTGGTAGCTGGTTTTTGCTTATTTTATGTACGGCTTTGCAGCATTTGATGTGTTTGTATGATTGTAAATTTAACACATCTCATACCCATGTTGAAGCTTCAGAGCAACAATGATATTATTGGGCAATGACAACGAAACTAATTGATATTCATGATGTTCTGTGCAGACTGCAGACTTTTACCATATTGAATGAAATATCAGCCATAAATTTTAGTCATGGCGTGAAACATGAACCATGGGAAGACCGATATAGAGATCACAATAAATGAGTCATATTGGAGTGAAATGACCTCTGGTGTCAAGTATAGAAACTTAGTCCACACCTCCAATCTAGTTGGTTTTGTCAAGCCCCACAACACACAATTAGACTTGAAAATAGATCGCGTCAATTGGGTAAGGATTCAGTCCGACTAGGTTCAGGTCAGAAACTAGTCATCTTAAACAAATTATCAAATCTATACTCTAATCCAATCTTTTATGGTTTGGATTTGACCCGTATTTTTTTCACTTGAATATATATAAATAAATTTAGTCATAATATCTTTTTCTTCCTTTCAATACATGTGATATTCCAAATCATGTAAAATTGGTTGGATTGGAAAATTTGAGTGTAGTTATGCAGCCATGTGCTGAGTCTAACATTGAGTGTTTATTAGTTTTTAGGTGGATCTTAGATTGCTTCAGCATTTTTTTTTTTTCAGTTATTACGAAGAATACTTTAAAATTTAGATTAAATAATTAAATATTTTTTATGCTACAATTAATTCTCAATTACAAGAATTAAATCATTGGTTTAGTGATTCACAACCTACAAAATCGGCAATGCTCTGAATAAAAATCTTATAATTTCCAGCACCTGAAATTCAGAAGATGAAACTTACAGATTAGAAACTCAAAATTCACTTGATTCCAGGCTCAGCACAAAAGAAAGCAACAGCAACCCCTATTCCTTTACCTGCAGTAGTAGCCAGTGAAGCTGAAATAGAACTTGAACTATAATTTGACCTCAATTTCTGCACTCTCATACATATATTCCCAATCCAAGCTCTTTAGGGTCTGTCTCAACCATCCATGATGGCCTTTTGAGAGAGAAAATAAAAATATAAAGACAAATTAGTCAAAACTATGAGGAATTGTAGAAAAAAGATAAATAAGTGGAAAAGTTAAATTTCTGGATCAGAATTTCTTTTACTTGTTCATTACAAAATTGATTGTTCCTTGTGCTGCACGTTTGAGAAGAACTTCCCTCGCCTCAATTGCGATTCCCTCTGGCTGTAAGAGACATACAAGGTTTAAAAAATATAAATGTAACTTTTTGATATCTAAATGATTTATCGTACAAACCTCTTCGGGAAACCAAACTCCAGGCTGTGTACTTCCCTCAAGAACAGCTATAGCAAATGCTGCTGTAGCAGCTCCCACAGATCTGAATGACATGAACTCTAAAGTTATGATATCTAACTTACAGAGACTCCTGTATACATTACTTCAAATTTGCTTACAAAACTAACAGCTTCTATAAAGCAATGGAAATATACAGTTTGAAAGCTAATCTAAATAGCAAAATTAGGCAGGGTTTCCATTGAGCACAATAAAATCCCTGGAAAGCTAAATCTTACATGGAGAGTCTCCTGTGACTGAATATACCAACTGTATTGCGCCCATCAGAACATTCCAAATCAACCTGTTTTCAGACCCCGGTAAAATGAAACAAGCAAAAAATGTGGAAAATTATAAGTAAAGATGAACAGGTTAAATGGCTAAATATATTATAATAAACTGAAGAGATTTCCACCACCTTCTTTTGAAATTATAAAAGAATTTTAAAGTATCAGCTAGTATGATTTTGTCATTCATTTTAGTATCTCACCCTCATTGAAACACGCTCTCCAGCAACCTTATCAACCGATCGGACTACAGGGTCAAATAGTTGAACTAATTCTTGGACTTTGCTTCTGTCTCTCAAAAACTCCTGCAACACTCAAATTACATAGGCTTATTAAATGGAGCCAAAAGCAAGGTAGTTACCTTGATTGGTGGTTAATCAAATGAGTGTGACATATGCCTCTTAATGCTTAGAACCTTGTTCAGGTCCTTTGTGATTCATTTGAAACAAATTTTATAGCACAGTACAAATTACGATACAAAAAATATTTTTATCATTTACTGCATATTAACTTCCTATAGAACTTCATAGTCTATTATTAGAAACTAAATTATCTTTTTATATAATTATTATAAACTCTGAGGGCCAAGTTATTGACAGTGATGGCTGAAAGAGGTTGATGTTATGATGATTTTACAACCATGATATAAATAATAAATGAAGAATCCTAGATTAGTATCACCAATTTAACTTGTGTAGCGAGTTAAAAAAAAAAAAACTCTTAGTAATGTAAGAGTGTACCGCAGGAAGAAGACTTGTCATTGCTTCCATTGCCCAATTCCAGAAGAACGGTGCAGTTCCAAATCGAGCACTAACAGTTGGTACTCCTAGGACCTCACGAGCACTTCTTACTTCAGGCAAATTCCTGGGAAGAATAAAAAGGAAAAAAAGGGTTCCATTGATCAGAACTGTTATTGGAGATAAAGAAGCTTCAAGTGTTTGCATTGAACAGGTACACAGAGCAACTGATTCCACCAAAGCAGCATTAGCTATGTAAAATTGTAAACCACAAAAAATTAAAAACAGGGCCAAGCTCATATTATTGAAAGTTGATTTGATGAAGCAAGGAAATGCCAATTACAAATGATTTATGCAATTTACTAATTCTGCTGTGCTCCACCTTGTTGGAAGCTACATTTGGTAACTCTTTACATTTAGCTAGCCTATAAAATATTAAAATCTAGGGGCTATTAGATTACTTTTAGGACAGCTTTTGGGATGGATTCATTGAGAGGCTGTATTAATGTATTTATCGATTAGCTTTGTCTCTATTTTCTTCATTAAATTGCTACAGCCAGAAATATAACTTTGATGGACATTCTGGATGAAACTCTCTCATTATGCATGAAAATTCACTGCTTTATAATCGCCTTTTTTTCTTCTAAAGGAACTTACAAAAGGTAAACATCTCTCTTTCCAATTCCTTTTCCAAAGTCAATGTTGAGCATTCCACTATAAGGCTTCAGTTTGATCGTTTCTCCTGATTGAATAGTTGACTATTATAGTTAGGCATCATATGCAAAATGCTGAATCACTAGAGAGAAAAGGAATAATTCATTTGTATAAACAGCTGCTGAAACGGACCTTTATTATATGCAACCACTTCCTCTCCAAGAAGTAAAAAGCTAGTGGCTAATATAGTTGGACCTGCACCACCACTGCCTGCTGTGTAATAGTAGAATCTGAGACAAGCATATTTGCATGTGAGCTGCCAAAACTTGCATGGGAAAAAATGAAATTAAAGATATTTAAGTTTCTTGGACATGTAATGTAATTGTAAAGCAAACAAGAATTGATGTATGCATTTCATGTTGTTCTTGAATTTCAATCTATTTCTTCTAATCTTTTCTTTGGAACATGCATTAGTAAATAAAAATGGGATGAGGATATTGAGTTTATCAATGAGAATACTAGGGTTGACAATCTAGCATAAACACAGCCTAAATCAACTAAGCCTTAATCCCAACTCAACTGGGGTCAGCTTCGTGGATCCTTAGGGTTGGCCAGATGTACATTTTCCACCATTTTTCCAACATATTAATGATTATGAACTACTACTTAGGGAAAAAATCAGAAAAAGAAACAATTATCGTGCTTCAAATCAAATAGTAGTGGGTAAAGTAGTGAGGAGTTGTTACCGTAGCCTCTCTGGCTCACCCTTGCTTTCACTTCTTGAAGCGCGAACTAGCTCTGCCGCCATCACTGTCATAATAATCGTGGGAAGAGTTAGCGTTTGGCATGCAGGGCATATGAAAAGGTTTTCACCTTTCACACAATGCTTAATCTGGCCTAACATCTATGCTTATGTGTACTATTAGAATGTACTCTGTGCTATTGGATAGGTAGCCAAAAGTCCAAATGAAAGGGAAGGGTTCATGTAAGGTTGACAGTGACATGGTACTGCATTATGAACCCTTTGGTTCAATAACCCAGATAGGCATCCCAATGAACTAGATGAGGAGTTATTGAGCTCAATTAGTTGAGTTATGCCTTTAACATAAAACTCATCTTAATTTTCCAAAACCCACCAACTTGAAATTGTCTAAAAATTTGAGAGATGCTCATAAATTGAGAGATGCTGATCTTAATTAGTTGAGTTATACCTTTAACATATATATTGATTTGAGTTCTCTTATACTTGGCATAGTCATTGGGAGCCGTGACTTCAACATAAGCTACTAACTGCTGATCCAAATTGTGGGACACGGGGCCTAGATGATTGTTTAAAACAATGCCCTGCAACCATGTTTAAGACTAATGGCCCTGGAGCATTATATATGAGATCATAATTATGTTAATCACTTTATGTAAAAAAATACTAATAGTTCTTATCTTGGTCAATTTTTTTTCCCAGAATGTATGCACAATGAAAGCTATTGACTACATCAAAAGAATGAGTATGACAGCACCATTGCTCACTCCTGGGTAAATTCCGGCTGTTGTAATAGCTGGAATATTTGCAGCTACTGCTCTAGTCTTGAAGGATTTAGCACGGCATGCATAGGTTGTGTCATCACAAACATCGATATAAGCTGTCTAAGGAAAGATTGAAAACACTATCTGAGATAATGTAATATGTATTATCTACGAAAGTTATCAAAGTTTTGTGTGTATGTGTTGAGGGTTGAGGGGTGGTGTGCAGTATCACTTACAAAGATACAAGCTTAAGAACAGGTTAGATTTACAAACGTAGTAGTTACCTTTTTCTCACCTTGGTATGTATGGCAGCTTCCAGAACAGTGCATTTCTCTGCCTGTTGGAAAGGACCAGCAGTATGAACTACAAGATCCACATCTGCTAAGAAACTGGCAGTGTTTAAGCCTTAACACTAACGAGATACTTGAAGGATGTCACAGAACATCAAATATAAATCACGGGGAGGGGGGGGGGGGGGGGGGGTTGAGAGAAAACCTCAAAACCAGGTACCCAGCAGATAATATTATTGCATTTACTCTTTCTAGATCTGTACGGCTTATGGAAAAATCTCTATAAAGGCTATGTAAAAGGACTGAGGAACTAATCTTAGTATAACTTCTGACAGATTAGTTACCGTAATCTTAATTAGATAAAGTGCAGGATGTAAAATATAAAGTCATGTAAATTGTAGGTGTAAGAAACCACATGACAGTAATTGATTTGGTATATGGTATAAGGGCAATTTGCTTTACCTCAGGTAAAAGATATCAAAATATGAATAAAATAGGTTACATATGCACTACAAAATAGCATATGGAAAATACTTTTCAAAAAAGAAAGCAATTCAAAAACTTCATGAACAATCCCTGCTATGTCAAACTTAAAATCACCGAAGATCTGCATGCAGTATGCATGTTACGTTTGGTATAGTTTACCACTGTAACATACCCCTTAAAGCTGCTTCCAGGCTTTTCACATTGTCAATGTTGACTTCAGCAAACTCAGACCTCCCCCCAAGTGTAGACACCATAGAAGCACCCTTCTCCCTATCACAGGACCCAATTTAGACAATTTTACAACTCAATCATGCAAATGAAAGTAAGGCAAGAATATTGCGACTCAATGTGCATAACAAAAAAAGGGATAGCCATTAAATCCTTAAATTACCCATAAGACCACCAGACAAGAAAGATGCTACTGACTGACAATGAAATTTTTTAACCCCAAATCTAATCCAATCAGGTGAAATTAGCCATTCCAACTTCAAGGAAAATGATTTACATTTAGTACTCTTAAACATTTATGTAAAGATTAGTGTCAAGTTACATAAACATTTAGAGTTGTGGGATTTCTTTTGGTAATAGACTAACTCTAGTAGTAGCAGTCGCTCTTTTCTTGACCAACATATTTAGGACTCCAACATATTTAGGACTTAGATTCTTAAGGATATAAAAAGTGCACAGTTCCTGGACAGTCACAGACTCACAAATCACTTATAGAAACAATTACTTGAGTATTTGTCACTGACTCTTATTGGGACTATTTTTGTGGTGAATATGAAGAAAACCCATGTTCTTGTGATCTCCAATAACTGTTATTCTCAACTGGGCCAACGTTATCCAATTGAAAAAAACCAAAACAACATTAAAAATAAAATAAAAAAACAATAATAACAACAACAAAAGATGTTATCTATTTACCTGTTACGACCAGCAATGATGATTTGGAGGTCAGGGCAGAGGTTGGAAAGAGCAGTGGCAGTGGATCCTCCGACCCGACCCGTTCCTCCCAGCACCAAAACACGTGCATTCCTAGACTTGTCTGGGAGTTGAACCCTGTATTGGCTTTCTTGAGTAGCACAGGCCAATGCAAACCCACTTGTGCTCTTCAAATGCAACAAAGCCCGAGCCATAACCATTAACGGATTAACTAACTTACTTCTCTCTCCCTGTCCCTGAGACTCTTGTAATAGTAACAGTCTTATCTTGTTATCAGTTTATCGTTGGTGATACAGGGCACTGTCCCATGTTAGGGACGTGGCTTCATATGGGCCTAATACTTGTGAATGTGGAATTTACCAAAAAGATTGGAACTTGAATAATTTTCGGACTAGGCCAAGCCCAATATGAGGATGGTGGTTTGTGGGTCTAGAAAAACTTGAAAATTCTCGGACTAGACCAAGCCCAAATGTTCAACTTCAATTGTCATTGTCCAAATTTAAAATGTTGCAATTTCATCCAAACAAATTTAATTAATAATTTTTTTACCATGAAAAGTATATTGTTTATCATGAAACAGAATTTCTCTTTCAATATATATATATATATATATAAAAGGAAGTGGTATTCGAGTATTTAGTTAGACTATTCCATTCTATATTCAAGTATTTAGTTAGACTATTCCATTCTATGTAAATGAGTAAACCTGAAATTTTATAGATTGATATAATAGTGGGAATGAAACTTAGGACCTTCCAGCTTAATTATGATATGCAATTCAAGTACATCAAATTTTTTGAAGTATTGTTTATTTATAAGACATTTTTCATATACTTTGTTGGACAAGGAATACATTACTTCTTTAATAAAGAATAGACTTTTCTTCTGCACCAAGAGGAATAGTCTTTCCTTTCACACCAAAAATACCTAAATTAATTTTTTATTTTTCAACTAGAAAACCTAATTAATTTTCCAACTGGAATTTGAGGCAACTGTAAACACAAAATTTCTCAATTGCAAAAAATCAAACAATTGAAAAGAAATATGGTTTGCAAATATAAATTTGTTACAATCTCTATTTCAATTCTTTTACAAAAGAATACCCTCTGATTCTATCTTCGTTGAACTTGACTCAAACAAGAAATCTTCTTGACTTTAGCTGGAAGATGAATTGAATGGTCTCCATAACAAATCTCTAGCTTCAAGCTTATTAGAGATTTATTGTTCTTCAAGTGTTTGAATGTGGCTTCTTGAGGCAAAATTTTTCCAGAGTTTATTAGAGATTTATGCCAGCTATTTATAGTGATTTCAAAGGATAAGTCCCACTTGTGATTGACTTCCTTGTAAATAATTATCTCTATTTTTATTTATTTATTTTAATAGAGATAATAATTAACTATTATCATTCCAATTTAATTGAGATATTTATCTCTATTTAACTGGAATAATTATCATATATTTATCTCTATTTAATTATATCATCTTAAATGACACAGGTCAACACTCGATTTATCTAATTTAATGACATATTAATTTAAATTTTGTCACTAAATTTTGATGTAGCATTTTATGATAGGCTTAAAATTTTGCCTCCTACAACAACATTTAAGTGCCATAATAGGGTGTATGGTATATGTGAGGTAGTAGTGCAGAAATTAAAATGAAGAAAGAACACAACAATTTTTGGGGGGGAAAACTGTGCTGTTTTTATTAAATCTTAATCAAACTGTACAATTGAAAGTCATATCTTCCTTTTATAAAGAATTAAGGAAGAACATGAACTCTACAAACAACATCTACAAACATATTTTCTTGATTCACGGACACATGCATGGCTATGATTGTGTCCATGCATCTTGTCTTCAACTCTTCATACTACGAGCAATGAGAACATTCATATTATCCAAAGCTAAAAGAAAACTGGTCTCGCGATTAGGAGGGGCATAATGATAATGAATAAAAAATTTATCAGCTTGATAGCTCCCCATCTTGGCAAGTACATCAGCAACTCTATTGCCCTCCCTGTAAGTATGCTGTATTATATACTCTTCGAAGCCTTGAAGAAGATTCTTGCAATCCATCACACTGCTATTTATTGCTTTCTTTGTCTTGGAACTGTTGGTGATGAGGCTGACCACTACTTTTGCATCTAGTTCAACAACAATCTTCTTGATCCCAACACTCTTTGCTATAATCAATCCATCACGTAACGCTGACAACTCGGCCATGACACTGCTTCTAAAATCAAAACCAATAGAGAACCCTACAACCCAGTTCCCAAAACCATCTCGAATAACTCCTCCTCCTCCTGCAACTTTTCTCTGTTGAACCGATGATCCATCTGTATTAAGCTTAAACCACCCCAACGGTGGCTTCATCCACTTCACAAAAACCATCCTTGTTTTCTTCAGGTCATGTTGCTCTTCTGATGATGGGGCAGACATACTTTGAGAGTTACGACCGAACTAGAAGAATTTTGGAAAGCAAAGGTAGGAGAACTGAAAAAGAACAGTGTGTAAAAACAACTCTGATGATGTGAGTTACCAATTTACAAATGTAGTATTTATAATAGTTTAGTTTCCTAAACCGACTATGAATGTGAAAATAGATATATAAATAAATAAATAAACAAAAACAGCAACAACAACGTTAAAGGAAACTTTTCTAAATTTCCTTATCTATCTAGGACTAGTACATTCTATCTTTCAAATCTTAACAAATAATATATCATTGTTTAGATCTGGCCGTTCATTTAATTTTAGTGGATACCAGAAAAGTAGGTCGGTGTGGTTCTCCTCTTCTTCTTCTTTCTTGCGTTCTACGCTTCTTTCTTCTTCCTTTCTCAGGTTTTTCTCTTTCATTCTTTCTATACCCTTATATTCATTCATGGTCACATTATATTCCCTTTTTTCCTATCATTCTATGTATGAAAGAAAAAGCTACAGAAGCAGCTTGAAAAGAGGTTTTTGCAGGTATTTCGTCTCTACATACGATTTGGTAGTTTCTTACCTTGTTTTTGTCATCAACATGTAATCTGTATGTTACTAAAAAGTTTGTATTTTGGTTTGATTTTATTTTTTGGTTGTTTTGTTACCACAAAAACGAGGGAAGATTGAACAAAAATTTAACATAGGGTACTTTTTGTATAAGTCGTTAGAAAACTATGTTTTGAGTTTAAAATAAGTGTTTTTAAAAAAGTTTGGAGGAGTTGTGGTTGCAAAGATTTTAAAAATACTATTTTAACCTTCCAAAACGCCTAACTAAACAGACTCATGTTACTGATGCATATCTTGAAAGACAATCGATATACAACTATATCTTGCAACTTAATGTTGTTTTTAATTGAATTTTGATGATACTTTTGAGATATGGCTATGACTTTTTAGATAATTTTATTATCATATTATATGGTCATTAAATCTTCTTTTCGTACAATTTTCATTTTTTCATTGCATGAAAGCTTAAGGGTGCAAAGCATATTTTTATTTTAAGCTTTGAAATAGCGTTCTCTGAACTTTTGACTTCCTCTTGAGTTGTAAGAGTATAAATTTGTATAAAAGTCTGGATATCTTTTGATGCTGTAAACGTGGCTGGATTTTAAATGTCCAATATGAATTATGGCATATGTTTTAGATCATAAGAACTCTGTCATTAGGGTGCATGTTAATTAAAATTTCTTCCAAGTGGTCAAATATTCTTTTTAGAAAATTCTAATGAGCTTTTTAGTCTATATGAGTGCTTTCACATTTGATTTTAAATATGACCCTCCTGTCATGTTATTTTTTGTTTCCTTTCTAAAGCATTAAGTTTACTCCACTCCTCGGTACAATTGGTTGTACAAAAAAGAAACCAAAAGTTAACAGAATTTAGACTCCATGGGTTTTTTTTTTTGTTATAATGCATCCCCCATGGAGCAATAGCAACTATGTTCATTATATGGAAGGAGAAGCCATGGGAGTAGTACATGAGTAAACGTTTGTGCAGAACAAAGTTGATGCTGTATTTGCAGGTCATATCCATGCCAATGAAATTATAGGTTTTCTTGTCATTTTAACTTAATTTGAGTGATTGGTTAGAGATAATACTAGTAAAATATGTAGGTGATGAATCATGTCTAATATAGTCTTTACTGATCCATTGGTTAATATATAAGCACATGAGTAAACCATTAATGTTGCTAGTATTGTCCTGTATTGGTACTATCATTGAGTCTCGATTGCTTTCATCTCAATTACCCTAGTTTTCCTAATCAATGATGTTAAGATGATTTTACAACCACAACATAAATACTAAATGAAGAATCCTAGATTAGTATTGCCAATTTAACTTTTGTGGCTAGTGTAAAGAAACTCTTAGAAATGTGCGAATTTTAACTTGTCATCGCTTCCATTACCCAATTTCAGAAGAATGGTGCAGTTCCAAATTGAGCACTAACAGTTGGTACTCCTAGGACCTCATAAGCACTTCTTACTTCAGGCAAATTCCTGGGAAAAAGAAAAAAGGAAAAAAGGGTTCTGTTGAACAGAACTGCTATTGCAGATAAAGAAGCTTCAAGTGTTTGCATTGAGCAGGTATACAGAGAACAACCGGTTCCATCAAAGCAGCATTAAAGATATAAAACACAAAAAATTAAAAACAGGCCCAAGCTCAAATTATTGAAAGTTGATTTGATGAAACAAGGAAATGTCCATTACAAATGATTATGCAATTTACCAATTCCATTGTGGTCCAACTTGTTGGATGCTACATTTGGTAACTCGTTACATTTAGCTAGTCTATAAAAAATTAAAGCTAGGGGATATTAGATTACTTTTAGGAAAGCTTTTGGTATGGATTCATTGAGAGGCTGTGTTAATGTATTTATCAATTAGCCGTGTCTCTCTTTTCTTCTCTAAATTGCTACGGCCAGAAACAATAAATTTGATTGACATTCTGGATGAAACTCTCTCATTATGCCTGAAAATTGTGCCTTTTTTTTTTCTAACAGAACTTACAAAGGGTAAACATCTTTCTTTCCAATTCCTTTTCCAAAGTCAATGTTGAGCATTAAGGCTTCAGTTTGATTGTTTCTCCTGATTGAATTGTCGACTATTCTATTTAGGCATCATATGCAGAATGGTGAGCCGTCTGGAGAGAAAAGGAATAATTCATCTGTATAATGTTTGCTGAAACTGTCCTTTATTATATGCAATCACTTCCTCTCCAAGAAGTAAAAATCTAGTAGCTAATATAGTTGGGACTGCACCACCACTACCTGCTGTGTAATAGTAGAATCTGAGACAAGCATATTTGCATGTAAAATGCCAAAACTTGCATGGGAAAAGAAGAAAGTAAAGGTATTTAATTTTTTTTTATGGGTCTTGTAATTGTTAAGCAAACAAGAATTGAATTAATTTCAATCTATTTCCTCTAATTTTTTTCTTAAGAGTATGCTTTAGTCAATCAAAAATCAGATGAGGATATTGGGCTGATCAACGAGAATAATAGGGTTGACAATCTAATGTAAACACAGCCAAACTCAACTGGGGTCAGCTTCATGGATCCTTAGGGTTGGCCACATGTACATTTTTCCAATATATTAATGATTATGAACTACTACTAGGTGAAAAAATCAGAAAAGAAAAAATTCTCGAGCTTCAAATCAAATAATAGTGGGGAGTTATTACCATAGCCTCTCTGGCTCACCCTTGCTTTCACTTCTTGAAGCGCCAACTAGCCCTGCTACTATCACTGTCATAATAATGGTGGGAGGAGTTATTATTTGGCATGTAGCACCCCAGGGCAGACATGAGAAGGTTTTCCTCTTTCACTCAATACATAATTTGGCCTAACTTCTATACTTATGTGTACTATTAGAAACAACTTTGTGCTATTGCGTTGGTAGCCCCAAGTCCAAATGGAAGGGGAGGGTCCATGTCAGGTTGACAGTGACACAGTACTGCAATATGAAACCCTTTGATTCAATAACCCAGATAGACATCCCAATGAACTGGATGAGGAGTTATTGAGCTTAATTAGTTGAGTTATACCATTAACATACATCTCATCTCAAATTGCCAACACCCACCAACTTGAAATTGTCTGAAAAATATCCCTTTTTCCCATTCAGGTTCACCTAGACACACATAGGGACAGATATGAGAGATGCTCATACAAACTCAGAGCATGTCCTGTCTAAGTAAGTCTCACAATGTAGTGTATATGTATTGATAGGAGTTCTCGTATACTTGGCCTATTCATTGGGAGCTGTGACTTCAACATAAGCTACAAAATGCTGATTAGAATTGTGGGACACAGGGACTCGATGATTGTTTAAAAGTTAAAACAATTCCCCACAACCATGTTTAACTAATGGCCCTGAAGCACTGTATATTTGTATATGAGATCATAATCATGTTAATCAGTTTATGTAAAAAATACTAATAGTTCTTATCTTGGTCAATTATTTTTGTTTAGTTTTATTTATTTTCCAGAATGTATGCACAAGGGTGTGAAAACTATTGACTACATCAAAATAATGAATATGACAGCACCATTATTCACTCCTAGGTAAATTCCGGCCGTTGTAATAGCTGGAATAATAGCAGCTACTGCTCTAGTCTTGTGGGACTTAGCACGCCATGCATAGGTTGTGTCATCACAAACATTGATATAGGCTGTCTAAGGAAAGATTGAAAACATTATCTGAGATAATGCAAAATCTGTGTGTGCAGGCAGTATCACTTACAAAGGTACAAGATAAGAACAAGTTAGATTTTCCAACGGAGTAATTACCTTTTCCTCACCTTGGTATGTATGGCTGCTTCCAGTACACTGCATTTCTCTGCCTGTTGGAAAGACCAGCAGTATGAAGCAGGGCCAAGTTAGGCCTAGGCCTAAGGCCCAACCAAAAAACAAAATTCCTCATTAGGGAAAATGGCCCCACTTCCCATGGTTAAAAGTCCAAATATTTATAAAAATTTTTTTTTTTTTAAAGGTTGTACATTTTTTTATTATTGATGTTAAGAATACTACAAATTTTACTATTGGCTTACAAATTGTCATATTATTAATCACAAAAAAGTGATATAAACATTCATTAGTTAAATTGATGAAGTTCATCAATGATAATCAATGTCACATTATATTTTAAACATTTTATAGTATTTTTAATTAGCGTATTTTTCTTTTTCATTTCTATTAAGACTCACAAAGTATAAGACCAACAGAACTTTAACCCAATTGAAACCCTAAAATGTTTCAAAAAGATGTTGCAAATGTGTTAAATCATCAATCATATATTAATCTCTCCTAATAATTTGAGACTTTAATTTTTGTAAAATTGATATCATACAAAGCCACACATCAAATAATATCCCTCTCTCTCTTAAAAGCAAGATATAAAAATAAAAATTAGATTACAACTTTACTTAACTATGCATCGGCATATATCCAAAATAAAGTATTTTTTTAATTGTAATATATTTTTATTTCTTTTTATTAATATTTATAGTTCAAATATGATATTCAATTCTCTATATGAAATTAACATTAGTTTAGTTGGTATTATTCATCAAATTATGTATTTAATGAATCAAATTAACCTTGATTTAATTAATATTAAATAATTTTTTTAATTAATATTTACATATTAAAGACTCCACATAAATTTTTCGCCTTAAGCCCCAAATTATGTTGAGCTGCCCCCGCTATGAAGTGAACTACTGCTGATTACAGGGTTTTCACAATATCAATGTTGACTTCAGCAAACTCAGGCTTCCCACCAAGTGTAGCCACCATAGAATCACCCTTCTCCCTATAACAGGACCCAATTTACACAATTTAACAACTCAATGCATGGCACAAATGAAAGTACGGCAAGAATATTGCAACTCAATCTGCATAACAGAAAAAAAGGATGGCCATTAAATCCTCACAAGTCCACCAGACAAGAAAGATGCTACTGACAGATAATGAAATTTTTAACCCCAAATCTAGTCCAATCAGTTGAAATTAGCCATTACAACTTCAAGGAAATTGAAGTTAGTACTCTTAAACATCTATGGAAAGATTAGCGTCAAGTTACATAAACATTTTTAGAATTAGAAATAACTGTGGGATTTCTTCTTGAAGATTTCTTATAGTAATAGACTAACATATTTAGAAATTGGGTTCTTAAAGGTATAAAAAGTACACAAGTCTCCATTGCTCTTAGACTGTCACAGACTCACAAGCCATTATAGGAACAATTAGTTGAGCATTATTTGTCACTGACTCCTATTGGGACTATTTTTGTGGTGAATATGAAGAAAACCCATGTTCTTGTAATCTCCAATGATAGTTATTCTCAACTGGGCCAAGCCAACATTCTCCAATTGAAAAAACCAAAACAACATTTTTTTTTTTTTTTTAAGATTTTATTTGTTTATCTGTTACGACTAGCAATGTTGATTTGGAGGTCGGGGCAGAGGTTGGAAAGAGCAGTAGCAGTGGATACTCGGACCCAACTCGTTCCTCCCAGCACCAAAACACGTGCATTCCTAGACTTGTACGGGAGTTGAACCCTGTATTCGCTCTCTTGAGTAGCACAGGCCAATGCAAATCCAGTTGTGCTTTTCAAATGCAATAAAGCTCGAGCCATTAACGGATTAACTAACTTACTTCTCAATCTTATGAACAACTCAAACTCGCTCGGGAAAAAGTTTGCTTACACTCGTTTGTGTAGAATACATGTCAAGTTTAAGCCTTAAGTTTAGTCTCGATTATTAAACGAGCCAAACTGAAACATAAATATGTGTTTGTTAAAACGAGAGCTCGATATAATTATATATAATATTATATTTTTATATGCATGCATATAAAAATATATTTATGTAAACTTGAAACTGAATTGTATAAATTAGTCAATTGTTTCACATTATATTAAATTAGTGTATAACTCGTGCATATGCACGGTAAAATTAAAAAAAATTACAGTTACACACATATATAGATTCAAATCTCTCTCTCTCTCTCTCTCTCTCTCTCTCTCTCTCTCTTTATTTTAATTATTTTTTGGATATACACGAGTTTACTCTTTCTTTTTTTTCTTTTCTTTTTTTTGAAGTTTTGATGATTTATTTATATTAGACCTTTCATCTTTTGCACCTTTTCAACTCATCTAGAACAAAAAATTAAAAAAATAATAATAAAAAAACCTAAATAGAACACGTGGCACAAAATTAGACAACAATTATAATTTAATTTAAAACCTAATTGGATTTTCTTTCGGCTTTACCTATTAATATATTTCTAGATTATTATTTGTAACTTCAATTATTGATGCAGATAGTCTATTTGTAGGAAAAATTCATGGAATTGTAAAAAAATAAAACATTTTAGTCATGATTTCACAATATGTGACAAATAATAAGTTAATCAAGTAACTCATAAACAAACTCAAGCTTACTCAATAAAAAAATGAGCCAAGTTTGAATATAAAATCTTATTTGGTAATGAGCTTGAGATTAGCTAGCTCATGTTCCGAAAAAGAATTAAATAAACAAACTTGAATTTTTAATACTTGGCTCGACTTAGCTCATTTATAGTCCTATCTGTCCCAATCTCTCACTCTTATAATTGTAACAAATAACAATCTTATTATATTATCAGTTATCATTGGTGATAACGTGGCACTTTTAATTTCCACGTTAGTGATGTGGCTTCACATGGACCTAATGCTTGTGAATATAGGACTCACCTAAAGGCTAAAGCCTAAAGGTTTGTGGGTCTGCTCACACAAGAAAAATTATCTTATAAACAGAATATTTTTGGTTTTTGAACTATGGTTCAACTTCAATTTTCTTTTTCCAAATTTAAAATGTCATACAAACAAATTAAATTAATAAATTCTTTACCATGAAAAGCATATCATTTATTATGAAACATAATTTTTCTTTCAATGTATATAAAAGGAAGTGGTGTTCGAGTATTTAGTCAGACCATTTCACTTTATCTAAATGAGTCAATCCAAAAATTTCATGCACTAATAATATGGTGGGATGAAATTTGGGATCTTCAATCTTAGTTATGATATATCATTTAAGTTCATTAAACCCACTATTTGAATATCCTTAAAGAGACTAAACATAATTTCTTCATTTCGAAGTAAATTGAGACAAACTAATCGGTTTATTGCTTGCTTCAAAAAATGTAGAAGCTTTACCTATAAAAAGTATTGTTGGTTAAGCGGTAAAGTCTTCGGTCTTCCATATAAAGTAAGGGTGATTTTTTTTTTTTTTTTTTTTTTAATGAAGGATCTATATTTTAAGCCAGCCAACGTAAACCTTCGTGATATTTAACTGTTATTTAATATCCCTCTCCTTTTTGTTTTATATTCTTAATTTTCAATTTTATTTAAAAACAAAAACAAATAGACCGACTTATGAAACGTAAAGACTCCGGAATTAATCCGAGTGAGAGAGGGACAAGCTAGGAAACTGAGTCAAGAGAGGAAAGAGAATGGCAAAGAAGTAAATATAATATCACCTTATTATAAATACGACCTGTGACCTGAAACAAAAACAGAAAATCTAGTAGTGATTCTTGTTTCCTCTTCAAATACAATCCTTGGATTAGTTTCTTTCTTTTTGTTCTTCAATTCGTTTTCTATTATAGTCTGGTTCTTGTTTGATTTCCTAGAAACAGAATACTTTCTTCTAGTTCTTTGGATTAGTTTCTTTCTTTGGTCTGTTCGTGTTTTCCTATGAATAATCAAAGCATGTCACGTTGGAGAAAAAATCAAGAACAAAGTCTTGAATCTTGGAGTTGGAGAGCTTCTAATAAATATTGTATGCAAACCCAGAAGAGAAAATATAGTGTGCCTTCTTGGGAAAAAAGGTTTTGCTTTGTGGTGGGTTCAGTGCCATGGAGTAGGTTATTGGACGCCAAAAAGTACATATCCGAATCTGACAAGGTGATGAAGTGGAACGATTCAGCAGGAAAGAAGGCCTTCCACAGTGCAAAGAGTAGGTATTGGGCAAAGATCAATGGCCTCCCATGCAATATGTCCTTGCCCAATCCAGATATTTATCTCGATAATATTGATTGGGACTCCAAGGTTGATCCTCAACTTTTTCTGGACTTGGAAGTTGCCAAGGAAGAGAAAAATAATAATGTGATTGACAATTCTTGTCAATTAATTTTGGACCAACCCATCAAGCCAACTGGTTGGGATATATCATGTAGTGATATTATTTTTAACAAGTCTTTGACTGGTATGATTGTAGGAGATTGTGGGGTTGGTGAGAATAATAAGAATGGTATCAATTCGTGGGAGTGTAGCAATTATCTTGGTGCAAGTGATTACAATGATTGGAAAGTTGTGGGAAAGAAGAATGAGAATTGTAGGAGAAGAGTGTATGGCAATGAATGCAAGCCCCCAAGGCCAAGGTGTTTGAATCCAAGGTTTCAAGCAGATCATGGGTTTCGAAGAAATTAACATGGGTAGAAGACTTTAAAGTAGCCAAATAGGAGTCAAGGTGGAGCCACTGAAGTAGTTTGTAAGAAATTGTTGCTGATATCTTTTGATGAAGCTTTAGCTTAGTTTCTCTTATTCTTCTTGGAAGACTTCTTTTTCTTTCCTTTTTTTTTATTTTTTTTATTGACCTATTGGAAGACATTGTAGTACATATGATTTTTTTATATATATATAATATAGTGTTTGGTATTTGTTTAAAAAGTCAACTTTTTTCAATATTCAATTTATTTTTCTACTATTTAGTTTTTTTTTTTACTATTCATGAATCTTATTACACTTTTTGATACTTTCAGTAAAAAGTTTTCAATTTCAATTAAATAAATTGTTCCTAAACAGACACATACATATGATTATTTAAGAGATATTTAATAGAGGAATTTAAATAATATTGTTTGAGTATTTTTTATATACATATCAATAAAAAAGTGTATGAAAAAGCACGTAAATATATTTAAAATACGAAATGTTAGTCAAAATAAGCTACAGTATTCCCAGTAGGTTTGTTATTATCTTCTGCATCGCCAGAGATTGTTTTGTTGGGATTTAAATTTGTTAGAGATGATTAACTTTACAGGACACCATAGGATAGGGGTCTATTTTGAGTGACTGCCATAGTACAGTACGTTGGAAGGTGGAACAGGAAAACCATGCAACAAAGTACATGCTGATTCAATTTTAGCACCAATAATTTATGTAAGACTATATCACTTCACCGAACGCATCATCTACACTGGTATATTTCAACATGTTTCTTTCTATTTGCATTGAAATAAATAAATTTCTTCTTATGATTTAGATTAATATCTAGGATGGAATTATAACATTTTAAATTTGGATGATAAAAATTGAAATTTTTTTTAGAAAAAATTAAAATTGAATATAAATCATATCCAAGGAGCATAAATATATTTCTTGTACGAATGAGATCTAGATTTGGAATAAGGTCATCTCTTTTTATTTGTTTATCTATAAATATAATAGACTTTAAAATCTATAGCGTCTACTCCATAATAATTATTGTTTAATTTTTACCATTAGACCTAAACATCAATTAGATTTTAGTGTAACTAGAACTCACAATAGTTTCTCATTTCAAAAACAAACCAAAAAAAAAACTAAACTAAAATTTTCTTATTAAAAAATAAGAAATACATATAAATATTATTTCTTTCTATCATAATTTAAGAGGAAAAAATGGATTTTAAAGGAGAATGTGAAAAATTATAATAGAAGGGAGGGTTTTTTTTTTTTTTAATCGGGAAGATACACACTCACCCAACACCAATATAATGCAACGAGTTTAAAGACTCTTAACCCACAATCTCACCCTCTTGTAGAACTTTTAAGTAAAAAAAAAAAAAAAGTTGTGAAAATGAAGAGAAAAAAAATGATGGATTTTAGACGCGTATACAATATATGAAAAAAAGTACATATTTGTATTATTGTGTCAATTTCTCCTCATTATACTTTTTTTCTTTTTAAATTCTTGTGTCAATAATTTCTACTAGAACTAAAAGCCTAAAGAGACTATAAGAACTAAGGAGTGGTCCAAGACAAGGATATGACTGCAATCGTACCTACTGCACTATTTATGCAGAGGTCATGTTGTGGGTGTGTACTGTGTAGAAGCGACTTCAAACTCAGATACAGTTTTGAGTCCAGTCTTCCAATGAATTGGGACCTGAATAATTAATGTAAGCACATGTCTAAGTTGAGCATGTGTATACATTTTGTCCTATAGAATATAGTGGAGTCCCAGAGAAAAGCAATACCAGCGTAGAAAAACTTGATAGGGTGGGATATTTTTCGCATGTTATATTCATAATATTTTCATAATAAATTATAAGTAATTAATTGTTATTAGTTCTAATTTAAACTTATCATTGAAATTACTTTTTTATCTCACTAATGACAATCCATAATAATTTACCACTTAAATTTTTTTATAAAAACTTTTTTATAAATTTTTTTTTTTATTTAAAGCAATGGCCCTCATCATGACCCTTTTAGAATGTCTCATTTTAACGCATCCGTGATTAATTTTGTAAATGCTTGTTTGGTTTCCCCCCCCCCCCCCCCCCCCTAACTTATTTAGTTTATTTGTTTATCTTATTAATTTATTTCTTAAATAAAATAAGTCAATAACCTTTCAATTAGTTTTTTTTTTTTCTTTTATCTAAACTACACATTTGGTCTATATTTTTTACACCATATTTCAATTTTTTTCCTAACATTTTAATTGTGTCAATTTGGTCCTTAACCTTTCATTATCGTGTTAATTTAGTCCATATTATTATCTCTTGAATGAAAATTGCTGACATAACAAACAAACAAACAAACAAAATAAAAAATTAGTTTATTGCCACACAATAGAAACTAATTTTTTATTTTGCCTGTTAGCCACATCAGCAATTTTCATTTATAAAATAATGGTAGGGACTAAATTGATACGATACTAAAAAGTTAAGAATCAAATTGACACAATTAAAATATTATGGACCAAATTGAAATATAGTGTAAAGGATAGAGACCAAATATATAGTTTACCCAAAAAATCTTTCAGTATCGTGTCAATTTAGTCTCTGTTATTATCTCTTGGATGGAAATTGCTGACATAACAAACAGACAAAATTAAAAAAATCAATTTATTGCCACACAACAGAAACTAATTTTTTATTTTGACTGTTAGGCACATCAACAATTTTCATCCAATAAATAATGGTATGGACTAAATGACACAACACTGAAAAGTTGTGATCAAATTGACACAAATAAAAGCTTGTGGACCAAATTTAAATATAGTATAACAGATAGAAACCAAATACGTAGTTTACCCAAATAATTTATACCAAACCAACTAATTAAACACGTGTAATGTAATAGTAAGCTAAATTGATGCTAAGATTAGGAGGCCATTACCTCTTCATAACTCATGGAATCATTGGCAAAATATAGTTTTTTTTTTTTTTTTTAAGAAACGACGGAATATAGTTAAAATGGAACAAAATATAAAATGTTAAATTTTTATATTTATTCCTCAACTTTTTAACCTTTATTTTAAAAACGTTTGTATGTTTTATTTTAATTTTTATACTTTCAAAATTGTTTTTAAAAGTCATTATCATCCATTAGTGAATTGGGGAGGGGGGGGGGGTGGCTGTGGATTGAGGCCTATTTTTAACAGTTACAGAAAAATGAAAATGAAAAATCATGAACACTCTATAGCCGTGGCCTTTCACTCATAAGTCCAAAAACAAATGGACTCACAAATGTCATCTTTGGGGCTTTGGACAATTTGTAGCAAGCTGTAGTGTGAATACGAAAAATCTTATTACACACTTTTTATTCCACACTCCTTATGTATTGTCTTTTTGAAATTATTATTTTAAGACACAATTTCAATTAAAATTATAAAATTATGTGTGTGGTAAGTGCAGGGGCGAAGCCAAGGGGGGGAACTCCCCCCCCCCCCAACCCTCCTCAGTATAGGATATCTGGATTACTTTACCCCCTAGTGGCAGAGCCACTTGAGGACCGAAGGGAACTTGACCCCCCAAAAATTTTGAAAAAAAATTACAATAAATTTTTTTTTTTGGAAATATCTTAAAATTTTAGAATGGGCTACTCAAATTTTTAAGCTAATCCAGTAAAAATTTAACTCAAAATTTTAATTTGGCAAAAAGGAAAAAACCCAAAAAATTAAATTTGGTAAAAATTAAAAATAAACAAACAAACAAAATCCACCATCTGGCCCAATAATCAGCCCATGTTCCTCCAAAACCCCTCATTTACTTTTATAAATTCCAAATTTGCAACATATACAAACTCAAAAAAAAAAAAAAAAAAAAAAGGTTACTGTGTACTATTCCAATTGCGCCGCTTGTCATGGCTAGTTAACCACGCTGCCAGTGTCTTGCTGGGAGTCTGTAACGCCACTCCTCGGCGGCAACACTGGTACACCTCTTTCTCTCTTACTGCTCTGTCATTTGTTTGCTCAACATTGCTATTATATTTGTTAATAACTGCTCAACACTATTGTGAAGTAGTTCACTCTGAGTCTTTGACCGACTAGTAAACTTCTAGACTGAGTAATGAAGTGTTGTACAGCTGTATAGCATTTCACATATAATACTTTTTATCTTTCTTTATTTTTTTATTATAATAAGATATATTAGTTTTGTTTCGGTGATTTAATGTTCTTTACTCAGTACACTACAATTATTAATAATAATAATAATATAATATATAATAATGTGGCTTATATTAGAATATTAGATTATCTATTTATATCTGATAATAGTAGGAGGACAAATAATTGTTTAATTGTTTGATTTGATCTAATTGCACTTGAATAGTAATTTGCACTTCATTGTTCACACTTTTTTTTTAACAAAAATTATTGTATAAATCTTCAAAATTTCATACCTATTATTCAATTTTTTATCCTAAATGCTGAAACATTAGATATAACTCCTAAGAAAAGCTCTAAAATGTAAAAAGGTAAGCTCAAACCTAAGTACAAATAACTTAATACAGTGAAAAAAATGTAGGCACAAGTCCACTTAAAGTTAGTTTATGAAATAAAGTAATTTATTTTTGGCCACAATTTGGGTCAAATTAACTTGAGTTTTTGGCATTTTAAGCTAATGTAGGCTGAACTAATATAAACTTAATCCATTAACACAATGTAGGCATAACTAACTTGTCCCCCCTAAGAAAATTTCCTGGCTCCGTCACTGGGTAAGTATAATAATAAGTATGTGACTATCATTAGTCAAATGAGTCTAGCTTGACAAGTGAATGATGAATAGTCTATCTTTAATTAATTGAAGATAGACGGTGTACTATGGTGGCAAAGCTGTTTGTCTGTATGAACAGGGTCCAGTTATATTGGACATATGAAAAATCCATGCAAAGTGAGTCGCTCGTACGTACAGACCTAATAATTTCTCAAAAGCTATTACAAGTCGGCGAGCTTTGACGCTGTTCAGGATTTCAGATACAGAATCCTGTGTTATTCCTGTGTACCTTATTTGGGTGGCGTTTGCTTTGCCCTTATCTATGTTGTTCTGCCACTAAGTTTTCGTCTCTTCTATTTGCTTTAGAAAAAGTGTAGTCAAGCTGTATTTGGAGGTAATGAAAACACTATTTTCATGAAGGTGATGGATCGATGCATGCTTATGAATCATGGTGTCTTAGTGTTCTTGTTGTCAGTGTTTCAGTAGTTACTCCACATGTGTGGAGCTAAGTGACAATTTTTGAACTACAGATCAGAAGCTAGTTCACAGACCAACTAGTTGTTGCTTGGTGTTTGTGGGGGGCATGGCTCTATATATAAAATTTTGACATGTTTTCTATATCGTACTACATTGTGAACGTTAAATTGTATATTTGATCCTCAAAACATTTATCCAATTACCCCCATGAATTTTATCCTTTAAAAGGTTTTATTTTAGACTTTTTGGTCACTATACTTTTATATTTGTTTTTAAAAAGTCTTTATCATTAATTATCTGATGGAAAAACTTAAACTCGCAAACAAAAATCATTCAATTTAAATAATGAGTAATGTTAAAGGTTACACCTACAAAATGTTAATATGGTTATTTCTTATGAGTTCTTATCTAAATTCATCACTTTTTTTTACTAATAACCACTAATCATATTAACCATTAGTAAAAAATATTGTAAAATAGTGTGTATCTAGTATTCTAGCATTTTTCTTAAATAACTTAGCATACATGGGCGTTTGCTTTTAACAAAGTATCAAGTGAGAAGGTTTGCTCAAGAGAAGTGTCCAATTAGATCATAAGAACTTTCTATTTGAAGTTAACTCGAGCGAATGACGCATAGAAGTCAGGCGAAGTTTCTCTTTAACCAATTTAAGGATGAATGAGGTTTGATCGAAGTTTGATTGGGCAAGAAGTTTAACCCAATAAAGATTCACATTCAAGTCATTACTCATTATGATCAATTGTCGACAAATAGCAAAACCAAATCATTACCGAGAGTCAATACCTAGTGTCAAAAGCAAATCATTACATAGTATCGAAAATTCCAAAGAAGTTTTTTTTATGAATTTTTGAAAATTATGGAATGAGCTACAATTTTTGTCTAAAGTTTATTTAAATTTTGTTTCTGGTTGGTGGGGGGGTGTGTCATTATCTAATTTTTGTTAAACTGTTAACCCCAGAATTTGGAGTACTATTGGTTTTGCAGAAATAACATTAGGTTGTGTACTCAGCATGAATGAGTGTGAATTGATGGGTGGGTGGGAGTGTTTCACTGTTTCTATGTGTGTGTGTGGGTGGGTAGGTGGGTCTATAAGCACTTCGTATATGTGTTTGTGTAAGGAATCAGTTATACGTGTACTTGTGTTTATATGGAATATGGAATCACTTGAGCGAACCTCTGTAGCAACTCAATTATTTGCCATGTCTGTCTTCTCCATCCAATAATTGACATCGAGGACCTTAAAAGTACAGGAACTAAACATAAGCATTTTAAAAGATAGTGGACTAGTTTGAAACATGAGGGAGAGGACCAAATCTGCAAGTTTAGGAAGATTATGTTCATGAGAGAGAGAGAGAGAGAGAGAGGGGGGGGGGGGGGCAACACTTAGAAAGATGATGACATCTCTTTAATCTCATATACACGTCACATGTGTACGTTTTATTTTTTCTTAGCTAGTTTATCAATACCATAGTTCAACCTAAAAGCAAAAACCCTCTAACTCTACCACTGAGACAAGGGGTGTCAATCCACCAATCTGCTGTAGCTGCCCCAAACCTGACCCAACTCGGCAGATTTAGTCGATTTTTAAGGAATAATGGATTGGGTTGGGTTGCCATTTTTTTTGGTTACAAATTGACTCAAGTTCCTCCAGACATTTACAAATTTGCCTAACCCAAACCGATCCTATTAAATCTTTTTGTTAATTACTCATTTTCCCCTTTCTCTAATATAAAATAGAATTATTTGATATATTACATCTAAGTTGGAATAAAATTATTTAATATCTTACAAATAAAGTGATACTACTACTTAGAAATTCAAAAGATGGCAGGGGGCAGTAAATAGTTATAATACTTCTGTTATTCTATTTTATTTCTCAACTAATTTGGGATGAAACTATTTGAAATCTTACTATTTATTATTTGAATGTCATTTGGTTTGATTATTTGTGTTGATTTGATAATTTGTGTATGGTGCTATGCTTAGAATCTTTGAAAGATGGTCAAGGCACTTTTCATACTGCAAGTTGCTACTATTCTAATACTCAAAGGTTTTTTTTTAAAATGTCCAACCCGACCCACATGGGTTGGGTTGGACCCCTGTAATGGGTTAGATTGGATTGAGTGTTTTTTTTCAAACCCACGATGATGGGTTGGATTGAAAACATCTCTCAACCCAACCCATATACACCCCTAACTAAGACCAATACTTCTATAAAAGGCCTAGGTTCCAATGGGCCAAGCCGAATTGCATGGAGTAAGCTAATCATACACTATAGAGGAAAAAAAAATTATATGGGGTAAATTACACTTTACCATCCTAAACTATATATCTAATTACACTTTGCACCACTAAACTTTTCAAATGCACATTTTGCATCCTAAACTATGACATTTATTACACTTTGCATTTCGACATTAAGTTTTCTATTAACTTAGATGGAAAAATATGGCACCATGTGAAAATACCTAATTGTTCATCTTTTCAATACTTTAAAAATAAAAGATAAATTACCCTTTACCACCCTAAATATACTCTTTATTACACTTTACACCTTAAATTTTGAATTTCCATCCAAGTTAATTGAAAACTTAACGTCGGGTTGCAAAGTATAGAAATGGTCATAATTTAGAATACAAAACATGCATTCAAAAATTTTAGAGTGCAAAATGTAATATGGGGTATAATTTAAGGTGGTAAAGTGTAATTTAACACATAGAGATAACTTCAAAGTTTAAACTATAATTTACGGAAATTATCATTAGCATCTGTTTGATAGGGATGATGAAAAGGTGAGACGATAAAAGATATAAGAAAATTAGAAAAAATAACACTCTTCCAATTCCAAACTCGATCCCTGATCTCTTTAGTGCACTTCTTTTATGAGTTTATCCCTTTCTATTAATGGGCGTATGCCTAAGTACTTTGAAGTTTGACCTATGTACTAGGTGAAACACCCAATGATATATGTGGTAATGTCATGCCTGATCTCCATTTGATTTCTCACAAGAGGCCATTCTATATTGCTTTAAGAACAGTCTACATGTAAAGCTCTACAGAAAATAATACTATCATTTGCATACAATAAATGAAAATTTTGAGACCCACCTCAACTTATGGCAACTCATGTTAAGCTTTGCTGCAATGAATTTATATATATATATATATACACACAAAAATTAGTCATCCTATGAAGATATACCAAACAAACTAAAATTCTCTAAGGTTCTTATGGTAACTATACCGTGAAATTTATAGAGTTTTATCTATTAATTTTGAAATTGGTAGTTTGAATTTTGCCCCTTTCATCAATAATTTTCAATATAGTATCCTAATAATGAAAGAGCCATTTTTTTTAGTAGAATATAGAAGTGCAAAAATTGAGATTAATTACCATTTTTTTTATAGTAACAACTAATTATGTATTAATATAATTAATATAAATAATATAAATATAAATATAAATAAAAAAGCAAAGTAGGAGAGATTATTCTAACTTACAATGGTGATAATAATATATGGGCACCTTTACATTAGCGGTGCAATTTTGGCAAGCAAGCCAAGGCAGAAATCCAACCCGGACCCAAAGTATGGGTTTGAATTTCTTGGGCTTATAATGGGCCTGGGCTGAAAATTGCCTATGCAAATGAAATTTAGACTGGACTATGTTTGAACCTGTATAGCCTGAAGGCCCTGAACTTAAAACTATAAGTCCAGCCCGTAGTCAATATTGACCCGACATAACAACTTAAAAAGTTTACAAAAACAAAAACAAAACTGTTCATAAATAATTGTATCATAGATGTTTATAACTGATTGATTTTCATTATTTAACCAGTACGCGTGGTTTTTTTTTTTTTTTTTTTTGAGGAAAGTACACATGGTTGTTTGACTTATTTTTATCTAAAATTTTAATATCAATTGCATTTTAACTTTCTTCTTTAGTTATATATTTGTTTTTATATATCTTTTTTTTTTTACTATGTTTTTACTCTAATCTAGTTACTTCAAGCATAAAAAAATTAGAATAAATTTTAGCAAAATTAATTGTAGCTTAAGGTTACAACCTTAGTTAATATTTTTTTATTAGAGATGAATTTTGATAAATCCACCATTGGATTACATTTTCTTCTTATATCTTCTATGCTTACAAAATTTCTAGAGAATTAAAGATCAATAACTATATCATCAATAAATTGTTTAAATTGCAAGTTTTTGTAGTTTAAAATTATGCATAAAATATAATTATATAGATCATATAATAAATAATATCCAATTGGCACAAAATTGAACAAGTGTATTAAGTATAGAAAATATAATTTAATGGTTAGTGTAGGGATGAATGGCCTAGATAAGGATATTGGGTCGTAGGCCACGCCCGAGGACGTCAAATAGTTCAAGGCCAGATAAGTACTAGCGAAGGCAGATAGATTATTGAGCCAAGGAAAAGGTCTGGGCATAATGAACAAGAGATGATGTCCGAGGAGCAATCCCTCCTCGGGCCTAAAGTCTGACCACCCATCAAGTACTGGGCAGTAGGCAACCATGCTGGGGAGGATAAACTTTAGAAAGAGATGAGTCAACAGAGAATTGAAAAATATCTAGGAAGAAAGTTGCTATCGCAGTATTGAATGCTCTACATCTACTCATAAACGTATTAATGTAGAAGTGATATCTGAACAGTGACTTTCATCCTTACAGCTACCCACAAAGACTTCAGAAAGTTGTTGATGGGACAAATATCAAGATTAGCAATCTAATCTACATATGGAGTGCTGAGATGAAAGAGGAAAAGGGAATAAAAAGGGAAGGACTCCATTATAGGAGGGGGGCATGAGAAAAACCGGAAGAAAAATCACTGTGTAACCAAGAACTGGAATATTTGTATAAGTCTAAGAGAAATATATAAGAACATACTTTTCTCAGACTTGACCGAAGAGCACTTTTCTTTTTCAATCTGTTTGTCTTATTCATCCTAATATTAACTAGCCTATTGTGATCAACATCCTTACTCAATGAACGTTCAATAACAAGTTCACTCTCTAACAAATTCATTATTTTGAGCTCACTGGCCTATTGTCTAAACCATTCGGGTTATGGAGCAAAACATGCCCTTACAGTTAGATTTTTGAAATATATAATTATGTTAATGATATTGAGTAATTTTGTAGTTTTAGACTATAATCAATTTTATAACTGAAATTTGTCCAAAAAATTAACAGACCAACTCTTCCTGGTTGCAAATTTTTTTATGAACCTTCCTGGTTGCAAGAAAAATAAATATTAATCTTTATTATTATTATTATTATTATTATTATGGTTGTATTTAATGAAATAATAACTTTTTGCCTAAAGTAAATTAGGTCAATTCTTTCGACCCAATTGCTGTTGAATGTGGACCTTTCGGTAATCAAAGGTTATCAATTGAACTTAATTTTCCCACCGTTTAAAGGAAAATTCTTCCATAAGACAATATGGATGAGAATTAAAGACAATAAAAGAATAGCAAGAAAAAAATGTCATGCCAATAAATGAAAAGAACTAAATGTGGAAAAAATAGTGCCACTCAAAGTAGAAGATGTGGTACTATAAATTAGCCCTTTTTTTCTTCTCAAAAAAAAAAAAGTTACCTTTTTTTTTCTTATGTAGATAGGACCGGATTTGAAACCTATAATTATATATATACACACTAAAATCCCTACAAGCATTTTTGCTCCCAAAAAAAAAATCCCTACAAGCATTTTTTTTTTTTTTTTTAATGAGCCTACAAGCATTATTAATATGATCATAACTGTCACATTTGTTCAAACCTTACCTATGAGAAATATGTACAAAAAGTAATGCATTGAAGGTATTCAATAATTAATTTTCAATTTAAAAAAAAAATAGAAATGAGAATTTTGTTTACAAGAGACATAAAGGAGGGTATCGTGTATGTGAAAAGCTAGAAAACAGTTGGAAAAGGATGCCAAACAAGAAATGGCAACAACAAACATGAACAAGACAATGAATGTGACCGGGCCACTCGAAGAAAATACTGCTCTCTTTTTTTAAGGAGTATTTTTTGTGTTAATTTGTACGATCTTTCATATTTGCTGCTAATACAGTTGAGAAACAAATCAGATTCGTGTTTGTTTTCGATCTGGCTGAGTTTGGGTCATATCTCTTAAACAGGTCTATCTATATAATTAATTGCAAAACTAATAACTCTTATTCGGTTTTTTTAAAATCGAATCAACTCAGTATGACTTGTATTTATATCAACTCTGTCTTTATTTCAATACAAATAAAAAAAACAAATAAAAAAAAAGAATTGTACCTATTTTGTTCGGCATAACAAGAAGGAATTTTTTTTATAATCATTATTATTTTTTTTTTTTTTTTTTGGGTTTCTTCCTTTTTGTGGTGGGCAATGACATATTTTGTTTTAGCAATCAATAGCTGGCTACAATGTGAAGTTTCACCTAAAAATGGGAGAGGTGCACATTGGTCAATGGGAAAGCCATAGGTAATGTGGTTGCTATTAAGTGGACCTATATAAAACCTCTGCTTTTCTTTTTTTATTTGTGGGCTCATTCATATCTCTTTCTACCTGTGGGCCCAATAATCCTTTTCACATTCTATTGATGTGAGGGCCCATATAAATATATATGCTAAACACGTGAAAAATTAGAACTATTCAAGTACAAGGACCTGCGGTACACCTTGGTTTTGCATTAGGGTACCCCACAACTACAAGGCTAAGCCAATAAGCCTAGCCCTTTTCATAAATTTATTTTGTTTCTCCTTTTTCGTCATGTAGGCCGAGCTAATAATAAAACTATACAAGTCTTTAGTCTAAATTTGTGGGAACACCTTTTTTTGGGGGTGTGCCATTCAATTTTTTCTTGTATGAAAGTGAAGGATGCAAAATGCTTATGAATGAAGTGGTAATGGTATTGTTGACTCTTTGAAAGTTGCTGCACATTAAAAGCTAAAGGGACTCATATTCTGTGGACTAAAAAATGACTGCAAGTGATCCTCTAATAAGCATACATGACACTAAAAAAGGGTTGCAGGGCCCATCTCTCTCAATCTTTTGGGCCAAGGATCCTGATGAATCAAACAGTGGATCTTGATGCAACCTTACACTATGTATGCTCAGTGCTCTAGAATTTTCTCAATCCTTTTAAGATTCGTTTTGGGGCTCAGCAAACATCTGTAAAAGCATTCAAAAGTGTGCAAATTTACGTAAGACTTTGCAAAGGTTTTGGCAAAATAACCATGCTTTGACCACTTTTTGGTTATTTACCCATCATGCATATATATATATAATCGGGTGTTCCTATTTTGATCAGAATAAATATGGGTTTTTTTTTTTTTAAATGGCTAGTTTTATCTTTTATGTATCCATTTATAATATATTATAATTATAGGTCCCCAGTTTCAAATCACGCAAAGAGGGTCTTGCTTGAAATTCGATTAGAATCAACATACAAAAAGGAAAAGATGGATATTTTAACACGAATCATCAAAAACCATGTATTATGCACCTTCTGTTGCAATGATTACAAAAATCAACTTGCAGCTAACTTTGACATACTTTGGGCTCAATATCAGTAAAGCGCATCTACAACTAGCTAGCATTGAATAGCTTCTTTTAGCTACTTCGTTTTGCAATGACATACAGAATGATAATGATATTTATATAAAAAAAATTTAAAAAAAAAAAAAATCTAGAAATTTAGCAATTAATAGGGTCTTATCTCTTTAACTTTTTTAAACTACTAATATTTGCTTGTTTCCTAGATAGTACTATTTATCTACCTTGATTAACAACACCACCATGAATGATGCATGCTCTTTTAAGAACTATGAATCTACCAAATTAAATAGGGGTTGGTAGTCACTTCTGATATGGGGTTTTCTCTTTGATCTTTGAAGCTCTTTGATCAGTAGGAAGGTTTTGTTTTGTCTTGTTGTGCCTTACAAATAGTTCTTCCCTATATTTAGGTTTGCTAAATGGGGTTGGTGATGCTTTGTGCATGCCGAGTAGGTTAAGCATGGATGAGATAGCAAGCTTTGTTATTGACGAAACTGCTATTTAACCTAAAGGAATTCGAGGGTTTGAATGAAGAATTCCATATTTTGTAGATGTAGGTTTCGATTCTTAGGAGCTAGACCTAGAAGAAATAAAGGGTTACACGTGCATCCTTACAATAATTCAAAATTTGGTATACTTTTTGCACCATATACGTGTCCTTTCTTCTAGCCATTCATAAGTACTACAAATTCAAATGGTTACTTTCGGTTTTGATTTGACTGATATCTGTTGATTGAAAATAATTTTAAGCCCTAATAATAAGTCCAAGTTATAATATTGAAGTTTAGTGGTGGATTGATTTACAAACCCCTATGGCTATGAATCAAAAAAACAAGTATGGTTGATTGAAAAGAACATATGTGTGAACGAAGATTAGATATCCATTTTCTATCCACACAAAAAAAAAAAAAGATTAGATACCCACTTAATCCAATCAATTAGCATATCACATAATATCGGGTGGAGGGAGTACCATCTACTTTGGTTTCATGGCAATAAAACTTCTAAAAATTCCATTTGAGTAAACATATACCAACGTGTTATGTTTTCTCTATTTTCTCTTCTTGAGTTTTGAAAAAAAAAATCAACCAAAAATTGGAAACACCAGAAAAGATTATGAAAATTGGTGTCTATTTATGTGTAGCAACCAAAATGATGAGAGATAGTCAAACACAACATTTATTTGTATCATAATTTTTGTCATGTGATGAGTGATAGAGAAAAAAAAAATAGCATGTACATATAAAAATAATTGTCCACTATTGATAATGAACCTCTTTATTTTATTTTTTATTTTTTATTTTTTTGAAAAAAAATAATCATCATTTTTTTAAAAAAACGATAGTGAACCTCTTTATTAAATTATGGTAAAAGTTATGATAAATGATGGATCCCTAGACCTAAATCTAGACCGAGAAGAACTCAAATGATAAATGATAAATACCGACTAGGAAGGTTTGATGTTGTTGTCTAGTGCAATCTAGCTAGGATTGAAAAGTAATTTTACAAGTCAAACAGTACATAGTGATACTGCATATCGTTTTTACTTATTATGGGTATAGAATGGTACTATAATTTTTTTAATTCCAAATCTTGAAGCTCTGACTTTTATATTCCTAAATACTAACAGCAATTACATCAGTTGATGCAAAAAATTTTCCATTTTGTACATCTAAAACCCACTTTTTTTATTTTACACACTTATTTTTACAAAATACCTACATTAGTTTGTCTATTATACACATTTATTCAAATAAAATATTCATTTTTTTAACCCAACACAACCCACACAACCACCGTCATTAGCCACCATCTCTCTTAAGATCGACACCTCCGACCTCCCACTATGCAACAAGATCAACGCCGAAATCCACACAAGCCGATCACACCGAAATCCCAAAGAAAACCAGTAAAAAAAAAAGTAAAGAAACAAACCCAGTAAAAAAAACCAAAAAACCCCAAAGAACAACAAAAAATCCAGCTCCACAATCATCGATACCACCGACCCACACCCATAATCATCGATACCACCGACCCACACCCACAATCACTATCACGACAGCCTCAAGCTCAACCAAAAATGGATCAAAACCCATGAAATTCTAGGCAACGGACTCGTCTGAGAACTCCGTTCGTGTCGTAGGCAACAGACTCGTCCGACAACTCAACTTGCTCAACCTCGTTCTCATTAGCGGCGGTGGCAATCGGCGAAAGCTAGAGGAAGAAATATTGATGAGATGAGAGAGTTGTGCGCTTGAGAGAGAGGGAGGTGAGAGTCAAATAGAGAGGACAAAGAGAAAATTATTAAAATATTATATGCACATGCTACAGTAATCGTGCATATTTGCACAATTACTATAGCAATTGTGTATTTATACACAAGTTTACACCCACTGATCTGGGTGTTTTTTTACTCAAATTGTGTAAAAGTAGTTATTTTTTCCATTTTGCATATTTATGCACAAGCTGATGCAATTGCTCTAATATGTAGTATGTATTCACAAACTAATATATATGATAAAATATTTAAAATAACCACTTTATAGATATCATGAGAAAAACTCTTTACAATCGGAGGGTATCATACATTTAACCCAGTTATATAAATAAATACAAAGTTTGCATAAAGAAAGTAAAGAGTTATATTATATTCATTTACACGTACAATTTAGGTCAAATTATTACAAGATTACCAATAAAGCTAAAGGATAAATTCAAAAGTACAAATGCATGGAACTGTGCTGCATTGTCTTTCTTTCTTTTCTTTTCTTTTTCTTTTTTTTTTTGGTTAGCAGGATAGATATTATATTAACAACTAACAACATGCATTACAAACTGCCTACAGAGGCTAGAGTATTGGCAACATGCCTATAATAGTACAACCCATTTTTATCAGAGTCAATCAAAATATACATATCAGCAGAGGGGGGAAAATCAAACACGACAAAATTTTCCATCATAGAACAGCCCCTTTTAGCCAAAAAGTCAGCACATTGATTCACCTCTCTATATACATGCCCCACCCGGACCTGCACAAGTCTAGCTATGAGGGACCTGCAATCATTCAACAAAGGAGAGTAACTCTGGTTAGGACATTCAGCACCATTGAGCAACTCCACAATCACCTTAGCATCAAGTTTCACCTCTAGCTACTTTATGCCCAATTGAATGGCCAAGATCAGCCCATCCCGCAATGCCCACCATTCAACTAGCACAATAGTGGTATACCCAATTGATCTTGAGTATCCCTTGACCCAATCACCATGACAGTCCCTAATTACTCCTCCACCTCCCGCCTTACCCAGATTTCCAATAGAAGCACCATTAATGTTTAATTTGTGCCAGCCAAATGATGGTTTATTCCATCTGACAAGGAAGGGTATTTTGGAGGATACTTGGTTGATCTTACTCACACAAAAGTGAAATTCCCTAGCTTGACCAAGACAGACTTTATCTAGCTTAGGATTTGGTATACCATTTTCAAACATCACAATATTCCTATTTTTCCACAAACACCAAACCGCATATAAAAATGCTATGCACCAAGGAATATGTGTGTTATGTCTAACAGTACTCAAACTATTAATTCTAAGCCAATTAGCAAAATTTTCATTAAAGGAGTTTATATGAGAATAAGGAACTCCCAACTTACACCACCAATCACACGTAACCTCACAATCTCGCAACAGATGTACAATAGTTTCCTCATGCCGTTTACACATTGGACACACCTTATCACAATTAATACCCCTAGCTGCCAGAACACTCTTCACAGGTATGCTACCATGTACACAAAGCCAGAGAAAGCTTATTATCTTTGGTAGTATATCCAATTTCCAAATCCCCTGCTCTGTAAAATGATTTTCTGCTAAATCAGGCTGGTTGGCTAATTTGTAGGCTGAATTAGTGGAGAATTCACTATCTTTGGAATATTTCCACATGATAGAGTCTTTCCTACTTCCAAAGAGTTGAAGTGGGATAGCTTTAACTTTATTTTTAATTGAATATGGTAGATGAAAGGATAGGATTTCCCATCTCCAATCATAATCACGGCACAAGGTAGCCACAGTCAACTCAGCATCCTCTTGCTTTAAAGGTCCCTCTATCATGCCATGAAAATACTCACCATTAATCCAGCTGTCTAACCAGACTCTCACTCCATGACCAATTTCAATACCCCACCAAATACCTTTCTTGAAGATAGGAAACCCCAGATTTATGGCTTTCCAATTAGGAGAAGAAGGGAGTTTTTTCGGACCCCTTGACCTTGCTCTCAAAAGGGAACAATACTTTTTAAGTAACACCTTGGTCCATAAAGCATCTTGTTCATGGTACATTCTCCAATTTAATTTAGAGAGCAGCACAATATTTTTCGTCCTAGCCGCTTGTATTCCTAAACCCCCTTCTTCCTTGGACTTTATAATTTTGCTCCACCCAACCATGTGCATCCTCCTTTTCTCACTTGTGGAACCCCATAAAAAATCCCGGTTAATTTTATCCAATTATCACAAACATGGAATGGTAGAGCCACCCCTTGCATCACATAGTTGGGAATGACGGACATCACAGATTTAATTAAAACTGTTCGTCCAGCAAAGGATAAATACTTTGCCTTCCATCCTACAAGCTTACTCATGACCTTTTCCACTATGAACTTATATGGATTATGAACAGCCCCTCTGTGCCTTAACGGGAATCCAAGGTACTTTCCAATATCATGCGTTACCCTAATGCCCAATTTATCACAAACTTCGTCCTTTAAACTTTCACTAACATTTGGAGAAAAATAAACACGAGACTTTTCCAAACTGATTTTTTGGCTTGATTCAGCACAAAATTTCCCAAGCACTTCCAATATTGCTTCACAAGCATCGAGATTAACCTTTCCAAACAATAAGATATCATTCGCAAAAAGAAGGTGGGAGATTCCTAAATTATTCTTGAAAGCCTTCATAGGAGTCCAACCTCCCTCAACACAGTTTTGCTTAATAAGGTGACCCAAATACTCCATGCATAATACAAAAATGTACGAGGATAAGGGGTCTCCCTGTCTAATACCCCTTGAAGGCTCAAAGGATTGTAAAGCACCCCCATTGACCAAAACGGATATGCTTGTAGTCACAATACAACTCATTATGATCTTAGTGAGTTTTGGAGGGAAATGGAAAGCTTCTAAAATTTTATGCACAAAACTCCATTCTAGCTTGTCATAGGCTTTTTCTAAGTCCAACTTGATAGCCATGTAACCGACTCTTCCCTTCTTTTTTTTGTCCAAGGTATGAAAAAGTTCTTGTGCAATGATAACATTATCAGTTCCTCTTCGGCCAAGTACAAAAGCAGTCTACATAGGAGATATCAAACTCTTGAGATGGGGTTTGATTCGAGCCACAATGATCTTCGAAGTAACTTTATAAATCGAGTTGCACAAACTGATGGGCCTATAGTTGCTCAATGATTCTGGATTTTGGCATTTCGGAATCAAGGATATCAATGTCTCATTTAGATAACTTGGCACAACACCATGCATAAAAATTTTTTTAATCTCCTCACAAACAGAATTTTTAACCTCCATCTAAAAATATTGGTAGAATCCCACATGTTGACCATCGGGACCTAGGGTTTTGATCGGTTTGAGAACCCAAAGACTTGCTCTCATTTCCTCCACCGTAACATCACAATCAATCCTAGCTCTATAAATTGGTTTTGTATACATCTCAAATATATTGAAATGTGATCCTTAAAGTTAAAAGGCTGACAAGTACAGAAAAAGAGACGTGTTAATGTTTGATTTCTTTGTTTTTCTACCATTATTTTATTTGATTTCATTTTATGTTATGTCTTGTCTAATATGGTTGTTAATTACATGGACGGTAGTAAGACCATTTGACTATTTACATGGACCACTCTCATTTATTTATAATATGATGATAATTATCAAAATGTTATACACCTACCAATAACATATTTTATATACCAGAGAAAAAATTTCTATCAATATATATATATATGAATATTGCCTCTTTTATAAACACGTATGCTCTCAACTCAAATTCAAGTTGCTCTCTTTGCAAATTTCAGATAAAATCCTCACTACATCTATTTACTCAATGTCATCCTTCTAGGGTAATTTGGTTTGGAAGTCAGTGATCCATTAAAAAATAGATTGCCTACAGTAACAATCCATCACTCAGTTTATTGAGATTTTGCTAGATTTCCTAGCATCTCTTCATTTTGATAATTGCCTACAGTGACAATCCAACAGAATCCCAAGTGATGAGCTTGCTATACAAGTTCACTCAAGAGCATTGGATGACATATTTTTTTGATGAACAAAAAAAAAAAAAGGGCCTCATGCGTATGATTATTGACCCGGTCCACTTAAACCTGCTATTAATGGTGTGGGGCATTCCAGGTACATTAGGGTTATCCATGTCGTGATACAGCCTTTTTGAGAAGTGCACAACTCGAACCTGACAACTCCTGAACTTGCAAGTGTAACCAAGTCTGAGATTCCTACCAATGCACCACGCCTTAGGGGGCCATTGGATGACATATTAGTCTAGGCCATATATACTCATAGACAATATTTGCAGAAATTTCAACTGGTCCAAGCCAAGCTAGGCTAGGATTTTATCAAAAAGAATTGCATTGCTGTAGGAGGAGTCAGATTTTCTATGATAGGGATAATTAATTAATTATACTCCTCATCATGGGCTATTAATTATGTTCATAAATAAAGAAAATGGCTAAAATGAAAGGAAAGCACTCCATGATCATGCTTATCTATTGCGATATCCACACAGAGAACAAGTAGAGAAAAAACACCATAAAAGAATATTACTTTGATATAGAAAGTTATTTACTAAAGCTCACCCAGTCATCTTTCATTATTTTTTCTCTCTTTACAAGTGTTCAGGATTTGGATTGTCCGTGTAAAAATTCTCGCATCAACAAAACTAATTAATATTTTGGTCAACTTTAACGATGATGCAAGAAAAAGCTAAAAACGAAAGCTTATCAGGCTCATAGGAAAGTAAATCCTCTTGAGAAAGTGTATAGGTTATAGACACAATAAATTTCACACCTACTAATTGAAATGACAAATTATCAGTAATAAATAAGCAGCTAGTAAATGTTTTAATTATAACTTGTCAACTCAATTGTTGTGAATGCTTTTTTTGTGTCTCTAACATTAATCAATCCTTTTAAATATTAAATATGAGAATGAAAAAGTTAACAAATTCCCTAAGAATATTGGTTTAAAAAATACTTTTAAAAATTTTTTATGGAAAAAAAATAATTATTTCTTTGATAGATTTTTTTATTTTTCATAAAAATAATATCAAAACCTTCTAAATAGTAAATAGTCTATTAGAAAATGCCCTTAAGGCAACCGTTAACTGAACCATTTAAAAAATAGGAAAAAGTTAATAGACTAAAGACATTGATTTAAGAAATATTTTTAAAAACTTTAATTTTTTTTTAACGATTTTTTTTATATTTTTCATGAAAATTGTATTAAAACATTCTTAAAATGATTTATTAACAACTACTTTAAAGTCATACGTCAACATAAACCTAAAAATCAAGTCCAACTATACAACTATACACATATATAAAAAAATAAAAATAAATAAATAAATCACACATGTCACAACTATAACATATTGCTACGTATAAAACCAATAAATCATTAACATTATGTTTTTTTTTTTTTTTTTTAAATATGCATTACAACCCATCTTTTTTAACATGTGTTGTTGGAAACAGCCATAGGGTTCGGTCCATACATAAGAGCTTGCATGACGCAATGTTGACGTGTCTTATCACGTGACAGCATTAAGGGGCAAATCCGACGTGGTACGCGGAGAAACGTGAATAGAAGCACAAAATCCTAGGAGTTGAACAGTAAAAGTAGTAGAAGAAAAAAAAGATATTAATATAATATTTTTTTTTTAATTAAATAAAAAAAATAAAAGCAAAGCAAAGCAAATGGGCAAAATGGTCCCAAGTAATCTCATCATCAAATATAGGAAGAGGGTTGAGTGAGCTGTCAAGAGGTGGAGATGGGACACGTGTCAGATGTACAACTTGGGGTGGCCCACCCTATACCGACAGCAGCTGTGATTTTAGCAACGTGCGCGTCGAGGTTTTGACAGCGACCTTTGAGAACCCCAAGGGCTGTCAAATATCAAAACCCCGTACTACTCTCCATACCGCTGCGCTATGTACTTTTTACACTTTTTTTTCCTTTTTTTTTTTAATTTTATTTGTAAGTAGTAAGTGTTTAATATTTATTGAATTAATTCAATGCAGTTGGCTCGGTTTGGTTTTTTTTTTTTTTTTTTTTTTAAGAAACATTTTTATATCTATTGTGATATGTAAGATTTTGAACAAAGTTTTTTTCTTTCATCAATGTGTTTGGATCATGATGAGGATTATTCTTTGTTGTTGTCTTGTGTTTATATGGAATATGAGAGAACATTACAACATAATGATTAATGTGTTTTAAGAATTTTGGATACTCAATTCAATTCAAAATTATGAATTTTAGAGAGTTTTAATTTATGATATCCGTTCCTAATAATGACTATTTATTATCTTTATCATTAAATCAAGATACCAATCAATTTTTAGTATAGAAGGGATTAAACTTTAGATCTCCTATTCAACGATAAAAAATTTTACTAGTTGAGTTAACTAGAACTCATAACAGGCTATACATATATTGATATACTCATAAAAAGAATAAAAACTACAAAGTTGTCTCTTATTTTTTGTTGGTGAGAAATTACATGACATTGATATAGAACTTGCAACAAAAATGTAGAATTTGATCAAAATAAGATTGAAATTAAATGAAAAGAAAACGCTTACTTTAAAGAACAAAAAATATTGGAGAAACAACTTTAAAGAAAATTGAATAGCTGCAATTAACAAAACCCAAATGCTTTAAGTTATATATAAGAAGCCTCATATTATATTAGTTGGTTTTTGTAAAGAAAGTTATATTGTGAGACACCTATATATGTTCTAATTTTTATCTATTATTATCGTGTACTACTTTCTATCTTCTTTGTTGGTTGTTATCTACTTTAGACTATTAATCTAGTAATATTATTTGATTATCTTCTTTGACCTCAATTCTCCCATTTAACTCTCTTATAAAAACCAAATATTGTAAGCATAAGTCAATTGGTCACGATTATTAAAAAGAAGAAAAAATCTTCCAAAGTTTGGCTAAATCCTATAATTTATTATTAAAAAGTTTTCAAACTTGAAGGTTGATTTTAATGACATACCTATAAACTCAATGGGCCTCCAGAAGTTAATGACTCTATTAATTCGATGATCTCCAAAAATTATGTTCAATATACGTCTATTCAAATAGAAAATGTTTTACCTACAACTTTTCAACAAAACAAGATAACCATTAGACCATAGAGTTTTAATTATTTATGTGGGCGAAGTTATATATCCCCCAATATTGCTACTTTGAAATTTGAATTACAGCCTCTCATAAGAAGAATTTCTCTACAAATGAGATAGAGAGAGAAGATGGAAAAATAGTAGTAATTCACTAATTCCTAATAGTGATATTTATTGGTTTTTATTTTTTAAAGGGTATATATGAAATCCAATCATTTTATAAGCGAATAATATGTAATATTAAATTTAAAAATTATTATATTTTTAACAAAAAATATAAATTTGCGTGAAAGTTGTTAATTTATGTGGTTAAAATGACTAAAATATTAAGTAAGATTATATTTCTAACAAAATACACTTGTCAAATCTTTAATATGGATCAAAAAATAATAGTGACTCATATATATATGTTCACTACTCGTGGTTTTATGATCATGACATGCAGATATAGACCCACCTGAGCATATATATCACAAAAGCTCTGTGAAAACAGACCGATTGTAAGCGTTCATCAATGCAAAAATGGGAAAGAAAATATAATTCAAAAGTTATATATCTTATACAAATGTGGATCTTCACCATGAGAATTTTCTCTTGACGAAATCATTTTAGCGTAAAGAAAATGGCAAACTTCATAATTCTTTCCATACAATTGGCAATCAATTTGTTCAATGGTCTTTCACATCAATAAAAAAAAAAAACATATTGTTCAAATGTCTTATCCAAGTGATTTTTTTTAGATGTCAAAGATGTCTAGAATGGTCCATGTGAGAAGAGCAAGAAAGTAAGAGATTTTTCAACAACAAAGCTATAAGCCTATAAACGAATAAGAGAGTGGTCCAAGGTGGGCTTGTAAAAAGAACCTTAAAGCTGATTGATCTTCGTCAAAGATTAGGTTCTCTCAAACTACATATTCAAAAGTGATGCCCACAACTGTTGAAAACTAAGAAATATCAATAGATACCAAAGAAACTGAAAGGGAAAGAAAAAGTTAAAGGGGATCAAAATTATATTACCAAAAATGCTTGATAGGGAGAAGATATGAAAAGAAAATGACATTTGAAATTTACATTCCTCTTAATTCCTAAAATAGGGGACAAATGGAATGGTGGCAAACTCATAAATCAACGTTTGGATTGGTGTGAAATACATAAAAATCTTCAGAATCGTTAATGTGACATACTATAATTAGTACTAATAAAAGCAATATTAGTAATGAATCTATATATAAGTTTACTTACTTCAATTATAACTTATTACGTAATTTTTTTTTCTTCATATAAGATAAAAATTCTATTCTAACTTAATTTAAGTATACATGTGTGTAAAGTTTCTTTCTGAAAATTTGAACCTCAATCCTTATCCCTCCACCCCATAAAAACTTTGTATTTGTGAAGTAACCATCACATCAAGAGTATACAGTAGTGTCAACCGTGTTGGTTTTTTTTTTTTTTTTTTTTTTGAGAAACTACCGTGTTAACAACACGACAAGATTTTAATTGATAAAAATTTACAAACTCGATTATTGTGAAAAATATTGTGTAACACATCATCTCTTTTTGTCTAACATTAACTGTGGAATGCATAACCAGATGTCACAATCCAAACAAAGCAACGCTATAATAGAGCCATGTGATTCACCTTAAGTTATTGGCTCCTTTGGTTGGGCCCATTTTTTTTATGTATAGCCACTCAAAGATGACTGAAAGTGACTTGCATTTCATGCCAAAATAAGGGGACACGGCTTCTGTCCAGTGGCCAGTGCCACTGGACGCGTTGGATACGCGACACGTGTCCAAGACTGGACACGTGTCGCGTATCTAACGCGTCCAGTGGCACTGGCCACTGGACGCAAGCCACACCCAAAATAAGGAAATAACATATTCCTCCTAGCCACCACTCTCTGTGTGTGTTTTACAAGAGGAAGAGAGAGAGAGAGACTTGACAGAGTTATAGCTAAAATGATGGAAACAACTGGAATTATGGACAGCCCTGGGACACAGAAATCTTCTTCAGATACCATGATATTAAGTGTGCACTTTTGGTCGGCAAGTTGAGCCTAAGTTACCTAGAATTCTTACTGTTTTTTCTTTGTTTTTTTTTTTGCTTTGAAACATTGAGAGATTTGAACCCATTGAATGTGGGTTATATCAGATATACTTAAGTGGCTCACATGTAGTTTGTAGAAAGTTCTCCCCCTTCATCAATTCTCTTTTCAACCATCATCTTTTTCCGCATTTTTGAATTTAAGTTTCAAGACCTTGTCTTCATGGACATTAAATTCAAAAGTAATCAAAAACTTCAACAAAATACTGAACCCATGAATGATTTTTTCTGACATACCAAATAGGACTATCATATTTTATTTAATAAAATAGATTTCTTTTATGTTGCATCAGCTGCATTTTTAAAATTTTTTTTAATCCGCCATATGTAGTATTCAGCAATAATGTATTTTTATATTCACAATTTTTGTATGTTAAAAATAGTTGCAATTGCGTGTTTTAATTAGCTCAACTAATTAATATAATATTTTATACTCAAATAAGAAATTTTTTACGTTTGAATTTTACCTACATCAAAATATAAAAACTTGGTTAACTTGATGGTGAAAGGCAATTATCGTGTCAGACGTCACAAATTTTAAATCCTATCATATCTACAACAAGAACAGACATTAATTCCAAATTTTTGTAGTCAATTATGGATGTTCAACATATTAATTAGAGTCATCCACATATATCATTTTTGTTTAGGTTTCTACTTTTAATAAACTTACATTCTATATACTATATTTTAATCTTACTTAACCATATCTATAATAAAAGTCTTGGCCTAATAGTAAAGAATAAACTCATGGAATAAGGCACATGGATTTTAAACCCTAACATATCTATAATAATAATAATAAATTGTAATTGTACTCATCTTTAATAAAATCATGACCACATTCATCTTTTGTACATATTATTTGACGCATAAAATCCACAAGTCTTAATGTCTTTGAATAGTAACAATTCAAAGTTCAAACCTCCATTATTCGAATAAAGAAAATGTATCATGAAACCATCCTAGCTTTGTGTCAATGTCCTTATGTTCACCGGAAGAATTTAATAAAGTAAGGAAACAAATAGGTTTAGATACTCCTGATCAAGACGCTATTACTTTTTAGTGTCTAATCAAACTCATATATGTCACATATATTCGTCAGCAGAACAAGTCGCTGCCTACCTATAATAAAGACAAAATGAATGAACAACTTGGTTCACACCAAAGAAATAATGCACTCCTGTTAGACATTTACAGGTCAGTGATGCCCCAAACTGATATAAAAAACAAAAAAAAGTTCCCAAAATCTTAGTTAAATATCCATGAAAATGGTTTCATGGAAAACATTTTCTGGTCTTTTGTTAGTGCATTATTAGACCCTCATTTTCACCCTATTGTTAGTCAAAGAGCTCGATAATGGCTTTGGTAGTCCATTTTGTTTTGTTTTGATGCAACCATTACAGCCATCCTAATATATATTCTAGCAGCCAAGGCAAGCCTATTGACCCTAATTATGGGGCACAACGGCTTTGCAAGCTTAGGATTTTTTAGGTCTAATTATGTGAGAGGCAACTTAAAAGTTGAAATCATTGAGAATATTATATATATATATATATATATATATATATATATATATTTTTTTTTTTTTTTTTTTTTTTGTCAGCATATATCTTCTATTTTTCCCCCAAAAAAGAATTAAATTCTTGCTGCCAATAACCCTAGCGAGATCATTTTAGAACATACATAGAACATTAAAGAATACATAATTCCTGATAAAAAGAATCTTTGAATGCAAACACCCACTTACAGGTAATGTATAAGATCAATAATTTTTTAAACAAATTAAAAGAGGAATAAAGCAGTTCAAATAGAAGTTCAAAACAAAAACCATAAATATTTTAAAGACCAAAAAAAACCAAAACTACTGACTGGTCCAGTGTACAAAATAAGGAAGAAGACCAGTATTTTGTTCCCATCCTATCACAAAAGAAAGAGGAGAGTAGAATGCAGTAAAGAAAGCCTTTGCCCAAATTGCATTAAAGGGATAGCTAGGTATTTTTGCTTGATTTAAAATTGTGATCAACTCCATTAGATCCATCTCTGAGATTAGGATGAATTTTCAATCCACCATCATTGATATCCATGCTTTCCACTCCTTTTTTTCTAATGTACCTTTTTCCTTTTGCCCCAAATCCCTTATAGTCTGGCTTACATTTTGCCCCTTAGAGCATTCACACCCCAAATGCCTTAAGCCAAATGTATGCATTTTTTAGCATTTAAGCCCAAATTTCCTACTCCATTAGAACTTGTAAATACCAAGTATTGCAAAAAAATTTGCAATACTGCTAAAATGCAATTCTACATGTAGAATTGCATTGTAGCTTAATGGTAAAGAAATATATTATTATTTCATTCTCTCTCTCTCTCTCTCTCTTACTTTTTATTAAACAATTCCAACACTTTTTCTCTCCTACTTTGGGATATATTATTTTATTGTGTAGAAATTTTATTTTAATGTGGTGTATTATAAAATAAAAGTTGGGATGCTGGAATATGGTAAAATGATATTGTATAATTGATAAAGTAGTTTTTTTGGATGGTAAAGTAGAATAGGATGACATTTAGAGGTGTGAATGCTCTTAGACCTCTTTTGGTAGGACTTGGGGACCCATTCCCTCCACCTCTATCCTTGCCTGAGCTCTTGTAGATATTGAGCATTCCTTTTGGTCACCCTCTTATTCTTTAATAAAAAATATTTTATTTTACCAAAGAAATAGGTCAAAGGTTGCAATGTTCGACAAATTGGCCTACAATTAAGTTAAAATCAAGGATGACAATTTTTCCCTGCCACATCTCACTCTATTCTATTAATGTTAAAGACTTAATCTGTATTATTGAGTATTTAAATGCATGAATATTAAGACCTTTTGTTTTAGTGTGATATTATCTTGTTAAACACTTTAGATTGTATTATTTAGTTCTTACTAAAAATTAGTTTGATTTGACATAATAAATTTCAATATAATTTCAAGTATATTTATATTAATTAAACAAGTTTTATAATATTAAAAAAAAATTAATAGGAGTGGGGCGAGGTGTGACAAATTAACATGATTGAAGTTTTGCGGAGCAGGGTAGGAATGGGGCAAGGCAGTACAAGGTAAGAAAAAATCATGCAGGGCGAGGGTGAAAACCCTATCCTTTGGCCTCGTCACTCCCCATTACCATCCCTAGTTAAAATCATGCTATGATGATGGATCTTCCATCAGATGTCTCAAAGGGCTACAAGGTAACCAACCGTGGAACTAAAATAAAATAGTATGTCCATTCTCAAAGAACATGCTAATAAAAGTGATAGTGGTAAGTTTACACCTAAGCTTACCATTAATAGTAAGTTTATAAAATAGTAAGTTGTTATTAATGTTAATTAAAGTGATATTAATGATAAGTGTAAATGAAAGTGATGTTATATTAATCACAATTTATCATATCAGTAATTGTGAAATGAGTTGTCACTTTAAGCAACTGTAGAAAATGATTGTGAAATAGTTGTTGTGAGCATTATTGAACAAACATACCTAAGCAAATTTTTAAAAATGATTTTTGCTTTTCCTTCAAGAGTCAAGTTATCCAAATAGAATTAAATGAGTTAAAATATATTTATTATACTTTAAAAAAAATAGAGATTTTAAAAAGTTATATAAACAAAATAACTAGAAAAATAAACTCGTTGAAGCCAAATACTTAAAAAAATTTAAGGCATCACGCCATCACATTCACATGCTAATCAATCTTTCAAGAGTGTATTTTATGTGGTTGTTGCATACAAAAGAATAAAGATTATTACACACAAAAGATTACACGCCTATTTTTTGAACTTAAATCGTGAGTTCAGGATATGATTTCAAAACTAAAAATCATGCTTCTAACTAATAATTTCAATTCAAAAAATAAATATATAACAATGTATATAAGTGTAACAATGTATTTGTGACAAACACTACCCGCATACACAATATAAAGGATGGAATTCAAGACATTTGAACTTTGAATAATGAATAGTGTAATAAACTAATAATTAAGGCCACTTGATGTACGGAACAAAAGATAATTTAACGCCACTTGATGTGGTACTTCCGCACCATATTCACGCCCAAACACAACCTCACAATATGATATGATATCATACTGGTAAAAGAAGTACTGCTACTACTACTGCATGATAGTTCTAAATTATGCTTTTAGAATATACTAATAAAGAAAGATTATATTCAAACAACTAGTTGCTCTCAATGTCACAAAAGGTTGGATATTTAGCACGCTAAAAAAGTAGTGACAAATATAAGACACGTCCTTGCCTTGGCCTAATTTTTGAATGGTTGGGTTTTTTCGAATTTAAAATTTTGTTTGGTACCATGTGAGGTTTTCATTGGTCAAATCAAAGTCAAAGATCAATTAATAAATTCGAAAATAAGAGCAGAGACGGACGACAAATATATCTATTCCTATCATTAAGGTGTCATGACAATTACTCTTTGAATAATCAATTGAATATTCAAAGAGTATAATTACATAAAATATTACAATTTTTGTCAAAAAAATTCTATGTCAAATTGTGTTTACATGTTTATTATTTTTGCATGAACTTACTATTTTTTCTTTATCATTCACAGTCTTTTAATAGTTGTAATATTTCAATAGTTTTTTTTTTTTAATATTCAAATTGCTTAAAAAATTAGATGTGTATTATTTTGATTAGTCAAGAGACCTGTTTTGATTAGTCAACACGTAAAACACATTTATATTGTCTCTGATTCGCTATTTTCTTTTTTATTCCAAGAGAGAAAATGAAAATTCTATATTTATAAGAATGAACCATTGATTTTTTTTTTTTTTTTAAAACCCACTTGGTTAATTTTTTTTTTTTTTTTTTTGAGATAAAGTTTCAACCTATGGTATCCGCTCCTGATGATAAGAGTGGAGACAGACGACAAATATATCTATTCCTATCATTAAGGTGTCGTGACATTACTCTTTGAATAATCAATTGAATATTCAAACAGTATAATTACATAAAATATTACAATTTTTGTCAAAAAAATTATGTGTGTCAAATTGTATTTACATGTTTATTATTTTTGCATGAACTTACTACTTTTTCTTTATCATTCACGGTCTTTCAATAGTTGTAATATTTCAATAGTTTTTTTTTTTTAATATTCAAATTGCTTAAAAAATTAGATGTGTATTATTTTGATTAGTCAAGAGACCTGTTTTGATTAGTCAACACGTAAAACACAGTTGTATTGTCTCTGATTCACTATTTTCTTTTTTATTCCAAGAGAGAAAATGAAAATTCTATGTTTATAAGAATGAACCATTGATTTTTTTTATTTTTTAAAACCCACTTGGTTAAATTTTTTTTTTTTTTTTAGATAAAGTTTTAATCTATGGCGTCCGCTCCTGATAAAGAGCTATCATTAGACCAAGATACCAATCAGTTTTTGGTGTAGGTGGAGATTAAACCTCATATCTATTATTCAACCATCAGAGACTTTACCAGTTGAACTAACTAGAACCCACTTTGTTAAAATTAAATGCCTAATTTCACATTAACTTGCATGACGGAAGAACAGAAAGAAGCTTACCAGTATTTTTATTTTTTATAGATATGTGTTTCTTTTAATCACGGGGTAATGCAAAAATTAAAAAAGCGTTGAATGAAAACGTTATCTATGATCAACAAAAAAAACAAGTCAATAAGATGGAAAAAGTTTTTTTTTTTGCTTTTAATATAAGTAGTAAAAAATGGTTTCTTGAACTTTACATACTTCACAAATCATTACAAATAAACTCAACAATATTAATATAAATATTGTTATAGCTTTTCTCTTTTGCCCCATTTATTCACAAATTGACGGATGATTGTTGTTGACCAACGGTCAATTTTCTAAATGAAATTTTATGCTCCAACTAGTCTTTTTTTTTCTTTTTTCTTTTTTTTTTCCTACCCAGTTTGCTAAACATATTTTGAATTTTAGGGTATGTTTTCCACTTTTAGGCTCCTAAACCAAAAAAAAAAAAAAAAAAAAAAAGTAGAATAAATTTTATAGTTTTGTGTTTGCTTTCCGAAATAAAAGTTTTTGTTTGTATAATTATTTGGAATTATGAAAAATATTAATAATTTTTTAGTATGAGCAAAACAATAAATAAATAAAACCACTTATTTCTTTTCTTATCTCATTTTAAATGTTGCAACAAAACATGGAAAAATAATTAAGTCAGATCTCTAGAAAAATATTGTCCAAAAAAGGGTCATTTTTCCATTAAAATTTTGTTTTTATAAAAAAAAGGGTAAATATTTAACCCAATTGATCACGGAGCTGATAGAGCCAACAAAAATAAGGTCAAGCTAACTTAATAATTGAACCATATCCTGTCGTAGACATGTTGGAGATGCTATGTTTCGGAAAACAACGCTTTGATCATTGATGCTAAGTGTTTGATTGGAAAATTCATATATATATATATATATATATATATATATATTGTGGGTACTTAACTTCTGGTTCAACCTCAAATTCGACCCATTTGTGGGAAGCCTTTGGTTTTTGTATCCCACATCGAAAAAATCTTCTTCCACTTTCTGCCTTATAAACTGATGGTACACTACTCTTTCGCTTCACAGCTTATAAGGTAAAAAGTGGGGGAAAATTCTTTCGATATGGGATACAAAAACCAAAGGCTTCCCACAAATGGATCGAACCTAAGGTTGAACCAAAGGTTAAGTACCCACACACACACACACACACACACACACACATATATATAAATATATATATTATATACAAGATAGAAATTTTACTATAATATAATCTAAGTATATATATGTGTAAAGCTTCCTCCTAATGAATTGAATCCCTATAATTTTAATTCAACTACATTATGAATTTACAATTTATGTACTTCAAGTAATTAAAATTACATCTTTTCCTCTTTAAGAAAACTGAATTGTTTTACTATACTTATTCCTTATCATGCATTATCTATTATCATAAGCTAATTTACTTTATGTAAACCAAAAAAAAAAAAAAAGGAAAATTAAAAAGACACTACTTCCACGAAATTCAAACCTCTAATCATATGGTAGAAGATAATTAACAATTCTTGAGAAAATGAACTTTTTTCTTTTTAGTCAAAGCTAAGGCATGCGAGTATGCAACTAATAAAACTAAAACAAATTGATATAAATAACAACAAAGAAGCAAAAGTGGTGAATGAAAGTTGAAATAGCCATCTTTAATCCTAAAAGCCTAGCTAGGTGATCAACCACTTGCTTTCTCTTTAAAAAAGAGCACAATAACCAAATCTTGTGGATTGAATTGAAAATTCAGCACCAATTTACTGACCGTTCGTTAGAGATTTATGTAAATCATATCGTAAAACTTATCTTGTTTTTATGCTGAAAAGATGTTTTCTTTGGAATCAGGTACATAATCATCATTATCATATGTTTGTATTTGACATCACATGCACACATAAATATATGAAACTCAAAAAAATGAAGAGAAGGTTGTGGATTGGATCAAATTTAATTTGCTAACATATGGCTTAAAAAGATACCCTTTATTCACTTAAAGTTTAATTATACTTGTTTTTTTACTCCTGATTTCCTGAATGTAATATGTTCTTTTTTATTTTTACTTATAACAAGTAGGTGGATTTTTTTTTATAAAAAATAAAATCATAAGTAGGTGGATTAATATTATAACCTAAGTTCTCACCATAAAAAATAAAATAAACTGATGATGTCACACTAAGTCATAATTAATATGCTCTTCCTTTGGATTTTTATGTGATAAACCTGTTATTTTAGTTATTTAAATATACTCTAATTAAAAAGTTATTTGAACATACCATTTTTTAACCTTTTTTTTTTTTTTTGTTTGGAGAGGATTTTTTAACCATATGTGAGTAAATGTTGGGTAGGAGCTCAAGTAATATTCTAACAATAATGAAATTCTTCATGATGTTTCGTATATATGGTTCGAAGTTCGAATTATGATTTTGAAATCTGAACCATTTAAAAAACCTAAAAAAATGAAAGGTTTAAAATTTTTGAGGTCGGACCAGAGATTAACCGAAATCGAACCACAATGTATCATGTATTAGGAAGCAACACTTGAGAGTCACTTATGAATTAAATTTTAATCATATAATGACAAATTAAATTCAATCAAAAAAAAGAAAAAGAAAAAAACTAGACTAGATTCAAAGTATTAGGAAGCAAACACTTGAGAGCATGACTCAATGTATTAGAAGAATTCTTTGAGTCATGAATCTCATGACCCATTACACTTGCAAGTACGAAAATTGTGAGTTCGAATAATGACAAACCTATTATTACTCGGGTGGTTCCATTCCATGTCATACATGAGTAGGATTTAAAATCGATGGGTACCGTGATCACAAACTCTTTTAGAAATATGCTCTTCCTACAGATTTTTATACGATAAACTTGTTATTTTGGTAATTTAAACATACTCTACTTAAAAAGTTATTTGAAATTTTGAACATACCATTTTTAACCCTTTTTTTATATGATTTTTTAACCATATGTGATTAAATGTTGGGTAGGAGTTCAAGTAATATTCTAACAATAATGAAATTCTTTATGATGTTTCATATATATGGTTCGAAGTTCAAATTATGATTTTGAAATTTGAACCATTCAAAGAACTTAAAAAATATAGAGGTTTAAGATTTTTGAGGTCGGATTAGAGTTCAATTGAAATCGAACCATGATATGTCATGTAATGTATTAGGAAGCAACACTTGAGAGTCACATATGAATTTAATTTTACTTGAATAAAATATGCATTTTTAATCATATGTTGACAAATTAAATTCAATCTAAAAAAAATAAAAAGCTAAATTCAAAATATTAGGAAGCAACACTTGAGAGCAGGACTAAATGGATAAAAATAAATTTTTATGAGTCATGAGTCTCGTGACTCATCACACTTGTAAGTACAAAAGTTGTGAGTTCGAGTAATGATAAATTTCATTATTACTTAGGTGGTTTCATTCAATGACAAAATCAATGGGTAACTGTGATCACAAACTTTTTTTTTTTTTTTTTCCGTTATTAACAAAAAGTGTATATATATATATATATATATATATACTATTAGAAAGCAAGATTGGTTTTCACGCAAAATGTGCTGTGCATAGTCCATACAGTCACGCACACAATCAAGCCCTCGTGAATGAGTTCCTCAATTTAAAACAAAGAAAAAACGTACTGTAAATCCAACGGTTGGAATTTAATTAATTTTAGTCAGCGTGACCCTAATGGTCCTTTTTATGACTACTGGGTCCTACATCTACCGGACCTACCCTAAAGTTTAAAAATTTACTCTTATATATTAAGCACGTGTTGGAGAAGGAAAAAAATAAAAAAATAAAAAATTGCCAACGCACATGGGTGACCCATTCTTGAAATTGTATCGAGTCAACTACTTTAGTTCAATTGTCTCGTAAATAGATAATATATAATAAATTGTACGGTCCAGATCATTTACTCTACTGACTACGAATCTGTACGGTCAGGATCAATTTACTGAATCATAGTAGTACTACTACAAAAAGATGCCACCACATTCATCGTCTCGTGACCCATCCATTTTCTCGACCCATATTGGCTTCACTCACAACAACGCCTGAGTTCTAATAAATGTTACCTTTTCTTTTTATCTATCTAAATTTTAGTACTAATATTTAATTATATGAAATTATACTATTATAGTACTCCTTTTTTATTAAAAAAATTATGGAAAAAACTTACTACAATTTAAAGAATTTAAGAATTTAAGGTCTGTTTGGTAAAGGAGTTTGAGTAATGTTGTTTATAGTTTTTTGAAATACATGTGGGTGAAAAAATGTGTAGAAATATGTGTAATGTTGTTTAAAAATTGAAAAAAAAATTGTTTAACAACTCTACCAAACGAGGCCTAGTTTTTAGGGCTATCAACATCTATAACTATTAGGGCAAATTATACTAACAAAATTTCAAAAACCTTAATCATTCTTGATTTTATGAATTGTTCATCTTGTCATTAACTCTTAAATGAAAACTAAAATAATATTATTAGTTAATTTTTATTTAAATTTTGACGAGGTAACAATATAAACCACTAACTCTTAAATGAAAACTAAAATAGTATTATTAGTTCATTTTTATTTAAATCTTGATGAGGTAACAATATAAACCATTTACTATTTAAATATGAATGGTTAACATTTAAAGAACTCCATATTGAAGCTTATCTAAAAAATGTAGAAGATCTTGATTGTGTTTTGCAAGACGTTTTTTTTCTTATTTTTAAAAGATATGAAAAAAATTACTATTATTGTCAATATGCCAATTGGTTTCTTTTTTTAAGAAAATATTAACGAATGTCCTAAGGGCATTGGTTTATAGATTGTTTTTATAAACATTTTATGAAAAAATGATAAAGTAATTATTCTTATTTATGTTTATGACTTTTTATATTTTCATGAAAAAAACATTCAAATTTTCCTAATATACTTTATTAACAATTGTCCTAAGAGTACCCGTTAACATAATTCATTTTTTTATATAAGTGAGAATCCAACTCAAGTTACTTATTCGATTACAAAATTATTTTATTAGTTGATCTAATTAAATTCCACAGTTTGACAAGTATGTACAAATAAGAAGATTTAGAGATTATTTTAGTAAAACATTAAAATTTGCTATTATTTTTAACTATAAAGTCACCATACCAAATATATATAATAATATTGAAAGTAAAAGATCAGCATTCAATCAAAGAATATTTTTCTGACTTACTTTGGATATCATTTAACAATGCATACAATCTAGTTTTTTTGTATATAAAATATTATAAGTGAAGGAATGAATATTTGAATCCTAATTAATTAATTATCCTCTTAAGTGAAACCAACTGATGCCGCTAATTATATATATGACAAAACTCTTAACAAAATTTCGTTATCAATCTACTTGTATATTTACTAAATATAGTTATTTTGGAAACAATAATAATACTTTTGGTAAAAACATCAAAGTCTACTAGATTGTAAAATATGTTTTAAGAACGAAATAAAATATGATAATTATTGAATCGCCAAATTGCATGCACTATGGCTGTTGAAACCGAACGTGCATGTGTATGGCGTTGTTTTTGATTTTCTTTTATGAAAAAAAATATATATTAAACATAAAGAAAACCAGCTGAACAGGAATTAATGCATTAATCTATATTGTTTTACCCAAACTTAGAGTAGAAAATGTACTATTTATTGTAACCAAAATAATACAAATTCACAGGGTTTATAATTATATACAATACTATATTCTGTATATAATAGACGAACATATATAACCAATTTTTTTTTAATATGAACATTGGTTGTTTTGAAATTGTAAAACTTTATCCAAAATTATCACTCAATTAAGTAATTAACTAAGTAAAACAAACATACTTCGTTAACGAGTACCTTTTTCATTTGTACCATGTATTATGACCTTAAAAAAAGACAATAATAAAGGTACCCATACCTTCTTCTGTGGTTGTACCAAAAGATTTGGCATCAATTATTAGTTTCATCGTTTCTCAAAAAAAAAAAAAAAAAAAAAAAAAAATTTATTAGTTTCATCAATAATTCACGAATCTAACAGATAGGAGAACCATCTTCCAGACTCCAGATAAGATTTCGTTGGAAGAAAAAGAGAAAAAAACAAAAATCTATAAACAGTGATATATTGAACAAAATAATAATAAATCTAGAGTTTTTCAAAAAATTATAGATATACAACTTGTTAACTTACTAAAAAGTGTATATATATATTTTAAAAATACACTAATTAAGATTATAAAAAAAATTCAGGAATATAAAAGATTGCTTTCATAATAATCATATGCATTATAACTTTATTATAAGTGATACAATTCTTATTAAGATAACAAATTTATTTATAATTATTTAAGTTTTGTACAATTCAATCATGTGGTATTAAAAGTTGCAATTATATACACAAAGGATTTGTCCAATAAGGCAAATAAACCACAAGGTTGAGTTGCCCTAACTAACGTGTCACATGATTTAATTCAATTTAAAATTTTTAGATACATGACCTAAAAAAAATTTTAAGGCAGATTTTACTATTCTTATTATATAATAATTAAAATATTATATTTAAAGTGGGTTTCAGTTAGTTCAATTGGTAAAGATTCTGATAGTTAAATAAGAAATAAAGGGTTTAATCTCTACCTATACTAAAAATCGATTGATGTCTTTTTTCTGAATTAAAAAAAAAAAAAAAAAAAAAACCGTCTATACCAAAAACCAATTAGTATATTGGTTTGATAAAAAAAATTTGTGAGTTACCATAATTATTGAATAAAACAATGTATATTGAGCACTGAAATATGAGTTTTTTTATTAAGAGCTTTGTAAACATGATGACATTTTTTGTTATTCTCTATAAAATCAACAATGCTTAATGCTACCTAATAAACATCACAATTTGTTAAGATGTCATATTGTAATTAAGTAATATAAAATCAATTTTACCAATGCCACATTTTATTGAAGACCAATCACAACTTGTAATTTTAACAATTGTGAAAAATATTATGAAATTTATTGTGATTTTAGTTTTTTTTTTTTTAAGGAAATATTGTGATTTTAGATTGATTGAAAGAACAAGAATTCAAAGAAAAAAAAAATTTAAGGAAAAAATATGGGTTTTCTTTTTGTTTTTATTTGTCTTGTTTTTTCCATGTGATAAATTTTTTTGGGGTCTTAACAGAAAAAGAAAAAAGAAAAAGGAAAGAGTGAAAATGGTAAGATAGTACGATGGGGTGGTAAGCTTTATTTGTGAACACAGCTGGAACATAGCGGGACACAGCTGGCACGTACGGCGGCGGATACGCAGCTAGCGTCGCCGTTTCTGCCTTTTTAATTTATTTTTTAAAATAATTATCAAAAGCAGCTGTCTCCAAATGTAGAAACTCTCCCCACAATGCCTCAACCTTTAAATAATATTTATACACAGAATTTTGGAACCCATCCAACCCCTTCACTTTTCAGTGCCTTTTGTACCCTTTGCTTTTTTTTTTCCTTTCTTTCTTTCTTTCTTTTTTTAATTTTTTATTTTATTTTAATGGCAAATGGGGGACCTCTAGCTCTAGTATTTGGTGTTTGCTATTGGTGGAGGGGAATTTGGGAGGTTTTGTCTTCTTTTACTATTATGCCCCTTCTGTAAAAAAAAAAAAAAAACTCATAATTTCTTTATGGTAATAACTAATAACTTTGGGAACTGGGAAGTGTGGAACCCCATTTTTTATGGCATGTGATTAGAATCCTCTTTTTATTTATTTTATTTAGATTTGGGGTTTCATTATTGACAATGAAGATTTTACAAGGACCCCATTTGATCACTAGAGATTTTTTGACTATCTATGAGTAAGAAATTTGTGCATTCTGTATGACATTTTTAATTCAATTGATGTGTGTGTGTTTAATGTCATTTACTTTGTTCATAATTGGTCTTAAGTTCGGAAAAATTATGAGGATTGTAATAGTGTAACAATTAACGTAAAATTTAGTCATTCATATATGAATGGATCTATTATAAATTTGCTTTGGACTGTATTCTATATGTGTGTCCTATTTTAAGTAGTATGTTGAGGATCCATAACTAATAATTAAAAAAAAAAAAAAAGAAGGACTAAGGTATTGTTCTCAAATCCCGTGATAACAATTTGTCATAACCCTAGAATGAGCAAAATTTATGTAGTGCTGAATCAGATTGATGTCCATTTGATCACTATGTTTTTAACCATATGTAGAGAAATAAACTACCCAAGCTATAAAATATTAACTTGTTTTGAATATAGATTAAATTTAATTGGAAGTAACCAATAAAAAGAAAAAGAAAAACTCAAATCACCCATTGTAATTAATTAGTGGATGATAATCCTCATACAACATATTCCAACTGTGTTGAACATAGCTTTGAAATCCTATCATTCCTTATAGACAGGACCAAACCAAAAATAAATAAATATAATGAACCAAATTCTCATACACACATATTTGTTATTATAGCATTAATACCAATATTTACTTTGAAAATAAAGCAAGAATAAAATTATTAATTATTGAAACCTGATCATTCACAAATTCTTTTTTGTATCTTCTATGTAAGGAGAGTTTCTAGTGAGATTCTAAATAAATAATATATATATATATATATTTAATATTAATCTAGTGATGGCTATTGTGTGCCATGGAGGGTTATATAAATCTGCATATCTGGATACCTTGTTGTGATAGTGCCATTATAATATAAATTAAACACAAATCTTTGTTGCTCTTTGGTTCTTTCCAATCATATTGAAGCCATATTGCAAAACAAACTTAGTTCCTTACACTATTTACAAACAGGAATATATTGGAGACATCTTAACCTAAATTGTATTATTGTAAGGTACACCAATGATTGAGGCAAACGCTTTGGGTTTAATCGTCTTGTCCAAAATTACATAGATAATTTGGAAACATCTTATTGTCATAAACTCATGATAATGTCATTATAATATGCATAAATAAAAAATGGGTGGATGATCTCAACTCTTGCCAATATAATCATCACATCTTATCCGAATAAAAACTTAGTTTCTTGCACCATTAATGACTAATTATAAATTATGACTCTTGTGAGCTAATGCACAAATTGCACTTGAAAGTTTAGGAGGAAAAGAGTTCAAACTGCGGGGTTAGCAGCATATTGTAATTATCTCTTTAAAAAAAAAATACTCTAAAAACAACTTGGTACTGCATTGAGCTAGGATTCCATAAAAAATAACTTGGTACTGCATTGAGCTAGGATTCCACATACTTTATGAAGAAAAGCACATTCTTTGTTTCGGAATAATTTTGCTCTTGTTTCCTTTTTTGGTGGAGTTGGGTGAAATATATTTAATTGTCATTAAGATAGAACCATCTCAAATTACAATAACATATATGCAGGTATGGAATAGGGATTTCATTTTTTAGGAGCTAGAGCATGACAAAATCATTTAATTATTTAATAATGAGAATCATATAAAAATTTAAGATTAAATTAACACATGAAAAATAAAACTACCATCTATAACTTTTTCTAAAGACTTTTCAACCTAATCATATATTAAGAATAGATGTAATTTGACACCTTTTAAAATCCCTGAAATCATATGTGATTGATTAATTTCATAGCAATTTTTCTTAATTATAAAATTGAAGGTTTTCCAAATTCTCTTATATATATAAATTTTTTTTCACGTATCATATTTGGGACCTAATTCACGAAATAAGAAAAAAAATAATAAATTGAGATACAAGAACTAAAATCACTTCAACAACCTTACAAAATGATAAAATTGATGACTTTTAAGAAAAAGCAAAAAAAAAAAAAAAAAAAAGACATTAAAATGATACCTTTTGTAAGTTTTGTTCACCTAAACTACACAAAAATATAATTTTTTTATAAAATCATTTATTCCAGGAAATCTTCGCTATATTAATACCAATACCTATAAATATAGGTAGCCTCCATTTTTTTTTTTTTAATTCTTATAATTGAAATGATTAAATAAACTAGAAAAAAAGAAAAAAATTGATATATTTTCCAATCACATGTTTGATAATTTTGTAGTTAAGAAAAAAAAAATCGTAAATAAAATTGAACCAATTTTTATTTTTATTTTTTAAATTATTTCGAGAGAGAAAAAGAGGAGGTACAGTGGCACATTTCTTGTCACATTGGATACCGTGGGTAGTATCGACTGTTGAGAATCTCAAGGTACTAGTGGTAATGTGAATGAGTTGCCAGTACTTCTTAAGATAATTGACATTTTCAATATGATAATACATTAGCACCACTTAACTTTATATAAAAATGTCATTTTCTTTAGGGGTCCATCGAATATGGTATGGTTAGCCATTTCCATTTTATGAGTTATATTTTTATACCCATTTCATTTTGAAAGGGATGTAAATTTAACTTTTGCAAAAATTTCACCAAAAAAAAAAAACTCTGGTAAAAAAAATTAAACTTCAAATTGAACCAAATATATTACAATAAGAAAATTTTGGGGCCAAGGTTCTTGCACACCCTTGGCCTCAAAATGGTTTAGTTCCAGCATATATGCCAGTTGGAAAACCTCTTGATGTTGTTAAACTAGTGGAAATGTTATTGACCTTTGAGGCTGTTTTTGGCAACCATGATGCCTTTTTGAGAACACTTATAATATAATTCCTTTTCAATCCATATTAGTAACATTTTACTCAAAATTGAGTAGTAGAATGGATAAAAACAATTTTGTTTTTTGCTACTATTTGTTTTTGCCAATAATCATAAATTGTTTTTTGCTACTATTTGTTTTTGCCAATAATCATACACACATATAAATCTCAAAAGTTGTGATGACAAACTTGTAAAATGATAAAGAATTTTTTTTTTACTTTCGTCAATGATCATTTACTTAACCAAAGAAAGGAAGTGCCATGTGATTTTAATAAGGTAAAATCAATTATTTAGGATCGAAATTCCCTTTCCTAACAAGAATGGAGAGTTAACTACTCCAATACGTTTGAAAAATTACTGTATTCTCATGTAACGAGAGATTGTAATAGTGTTGTTCATATTTTGGCCAAACATGCACTTAACATTCAAGACTTTTTAGTGTGGATGGAGGAAGCCCTATCATAAGTTTTTCATGTACTTTAAGCTGATTTAGCCGGTTTATTTCAATGAATTTATAGATTTCCCCCTAAAAAAAAAGAAAATAATGGAGAGTTAAACTAGAGAAAACGATTATTGTATATTTCATAGCTTATAAATAGTATAATTTATAATAAAAAATAGTTTTTTTAAAAAATAAATAAATAATTAGATAGTTTGTGGGTGGGGAAATTTAACAGAACATAATTCCATTAGACACATTAGGAGGAAATATTGATTTAGTTAAAATACTTTTGGCATAAAAAAGGGTTACCTAAACGAATATATAAATTATGTAGTACATAGAAATGGGATGTTTCTTGTTTCAAAGCCTATAAAGCACTTTAGGTCTCAAATAATTTCTATCTCTTTATCTGAAGCTATAGATAATTCTAATTAATAAATGTTAGACGGTGAGTCGATGACAACTACTACACACAAATGAAACGGTCACGCATTCATTAAAAAAAAAAAAAAAAACCGAAACAGTCATGCAATACCCACATAATGTTCTTATGTAATTCTGATGATTTAACATAACTATCAAATGCACCTATTTTCCTAACAAAATATTTGCTATATATGCTTGAGGGTTTGATTCATGATAGAGAAATTTTAACTCCGTAATTCTAAATTAGAATCCCAATTAGAATAATATTTTTTTATCAATCAAACCTATATATATATATATATATATATATACACATAGCATATAGCAGATCAATATATGTTTTGATAATCAACAAGTTCATCATGAAAAGTTGAAAACATTTTTTATTATTGATTTTTCCCTAGTTTTACATTTACAAGTGTAAAATTGTAAATAATAAAAGATTTAGAGTTTAATCATTGTCTTTACCTGAATTTTAGTATCTTGATCTAATAATAAAAAACAATTATCGGGAACCAAAATCAGAAGCTAAAACTATCTTAAAATAAAATAAAATTGTAAACAATAAACATGTAGATTTTATTTTACAAGACAAGAAACGACATTGCACACCTCTTTTTATTATTTGCCTACTTTATGAGACACCAAAAGACGTTACCGTACACAACTACTTCTACTATGTTTACATTTTTACATACAGTCCCCCCCACTTTGAAAAAAATAGTAAAACTCATTTGCTTTCTCATATTATCATATAGACATATATGCGTATATATATATAACTTTTTTTTTTTTTTTTTTGCTATCAAATCATTCTCTTGCCGACATGACGTACTTGTCATCCCAAGTCACGTAGTAGACTTAAGCTACGACTTGGTAAACGGTTAGCATTCCACTTTTCATAAACTATAGTATTAATACTGTCTGTTACTTACTTTTTCCCTTTCATAGTCTACAAAACCATATAAAACACGCAATAATCTTTGTCTTGAAATTATATGAAAACATCAACCAATTGAGTTACGAGGATATTGAGTTTTTTGATACGGTAAGTTATAGTAACTATATAATTTACTATCCGTCATAAATGGTAATAGTAGAGTAAATTAACTATGGAAGTAAATTGTACTCTTTTCGTCTCACTTTTTTTGTCCTGTTTGAAAAGTCAAAATTTTTAAGGGAACATCATTTATTATCTTGTCTATCTTTTAAAAATGAATAAGTTTCTAAAACTACACTTAAAAAAATTTATCAAAAAATTGAATTAGTAAATTAATAAGGGTATAATAGGAACGTTAGTAATTTAATGACTTTTATTTTTAGAAACATGACAATATTTTGGGACATCTCAAAATGAAATAGAGGACAAAAAAAAATGAGACGGAGGAAGTAATTACTATTGTTAGATTCTTTGGCAATTCTTTAATTGAAAGATCAAAATGAGATATAGGTGTTTTGCCCCCACACACATAACACTTTGACACTGTAGTAGGAGTAGCAGTAAAAAAGATAGATAGATAAGAAGTAAGTCACATCATTATCATATATGTAGTTAAAATTTGTCTAGTTATAGTAATAAATTACTTGAATTAAAGAAACACGAGGGTTCATTTTTCTAATTGGAGAGGTCTTAATCCACCAGACAAAACAACCGACTTGACCTTTCAAATAGCTTAACCAACTTTTCTCTAGTTTTTGCAAAGCAAAGAAAAAAAAAAAAAAAGGTAAAATTGTAAATAGAGATAAGAAGAAAGGGCAAAGGTGAGCACCAACCCCACAAAAGGAACCCTCACCACAACAAAACAAAGCTGAAAGAAAGAAAGAAACACAAGTCAAAGTTCTCATTAACCTCAAAAATCCTTTCAAGAACGGTAAAAAAATCCTCAAAGATTTTCTAACAAATCCGTGAATTCGAAAGTGAACGGAGGGCAAATCCGTCTTTTAGGGTGTCTCTATAAGTACCCTCCCTTTTACTTCGCTTTCCAACATTTACAAACCTTATTGCAAAGACCCTTCCTTTTCTCTATTTCTCTATTTCTCTCTCTCTTGGCCATTTCGTCGAACACATCATCTACACCGCCTCACCGGCGAAACTCACCGTCAAAACCGCCGGAGAAAAAGTCCGGCGAACACCCAAAAGAGCCGTTCGAAACAAGCGTTGGCGAGACGGCGTCGTGTTTCGATGGTGTGAGTGATCGGAGGTGGGGAGGAGGAGGAGGATGGGGAGGGGTTTTGTGGTGGTGGGGGTGGCGGTGACTGTGGCGGTTACGGCTTGTGCTGTGGCGGCGGTGGTGGTGGGGAAGAGAGTGAAAAGTAGGAGGAAGTGGAGGAGAGTTGTGGGAGTGTTGGCTGAGCTTGAACAAGGGTGTGAGACCACGGTGGGTAGGCTTAAGCAAGTGGTGGACGCCATGGCTGTAGAGATGCACGCTGGTCTTGCCTCTGAAGGCGGCTCCAAGCTCAAAATGTTGCTCACTTTTGTTGATACTCTCCCCAATGGGTACTCTCACTTATCATATTTTTCCCACTTGGGTTTTGCTTCTTTTGGCTTTTTCTTCAATGGGTTTGGTTCAATTTTTGTTCTTTTTCTGGGGAGGTTGTTTCTGGGGGTTCTTCTATTGTCTACTTGAATGTTGAGCTAAAAAAAGAAAAATGCGTTTAGGATTTTGATACATATATATTTTTTCTTTTTTTGGATTGATTTAATGGTTGATGGTTTTATTTGGTTTCTTGTATGTATCAATTCCATGTTTCGTGGAATGTTGTAACTGGTTGTGACACTGTTTAATTGTTCAAATTTTGGTTTCTTTCTTTATTTTTATTTTTATTTTTATTTTTTGTCTTTTCTTTTTTTTTATTTCCAAGTTAACTTCATTGGTGTTTTATTGTTACTTTGTAGTGTGTGGATTGACTTTTTTGTATAAGTTTGTTGCGAATTATTTTGCTTTTTACTTTTATCTAAAATTCTTCAATCTAAAATATTGTCATTTCGGTTTTGTTCTTGTTTCCCTAAGAAGTATGGTCTTCTTTTGCTTGCACTTTTCCTTATTTTGCAAATTTGTTTGTTAATGTTGTTGGTGGGTTCTTCTTCTAGACAACTGATACTCATGGCTTAAAGCATTGGGATGTTTTTAAGTTATTCACTTTTCAAATTATGTATAATATTCCTTATAATGTTAATCTGTCGTCTGAACAATTGACATTTTTGATTACTAAAATCTACTTTATTGGGGAATAATTTGTTCAAAATTTGCAGATATGGTTTACAAAATCTGAGATGATCTTTTCCCCTTAACTTCTCTTTATAGAAGTTTTATAAGTGCGATAATATTGTTGCAGAATAACTGTTTAAGATTCCAAAAGTTGGAATCTTTTTGTTCTCTCCTAATCCTTTTTCCTATGTAGATGTGGTTCTACTTTTAAAATGTCACTAAAATGAATCAGCAATAATCTTTAACTAAGTTAAATTTTTTGAAAATTTTGGGGGCTTATATGGACCCTTAAGGTGCCAGGTTTTTACTTGGTTTTGTCTAGGAAGTAACTTTGCTGGGAGATTTATGTTTTATTTATTAATGCGTGCTATTGTTCTTTTTGCTTCTGCATTGATTATGAAGTTTGGTTTGTCGGGATGGATGTAACATCTTGTTATATCAGTGTATGAGTTATTTGTAACTAGCAAAGCTTGCATTTATTAACATTGTAAAATTGATATTGGTTTTTGTTTTTTTCATCAGGAGTGAGACAGGAATTTACTATGCTCTAGATCTTGGGGGTACTAATTTTAGGGTCTTGCGAGTTCAGCTAGGAGGTCAAAGGTCTATCCTAGAACCAGATGTGGAGCGGCAACCCATTCCCCAACATTTGATGACCAGCACAAGCGAGGTCCTCAACTTTGTAACTCAAATATTGTACTAACATTAAGCGTTTCTTTGAAATCTTATGACATACTATTTATATGCTTTTTTGGCAAGCTAATGTGTTTTTATTGATAGCAGGATCTCTTTGATTTTATTGCTTCATCGTTAAAGGAGTTTGTTGAAAAAGAAGGAGATGGTTCGGACACTTCGCTGATGAAAAGAAGGGAACTTGGATTTACGTTCTCTTTTCCTGTGAAGCAAACATCTGTTTCAACAGGCATTTTGATTAAATGGACAAAAGGATTTGGCATTGAAGACATGGTTAGTCAGATTATATTCTTGTAACTTGTACGTTGAAAGCTCCATAATTTTAGAAATTTTGTGAAAGGCAACAGTTTATTTGCTTGGAAAACTTTTTTGTTGATGCTGAAGTCAGTTTGAATCAGCTCTAATATCGCCAAATCAATCTAAACACTGATCAAGAATAAGCATGACCTTGCTTTATTGTCTGAACAGTTTTTTTGAATATCAATTTTTTTTGATACATTATTGTAATGTGGTGTGAACAATTTTCTGGCTGTCAGGTTGGAAGAGAGGTTTCTGAATGTTTAGAACAAGCAATGGCCAGAAAAGGCCTAAATATGCGGGTAGCAGCACTGGTAAGCTGTCTTAGCATCCTTGTACAATTTACCTTCTCTTAATGGTGAACATTGACTTGAAATAGTGCTTTAATATGTTCTAAGTGTGTTTGCATATTGTAATTTGCTTTAACTTGATTTGAAAGCTGGCTCACCATGTGATATGCGCAAGCCTTGGCGTTACATGATATCTTAGATTTAGTTGATGGTGTTTCTTGCTTACATGTGGTATGCAGAGTTTATATTTTTACTTTTGAATTGTTTGGTTAAAGCTGCAACTCCCTTAAGCTGTGTGAAAATAATTGAATGCACCAAGATAAGTAAAAAAAAAAAAAAAAAAATTTAAACACTACTAGACCTTAATCTAAAAATTTAATTAGCTACATGAATCTGTGTTTCACTTTAAGCCCTACTGAAGGCCATAATCTTTGAGCCAAGAAATTGTACATAAATTTATAGTAGCTTGCAGTCAATCTTTGCCTGATGTGGTTACGTGCTTGATTTATGTTCGTTTTTCCTAGTTATACTACATAATTAATGTCTTTTGTGTTAAGTAAATTGAAATAGACTTGTGTTTGCCGGGACATTCTCAGAAATTAATATGATGGCTGTTAGTTTCTGAGGAAGCTGTGATACACAATAGATCTTTAGAAGTTTTTAGGCCACTAATATTGACCTAAGTAGGTATTGTTTATTGCAATGTGACATGTAATTGGTTTGTGTTTATTTACATCTCGAGTTACTTGTGCAACTATAGCACTTAGATTTTGTGCATAATTTTATTTATGTTCTTAAGCAGGTTAATGATACAGCGGGAACTTTAGCTCTTGGACATTATCATGATCCAGACACTATTGCTGCAGTTATAATTGGAACAGGTACAAATGCCTGTTATTTGGAGCGGACAGATGCTATCATTAAGTGTCAAGGGCTTCTTACAACTTCTGGAGGCATGGTATCCTTTCTTTATGTCTCTAGACAGACATCATCAGATTCTTTATCTGATGAATTGATTTACTTTGTTATATATTTGTTAACATTGACCCATCTTCATTTGCATCAGGTTGTCAACATGGAATGGGGAAATTTCTGGTCATCCCATTTACCGAGAACTTCTTATGACATCGAGCTAGATGCTGATAGCCCTAATCCAAATGATCAGGTAAGGTTTGGTTGCTTTCCCAGTTACCATTACTGTTACTGTATGTTCAGGGATTAAATCAAATTTATGATATTTTGTGCAGGGCTTTGAGAAAATGATATCAGGAATGTATCTTGGTGACATTGTGAGGAGAGTAATTCTGAGGATGTCACATGAGGCAGATATATTTGGAGATGCTCTTCCAAAGTTATCAATGCCCTTTATTTTGAGGTTCTCTCTCTCTGTCTCTCTCTCATACACAACAATGTATGCAGACAAATATATTTGCATTTGTGTTGCTCACATGAGACTCTTGCTATGTTGTGCTTTCAATCCTGCTGTCTGTTGACTCCTAATTCTATATAAAGATGCAAGTTTAGCTTCCTAAAATATAAGTGTAGTCCGATACTACAATACCATAGCAAATCTTGGGTAGTAAAAAATAAAATGAGGATCTCCCCAAGCATAATGTTTTTGTTTTGTCTGTGTGCATAGGTAAAAATTTTACATTTGCTCAATGTTATTACAATTGGCTTGATGGTATTTTTATCATGACTATTGATGTTTTGTATCTTTGCTAGAAAAGGATTAATTGTGTTTTGACATTTATTGTAATTTAATGTCTAGGCATCAGATGTAATAGTGATCTTATAGAAATAAGAGCAACTAAGTACATATGCATTTGCATTTGGAGATTGTGAGAATGTGAAGGAGTGTTTGAAAAAATCTGCGAGGTGCTTTAGATGAAGGAACAATGTATTGAATTGTATCAGGAAGGAATAATGATGTAGTTAAACATTTAAAAGCCTGTGAATCAGAACCAGATTCGAAACTCCTAGGAGCTATAGGCAAGTTAGAAATAATAAAGATATTACATAAGCATACAATTACACGTGCCTGAACTAGGATTCCTTGATATTCAGCATATTCTTTTGCATTTGTTTGCAGTATTGTTATGCTTGTAATACAGTTTAATGCCTTCTGAACACTCAATTAATGCAACAGGTTATAACTTTGTTCCCTTTTTTGTTTCAGGACACCATTGATGGCTGAGATGCATGAGGATGACTCTCCTGAGTTGACAGAAGTAGCAAGAATCTTGAAAGACACATTGGAGGTAGACAAATATTCCATTCAGTTTTCCCGTTTCCTGGTTGAATGATTAACCTCAAATGGATAAATTGGTTCTTTGATAATGTGTTTATTTGATGGGCTTCTGTCATTTCAGATTCCTGACGTCCCTTTAAAGGTTAGAAAGCTCGTTGTAAAGGTATGTGATGTGGTGACTCGTAGGGCTGCCCGATTGGCAGCTGCTGGTATTGTAGGTATCTTGAAAAAGATAGGCCGGGATGGAAGTGGTGGGATCACGGGTGGGAGGAGTAGAAGTGATATTAAAATGAAAAGAACAGTTGTTGCAATTGAAGGGGGTTTATATACAAGCTATACAATGTTTAGGGAATATTTGCATGAAGCCATGATAGAAATATTGGGGGAAGAAGCAGCTCAACATGTCATTCTTAAGGTCACAGAAGATGGATCAGGCGTCGGAGCAGCTCTCCTTGCCGCGACACATTCAGCTGACCATGTGGATAACGTACAGTTGCTATAAATATATATATATATATATATATATATATATATTATTCATATATATATACATATAGCCCCTGTAAATGTAGAATTCATTTTCCATATCTTCTTGTATAAAGGGAAGGATTGTCCATATATTTTTTTTCTTGGTGAAATTTCCATCAATTTATAATTTGATGCTGGCAATGTGAAAATGGTGTTCTTTACAAAGAATTCCTCTTCCAAGTTTTTATTCCGAGTAATTCATTTCATTTCCAAATGTTCAGTAATGGGGCAATTGAGTTTGAAACGAAAGGTGATGTTATGCCAATCTGACATTAATTATCCACACCTGGGGTGATTCTCAACTGTAGACATTTTGATTCAGTTTCAAAAGGGACATCTCAGTCTCACACACCAGTATATAATATAAGCAAAATTATTTGGTCTCCATTGCAACACGTTGAATGTTGTCAACCCCAGATCACAAAAAAGGAAAAAGAAAAAGAGATTGCGTAAGGGAACCCATTCAAAGCTAATGTCTCTCTCTCTCTCTCTCTCTCTCTCTCTCTCTCTCTCTCTCCCTATATATATATATATATAGAAGCTTCTATGAATAGGTGGGAATTGAATTCTGACGAAGAAAAATATCTTAAAGATATAGAGTTGTCATATAAATAAATATGTTAGGCGACGGTCGAAAATGACGGTCATTTTCGAGGGGAATAGTGCAATGCATGTTACGAATATAGTATTACTTTTGTGCACGTCAATCGAAGCAATATTACTCCTATCAGCTCTTAATTACTATATTGTGAAGCCCATTAGGCCTTTTCATCTACTCTTTGTACCACTTCGGCAATGAGGTTTAAACTATCCAGCCACAATATAGTAATTAAGACTATGTTTAGACCATGCTTGCGTTCAAAAATTATTATGTTAAGCATTTCACATATGCATCACCTCTCTCATGAGATATATACGAGTCTCATACAATTATGGGATTCACATATTATAAGAAAAATGATAATTTGTATTTTGTATGACATGTATATATAACATGAGTTCAGTTAATGTATACATTAATTATCCATTTTAGAAAACTTTCTATAAAAAATTAAAAAAATTATTCATTTTTTCATTTTATAATAAATATTTTTCTAAAATAGTTTGTTAATAGATATCCTAAGGGTATATGTTAGTAAACCCATATAACATATCTACTTTTCTAGCTTTTAAAAAAAAAAAAAAAAAAAAAAACCTCTTCCATACGAGGGTGGACTCTAAAAATATAGGACAGATAGATGTTTTATATTCCCCTTACACTAAAGGGTTGTGTTTATTAGACATAAACTATTACACATGAATTGAAATCGTAATTTTAAATTTAAAAATCGTGATTCGTGACATCAAGTCATGATTTCAGTTTAAAAATGAAGTGTGAGAAAAATTGTGCAACAAATATTATCCTTACACCAAATTCCACCTTGAAAGGGGGAGTATATAGTTTATAGTAGTTACAAATATTTGCATCACTGTAAGATAACCTCAATATGTTTTAGTAGACATGTACCTCGACAACAATGTCAAACTAAATTACTAAAAGTCCAAAATTTCCATTTCATCACAATCATTTATTATGTCATCATGACCATTAAATGTTTGTAGTAAAGTGGCATCTATTTATCTTTCTTATGACTATGCTTGAGATAAGTATGGTCCAAATTTGTAGGGTTACTTACACCTCTTTTTGGGAGCTAAACTTATCTCTCAGTCTTTGGAATTCGTATAGAGAAGATGAAATTGTCATATTTTTAGTCCAATGGCATGTCTTTATTTTAATTGCGAGGAATAAATGGATGAAAACCTCGTTATAAGAGTAAACCCTACATTACCCCAAAATTAATACTTTGAGATTTAATGTGGTTTGGACATTTATAATGCATGATTGTCATTGCTTGAAACAAACTTGAATGTTGCTTGAATTTGGGGTTCAAAGTTATGTGATATTGGTGGTGGACACAGAGGAAAATCGGTAAAAATTGGTCACATCAACTGTTTGTAAAAAATATTGTAAAATAGTTTCTAGATGTAGTATTATCTAACATGTAAATAGATGATTATACTTTTTTTTGTCGTAGTCAACATTAAAATCATTGCCATGTTTTCTTAATTAAGTCAAATAAACACTCCCAAAATTTGGGCTATCTCCAACCAACTCCTAAATCTTGGGCTAATGCCAACTAAACTTTGGGTGTTAACTAAATTTTATCTTTTTCTAAATGCAAAATAGAACTACAAACCTACAGCCACACTATAAATAAAGAACATGTTAACAACTCTGTTTTGCACCCGGTACTAGTCATACAATTACAGACAAACAAAATGAGTCATTTCAATAAATCTATAATTACGTGAGTCCTAAGAACTTGACAGTTTTAAGCCAATGTGGAGGCGCAAAGACTGTTTTTCCTGTCTATGAAATTCCCTTTGATAACAAACAAGACATCGTTACTGATTTGCCAAAAGTATTCTGCGGTTTCCAATGGAAAGGGGGAAGCCTCGACTACTACGTGATGTACAATCCTCAGGCTTTCACATGCGCCGAACCTTGTGTTTGGTTTCTTCGACCTGAACCTGAAGAACTATGTCTTCAAAAACGTGGTGCTGATTGGTGTTTTAATGTTTACAGTCACTAAATGTATGTTTTTCCATGGTGTGTTGTAATAAAGAAGAATTCATCTAAAATGGTGTTCTCCTTTTGGGTTTTAGAATTTTTTTAAAAAAAAAGGGGTATTATGAATGTATGGTCTTGTGAAACAACAATTTCAACAAAATTTTTATAAATATGTATGTTTGAGTAAGTGGCGGCTCTAGAAACTTTTTTTAAAGTGGCCACTAAAAAATTTAAATTACCCCAAATTTAATAAAACGATAAATTGAATATTTGTTACAACTATGAGTCGACTGCAAAACCAAAAAGAATATAATTGTTGTCACCATCAAGGAGAACTGACAACTATAATATTTTCTTTGTACCATTTTTTAGGGAAAAATGAAATTAGAAATTATTTTTATTGAATAGGTTGAACGAGTAACAAATTTGAATATTTAGCTATTTTTATCTTTTTGTTTTATAATATGCTTTTTGTTGAATAATTTGATCACTTGATGTTGTTTGGTCTTATCTTGTTTTTGTTTGGTTTATGTTTGTTGTTATTTGGGCTAATATTTATTGATGTTATTTAAGCTTTTTCTTTTTAATTTTATAAAAGGGATTAAGGATTATTTTTGGAGGGCAGAATTAACTTTGGAGTAATGCTACGTTCACAACAACATTTTTATAATAAATCTTATGCAAAAAGCCGTTATTAGTGAGTAAAAAAATAATATCATTATTGGGCCCAAATTAGAATTAGTAACTGCATACCACATTGGATTTATTGTAAAAGTATTGTGAAATTGTTATGAATGTAGTATTATTTTTATTTTTATTGAACCCAACAATTTGTAATTCTCAAGTCAAGGTGTTCACCATTTTTATTAGGGTGGTCACAATAGGTTTGTTTAACATATAATAATTTTTTGGCAACTGCATATATGCATTTTTTTGCAAGTTAGGGTGGTCCTGTGACTACCCTGGCTTGCATGTGGAGCCACCAGTGGTTTGAGTTTGAATGAATCATATCGCTCTGTTTATTTCGGTGGAAAATTTTGTGTAAAAATAGTCTTTCGTATTTTTCAGTGTTTGGTAGCATAAAAAAAAAAAAAAAAAAGAGTCAAAGGAAAATTATTTTTGGTTAATATAAAAAGTATGAAATATTTTTAAAGATTATTTTCCACTTTTTTTTGGAAAACAACTTTATCTCACAGTAAGTTAAATAAGGGAACTTATGAGATTGTTTTTCAATTCATTTAAAGTTGCTACCAAACATTGGAAAATAAGATATTTTTAAAGAAAATGCTTCTTGGAAAATGGCTCATATTGTAGAAAACATTATTACTGAAACAAAGAGAGCGTAATCTAGTGGTAATACATCATTTGTAGTGCCTCACAGTGGTGGCAGTAAGAATTTATTTTCAGGATGGTCATTAAAAAACTTAAATTATACAAAGTCTAACAAAAAGAGAACTTTATATATTGACCAAAAAAAAAAAAAAAAACCCACACAAATAAATAAAGTCTTATAATTTTCTTCTACGAATTTTTATTTATTTTGAAATCGTTTCTTATTATCAATGTTGCAAATTACATTTATTATCAATTTTCTTGGACTTTTTCTTTTTATTTGTAAGGACCTAATAAATTGTTAAGGGGACCAAAGTAACTTAGTTGTAGCTTTATGCTACAACTCTCACTAAAAAAATTAAAAGACTATATATTTTGAAAATCTAACCGTTGAATTATATGTTCTTTATGTTCTTAAAACACTTATCAAATTTAATACCAATCAGATGTTATTTACTATTCGATCCATAAACTTATTTTTTATGTATAATTTTGGACTACAAAAACTCGAAATTTAAACATTTGATTGATGGCATGGTTATTGATCTATGATCTTCATGAAATTTCGTAAGTATGCAGGATATAAGAAGAAAATATAATCTAAAGGTGGATTTGTCATATCCAATAAAAAAAAATATTGAGTGGAGTAACAGTCGTAATTTACAACCAAATTTGTTGCTATACTTTATCCAAAGTTTAATCATGTTGGGCCTAAAAAAATTTAGAGTGGTCACAAATCTTTTTTAAGGATAAAAAGTCATAAATTTTTTAAATTTATATATAATAATAATAATAATAATAATAATAATAATTTTTATCATACTTTTTGTTGAAAATGTGTTAAAGTATACTTGTACTTAGAATTTTTTTTTTTTAAAAAAAAGTGAATTTTTTAAAAGCTATACATAAAAGTTAAAAGTTAAAAATTGAGCTTATAAATGCATGCCAATTGGACGCTTGGTCAATATGATATAAGTTGTTAGCAAATATGACAGTTATAGTATCATGTGACTTTATTATTATTTATTTAAAGTGACACAAAAAAGGGGCTTATCATTTGACATAAAACCCCAAAAGTAGACTCTATCTTATTTGACCATATCATAGATTAAAATCCAAAATAACATAAAAATAATTAGGAAATAGTAAAGTTTTTTTTTTTTTGGTTTCCCAAGGTGTCCTCAGGTTTTTATCATAGGACTAATCATTCGAGATACTGTTGGGCACCAAGGAGGGGACCTCTCCCAAGAAAGTTTGTTGCATTTGCTGCATCCATAAGGGCTCGAAACTAAGACAACTTGCTTAAGCGACCAGAGCCCCTTCTACTCAGGCCAACTTTTGTTGGTAAAAAAAAAAACAGTAAAGTTAATGTTCAATATGATAAGCATTATCAACTGATCTGATGACATGATTGTCATATGTAGTATATATACTATACCCATTAAAAAAAAAATCGGTTTCATTATGTGGAATTCTTCCAAATTATTATAATAATATAAGGTAAATATTGTGATTGAAGGAAAATTATTAAGTACTCTCATGGTGCAAAAACGTGATACTTCTCTTACTCACATGAATGATAAATCCTATCATAAATTTAATTAGCAAGATCTACTGTTATGTAAGAGGGTCACTATATAAAGATTTGTAACAAAGAATATTTTCTTTGTTTGAAATCATTAATGATATTGGTTAAGACAGGACATGGGTGAAAAAGTAATTTATTATTATTATTTTAAGAAAAATTACAAAGCAAGTATGAATAACCTTATTAGCCCTAATTTAAAACTATCTAATAAATTCTACATATCCATCCTCATAATTAAAAATATATAAATTTTTAACACAATTAAAATAAATAGTAGTAGTTAAAGAAATGGTAAATTACAATCTACCCATATGTGATTTGACCGAAATTTAATTTGCCTACTTGTGGTTGAAATTTGACATTTTACCCACCTAAGGTTTAATTGAAATTTAAGTTATCTACCTGTGTTTTGAAATCTCATGATGCATGTGTTATGTTGGATTCTTTATTTTATTTTATTTGATCTTATATTTTTATATTTTTAGTGTTTTTAGAGGAGAGAGATATAAAAAGTGGAGCAAAATTACATATTTAGCCATGTTTTTATCAGAGGTGGGTTACGGAACATTAACTAAGCTAACCTCATATAAGTAAAGTGTCAAATTTCAAATAACAGGTAGGTAACTTAAGTTTCGGTGAAATCACATATGGGTAAGTTGTAATTTTTTAAAATAAAAAATAAAAAATAAAAAATAAAAAATAAAAAGAAAAAGGGTTCCATCCTAAACTGAATAGCTCATAAACCCTCGAAGGTTGGAACAAACACTTTAAGAAAAATGTTTGAACTATTCTACTTCTCTCTTTGTCTCTCTTTGTCTGAATATAAGGACAGAGAACAAATTGAAGTCACACACGAACAACAGAGGCAAAAATAGCATGAAGAGAAAGCCACGCTATCTCTCTCTCTCTCTCTCTCTCATAGTATTGTTTTTGTTGTGAGCTTGGTTATTCATCATGAAAATGGTTTGTGTGTGTGTGTGTGTGTGTTATAGAAGGCAATGAAGAAGAAGGGTTCGTACCCATTAAGGCTAGGAGTACAAGGATTATTTATCACTCGTGATGGTGGCCGAGAACGCCAAACCTCTTATGAAGTAATTAATGTTATTGACTTTGTATGTCTCTGTGTTTTCTATTATTTTGTTTGTTGGAATTAATTTTTTGGTCTTTACTCTTGAAATTGCCTTATGGGTGTCGGGGATGTTTTTGTGACAAGAGCCAAAAATGCAAAATTAGCCCAAATCTCCCTTTCGATTCTTTAGAAATGCTTATTTGTAGAGAATCAAGCCCAAAATTCCGAATGTATATTAAACAAAAGGCTAATGGTGCTTTAACAAGAGAGAATAAAAATGCCATAATTGAAATACAAGAAAATGCAAAAAAGTACACGTCCAAAATTTCGACCCATAGTCAGCGAAAAGAGGAAATTGAGAGAGGTTGTGAGAAAGAGAGGGAAGGTTCCCTTGTACCTATATTTCCACCCCTAAACTTTAGAATTGTGAGAATGTTAGTTAGGTGAATGGGCTTTTGCTTTAAAGTTTCAGCTCCGAGGGTAGAATGTGGATTCTCTATTTTGAATTTGATTGGGACATTTTGTATTAAGTTTGGTGTGCTCTAAGTGACCAGTTTTTGGTCAATAGAAGAGGCTTTGAACCTTAAGGTACCAATCAAAGAGGTTATGGTCAGATTTGCTTTAAATGGGTAAGAGGATTTGCTTGCTTTTTGCATAATTTGGGAAATAAAGTAGCTTAAATTCATGAGCTAATGTTTCCTAGACATGGCAGGTCCTTGGAGGCTGCATTTGGTTGTTGCAACAGACAAGGCCAATCACTTAGGGTCAACTATATGTTTTAGGCAAAGGATGGTAGAGCAGAAAAGTTGGGCCACAGTCTGCTAGAGAATAAAAGCTCTTTTGGGGTGAAAATTTCGGGTACAAGACCTCCTCTATGAGCCAGATGTGTTACCAGTGTCCTTGACCCACTTGGTAGCATGCATGGGCTGGGGTCATTTAAAAGGTTCGAAAGAAATTGACCCATACCCTTTAAACTACACTTCTTTAATTTCCTCAATAAGTCACATGGGCTTGGGCCATGCTTAAAAGAATAAATAAAATATAATACATGAATTGAACCCACAAGGAACTCGGGATTGGTCGAACCAGGCAGTTTCTGAACTCTTCTTTTTGCAGCTTGTATGTTCTTGAATCTTGACTTGAATCACCTTGAACATTGTCTAATAATACCTATAAACTCTAAGATATATATCTAGAAAAGTTTGTGTTCATGACTTGCCAGTTATTATAAACTTTTAGAACCTAACAATCTCTCCCTTTGGTAATTCGTGACAAAACTTACATACAATATGAAATGCTCAAATACAAGAACAACCTAATACAATAAAAATGCCCAAATACAATTCAACCTAACTACTATCTATCAGTTGCAAAAGAAGACAACAACTTCAAATGAATTAACTTGTAAATTCCTGAAACATTAAAAAAACTATAAACGCATGTGTAGAAAATACAAGTAAATAAAAAATAAACAAAATAAAGCATAACAAATATGCAAACTAACTCTCTCCTTAAGTTAGATACATCAAAAATTTTATTTTCTCCCCATTTCAAAAACAATTTCAACTCCCCATAAACAAACAGAATTCCCACATTTCATCTATTACTCCCCCATTTTGTCACGTATTGACAAAGACAACCCATTCAAAGAGTAAACAATAAACATATGCAACAAAGGATAAGAGGAAATAGAAAATTAAGGGATCACAAAACAATTCAATTGTATAGAAAATAGAGACAACTCCCTCTATGAAGAGTAACAACTCCCCCTATGAACAACAAAGTTTAAAAACAAACTTCTCCCCTTACAAAAATAGGAAAAACAAAACAAGTATTGGGAAAAACAGTTTTGAGGAAAATTTAGGAGGTGGGGATAAGAAAACACAAACCAAACTTAAAAACTAAGTTGAGGATACATATCAAATAAATATTCTCTTTTTCAATAAATGCAAACTTGACACTATGTGATCCATAAATATATGCATGCGATGTGTTTAAGAGAAAATATTTGCACATTGATTATCCATCATATCTCTTAAGAAAATATTTTCCTCAGTTCACACATAAAAAATAGCATATACTAAAATGTACAAAACTAAAAAATTAATCAATAAATTTTTAAATCAAGTTGAGTACCCAATTTAGCAAAGTGTGTGCATGTTATTTGTGAAAATAATGAGAGATACGATTGCAAAACTGCAAGATGGATATAAAAAAAAAGAAAAAAAAAGAAAGTGCAATGCATGTGAATCCTAAACATAAATGATGCATGAAAAAAAAAATTGGTCAAAAACTTAGAAAATGAAAATTTTTTAGTTTCGATTGATCGAGCATCGAATGAATACCAATTGAGTCAGGTAGAGAGCAATGATTAAAAATCAAGGGATTTTTGATCGGTCGAAAAACACATTCAATCGGTCAAAATCCCAGAAATTTGAATTTTTTGAAAAACTGCAGAAGATTATGCAGAAAGCACTCAATCCAAATAATTTCATGAATGAAATGCATGAGAATGAGTTTTAAAGTTTTTCAAAAACATTTGTTTTCAACCCAAAAACTTCAAAACAAGGTTTTTAATCATCAAAAACATAAATTTTGCCAACCCTTAAACATATTTTGCATCAAACACCATAGAAAACATAATCTTGAACGGTCAAACTAGATTCACACACAATTCCATGTACAAAGCTTAGCAAAGAATAATTTGTGAAGTGTGTGCAAACTAGTAAAAACGTGAGATACATGTGAGGTGAAATGTAGATAGTAATCAATCACAATTTCTATATTATTCATTACATAAATTTGAAAGTGACTATCGCCTAAAGAGTTACATCATATAACTCCCACATCTCCTAGAAAACAAGCTTGCAATCATGTAATTTATTTAGTTATTTTGCCTCATAATGTACACACCAATTTGATTTCTTTGTGTCATCTTTATTGTAGCCCAATAATGTACACACCAATTTTATTATTAATTCGATGTTACACCTTAAATTCTTTTTGTGGATGTGCTATACTTTCTCGAGTACAAAATCTTATGATATGCACTAAGGTGTTCATGATTGGCTAGTAAACAATGCTGAGATGGTTATTTATGCCTTTCTTTTAAGATGTTTTAGTCCTTACAATCAAAAGCATGTGACCTCAAAATTAAGATCATGTGATCAAAAATTATAAACACTCCTACACAACATGCACTACATAGCTAAAACTAACAAAGTGCATAAAAAATAAGTTCATCCAAGCTAAACAAGGTACACAGACATATTATGCAAAGATAATAGGCCAACCTCAATTACATATTTAAAATGTGTAATACAAAACACATAAAAATCTTTTTGGTTTTAAAAAAAAAATTTATGACAAACTAAAAGCACACATTATGCTTAGTGAATAAAATACAAAAACAATGCATGACAGTGTTAAATTAAGCTATAGAGGGTACACAAACAAGAAATATCAATTTCTTAATTAACCCATGAGTACATGTTGAAACTAGTATATACTTACACAAAATCAGAAATAGCTTAACACTTATACAACACATACTATTCAAGTTTCTCCATAATGTCAAGCATGTTCTAAATCAAGAGAGATATATCATAATTCATGTAATCCTTAAGAAAAATAAAACAAGACTCAAAATAAAATATTTTTGTCTTTTTGAAAAAATTTCAATGTTTTTGGATTTTTTTTAAAATAAAAAATAAACCTAAAAACAGAAACAATACATGTCCACAAATAATTGAAAGAATTAAATCAGGGACAGTTAAACAATACTCACCTTAGCAAGTCTTTTCTCAGCCATATAGCATGAGTCTTCGGCTTTGTAGGTGAAAATCCATGAGAAGCAGAATATATTTGAGGGATTACACCAATCTTCTGAGAAAGATTGAAATCTTGTAAATTCCTTTTACAAGCCAACAAGCTTAAATTTTTCAAAAGAATATGAAACAATTTATATGGACTTATGGCAGGAGAAATATCATCACATATCCTAGATTGAAATACAGAATTTTTAAATTTTAATTTATGATAATTAAGATGAATGTGACTGGAGACACCACAAAAGTGACAAACATGAACAAATTTAAGAACATCAGTATTCCTAATAACAAATCTAGTCTTAAATTTTGGTTTTTGCCTCAATAAAGAACAATTTGGTCTAATATGACCAACAATACCACAAAGGTGACAAGTAGGCACAAAAACAGATTTATTATGACTCTAACAGTAGGTTTAGACATAAGTTTAGAAACTTCAGCGTCTACATCAGAAGTTTTACATTTTTTTAACCTAGCAAAATAAGTTTTTTCTTTATTATTCCTCTTGAAATTAGAGATATAAACTTTCTCAGTTTAGGCTTAAGAGAAACAGAAACACTTCTATTATCAACAGTAAGCTTGGTACTATTCAAATTTTCAATTTTAGCTTTAGATTCAACTAATTCTTGTTCCAAGCTTTTCATCTTCTCATCTTGAGAGGAAATTTGATTTCTCAAAAATTCATTATTTTTATTAGATTCATCTAATCTAACAACCAATTCCTCTTTTTCAAGATTAGCCAATTTTAACTCTTCCTTGAATTTCTTAGAAATTTTCATAAATTTCAATAATTCCTTATGGAGAGTTTCACAAACATCAATAAAATCAACAGAAACAACAGTGTCCTTTTTATTCAAATCATCACAATCAAAAACAGTAAGACACCTAAGATTATCCATGATAATAGGGATTAAGGATCAACTCATAGATCAAAAGATCTAAACACTAGAGCTAACCCACTTTGATACCACATGTACATTTTTAGACCCCTGTAAAACTAGATTGTTTAACCTAATTAATTAACTAAGTGAATACTTAAGTTTATTATTCAGATCTAGGTTAAAACAAAACAATCATATCATGTAAAGCAGTGGAAAATAAAGAACACAAAGATCCGATGACCTAGGAAAACTAAACCGGTAAAAAACCTAGGGAGGATTTGACCTAGTTATCCTTAAGGTAAAACATATTCACTATGAAAGAATTGAAATTTGTATAATAGAACTTAGACCACTGACATTCTATTGTTACCTCGAGTAGAAAACTTACTACCACAACCCCATGATAGCTTCGAGTTCACAGACTACTTCTTTCTTTGATCTACAACAATCTCAAGTTCTCCTAATTGTGACTTTGAGACTTCACTCAAAGGTTTTGGATCTTCTTTAAGTTCTTTATGCAGCAACTAAAACAACCATCAAGTTCTTGATCTGAATCTTGATCTTGATAGCTCTAAGTGTGTGTATGAAGGTAAACATCTCTCAGATCTCACAAAAGATTCATCACACAACTCAACAAAAACTTTAGAGAGCTTTTGGGTACAAAACCCTAGATATACAAAAGAGACACACTCTTCTCTCTCTAAAAAGCCTTTTAAAAACATGCTTAGGGTTTCCTTTATATATTAGAAGAAGTAGACTTGAAACCCTAATCCTTAATGGGCTTGAACTGCTGTTTAGGCCTTAATTAAAATTTTGTAGATACGACTGTCGATTAATCGAGCTTATCTCTCAATCGGTTGAACCAGGTAGTTTTTGAACTCTTCTTTCTATAGCTTGTATATTCTTAAATCTTGACTTGAATCACCTTGAGCATTGTCTAATAATACCTATAAACTCTAGGATCTATATCTAGACAAGTTTGTGTTCACGACTTGCCAACTGTTCTAAACTTTTAGAACCTAACACATACACTAGTGTTTATACTCGTCCTAAAATGAGTTAATCTCCCATAGTAGCCCCCATATACTCAGTGTTAACCCGATGCTATACTCTTCCCAAAATGAGTTAATCTCCTATAGTAGCCCCCATATACTCAGTGTTAACCCGATGCTAGGGCAAACTCAACAATAAGTGAGACATATGTTGAGGACTTTAGCCGTTGTCGTGAGAGATTCTTGGGTTGAAATGGGAGTTAAGAACTTTGCTTTGTTGATCATTGGTTGGAGCCTTCCTTCCTTTTGCGGTCAGACTTACGGCTCACCATTCTTGCATTTTTAAGCTACAACAAAAATATTCACAAATATTTTATAAAGCAAAAGATGTAGGATAATTCATCCATAATAATAATATCTAAAAATAATATAAATGAGTGGGAGCAATTTTTTTTCCCTTTAATTTGAAAGTCAATTCTCCCTCCATCCTCAAAATTCTTCACTTCTTGGATGGATTCTAGAGGTTAGAGCAATTTTGTCACACGTTTTAGAGCATTGCCAGTAGCACAATGAGCTAAGGATGAACCTTTTTTCAGCTCCACTTCACAATGCTATTCTTGCACTACAAGACATCATATGGTTTCTCTTGAAATGACAAGTTGGTGTGAGAAAAACCATCTCTTTGCTTGTTTCACTTCATTGGAGGAATCATTTCTTTTGTTTCAGTTACTTGACTCTTGAGTGGAGTCACCAAAATGTTGAGGACGTTTTTGCGACAAGGGCCAAAAATGCAAAATTAGCTTAAATCTCCCCTTCGGTTCTTTAGAAATGTTTATTTGTAGAGAATCAAGCCCAAAATTTCAAATGTATAATGAACAAAAGGATAATTGTGTTTTAACAAGAAAGAAATCAAAATGCCATAATTGAAATACAAGAAAATGCTGAAAAAGTACACATGTTTGAAATTTCAACCTATAGTCAGTGAGAAGAGAAAATTGAGAGAGGTTGAGAGAAAGAGAGGGAAGGTTCCCTTGTACCCATATTTGCACCCCTAAACTTCAAAATTGTGAGAATGTTAGCTAACTGAATAGACTTTTTCTCTAAAGTTTTAGCTCTGAGGGTAGAACGTGGATTCTCCATTTTGAATCTGATTAGGGCCTTTTGTATTAAGTTTGAGGTGCTCTAAGTGACTGGTTTTTAGTTAATAGAAGAGGTTTTGAACCCTAAGGTATCAATCAAAGAGGTTATGATTAGATTTTCTTTAACTGGGTAAAAGGGTTTGCTTGCTTTTTGCATAATTTGGGAAATAAAGTAGCCTAAATTCATGGGCTGTTGTTTCCTAGACATGGTAGGTTCTTGGAGGCTGCATTTGGTTATTGCAGAAGACAAGACCAGCCACTTAGGGTCAATTATATGTTTTAGGCAAAAAATGGTAGAGCAGAAAAGTTAGGCCACAGTCAGCCAGAGAATAAAAGCTATTTTGGGGCGAAAATTTCGGGTACAAGATTTCCTCCATAAGATAGACATTCTACCAGTGTCTGTCGCCCACTTAGTAGCATACATGAGTTGGGCTCATGCAAAAGGTCCGAAAGAAACCGACCCATACCTTCTAAACCACACTTCCTCAAATTTTCCAATAAGTCCTGGGCTTGGGTCATGCTTAAAAGAATAAATAAAATATAATACATGAATTGAACCCACAAGGAAGTCAAGCTTGTAAAAAATGTGTCGCAAAAATGGATATTAACAATGGGTATATGTTTATTGTTGTTAAAGTGACGTAGGACAAGGGAGACCAAGGTTTAATAGGGTTTTAGAAATGAAAACAAATGTAAAATTCAAGATTTGGGTTACTGTGAACGATGCTGTGAATAGTAACCATGAAGATTAAATAAAAGATAAATTCCTAAGAATCACTCCTTAGGTTCCTTAGCATCACACCTAGGAATAGTCTACATCACACAAACTGTAACAAGCTTGTAGCTCTAAACTCTGAAAATATTATTAATCTCTACCTCAATAGAAAATATTACAACTCTTTAAATATAAGAATAAACCTAATTCTAGTGGAACTAGGATTTCTTAAAAACCTAATAAGAGTTGGACTTGGACTCCTTGGGCTTTAATACTAAACCCAAATTAAATAACTAAACTTAAATAAAACTAAAATAAAACCCAATGGTCTAATAACATAGCCCATTCGAGTAAACATAAAATTACTAAAATACTCCTAATACTTAAAACTAATTAAAAGTCTTAGGACGCCTTTAGTAGTTTAGTAGGCTATTAGTATTTTAATTTGGAAGTAAGATTATTTTTGTAATAAGGCAATTAGGGTTTCCTAACCAATTAGAACTCGGGTTTAGTAATCCTTTATAAGCAACCTATTGTACTCTTTGAGGAGATAACTGATATTTTGATGAATAAAAAAATTGGTGTTTTGGTCTCTCTTTGGTCTGGTGTTGACTCTAGATCAATCCTAGGTGCTGATTCCTAGTGGTTTCCCCACTTGGTGCCAACTCCAAGTTAGACCTAGGTGTTGACTCCAAGCCTAATAGCTTAGTTGCTTGGAAATTTTTTTTGTTGATGCTGAAGTCAGTTTTAATCAGCTCTAATATCACCAAATCAATCTAAACACTGATCAAGAATAAGCATGACCTTGGTTTATGGTCTGAACAATTTTTTTGAATATCAAAATTTTTTGAAACATTACTGTAATGTGGTGTGAACAATTTTCTGGTTGTCAGGTTGGAAGAGAGGTTTCAGAATGTTTAGAACAAGCAATGGCCAGAAAAGGCCTAAATATGCAGGTAGCAGCACTGGTAAGCGCTCTTAGCATCCTTGTACAATTTACCTTCTCTTAAGGCCTCGTTTGGGAGGAGGGAATTGAATGGAAATGAATGAAAAGAATAATTTTAGAATATTCTTCCATTTTCTTGTTTGAGAGTTTTAATGGAGAGAATGGAAAATCTATTCCCTTGTTTGGGAGTTTAAGTGGGAGGGAATGTAATGGGTAGGAGGGAACACTCATTCCTCTCTATTCCCTTAAAACTTCAAATTTTTATTTCCTCGAAATTGGGAGGAATGGAAGGGAATGAAATTAGATTTAATAAATTTTTTACTAAAACTTCCAAAATACCCTTATATATTCAACCATTTATTTTAAAATATGGGTCTAATAGTAATTGTGGGGGAGTAAAATATGGGCCCATGATCTAGGCCCAAGAACGACGTTTCGTCAACAATACGCCCGAGGAGAAGAAGTCGCAGAGGACCGTTGTAACTAACAGTAGAACGCGTAAGGACCCAAAGAGGCTGGTCCGAGAGTAAGACGCTCCTCGGACATGACGTCTGATGGTGAGAGGAACCTCGGCTTTCCCTTAGTCCACCCTCCAGGAAGTTCCAGAGGTAAGGATAGATTACCAATGCATATGGAAGGGATAAGGATGCAGAAATATCTTGAGGAAAAGCTGCTACCACCGCATTAAATGCATCACAGCTGCTTTCCTGGCCGCATTTATGTGGAGAAGACCCCTGAACAGTGTGGAAAGTGATCTTTATCCCCAGGAAGTCAAAAAGCTGTAAGAAAGGAAATGGAAACTCAAGTACCGTGCTAGATGACAGACAAGTGGACGATGAGATCGGATAATGAAGGACTATATAATGGAATAAACCCTTCATAAGTGGGGGGGAGAAAAAAAAAGAAGAAGAAGAAAAAGAAAGGAAAAAAGAACATCAAGAAACAACTACTGTAGCACCGGGAAATAGGCAACCTAAAAGAGAGCATCTTATCCAAGATCATACCCCTCGGATTTGATTATAACCCATGAAAATTACCCAAACCTTACTCCTCGGACGTAAAATCTTAGCTCGATTATGTGTTTTAGCCTCCTCGGCCAAGTACCCAGATCCCAGTAACTGTTGTAGAAATCGCTGCTAGCCCAATTCTTTAACCCACTCTCTCACAAATTTATTGTATTGGGCTTGTTGGGCCCATTTCCTGTTTCTATTAAGGTGTGGGCTACAATTCGTGACCCTACAGTAATATTGTTATAAAATGAATTGAAATAGTGTTTTACTATCTTAGGGTCATTGACAATTTGAAATAGTGGGATGCAATAAGTTAAAGCTTTATTTGCGTATTGTAATTTCCTTTAACTTGATTTGAAAGCTGGCTCACCATATGATATGGCGTTACATGATATCTTAGATTTAGTTGATGGTGTTTCTTGCTTACATATGTGATATGCAGAGTTTATATTCTTACCTTTGAATTGTTTGGTTAAAGCTGCAACTCCGTTAAGCTGTGTGAAAACAATAGAACGCACAAAGATAAATTTAAAAAATATATATTTAAACACAACTACGCCTTAATCTAAAAATTTATTTAGATACATGAATCCTTGTTTCACTTTAAGCCCATCGAAGGCCACGATTTTTGAGCCAAGAAATTGTACATAAATTTATAGTAGCTTACTATGAATCTTTGCCTGACGTGGTTACGTGTTTGATTTATGTTAGTTTTTCCTAATCATACTACATAATTAATGCCTTCTGTGTTAAGTAAATTGAAATGGACTTGTGTTTTTCAGGACATACTCAGTAATTAATATGGTGCCTTTTTTTCTTTACCCCCATACCTCACAAGCACTTATACTTATAGAGTGACTATCGTACATCCTTAATGCGATGATTACTTAACAAGTATATGGTACATGTTAATACAATCATAATAATTTCCGAGGAAGCTGTGATACATAATAGATCTTTAGAAGTTTTTAGGCTACTAATATTGACCTAAGTAGGCATTGTTTATAGCTTTCTGTTGGATATTACTTTCCTGTTCCACTGTTAAAATATCGCAATTTTTTTTTAAGGGCAAACTGTATTTAAAGGTAATAACATTGAACTTATAAGAAAAAAAGGTAATATCATTACTTCTTGAGTAGATATTAACCACCATTCTGATAGCTTTGGCTCTTAACATATTTGTTCGTTATTTTTGAACATATAGGATATTGTCCATTAAAGGAGAGGTCCTGATTACCTTGCCGTTATTCTTCTTTTTAATATATAGTTATGGTTTTTATTGCTTTTAAGCAATGTGATAAAACTAGGGTTGTATTTGGCATTGACTTAAAAAGCTAGTTTATTTTACTATTTAACTTATTTTTACTATTATTCATTCATGAGCCCCATTACACTAAATAAGTTATTCCCAAACGGATACTTAAGTGCTACATTTTTTTCACAAACTGAAAAAACAAAGAAGTAATTGATATTGGATCAGTCATTGATCAATAATAATAGTGGGAGGGAGATATGGTTGTTAGGATCCTAAATGATGTTATAGTAACCATTTTCAGCGTTGAAAGTTGAAATCGATAGCTTGGCATTGTAAAACATCTTTTAGAAAAGTGATTAATGGCCATATGTATGTACAGTTTATGATGTGTGTTTTCTATGAATTTATGTGATGATTATGAAATATTTAGTTAAACCTAGTTGGAGTAGATTGGCTTAATTAATCAATATATAGTATTAACATATAAAGATTGAACTTAGAGTTGTGAGCTTTCCTTGTGGCTCATACAGAATCGTTCTACCATTTTTACGACGTTTCTGTGCGAAACTGTGGATATGACGATATCTCATTATGATAACAACATATTTTAGGCCTTTTGAGTGTGACAAGTTCTCTTGCATGAAATATTATACCCTGTTAAGCTATTTATCTTAGCATTAATTTTTATCATCATCATTATCTTGACGTTGGAAATGTGTATATTTACATGGTGATGAGCAGATGAGGTTCAGATCTTTTGAGGGATAATAGTTATTCCTTTTTTTTAACCCTCTGATTTCTGATAGATCTATTATTTGTTTTGAGCAATTTCCCCTTTCTACTCAACCTCAAGCTTACTGGGCTTAGGCCAATCTTAGCGTTTGCGTGTAAACCATCAATCTTTGGCACTTCTAAATTCTAATGTATTAAATGACATGCATGCGTAAGAACGTGCAATGTGACATGTAATTGGTTTGTGTTTATTTACAACTCGAGTTACTTGTGCAACTATTGCACTTAGATTTTGTGCATAATTTTATTTATGTTCTTAAGCAGGTTAATGATACAGTGGGAACTTTAGCTCTTGGACATTATCATGATCCAGACACTATTGCTGCTGTTATAATTGGAACAGGTACAAATGCCTGTTATTTGGAGCGGACAGATGCTATCATTAGGTGTCAAGGGGTTCTTACAACTTCTTGAGGCATGGTATCCTTTCTTTGTGTCTCTAGACAGACATCATCAGATTCTTTATCTGATGAATTGATTTACTTATTTATTTGATAAAGTTGACTCATCCTACTTTGCATCAGGTTTTCAACATGGAATGGGGAAATTTCTGGTCATCTCATTTACCGAGAACTTCTTATGACATCGAGTTAGATGTCCAAATGATGATCAGGTAAGGTTCGGTTGCCTTCCCAGTTAACATTACTGGTACTGTATGTTTGGGGATTAAATCAAATGTATGATATTTTGTCCAGGGCTTTGAGAAAATGATATCAGGAATGTATCTTGGTGACATTGTGAGGAGAGTAATTCTGAGGATGTCATAAGAGGCAGAAATATTCGGAGATATTCTTCCAAAGTTATCAATGCCCTTTATTTTGAGGCTCTCTCTCTCTCTCTCTCTCTCTCTCTCTCTCTCTCTCTTACACAACAACGTATGCAGACACAAGATAGTTGCATTTATGTTGCTCACATGAGACTTGCTATGTGTGCTTTCAATCCTGCTGCCTGTTGGCTCCTAATTCTATATAAAGATGCAAGTTTAGCTTCCTAAAATATCAAGGGTAGAGTCCAATACTATAATACTGTAGCAAACCTTGGATAATAAAAAATAAAATGAGGATCTACCCAAGCTATTGTCTTTTTATAGGGCCTCTATATAGTGTTTCTGTTTTGTCTGTGCATAGGTAAAAATTTTACATTTGCTCGATGTTATTTCGAATAGCTTGATGTTATTTTTATCCATGACTATTAATTGATTTTTTTTATCTTTGCTAGAAAAGGATTAATTGTGTTTTGACATTTATTGTAATTTAATGTCTAGGCATTCAAATGTAATATTGATCTTATAGAAATATAAACAACTAAGTACATAGTTATTTATTTATCAACTAAAAATGAATGGAATTATAATATAGCATATGCATTTGGAGATTGTGAGAATGTGAAGGAGTGTTTGAAGAAACCTATCAAGGTGCTTTAGATGAAGGAACAATGAATTGAATTGTAACAGGAAGGAATAATGATGTAGTTAAACATTTAAAAGCCTGTGAATCAGAACCAGATTCGTAACTCCTAGGAGCTAAAGGCAAGTTTGAAATAATAATGATATTACATAAGCATACAATTACACGTGCCTGAACTAGGATTCCTTGATATTCAGCATATTCTTTTGCATTTGTTTGCAGTATTGTTATGCTTGTAATACAGTTTAATGCCTTCTGAACACTCAATTAATGCAACAGGTTATAACTTTGTTCCCTTTTTTGTTTCAGGACACCGTTGATGGCTGAGATGCATGAGGATGACTCTCCTGAGTTGACAGAAGTAGCAAGAATCTTGAAAGACACATTGGAGGTAGACAAATATTCCATTCAGTTTTCCCGTTTCCTGGTTGAATGATTAACCTCAAATTGATAAATTGGTTCTTTGATAATGTGTTTATTTGATGGGCTTTTGTCATTTCAGATTCCTGATGTCCCTTTAAAGGTTAGAAAGCTGGTTGTAAAGGTATGCGATGTGGTGACTCGTAGGGCTGCCCGATTGGCAGCTGCTGGTATTGTAGGTATCTTGAAAAAGATCGGCCGGGATGGAAGTGGTGGGATCACGGGTGGGAGGAGTAGAAGTGATATTAAAATGAAAAGAACAGTTGTTGCAATTGAAGGGGGTTTATATACAAGCTATACAATGTTTAGGGAATACTTGCATGAAGCCATGATAGAAATATTGGGGGAAGAAGCAGCTCAACATGCAGTGGCCGAACCACTTGAATTTTTTTTTTTTTTTTTAAATATCCTAAACATTTTGTAAATTTTTAAATAACCTTATCATTTTGGCCCCTCATACATGATAATATACATATATATTTAAGAAAGTCTAAAAATAAACTTAATTTTCATTTAAATAAAATACAATTCATAAATACATATGTCAACAAATTACAATAATTAAATATTCATCATCTTTAAAATGAACACATAAGTATTTTAACAATTATCTCAACAAATAAAAGAGAAAAAAATTGAGTTATGAAGTATTGTATATTATTATTTTACATTTCACATACACACAAAAATTTATATATGGCCCCTCCAAAAATAAATTTCTAACTCCGTCACTGTTAACATGTCATTCTTATGGTCACCGAAGATGGATCAGGCGTCGGAGCAGCTCTCCTTGCCGCGACACAGTCATCTGACTGTGTGGATAACGTACAGTTGCTATAAATATATTATATATATATATATACATACATTATTCATATATATATATACATATAGCCCCTGTAAATGTAGAATTCATTTTCCATATCTTCTTGTATAAAGGGAAGGATTGTCCATATATTTTTTTTCTTGGTGAAATTTCCATCAATTTATAATTTGATGCTGGCAATGTGAAAATGGTGTTCTTTACAAAGAATTCCTCTTCCAAGTTTTTATTCTGAGTAATTCATTTCATTTCCAAATGTTCAGTAATGGGGCATTTGAGTTTGAAACAAAAGGTGATGTTATGCCAATCTGACATTAATAATCCACACCTGGGGTGATTCTCAACTGTTGACATTTTGATCCAGTTTCGAAAGGGACATCTCAGTCTCACACACAAGTATATAATATAAGCAAAATCATTAGGTCTCCATTGCAACACGTTGAATGTTGTCAACCCCAGATCACCAAAAAGAAAAAAGAAAAAGAGATTGCGTAAGAAAACCCATTCAAAGCTAATCTCTCTCTCTCTCTCTCTCTATATATATATATATATATAGAAGCTTCTAAGAATACGTGGGAATTGAATTCTGACGAATAAAAATATCCGAAAGGTTTAGAGTTGTCATATAAATAAATATGATAGGCGACGGTCGAAAATGACAATCATTTACGAAGGGAACAGTGCAATGCATGTTACGAATATAGTATTACTTTTGTGCACGTCAATCGAAGCTATATTACTCCTATCAGCTCTTAATTACTATATTGTGCAGCCCATTAGGCCTTTTCATCTACTCTTTGTACCACTTCGGCGATGAGGTTTAAGACCATGTTTAGACCATGCTTGCGTTCAAAAATTATTATGTTAATAATTTCACATATGCATCATCTCTCTCGTGACATATATACGAGTCTCGTACAATTATGGGGTTCATATATTGTAAGAAAAATGATAATTTGTATTTTGTATGACATATATATATATAACATGGTTTCGGTTAATGTATAAATTAATCATTCATTTTAGAAAACTTTCTATAAAAAATTTGAAAAAATTAGTCATTTTTTTTTATTTTTCCATAAATAGTTCTCTAAAATAGTTTGTTAATAAATACCTTAAGGGCATATGTTAGTAAACCCATATAACATGTCTCCTTTTCTAGCTTAAAAAAAAAACTTTCCATACGAGGGTGGACTACAAACATAGGACTCATCCTCATAAGATAGATGTTTTATATTCCCTTACACTAAAGGGTTGTGTTTATTACACATAAACTATTACACACAAATTGAAACCGTGAATTTAAATTTAAAAATCGTGACTTCAAGTCATTATTTCTATTTAAAAATGAAAGGTGCGGAAAACTGTGCAACAAATATTATCCTTACACCAAATTCCACCTTGAAAGTGGGAGTATATAGTTTATACTAGTTAGAGATATTTGCATCATTGTAAGACAACTTCAATACGTTTCAGTAGACATGTACCTCGACAATAATGTCAAACTAAATTACTAAAGTCCTAAATTTTCATTTCATACACAGTCATTTATTATGTTATCATGACCATTAAATTTGTAGTAAAGTGGCATCTATTTATCTTTCTTATGACGATGCTTGAGATAAGTATGGTCCAAATTTGTAGGGTTACTTAGAGCTCTTTTTGGGAGTTAACCTTATTTAGAAATATCCCTAAAAAAAAAAAAAAAAAAAAACCTTATCTGAAAATCGTATAAAGAAGATGAAATTGTCATATTTTTTGTCCAATGGCATGCCTTTATTTTATTTTATTTTTTATCATACAATTAATTGCAAGGAAGAAATGGATGAAAACCTCCTTATAAGTGTACCCCACATCCACGTCACCCCAAAATTAATACTTTGAGATTTAATGTGGTTTAGACATTTATAATGTGTGATCGTCGTTTCTTGAGATAAACTTGAATGTTGCTTGAATTTGGAGTTCAAAGTCATGCAATATTAGTGGTGGACACGGTTGAGGATCAGTAAAAATTGATTACATCAACAGTTTGTAAAAATATTATAAAGTAGTTTTTAGATGTAACATTACCTAATCTGTAAACAGATAATTATACTTTTTTTTGCCTTCGTGAGTCTTAAGGACCTGAAAGCTACAACCGATTGTGAAAACTCATAGGCTGATTTTCCTCCCACTGAAATTTCCTGTGGCGGCAAATACGTCATCACCAATACTCTTAATAGTATTCTGTAGTTTCAAATGGCAAGGAAGAAGCTTCAGCTACATGGAGCTGTTTTCTTAATTAATTCAAATATAGTAAATACCCCCCAAAATTTGGGCTTACTCCAACGAACCTCGAAATTTGGGCTAATGCCAACCAAACTTCGATTGTTAACTACATTTTAGAGAAAATATAAGATCACATAATTTTTCACAACTTTATGTTATAACTGTGACTTGGCAGAATGTGATTGGTAAAGAAAAATAATGAATCCATGTGTAAGTGATAGTTAATTACTTACAATCCGCCACGTAAGAGTTGTGGCAAAAAAATTGTAGAATAATTTGTAGTCCTAGAACTACACTACATTTGATCTTTTTTCTAAAAGCAAAATAGAACTACAAACCTACAGCCACAGTATAAATAAAGGACATGTTAACATCTTTGTTTTGCACCCACCACCAGTTATACAATTACAGACAAACAAAATGAGTCATTTCAATAAAAACGTATCACCATTGTTGTTGCTTGCACTGTTTATAATTGTTACTAATTTCTCTATGAATGCAGAAGCTGTAGCAATTGAAATCTATAATAACGTGACTGCTAAAAACTTGAAAGCTAAAGCCGATTGTGGAAACACAAAGGTTGATTTTCCTACCACTGAAATTGCCTATGGTGACAAATACGTCATCCATGATACTCTAGGAGTATACTGCCGTTTCAGTTGGCAAGGGGGAAGCTTCAGCGACATGGAGATTTACGATTCTCAGTCTTACTCATGCGATCCTTGTGATTGGCGGCTTCAACCCAAGGGTCTATGTTATTATGGTACTACAGGACCTGCTATTGGTGTTTTTTGTCATGATTACGATTATTAAATTTATGTTTTTCCATGGTGTGTTGTAATAAAGAAGATTCATCTACAATAGTGTTCTCTTTCTGGGTTTTCGAATAAAATAATCATATTATTTGGAGTATTATGAATGTATAGTCTTGTGAAACAACAATTTCAATGAGATTTTTATAAACATGTATGTTCGAGTTTGGATGAATCATATCACTCTATATGTTTCGATGGAAATCCTTGTGTAAAGATTGTTTTTTGTTTTTGTTTTTTTTTGTTTTCAGTATTTGGTAGCAAAAAAACGATGAGTAAAAAGAAAACTATCTTTGATTAACATAAATTGTATGACTTATTTTTTTAGATTATTTGTACTAATATTTTTTGGAAAACAACTCTATCTCACAGTAAGTTAAAAGGAAAGTTAGGAGATTGTTTTTCAACTCATTTAAAATTGCTACCAAATATTGGAAAATGAGATAGTTTTATAGAAATTGTTTTTTGGAAAATGACTTATTTTCTAGAAAATATCATTGCTAAAACAAACAGAGCTCTAGTTTAGTAGTAATAACATCATTTGCCTCACAGTGGTAGCTCTAAGAATTTTTTTTAAGGATTGTCATTAAAAAACTTAAATTATACAAAATCTAACAAAAAGAGAACTTTATATATAGACAAAAAAAACCACGCAAATACATAAAGTCTTATAATTTTCTTATTTTGAAATCATTTCTCATTATCAATGCTGCAAATTACATTTCTTTCGAGATTTTAGTTAAATAAAAAATTTCTAGGGTCTTTTCTTTTTATTTGTAAGGATATAATAAATTGTTAAGAGAACCAAAGTAACTTAGTTGTAGCCTAAGGCTACAACTCTTACTAAAAAAATTAACAAGACTATATATTTTGAAAATCTAACTGTTGAATTGCATGTTCTTTATATTCTTAAAACACCTGTCAAATTTAATGCTAATGGGATGTTATTTAGTATTTAATCCATAAACTTATTTTTTATGTATAATTTTAGATTACAAAAATTCGAAATTTAAACATTTGATTGATGACATAGTTATTAATTTTTTATCTTCATGAAATTTTGAAAGTATGAAAGGTATAAGAAGAAAATTTAATCCAAAGGTGGATTTGTCAAAATTCACATCTAATACAAAAAATATTGAGTGGAGTTATAACCTTAATTTACAACCAAATTTGTTGCTAAATTTTATCCAAAGTTTAATCATGTTGGGCCTAAAAAGATTTAGGGTGGTCACAAATTTTTTAGAATTTATATTTAATAATAATAATTTTTATCATACTTTTTGTTGAAAGTATGCTAAAATATACTTGTACTTAGAAAAAATGAAAAAAAAATGAAATTTTAAAAAGTTGTACATAAAACTTAAAAGTTAAAATTGAGCTTATAAATGCATGCTGAATGGACACTAGGTCAATATGATATAAGTTGTTAGCAAATATAACAATTATGGTATCATGTGACTTTGTACTATTTATTTAAAGTGACACAAAAAAGGGCTTACCATTTGACATAAAACCCCAAAGGTAGACTCTATCTTATTTTACCATAAAGTAACACAAAAAAATGGCTTATCATTTGACATAAAACCCCAGAGGTAGACTCTATCTTATTTTACCATATCATAGATTAAAATCTAAAATAACATAAAAATAATTAGAAAATAGTAAAGTTAATGTTCAATGTGATACGCATTATCAACTGATTTGATGAAGTGATCGTCATGTGTAGTATATATACTATACCCATTAAAAAAAAAAAAAAAAGTTGGTATCATTATGTGGAATTCCTCCAAATTATTGTACTAATATATGGTAAATATTGTGATTGAAGGAAAATTATTAAGTATTTTCGAAGTGCAAAAACATGATACTTCTCTCACTCACATGAATTGTAAATCCTAATATAAATTTAATTAGTAAGATCTACTATTATGTAAAAGAGTTGTTGTATGAAAGATTCGTAACAGAGAATATTTTCTTTGGTTGAAACAGGGTTGGCAACATGTGAAGCTTAGGGGGTTCAAATGAACCCCCTGAGTTGGCACCCAAAAAAAAGAATTATGTATAATAATTTTGTTTTGATCATTTAAAATAAAATTATGAACCCCCTAACCCAAAATTTTTTAATGTTCAATTGAAATAAGTTTGAATATGATCCTCTTGACAATATTTTACCTTTTTTAAACAGGAAATGTTACACAAAAAAGCAATTAAACAATTAGGCATGGGTGTCTCTAAAAAATAAAAAATAGAAAATAGACAAGGGGCATAGGACAGGGGAATGATTGGAGTGAAGATAAATGCAAATGTTAACACAACAAAATTTTAAAGGGAAACTGAAATAATAATTAAAGCTCAATTATAACTATTGGTGTGATCACAATAATAATGAAAATAACACAAAAATAAACTGAATAATACTTCTGAATATTATTTATTTGAAAATTAAAATACACAACACTATTTGGATTGTGGCGCGACACTCATTCTCTTTAAGGAGATTTAAGCCATTGGTTGGCTAAATCGGTGCAGTATGGTTAGAACAACCTCTATACAAAGTGTTCAAACTCAGTATTGGGTCTGAATAAGTCTATTTATAGGCTCAATGGGTCTCACAAAATTATTACTCAAATTAATTTAATTAATTAGGTCCACAATCCTAATTTAGTAGGTGTTACAAGATTAATTGTTGGACATAAATCTGATGGGCTGGAGTTACACAATTAATGGACTAGATAAGGACTTTCTGAAGAATAAACAGGCCCAAACAGCTAATCCATTAAGTGGGTGAATGACTCTTCATTTTCCGTAATAAAAATGTCATTTACTCACTAATGAATATGAAAATTTATTCTGAATGTATTTAGCCTAATATCTGGAGAAATTATTATTTACAACGAGAGAACTGCTAATGTGGTCCTCCCTGACTAATGAGATGTAAATGTATGTGCAAGCTTCCTAATCGGTAAAAGGAATAAAAAATAAAAATTACCAAATGATATCACATTTACATAAATAACAACATTTTATTGGTTGTGAAGTCAGGGAAAACCATGTTAGCAGTCTTCCTGGTAGACCTAATAATTTCTCTAATATTTGAAGCAATACATATCAACCCATTAATTACCGCAATTAAAAAGAATAAAAGAGTTTCTCTGTTTTTCAATGTGGGATTAGACATTCTACTAACTCGTTATCTTCCATATTAACTCCCATATCTTTACAATTATATTTATGTTGTAATATAATTACATAATATTAAAATGCTCCCACAATAACAAAATTGATTAATATGTTTATTGTATTTAGAAACAATAAATAATTTCTAAAATTTAATTTTAGCTACAATAATTAATATGTTTATTGTATTAAGAAACAATATATCAAATGAACTTATAGTTTATCTTTTGTTCTCTTTAGACAAATTTGTAATAAGAAAACCACCTAAACTGCAAAATCCATTTCTTACTCAAGGCACATCTTCTTAGTTCTTCTTGATCCTCCTACATTAATGATATTGGTTAAGACATGACATGGGTGAAAAAAATCATTTATTATTATTATTTTTAAAAACTTACAAAACAAGTATGAATAACATTATTAGCCCTAATTTAAAACTATCTAATAAATTCTACAAACCCATCCTCCTAATTAAAAATATATAAATTTTTAACACAATTAAAAAATGACAAAACTTATATATAGTACCTTAAGCGATGTTCTTTAAGTTCTCATCTTAAGATTCTGCCATGTGGTTACTTAACTTAAAAAATACATTTCCATCCATGAAAAAAAAAATCACATGACAAAATCTTAAGAGATGAACCTAAGAAACAACACTTAAGTACTGTATCTAAGTCTTACTCATTAAAAAAATAGTCGTAGTTAAACAAAAAGGGTAAATTACAACTTACCCATACGTGATTTGATCGAAATTTAAGTTGCCTACATGTGGTTTGAAATTTAACACTTTACTCACATAAGGTTTAATCGAAATTTAAGTTGTCTAACTATGATTTGAAATTCATATTATAAGTGTTTCGTCGTATTCTTTTTAATCTTATATTTTATATGTTTTTTAAGGAAATTGACGTAAAAATGAAACAAAATTATATATTTAACCATATTTTACATCACTTTAACTGAGCACCTCACATGGGCACAATGTCAAAGTGTCAAATTCATACCACATGTAGGTAATTTGGCGAAACCGCAGGGGTTGAGTTGTAATTTGAAAAAAAAGAAGAAAAAAGAAAAAGAAAAAAAAAAGAGGCTCCATCTCGAACTGAATAGCTCATAAACCCTCGAAGGTTGGAACAAACACTTAAAGAAAAACGTTCGAACTATTCTACTTCTCTCTCTGAATATGGGGACAGAGATCAAATCGAAGTCACACACGAACGACAACAGAGGCAACAACAGCAGGAAGAGAAAGCCGCGCTATCTTCCCCACAATGTCTCTCTCTCTTCTCTCTTCTTATAGTATTGTTTTTGTTGTGAGCTTGGTTATTCATCATGTACATGGTTTTTTTTGTGTTACAGAAGGCTGTCAAGAAGAAGGGTGCGTACCCATTAAGGCCAGGAGTACAAGGATTCTTTATCACCTGTGATGGGGGCCGAGAACGCCAGGCCTCTCATGAAGCCATTAACGTTATTGACTCTGTATGTCTCTGTGTTATCTATTATTTTGTTTGTTGGAATTAATTTTTTGGTTTTTGCTCATGAAATTGCCTTATGGGTATATGTTTATTGTTGTTAAAGTCTATTTCTTTATGCTTTCCTTTTCTGGGTTCTCAATAATTAACTTACATCATGTTTCCCTAGTATTGACAGAAGTTTGGGGTTGAATTAGAATGACATTTAGTAAAATTACTGTTTGTTGTGTGACAGATTTTTTTTTTTTTTTTTTTTTGAAGTTAAAATAAGTGTTTGAAAGGAAAAAGAAAATGGAAAATTTTGCCCAATTAGGTTGGAGATTTGGGAAAAGTATGGTTTTGCTTGTTTTCTGTTGAATATATGGATAAATAATTTGAAGAATTATTTGAAATGCAAGTGGAATCTGGCTGAGTATTTGAAAGAATGAAAAAAAAAAGAAAAAGAGAAGGGTTTTCAAGGTCAAATTGTTTATTTGCGATATGGGGAAAAATTGGGTTTTGGGTGCTTAGAAATGATTTCATTGGAAAGTTGTGACTCAAAGGACAATAATGATATGCATTTAATCTTTGAGGATTTCACATTCTCCCTATTCAAAAGATAATTTCTATGATATTTCTTTTTTTTTGTTAGTAAAAAATTAGGGAAAGGAATATTGTTTATGTTTTCTTAAGGATTATTTCTTCTTCATTTTTAATAATCTACCCCTTCAATATTCAATTCAAACATAGTGTGGATGCTTGTTCAATTTGAATTCAACAACATTTGTTGTCTCTTTATGCTCCTTCTATGGTAGTTGTGATTATAGTAATGTGATTGTATGGGTCTTGTGCTTCACTTCTAGTTCCAACTTGATTTTCAAAGTTCTGTTCCCTGGTTTTCATTGAAGTTTGGTCAGACATAGATAGAACCTGTATAAGCTTTATCGTAACTATGTGTGTAAGCGGAAGTGTTTCCATGTGACACTGTTGTTTATGAAGTTTGACAAAATATATAGAGAACCTTGGAATGAGCTTTATATTATGTTTTGTGTGTGTGTGATATTATTATTCTTGGATGCAAGAAAATACAAAATTCTGAACATTATGTTCCCCTTATCAATGAGGTGGAGTTAAGTTAGCTACTCTAATGCTGGTTGATTACTTGATTTGTTTTGTTCCATTTCCTTTCAGTTTTATGAAGAGCTAGTCCATGGGAAGGATTTGGGTGTGAAGCTTGCTGAGTTACCTAATAAACCTTCAAATAAGAAGATTAAGTTCTCATATTCTGACTCTTCTGGTAGCGATGATGATGATGAGGAGGAGGAGGAGGTGGAGGAGGACGATAAATCAGATACTCGTGGGGATGATACTGCTAGTCATAAAGAAGCAATAAATCAGGAGTCCAATCCTCAAGATTCAATAAATCAGGAGTCTGATCCTCATACAAAAGATGATGTGAACCATGGAAGTCAGACTGAAGAAAAAGATAATGATAATGATGGGGATGGTAAGAATGATGAGAATCAACCAGATAATGATAATAATGGGGATGGTAAGAATCATGAGAATCAACCAAAAGAAACTGAGGAGCCTCCAGCAAAGAAACAATGTGTAGAAACAGTTGCAACGAAATCTGTGATCCATGCAAAAGTGGAGGAGAAGTCCATTGATAAACTAATTGAGGCTGAACTGGAAGAATTGGGAGATAAGAACAAGGTGAGTTAGCTAGAGCTGCTAAACTTTCTGGCTTCATTTGTTCTATTTTATTTTAACTGTATCAGATTTGAAGGCCAAACCTGAATATGTCAGAAATTGTTCTCAAGTTTCTATCTCCCCATTTTTTTTTTTTTGGAATATTTTTGTTCTCCTTGTGCATTTTCCTGGCCCTTCTTCTAATTGTTGTTATTTTATCTTATTAACTTTTGTTCAAATACTTTTATCTCTCCCCTGCCTCTGTAATATTGTGACTATTGTACTTTAACAGAGTTGAGGTTTCAATTATCCAGATGAAATCCTTGTTTTCGAGAGCTTTATTTGAGTGGTGCCACACTCTTGGAACATGTGATATGTGTTCTATGGTAGATTTTGTAGATTCTCTTTTAGATTGTGACTTTATTTTAATGTGGTTTTTTAGGAGAACTGTGTGTATAATCTTAGAGTTTATTATTTGTCAAAAAAATATTTTGGCTAATTCTAAGTTATTCCCATTAAGTTGGGCAGTGGATGCATATTTTTTATATTCATCGCCCTTCTAAGGGTCCTCATATTGTGAAGAGTTCACCATATGTTCACTGCCCTTGCTGTTGGTGGCATATTTGCTTTTGTCATTTCGTTCTGACTCAAAAACTTGTGTGTGCCTTTGGTATTTTTTCTTGAGCTGACGGTAGATTGTTATACAGAGGCGCTTTTTCAAGCTTGATACATCTTGTAATGGTGTTGTCTTTATTCAAATGCGGAAGAGAGATGGAGAACCCAGCCCCATAAATATTGTGCAGCACATGATGACATCTCTTGCATCAACAAGGAAACACATGTCAAGGTTCATAAATTGTTTTTCAGTCAAATCATACAAAGGACATAGACAGAAGATATTTTATATTGGTGCTGGCAAGCTAACATGTTTGTTTTCTTGTATAGGTTCCTCTTAAGGATATTACCTATTGAAGTGGCCTGCTATGCTTCTGAGGAAGAAATTTCAAGAGCAATCAAACCTCTTGTTGCAGAATATTTTCCAGTGGAAACTCAAAACCCACAAAAGGTAATACCATTAATCAACTTTACCATTTCGTAGTTTATCAAAAAAAACTTTACCATTTCATATCGTATCTTTTCTGATAAAACAATTCTAAATTATTCAAAGCTGCCTAAGTGATAATTTCCCTTGAAACACCCTATTGGACATATATTCAACATTGTTAACTAAGAATCTAAATTATATTTTTCCACCAACACTCTTTTACTTCCCAAAAGTGGCAAAATTTATCCTTTCTACTGACAGCATTAATAGGATAAACTCATCAGAGGTCCATTTTTTTATTTTATGATTTTTTTCTAGTTTTTGTCAGTAATGGTTCAAGTTGGTTTTAGTTATTTGACTTTGAACTTAGAACGTAATATGGTGAAAAAAACAATTTTCAATAGGAGATCTCAAATTTTATCAATAAATTGAAGTGAATCAAGTTTGATTTTGCAAGATCTTTATTTTATTGGATTTCATCAGAAGGATGCAGAATTTCCAATTTGTTAGAAATTTTGAACTTATTGTATGTTTTATTCTTCTTTGGGGGTAATTTGGGTACCTAGCCTGTGTACTTGAGTCATCCTGTTGAATTTTTTATACTTCCTTAGTTGATTAATACAATTATTGTTACTTTTGGGTTACATGCTTTTCATCTTACTAAATCTGTTATTTACCCTCAAAAAAAAAATGTTATTTAAAAAAAATGACTGAAGTGAAATTGGCCCCAGTCCAAGCATAACAATGATGCACATAACTAGAAACCCACCTAGCCCTAATCATAGTGCTAGAATCAACTCATTGTGGGTTTGATTTGAAGATGAAAGTGTATTCAAGCATATAATGATATTTATATTCAGTGAAGTCATGACTAAAGGTCAAATTATAGATGCAGGGTACCTGAAATGAATTGAGGTTAATTATAGAATAGTCAAATGCTCTGTCAAGAATCCAGTCATGGGAAATGAAATGGGCCAGAAATTTGGGCAAAGATATTGCAAATTTCATATCTGAAGGGAAGGAATTTAAATAACTGAATAGATGGACAAAGGGTTTAGCAGTTAGTGCTGAATTTGGATTAGAAATTCACAATATTCACAACTGACAACCTTGATTTATGTGGTTTTCAAACTTATTAGTTAATTGTTAGCTAGCGGATGGTATGTACCAATGCATTTTTTAAGTTTTTATTCCAGTTTGATATGTACATCGCCTCTTTTTTCATGTTTGGTGCACCATTATGGTCTGAGATTGGTGCATGCTGTAATCTAGTAGTACACGTTTCTGAAAATAAGAATGACTAACTCAACATCAATCTGGATCTTGACCTTCCATTGGATTTATTCCCTGTGGTAGACTATATATATGCACAAATATGGTCATTCATGTGTGTCTGAGAGTCCAGGATGATGTGATGATATCCACTTTCAAAGTTCCAAATCCTTATTTTTTAAGTCGGGGACTCAAGCAAAATGCCTAATGTAAATTGATGACCTTAATCTAATTTTGCATTCATCAGCTTTGAATTTAGGAGGTATATAATTGGATGAAGATCTTATTTAATTTAGTCTGACCAGTTCTCTTCCCTGCCCCACTCTCTCTTTTCATATTCGCAGCACTGTAGGAAACAAAATGAACTAAAGAAATTGAAGTATAGAACCACCAGGTTTTGTTGGCTATTTGGTTGGGTCCCTATATAATATCTGTGCAAACTGCATCCCTTGGCTACTGTGTACATCACAATCTAAAATCTTATGACATACTGAGATGGAGTTTGACTTTTCTAAACTTCTGTGCAGTTTGCGGTATTGTATGAAGCCCGTGCAAATAGTGGTATTGACCGGATGAAGATCATAAATGCAGTTGCAAAATCCATCCCTGGACCGCATAAAGTTGATCTTAAAAATCCTGATAAATCCATTGTAGTTGAAATTGTCAAGGTAAGAATGTTCTCTTTCTGTTGCTAAAAAAGAACTTGAATTTTCATGCTTTCTTGTTCATCTTTTACACCATCTTTTGCTAACCTTTGGTCTCTTGTTGGGTTGAGTTTGAATCTCGTTTTGTTGTGCCAGTATCATGGTTAAATTAACTTAAAACTCTATCAGCAAGAGTTTCAGAGAACTTTGGAATTTTGACTTTCATATTTATTTTTTGAACTTTTACTAATGGCTATAGGTGTTGCATTGCATCAAATCCGACTTTCATTTCTTGATTGTGATACTACGCTGTTTTATCTTTTCAATCTGTTTCTTTTATTTACTTTTTCTTCCATGTACCCTGAAGTTTTTGTAATGATTTAGAGGTTATGCTTGTAGAAACTGTTTTACTAATGTTAGCTAATTCTCTATCAAAGCATTAGTTTTCATGCATTTCAATTTCGAATAAAACAGCAACTCATGTGAAAGGACCGAAGTTTTACATGTTGCTAGATGTCTGTTATTTGATGAACCTTTCTTGACTATGATAAATCTTTTGTTTTTTTTCAATGTTGTCAGACTGTGTGCTTGATTGGGGTCGTTGAAAAGTACAAGGAACTGGCTAAGTACAACATAAGGCAGCTTACATCATCCCAACCATAGCCATGTCAACCTTTTTTTTTTTTTTTTTTGGGTAATTGGAACTGCTGACATTTGATATGTAGGTTTTCCATCTTGTATTGTAGTATGGAGTATTTAACAAGTGGGGTGACAGCGAGTTTAAACCACAAATAATCTCATTTTAAGAATAATATACTTCATAATGAAAATTTTGCCAAGTTTAGATATGTTGCTGCATTCTTCCTTTGTTCTCTCTCTCTCTCTCCCTCCCTCCCAAATAACGGTGTCTGATACGGCTAATCCAAATGAACTAGTTTGTTGGTCATTAGCACATTTTGAAATGCTAAGAACTATGACTATGCAAATTGTAAGAATCATACTCAAATTTTACAAATTCTTCACAATCCAGTAGCAAGTTTATATTGATGAATCCTGCAGGTGCAAGTTTTATTGGTTGTCCAATTATGAGTAATCAGGTGATAAATAACATGTGTATACACCTCGTATATACTCCAATTTTACATATGTGCTAACTTCATTCTATATGTACTATTTTTTTTTTGACATATGTTATTTGATGTGTACTCTAATTTTCGATTGACCAGTTTAGTTTGAATTATTAGTAAATATTTATTTTGATTGTATTTGTATATGAAAATATTAAATATAAATTTTGATAATTATGATTGTTATTAATAGTTATTTATTAAGATTGCTTCTTCTTTTTTGGGTTATAGATTTATTATTTAAAAATTTTAATAATAGATATTTATCATAATAATTAATAGGTATATATTATCATTTACGATAATTATACACAATGGTCTTGATAATTTATATGGTTTTTTTAATTTTAAAAAATATTTATATTAAAAAACAATTTATTTGGAATATGACATTCCTACTCAATTGAAACAATACATGCATTAAAAAAATATAGAAAATAATTATGCTATTAAGTTAGTCACAATAACTAAATATTTGTGAGCTCATTCAAACAATATGTTCATATATTGAATTATATAAATCATAATAATTCATATTTCCTCTTATTTTAATGACATATGGTATAACTACTACATAATGGGTATAATACATGAACTATAAAGATAATGTTTTACAAAATATTTTCATATGAATATATAATGTTCTCACACATTGCGTGAGACATCTGCTAGTTAATTATAATATCACGTGATTAATCCGTATTGTGAGAATAATTAATGGGATGCTCTATGAACTTGTAAAAGGGGCCAGCCTAAAAATACCATAACCTTGATATGTGAATAGATTGTGTGATGTACTGTATGTTATGCAATAATAACTAGTGGAAAGCCCATGACCTTGTAAAAGCGGCACAACAAAGATTGCAAGATTTATCATACTCTCCCATGTATGTATGGGTAGATTGTGTGATGCACTTACGTACGGCATCGGCATGTGATACGATCATAACTTATAGCACACCCTAGGACCTCGTAAAAGGGGTATACTTTTTATGGCCTCTGTATTAATTTGACTACCTAGTGTGATCCCTAGGAAAATGAAAAATTAGTAGAAGATTTTTGAATGATATTTAAAGCATACAACATTTTATAAAGGATTAAACAAAGATATCATTGTCAAGGAAGCAATATATAAGGGGTTAGCTTCCAACGTTATCATGCAAGCTTAAGGACAAATTTTCTAGTAATTAAAGTTGAATTGCTAGAAATGGGAACCTTTGGACAATGAGGCCAATGCCTCAAAAAAATTATGCGATAGCATTTTGCCTCATAGCCACTATCGTGGTAGCTGATAGGCCTTACATTTATGATTCAACACTACCACCTCCTGACCAAAAACCTAATTCCCCAAGTTATTATAATCCATCTCCTCCTTGTGTTTATAAATCACCACCATTATTCTCACTATCCCCTCCATCACCGTGATCTCCATCACCACCTCCGCCAAAATCTCCAACCCCTCCTCCACTGCCATCTCAATAACCTCCACTACTAAAATCTCCACCACCACCCTCATTATCACCTCCACCACCAAAATCTCTATCACCTCCATCTCCATTGCCAAAATCTCCACCACCGCCCTAACGACCACCTCCATCGTCAAAATCTCCACCACCACCCTCACTATCACCTCCACCACCACCACCTTCACCATTCCTTCCACCTCCAATGCTAAAATCTCCACCGCCACCCTCACTAACACCTACATCGCCAAAATCTCCATCACCACCAACATCAACTTCACTATCACCTCCACCAACCCTCACCATCCCCACCACCTCCAGTGCCAAAATCTCCCCCACCACCCTCACTATCACCTCCACCACCAAAATCTCCATCACCTCCACTACCAAAATCTACACCACTACTATCCTTACTAACTCCTCCACCACCAAAATCTCAACCACCACCCTCACTAACACCTCCACCACCAAAATCTCCATCACCACCACCACCACCACCCTCACTATCACCTCCATCAACACTACCACCATCTCCATCACCTCCACCGCTGCCATCTCCATCACTTGCATCACCAAAATCTCTAGCACCATCCCCTCCACCACCTCAATCTACATCACATCCACTGCCAAAATCTCCACCATCTCTATTACCTCATATTCCAGTAATACCAATTACCTCAACTGCCACCATTTCGATTTCCTCCTTTGCTACCATCTCGATCCCTTCTGCTACCACCATCTTGATCACCTCCACCTCCCAAAATTTGACAAAGCACCACCATCACCATCACCCTAACCATCTCATCCACCTCCTTATCAGAAGTCTCCTCCTCCACCATCTCCCTTGCCACCTCCTCCAATATACCGCTATTAGTCTCCATGAACACCTCCCCTTACCACCATCGTCATCACCTCCTTGTCCTCCCTACTATTGTCTCCAAATGTTTAGTAAGCTTAAGGTCATCTCGTGTCAATTTGAATTTCTTATAAGAATAAAAGCTTCGCTTTGGATGTCAAGCGTGGCATAAGTCTATTAGTTTTGTATTTTTAAGAATATCCTTAATGAATAATGAGGGTCTTTGGTAGAGACCCTGACTCTTATGTGTATGAAGCACTCAATGTATTGATTGTTGGAAGCAATGTGAGTCCGGAATTCAAGTTCTAAAAAATTTCAATTATGTTGTGTTTGGATGAAAAAATTGTTATTCATACTAACAAAAAAAAAAAAAAAAAAAAAAAAAAAAAAAATCTAAAATGATGGGTTTATAATCCCATCAAATAATGATTCCATCAAAAATCGAGTCATGGAACTAGGGGAGAGAGGGAGAATTTTTCATATGAGCAATGGCACAAACCCATTGAAATAAACAAAAAAATAATTACTGTGCATGATTTTTCTTTTGGCATAAAAAGGACAAGGTTTCTTATTAATTTTTTGCACAAGTTTGAGAAGTGATACACGATGTTATTGACTCAAGATGCATGTATATGGAAGCAAGTACAGCTCTCAATGGACATTGCCATGGAGGTCGCCACCTGCCTGCTGGCACCTGGGATAGACACAACATGAAGCTAGGGACTGTCACTACAAACCAGAAAATTATCTTGTTACGCTTAACTTTTTTGTGTTCTGAAGGAAAGTAAAGGGGCAAAGTCAGAAACGGGGAACAGTTTCATTATATTCAGGAAAATAGATTAGGAAAAAAATTAGGTAATCTCTAAATTCTTCTTCTTCTTCTTCAACCTATAGTGGAATAACCCTTTAAAATTCCTACTTTTCTGTATTTTTTTTTTCTAGGCTTAAGTTCTCTCTCTTCTTCATTTTCTTTTGTTCATATCAATAAATTGGTAAATGAGTTTTTATCTTGGAAAAAATTGAGGTTTGGATTAGACAATAATGTGGAGAGAGAGTGTGAACCAAGTATTTGGGAAAATAACTTTAGGAAAGAGCATTAAGGATCAGCTGATACCCTATTATATTTTTAAGGATATTAATGAAAAAATTTACTGTAGTTGTAAGTTGCCTAAAAATGAAGTAATATTTCCCTATTTACACAGGCCAACAACTAGCGTGACAAAAAGTTGGATTACACAATTAATTAGGAGGTGTTTGGTACATGTGTTTGAAAATATGTGTGGAAATAAGTGTGGATGAAAAAGTGTGGAAATCGTGTAATGTTGTTTAAAAACTGAAAATATGTATTAGAGTTTGTCTACCAAACAACCCCTTAGTTTAGCACTTTTGCTAGTCAAATGATTAACCTGCCTCTCAATCAAATGATATAACTTTCAAAAAGCTTTAGATTCTTGCACTGGTAGCACCACACCTTTTATCTCTTTCAAGATGATGGTTTCTTTCTTTAGACGAATGCACAAGGCACTGGAGAAACACTGACTATGGCGTGTGTGTGTGTGTGTGTGTGTGTGAGAGAGAGAGAGAGAGAGAGAGAGAGAGAGAGAGAGAGCAAAACAACAATTGTCTATTAATATTCATTCATCAAAGAAAAAAAGAATGTTAACACGCAGGACCAAAAGAAAAGGGAACCAAAAAGAAAAAGAAAGCTCAATTCAGTCTCTGTCTCTTCTCCAAAAAGAAAGACAAAGGCTTGTATAAATTCTCCATCTCGGAAACTCTTTGAAGGTATGATGAAACTAAGCAGCAGTTGGAGGCTTGTACAACTTCTCCACCATCTTCCTATATTCTGCAGGAAAAAGAGGAAGCTTTTTTCAGACACATTTCAATGAAAAAAATAAAAGGAAGAGGAGGAAACCCATTTATACAATAGAAAGGAAAATATGTATGTAATACCTTCTTGATTGCTCCAGAGCTGTGCCGCTTGTGTGTTTAGAGGTGAGCTTATGTTTGGTTCTGAATTTCACAAGTAAAAAGAATAAGACTGTTGCCGAAGTTCTTGAAAATGATTTACTTTAGAAAAATGACAAGAGAAAGTAAACACTACCTCCAAGCAGACTTTGGATAGACAGCAGTATGGTTCTCACATCATATGCTGATGACCATTTATCCTGCAGATAGATTTCAAATGTTATCAGATTATGAAGCAGCAGACCACAGCCAAATCATATCATTGCTTTGACATATTGAACTTTCAGCAATATATTGTACTGCTAAATGTTCTGAACAAGCCCAGCCAAAAAAAATTGAAACAAAAAGTACCTGAAGAATGTCCAAGCAAATATTTCCATACACATCCACATTGGGATGGAAGCAGCCGGTTTCAAACTTGACCTTCGGGGCCTTAAATGGGTAGTCATTCGGAAACGAGAGAGACATCTTGTATTCTGTTCCTTCAAACACAGTATCTTTGCTTCCAGCAATTGTCCCTTTCCAGCAGAATATATTGTCTTCCTCAGGGAAGGCAGATATCCCAGATTCTCCACTCATCTAAAATTTAGGTTTGAAACAAGAAAATTAATACAGACCCTAGATCACCAGAAAAACTCGCTGTTTGGCTACTTAGAAAACAAGAAAAATAAAAAGATATAAATTTTTGAAAAACCTCTTTCCCAATAACAAAAGGAAAAACCCATCTCAATTATAGACAAATTTAGGTTTTAAAACAGACAATCCAGGACTACATAAAATAAAATTAAAAAAAAAAAAAAAAAAAAAAAAGAGTTATAAGGTTCTTACCATTAAGGCCATCAACTCAGATTGCAGCCTGTTTCATAAAACAATAACAAAGGAAACATCATTAGAAACCCTACAAACCCCTAAAGAAAGCCAATTCAAACATTCAACATTTATATTCGCATAGAGATTCAAAAAACAAACAAAAACCCAATACCCTAAAAAACCCCATCTAGCTTTTCCAAGTGAACCCCCTTTTACAAACGGAAGGTGCAGATCATGAATCCAATATCCACACAGACTCAGAAACAAAAACCCAATACAAGAACTCAACAATCCATAACAAATAGACAAACCAGACCCCAAAATAACCCACTTATCCTCTATAAAACCTTTCAACAAACAGCTTGTCTACATACATTCAACAATCATCAACATATAATTAAAGTCACAAAAAAATAAAGAACAACCCAAATTCTTCACAAACCCAAATCTACCTTTTGAGAACAGACTGAGTATCAACGGTCTTAGCAGGAGGGTTTGGGTGCTTCGGTGCCACGGCCACAGCCACATTTGTATTGTCTTGGTAGCCTTGAGCAGTTTCAGTGTACCCAGTAATGGTCGCCATAGTTATTAAAAAAAAAAAAACCCTCTTTTTTTGCTATTCCTTTCTGGGTTTCAACACACACAGAGAGACAGAGACAGAGTTTCAACTTTCAAGAAACCCCAACAAGGATATTTGTAAAACAAAAAACTGATATTTTGTGAAAGTGGGCTTTGTAAAGAAAGAAGAAGAAGAGAAAGAAATCAAAGTTTCCCCTTCTTCTCCTTTTGCACAGAGAGAGAGATATCTCAGAGAGAATTTTCAGAGAGAGAGAGAGAGAGAGAGAGTTGATTGTAAGTGAGCTTGAAGATTTTGGCGTTTAAAAGGCTGTGGATGAGGGAAAAACGACGTCGGTTTCGGATGGGGTTTAGTGCGTGGGGGATTCAAAACGAAATTCGAACGTTGCAAAAGTCCGCTAGGGTAAGTAGATTTTGAATTGCCTTTCTTTTTTTAGGTCTACAACGGCTAGTTCCTTTTTACATGTGACGGTGACGCGTGTCTTCATGCAATTATTTTTATATGCGCCGTTTTGGGTAATGAAATCCCCGGCTCTCTTTTGTTACTATCCTAGCATTGGGATAGTAATTTTATTTTTTGTTGTTGTCCACTTTTCATTAATTTCACAACTCTCTATCCCTATTGTTTAGTTTTAAATTAATTTTCTCAAAAAACATAAGTAAAGAATAAAAAACACTTGTTATAAAAAAAAAAAATTTTAAAAAAAACCTTTGACAAATTCATAAAAGAAAAATTAGATTAAAATAAAAAGATAGGGAATATATGCCAATTTAATTATTATTATTATTTTTAGAATGTGGGAAGTTATTTATTAATTAAAGAGTGAGAATATATCATGTATTTCAATAAGAAGAATGTATCTTATGAGACGGTCTTATAAGACATTTCTCTCACAATATATGTGGGTCTTACACACATGAATCTCATATATTGTGAGAAAGATATCTCATGAGTCCGTCTCATGAGATATTTGCAGAAGATTTCATGCATATTTTCAAGATACAAAATATGGACATTGAGAATATACTTCTAATTGGCTCTTATGCTCTCATCCCCTCTTTGCAAGCCTGTCTGCTATATCGTTTGCTTCACGGTTGGACGTGACGTAGAAGGATGGTCCACTCTCAATTTAGGAGGATCTTGCAATCATAAATTAAAAAGAGTAGATCCGATGCCATAACATCAAATGATGGTATCCAATATATAACAAGTTTAGAGTCAACATCTAGATTTAGAAATTTAAATCCTAATTTCCATGCTAGCTATAGTCCCTGCCTAACCACATATAGCTTTGCAGCATTGGTGGTTGTGATTCCGATGTGAATAGAAAATCATGTAATCCACCCTCAATATGCTCTTTCTAAGAACAACCCCCACTCCCGGCTCCTCCCCCCATGCAAGGCCCGGATTGCCTAATGTGCTATTGCCAGTATTAAGAGTTACAAAGGGGGGGGGGGGATAGGTGATTGCCAAAGAATATATATTTTTTGTAATTTTGGTTGTACATACTTTTAGTTGGATAATTTTATTCATTGATAAAACCATAGAAATTTAACAAGAAGAGAATGAGAAAAAGAATAAAATATAAAAGGGTTCAGGTCTAGGCTGGTATATGTGTAATTTTTAATTAAAAAAAAATACTACCTAATATTCTGTTATACAGAGACCAAAAAAAAAACCCAACAAAAGTGTAAATAATGCCCATTTTTGAAACTTTAAGGACCAAACCACTTAAAAATTTAGGGACTAAAAGTGCTTAATAGATAATATTTAGGAACTAACAGGGTATTTCCTAGAAGTAAAACAAAAATATGAGGGTAAAATAACATTTTGAATCCATTAGACTTTTTGTTGAATGATGGGCAATGTCCTTTTTTTTAAAGCAAAAAAATTAAAAATTAAAAAAAAAAAAAAAAAAAAAAGAAAAAAAAAAAAAAGAAAGAAGGCAAGCAGTATTCACTGGGTAAATTCTGGGGTGACCTAACTTGACCCCATAGAACCTTTTATACTAGCGCCATATTTGATTGCTGTCACCAGCATCCTATCAGTTACCAGAAGGTTAACGCATGGGTAAATTCTGGCGTGATCTAAGTAGGAGCCTAAGGCCTCTTGTGAGTTGTGACCATGCAGAGTCCAACACCATACATTAAGGTTTGATGCTTGAAGCTTGAACCAATGCCTACGGGTATGCTTAGCAAAAGATTAAAGAACCGGTACCAAATGGCACAACCTACACAATAGCATCCACATTGCATATCATGTGGTTACTATTTAGCAGATCTTCCGAACATTAGCGTCTTTTAAGAACATGGGCAGGACCTACACGCCATAAAGCCAACGTTTACACACAGACCAAACGATTAAATCACTTAAATGATTTCTAAAACATTTTAATAATCTCAAAGATACTCTGCTAATTTGTGTGGTGTTCTATTCCCGTGCTTCTTCCCCTCTGGCCTTGTTCAGGCTCTGAGGGTTAGATGGTTGTATTATTGACTTCTGGTTCAGTAAAGCTTTGTTTTCTAGCAAAACAAATAACCTCAAACATATTCAATATTTTGTTGGAGAAAAGTATGTCAAAAATAGACTAAACAGAACAGTTCTATAACTACTTCTATGGCTCTTGAATTTCAAGTGATGTCATTGAGAACTTGCTACCCAGATTTCGTCAAACTCGTCTTCACCACCACATACGATTCTCTCCCTTTGTCAAAGTAAACAGGCAGATAAAATGAGCCATTTGCCCCTTGAATGTGCCTTTACCACACTCAAAATACAAAATTCTCTTCTTCTACACCAACAGGACCATTTCTATCCCCCATCTCCTGGAGAGCAGCTGCCATTGAATCATCTATCCCCAACAGAAACTGCAGCCGAGACAGTTTCTCTGGTGCTGGCTCACTCTTGAGGTATATAGTATAAAGATCGGCTAGCTCCTCTGGCACCTCCCATGACACAGGCGTGGCAGGTACAGCTTTGTCACAAGCCAATAAGTCATTAAGAGAAGAAACCTGCAACGGCATACAGAAGGCTTCATAACTGACCACCCACACATTAGCAGACTATTATAGTACATGTGACTACCATTAAAGGATAAATATGATGACAGAAATGTCTTACCAAACAAATAAAATAAATAATGAATGGGAATAAAAGTTCATGAAAAATCCTTACCACTCCTTTTTTATTTCTCTGCCTTAGCAGGGACACGGCCTGAATCAAAGAGTTTGATAATCTACTTTGTGCAAGCTGAATAACAACACGTTTTGCCTTATCAGCATTGACACTGAGATCTGATGGGATTTTTTCATAGACTTCCTCCTCATCGAACTCTCCAGTGCCTGATGAAAAAATTTCATCCACAGTTTTTTTGAAGAGGTTCTCTCGCAAGCTCTCAGATATCATGCTATCTAATTCAACACCTGCTCCTTTAAGTTCTCTTATCTGCTTTATTGTAAGCCTTCCTTGACCTACAGCTGTTTCAATGGCAGCTGCCATTTTCGTAGTGGTTATGCTCTTTATTATCTTCTGTGCATATTGTGGAGGCAAGCCAACTTGCTTCTGCAACTCATCAAGCTGCTCTACTCTGCCTTTTGTCAACTGTCCGTCAGCTAAAATCACCTCTGCTTGTTGCCTAAAAGCCTGCTCAGCTAGGCTCCTATGTACTTCCACTATCTCATTAGCACCCAAACCCAGGATCCCACCAAGCTGATTTAGCAGAACAAACTCAGAATCATCCTTTTTTGTAGTTATCTCAGCACCAAAGGGAATCTTAGTCACTTCACCAGTAAGGCAATAGAGCAAGTATGTCTTGTAAAGGTCAGTCCTCTCTCTCTCTGGAAGGTCATCTTTGAGAGTTATTTCTGTCTGGCCAGGCTTCCCCAACTTTGCAGCAAGTTCCTTGCCAGGTCGTATTTTCCTAAGTGACTGAATAGATTCCCATTCCTCATCCTCTTCAAATTGTTTTTCTTCAACTTGTTTGGCTTCCTCCTTTACAGGTTCTTCTGATGAGGTATCAGATGACTCCCCTTTTATATCTGCCACCAATTCAGTCACCACTAAAGTGTTGAAAGCTATCATCTTCTTAAGTTCTTTTGCAGTCTCAGTACGATTCCCAGCAGCCCGTGCTCGTTTTATGTAGTTGATGAAAATCTGTCGGACCTTCATAGCAGTGATTTGAAGAAAAGGGGGAACATGTTAAATTTAGACTCAAAACTTTATCTTTAAACCACCAATTTAAAGCATTTAAAGTGTATACTCACTGCCTTGCTAGCAATAGACATGGCAACGTCCCTAGTCAGCCTTAAGCCATGTGCTGCCTTTCGCACAGATTCCTTGACATCAGCATCATAACCATCAACACCAGAAGCAATTGCATTCTTCACAGCCTGGAAAATAATACATACAATAGCATAAATCAACAAATTGGTTAACGATATTACCATCAACTATCCCAACCATCATTTTGTGATACATACAAAAAACAGAATTGCATAATCTTTTCCCATATCAAAGCATTTATAAACTTTACTATATTTCCATAAACAGATCTTCAAAGAAAATTAGTTACAAAAATCGAAACCAAAAAACAAGCTTCCACAATTGTAGTAAAACTTTCTTCAATATTACTAAAAACTAGTCCCATGGCAAACTTAACATCTAAGAACTTCATTTCTAGATAATATAACCAAGTTCCATCCCTTATGTCTGATGCAAATGTTAAGTATATCTTTGATGTGGAATGTCCCTTGATAAATTTCCCGAACATTCATCTCTGGTTATAGCTATCAAGAATCAGTTACAACCGCAGAAACATGGTGCATCACATTGATCACCCCTGAGAACCACATATCAATTGAAGTCCTCCATGAGACTTCACTTTGCCTTTCTACTTAAAATACTAATATCAGAAATGTGCGTGTACAACACCAACAAATTTGATCCAGCAAAGGGAAAGATGAAGCTCTACCCACAACTATCTCCAAACAGCCTAATAGTACCACTTAACAGTGTACCATAGTATCAAGTTATTGGTAAGGGAACTTTTTCATTGACAAAAGTCGAACTGCTCACAAGGGTCACATCATAAAAACATAGGACCTTTCTGGTTCCCCATCAACCTTTATAATTCTAAATCTCAAGTGGAAGTACAAGAGTTGGGATGGAAGTGCACCAAAAATAGAGAAAAACTAAGGATTCCATTTGACATATCATGAACATAAATTAATAAAATAAAATGATAATGCCATGGAAAGATATACTTAAGCTCTGACAACCAGATATTACATACAAAAGAAGACAAAGGTAACCAAAAAGAGAGAGAGAACAGTTACCTTTTCAAACAAACTGCCACAGATATCTGAGTGGGCAGCTTCAACAGTCTGCTGAGGTACACAAAGCATGACACGTAACCTTAGCAAGGCAGACACTTCATCCTCATCCAGTTCTCCATCATTTACGCATTGCTGAAGTTTTTGTCGGTATATTTCTTAGGAAAAAAAGGACATGTCAGATACTGATACCAAAATAAATTATTATACATATGCCACTAACAAGCAGCAAGAAATTTTAGCAACATAATCAAGTTTGAATTGACTACATATTGCAGAACTTAAATGACACTTATACACAAAATATTGGTAAGAGATTTCTAGTAACGTTGTTGTTTTGTGGAAATACATGTGTGAAAAAGTATGTGGAAATACGTGTAATGTTGTTTAAATATTGAAAACTGTTGTTTAAACAATAGTACCAAACACCCCCCTATATATTTTGAAACACAAAAATGTAAACAAGACCAGGATTACAATATATATTACCTTCATGAATCTCACTGGCCTTTTGTGGATCAAAGTGCAAGTCATCACAGAGATTTTGAAGGAAGGCTGCTTTGCTATCTGCCATTTCTAAATCACCACCAGTGACAGCCTGTGCAAGCCGCTTACGATATACCTTTGAGGTAACATCTAGTGTAATGGTTTCTGCTTCTCGTTTGCCCAAACCAAATATATTCCTCAATTGATTTAACGCAGCAAGCTACATCCAAAACATACATATGTATTAATAACAGGAGGATTGTGTAGAATTTATTAAAAAAAAAAAAAGAGCTTTCAACATAAGAACAAAGCCGAACAAGAGCAGCCAGGCACTAGAAAACCACAAAAACACAAGAAGCATGATTGATACAAGTGATGAAAAATATTTAATTATTTACCTTATGGAGGAAAATTATCTTGCCAACGCCAAGCAATGAGATTCAGTCATCCATTGCTTGGTGTTTTAAAAGCATTTTACTATTTATCAAGTTTTTCAGACTTACAAATAATGATAAAGACAATGTTAAAATGAGATAAAGAAAAATATCAATTGTCATACAATTTTATTTTAATAGAGTTTATTTAATTTTATAGGTCAATTACAATCCTATTAGTTAACTAAGATTATAGTATTATATTTCATTTACAAGAGTCAATCCAAGAGCCTTCTAGCCCAACCGGCACCTCCTAGTGTTTACAACAAGGATATTCAGGATTCAAATACCCCCTCCTCCAACTATTGAATTATCCCCAAAAAAAAAAAAAAAAATCATTATCAAGAGTCCGGGTTATTTTTATAGTTCAATAATTGAGCTTTCCTAAGTCAATTAGAATTAAGGTTAAGTCAGTTTTTTTTTTTTTTTTAGGTAATCAAAGTTTTATTGCATAAAAAAGTACATCGTGTTCACAATGGTGAACCCTTTTGTGCTTAAAACAAATATAAGTAGCTCAAGAAGATATACAAACAGAAGAAGACAAACAGAAATGGAAATACATTGTGTAGTTGATATAAGTTTGCTATATACTCCTATGAAGACAGTTTACATTTTTTTTAATCTATAAAAATTCCATTGAAATTTCCCAATGGTTTGGTTTTGATTCTAGCTAATGTTAGGTGCTAATTCCTAGGCTTTCTTGCTTGATGTCTATTCCAAGCAAGCCTAGGTGCTGATTCGTAAGGTTTTTTTTTTTTTTTTGGTTGGGGTTACTGTTCAACTTTGGTGTTGCATCCGTTTTGGTATTGTCCAGCATCACAATCTTAGTTATTAACCTAGAGGATTGGAGATGAATCACCATTACCAAATGATAAGGGATCAACACCTATGAAAGCAACAATAGAAAGATCAATTGGAAGCACCACCTATGACTTTTCTTATACAACAATTAGTATCTATCAAATTTTCAATACCATATAATTATGGAAGATTTGCCATGGATAGGTTTAGGTGCGATTATAAATTATAATATTATGAAGAAGGTTAAAGTGCACACTCAGCTCAAAAACAGAAGATGTTCATTTTAGCAAAATTTTCTCATTTGTTCACCTTATTCTCTTCTATGCGACCACTAGACAAAGAATCTGAAACATAAGCTCTATAAAGCAACTTCAAGTCATCTATTATTCTGTCAGCATCAAAGTCGCCACCTAAGCCAAAGATACAAATTAGTACCAGCTCAAGGATTTGGAATGTCCAAAACTCAGCTTTAAGCGGCTTTGGTAAACATCAAAACAAAAGGTTCAGTTAAAATACCTACCTAGTAAAGAAACCGGGCCAAGCCCAAGGGCAAAGCGATCTGCATCTGGATGGTTCTTCAATGAGATAAGCAAACTATTGAAAGCTAGTATCTTGTCGAGCTCTTCCACAGCTTCTTTGACAACCTTGCTGAAAACCCTATTTTTTGTTAGATTATGCAAGTGATACACACGAATCAAAACTTCCAACAAGACTCAAATATACAGAACAAAGAATTTTCCAAGACAAAGATATTTAGACAAAAAGCATGTACAGAAGCAAAAGCATTGAAAGAGGGAAAAAAAAAGATTATTTATCAAAAACAAAAATAGGGGAATAAGACCCGGCATTCAGGTGTATACAGGAGTGATACACATGATTGAAGGATAATTTTCTACGACTAGATTACATAGAAGAGTATCCTGCCCACATAATGTACTTATATATGAGAAGTGTCTGAGTTTGTGACACATGAAAACATCTATAACTGCATTTATTTCAAGTAGCAGTGACCATACACTGATCTTGTCCTGGACTTGAGTATTTTGAGCGCTGATGAAACGTTTTTTTCCACCAGCCTTCTTGCTTGTTCCTTAAACAAGTCCGCGGCAAGCTGCAATGAATAGAATATATCACATATAGAACAATTTCGAACCAGTTACATATATTAAATCAAAAGAGTTGAGAAGGAAGGTACCTCATCAGAAAGTCGATATAAACGTTGTGCTTCTCTAAGGCTAACAAGCTGCTCCACGTCAATATCTAAAAGCAACATATAAGACTTTATTCACCATTCAGAGTTTATAAAAAGTAGGACAATTACTGGATGGTTATTCAGCCAAAAAAGAAATGACCATTACTGGATTGCAAGTAGAGAGACTCATACTGAGATCATTCACCAAAATATTCAACTCTATGCATGTATTAAACCAAATAACTACATTAAAAAATATTCTAGCATTGGAAAAGAAAGTAATCAACAAAGAGCATTATTTATGTTCAAGAAAGTGGACCTATATTGAATATGATTAGATCCCTATCATCCCCTGCTAAAATTATAAATTAAGCATACAATGCAAATTAATCACAACATGCTGTTGATATACAACAAACCATATGCCCTATTAGGGATAAAAGTTAAGCACACTACTTTATAAACTGCTCAGTGTTTGCAATCTTGCTTAGCACAAAGTTTCATTAATATGATACAAAATTTTTCACTAGTCACTGACAAAGACCTTAGTGCATGATGTATTTACCTTGGCCAACTGATTTTAGCTTAGAAGCATACAACCGCTGGGCATTATCACGGATAGCAATCTCAACCTGACAGAAAAGATTATTGTTGCCCACTTAGTAAATTAATGATAAAATGCATTAATTTACATTGATCAGTGTAAAATGCAACAGACTGCATCATGCAAAAGAAAAAATATAGCAACAGACTATGAGAAACACAAGAAATATTATCAGTGTCAACATTTGATAAACTGTGATGGAAGAAAAAATTCACATTGCAGAATGCACAGCACCAAGATTGAAGTATATGTCAACAAAAGAGACCAAGATTGCTAACGAAATATAGCTCAAATGGAATTTCCTCCTATAATAATGGGATGGAGAATTGAGGCTGCCTTGAACCAAAAACCCATTGGGTGCATGTATTCCTTAGCCAAAAAAAACCCAATAGAGACCAAGATCACAAGTTACTAGCTATCAAACTAGAGCTAAAGATCAATGACTAATTACCTGGGAATCAGTGACCTTGAAGACACGCTTCCAAGGTAAAAGGAAAGACGATGCTTCTCCAAACACAAGAGTTGAAACATAAATGAGCTTCTGAAATGCCTGCACTGGAGACATGCTAAAAATGGTCAAGCTCCATATCTTCGACTTAAGTCCTTGACATTAATAGGTAATAATTAACAATAATAGCACATATGACCTACCCGACGCTGCTCTACATCACTGTCACGATCTCCAGTTTCAAGCCTTTGCCTAAAGAGTCGCCTACCAATCTGTAAGCCACAAACATTATTTCATTATGATTTGAAATTTATTTCACAACTTAAGCATTCTCAAACTTTTTGAGAGCATAAATACAGAGAACACACAAAAGAAATACCTCCATATGCATGGCAGCTGCATCTGGATCATCGATGCCCAGAGCCTTTTTAAAGTTAATTATTGTGTCAGCCTCATCACCTTTGAGTTCTTCACTTCCTGGAGGAAGGGCAGAAGACACGAACCTGAATGACAAATTGATAGAGAATATTACCAAGAAAGTCAAACATAATAGTTGAAATACACAGTTTCGAATCTTATACCAAAATCATATCATAGCACATCTCAAATTCAAATAATCCCCACATAAAATTTGTAAAAGATTTCATTACTCCCCATATGTGCACAACTAAATCGTATCATTTGACTCACTGGCAATATATATCACAGAGCTCCGCATTAAATGCCTCATCTTGTTTGCTTACTCCATACCTGAAAATTAAATTAGGAAGTCAGAAAAATAAAATGTAGGCTCTTATAATTAAAACAAAATTGAGACTTGATCATAAGTCACTCTCACAACCCCCAAATGGTACAACCTCCCTCTTTCAGGAAGAGTAGCAGACCATAACAACAAATTTGCAGCAACACTTGGTCGAACCCAGTGCAAAAAGGTCCCGCTTTTGTGGGGTCTGGGAGAGGTCTGGTACACTTGAAAAAAAAGACTCCATTTTCAACCCAAGGAGGCAGATAAATTGTAGCTCAGAATGCATTCTTGTGCAACACCCAGATGCAAAAAGAGTCATATACAATATGGAAATAGTAGTTCCTTCTAATAAAAACATAAAAAAAATGATGTCCAACATAACCTTCAAATGCCACACATGACATGCCAAGCCCCATGAAACTCAAATCAGAATTTCACCACAGATTATATATTAAAGCTCTTCAACCAATAAATTAATATATATATATATATGATCAGTAATAAGACTTATATTAATCATGAAAAAGACGAAAACAGAAAATACAAGGTGTTCATGATGGTGAACACACAAAACAGCAAACGAAAGCAACAGAACAAAGAAAAAGAAGAGCAACTTAAGGGGCACTTCTAAGGGAAGAAAGAAACTCCAAAGTAGAAGAACAGTTTGAAGAACCCCAGCACCTAGCCCATTCAAAGAGTATTTTGGCTGAGAGCTTGTAACTGATCAAGCGTTCTCTCCAAAGCCTCAAAAGAGCGCCGGTTTCTTTCCAACCAAACAACCCACATCAAACAGCTAGGAACCATATTCCATATGTCTGAAGAAAATTTCCCCAACCTATTTTACTCCAACAAGACACCAAACTCTCCACTAAACCTGGCATGACCCATTGAATCCCACAAAGAGAGGCCCCGAAGCATCAAATTATCCAAGGTAAGAATCCAACCATGGGCTGCGCTCCACAAGAAGAAAGCCACCCTCTTAGGAACCTTGACTTTCCAAATCCCCTTCCATGGGAAGCAAGAAGGAGATGTACCCTTGATCTTATAATAGAAAGACCGAGTATCAAACTTACCATTCCCATTAAGACACCAATGGGGTCTATCGCACCCAATACCTCTTGGAATCCGAGACTGAATGAATTCTAGGAAAGAGAAGGCAGCCTCAAATTCCCTCTCATGAAAATTCCTATAAAATCTCAAGTTCCAAAATCTACTACTCCCATCCTCCTGATGATCCAACAAATCAGAAATGCAGGCTTCCTTCTCACTGGAACACGCATATAACTGAGGATAGAGCATTTTAAGTGAGGTATCCCCAACCCACCTATCATGCCAAAAAAGAATGCGGGAACCATCACCCACCACAAGAGCCAAGTGTTTGGAGAACCCCTCCCAACCGTCCTTAATACCATGCCCAAGGCCACACCCGTGGGCCCTTCTACATTCTTTAGTAGTCCACCCTCCTTGGCCGTTCTACATTCTTTAGTAGTCCACCCCCCTTGACCCTCTCCATATTTGGTAGCAATAATCCTCCGCCAAAGAAGAGTTCCTTCTTGGCCAAACCTCCATAACCATTTCCCTAATAGAGCTTGGTTGAAATGAACTAACTTCCTAACCCCCAAGCCACCCATCTCTAGAGGTGAACGCACCTTCTCCCAAGCCACCAAAGAATGTTTAAAACACTCCTCCGAAAACCAATATATATATATATATAAAATACAGAAGGCTTTGACTTTCTGGTTGACTCTTTCTAATGTTGCAAAGTAAGCTTTTGAAATCCCATAATTTTCCATTTCCATTTTCACATCCTCATCATTATATTAATTTGATTTTTGTTACATGTTAGTCAGAACCAATTAGAACTCATCGTTTTATTAGAATAAAGCAATTCACAGCAAAACAAACTCGTCTCCAAAATTCTAATTTACCTAGGCCACATATTTTCTTTAAATACTCTAACTTTTTCTTTTCTTTTCTTTTGTTATAATTGCTACACACACACACACACACTAGCTATCAATCAAATTACAATGTAATCAATGGAATGAATGAGTGTTAACAAGAAATTGAACTTACTTCTTGGCAATCCTTTCAATATCGTCCTTGTTCACAACCTTAGGATCGCCACATCCCGTCACGTAATTATGCAAATCCGCGGCAGCAACGTCCGGCACAGCCGCACTCACGGCATACGTGGCAGCAGCAGCAGCCGCGCCGAGGGCGGCAGCTCCGCCGACAGTGGCGACGTTACCCTGAGCCTTACCGAAGCGAGAACCCAAGCCGTAGCCGGCGGCAATGGCTGCGCCGATTAACAAGGCGGAGGAAGCTAACCTGACAGGCGGCGAGAGGCTGGCCACCAAAGGCTGAATCCCGGTGAGCTCTCTTTTGCCTCCGACGAAGACTGTATTGCCCGTCGGAGTAGGAGGAGGAGGAGGCGATGACGTGGAAGGCGCGGATTGGTCGGCGGAAGAGTTGCGAGGGACTGAGACACGGAAACGGCGTCGTCTGTTGAGGTTGTTAGAAGTTCGGAGAGGGAGAGGGTTGAGGAAAGTGGAAGAAGAAGAAGAAGGTGAAGCGGTTGCGAGAGTAGAGGGATTCATTGTGGTTCCTCCCTCTGTCTCTGTGTCTGTCTCTGTGCCTGTGTGTGTGAATAAACGACGTCGTTGGAAAGAAGGGGCTTTTTATAGGGTTTAACGATGGAAGAGGAAGAGAGGGACTGAGAAATAGAGAGAGTGAAAATGTAGATAGGAAAAGAAGAAGAGTAGATAGAGATAGACTAGAGGGAATGGAGAGATTGGGATTCTATGCGTTGTGACTCACGGTATAGACTATTCGAGTAGTGCTAATGGGCTTATTGCAAAGTGGAGTGGGATTGGGCTTCTTTATACATGGGCTGTAAATGGGCCTATGCATGCCCTATGTTGGTGTGAAGGTTTCTCTTATGTTTCATGTTTCATGTTTCATGACAAACATCACAAGTTTATTGATTACCTGTTTGTATTTCACCTCAAATAGATTACAGGAAATTTTGTGGAGACATGCACTGTGGCAGGTACAAAAAGAGAAAGCTATTAAATATATTGATCCTCGAGAAGGAGTTGAGATAAGTAAATTGTTCAACATACTAGATGCACTTCAGATCTACCGCTTGCTCAGATACCATAAAAAACTTGCATAGTGATAATCAACGTATACATAGACTGGCTCAAATACCACTGCAGTGGTGAGTCTAAACTCATTGTTATAGCTTGGAACATACATCAGAGCCCACTTGCCACAATATACAGAAGAACTGTTATATATTCTAACCAAAAAATTAAAGAACTTGCACAAATCCTCAATATTTTAATTTCAATACAAATCATCATTAAAACATCATAAACCACCACTAAGTTTTAAAGATAACCACTGCTTATATATAAGCAAGTTGTATATCAAATACATTCTGAGATTTGTTTATCTCTAGAAATTCATACTGTCAATCAATATATCTATGAATCATTGAATTTACATAGAAGATCACAAAGTTCTATTGAAGTTCCCTAATCTACGAGAAAATTTACCATACCACTACGTAATCTACAGCAAGAAGATAATTAGACTAGCCCATCGCAAGTCCATTGCCACAGGTGTTGATTTACAAATACTAGCAGTATTTCAGATTGTCAAAAACAACAATCTAAACTAAGAAGAGGACCATTAGTGGTGCAGTCTGATAACACGGGATACCCTTTCAAAGAAGATAGGGCACATGCTTGTGCTGAAGAGAATGACCTCTCTCATCCATTCTGGTGCTACTCTCTCAAATGTCCCCAGTGATGAGACACGGTACAACAGTTCTGCTCCCTCTCCAGCAGCTTTGTCTACCCATGTAAGACTGAATGAGTACCCTGTTATGATCAAGATTATAAAGCAGTGATCAACATGCAGTATTTGATCCATAAGATGCTTGAAGCCAAAACTTAGTTCTGCTAAGAATTCCAATTAAGCAATATACCAGAGGCTTAATTAGACAATCAAACAAGCTTTTTCTGAGGTCTAATTGGACACAGGTACAATAAGATACTTTCAATACAACCATTCTATTTTGAACCCATATATATTTAATGCAAACATGCTTGATTAAATCATTAGTCAAAATTTGTGTCAAACACTAGCAGGTTTTTTTTTTTTTAGTATTATATATTTGAGGAATGGCTGATATGGTGTCCAAAGACATCATTTTGTCCAAAGATCAATGGCAAAAGTGACTGATATGTTTTACAAAGTTAAAAACTGATATTTAAAAATGTATTTTTTTTAGTATAAGCAAAGTCAATTGTGTTTAAGAAGTCCACTCTGTCAAACGCATTATCATGTCTTGGAATGCTTCCAGATAAAAGCGTTTATGCTACAATTTCATAGAATATCTGGAGCATGTTTTACCTATATCCAGAAATTTTGGCTCTTTGTCTGTCACCGCCCTTTTGGTGCCCAGGCAACAATAATTCATCAAATCAAGATAGAGGACTTCTTACACATTCTTATGAAACAAAATAATCCTCCCACCACAACATCTATTTAACAGGGAACTTCTTGAATCAGAATATGGGTACCATAAAATGAATGGCCAAACATTCAGTTAAAAGATGTTAGCTGGTTGCATCATATTAACATCAAAGAATCAAGAAATAAAAAGAAATATGTGTACATGTCAAGGAATTGAAACTATTATTCCAGATTGATGGCTTACCACTTGATTGGTGCAGGGCTGAAATAGACATTCCCTCAGTTTGAGTAACAGCAGATAGTTTCATGCCCACCAAGTACTCAACAAAAGCTTGAAACAAGCAGTTAACTGAGCCCCTTTCATTCATTCCACCACCTAAGAAACACTAAAACACAATAAACCAAAAATATGCCAAGTAAAATATCAGATATTTAATTTCCAACACCAACCTGATGTGTTAGCAGTTCTTCTACAGCATTCCGGCTGGATGATTACAAAAACCTGGTCAGAAGAAAAGCATAAAACTAATAGTTCCTGCTCAGCACATGTAGGATTAACTTTTATACCTGCAGAACATTTAAGAGAGCACCACTGGGCACAGTTTCTGTTAATAAATTTTTCTCTGATTCTTGTTGCACTTGCATGGCATCATCTTGACTCTCAGAACTAAAAAGCCTGCTACGTTTTCTGGTCATTATTCTGTATGAGCTGTTGGATACTGATCTTGTAACTCTAGGTGTATTCAGACGTCCATTGTCATTTCTGCCAACCCTTGAACTGCCAAAATTTCCCTCTAGTTGTAGTACACTGAGTTTCTCTACTTCTTCAGAAAGAGCTTTATCTGCGATATATTCATCCTCTCAATGATGATCAGAAATTGATCAAACAAAAAATAGGAATTGATTGATCATGTAAAGACGCCTTTTTTTTTTTAATTACAATTAATAAGTTTTATTGAGCTAAAGAGAAATGTAGCCCAAGTACACAGGAAGCATACAATAGATACACCCATGCTTAAATGCTAGAATTACCATTATTACCAACTATTACAGTTGACAACAACAAACTTGTTTTTTGAAAGTCCCTCCAAACCAATATGTGGCAACTCAAATGAGCATCCATGAATACTTTTTAATCACATGACTTATTTAATAGTGATGTGACATGTTTAAATATTTTAGCAAGTCATGTGATTAAAATACATGTGGATGCCCTTATGAACTATTACATACAGAGGAAATTCCTCCAACTTGTTTTGGAGGATAACTTTTTCCTTACAAAAATCAATAGAAGATTCACATAGCATGAGAAAACACCAAGATTTGAAAGGCTAACACAGTCCTTTTTTCATCTTTTCAAGTCCCTCTAAATGTAGTCACATCAAAGCAGTACTTATGTCAACAATATCAAATACATTAACCTGCTTAATTTTGGTGAAGTGCCAATAGAAACTCTAAACTAAGTAGGGATGAAAAAAACACCATACATACAAACATATTTGTCATAACTTTTCTAACAAGAGAAGCATGATGAAACTCCAATCAATATAGATGATATGACTACAGCTTTCAAAACTAAGTTGCACCAATTTTTATTAAACAATATGATCTCTTTGCACTTAAAAAAAGTTTGAACTACAACTTGGTTCAGTTCAACTAGAAACACAAGCCAGCCCAACCCAGTGAGTTAATTGGTTTAATTTCAAAACCATGTTCGCAATTACAAGAACAACCACACAAAAATTTAGTTATTAAAGTAACAATGAAAACTATACTATAAATTCAAATGATTAAGTTTAGGGGTCCAAGCGAAGGCATAGAAAATGGGTGTGGGCCTGACTTTTCTGGAAATCTGGGCACTCATCATGAGCACTACTAAACTAGTGTCCACATTGAGTTATTTATCTTTCATTTACTATAATTACCTACCTTTCCGTCATTAGCCATATCACAATAAATTAAGGAGTTAAGTACGTGTTTCATGGCTGTGTTTGCGTTTTCATTCTTCTTTTTTTTCTTCTTTTTTTTGACCAGTGCCTCTTGCACTGTTCATGGGACATGAACAGTGCAGTAAGGAAAATGTACAGTGTTTGGGGGAGTGAACAGTAATCAAATTTTTTTTTTTTTTTTTAATTGTTTTAACAATAAGTTTTCAGTTTTCAGCAAAATAAGCGGTATCCAAATACACCCTAAATGTTTTCCATCAATCAATCTGAAACAGACCTCACACACCTGCATTTATCCAGGTGGTCTAGTTCAGCTTCTTTTAGCTTTCAATCTAGTTCTAGGTTCAAAATACAAGAACCAGCCTAGCTGGTTCATTTAAAGCTGATGGTAAACCAAATATCTAGAATCAAGTTGCATCTCAACATGAATTAGAATGCAAATGTTCCACATGGCACACAATAAAAACCATCTTTGCATTCTTTTAAGAAAAAAGTTATTCCATATTTTTACTTATGAATCATCCGAATCAACAAATTAATTGTTTCCTAGTACTTATCTAACAATGTTGATCATCTAGGCTGCCCACAATATCATGTGCAACAGATGATCCTCTGAAAACTCGTCTCCAATTTACCATAGTTAATCTTTTTCCTCTTGCACCAAACTTGGCACAAGTATTTGGGTTGTACTACATAAAGTGAAATTGACATCGTGTTTCCTGTCTGCCCTAGATAATATATTCACTATAATTGCAGGGCTTACCATGTTCTCAAAACCAGTCAATTATAACCTTAATGCATTAGTACCCAGACAACAAAAATGAAACAAGGGAGAAATTCCTATTAAACTCATCTAGATTTGTCTAAGCTGAAACAATACTAAGAAACTCCATAATGCAGATGCTAAGTTGCTAACACATCAAACTAGTAAGCAAGTATAACCTTAATGCATGTTCTCAAAACCAGTCAATTATAACCTTAATGGATGAATACCCAGACAAAACTTAATATCTATCTATGCTAATTTTCCACAGAAGCAAAGGAGAAATTCCTATTATACTCATCTAGGTTTGTCTAAGTTGAAAAGTACTAAATCCATGATGTAGATGCTAACACACCAAACTGGTAAGCTAGTATAAGAGTTACAAGTAGCACCAAATAACCAAATCCGTATGCCTTACTCTTCTGGCTCTCTTCCACTAAACGATTTTGGAATTCAGTAAATTGATCATCTTTGGCAGACCTGAAAACATAAGTGACATATGTCTCAGACTGTTATTATTAGGCATGCAAGATATATTTGAAATTGAATATGAGAAGACCATGATTGTGAGTGCAAAATCAAATGTATGTATTATGTATAAATTAGAATGTCATATGGGGTTTTGACTTGTGCAACTGCTAATAGTTTAAATGCTGTAATATGTCTTCTTTATAGCAGCCCATTGCCCAAAAATCATGTACAGCTTGTGTGTGTGTGTGTATTATTATTTTTAAGTAGCTTGTATATAAATATTCATCATGCATTAATGAAAGAACTATCATGGTTCCAAATTTACAGCTATTTAATAACGCAAACAAGAAAGAATTTGAAAAACAATATTAAATACCAAAAGATTCAAGATTTATGGTCTGGTTTTGATGTGAGGCTTTCTTGGCACCTTTCATGGTTAGTTTAGTTTAGTTATTATTAATGAGTAAAAAATGAATGGTACAAGTTGTTCATGATGATGAACAACAAGAAACAGATGAAACAAACAGCAAAACAAAAAAGAGGGTAATCTGGAAGTTAATCTAAGGGAAAACATAAACTCAAAAGAGAGAAGAAGAATCAATAAAACCCCAACAACAAGACCACTCAAAAAGATTACGCTGGCATAAAACCTTTAACTCATCCAACATCTTCTCATTGTCCTCAAGTGAGCGACGATTTCATTCCAACCAAACAATCCACATTAGGCACCCTAGAATCAAATTCCAAATGTTCGAATTATGCTTCCCAAGCCACTAATGCCAACAAGATAACAATCCTGCCACCGATCATGGCATAACCCAAGGAATACCAAAAGCCTGAAGCATAAAAGTCCATAAGGTATGTGTAACAAGACAATGAAGAAGAAGGTGGTCCACCGACTTTCCATCACAACAACACATACAACACCGATTTGCCTAAGGGCAACCCCTATGCATGAGATTATCCAAAGTGAGAATTCAATCATGAGCAGCTGTCCACAAAAAGAAAGTCACTCACTTGGGAATCTTTGGTTTCCAAACATCCTTCCAAGGAAACAAAGAATTCGGAGTACCCCGAATCGCTTGGTAGTAAGACCGGGTGTCAAACTTACCATCACCTTTGAGCCCCAACAAAGAGTATCTCTCCTATCAGCCCGAGGAATACGAGTTTGGATAAGCTGAAGTAGAGAATAAGATGCAGCTAGCTCCCAATCTTCAAAAGCTCTATAAAACCTTAAATCCCACACTCTAACAGTACCCCTTTCCGGGATCCACAAAACCTCAGACATGCAAGCATCCTTGGCCGCTAAACACACATAGAGCTTAGGATAGAGATCTTTTAGGGTATTATCACCAATCCACCTATCATGCCAAAAGCAGATACGAGTGCCTTCACCCACTACAAAAACAAATGCTTAGAAAAACTCTCCCACCCTTCATGAATGCTTCTCCAAAGGCCACATCCACGAGTCCTCTTGCAAACTTTCGTACTCCACCCCCCTTGACCCTCACCATATTTTGTGGAGATAACTCTCCGCCAAGGGTGGGTAACTTCATGCCCATATCTCTACAGTCATTTTCCTAATAAAGCTTGATTAAACGACGCCACACTTCTTTAACTTAGAAAGTTGCTGGTTCAATTTTAATTAAATTTACTAGAATAGGGCAATTCAGTATTTTCTAAATTTTCTGAAAGAGGCGGTCCTTAGCTGTACTAAAAAGACCCATGAGTCTTATTTTTTGTTTAAGAGCCATTTTCTATTTGGTCTAGAAGTTCTTAATTGCTATTCTTTTATTATTAGTAATCCTAGTCTTTCTAGGATTAGGTTATTTAGGGGTCCTAGTCCTTCTAAGAAAGGATTTAGCAATAACCTATATAAAGGATTCATTGTAGTCAAGAAGATTGATAGAGAAATTGATTTCAATAAAATTCTAGCAGCTTATTTAAGCTTTGCGGGTGTGATTGCCTAGTGTTTTAGCTTTCTTTATTTCATGTTCAATTCATTATTTTAATACTAAACAGCCATCAACACAGTCAAGGTCTCATCAAGAATCTAGTTTAGTGCCGAATACCTAAAAATCCTACATCAAAATTGGTATTAAAACCCATTTAAGCTTTTTCCTGCATCATTTAGGCTCCACCAAAAGTTGAATAAATGGTGCTTTATATGCAGGGGGGAAATACATGAAGTAAAGCAAAAGGTTAGTGGAAAGTAGGAATGCATACCTAATCGAAGACACTTCACTTCTCAAGTCATCAACCTGAGCACGCAACTGGTCATTTTCGTTTTTCAGGTGTTGTATCAGCTCCTCTGCAGCTGCAACAAGTGAGAAAATAAATGATGAAGCAGAATAAGCTTAAAGCTTGAGCGATAACTATAATTACATTAACAGCAGTAGAGTGCAGTCCAATTGATGACACATATTACTAACTTCAATTAAGATTAAAAGGGCTCTCAATGCATAGGCAAAAGAAAAACCACACTTTATAGGGTTCTTTTACATCAAGTCAGCAGCAAACTATTCTATTAAATGAAAACCTCTAAGTGAGAAGAGAACAAAGAAGCCATGCATAGTTTTGTCCAAAGACTCATCAAATTAATCGAGCTAAAGAAGCACACTACTAAAGAGTAGAGACACAGCTTCGAACAACCATGTCGATTAAGGAGGGCAATTCAAAGGTAGTTGGAACTTCAAGTTTTAACCCAGATAAGAGTAGAATAGCAAAGTAATTGGCATCTAAAGACAGCTCATAAAATTTTATTTTACCATTTCACAAACCAAGTGGCACAGATGACCGAGAGACCACATACAATGTTCCGGAAAAACCTTACAAACATTGATCTTTGCAAGCATAAATATAGGACCCAACTTGGGTCAGCATGTTTTTCAAATTTTCGTTACAAAGAATACAACTAAGGTGAGTTAATTTGAAACAAGAAAAAAAATCATAAAGAAAAAACAGTTCTTTAAGATTGGAACCGAGAGAGAGAGAGAGAGAGAGAGATAAAACACTGAAAGTATAAACCCAAAAAAATACATACCATTCACATAAGTCACAAATTTCACTTCTTGATCTTTATTTAGCTTATCCAACTCAGACCATTTTCTCTTCTGCCAAAAAACAAGAAGCATATATATGAAGAAAAAGAAAAGGAACAATATCAACTCCCAACTAAACAAGTTTGTCATTTTCTTTCTCAAGAACTAGTATTCTTTGCCGTAATCGCAAAATTTTCTGAGTGACCAAACACAGCATCATTGAAATATAATAATAATAAATAAACACATTGTCACATTAACCTTGAGTTTAGTGTACTTATCGTAGAGCTTCGAATACAGAGCTTCCATCTGCAAAATAAGAATTACAGAATTTAGGTAAAAATAATATAAAATAAAAAAGTAATCTTTTAGTTCACAGAGCAAAAGAAGAATTTCTAAATGTCTACGAAGCAAACAACAAAATTTTCGTACACCTAAACATCCCATATACATTTGCAATTTAGAACCGTAAGAAATGTTTGGGTGCCGGGAAAATTGAGGCGAATTCTCGAAATGGGAAGAAAGAAAACCCTAGAAATTAGAAGCTGAGTTGAGTGAGTGAACAAACCTTCGCCGTAGAAAAAGTGCCTCTGTGTTTGTGTGACTGTGAGTCGAGAAAGCGCGGGAAAATGTGCTTTCAAAAGCGGAGAGAGAGAGAGAGGTTTCAGTTCCAGTTTCGGTGAGCAAAGAGAGGAGAGCGCTTTTTCAAGTTCGAATTCGAACTGGTCAGGTTGGCTAAACTAAACAACAAGACAATTGGATCCGGACCCGGATCCATATTTTCCTGAATTCGGATTTCTTTTTTACCCGGACCCATTAATTTAGCTAGCCTGATGTGCCACGTTGGAATGGAGCATATCTCCTCTCTGGATTCATATATCCCGTGCAATAGCTCAAATCCTAACCTTCCATTCAATCAAATGGTTCTAAAATAACTTCACGTCATCAATCCACAGGCTTCAAATCACTTTCAGAAATGTTTTTCCGTAAATGCAGGTGTTTAGTTGTGCATGGAAAATAAATTTTTCAGAAATTATTTTCAGTTGGCCATGTGTTTTGAAGGCTTTGACCTGGAAATGGTTTGAAGTGAAAATTTTCACTTCAAACCATTTCCAGACTCACGCGCAAAGATAGAGAAAGAGAGAGAGAGCCTTCGACTTTGACTTCGCCGATCTACGAACCCATCAATCTACGAATCGATCACGCCTTCGACTTTGTCGATCTACGAACTGATCTACGAACCCACGAACCGATCTTCGACCTAGAGCCTTCGACCCACGAGCCTTCGACTTCACCGACGACCCAGAGCCTTCGTGCCACGAACCGATCTCTCTCTCTCTGTGATTTTGATTTTTTGTGTGATTTTGATCGACCAACAAACCGATCTACGTTTCTGTGTGATTTTGATTTTTTACTTTCTCTCTTTGATCTCTGATTTTTTTGTTGTTGTGGTGGTGGTGTGGGTGGTGGTGTTTTGGTGGTTTTCCTGTTGTGTGGTGGTGGAAAATAGCATCTTCAGAATGTTACCAAACACATGAAAATATTTTCAAGAACAATTTTCATAATGCAACCAAACACTTGAAAATATTTTCCTTTTCCAAAAATAGCATTTCCGAAAAATATTTTACATGAACCAAACACAGCCTAATTCACTCTCATTCCTTCTTTCTCATTCAATCAAATGGCTCTAAATTGACATTGGAATTTTTTTGAATTTATTTTAGTTAGTTTTGAGATTAAGGATTGAAATTAGATAGTGGGTTTTTTTTGGCTATGGGATTTATGGGTTCTTTTAATCTGGGTCTTCTTTTTTTTTTTTTGTTAAAGTTGTGATTTAAAAAAAAAAAGAAAAAATTTCATTCTCACGGTGGTGATTTGTACCAAGACCCAAGAAATTGTTGATGGGTATATTGTTTTGCTCGGTATTATGGGTTGGATTATTTATCTATTTTTGTTTAAGTTTCACTTGTTGGTTTTTCTATTTGATGTTGTGGGTTAGGATGGAAAAAAAAAAATGAAGAATTTAGTCTGTAGTTGATGTCACTAGTAATACCAATTAGAAAATTTTGTTTTGATTTTCTACATGTTGCTCTCATAGTTTCTTCAAGAGAAGATCACTGTAATTTGAGTGTTTGGGTTCTTGGTTTTCCTTTGAACAACTTGTCTTCTGAGTTCTCTTATTAATTTCACCCATTAATTTGTTAATAGTTCTATCATTTTTACTAACTCCTAATAACACTCAAATTCAATCTAATGAGGAAGGCTTCATATATGTGCAAGCATCACACTTGGTCTTGATTTTGCCAAGGATGTGCTCATAGACAAGGCTATTTCTTCTATTATTTCTATTCAACTACCTAATATTTTGAAGTTTGTGAAAACCCCATTTGTTGGCAAAGAGGATATTTTTCTTCCAAATATTAGAATTTATCATCTTAATATTGCCTCAGTTCTTTAGATGTTAATAATGGAGAGATATGCATTGTCTTAGTTGCTTCGGGTGCCACTACAAATTTGAGCATGAGTTGGCAGTTTTCTTACATCACTTGGTTGGTTCAAATTGCAATTACAAATGATGGGGGTGCATTTGTTCAAGTATACAGCAACTAGGCTAACTTTTGCTCTAATTGCAGTAAATTATAGATAAATTTTTGAATTATGATAGATGTAGTTTTTCTTCTGTTGGGTTGTCTTTGTCATGGAAATTTCTGTATGTTTTTAGCCAAGCTTGAAATAAGGGTTGTTCTGATTTCAAAAGGTGTGGGCTGTTATTGTTGTTGTTGTTGAAATAAGTCATTTTCATTGTGATTTCTGCTTTTAACAGGAGATTGCTATGATGGAGGAAGAATTAAAGATAAAGATTGAGATTATCAAGAAGCAGGAGAGACTGATCCAAGGATGGAGAAAAGAGCTGAAAGACCAATTAGACAAGCACAATGCCGAGTTTGAGAGGGTATAGAGTGTGGTTTTTGTGCAATAAGCTTGTAGTGAGGATAGAATATGTGAGGAGTGTAGGACTGGAGATACCATCACCATTGAGCTCGCCGAGAGCCGTCTGATCAATCACACGACTGGGAAGGAGTACAAGCTGAAACCCATTGGGGATGCTGGGCCCGTCATCGAGGCTGGTGGCATTTTCGCTTATGCCAAGAACACTGTCATGATTCCCACCAAGTAATTCAACCTACAATTTCAGGTACTTCACTCACTCACTCATTATCTTCCAGATGAGCTGAGAGATGAAGCAAATATCTAGTTTTTGTTTTAGACCTATATATTAATCAATTCTAAACAAATTTTCTAATTAATGTCTATGTTTGGTCATGATATTATACTATTTTGAGTGAGATCTTATGCCTCTTTGCTGTTGTATTTTAGGTTCTCAATGTTTAATTGTCTATATGCCTAATCCAAGTATATATATTATATAAGGAACAAAAATCTGTTTGCATGCATATCAGATATATGAACTAATTTATTGTTTGTTTCTGGCTTTTAGAGCTTTTATAGGAGGTGCGCGCATTGCAATTTGCAGGAGGCTTTCAATTGTACGGATACTAATGGATCCTTTCTTCCAAATGTTTCAGATGAAAAGTTTGTGTGTTCCCATGTTTCTCTCTTTAATAAAATGCCATTGTCATATTTATCAAAAGAATAAAGGATTGTTGTCACTGAAACATAGCCACCTCTTTACGTTGTTATGCCTGTTTTTAGTAAGACTTGCAGTTAATGTGTGTTGTAACGTATCTCCAGAGATTAGTGTTGTTTTAAGTTTGGTATATCAACTTAGAAGCTTGTTTTGGTTTCATTTCCATAAACACTCTTTGATCTCCTGCAAGAAAGGCACCAAGGAATCTTTGCATGTGAGATTTTGGTTGCTCCAATTTCGTTATTTATCGTTGTGCACTAGCAATTTCAAATTTCAATGAAGATTGTCAAATTGCTTTTCTTTTCTTTTCTTTTTTTAAAAAAATTTATAAAAAGGTTTATTCCCTATAAAAGTATAAATTGTAAAGGCAAAAGGCAAGTCTTGAATTCAGAAAAGGAGAAAAGAGCATAAATCCATAGGCCAATGCTATAGCTTTCAATAATCTCAGTCTTAGATATACATTTCATTTTCATCATTGGTGGAGGAAAGTTTTTTGGTCTAAGGATCTGTTTAGATACCGCTTATTGTTGAAAACTGAAAATAATGTAGTAAAATAATTTTTAAATGTGTGAATAGTATTGTGGGACCCAGTTTTAAAATTATTTTTGCTGAAAAAAAGTACTTACGGGTCCCGTGAACAGTGCACAGGACCCAGTATCCACTAAAAAAAACACATCCGCTGGGAAACGCGCAAAACGTACTTTCCAAACTCACACTAGGATTCACCACATTTAGAACACATTTTGGATAGCCATTGGATCAAAAGGATGATTATCATCCATAATATGCTATTGCTAACTTTCATTTAGAAATGGCTGTCGATGAAGCCTTCTGTCAACAATTCGAGGCCATTACATTCCCACTTCTATTCACTATTAGTGATTATGAAGTTTACACATAATGCATACTCATTAATTCTTACTAAATTGTCATAATTGCATGGTTCATAACCATTTCAACTAGTTCAAAGCTTACCAATGTTCAGAAGTATTCTGATGTGATATAGGAAGGGTGGGGATTGGGCTTGGTAAGAACCAAAGATACTAGTGGAATGGACTGGAACCATTAGGGGCTTATCATGTGTAGTGTGCCTCTACAACAAGAGATTACCTTCACTACAAGGACTCTTAAGCTATTGTGTGACCGAGTTTATTTTTCGACCACCCATCAGATAGTTGGGACTGCTTGTGTAAATAGGATTTGTTCCCAGGAGGGCTCTCACTTAAACTGATGGTTTTTGTTGGTGTCTAGAAGACCACAAGCTGTGGCTATTGGCCTTGTACTGTAAGCTAAGCTGTTCACCTTGTAGGATGGTTTTTCTTACCGTATGGAGCCTTCATTGCGTATAAGGTAGCATGTGTCCGGGGGCACGTACTAAGAACAACATGTGGTCTAACCAACCCTAAGCCCTCCTTGGAGGGCTCATGACGATGTTCCTTTCCCCTTCCGGTCCATGTTCCATTTCTAGAACAATCATTGCCTTCTTGTCTTATTGCATAAATACCGGATATCACCAAGAAAGATTTAGGGGTAAGCTATCCCTGGTGTACTCATTTTTGAATAAAAATGTTACTTACCTAGTTGTCTATGATCAGCCATGTGGTTCTCAGCTTGTGTACGAGAGTTGGGATGATTATAGTGTAAGGGAAAAAAAATTGTGTCTAGCTTAGTTCATTTTAGGTGCTAATAAGTTCTATTTGCTTTGTACATTTTACCCTTGCCATAAACATGATTTAAAGTCATGGCCTCATATTTCACGATAGTGCTTTGTTTCTTAATCTTCGGATTTCTACTAGTGAAGATGAAACTTGTGTGAAATTTTAGTCTTGCTAGTTACGGCCATTGCATGGCATTGACTTGCACCACACCTTGCTTGTAGTGTTATGGTAAATAGAGAAATGAGGTTTAGTTTGATAAAAAGAAAACCCAAACCACTTAGAAGGGAGCCACAAAACCACAAAGTGAATCCCCCAACCTCCTCAAAGCCTCCACTGCAGTCTGATTGTAAGAAATTTTATGTATCAAAAGGAAGGGATGTCTACTCACTATTGGATGTGTGACAACCTCACATCCCCAATAATTTGAGGGAAGTTACATGTGGGTGATTGTAAAATAATAACACACGTCTGTTATGAATATCTTACGCACACCACTTTTGTACATAAAATCATGACTTGAAAGTGTATATGCGTATAGTGTGTGTAAGAGCTATTTCCCTTGTAAAATAATAGCACACATGTATGTTACAAATATCTTACACACAACACTTTTGCACATAAATTGTGACTTGAAAATGCATGTGTATCGTGTGTAAAAGATATTTCCCTCATAAAATAGCATTTAATGCATGGCAGTTGTATCCATGAAATCCTCAGTTGCGAGGGTCTTGTCATTCTGCTGATTGATTGTCAATCCAAAATTACTTTAATTAGGTTGATGTTGGAAATGGGTCTTTCTACGTTTATTTAGTAAGACTATTTTGTTTGAGAGGAGCCTTTTAGGTTAGCAAGGGCTTCTTTGTTGTACCTAGCATAGAGTGTGACAAGGTTAATAGTTACAATAAACTTTGCAATGGTGAATGCTGGTAAGTCAGAAGGTTTGATTGGCAATGAACCGCTATTTGTATCAGGTTTATGGGCCTACTGGCCTATCTAAGCTTGGTTATGGGCTCATGATCATGGGTCCCTCACACACATGATCAAATTAATCTTATATAAATGAATGCATCCTAATCAATGATAACTGAAACAAGTGTTGTTCTTATTTCTTATATCTTATTTGGATAGAAAATCCCTCAATGTGAATTACATGGAGTATTTTTTTGGCACTAAAAAATTAATGAAAAAAAACAATTTCATAAAGATGCCATGGTTTTATGAGTCCCTCCTACTAAAATTCTTATTGTTATTCATGTGACATGTCTTTTAATATCCAAATAAGTTTTAAACATAATTTACATGACTTTTTATTACTTTTAATTAGTTCATAATCACTCATTGCAAGAGCAAATTGAAACACTATAAAAAGTTTTTTTTTTTTAAATTTCTTAAATTTTTTTAGAAGTCTAGGACATACTATTTGAAAACACCCCTGGGAGAATTATGTAACTTATCTAATCATTATAACTGAAGTTTGCAATCTAACACAAATGGTGATAAGCCATAAAGGGTCGAATTCAAATCCTTCAATTATTGAAATATTATTCGGCTGTAAGGCCATTGCAAAAGAAGAATTAAATGATACCAGAAAGTGAATTGCGGGATGCCAAGTAGTTGGACTTGGATCTAGTTCATTTTATCCTTTTTTTTTTTTTTTTTTGAGAAAATAGTTCATCTGGATGGGCATGTTAAGTCATTAGAGACTGTCAAGGTGTAGATCATTTTTGTCTATTGTCATTAATTAATGTTGACTAGCCAGTTATATTAACTTGATTGGAATTAGACTAAGCGTGCATTTGGGAGTTGATTATTAGTTGGCTTATTGCTTCTTCTTTTTTGGGTCTTATTTGTGGTTCTTATATGACTATTTTCAAATGGCTTTTTCCTTTTGTCTATAAAAAAGTACATGTTAAGTTTTTATAAATTAAAGGCTATAAAAAGTAATTTTACGAGGAAAACCAAGCCATAAATTAAACTCAAATAAACTTCTCACACCCTTATTTCATTCTCTGAATTTATTTGCTATCTCTTTACAACCACTAACTATGATACTCCCTCTAAAATAATAACTTGGATGATAAATAATTGTTCAAAAACAATCAAGATAACAATGAAAGCAACAAATAAAATTTCAGTGAATAACCAAATACTTGATGGCTTAGAGGCATATTAAAATCACTTTCTTCAAGATAATACTTTTCCCCACTCAAAGTTGCTAAAGGGTTATAGTTCTATGATCGAGCTAAAGGGTTATAGTTCTATGATCGAACCAAGCCAATAATTCTTTGTATTGGAACTTGAGAATTCTTGTGAATTTCTATTATAGTGAAAAATTATATAAAGTATTGAAAATGGAATAATAACTATTTATAGACAATGTGGTGTGGCACTTTAATAGGCACCTTTGTAGAGTCACATTGGTTGATTCAACACTAAAGACAATTAAAAAGACCTTTACTATCGTTTGAGACAACAAAATTGTTTTTCTTCAAAATTTTGCAAAAAACCTTCCTTACAAAATTTTAACCAACTTGTATTTTTTAACCTTGATAAGTTTTTTTTTTTTTTTTAATGAAATAACCTTGATAAGCTAATGAATATAAAGTATAAACTTTAATTTATTGTTTAAATTTAGATAAGTAGACAAACTGTCACAAACAAACTAATCAACCCCGTCTACTATCACTCTATCTTGGACTCATCCACTTCAGCATTGTCAACCTTGCCTCACATGGGAACTTAACATGGATTTCTAACAAGTGAATATATAGGAAGGGTAAGAAGATCTATGGTGTTTAAGTAGAGTGGCTAAGGTTGGAAGATGCTGGCGAATGGTAGTGAGCTTGCCTTAAAACAATGGAGTCGAATGCCTGGGAACACAACTCAAGGCTAGAGATTTAGTGATGTTTTGTGGTACGTTCCTAAACGCAATCAAGTTGTTTGGAATTGGATTGGAGAGTGAACAGCTTACTATTGCAATCAAATTTAACAATAGATTATGTTGGAAGCCTATATTATTTGCACCTTCAAAGTGTTCGACAATGTTTGAACCAAATTTTTCATCAATTAGGAAGAATTGGATAAAAAGAAACTTAGAAAATCTTTCCATCCTCACTGAAATTGTCTCGTAATAATGACTATATTTTTTTGTTTTTTGTTTTTATAATTTGTAGGTTCTGAATCTTTTGATTTTTAATTTTATTGTCTTTTGAAAGTTTGACCATCTAAATTTTTTGAAGGTAACCTATCTTTCTCTTATATTTCTCTATTTGGTAGTCATATATATTTTGTTTTATTTCAATAATTTCTAGGCAGTGCCAGTGAATTTTCTGATTTTTTTATTCATTTCAAAAGTTTTGACATCAGAATTTTTTAGTTATTTTTTTGCAATATCTAAATTTGTTAGCTAAATGTTTTGCAAAATGTTGCATGTTCAAGTAATGGTTTATTCATCAAATTGTAACTCAAAAAGATAGGAACAATTCATGCAATAGTATAGTTTCATAATCAATTTAAAATTTTATAAAATTATTTCAGTCTATTATAAATAGGTAAGTTCCTGTGCGTTGCATGGATTTTCGACTAGTTTTTAAATATAAATAAATTACGTGAAGAAAAGAGATAACTTAATAGTAGAAAACTCTTACAACTTATGACTCATAACACCAGTGGTTTTTTAACGTATACGGTTTTAAAGCTTCTTCTTGCTCAACATTGCTCCCACACTCGTTGCTTTTTGAGCTTCTTGCATCTCATCATTGCTCCTACACTCGGCTGACCAAGAACTTCACTTAAGAAATGAAATGAGATGAGAAAAAGAAATGAAATGAGAATCTCTGAAACTCTGAAATGTGAAGAAATGAAATGAGAAAAAGAAAAGTTAACGCCAACGGTAATATCAAAGGTAGTGGGTCTAACTCAACAAGTCTCTGCCCATGGGTCCCACAATGCCATTGAAATTCAAGTTTGAAGTTTTGGAAACTCAAAAAGATTGTTCCTGGTTTTCATCACTCAAACTTAAAAAATTGAGTTTGAGTGATGGAAACAACACTCAAAAAACTTTCCAAACTTTTTTTTTTTTTTGGCGTGAGTCCCTTGTGTTTTGGATTATGGTTGATGAAACTGAGTTATATAACTCAGTTCCACCCAATCCAAACACCCTCTTAAGTTCTTATTTTTCTCGCTTGCAATTGTTTGAATATAGCCCTCACATTTCAATCATCTCCCATGCACTTCATTTTTAAACGTAATTGCTCTGTTTGTGGTGCAGAAAACAACAATTCACTTAATATTTTCAACAATGTAGGCATTTTCTCACTTAAATTGGAGAGTAAAAGTTAATTTTTTTTTTAATTTTGCCTACCTAGTTTTTTAAATGCACTTTCCAACCGACACTATCCTATTTAAATACTTTTTTTTTTTTTAATTCTCTATTTTAGATAGATTGTTGGACTTGCATTTTAAGAGTTTACTCTCTTAAATAGAGAGAATTTTGGCTCTAGCTAAGCTGTTGGAGGTGTTGTAGCAAAATCCCAAACTTGTTGCTTCTTGTGAGAGAGAGAGAAAGAGAGAGAGAATGTCTTACACAGACTACAGTTCAATTAGGTTTATAGCATTTGCTCACAGTGCTAGTAGATCTGCCAAAGTCGGAGTCATGTAACAACTCAAGGCACAACTTGTGGGATTCATTATCACTGATAACTTGAACTAGCACTGCGACTGCGTGCATGTAGCCAAAAGAAGTATTTGTTTATCACTTTCACTTAAAGTGCCATTTTTCTCTTCAAATTACATTCAAAGCCATACCATGTCATACTTGCAATTAATGTTAACTATGTCAATGGCCGGGCATTTTGAGGGCTTTTTTCCCCTATGAAAGTGAATATCAAATGAAAGCATTAAAAGACATAAGCATGTCTAATCTATGGGGTAATCTGATATTAACATTTTGGTTAGAATTCTAGTAAATCAGTAAGAATGTGAGCCTGGTAAGTACGCTTTTGAATGATGCTCCTATATGATTCTATATGTAAATGGTAAAGATTTTTGCTTCAAAAGAATTGAAATCAGGATCTTACCCCACTTCTAAATTCTTCACTAGAAATGGCACCACACTACACTTTTAGCAAAGCAGCCACTATCACTCAGAATGGCAAAGCTTTAATAGATTGCTCTGACAGGACCTCTTCCTTTTGGGGTCAGTGCTTGGACGAATAACATTTGGAATTTAACATAAAAAAGGAACAATAAGAAAGATTTTATTTCGATTTGTAATGACATACACTGATACATGTGGAATAGATTACACAATTATAAAGACAAAAGAAGAAAAAATGTTTGGTTGTAAAATAAATCAGTTAAATTTTGTCAGATTTTGGTGGCCAAAGTAACACACTTTTTAATGGTTCATGAGCTTTTTAAGGCTGATAATGCTTCCCTGGTTGTAGCTGAGATAACGGCATCTGAAGCATTTGGCAAGTAATAATATTTTCCTGCAGAACCAGGATTTTGAATGAGTTTATGTTAGTCTTCACAGAATGAAGAACAATGAGTTTTCAAGTAAACCAACCTTGAGCGACTCTTGCAATTTCCTTGGCAAAACCAGTTGAAACAAACTTATTTTCTGTGTCAATGACAAGAAGAGACATCCCTGCTTTGTATATTTTCCCAGCCACTTCTAGAATCTCATCCTTTATTGAGCACGTAGAGATAATCGTTACCACTTAGGCCAAATTCATCACAAAATTCTTAGATTCAAATATGCAAAATTTGTATGCACCTTACCTATTCTACACGAGATTTGCAAATGAAGCATTGGAAATTTAATGGATTTAACATGCAAGATTTACTTGATAATTAGAATGATAAGGTTATTGCGGAAGCAGAGGACATTTGATATTAGCCTATTCTTTTGGATAATCAAATATTCTCTACACAAGTTTGATGCAATCTCAGAATAGATGGACCATTATCCAACAATGATATGAAGTTTGACCAAAACAACCTTCCAAGTAAACCATCTACTAGCAGGTCCAACACTCTCATTATTAATGCCATGTGTCCAATTAAAGTATCAAAAAATTTACCTTCAACTCTTGTGATGAAGGTCTTGGGGCATCGGTAGCTGCAGCAGCTTCAGGGTCAGTGGATCTTTTCAGTGATATATTGGCTCTACCATCAGTTATTGCAACAATCATTATGCGGCCAACATCACCACTCTTCTCCGCATTCAGCCCAACCCTGACGGCCTAAGCAAAATTAAGGCAAATGAAAGGTCAGTTAACATTTAGGAACCATAGCTCTAATTACTAGGAGAGATTAGGGAATTGGAAATTATACTGTGCAAAAAGTCAAGAAGCCAATGATAAAATTAAGTGAGAACTTAGAATTGGAGGTTCTTCTGCCATTAATTAGAGATAGAGAGAGGAAATATGTAAATAGAGTTGTGTGACAGAGAACAGAGACATGTCGGTCACTTTGGAATTACAAGGACAAAAATGGTTGCAGACAAGGGTGGAAGTCATTCACAATATTCAAGAAACAAGTTTACCGATTTCCAATACAGAGATGCTTAACTAGAATTTGCCATTATGGGGTTAAAAGAGGAACAAGATTGAAAAGTTTTTTCAAGATGCCTTTAGTCAAAAAGATTTTACCAAATTCACATACCATGGAAAGGCCATGAGCCAGGGGAGAACCTCCCCCACATGGAAGTCTCTCAAGACGTTTCCTTGCCATTGCAATTGATCTAGAAGGAGGCAGGAGAACTTCAGCAGAATCTCCACGGAAAGGGATGATAGACACCTATTTAAAATCATAAGTTGATAAATCATAAAGGTTAATATCATGGAAATTCAAAGAATCTTATTATGTATCTTTTTATGGTTTGCTAATTAGCTGAATGCTTAAGTACATAAATAAATTTTAGATGAAATAGTTGCAGGCAGGACATTGGCTTCAACAATATATTTATATTTCCATTCTGTAATGGTTACTCTGGAAAAGGGATTTACAGTAGTCATGGTATATACAGCTGTCGTTATAACATGTTTATAATAAAATGGTATGTAAAATGGGATGTTATTGTTGCATCCCTGGCTTTGACCATTCAAAATTACTTCCCCATCTTGTCCCATTTAAATATTCTATCATTCACTATACTGCTTTCCATGACTAGCATATACACTATGATGTATATATGCAAGAGCCCACTATTTGACTAGAATGTTATTTTGCTTCACTCTTGTTTCCTTTCAATTCTATTTTCAGCATGAACTGTCAATGAACTGAAATCACCATCCTAATTAATTTCCCTTTAGTTCAATGCTGTTGTAGAACAGTAGAAGCCTCGCATCATATTTTGTTGTGTGTGAAGGCACGCCCAACTTGACATCCTAGTGCCTTGTGCAATAACACAAGATTTATGAACCTAGTTTTTTGGCCTGTACCCACAGGAAGTTGTCACATTCTCTCTCTCTCTCTCTCTCGCAACACAACCCCGAACACCAAATCACTCAACCACCCCATGAGCCATTGCTAAAACCTCAACTCATTGCTCTCCGCATCCACTCTAGCTCCCACAGTTGAAGGCATACAATAATCTATGATGGTGCCACTCACTACCTGTGACTGTTTTGTGTTGTTCTTGAGTTTCTACCAAGTGAAGAATGCGCCCACCTAGTTTTCAATTTTCACACAATGGTCTACATTGCCATACCTACTCCAAAGTCTATATGCTTCTTAGCAACAACCATCTTTTCAATTGGTACCTCAGTAGCCCTTTGGATGGGTATTGGAGCAACATTACCTATTGATAAATCCTTTAGTCTGACATTATATACTTGGGATAAGTGTGCCCATATTTTGGTGACTCCCTAAACCAATACCAATCAAGTCCTTTGGAGACAACAAACATTGGTGATGCCAGTTATCACCATAACCAACAGAGGCCAACACCAACTAATTGATGCCACATCCCATAAGCACTGTTCTATACTTGGGGATCCCACTCTTGAATGATATATACTGAGAACCTTCTCTTGAGAATACTTTATAATAAGCAAAGACTTTTAGAATTAAGCAAATAATTATTTCTATACTTGCTAGTAGCTGATCACTGATTTACAAATTCTTTAAGTAATTTATTATTAGTGCAAAGCAATCACAACTTTAAAGTTTCCTTTTCTTAATAATTTTACGTCTGTGTTTAAATTTTTTGGAAAAAAGAAAAAGGGACTCCTATGCAGTATTTACATGTCAATTATTTGATAGTTTAAACTCTGTTCATCCCTTTACCAAATAAGGAAAATCTAATGAAGAAATTAGAGTCATAAAAAAATCTAGGTTTAGGTGTACAGAAAATTTTACTTAAAAAAAAAAAAAAAAAAAACAAATGAGAAGCCTTTAATTTATGCAACCATGAAAGTTCATAAATTTTGTTTCCCATTTCAAGTCACCTGATCCCTGCTTGTATAACTTTCTGCAAGTAGCTTAAGTGCTGCACCTTTTGCATTCTGCATTCTATTCAGAGCCATGCTTCCACTTGCATCAACCAAAAATATAACCTGCCATAATTTTTTTTTTTTAAATTCAACACAAAAAAAGATTATGAGTGTTCACAGTAGAAAATTTTAAATCAATCATCATTAATAGTTGAGACTATCTGTAAAGAAGGTCCAATATTCTGAAATTGAACCAGGCTCTTTCAGTATGATATACTAATACCAAAAGTGATATGAAATAGTTTCAATTCTTTCAAAAAATTGAAGGACAAACAAATGACACAAGACTACAGTTTTACTACCAATGCTCCTGCTTTTCGTGCCATTCTCTTTGCCCTCATATCAGTTTTCTCCACAAAAACTTTCCTATTGCTTTGAGTGTTCTTCTCCCTACGCAACTTCTGATATGGTGCAGCTGCTCTAAGGGTTGCATCAACGGCTAATCTCTTTACAGGGCCCTGTGAAAGAATAAGAAGCTTGTTAAGAAAAGATGGAAGAGTAGAGGAAAATTTCATTGAAAAACACAATTTAAGATTTTTGAGACTCTACAAAGGACTGAAAATTGAATGCTTATTTTTTAAATTTCAAACACACAAAACGAGAATGGGTTGAAAATGGCATAAAAAGCAAAGAGCAGATGTTATGTCCCTGTCAACCAAAAAAAAAAAAAAAGTGTGTGGGAGGGAGCGCTGACCTTTGGGAGCATTGGCTTTATATATCGGCCTCTATCCTCAGAAAATATGACATTCTTTGCTCTCCCAGCCTTCCCCCGGCGTCTCTGTGCTTGTTGTGCAAAGAAGAGAAGTTTCTCATCCACTAAACCCCCTTCTGCATCAAAGATAAACTCTTCAGGTACTTGCTCCTGCTCCTGTTCATTTTCTTCATCATTTTCATCCTGCTTATAAAGAGCTTCATGTTAAAAACAAACCTATACTTCACTTTCAAACAATTTTGGAATACAAGGCAAAGGGAAAGAGATTGAATTTAGGAGTATGGTAAAATTAACTTAGCAATAATCAGCCAAAAAAAAGGCAAACCCTAATTTTTTATTTAATAAACCTCTTGTTCGTCCTCCTCATTCTGCTCCTGCTCAGATTCTTGATTTTGTGGAGGGGGTGGCGGGGGTGGAGGCTGCTGATTTTGCTGTTCTGGTGGATTCTCATTGATGATTGAACGAGGAAGAATGACCAATTCTACCTGTGTTAGATAATTATTAGAAAAGAAAGTTTTGGCATGTTACTATAATGTAGATATGAAAAATGGAAACTGCTGCAGTTTACTTTAATGCAAATGATTTAAGGAAAATGCTTTAGGCCCTTGTTAGCCAGTCTCAAAATAGGATTCCAACTGTATTATTCCTTATGCCCTATCATGTTTCTTTTTCTTCATTCTGTAGATGCAACAAAATGACCAGAGGAAGACACAGCTATTCTACAAAGAACAGAGACAAATTCATCTACCATTAACAGCAGTCTACAGTAAAATACTATGCATAAAGAATTGCAAGGGAAAAAAAGGTTGACATTGACATGCCCAGATTGTAAAATGGGTCTCACAAGAATTAAGCTCAGGCTTGAGTGTTTTGCATTCAAATGATGATAACAATATGCAACATATGATTTCCATTTGTTCTAAATATTTGTTATTGTTTTGCCCATTTCAGCAAACTAACTAGCAGATTATCAACAACACTAAAGCTATTATCTATCTTTCACAGCTCTCCAGAACTCACACTAGCCCTTTTTTCCCATGTTTTTTGTGTATTACACAATCTTAGAAAGTATACTTTATTTATTTATTTTAATTCCAAATTCACCGCTGAAGCTGGTTATAATTTTGAATGAAAAACCAGTGATTAGGTCGTAGTAAGACTACCGATGTAGCCCCAGTATCTGGATAACTCCTAAAAGAGATTGCTGTCTTTATTAGAGATAGTTTTAAAGTCTTCCAGCTAAAGGCATGTGTCCAGTTACACCTGACGTCAACTGCAATTTGCAAAGGACTCAGCTTCGTAATGGCTCCAGAATTTGTTTTTGGTAAGCTTAGTGATAGAAAATGTATGGTGACCAGAATTTGGTTGTAGCACTGAAAATTCTGTACCAAATAAAAGAGGTTGAATTTGCTAAAAAAATTTACTTCTGTAATTCTTTAAATGGACCAAAATCATTAGTCAACACATCTCAGAATTTGCTCTAACTTTTTCCCTGCCTTGAATTGATGGAGAAATCCAAATTAATTTCATAACTTTTTAATCTTTCCATAGGCAAAGCCTATACTTAATCCTCTATTCCCATTATGAAGCCACTGTAAAATTCAGAATTAAGACCATTTCAGAATCTTTTTTTTTTTTTTTTTCTCTAAAACTTTTAGGACCTTCCTGATGTCCGATATTATCATCATATCTCCCTATTGCATAAACCAGCTCTACATACTTAATATGGTTTTCCATCCCATCTATTCATGTCCCACCAAAAATTAAGTCTAGCAATTTATATCTTGGCTGACACAAACTACTGACCCACATTTTGATGTGTAAGTTGAGACAAAGTGGATGCTTAATGTTGCAGGCCAGAATAATTGACACTTGTATTGTCGCTCATAGTAATAATAGCTCAAGATCTTAGCAAAGGAGTTTTGGTAGAGACTGAGCATAAGTGCGTTAAAAAAGGCGTGCTTTGTTTTCTTTGATAAATAAAAAGTACAAGAAATGTGCTAAAAACTTCATGATTTTTTTTTTTTTTTTTTTTTTGAGAATAAAATAACTTTGTGATTTAATAAAACACAACTGGGCAAAGATTAATAGAGATTTCAATAACAAATGTCTAGTGCTACCATACATGATATGTAGATGAAAAGAAAACCAGGAAGGCAGGAACTATCACGTTATATCATTTCCCAAAGAAAACAAACAAACAGAAAGGAAAAGAGTTTTAAGGCCACCACTCGTCAAGGTTGAGAAATTACTATAGCACATATGTTCCAGAGAAAAGATCCAAAAAAAATCCAAAGCCACTGGTGCACGCACATAACTTAAGATAGAAAATCATGTTTGTTATGTTTTCAGAAGAATACTTAACAGCTTTTTTCAGGTCGTCAACATTGACTTTTTCTCGTCCCTCTAGCGCAGCTAAGCATTTTGCAACACGGGCAGCATATAGCTCAGCTCTGTGTCCCTGTAATGAAAAAAACGCTCATTTAATAGATATGTTTTTTTTTTTGATAAGTAACTTAGAAGTATATTGAAAAAACACAGCCCCGTACATAGGGAATGTACTAAAAAGGCAAAAACATCAAGAAATCAAAGTACAATGATCAAGTAACCCAGAAAGGGAAATACAAGAAAAAGAAGGTAAAACCAAACACCATTCGAGAAGAGTAGCAAAAAAAAAAGACTTAAACTCAAGAATGGACCGTTCACGATCCTCAAAGCTTCTCGAATTCCGTTCTCTCCAGATACACCACATCAAACAGTGCGGCACAATCCTCCATACAACTATATTACGATGCCGCCTAAAATTGCAAGACCAGCAATCCAACAAATCCGCTACCCTTTGCGGCATCACCCAACAAATACCAAATAAACAAAAGATCATACTCCATATCTCAGAAGCAAAAGGACAGTGAAGGAGGAGATGATCTACCGATTCCCCACACCCTTTGCACATAAAACACCACTCAAGAACAACAAAGTGCCTCTTCCGAAGATTATCAATAGTTAAAATCTTGCCTAAAGCCACAGTCCAAGAGAAAAAAGCAACCCGAGGAGGAACCTTCGATTGCCACACCATTTTCCAAGGGAAGGGAGTGACAGTAGTTGGGGAAAGAGAATGATAATACCCACTCACCTTAAAACCTCGACTGCAGCTTGACTTCCAACAAAGTTTGTCAGCACCAACACCCCGGACCTTAGTGGAATAGATTAGGACCAAAAACGAATCCAAAGAAAGGGACTCTTGGTCATTCACTAAGCGACGAAACCGAATGTCCCAAGTAACTCTCTCATTAGCATAACTCATCACCTCAGAGACCGAAGCCTCCCTGGTCCTACTAATATTATACAAATCTGGAAACTCCTCCTTAAGAGGACGATCCCTACACCAAACATCATCCCAAAACTTCACACGAGAACCATCACCCACATCATAATGAAGGCACTTGGAGAATTTCAACCAGCCACTTCTAATGCACTTCCACAAACAAACACCATAAGTTCCAGACTACAGAATCAGTTCAGTATGCAAAAGCTTATATTCATGCACATCCATATATACATATACATCTACACACGTGTAGACACCGCATTTTGTAACTCTTATGACTCAACATATACATGCACACGCACACACACAATGGTATCATGATTAAGAAGAGGTAAAAATGTGCTTTCTAAACAATGGTTTTATGTTTTGTAGTAACCATTATAATCAGCACCCTTGAATGTTGAGACGTATTTTTCCAAATGTTTGCCAATGAGCTCTAGCTCAATTGGAAATTTTTTATTAAAAAAAAAAAAAAAAACCTTTTTTCTACATATATATACATATATCATATGTGTGTGTATTTATTTTTAATCACTGCGACACCTTTAACTAAAACCAATGCCAATGTTTTACAAAACTTTTAAGTCAAAAGGAAGATGATCCATGTCTCCCACAACATCCATTGGTACATGAAATCCCCTGTTGTCAGTCCCTCCATACAACATCTAATCCTGAACACTGCACACCATGGAATACCCACAAGTATAGGAAAAAATGCTCACAAATTCCTCTATATTGCACTATGGAAAGCCAAACTACAATAGAATATTGTTAGAGTTGGATCTTTTTAGAAGAGTTGATTGATTGTTAGTACTTAGTAGTGAGATTTTGGGATAATGTGCAGTATGGATCTACTCTGCTATTTATGCAAAGACAAAACTAGTGCTACCGTTGTCACCAAAAGACTAATGGCAGCACTATGAGCCCAAATGGTCCTACAAAAAGGAAGAAAATCAGCTTGAATTCAGGCATTATTTAATTTAATTGGGTATTTTTCATAGAGCTTAGTAAAACCAGCTTCCTCCTCAATATGGATGAACCTGAACGCAAGTCTTCAAGTCTATTAGCAGCTCAAATTGAGTAGGATGCAAGATTGACATTGGGCTTGACTTAATTTTATTTTCTCAAAGGAAGTGAATGAAAACCATGAAAAATTTACAAAAATTGAGAAAGGGTTCTACAGTCAGAACCTGGCAACCACCTCGAAGGGCTTCCATTACTATGTACTTCAATTGTTCTCTGCTGATGGTAACATCCTTCAGATACTCTCTTGCCAAAATAATCTGCAATGTGTAAATAAGTACATAAATCAATTTGTTGTTTAATAAAAGAACTAACCTATAAACTGCCAACATTATATATTCCATAACAACAAAAATAAAACATCTAATAAACATCAGGATAATAGAAAGCTTTGAAATTAAATTATATTCCTGCAAAACTATGGGTAAATATGTTATGAACATTTATATAATTATATTAGAGTCATCAAATTGTTCAAATAAACTTAAGCACCATGGTTGTCAGAAAATAAAGTTAAAAAACTTCTTTATTATATGTGAGAAAAACCTTCTCCTTGAACTGCTGATGTCCAAGTCCAATCAAAAAAGAGGAATTTGTCTTACAAAAGAGAGACATCAAAGCCATTTAACTATCCTTTTTTTAATGTCCAAGTAATACCGAACAAGAATTTTATCATCCTTCCAACATAAATAAGCGATGATAAAATATAAGATAATTGTTCTGGAATCTGTACTATTTTTGCTTTTCCTTCCCACAACAAAACACCGTGTTCTTATGATGGTGATGGGCAGAACCCCTCCCTGTTCTCTGATTTATTTTATTGCATACTTGCCTGAGTTTTTGCCAAGTCTGTTTCTTCCTCAACCATTTTGAACACTTCATTACTACGCTCCTGAAATTGTGTTGCAATTCCAACAGCTGCAACACGATCTTCAAAACTCATTGGAAGATCTGCACTGCAGAAGAAGTGTATCATTAGTAGAAACGGAAAGAGAATCAAGGATAGCTAACTTATTCAATAAGCTAATTACAAGGTTTGTACCTCAAATTAATTGCAATACGATCTAGCAAGTGCTCACGTACAGCACCCTCTTCTGGATTGTAAGTAGCAATAAGGAGTGGCTTGCATGGGTGCCTAAAGCTGATTCCCTCCCTTTCCACGATATTAACTCCTTCAGTTAATACATTAAGTAGCAAATTACTAATACCCTCATCCAACAGATTTATTTCATCAACATATAGAACGCCTCTATGAGCTTCAGCAAGAAGGCCTGGCTGGAAAATGGTTGATCCTGTTTTCACAGATTCCTCAACATCAACAGATCCAATGAGTCTGTCTTCTGTGACTCCAAGTGGAATCTGTGTCACGAATTATCTAAGGTGATTAGGCAATGAATATAATCTAAATATGCATGCCTTCTCTCATGAAAAGTACCTGAACAAAAGGAGATCTGACTATTTGAGTCTTAACATTACCAGCAGAATCATATTCTACACGTTCACTTAGGCCATCTTCCCACCTTCAAAAAATTTCAACAGTCACTATTTTGAAAGGAATAAATGTTCATTACCGTCATCACATCATATAGAAGAAAATAAACACAAGAAACATTATTAGGTCAAAATGTTATTTTTTTAAATAAGTCAAATAATTTTATTCAGAAAATAAACGAAAAAAGGTACATAATACATGTCCTAACCTGGTCCTGAAATTTACTTTTTGAAGTTCAAGCTATCTAAGAATTCTATTTTAAAAAAAAAAAAAACATGAGGGAATATTTCCTAAAACAAACTTCCAAATGTTATCATATTTAAATAAGTTTAACCTGAAGAATAATAGCATTTCAACATCTTATCTTAATGCCACGACTCTTTTTACAACTTTACTTGCTTCTCAACTGAAATATGACCACAGAAGTGCGCATATTTTATAAAAACACTCTTCCATTTTTCTTGATAATTGGGTCACTACAAAACTTTGTAGCTAAATGGGGAAGGCTAACAAATGTGTAACCTTACTCTTCCGGGCAGGCTGGATCTGCATTTGCTATTGAACCAACAACTACATCAATTGGTGGCAAAATTGCATGTAACCCACGTGCCATTACTGTCTTAGCTGTTCCTCGCTTTCCAGATATAGCAATGCCTCCAATCTCACGGTCAGTTGCTCCAAGCAAAAGAGCAGTTTTTATAGCATCCTGTAAAAATAATTAATTTCACAAAAGTCAAAAAACAATGTAACTATGTAAGTAACCAACAATAGTTTTTTTTGGATCACAGGTTAACTGATTAAGAAAACCTGTACAGAAGTACCTAGCCAAGTACTTCCCAAACAGAAATGACTTGAAATTTTTTAAGACATGCTGACAAAAATTCCCAAACCTGTACAGAAGTATTTTACAATGCACAAAATAATCAGTGTTAGCCCATTCTCTCCAGATAAAGGCCACGTCTTCAATTGAGGCCACGTCTTTAACATCTCTCTACTAATGTTATATTGTCATTTTTTTTTCTCTTTTACGCATATTACCATCTTAGTGCCTATGTAATTTACAGTTAGATTACATTGAAGGCCTCATGCAACAACAACAACAACAACAGAGCCTTAGTCCTAAATGGCTCAAAATTATGTTTTTTCACTTAAAATTGTAACTTCATCAACCAACATTACCGCACACGCTAATAAAGCACATGAGGTATTCTCATCCTAATAGATCCAATAGGATGAAGCTCAAAGTCAAAGGCTAAACTAAATTTACCTGAAAGTAAAAAGCTTGTGTTTGCCCACTAAAATCATAGTACTAGTTAGTAGTTACCAAACCACATAGGCAGCATATGATTAGTTACCAAACCACATAGACAGCAAGTAAGTGCAGGAAAACGAAATCATACAAATCATAACATTATAACTGAGCTCGGCTTCAGATTTTCAATGTTAGCAATGAGTAATAGAAATAAATGCCTCTTGATAATATACACATATATCATATACACACATGATATTTAGCATACATGGTTACAATTGAATTTGGTAAAAAAATTACCAGTTTATGACTCTTTTTTTAAAAATAATTCAATAGTTGGGGGAGGGGGCATTGAACCTTGGATTGTTTCGTGCTCTTGGCATTTCATAATTTGCAAAATACCATGTGGCACTTTGTTTTCTCATGTGGTGTAATCAGAGAGAGTGTGTGTAATTTCAGGCCTGAGCAATTCATATAATTAAACCCCACCTTCAGTACTATAAAAAGAACAAAATGTCAAACCCATTAACTAATCCAAAGAAATATAACAAACTAACAAATAAGAAAAACACCATTTCCAAAAGAGAAACTAATTAAAACCCACTTACAGTTCGACAACAAAAGACCAAAAATGAAACCTTTACAAAAAGAAACCCATCAACCAATTCATTCACAAACACAAAATTAACAAACCCAAAACACCATTTTCAAAAGGCACAAACACATAGAGAGAAGAAAAAGGCTAGTACTTGGCCAACAACAGCAGCAAGAGGAAAGTAGACCCTTCCAGAAGGAGTAGGAGTATTGGAATCGGGCATATCAGCAGTGAGTACAGCACCATTGCCAGAACCAACAGCTGCTTCTGCACGCACAACGCGAGACCGAGGACTCCGAAGCCGTCTAATTGGGCTCAAAGAAAAAGAAGAAGAAGAAGCGAAGGAGCAAGGAGAGAGAAGAAGAGGGTGTGATTTGAAACTGAATGAGACAACTACTGAAGAAGAAGAAGAAGAAGATTGAAGTTGAGAAATATAAGTAGTAGGAGCTGAGCTTGAGACCCTTAATGCCATTGGAAATTTAGCAAATATACAGAGAGAGAAACAGAGAGTGAGTGAGAGAGAGAGAGCTGAGCTCCTTTCTTATCCGTTACTCTCTCTGCATTCAGTCTGTCATACGTTGTTCTTCTGTTTTCTTTGGATGCCCACTACTACTCTGTATGCACGCGCTGTTAACTGCGCGTGGACTCATTTTCAGGACTAAGCTACAAAAGTTCGTGTCTACGGGTCGGGTTTGGTCGGATTGCTTGTCATTTCAATCTAATTGTATTGGGTCTTAGAAACATAGACCCTAATCGTTTCAAATGCTTTGCACCCAACGTTGATTTTATTGAAATCCTAAATGTTAATGTGTTATTGAAATCCTAATAATTTTTAATTGAATGAATGGTTTAAATTTTACCATACCATTAATATATTAAATGGGTATAAAAATAGTGGTGATTAATATTTAATATTTTAATATTGATAAAGTAACAAAATCCAACCAAGCCATTCGTTAAATCAAGATCTAAGTTTTAACAACTTCAGAGTTAAACTACAAACTCTAGAAGATGAAAATATAGGCAATCGTTGAATACACAAGATTTTTCTGGTTTTGGATGTCCTGCATGTGAGGTCATTTGGAATGACATATATTAAAGATCATAAACTTGCAAATAATAATCAAGTGATTATAAATTTGCTGTTATTTCTGTTATTGGGATAAATCATTTTTTGATTATTTATTTATTTATTTTCATTGAACATCTACATTTGAAAAAAATTAATCTAGTTTGAATTAATAATTAGTACATTATAGCAATACACTTTCATTTTTAATGGCATGTTCAGCAAATAAACTCTTGATAAATCTATTCAACTTCGACCCCATCAACTCCATGCAAAATTATTCCCAAAGGAGACAAACACTTATGATTTTTTGGGGGGGATACTCAAACCCCAGGATTTACAATAAGTGAATCCCGCTGGGAGTATATGCAAGATCCATTTCTCTTCTTGATTTTATTCCAAGTTCCTATGCTCATCACTGACTGATCATTGGTAATAATTCCATGTAAAACCCATGATTTGAAAACAAATGGTTAAAAAATCAATAATTTACCACCATATTCATGTGAGACGATTACATAGTAGTCATTAAATAGATTCTTTTAGTTCCTTTTACTTCTCTGTTCCTTCGTGATGATGAAATTCTTGATAACCATAATCCAACAAGCCCACCTCCATTTTCAACATCATACCTACACATCAGACCTCAATGTAACCCAGGTTGACACGAATAGCTTTGAATGACATTTTATCAACAAGGAATTAATAAATAAGAGAAAATTGAGCTCTCTCTCTCTCTCTCATTAGACCTGTTCAACAACATTACAACCATTAAAAAAAGAACAGGCATTACTAGAATTTCAACTACCATCCTCACGTTCTAGTCCAAAAATGAAGATTTTTTTAACAAGCTTGGAAAAGAGGTATTCATTTTCTGAGAATAATCTAAAGCTTCTAAACTGAAGCACTATGATGATTGATGTTGCTGGGTAAGAACAAGAATATCCAGTAATTGATCAGAAATATCTAACACCCTTAAATGAACTAATTCTATCTTTACCTTTAATTTTTTTTTTTTTTTCCAATCAATTGTTAGCCTCAAATTTGAACTAAAACTAAACCAAGTCTCTTCCAAGTCAGTATTTACCAAAACCCCTCCCAACAAGATAAAGAATGTTAAAAATGTTCTAGGATTTGAATGTAACAATTTGGACAATACCCTCAGGAATAACTTAGGGCCGAACAGGATACCCAGCATCCGGTGGTGGCACCCGGCCTCATAGGCCTTCTTTGACTTAATATCATTGATAGCTCTTTTCTGAAGATCACTGAAAACCTGCAAAGATAAAATTTGAATATCTTATATATGTCTCTAAAAAGCAAAACCCAATAGATTTGTAGTATCAAAGATGGTATTTCCACATTTTAAACGACCTGGAAAACACCAAATACCAATACTTTCTAAGATATAACCCCAAAATGAAAATCCTTGAAATAAAAAAAAGGTAAAGGAGAAATATCAAGAAAATAGAATGTAATCTTGGGATTAGGTACAAAAGATACCTTTTACATATATTTTCAAGAGCACAGGGTGATTTTTGGAGATGATAATCTGGGCTAAATGTGATGTCACTTAATTTACAAAAAATACCTTTACATATATTTCCAAGGGCACGGGAATTTTTGGAGATGATAATCTGGGCTAAATGTGATGTCACTTAACTACATAGTCTGTATAAGTAACCATAGAAAATCACAAAATTTAGAGGCCATATGCCACAAAACAAAAACCACCTAAAAACATATATATTTTATGAGTATGGAACTCACACCCCATAGGACTTGAACCCAACAGCCCACTCTAATGAGGGTGAAGGTGCACAGAACCTTAAGATGTCACAAAACAAAAACCACCTAACCACATATATTTTGATGGGTAAGCAACTCACACTCCATGGGACTTTAGCCCAAAACCTCAACCAAGAACCCATTCTCATGAAGGCGGAGGTGCACACTTCTAAAGATGTTTTTTCTTATGAATTTTATAGTGAAACACTGCATACTGGATTCTGTACAATAAACATAAACAGCCTTTATTGTTATTATTATTTTTGTTGCTATTATATTATTATTTTATAACCTTTCTGGTGTATCAATGGATTGGAACAGAAACTCTTTAGCATCAAATGACATACCTAAAACAAACTTGCTTGCAAATATTATAACGTTTCTATTTCTTGAGCAGAATAATAACTTTTTCAAGGCGTGAACTATATACCTCTCCTTCCTTTCTAAAGCAGATTCATTTCCCCACTTGTAATGGTTTTCAATGCACTGCTTTGCTGCCCCACAACCTTCTGCTTGGTTACACTGCTTTGCCCGCTAGCATATTCAATGTTTCTTTTCCTAGAACAAAGAGTTTTTCTTAGTTGAAGATCTCTAGCTATCTGCAGTTGAATCTTTTGAAACCCGCTCATAATTATCCACTCCTTCACTGTTTTTATCCAATGGATATCTCAATAAATAACAAGCATCCCTCTTTACAAAAGAAAAAATGAAACTGGGTCCAAATATGTAGAGGTATTCCCCACTGAATACCAAGAGAATTCAATTGCAAGCAATCTGCAAACAGATTATCAAATCAGAAACTTTTTTTTTTTTTTTTTTATCAAATCAGAAACATTAATTGCATAAAACAATATAAGTACATATTAATATCCCATAAAATAAATAAAAAATCAATCTAATTGCTTCTGGTTCTAGAAGAGAATTTTAGACGATTATTAAAAATTTACCCCCCCCCCCTTCTCTCTCTCCTTTTTCTTTAAATCAAAACTCACTGTTAAAGATGAGATGTCTTATTTTGTCAGCATCAAGCAGAGTCTATGAACCCCTGAATACCATAAGACTCAACTAGTACAATACATACAATAAAGAAAACATCTAAACAGCATGTTAAAGACGTGAATTTCTAATTCCCAAGCCCTATAAAATATAAAACCTCCTAGTATTTGCTTGGAGAAAACTTTTGAAGTTAAGGGATGAAACCATCCCTTTTATCAAGCATTCAATTGGGGAAGGTAGTTCTGTGTTCCTCTGGCATTCAGATGGACCTTTTATCCCAAGTATGGGTATAAGGTGATTTATGATACAAGCAAGAAAAACATTAGTTCTTTCATGCTAAAGTGGCTATTATCAAACAAGGAGCCTGTTGGAAATGTAACAAAGCAAGGACAGAAGATCTTGTAATCCTTGAAAGAAAATTGTTTCAGTTGAAAATGGAGGCTAGTGATTAAGTTTCAAGGCTTCCTTCTAAATCAGTGTGGTTTACTAGTGCTTCTGCTTGGGAGGCTTTTAGATTTATGAAAACTTTTGTTCCCTGCTGGAGTTTGGTATTACCTATGTATGACAGAATTGTGCATTGGGGTTGTTATAAGGGTATTGGTTTATGTGTGTTCCTCAGAAATTTCATTGATAGTAGGTATCATTTGTTTTTTTCAATTGCTCTTTTTCTTGAAGAATTTGGCTAAAGATTTTGGATTGGTGTTTCATAGAGCAACCTGTTTACTGCTGAAGTGAGGTAATTTAGTGGTGTGCCAGAGATCTCAAAGGTGGGAGCTTCAAAGTTAAAACTTTGTAAGCTCTCTCTTTCTGCTGCTACATAACATTTATGGTTGCAAAGAAACGTTGAGTTCACAATGGCCTCATCAGACCTTAAGAACTTATTTTGAAGTTGATCAAATTGGATTTCAAAGCTAGGATTGTGTTTTGCAAGGGACTAAAGAAGCTTATAGTAAAAAAGTTCTGCGCTGCAATTGGGGAATATCCAATGCTGTCTTTACCAAGGATGCATATGAATTAGCAAGTTATTGTTGATCCAAGGTGTAGTGCCTTGTTTTAGCTGCAGCTTGGTAGCAGCTGTTCTAGGTATTTCAAGTTCTTTGATACTTGTCTTGAAGCCTTTAGTGGTTTTGTTTGCAGTTGAGTTAGCAGCTGCTGTTGTTTGTGGCAGCTTTTTTGAACTGCTTGCTTGTATCTGGGTTTTTTTATTAATAAATTCTCTCATTCATCTATAAATAAATAAAACATTGAACAACAATTAATTCAGAGGTATTAAAAACAAAACTGAATGTGAAGAATTGGTGGATTTCTTTGTGGAATTTTTAATGCATGCAGAGTGAGGTACATAAATGGGGACACATAGTGGGGGATCTGGCTGTCAGGTGGATAAGTGGCTGCCTTGGGATTTTTAGGCAACAGTTTGTAAAGGGCCCAAATGGAAAAAATAGTTGATCCTCCATAAAAATGAAAATCTAATGAACCAATAGTTGGTCCTCCTGAAAAACAAATAATACATGAAAACTTTGTACAGGTATTAGAGCCAAGTTGTTTTAAATATACCTCGCTCAATGGTGGGACAGTATTAGAAACTTCATCATTACATTCGACAACAGCATTACTTTGGGCCTCAACCAACTGGGACACATTACTCTTCACATCTTGCACATGGGGGCAGACAGGAGGGGTTCTTTTGCAACATATGTGGCACCTAAATCCGATAAGTTTATCAATGTCCTCTGGAGTGAGTCCAAGAGCATCTTCATGAACCCACTCTGCACAGTATCATGAAGAAAAAAATGTTATGATAAATTAATGTACAAAGGAACTCAACAGAGCAACAAAATCTTATGTTATTAATGATTAATAGCAAAAGGATAAGATCCTTCAGCATGCATTCTGTTCCTCATCAGCATCAAATAACTAAATACACAATTGAAAAATGAAAGAGTTAACCAAAACAAGAAGAAATAAAGAACTGTGAAAAGTAAAGTACCTTTACAAATTTCACAAACAATATAATTTAGTGTAGATGAACATCTTGCTTCACAACAAATAAGGCATTTGGGCTGACCAAGAGTTACAGACAAATTCTCAGAAGAGGAATGAATATTTTTCTCCCTAAAATGAGTCACTCGTTCATCATTCGGCTTTCTAGACAACCGGAGACCATTAAGCCAGTAACTATGGTAAATATGAGTTCTTTTCTTCCGCCAAGAAGCTGTTCTTTTCGGTTTCTGAAATGTCGTCTTTTTGGATTTAATCTTTTTCCCTTTCTTGCGTTGTTCAAGTTTTTTATTTTGTAATGACAAGCCTTTAGCTTTCCTTGGTGAACGACGCAGAGGTACAGAAGCTGGAACTTTTTTACTATTTCGAGATCGTACTTGTACAACCTTTGTTACTTTTTTTCTACCTTTTAGTCGCACTGGTCTGCTAACTTTGGAGGCTTTTTTACGCTTTTGTGTCTGTAATTTTCCTCCTTTGGTGCCAGTTTTCCCTCTTTTTGCAACGACCTTGGTAGACATCCCATTCTGGCATCGGTGGCATGTGTATGTACATTCAGCAGTGATGGCCCCAGCAGATTTCCTGACATGCCTTTTATGAAAAAATCCTGAAATATGAAAATAATCAGGTCACTCACTAAACTCAAAATGTAAAAAGTAACTCCATGACACACATCAACCTTGAAGCTATCACATTAAAAGGTAACAGAAGACAAACACAAGTTACTTATGTAAATTATCAATTTATCTGTAATGAACCACACAACAATGTTAATGAGGGAAAGTTTGCAACACGAAATTATATTTGCTAAAATGAGAGCAGCAGAGGCAGCTAAGCTGCATAAAGAAGCTTTAAAAAGAACGTTAATACCACTACCAGAAGCAAAACTGTTGACCAAATCAGTAAAGCTTAGGATTACAAATAGATTCCACTAGTGACATCATTCAGGAGCCTAAGCAAGATGGAGGAAAATATTGGGCTATTTACAAAATGAATAATCTGGAATGCATACACTCTTTCTTTCTAATGTGTAATTAAATAATCTGGGAACATAACGAGATGATTTCATTATGGCATACACAACCCATGGAGAAACAATGAAATTTTCATTCAAAACCATGTCAACAATTAAAGAATTGGATTTTGGGAAAAACATGTAGGGTAGGAAATCAAACCCGAAGAAATATGTTATCAGAATGGTTAGGCATTTCCAATTATTATTTTGAAAACAGGCTGAGTGTACTAGTATCAAAAACCTCTTCACAAGCTTCTATGGGTCAGCAGCTAATGATAAAACATTGCCCCATAATTTTAGTAATCATTATATATACAATTTGATCATATTGAGTAAATTTCATAGCTTAATATATAGTTGTCCTTTCACTTTTCCACTCCCACTTCAGGTCTCTCCTTGACTTACCTCATATAGTCACATTTTAGCAGTGGTATACATCTTTTACAACAAACAAATAAAATCATCTCAACAGACAGTACTTATCAACTATCTATGCTACCTAAGTGTCTAAAGTAAATAATTAAAGGGAAACTAAATTAACAATCTTTTATGGTACAACCTCAGAGTTTACCTCTTGCTTTATAGTCAATAGCAGCTATTTAATAAAGAAATTCTGTAGTTCCACAGAAATTTTCTTCAAGACTCATCATAGCTTATCAAAGCCAACCAGGATACAACATAACCAGTGCCACACTGTATTAGTGACTTTGATGTATAGTGCCAAACTAAAAAAGGTTAAATTCGCTACATTTCTTGTGCCCATTTGATACAGTTCCTGTCCTCAGCTATAAACTAACAACTACACACTAGAACAATAATTTGTGCTATTACAATACACGTTATGCAAGAGACAAGTAAAAATTGAAAAGAAAAAAATATCTAATCCAGTACAAAGAATATTTAGGGCAACATAAATTTGATCACCGAGATGATATACAAAAACATATCCATATCTTCCAAATCCCAATACAGTTAAGCACAATCCATCACAAAAATAATAGAAGAAATTAAATTATATTTCAAAATTAAAAAAAAAAAAACATAAATAAACTCTCGTTAAATTGTACACAAACCACAAAATAACATATTAGTTACAAAAGGAAAAGGTCGTAGTACAAAAATTCAAAAACTCACCTTTACAATGCTGGCAGCTCACAGCTTCCCTGCCAATATTAAAAATTAATAAATTCATCATATGAAGAAATGAAGTCAGTCAGATGAAAAATTAAAATGGAACTGAGAAAATGCTTAACTGGCAAGAAAATCCGAGCATATTTTAGCTCAAACAATGAGAGACTAAGAACATAAGAATTCTTGAGCAAAAATTCTAATAAAAAAACTCAAGTTCTCAAATTAACCAGAACAGCCTATAACCCATTTCACCCTTCTTATTTCCCTCTCCCATACCATCTAATGCCATTCAACCTGCATAAGACATTCAAAATTATAGGAACATACTAATTTTCATGCATTGTAGTTTTTATTGCTGATATCTTTAGCACACTGCATGTGTGCTTTGGGTCCTTGTATTATCTTTCTTTTTATTCAATTTATTATATTTTAGTTATAATATATATATATATATTACAGGACCATACTTTGGCCAATTGATGTGAACGTGAAAGGTGTGATAGAAATCTAGGGTTCAGATAAAGTAAATTTAAAGTATTCAGGATAACCTATTAGAGAAATTGAGTTCAAGCAATTGATACGTATAAGAGATAAATACATGCAATATAAGAAATATTTAATACCTGATCAGGACATCTTTATTGCAGTGCCCACACTGATGATACTCAGATCTTTCTGCCTTGGAAAACAAATACGAAAATCCCCTTTTCTGGAGGTGTCTATTTGTTACTCTACCAACCTCGGGAAGTTTCCTAGATTTCATCTCATTAGATTTGCGGGCAATTCTTTTCTCCTCAAAATTTTTCAAGAGATACAAGGGAACATAAGATTCAGCCAACCAATATCTCTTCCTTTCACTAGAGGAATCTTCCAGAGGGGACCCATGCCTTTTAACAATGCCAGGGATAACTCTTCTCTTGCCAAAATCAAGAAGATATTTTACCACTTCCCCTTCAGTGCTCTTCCTTCGGATAATAACTTTCTTGAACAATCTGATTGATTTAATAGTTTCCTTGTCCAATGCAGGGAGAGGGAGTGTGTTTTCAATGTTATCCCACTTAATGTTTGAATCAAACTCTCTAACCTGTAAACTTTACATGGATTAGTGGACCAAGAATTACAGAAGGTATCCAATTCACGACCATGTATAAGTGTCAAGTGAGGTCTGAAAAAAGTCCTGGCCTGGCAATTACTGTGGTTAAGGCCTATTATATATATATATATATATATATATATATATATATCACCATGTAATAAAAGCCAACTTATACGCTAAAAATATTATTATTACATATTTACCACAAATATAAAATAGTTACATATATAAATTGAGGTCACTCTCATCGAGTGAATGTGTTAAAAAACTGCACTGATTTTGCCAGCAGTAGTGATGGAAGTCTAGAAACATAAGTATTTCTTTTTTGATTGGTAAGTTACACACCCAGTGGGTCTTGAACCCATGACATCAGCCTCCACTAAGGACTTATAAGGGGAGGAGGTGCCAATTGAGCTAGAGCTCATTGGCCAAGAAACGCAAGTATTTCAAAGCAAAAAATAATTCAGGAAGACCATTGCAACTCCTAAACATCAGATACCAAAAGAAACTGGAATTTCCAGGAGATATACCTGGAAAGCAAGCTGCTCTACACTTGTTGCTGTCTCAATAGCAGATCGCCAAGCAACATATCTGCTTCTCTTTGCATATTCTGAATTTTCAGGATATAATATGCCCGGTATCTTTACACACCCAGCTGCAGAATTTTAAACTTCAAACAAATTCAGAATAATTATTCAGCTGACTTAATTGTAAACACTATGACTCCAACAAGAAAGAGAAGACAATATGCAGACCTTGTCTGGCCGCCTTTGATGCCAAGGAGTGAGGAAGAACCTTCCAATTAAACACTTTACGAGAAAGCCTACCACCTCTCCACCATAATATACCCAATCCACTAGCAGCATTTGAAGAAGGATTCGACTCAAGTTCTGAAGACCTAACCCTTTTCCGGTTAATACCATGTTTTGAGGATGCCCGTGATGAACTAATGACAATATGTGCAGCTGAACCCACAGTAGCAACAGAATCCACATGTCTTGACCACTCAATTGAGAGTGCAAGAGGACGCAAATTTGACTCCAACTGTGGACATTCCATAACAACAAAAATTACCCCAAAAGTTTCAGAGAATGAATGATAAAGATAGCTAATTATAAGAAGTTAGAAGATGCATATGGGGTGCAATTTGGGCCACTTCAAACCAAGAAGTGATTAACTCCACCCAAGTAACAGACAGGGAAATCTGTCACTGCACCCCACCCCTCTCCCTTGCCACCTAAGGCAAGGACTAAAGACCCAACAAAAGCAAATCTGTTATTATTTACATATTTTTATATAATAAGAACCATTAACATGTCCTCCACCCCCGCCCCTGCCCCTAAAATAAACTCCCAAAGAAAACAGCAGACCACATAGCAAAGCATACACATTTAGAAAGTAAAGCATACACATTTAGAAAGTGAAGCAAGAAGAAAGCTTTAAAATTAAGTTAGAAAGTCCAGCACTACGTTTCAATTTGAACAAAATGAATATTGGGTCAAAGTGAACCCCAAAATGACAAGCCCAGCTAATTTATAATGAGTTGTACCCCAAAAGATTCATAATCAAGTTAAAATAGAGACGAAGCAAAGAATACTCACTGTGAGCAATAAATGTTTAACAGACCCCACATCAGATGCCTTAAGAATACTTTTTTGCCAGGACTTGGTAAAATGTGGATTCAGCCATGGACCCAACAAAAGCCCATGCAGACGATCTTCAACAGAAAGAATATGACAGATGACATCCATAAGATGGCTTTTCCTATTCTTTTTTGATTGAAGCCCAACCACATCACTTTTAGAACCTTCCCAAAGAGTTCCTAAATACATGTTAAACAAGCAATCTCTGTCATCAGTTGGAACTCTACATGAAAAACACCACCCACACTTCTCTTTCCTTGCATCTACATCTAGGTTCAGAGTATTTGCCCAACCAAACTTGGTAGATTTCTTCACAATGGCCTTCATCTGTGCTGCAATTATATCCTCCTCTGTTATAACAGTGTTTTCATTGATTTTGTCCGATGATTTAGGCATCAACTCCTCTGCAACAGATGAGGCAGTTTGAGCAAAACTGTAATAGTTCATGTAACCAATCCCACAGTTCATAGGAGATCTCTCTCTCTTTCTAGTAGTTATGGTAGATGAGGAATGGCCAGGATCTGCAGCTTCCATATTATTTTCTCGTTTGACATCTACGCTTGTAGATGTCAAAGAACAGCCTCTAGAAAGTCGGCATCTTCGTGGTTTTTCAGATCTATTTGAATCATGGGGCCCATGATTTTGAAAATTCTGAATGTCTACACTCATTTGTGTGGCTCCAGCTGATCCTTCTGGATTCATATGTGGACTTTCTGTTGCAGTCATGGAATTTAACAAGTTCACAGAACATCCGCTATTACAGTTTTCTTTAACTTTTCTTGCATCATCAGTTTCATTCTTCACAGTATTTGTTTTTGAAGATGTAAATGGTGCTGAGGTCATTAAAATAGCTGGGCTATGTCCCTTCGTAAGAATGTCTGAGCATACAGAATGGTTCAGCAGGTCCAAATTACTAGCCCCATTCAAACTGAGGGGAATATCCCACTGCTTGTAAATAGCCATTAATATGGCACCATAGGAAATATCCGACTCCTTTAGCACTTCAATTACAACATCCAAATCATTTCTATGGTAGTAACTGAATGAGGATTCAGTGTCACATGACTCTGACCTACAAGTTCAAAATCCAGACATAATATAACCTAGAACAGATCAGGATGATCAAGAGTAGCATGAGAAATTGTTCATCATGAAAGATATGTATTCTGTCTTTTTATGACAAAAAAATTTATTAGGAGCGGATGATGCATATCATTATGCCAATGCTTAAGAAAAGGAGCCAATGAAATATAATCATTCAAAAAACAAAGTAAAAAAAAAAAAAAAATCAATTCCTATTCTGACAATACACTTTGAAAGGGAAAAAAAATCAACACTACCTTCACAAAAGAAAAGATCATGTTACAAGTTCATTTTTTAATCAAAAACTAAATATGACAGCCACTCCACCGTTTAAATCCAACCAATAAAAAACAGACCAAAAAAAACTGACTCACAATATCATGGCCACTGAAGAATAATCAAAACTCCAGCACTGATAAGGTGAAAACTGTTGAGCCTTTGATAAATAAGTTTCTAATATTTTTCAAGGAATCAACTAATTCATGACAAATAACTAATCCTAAGCCTGACAACTCAAAAATGGATACACAAATTATTTTCTTTGTATGGATCACGAAATTGTAAAATCCATGTTCATAGTGTTTTGCAGTCTCACTACCGAAACTATCCTCTTTCCTAGAAAAATAAACCATCTTGGTAATTAACAAGGCAAAACAGGTGCTGGCTTAAAGGTTTAAGACAATATCATTAGGGAAATCTATATTAAGAGAAGTGACTTATCATAAAAAGAATAATTACTTTATTAGCAGTTTTAGACTAGTAGTAGAAGTTATATTCAATTTAACTATGTAAACAATATAAGAAAAACTTACACCAACAAGTAACCACAGCTGCTAAAATATAGCCGACCATGAGGATCAATTCCCAGTAACTCTGCTCCTCGAAGTGACTTGCGCGGTTTCATCCAAGGCTTATGTCTGTCGATGGCACACTCAGGGCAGTACCAGTCACCCTCAGGCAAAAGATCACTAGCAATTCCCACACACTTTGAATGGTATGCAGCAGGACACCCATCGCAGCATATTAAGCTTCCATCCATCTTACAAAGGCAGCATTCATCGCTATTCCAGTCAGTGGCATCCTCACCAACCTCCTTGTTCAAACAAGAGCCACCAGAATCATCTACTGTAACTTTCCTTTTCTTGTTAACCCCAAGGTTTGTACTCCGATCAAAAACCATGTCAGGATCAGCTGCCAAAGATCTTCTATTAAGTTCAGACCTTATGACTTCCACTTCAATCATATCATCACACAGACATCGAAGTATCTCAACCTTTACGGCAGCAGGTTGTTTGTAGTAGTCACTTTTAAATAGCTTTAAGTGACTAATATTAAAACCCGGCTTCAATCCTGAACCATGAATCAGTAGGTACTCAGCCATAAAAATCGGCCACGTAATTAAGTCTAACAAATCCCAGTTAAGACTCCTACATCAAAATTTTGACAGAGAAAACAATAAGCACTAATATATTCAAACCAATTTATTTTACTTGGAAATAGTAAGAGGCAAGGAATAAAGAATACCTCAGGCAACTAGAAGCAGATTCAGAACCTTCATTCGAAAGGTTCTCCAAATGCTTCCGCAGAGTTTGCAAAATAGAAACATGAATGCAATCAAACAATGTACTAGGAGACTTGCTCTTCAATACTGCTACAAAATCCTCCAGCTCAAAGGGACTCAGAAATAATAAACTACTAAATGATCTTAAACAGGCATAGACAGAAAAGAGGTCAGGAATAGGAATTTCATCTAAATTCAAATTTTGTGATGAAGGGGGTAATTGCGGCTTTGAGGGAAGAGCACTGATCTTTTCAGATGCTTCGCAACCTGAAATCACCAGCACTTCCTCTGTTACTGCACTAACTGGAGGGGACGGTGTATCATCAGCAGCACATGAAGTCATCAAAACACGATTCTGAGCAGACCCTCTACGAGCACTTCTCCTCAAAACTGTCTCTGTCGTGGATTTCAAATTATCTGATTTTCTTCTTCTCTTTCTCCGGCTACTTCCTTGTTTGCATGGACTTCCTAAGTTGCCTTGGTCCCCATGAACAACTGTAGCACCAGCCTCAGAAACACCATCCTTCAACTGAACTTCCACAGAACTACAACCCTCAACACTATTTTCCTTCTCAAGTCCAACCAACCCTAAAGATGCATCTGCGACCGCAGGCTCAAGGGACCCACTAATACCCTGCATCAATAAGCCCTCATTGATATCTAAATCAGCTTGCTTCAAAGGCCCATTTGCTCCACCATCTTCCACACATTTTTCTTCAATATCTTTCTTTTGGATTTCTTCAACAATCTCAGAAGATTCACTAGCCTTAAACACAACTCCACCATCACCATCTGCATCCTTAATTTCCTCACAAACCTCCAAATTCAAATCAAAATCGCATTCTCTCTTCTGGGTTCCTGTACATGAAACCCCCAAATTTCTGCCCCCCAAATCATCATCTAAATCACCATTGACATCCAAATTCAAATCAATACAATCCCTTTTCCTCACATTGTCCTCAGGCTTAACATGGGTATCATCAAACCCATCACTATTCAAATCCACCTCCTCATTCAAATTAAACCCAGCATTCAAATCAAACCCATCATTTCTATTAAAATTCTCCCCAATCCCAATCCCAATTCCACTTCCACTCCCCTTCCCTAGGGTTTGTGCTTCTTCAACATTAACATTCAAATTCCTATCAACCTCCACACACTCTCTCTCTCCCTCCTCCTTCCCTACAAACCCATCTCCCATTTCCAAATTCCCTTCAAACCCATCACCTAAATTACCGTTAGAATTCGAATTCCCACTAAAATTCCCTCCAAACCCATTACTCAAATCACAATTAGAATTCAAATCAGTCACGAAATTAACGCTAGCACTACCTGCACCGACACCGACCTCGCTCGTCGGCTCAATACGGGGCCGCTTCTTGGGCTTCCGGCCAAGCAGCGAACTTTCCTCAGCCAACAACCCTTGGGCTTGAGCTTCAGCTTGAACTTGAGCTTGAGCTTCTTCTTCTTCCTGTTCTTCTTCTTGGGCCTGTAAGAGCAAAGTGAGTTGAGAAAAACCGAGCTCCTCGGAATCACCGTTGTCATAGACGATCTCGAACAACCCAGAGGAGACGTCGTAGGATCTCACGGTCCCCGAGAAAACCCCAAAGCCCTTGAAATCTTTCTTCACCGTTCTACCTACAAACTCCATGGCGATCCGTGAGAGAAAATTCGAATTGAAAAGAAAATGGGTTTTTTTTATTTTTCAATTTCTTCTTCGTCTCTGTCCAGAAATGTCTTTTTGGGCACAGAAAAACAGAGAGAGAGAGACCCAAAACCAATATTTTGTTTTGTAATTTGTTAACTCTGTCTCTCTTCTTTCTCTCTCTAGAAAATGCTTTTAACGTGCAAATAAGGAAAGAGAAAGAGAAAGAGAAAGAGAAAGAGAGGGTAAAAACAAAAAACTTAAAGAGGAACGGGAGTTTTTTGCGAAGTGGAGTGGGTAATAAAAATGAAAGGAAAAAGACAGAGAAATAAAGGGAGAAAGTGCGAAAATATCTGAAAGGCAGTTTATAAAATATATATGTTGTGGAATTTTGGAAAGGAAGAAAAAGGCCCCCAATACCCAAGTGTTGGTAGTTAGGTAGGTAGGAACTAACTAGGAACTAGAAATTGGGTAAGGCAAAAAAACTGCCCCAAATTAAACTAAAAATGGAGGTCATAACTTGGTGTGTATGGGACATGGTATCGTGGGACGACATGCACTTATAGGAATAATCGGATATTAAAAGAGGTGATAGTTATAACTCATGTGATTCTTTGGGAATAATTTATTTAGTTTTTTGTCTTATCAGTTTGAAAATTACTTATTTTCGGTGACTTATTTGTATAGAGAAATGTTGAGATCATAATTTTTGTTACAACTTACTTACGTGGTAATTTGTGAATGATGAAGTAAAAGTGGTAGGTTCATGTGGCTCCACGACTCTACTACTTACGACTTATCACATAAGCAAGTTGTGACAAAAACTGTGGTTTTTGCAATACTCATTTGCATAATGTGAGATAAAAAAGCTAGCTTATTTTTAAAAATGTGAAACTTGTATTATTTGAAATAGAACTAAAACAAAAAGTAATGTGAGACTCACAAATAGTGGATAATTTAAGCAAAAAGTTAGCTTATAATTGGTTGTCAAATACACACATGTGTCCATTTGGGAATTTATCTAGCTTTTTGCTAAAAGGTACTATAGATAAAAAGCTAAAAATTAAATAAAATAAACTAAGTTTCTATTTGGCATTGATTTATAAGTTAGTTTTTTTGCTTTTTGCTTTTATCTACAACTTTTTAAAACCTCACATTTTTTCACTTTTTCAAAGTAAAAGTATATTTTAGTACATTTTCAACCAAAAAAAAAAAACTAAATAAATTATTCCCAAAAAGCTAATTAATTGATGTTTTGCTGAAAATAATGTAGTAAATAAATAAAGCTAACAACCAGCTTATAATTTAATCCCAAATGTACATTAGTGTCTGAGACACTCAATGCTAGATTAGTTAAAAATCATGTTTTGAAACTTTAGTTAAAATTGTAAAATCGTGTCATTTCATAAAGTATGCGTAGAAATGTGTATAAAGTGATTTACCCAAACTAAAAGTAAGTATTTAGTCCATTTTAAAAAGAAAAAACTATAAAATCCAAACTATTTTATTAGTTAGCCAAAGTTTGAAACTATTTTGGTATCTAACAAATCGAGTCCAATGGACTCGATTTTAGTGTATAAATCGAGTATATTGCACTCTATTTCCCATTGCACTAGCAGCTAGACAAACTGTCCACGTAGGCCTGGAAATCGAGCCCAAAGGACTTGCTTTTCCTTCATGGAAATCCAGCCCTCTGAACTCGATTTCAGTTCAGCCTAGACCACTCAAAACATCACTCAAACTTACACGGATTTTTTTCCTTGTTCTTCCTTTCCTTTTTTCTCCAAAGGTCGTCCCACTCTCCATTTCCAAGCCCCAAAAACCCATGAACAAATCAAATCCAAAACAAATCAAACCCACTCTCCAACATGTTCTTCTCCTCCACTAGAGCAGCGGCGAGAAACCACACGTCGGCGAGAATCGGCAATTGGGTTTGGTCAGAATTGGCAACTAGGTTACTGGGTTTTTGCATCGTTGCTTCTTTCTTCCACTGGAGCGGCGATGAGAAACCACACGTCCGATCCGATTTCCATCACCTAAAACTTTTGCCACCTGGGTTTAGTTAGAATCAGTGCCTGGGTTGCTGGGTTTTGCATCGTTGCTTCTTTCTTCTTCATTGTTCATCTATGCGTTTTGATCTCTGGCATCTCTCCGTCTTTGCTTTACTAAATTGAGTCCATAGGGCTCGGTTTCCATGAATGAAAACTGAGTCTATTAGACTCGATTTCCAAGCCTACGTGGATAGATCCTCCAGCTTAGCTACTAGCACAACTGGGAAATCGAGTATTATGTACTCGATTTGTTAGATTCCAAATTAGTTTCAAACCTTGGCCAACTAACAAAATAGTTTGCCTTATACAGTTATTTTTGAAAAAATGCCTATTTAGTCAACTAAAGGAAAAAGCTTTTTTATTTTTCTTTTTGTCCTTCATTCTTTGAAATGCTAATGCTTAAGAGGGTTGTTTCTATATATTCGGTGGAAAATATAATAATAATAATAATAACTTTAGTGATACAATTTATTCCATAACTTTTTTTCACAAATAGTTGAATAAATTGTAAATTCTAGAAAACAAAAATAGTGCTAATGATGAGTATATGTAAAAGTTGTAAAATAACTCACAACTTGTCATTTTAATAAATTGTGAAAAAAAATTGTGTGCATAATAAAGTGTTGAAAATATAATAATAATTGCTTGGAAGAAAGGAGCTTGATTGATGGTTCTAATTGTTAATCCATATGATGCATTGGATAAGTTTTGTAAATTTTTTTTTTTTGAGAAACAAAAAAGGGGACTCGCGTGTGGCAATCATTGTCCCACGCCCCACGATATAGTTAGGTAAACCCATGGGTACCACCAGCTCGAACTGGAGCTCGGAAACTCCGAATCCACACACACCCCAAGCTCTATTGGTTTCTGGGACTTCCAGAAATTGCAATTACAGTCCTCGTGAGAACTTGAACTTAGGATGTAATGAAGCCTCAGCAGTCACCTACCAGTTGTACCACACCTGCTGGTGGTAAATAAGTTTTGTAAAATAAATATTTAATGAAGTATATAATTAGAATTAGATGTATTGACAAACAAGAAGTTAGCTCAAAAAAATTATATAAAACAATATTAAATGTAACTTAATTATAGTGGTTTCTGTTAGCTCAATTTATAAAATCTTTTATCATCTAAAGTTGGACTTTAAGTTCAGATTCCACAATGTTTCTCAAAAAAAAAAAAAAAAAAGTTTGGATTCCATAAAATTAAAAAACAATAAACAAAAACTCATTTGTAAAGTCAACCCAATCATCATAAATCAAACACCAAAGTTTCAAATATAGTTTAATTAACATATATGACTTTCTTTTTGTTGACTCATAAAAAGGCAAAAATGGGCTTTTGCCCCTTTTCGCCAAAAAGATGTCGCAAAATGCCCATGTTCTGAAACTATCTAGCAAAATACCCTTATTTTGAAACTCAATTTTCTAAAAATCGAGTTTTACATTGAAACTCGATTTTTAAAAAATCGAGTTTTACATTGAAACTCGATTTTTAAAAAATCGAGTTTTACATTGAAACTCGATTTTTAAAAAATCGAGTTATAGGGAATAAAACTTTAAAAAAATCTCGATTTTGCTACATCTTTTGGGCGAAAGGGATAAATGCTCATTTTGGCCCTCATAACAATTTAACATTATTTGTAACTCTATAAATAAAATGTTATACATGGTAAAAACAAGATAACTTTCTAAAGTTTTTTTTTTTTTTTAGAATACTAAGTATTTTTAGCACACACGGGGAGAGAACATAAGGTTTTTAAAGAAACTTACAGTGGTGTATATCTAAAAGAACCTAGATAATTTTCTAAAGTTGATGCACCAAATATGGAGAGAAGTCTCCTGCTTCCATTTTACTAATATACTATAAGTCGGTAACTTATGCAATATAAGAGGAACTTGGAATAAGTGTACCGATTAAAAGCTTTTTTTTTTTTTTTTTTTACAATTAATATATGCATAGAAAAGGTTATTCTACTATGAATTATAGATTCAAAGTTCTATTCATGCACTATCATAAATTACGTGCATAAAAAGGTTATCCCATCATAATTGATAGTAGTTCTTGTAATACTTAATCGTATTCTCAAGTAACCTTCATGACAGAATATCAAATGTGCAATGACCACCCGGGAAGAAGGGAAAATAGTGAAAAGATATAATAAATAAAAAAAAAATCTTTTAAAAAACATTCTATTATTTTGATGTTTAAGAGTTTAGTGAGAGTGAATAAAATGACTATGAGACAATGCTCATTCCATCATATTCCTTATGAAACATTCCTCCCAAACACACTAAAAGACATGTCGATCACCAAGTTTTCCACTCACAAGGGGAGATCGGGCACTGAGGTTCGCCATCAAGTCCCTTAACATAAGTATTGCATGTAGGTATATTTCTAAACTTTAGGCTCTTTGTTCATTATCTTGGTAAATTAAATGATGTATTCATTTATTTATGTATAATTTAATAGTTGAGAGAGGGAGGATTTTAATCCTGGATGTCTTCAGTGGAAACGCCAAAAAGTGACAGTTAACTTACAAGACTCTTGGTAATGTTTTTATTTTCAGTATTATGAAATTTGATTGATAGAAGTGAAAAATTATGTTTCTCGTTGTATTTTAAAAGTACACGTGAGATAATGGCTAGTTGATTGAGAATCATAATATATTATCATGCACAATGGATGTTTATCTTAATGAAAACGAATGATAATCTTGATTTTGGACAACGAAACAAAATGATTTTAAGTACATGAAGAATGAACAAGATTCAATATTTTAACGTACAACAATGAGTTGAATTCGCATAACGTGTTCTTTTACATTGAGCCCATATTCATGAATGATGAAATTGAAAATGTGCATTTGGTTAATGGTATAAAAGTCTATGCAGATTGCATTTCTTTGGACCTATTTTTATGTTTAGATTGTGTTTTTCTTTAATATTTTTTTTTATGGGATTTAGTTTGTGATATTTGATGACAGATAAATTGATTATTTGTGATAAATAAAAATGTAAATGATACGGTTATGCATATATAAAATTTTGTATGGTAGTAGGAATAGTAAACTATTATTAGCCATTACATCATAGGATACCCATCTTCAAATTGTGTCAGAGGGGTGTCTAATATATTCTCGTACCGCCAATCAACCTTTGAGCTTTAGATTGAGAGATATAGATTAGTAGTTATCCTTGTAATTTTTTTTTTTTTTTTAAAGATATTACTTAAAGACAAAGTTGTGTACTTTGATTCTATTCTATAAATTGTAACTAGGACACAAGACATTGCATTTTTTTCTTCTTATGTATTGAAGCAATGTGTTAAATTTACCTCTTTTTTTCTTTCCCTTATGGTTTTCTTGATTTTGTCCCAAAATTAAATGAAGTAACAAGTCAATATAAATTTCTCAATTTAAAGGGATGAATATCTGTAGACGAGTCTCAATTTTGAGACTCCTTACTAGAAGTGTTAAAAATGTTGATCTTGAGTTATGATTCTCTCACACACATTGATGGTCAACTAAATTGTTATCTAGTAGGTTGAATGAATTTCTTCCAAATTAATTCAAAGGAAAATTCTATCCCCTAATATATTTCATGGAAAAGAAGATTCACATCTTCCCTTAAAGATCTTGGCAATTCAAAATGCAAGGTCATATGTATCAACCAAAAATATATGAATAAATGGAGAATAAATGCATGTCATGCGATGTCCAAAATAAATAAATAAAATTCCGAGGTTGCATAAGTCATAACCAATATATAGTAATTGATAAAAAAAAATTCTGTCCATAATACATTTTAAAGAAAATAGGATACACTTCTTCACTTAATATGCAGTTCAAAATGTATGGTCATATAGATCAACCGAATTATATATAAATTTTTTTTTTTATAAACGTATATAATAGTTGCATGCTGATTCCCTAAATATAAAATGCCAAGGATGCACCATAAAAATATAATATGGTATTATTAAACAAAAAAATGGGGTGAGTATGTCGCCAAACCCCAACTTTAGTCAAAGAGAGATAATTTTTGTCATTTTGTGTAGGGAAAAAAAAAAGAAAAAAACCCAATATTGATATAAACAAAAGAATTTTAGACAGCAGTATAACAACATAAAAATATAAATATGACAATCAAACAAAGCATGAAAGATCAAGCAAAAGAAGACCATAGACCTCATCAAAAAAAAAAAAGAAGAAGACCATAGACCATTTTGCAAATCAAACTAATATAAAAGAAAGAATCATTTTTATAAAAAAAAATTGACACAAATTTTTTTTTTTCTGACACTCTCATCATCGCAAAAGGTCAGAGAGTTAATATATTTAGTGGTCAATTGATTAGTCCAATATAGACAGAGAGACTTGCAACAATTGCATGCCACTTTCTGAACAGTCAGGATCACCCTCACAAGTCCTTTCAGTAGCCATGAGAAAAGTATGAATGAATTGATTGGTTTAAGGACCTGTGGAAAATAATTTAATCATATTCTCCATTTGACCCTAAAATATATATATTTATGCGTTTGGGTGTAGGGAATGTGCACGAAAGTTAATACTAACTTTTTCAAAGTACTCATTTTGTATTTTTAAATTGTTTTGTGTCTCAGTAACGCTCTTTGATTCTCTTGATGTTGAATTTGGGTTACAAACTTTGAATTCACTCTCTGCACTGCTTGGGACTTTTTGTCTTACTCTGTAATCAAGTGGGCTACTTTGACCAACCTAGGCTTTGAGCATAGCTCAAACACAACTGGTATATATTTTACTAATGGGGTATTACGATGTTACACACTTTTTTTTGAACTGAAATTGTGAGTTGAACACATGATGAAAACACGATTTCACTTCAAAAAAGAAGTGTGTAATAGCTTTTATTCTTATTGAAGAGCCCCGCTGAACTAATTACTAGCTTCCAGTTTGAGTTTGAACTTCGAATCCTTTAAAAAAAAAGCCGGAAAGTGCTCCACCTTGGAATAAAAGCGAGCGACACCAGGTTTTCTTTATCTAAAAAAGAAAAACTGAGCTTAAGCCAGAGCTTTATTACAGAACAGCTTGGGCTCACTTGACAAAGGAGTCTAGCCCAAGGGGCTCGAGCCTTTAAAGCAATTTGCTCATTTGCATGTAGCCTTCACCTCCCTCCGCTAGTTTGTAATTGTTATTACTTATTAGTATAGTTATATTTAATTGACCCCAAAAGAAAAAGGCCAGAAAATTTTTATCCAGGATAATTTCAGAATGCTGAAGGAATCGGTAATTGTCATTAGTGAAGTGTCCTCTACCAAAAACAACCGGTCACAAGTTTGAATATGAGGAATCAATCTCCAAAAAAATTGTGAGTAAAGCTATTTACCAATCACCTCTACCAAATTTCACAAGTGGAAATTTTATACCAAGAGTACAACCTTTTTTATTTTGTTCGTGACCAGAAACTTGATAAGATTTTCCATATATTTCTCTTCATTTGTGATGGTTGGCATTCCCAAACAGATTTAGTTGTGTCCTCATCTAATAACCTAACATGCATGATTTCTCTCTCTTTTTTGAGCAGTTTACGATAGGACCCGACCCACCCCGACCCGACCCGACCCCAAATGGTCTTGGGCGGGTTGAATGGATGCTTGGGTCGGGTTCAGGTCAAATATTCGGGTCTGCCTTGGTTTCGGGTCCGACCCGACCGATCTTATTTATTTAAAAAAAAAAAAAAAAAAACCACACACACAACTAATGTATCAAACAAGCACAAAACTATGGTTTAGAATCTTGTACTATTTTTAGTAAAAATATGATATAGAGAGAGAGAGAGAGTGTGTTTTTTTTTTTTTTTTTTTTTTGTTTATGCTAAAGAAAATAGGATTGTATTTATGATGATAGAAACAAATAAGAAAATGATACTGTTCCATACTCGTTAGTTAGACTTACCGGTTACCACCTAATTGGATAATGGAATTTAATATTCTTAATTTATTGTTTAAAGGGAGTTTTCAATAGTCTTTAATGAGTTTCCATATATATATATATATATTTTTGAAGAGATGAGTTTCCATATATTAACTCTACTATTTAATATTTTTAATAGATCTTTCCGTAATTTTCAAAGTCAAGTGTTGATTTTATATATTGTTTTTATTTAAATAGTAATGGTCTTTTCTTGCCATATTTCCAAATATAATTTTTAGCATAATTTAGTTTATTGTAGCATAATTTTCTAATGACAATACTTTCCATCCAAATGAAGGTTAAAATGATAATAAAATAATGGGAATTTGCAAAAAAGGAATAACTCTAACAATAATATTTTCCATAGTGAAAGTCAAATTGTTGTTCAAAAAATATTTTATTTCCGTCATAATTATATCAAGGATCTTGTTTCTTATTGGAAAGTATATTTCCAAACTAAGCCTAGTGCTGATGTAAAAAAATGGTAAATTTTATTTTCTCATTCAATGAGGAGCGGGTCAAGATATACACAAGGAAAAAAATTGTAAAAGTTTGTTGTCTAATCAAGAAATCACGACCATTAAGCCTATACGACAATAAATAAATTATTGAATTTAATTTTTCACATTAATGTTGTGGGTATTTAACCTTTGGTTCGACCTCGGATTCGACCCATTTGTGGGAAGTCCTCGAAAGCCTTTGGTTTTGGGCATCCCACATCGAAAGAATCTTTCCCCACTTTCTGCTTTATAAGCTTTGAAGCGAACATAGTCTGTTTTGAGTGCCCATAGATCTCGAACCTCTTGAACAGCTTCCAATTAATGATTTAGAGGTCACCCTGGCTAGCCTGGATCTGTCTCAGACGCTTACAAAGAAGGCAACCGCTCACTTTGCCAATCAAGGGCTAAACCCGAAGCAAGCCTGAAGCAGTGTAGCAAGACCTTCTATCCCCCCATTGAGGTAAAACCTCTCCATTTACCCGTTGTTTGTCGGACCCGATTTCGTAGACAAGTGTCTATCTGCCATTTCACAAAGGAACTCTGCCCTTTCATCACGCTTGCCGGCAACCCACTTTTTATCCCCCGAGCACTCCGTGGAAGAAGATGAATCAATTAACTGATGGTACACTACTCCTTCGCTTCAAAGCTTATAAGGCAGAAAGTGGGGGAAGATACTTTCGATGTGCGATACCCAAAACCAAAGGCTTCCGAGGACTTCCCACAAATGGGTTAAACCAGAGGTTAAGTACCCACAAATGTAAATCACTAAATTAGTAAAATAATTTCAATAAAATATTGCCTAAACAACTACTAAATTTGCATGTTGAATTTCTCTCTGTTAAAAGGTATGTGTTTTGAATTGATTTTGACTTTTGAGAGTCCTATCAATGTAACGAAAGAAAAATAAGAGTAAAAAACACATGACAAATTTGGGATTTTGATTTCCATGGCACTGTTGATATTTATATGTTGAAAATTCTTCTTGATAACTAAATAAGTAAAATAATTTCAATAAAATATTGCCTAAACAGACATGCATTTACTTGATAAAAAAAAAAAAGAATTAACATTTATTATCATAAAAAGTGGAGGTCCTTCAAACATAGAAGTTTAAAAATAAAAATAAAACTTTGACAACTTTTAAATGGCAAGTTTGAGTAATAAGGTAAGTAATTTTTTCCCCATTAATAACTCATTAAAGTGGTGGCTATTTCAATGTTTCTTTAGGCCTTTCACAGTTTACCTTCACACAATTTGAAAAAAAGATAGACCCAACCCAATGCCCGACCACCTAACCCGACCCTAAACCCATAATTTTCGGGTTGGGTCGGGTTTCTCCCTGATAAACCCGATTGTTATCGAGTTGGGTTGCGTGTAGCAGTAAAACTGACCTGACTCGACCCGATATCAGTCCTAGTTTATGCATTTAAACTCAAGGGATTCGATGTCGTATCGTACTAGCCAGTATATTCCTTACTGGAGCTTAAAACGATACAGAAACACATGTTTCGTTCCGGTTCAAATACCGGTCATACCGGGTTGTTCCGGCTATACCGGACAAAATATCTCACTATGCTGCTGCTGCCACCGCCAGAAAGTCACTGCCACGTTGCCAAAATCCCATTTTGCCAATCTTCTTCTCCTTTCACTTCTTCTTCTTCGTTAAATAACTCAGACCCTCTTTCTTTGGTTCTTGGCTTTTGTTTTGTTTTAGTTTGTCTTTTCAGTTTCTTTTGTTTTGTGCCTTTTGTTTTATGTGCTTGACAACTTTACCCAACTTTACTTCTAACTTCAACAATTCAGTCCCTTTATTATTATTAATTTATTTGAATAAAATAATTTATATAATTTATTTTTTTATTAAGTTTTTTACTTATTTCTTATTTATGTATTTTATTTTTAACTTCAACTATGGTACACCAATTACCAAATATATCAATTTCTAATGGATTTATTATAATAATAATAATAATTAACAAAACCTACTACCATGTGTCATCTAAAAAACTTTGTATTATTAACAATAATAATTAAAAATAATATTAATGTATAATGAATTTTAAAAGATAGTATTTTAATTAAAACTTAAGGATCAAAGATATTTAAATGAGTTTTTTTTACACTTTGACTTTTACTAACATGATTTTTACACTCAATCGTTACTAAATTTGAATTCTTTATAAAATAACGGTAGTCCCGAAACGGTACATCGGTATTGACCAATATCGAAATATTTCGTTCTACTGGCCAAATCGGTACAGCCTCTGGTACGAAATTGACTCTCTTAATTTAAAGAGTCTTGAATTCACACAAAATATGCATAAGACATAATTTTGTATAATAATCACTAGTTTGTATACCGCAAATCACAATTCCTTTTTGCTTACAAGCCAGGGAAAGAAAACCCGAAAATCTCTAGAATGAGTAAAAGGTTTTGCCTAACAGATCTACTAAACTAGATGTTAGAGCATCTAATAAGTGAACTACTCTCCAGTAATATATCAACTCATTCCAATTTGCTTCCTTACACAATAAATCACATCACGCCTGATTGTTTGGTCGGCGAAGGCCACAATAAACAGCTTTTCGAAAGAGAGGATGTGTGTTCTCCGTTAATACCTCTGCTTCCAACTTCTCAATGTGAGGCCATATCTACCCACGAAAATGTATATGCAAAAAGGGGGAAAAAAGTCAATAAGAATCATTAAATTTATTAAATATAGATTGCAATAAATTGTAAACATGTAGCAAAAATGCAGCATGAAGCATTAAATGGAGAACAAATAATCTGTAAACTAATAGTGTACTTGATATGAACAAAAAAGAGACTTCTTCAAATGAACACCAGCATAGGACCACCCTCAAATAATAAAAAGCCAACAAACCATCACATTCAACAAAAAAGATACAGTTATGTTCACACATTGCTAAAGTTAAGGTGTAAAAAGAAGGCCAGACATGGTAAGCTGGCTAGACAGGACAATTGATATACATCATAGACTCTGTCTGTTGTAACAGTCGGCACTAAGAGACAATATGGCCCAGAATAGAACAGAATTGAGAGACCAGAACCCATAGTGAACCACAAATGAAAGGGAGCTGCTTCCCCAAAGAAAGAATATGAACTAAATGCACAAATGCTTTTACTTATTAAAGGTCATCACGATGAGTATTGTATATATGATATTTTTGGGTAGGCCCCGCCCTGCCCCTACCACGATTGACAAGGCATCAGCATTTACATATATTTTGGTAGAATCATTTTGTTGTTCCAGTTAGTTAGAATAGATCTAAAAGCCATAAAGGTGAGAATCTTTTATTTTGCATGATTTAGTAGTCCACGATTATGATCTTTGCTCATATAGAATAATATACTTACCTCTTTTTAAAGAGGAAAGAAGCATTAAAATTCAAACGCATTGTTCTATGTTTATATAGGACCTCCTTTATTTTTTTGGGATAAGTAATAAGTCATTGAAATTGAAAAAGGATGAAAAGAAAAAAGCAAGGCACACAGGCAGTGTGCTAAGAGGCAACAAAGAAAAAGAAACTAAACAGCAATGGAAGTACAGAAATCAAGCTTGTCAGGTAGAGACATGAAGGTAACAACACCTGAAGCATTTGCCCATTCAAACAAAGTTTGAAAGAAGAAAAGCTTCAACTCATGAATCGACCTTTCCTCCTTAATCTATTGAATGTTTAAATTAAGACAAAAATAGATCATTATCTGTGCAAAATCAACTCAATATTATCCCGTCACAGTGCAGCCAAGTGGTTGGAGGCGTTGGATAAGAGATCCTTGGTTCAATCCTCTATAGGAGTTCCCTTAGATTACATAATACATGGTTCTGGCGGGTGGGGTCATGTATCCATGGTTTACTCCCCAGGGGTGGGTCCCAAGGGCCCGAGGCTTGACAACATTAAAAAAAAAAAAAATCAACTCAATATTAATAGAGCAGCACCCTAACGTAGATTATCCCTTAAATATATACCATAGTGTAGCAAAAATGAGCGCATGCAGCAACATTAGCAAAGATATATGATGTTGAGAGTCAAGAAAATGAGATGAGAAACTGCAAAAAGGACACTCTGGAAAATAACATAAAGTAACAAAGCTAACTGGTGTAACAGAAACTTTATTTACCTCAGAAGCATATTGTCTTGAGAAGGCCTTGACATAGCCCAAAGTCGACAAACACCACTGCTCTTTTTCACCTATGTTATAGCCATTGCTTGTCCTTCCACCGTTTGACTGACTGCCAAACATAAGACAATAGAGATAAGTTACTGTTTACTTACATAGCATTACATAATGTGTCAATGGAAGAGGATTTTTTTTTTTTTTTTTTGTTTGGGGGGGGGGGGGGGGGGGGGTGTACCTTTTTTGTCTGCTATTCTCATTGTCCACCTCCATTGCTGCTGATTCTTCAAGGTCAACTGCCATCGAATCTGCACGAGTAGACTTTAATTCCCGCAATGTTCCAGCTCTAGAAGGGTCGGGCAATCGTTCCGTCAATACAATAGAGAAGTTTTTATACAAAGAGAGGAACAATGCCTGTAAATGCAAATCATGGTAGGATCAAATAGAAGGTAAGAATGTGCAAGATCATGGTAACAGAAACTAAAAAGTTGTATTCACAAAATTCCATAAAACAAAAACGGAAATGAAGCATCAACCAGTATGAATTCTGCAATCATGTCAACTCAGCTCAATTGTTAAAATGTTGTAAGCTATTGTTAACCACACTTCTATTGCTGGAAGTGATTACTGCAATGGATAACAGATACACTGTTGGACCGATTATTTAGTTGAACTTAAGCAATAATAAGGTCAAACTGCTGAATGCTGTATACATGTTGCCATTTAATGACGCGTATCTCTGACCCACCTCCAAAGCGAAGGCACAAAGATCATTACAGGAGTAAAAAACCCAATTTTGTCTTTAAATAACCAAAACAGAAAAGGAAAAGGCTTGGACTGAGAATAAAAGCATTTTATTCACCAATGTTGTACTTGTAAGTCAAGATGATAGAAGAATGGGATTCAAAGCACAGAAAGTTCAGAAGTATATTAGCAAACAGCAAAATCCTCTTCTAAAAAGAAGGCATAAAGCTCCATTTTCACATACCCATCCAAGCATTTATTAGCAAAGAATCTCTACTTTTAGCCTATTTATTTAAAACCTGATTCCAAATTAACATGTGCTTCATTTCTTCATAGAATTTTGATCTATTTATGAAAAGTACTATTACATTTTTTTTTGTATCTTCCCAACACCCCCCCCCCCCCCCCCCAAATAAAGCCCCCATCCACACCTCCAATAAGTGAAAAGCACTGTAGCAAATTAATTTTTTTTTTTGGGGGGGGGGGGGGGGACATGGAAATGTCAGTACTAATTGCATCTCAAATACCTTATTTTCATCAAGGGCTCGAGCAAGAAGAGCATCCTTGGCCTCCAAAGACTCACGTGCTGATACCTCCTCCTCTTTTTTCTTTTCAGCATTGGATTTGAAACGAGTCAATTTTGCAGGGGTTTCACCAACAACAGGTTCACCATCTACAAGTGAAAGCTTTGACTCTGCAGCCTCAAATTCGACTTTTGCCTTTGTTGCAGCTTCTTCAGCTGATATAATAACCTTCTTAAGAGATGATATTTCTTTCCTAAGATCTGAGATACGATTATATGTCTTACTAACTGCATTTCTTAGAACCTGTAGACAGGAAAAAGTAAAGGAAAAATCTATAAGACGAGTATAAATAATTTTAAATATAAATATTCCTCTGCAGCAGCATCAGGTAAATAAAAGACCCAAAATATTTCTAAGATAAGTACAGGGGTGACCCTGCCAAAAGGGGGGACCGGGGGGTGGCTGGAAACATAGAAAGACAGGCAAGCCGCAAGCCCAAGTTGAACACCAGTTCTGTTGTTCAACTAACACCAGAGATCAGGCTATAGAAAATTACCAATATCACATGGAACAATTTCGAACATAAAAATTCATGATCTGTTAAAGGCAACAAGAAACATCGATTTATTGGATTGAAAATGGTATATGAGACTAAAGCACTAGCAAGCCATATTTAAAACTCAGATACAACTCAACTAACTGTGTAGCTAAGATAGAAATTTAAATTTTCAAAAGACCTTTTTAGCCAATTAGAGCTTTTTTCCCTATAGCCTAATTCAACCTTTTCAAGTAAATGATATGATGATCAGACACCAAAAGAATTTTACCAAGTAGATATAAAAGAAGAATCAAAGTAATATCTTCTATGGGAGACAAAACAGTTGGTAAAAATTGTGATGGTGTACCTCCCATGGATGATCAGATGTATGAAATTGATCAATATTTTCTGGAGAGAAGACCCATCTCACAATGGCCAAATTAGATACAAGCCGATATCCCATCATCCTATCAATTGCTATAGCTGCCATTTGAGCATTATTCTTCCAGTAATAACCAACTTCAGCTATAAGCATGGCATGCTTATCTTGATCAGGACACAACTTTGCAATTACTTGACCATATCTCTCCAAGACAGTGATCAAATGAGTAAAGCTTTTAGATCCAATGTCAAGGAGAGTTTGCACAACCACTTTAAGAGTAACTTCCAGACCATGAATGGGAAGCACACTTTTTTCAACCCAAGAAATTATTTCACTGGCAGCGGCCCTTCCTTTGACCATGTTACATAGATCTGCAGAAAGTGCATGCTGTTCAGTTCTTTCTCTATCACCTTCAACACTGAATATGAAGTTCGGTCCACCCTTTGGAGGAAGCAGTTCTTCTAAACCAGGTGCATTCTCTATGCTCTATATGGATAAATATTATTAAGGAAATAAGTCAGAAAAGTAACACCTTACAAATGAACTGGAGCTTATAATGAACTATTAAACCATGAAAGACAATTTTACACAATATTAGTATACTAACATGGTAACACATAAAAAAATGATCCATATCCCATCACAATAAATTTATAGAGAGAAGTGTTCAGCATGACTTAATACCTGCTTGACTTTGTCCCAGTACGACAAACGGACTTCTCTCTCCAAAACCTCCTGAACAAACACGCGCTGCGGGGCCCATTTTGGGAGGTCTAAGACATAAGCCCACTCTTCCCATGGCCAGATGAATTGGAAGTTTGATCTGCAAGGTTAAAATACCATTAGTGTACACAGCTTGAAAGTAATCATAGGCTAGGATGAGATTTTGGTAGGGCTAAAAGATATGTTCAACTTTTATAACAATAATCATAGTTCTAAATGGATAAATTCTTAGTCATGTTAACATTGCTTGAAAGTTAGCGCTTAATCTAAAGAGAACCCATAACAAATATTTATTAATCCAGAAAATGTCCCAAACACAATCAGTAAAAGAAAAAATTTGCACATTCCTTGTTTCTAGTGCACTGGATGTCAAATCTCATCATGGCCGGTAATAATTGAACTAGACTGTCCACTGTGCCAGACATGATATTTTGTCCCACCAAAAGAATAAATTTGAGGATGTCAGGTTCTCAAAAAAACATACATAAATAGCAAAGATTCATGCAAAGATTTATGACCTCAATAATTTCAACTATTTCCTACTTTTTTCGACTAACAAAACATTATTTTGACAGAAATACATCGATGGTGACAAAATTGCAAAACAATCACTGCAGCCTATCTCAAATCGCTGTGATTAAGGCTTGAATTGAGTTGAGTGACAAAATGTGCATACTTTTCATACCATTAGGCCCCAAAATTTGGCACTACTTTAATCCCAAATGATTTCTCATAAGCAAAGACCACAGGTGCAATTTTAATTACATAATACTTTCTGTGACTATTTTTTTAAAAAAGGAACAACAATTCCTCCTCTTTTTTAATTTTTTTTGTTTACAAGACATCAATTCCTCTTCTTATAATCTATAATCATTCAAATCTTGCGTTTTTCATCTGGAGGAGTAGACTTCCTTGTATCGTTTATAAAAGTTGACCTTTCAACCCAAAATAAAAAAACAAGATAACAATTCTAGATTGGCAAGATCTGGTAATAGCATGTAATTACTGAAATGAGAAAAATATTTATAAAGCGACATTAATTGCACTACAGTAGTATTTAATACAGATTTTGTCAGTCTGGATATCATGAATAAACAAATACAGTCAGAAGCCTGAACTTACAGGTGATGCGAAAACCAAAGGATGAGCCTTGTCTGACATTCCATATCCAAATCAGCTATTTTCTCAAAAAGAGCACGGACTCCACCTGCTACAACTGCAGGAAAGGCCCCAGGAAGAGCCTAAGAATAAAACCTATTAGTCAGGCATCTTTAAAAATGCAACAAAAAAAAAAAATCCGATTTGCCCTTTTGCAACTTATTTCATAGCCTCCGTTAGTTCCTTGCAGGAAAATGAAAAGGAAGGTAAGACTAGGTTTATTAACATAAAGTTTCTATGGTACCTTACAGAGGTCAATGATGACCAGTGTGTAATATATTGGCTTGAAAGGGGGTTGTGGAAGCATAAGTAACTGCAAAAAGGAAATAAAAGTATCATTTAGGACTGATATTCTACTAAACAAAACTGTTAACATATGCAGGTACTAAAGCTGTACTAAGAACAATCGAATACTGATTCTAAACATAATAGAACTCATCAAATTTTTTTAATTATTTATTTTTTGTAAGTCAAGACTTTACTGAAGATAAAAGGAGCAATTTCCTGCAGCAAGATCATTTTCATATACTTTCAAGGGGAAGGAAAAAGTGGAAATGAAACAAAAATGGAGCCTTGTGTTCCAAAGATAATGACATATATAATCAAAGGACTCTAAAATTGGTTTCCATTCAAAGTCAAAAAAACAGAATTCTTTATATTTTAATATCTATTCAGGCACGTGGTTTTAGTTTCCAAACAGCGAAAATTGCAACCAATATCAAGCCTAGCTAAGTGAAGAGGTCAAATCAACTAAAACATTTTCTTCTTGAAGAAACTTTCATTTCTTACCACCAAAAGAAAGTGGACTGTGATATATCAGATTTGCAACTATTGGCAGATAAAAACATGTTTTCGACCAATAGTAGTTGCAATTTAGATGATTGTTGCTGGTCGATTAAAAGACCCAAAAAATCTGCAAATAAATTTATTGTTTTCTTATCTTTTTCACTGCTAAAGCCTTTTAGAACAATTCTTCAATACTCTATATATATACACACACACAAAATAAAAACAAAAAAACACGAAAAGGATGAAAGCGAATTGGCCCTGAATGCTGGAATACAAACAGCAGCCAGATGCTTGTATAGAAAGTATATATAACAGAAACTGGTAATATTCGAAAACTAATTATATTTTATTAAAAATGATGGGGGGTAACCTTAAATATACATGCTTTTTAAAAGAGATTCTCCAATGAAGAACGAAGGCAAGTCAGAGTACAGTTGTAAGCATCACAGAATTGAGAATTGTTGTAGGTATTCTTGTGCCTTTTCTATATGCTTTCTTAAATACTTGACTCAAGATGTTAAACAGTTGCAAATATTAGAACTTGTTACGTTAAAATGCTTTTCTTCTTCTCTATTTAGGCACATTTCCATCCTGTACAAGCCTAATCAAAATAGCAGGCTGGTGAGCTACGGTGTACATAAGGTTTAACACAAACAAATATCTGCCAGCTGAAATCTCAGAAAGCAAACTCTTTATTTGTATTAATAAAAAGTCCAGTAAATTCAAAGGACAAAATTTGGAGTTCCTCACAAATGATTTGTACGCAAAACAAGACTCATAGACTCATCTAGACTATAACAAAATAAAACCACATTTAGGCAACTCATTTTACAAGGATGCAGGGACAGCATCTTTGTCATATGTCAGTCACTGAGTTCCTTGTTTTAGGTGTGTCACTATGGTTTCTAAACCATTAGTAGGTGTCATGCAAATCTATACTGTACATAGATGTGGGACCTCCTTAAAGCTAACACAAAATGACCAAAATGCCTTTAATTAAATAAAAGGAGTTAAATATTGAATATGCTTATCATTTTTATTTAAATAAAGCGATAGCGACAACAGTAGACTGATTTGGCCCACTAAAAGAAATATTTGATAGAACTGTTTTAACTTTGATGCGTAAAAGGAGAGGGCAGATTTAGCCATTAAATACAATATTTTACAACACATAAATGTGTAATTGCAAGGAAAAAGCATATTTTTGGCAAGAACTTCATCAAAAACAGGATCTCACCATATTTCCAAACAGCAAAATGGCAAGCTTTCAAAATTTTACCTGGGAGAAAATAGTCTCTGCCATAAGATACTCATATCTGAAAGGTACAGGCAGGCCAACCATGAAAGAAGCACATTCCTTTCGACTAGCTTTGCATGAACCAATAAATAGAAATAATAAAAATTAAGACTGAAGTGCAAAGGTGAAAACAGACAAAATAAAATAAAATTAAAAACCTGACACATTAACACATAAAGTTAATTATGGAGCATTAAAACCAAAATAATTGATGTAGACCAAACAAGTCAAATTAGAGACCGGATATCAGAAGTAAGATTGAAACTACAAGCAAAACAAAATGCAGAATGGACCGACAGAAGATGTCTTGAAACAAATTAACAATTCAAAGAACATTCTAGGGTGTAGTAATCTCTCTCCGGCTCAATATAAAACCATAGCAATATTGTTCTTGAACTAATTTTAATCTGATTGATAAGTTACATACAAAACCAATGACTCTAGAATCCATGATCTTGCCCTACACTCTGTTCTTACAAGAAGAGAAGATGCAAGTTGAGCTAGAGGTCATTTGCAATAATCTGTTTTAAAGTTGAACTAATCTCCTGAGATGTAAAAACCATATTGTCTTCATGCAATTCCTGAAGTAGATTGATTATTAGTATTATCAAACCAGTTTTTCTTCTTTGGCTTGAAAGATGTGATGTTTTCTGCGTCTTACAATTATATCACTATTTTGTTGGTAGAAATCTCCTTGTAAGAATGCGTAGTGATATAATTGTTGTTGGTAAAAATCTCCTTGTAAGAATGCATAGTGATATAATTGTCTTACAATTATATCACTATGCATTCTTACAAGGAGATTTCTACCAACAAAATAGACCTAATATACCAATATTTCCTCAAAAAATCCAATTTTATTTTTTTATTAAATCGTTAGCTTCTAGATAGAAAAATAAAGTGAGCCTACTGATCCAAAAATTAATATAAAGTTGCAAATCACATGGGCCAATAATCATGTGATCCTTAAATAACCAGCAAGGGTGTTTACAAACCTGCCATTAAAGAAGAAAAGCACATCTAGGAGATACTCTTCCACAACGAATCGATCAATAGGTTGTAGGTCCTGTCATTAGAGAGAGCACGTAAACAATTGTACCATCAATCAATTGAAGATCCAAGAGTTGTGCCAATTTGCAAATCTACAGAAGTAAAAGTTAAGAATACTATACTAATGACATGCAAAAACTCAATATTGTAGCTGCATACTGGTACTAAAAGTCCTAAAATTTTTAAATATATCCATTTGCAGACTTATTATGTGTGCTACATTCTCTTTTAAAAAACTAAGTTTAGAGCTATCCAAAGAAATAAGTAGGAATAGCATAATAAAGTCAAGAAGTAGAAATGCCAACACAAATTGGAAAATCAAAAGGCTTGTAACATCAAATCAAATCAACCACCTTAACGGTGATAGACTCCCCCCCCCCCCCCCCCCCCCAAAAAAATAAAAAAAGTGTTTAGACTCCCCCCCCCCCACCCCCCCAAAAAAAATAAAAAAAATGTCAAAACACGGTCAAATTATGAAGAACCAAAACTGAATTTAGAAGAAATCAGTTTCAGATAACAACCAAATCCTACATCCTTTCATACTTAAATTATCAAAAATAGCACAAAGAAATAGGCAGCAGAAAACAACCAGATATTTGCTTCTAATTCAGATTTTTTTTTTTCTACAAACAGCTACCTAATTCATCATAGGACAAAGTTTAGCTACAAAATTGGTTGTAGCCTAAGTCTACAAATTTATTTAATATCTTTTTATTTGATGTGAATTTTGATAAATCCACAATTTGATTACATCTTTTTCTTATATCTTCCATGCTTACAAAATTTCTATTAGAAAATTAAAGATCAATAACTATGTCATCAATAAATTGCAAGTTTTTGTAGTTTAAAATTATGCATAAAATATAAATTTATAGATCACATAGTAAATAATATCCAATTGACACAAAATTTGATATGTGTATTAAGAGCGTAAAGAACATGCAATTTAACGATTAAATTTTCAAAATATATAGTAATGTTTATTTTATTGAGTAAGGTTGTAACCTTAGACTACAGCTAATTTTGTAGCTAAACTTTGCCCTTTCATTATATATCTCCCATGATATTCTTCTGAATTTAATATTCGTACATTTGGGACTCAAATCAAACTATATATAAATCAATTATACTTGGACTCGAGAAGATTTTAACTTGGGTAATTATTTATACGACTAAAATATGCCTTTATAATTAAACAGATTAATCATCCATAAACAATTTTTTTTTTCTTAAATTAAGCAATTAGATTCAACAATTCTCATATGCATATCAAACTCATAAGAAAGCCAAATCACAATTTGCAATGGTTTACCTTTTTCAATTACAATATGCAATGGAACACCAATGTTTTGTTTCATGCATTAACAGTTGAAACAAAGAAAATGTAAAATATTTGATCCCAATAGTTTCAAAATTATTTCATTCAAATGCACAAGAAAAAAAAAATTAAGAGCCCTTAATCCTGTGCAAGGGGATCCCTCTTTTCAGCTTGTAAGTTCAACTGCCATTATCCCTATATAGTTGGCCGACTCTATTTTTTGATAGCAATAAAAATTACATTACTTACCAAAAAAAAAAAAAGAAAAAAAAAAGGGGGTCAACTGCCATTAGACAAGAAAACCATATCTGAATACCAAACAGTGGCAAATCCAAAGAGGGTACATTGGAAAATGTGGGTGTGTGTGTGTTGATATTCCAAATCTTATGTAAACTTATGATGACTCTTTTCTAAGCTATCATGGATATTGCATTCTAACCTAACACCAAGTAATACAGAAAGGTTATGATAGTATATTATTTTGATATGTAGTTATGATAGTATTTTATGGACTAAAGTAATTACAAAAAAATCAAAATCAGATAGGAGTTGCTCCAACCTCCAGACAGACAAAAGAAGAGAATTTCTATTGCCAAAACAACACAGAGCAACCCAGTAGCACAAAGGTTCAGTAAATACATGTATGCATTAAGGTGATTCTGTATCATTAGGAAGCCAACGGAAAAACTTAGGTTATGTTTGGTAACAGTTTTTGTTTTCTATTTTCAAAAACTTGTTTTTGGGAATACAATGAAAAAAAAAGTTTTCTTGTATTTTTGAAATAAAAAACATGTTTGTTTAGTTGAAATTAAAAAGATAGTTTTTTGAAAAAAAAAATAGAAAAATAGAAAAATATGTTGTTACTAGGATTTGAACTCTAATACTAACTCATCAAATGAGACAAATTTATTAAATTAAATGTGTGTTTTTATTGGCTTTTGAAAATTAGAAATTGAAAATAGCCTTTTGCATGTTTTCAGTTTTCTTCACAAATTGAGTCTTGAGAACAGTTTTTGTTTTCTATCCATTTTGGGTTGCCAAACAAGTTTTTTAGTCTCAAAAATAGAAAATTGTTTTTGAAAACAAAAAATAAGAGGAAAATACAGTTACCAAACATACCCTTAGTTTCCCTCCAAAGGATAAGCCTAGGATTGCTTGTCCAAGCATCAATTAGTATATCTTTAAAGTCACACAGAATAAAAAGGGTATAACATATAGCTCAATCACCTAGATGTCAAAAGTTTGTCCACCCAAGGAGATAAAAGAGATTGGGAGCTAAAAATAACAATACCAGCAGTACTAACTGTAAAATCAATGAGCCAAAGTGTTTGAATACATGGATGAACATGAAGAATGAAAATGTTAGTCCACATATATCTAAATATTAACATCTTCAATTGAAAGCTACCTCAGCTTTACTCGCTGGAAATATATTTAGCCTACGTATCCTTTGAGGATACTTTAACTCTGCTTCATGCTTTTGTTGACCATGATTTATCACAGAAAGTGTTGAAGGTGAATGATGTTGCTCAGGGCAGCTGATGGGCACAAACTCGTGAGACTTTCCAGCAACCAGCTGAGCTTCAAATGAAAGATGAGGTCTAGGAACTGAGATTTGAAAAGAGAGAAAACAAATCAAGCAATGGAAGCTAAACCAAGTAGAAAAAGCATGATGAAAACAAAAGATCAGCTTGTCATAACATGGACTTATCAAAGCACATTCTATATGCAAATATGCACTAGTATAAACACATCCTTGTTCAATATTATATGCTTCTATTAGAATTTAGAAATTAACTACGTTATAAATCTTCTCACAATTCCCCAAATAGAACTGCATGAAAGGAAATGCACTACGTATTCATTAGGAAATAAATTCAACAATCAATAAAAGTCATTACTAATTTACCAATATATTATCTGTGAAATAAATAGAAGGAATGAATCAGAGAAAGGAAACAGATAAAGATAATAAATACACATCATTTTTCCAACCCAAAAAAGAAAAATTCATAAAGAACAAAGCTCCATTACCACTGTCAAGTTTCCACCCATTGTTGGATAAGTCCTGTACCCGACTCCATAAATCTTCCAGGAAATCCTGAAGAAGAAAATCAAAGAAAACAGTTGAACAGCCGTACCCATGGTAACCCACATAGAAACAGGCAAAAGAAATTGTTATAAAAAATGGCAACAGACATCTAGCTATATGCTATGTGAGCAAAAATTTGACTAATACCAAAGATCCTCCATAGCGCTTTTAAAAAAAAAAAAAAAAAAAAAAGTAAAAAGCTAGGAACCACAATTCAATTTGCAATTAACAAGCCAATCAAAATTTGGAAGAATTGAAGCTTCACCAATAGAATTGAGAAGGAAGTGTTAATCTTCAGCATCGGACTTCTGTGTCCAATCCTCAAAGTTTTCATGGAAAGACTTAATATTATATATCATGTCACGTGAAGAGCATGATAAATTCTATACCTCTATAGTCTATACTTTGTTTGCTATACAGATAAAACCTGAGACCCAGCCCAACTTTTCAAGATAGGTAATAGGATATATATTATACTCATTCAAAGAGTAAGTACATAAAAAGTTATCTTTCACTAAAGGTTTGTAAAGTTTGATAGCCCAAGGAATTGACTGATAACATTTTTGTTAACAATCACAGAGAAAAATAACATTCTAGTTTTTGAGGAAAGCTACAAGTAACTCAACCAAATCAACACCACTAACTCGGCTCTATAACTTGACCATGACTTCATTATTCTGTCTTAAAATCATCAGATCATACTGATCAGCAAACTACAACCTCAAAAAGAAAATAAAAGGCCAAAAAGAAAAAGGCTAATTTGGGTGATTCCAACCAGAATTACTAGATGCCAGGTGCTGGAAACAAAGTCCTCAGTCGGAATGTAACTAAAACAGGCAATACAAACTTCACTAATGCATTCTTTTGAAAATTCAACCTTTTATGAAACACACGACTGAAATGGTCCCCACTGAATTGAGAATAGAAGTTAGAGAATACACTTAGGCTAATAAATAAGATATCATCAGTGCATAGCCTTCATTCTACTACCACTAATGAGCGGAGCTTAAGCAACGCAAGGGGAATTCTTCAATAAGGGAAGTGCTTTGACTGCATATTGAATATAGATCCATGTCTTTTGTGTTCACACAGAAAAGGAAAACAAACAAGTGATGATGACTATAGCTGCCAACTGCTGCTGCTGATACAAATTCATCAGCTTTGACTTGTTTAGGGCACAAATTTTGTAAGTGTTTGCCTTTTTTGGATAAGTCAAAATCTTGTAACGTCATGTATAAAAATAGATTAGTTTTGGCAAACCTCCAATTTAGCAAAAGCTTTTTCATTACAGTTAATTGGAATAATTTCTGGACTCCTTGAGGAGGAGTGCACCGTCAACATGCTTGAAGGTGACAAAGTCGCAAACTTTGGACTTACCGATCTGCTTGTTGAGGATCACTGCAGCCACCCCAAGCTCACTGTAGAAGGAGAAGAGGTTGCAGAGGCCCTCAGTGGCAGCCAAGCCCACAGATGAAGAGCTTGCACAGGGACACATCCAAGTCCGCCTGGGATCACTAATATAGATCTCAAGTGCTGATCCATTTGTTTTTCTCCTTTTATTCAACTGTTTCAGCCACTTTGTCTTGACCAGTCCAAAATAAAATATAATAGTAATTTTTTAGCTGGACACGCAAGCAGCTGTGTCAGAGGTGTGTCTATGTCCAACAAACAAGCTGAGCTTTTTGCCGTGTCAGTAAAAATTCCTAAATTTATATCCTCTATTAAAGTCTTGCTATGTCATCTTTCCTTTAAATGGTATAATAGACAGTTTCATATACAAACACAAACACAATCATAATAAATGGCTATTAATAACTACTATAACTATTAAATTCCTTTTTTTATAAGTAATTATTAAATTCCATATTTAGAAAAAATAAGAAATAAAACAGAAAGAAAATCATATGTTGTTGAACTATTAACATCCCATGCCAATAAAACCATAAAAACCATACCTTTTCACCATTCTCAGTTTCATCATCATCTTCAAAAAAAGATAAACCAGTGTCAGAAGCATGCCTTCTGATGCTCAAGTAAGCTTCTACACCAACCATGACTCTCTCAATCTCCTCAGGTACTTGCTGCATACAGATGTGCATACCATAAAACAAAAGTGTTTAATTCTTTTTGTAAGTAAATGAATTCACCAGAAACACAAGGGATGCAACCTTAGTACATAGGAACTATACAAAGGATGGGCCAACAAAGTGATAAGGAAAAATAATTAACATCCAAACTTCAGCTGATCTATAAAATTCTAAAAAAATCTTGGGGGAAAGAAGGGGTGGGTGGGGGGGGGGGTGAGGGAGAAGTTTTCTGACTGAAGGCATTAAAACTAATGAGAGCAGTTTCAAAGTACAAGCCCAGACTTGATACCAAAAAAAAAAACCTCAAAAGAATAGCACAGTAACAACCACATGGGCCATCCTAAGTTTCATCACAAACGTTTTTTTCTTTTCTTGTTACTCACTCCTTCTAAGTACATGTTACTTCTCCCTTGTCTATTATGGCACTATTATTCTCTTGGAATCCTAGGGTGACTTGAGAGAAAAAGAAAAAGAAAAACCATATAATTCACTGTATGCCAATTGTTAGAAGCCGGCAGATTCATATGCTCAAAAACTCCCCTAAAAATAGGGTTTTTCGTCCTTGGTGAGGGAACTTGTGATTTAAATTGATCAACGAGCATGTGCGATTGACTGCACAGGACTGCTAATTTTAGTCCCTTAATTTCATTTTTTCTTAGAAACTGATGATATTTCAATTCATCAAAAAATTCCACGCTTTACCCTATGTTTTCTAACTTCATAGCTGCGCACAAACTGTATCCCCATGATAGTCACCAATAAAAAAAATGCCCATGATATTCATACAGACATTAAATATGAGGTGCAAAAGTATGAATACCTAAGTTTGAGAAATCAAAATCGATGATGCTAATAAGACAGATGTTGAAAGAGACATTAATCTTCAAGGCAATAATGCAGACAAAGAATCCCATTTTATAGGGACCGTACCTTTCTTAAGAAGAATTTTTTATACATATTGAGGTAGGGGGATCTAAATCCTAGATGTCTCCATTGGAAACTCCAGGAAATGCTATTTGACCTAAACGTCATTGGCACCTTTCTTAAGAAGCCAAATTAGCACACATTAAACCAGTAAACACATATGCAGCACCTTAATAACATTACCTCCATCAGTTCTGCTCCTCCCCATGGGAGACAAGATAAAATGCAAGTTATGTAAAAGTCAGCACATGCTTGCCAAGAGGGATTTCCCTTCTCCTCATCTACTGTTGTGGCAGCTGATGATAATAATGTCTCAAATACAACAACCAGGGAACTGGGTTGGATGACTTTACTGCACATCTGTAGATCATAAAATATATTTCAAGTATTTCAGCCCCAAAAGATGAGTGTTTGCACATATTACATAGAAACACTAAAACACAATACGTTGATTCCTAAATTTCATCTTATATCATGGCATAAGCAGACAGTTTTACACTGGGGTGTATGTGCGCACAACAAATGGAAATAAAGGGAAAATAAAGAATTTCATTTCTTCATATTAAGTGCCCATTTGGTACAGCTAATTATTTTAATTTTTGAAATTGGGTTGTTTGAAAAGGCATTTAAAGGGGCAAAAAATGAAACCACGTTTGTAAGAGTCCAAATTGGTATCTAATAATGGTTAGCATAGAGTTCAAAGACAAAAACAGTAGTTAATATAGGTGTCAGCTCAGCAAGTATTTTACAAAAGAAAAAGAAAAACTAACCAAAAAAAGGGTCCCAGAAAAGAGGGCTGCTACCAAAGCTGTGTCCACGAGTATTTAACACATCAATCGTAAACAGGCAGAAGTCCAACTGATAGGGGTATAATAAACTTCATTTGTACTGTTGATCATGCTTTTTTTCTTTCTTCTGGAGTATATTCTTATTATTTTATGTGTTGTTATGTTTAACCATATAATAAGTACAAGAGTTTAGAAAATGCTAGTAGGCATTATGCTACGGAAAATGTATCACTACATATATGGCGCATGCACTTGCATAAAACTGTAACAGTCTCAGTATCAACTAACATCATTTTTTTATCTGTAAGTTACATATGCAATTGGTGGGTCTTGGACACACAACATCACCCTCCATGTTGCTCTTACAAGGGGAGGAGGTGCCATTTGAGTTAAAGGTCATTGGCTTAGTAACAACATTAATTTAAAATCCCCATTTATCTCTTTCCACATTTTTGTTACGACAGGTATCTAATTTATACACCCAACAGAAGTATAAAGCTAAAAGTCAAGTTTACAAAAAAAAACTATTTCTTTTTTTTGATAGGTACAAACAAAAAATATTTCAAACTAGAGAAATTATTTTCAATAATTAATAATTTTTATATTGAATTAGAGGAGGTACTGAATGCACACATCTGTGTGCACAAAATAATCCTAAAAAATTACATGCAAAAAAAAAAAGGAATCAATAAAGTCTAAAATAGTGTTTAGATACCAAAAGAAAGAAAAGTACATACCAAAACAGTCAAAAATCGCATCAAAATACGAATCCTGTTGCAATTTCCAGAATCCAGGCCATCCTGTACGTTAATCACAGAGATAGAGAGCAATAAAGGCGGTCATTCACCAGCATATCTCTCAAAAAGAATAAGAAAGTCACATCCAAAGTCCAAACAAGATCAAAGAATAAATCTCCCATGGCTTCCATGCTTATGCAAAAGTCTCAAAGAACTAAAAGACACAGAAATTATTTGTAAAATTTAGATTCCTGATATTCCTTAACCATTTAAACACAAATCTCAACAATAAAAGATGGTTAATTGTCCTGCACTGATCTTGGCCTTGCCTAATGAGCCCCAAAGAAAGAAAAAGCCAGCGACTAAAGCACCCTAGCTATGGCACATTGTAGACAAAGATTGTTTGTCTTCCCAGAAACCTTACATGTACAACACCAATCAACAGTGATTATGCCGCGCCTACGAAGGTTAACCAAAGTTAGAATTTTTCCATGAGCCAATGTACAAATGAAAAAAGCTACCTTCCTTGGAATCTTTGTCTTCCATATAGTTTTGTAAGGAAAATCAGAACAAGTTTCCCCTCATTGAGCCCAATAGTATGAGCTCATATCAAACTTCCCCTTCTTAGATAAAGACCATTCCATTCTATCCAAACCTCTCCCAGTGAATTGACTCTTATAAGATCTCAAAGAAATTCTCAACAGATTCTGATTCAAGTCCCAATCATGAAAGGTCCTATTTCTTATAGCCAATAGCTTATAAGCTGGCTTATTTTTTAAGACAGCTTATGTACAGATTTTGAAGCCTCACTTTTTCTAGGTACAATTGTATGTTTACACAGGTAAGCATACATTTGAATTAGCTTGCTAAAAAATTTATTTGCTTATTTACTAAAAGTTGACAAAAGTACAGTTGCACCTAGAAAAAAATGAGGCTTTAAAATGTTGAACATAAAAAATAAGCTAACAAAAAAAAGCTAATCCAAAAACACTCTAAGCCAAAGAAAATAAGCTTATGACACTGATGAAGCAAATCCTTATGTCTACAAATGTACTCTAATATGGTAGCACCTTTTATTTGCAGCAATGAAAAATAAATTAGGGCATAAAAAATTCCAAGGCATATCATCACACCAAATATCATGCAAAAGTAGAATCCAACATCGATACCCAACAATGTATCTAATCTGCTAACACTGTATATACAGAATGCCAATACAATAGTCACACCCACCTTTAGACAAAGATAAAATTCTACAGAACAATCTACTACTGTTAGAACGGTGACAAAATCCACTCAACTATCCTGGAACTCTTTTTTTTTTGATAAGTAACCAAGTTCTTTAATAATAGGAAAAGCCTCATGCAAACAGGTGTGTCCAAGAGATTCTAAACAGAAATTTAGAGGATCATCAAAATCTTTTAAAAGAAGAAGAAGAAATGCAGCCCAGCGCAACCATCCAATCCCTATTTGGCATATAGATAGGATTTTAAAAGAAATGGATTTTAGCATGTTCATGTAGAGCTCTTACAAAGTGAGGAGGGTTGGCCTTGATAAGGTTTGGTGGAAGCTAGCAAGGAGAAGAGGGTTAGAGGTTTTTATCTTTCTTTCTACACTCCTACTTGCTCTTTCCCTTGGAGGTTGGTGTGGCAATCAAAGGTTCCTCCAAGGTGGCTTTCTTTTCATGGTCAGCTTCTTTAGGTAAGATTCTTACAACTAAAAAACCTTCGCAAAAGGCATATTATTGTTCTTGATTGGTGTTACATGTGTAAGAGATTTGGGGAGCCGGTGGATCATCTTCTTCTTCGTTGTCATATAGCTTATGAGCTATGGTCCTTGGTGTTGTATTTGTTTGGACTTCAGTGGGTTATGCCTCTTAAGGTAATGGAGTTGTTTGAGTCTTGGCAAGGTAAATTCAAGAGAAATCGCAATATAGATTTTTGGAGACTTGTGCTGCATTGTTTGAGGTGGTGTATTTGGAGCGAAAGGAATGCTAGATGCTTTGAGGGATGCGAACGGTCATTACTAGAGATTAAGTCTTTTTTCTTACATTCTCTCCTTGATTGGAGTATAGCTTTGTCGCATTTTTCTTGTTTTTCCCTCTCTGTTTTGCTTGATCATTGTAATTTTGGTTCTTGATTTTTGCCCTCACAATACATCCCCAATGTACTTGGGTTGGCTTTTTCTTTATTAATAAATTTTTTCGTTATCTATCCAAAAAAAAAATTTTATTATTTAAAACAGAATCTGTCTCTCTGATTTCCAACCTCTCCTGCCGCAGAGGCAAATACACTATCTAGGACAAGCTTGTCCAACTTGTCTAGCAAATAAAGGTAGTCAAATATTCTACTCAACCGCAATCAAAGGATAACTATATTTAGTACTATTACCACAAGCATATTCCCAAGTCAGGTTAAAGAAATGCACATTATCACCTAGAAGTATCTTTCCAGTCACTTGGCCATTACAATTGGACCCTGTAAAACCAAATCTTCTTTCCTAGATCATGCAAATTTACACTCAAAAAAAAGTTAGAGGAATTTTAATTTCTGGTCACATCCAACCCTTCATTCTGAATTAAGCATCCAACTGAACCCTCATACTGCTCAACCCCCAGAGTGGCCAGATCAGCAGCAATGATAAATGTGATATTGGCAGCAGATAGTATATATCACTCCATGCTCTATAGCAAAAACTAAAGAGTTAAATTTTTTTGACAAGTAAAAAACTAAAGAGAATTAATATAAATTGGGGGGGGGGGGGGGGGGGAATACACATGAGGTCCTAGATCATTTACAAATCAAGAATCCAAAACTTAGTTTACTAGCAGAGCATCAAAGGGAGGAAGGCACCATTGAAGCCTGGGCCAGCCACATACTATCTCACCTGAAGATTAGTTTGAGTTTTCTCCACCACTTTCCTAACGAAGTCCTCATTTTCCAGGTTCATCAAGCCAATCTGAAAAGCAAGATAAGGGAGAGGGTAAGAGAGATAAATTCATTTGAATCCACAGGAAGTATCATCTAATACTCAAAAAAAAAAAAAAAAAACATTTAGTCACCACACGAAATAAGCAAATTGAGAAGAAAAAAAAAAATCAGAATGCATAACAGAAGTGCAATCGTAGTTGTTGAAATTCAAATTTACATAACACGACACCACAATATGTGAAACTTAAAAGATATACAATATTGATAATTTAAATATCATCACTAACGCGTTAATTGACCAAGTCCCTTGAAGCTAATTAGTGTTCACCCAAACCAGTCTCCCATGTTACGCATGCTTCTCTTTGTTTTAGATGGATATGTCAAGTGGACAGTGGTGAAAGGTGTATATATATATATATATGCATTTATTTTAAGGGATGAAAGCAAACCATGCAGGAAAAGGCTGAGCAAGAGTGTGTGTGTGTGTGCACTTACGAGAGAGACAGAAAGAGGGAGGTGGTGAGGAGAGAAAAATCATGACAACATACTTACCAGTGTCCCAAATAAAGGAATTTTGTGAGGCAATTGTTCAGCACAATCGAGAAGGACCTGTCAAGAAGAACATAGTTAGATAAATATCTCAGCAGATGCATAACAGCGTAATCATTATGTGATACAGCAAAAAGTATTAAATAAAGTTTTCATATCTGAATAATAAGGAGCACACAAAACAGGGTGTCAAGCATGAACATGAAATCAGAAACAAGAACAAAAATATACACCTGTTATGCGTGCAAGTGCAACAACAGAGTCTCGAAAATGTGAAACCATAACAGGAGACCAAAAAGTCTCGGTGGGTTGCAATCCTAACCATATGAGAAATCATTGCTAAAAAAAAAAAAAAAAAAACCAACAAACCCGCCATTCATTTTCCTTAGTGCTCCTTAAATGATCCAATTGGTGGCTCAAAGTTAGAATCTTGAGAAACTAAAAAGGTCAAAGGCAACCCCTAAAGTGACTTTTTTTTTTCATTGGAAATGAAATTTTCAGCTAAATAGCATTACCCATTTACCAAAAAATCAGTAAATCTTTATTTTGCTTAGTAAATTATCTTCCTCACATATTGAAACAGCCACAGAGCATGAATTTATTAAAAATGGAAAGAAAGAAATGAAGATTTGACTTACATTCAAAATTTCATCCTCAGAGTGCTCCAACTCTCGCCGAAGTACGCCGAAACATGTTTCCTGCACAAAAACCCAAAGAGAGTCGTCAGTCAGTGTTAGGGCTTCAGAAGAAGCAAGAACAAAGTAAATTCACACACACAACACACAGAGAGAGAAGAAGAAGAAGAAGAAGGTACGGACAATGTGGTCTTTGAAGTCGGAGGAGGTGCCGTACTCCGGTGACTTGTCACCGATTCGGAGAAGAAGATCCCTCCAACTGCTCATTTTTCTTGGAGCTCAGAATAAAACACTAAAACTTTCGAACTCAGAGAGAGAGAGAGAGAGAGAGAGAGAGAGGGCAGAGGGATTTGCAGGGTTTTATGACCTGGACTCAGTTCGGGACTGACCTTCACGGTTGAGCCCTAATCCAAGCTTCCCGTGACCCGACCCGGCCCGGCCCATTTCTCTCTCTCTCTCTTTTTATTTTATTTTACTGAAAAAAGAATTTTATTTCGCCCAATAATTATGGAAGAAATTTTTCCATGTTGTTCTTATTCAATTTTCATTTTTATTAAGGGTGATTTGTAAATTACATCCCTAAAGTTTGAAGGTATTTAAATTTTACACCATAAAATTTTAAAATTTGAATTTTACTTCCCTGAAGTTTGGAGGTGTTTGGATTTACACCACAAATTTTGAAATTTTAGGGTATAAAATCCAAACATTTCCAAACTTTAGGGAGTAAAATTTAAATACTTCCAAATTTTAAGAGGTAAAATTCAAATTCTGAAATGTTATGGTGTAAAATTCAAACATCTTCAAATTTTAAGAGTGTAATTTGCAATTTACCATTTTTTTAAAATCAAGTCAATTTAACACCTCTAAATTTCAAGAAGTAAAATTTAAATTCTAAAATTTTATGGTGTAAAATTCAAATATTTGCAAATTTTAAGAGTGTAATTTGCAATTTTCCATTTTATTAAAATCAAGTCAATTTTATCAAATTAAATTGAGAAATATTGTGAGTTTTTGTTGTGTGCCTAAGTTTAGTGATTAAATATTAATGAAATCTAAGAATTAAAATGATTTGATTTTTTGGTTCCAAAAATTAATTGATTGAATTGACGTAATTGATAGTGATGGACCAAATTGAGCTTTATACAAGGAATTAATCCCACTGCTTTTCGTCAAATATCTAGCCTACTGCTTTTCGTTCTAAGTTAACAATTGATTTAACAAAATTTTTTTTTTTTTGAGAATGAATTGATTTAACAATTTGAATGTGGGCAAGTTAAAATTTTGGTTGTAGCTCAGTGGGAGAAGGACTCAAGCTCTAATGCACAAAATACCATATCTAGATGTAACAGAATTGTGATTTCCAGCTTGGTATTTGAAATAACCAAATTAATAATTTAACTCCTTTTTTTTTTTTTTTTTTGCGTTTTACTGTTACTAAATCGTATTATATAAATTTTCTTTCTTTACTAATTATAAAAGACATCATTTTTCTCCCAATATAAAAATAAAAATAGCTTATTCTTATTGTGGGGTCACGTCCCCAATTAATCGGATTTATCCGCTTTGGGGAGCCAGTCCCTCACGGTTTATCGGCTCGTCCCCGAGTGTGGGCAGGACCAACCAAGGGCTAGACCTTGTAGTTGTAATCGCAAGTCCCACATCGGTTAGAGTTCCCTCCCACATATGGTTTAAATGCTTCTGGAGCGACCATATGTGTACCACCACCGCACATGTGCGGTGGTGGTACACATATGGTCGCTCCAGAAGCATTTAAACCATATGTGGGAGGGAACTCTAACCGATGTGGGACTTGCGATTACAACTACAAGGTCTAGCCCTTGGTTGGTCCTGCCCACACTCGGGGACGAGCCGATAAACCGTGAGGGACTGGCTCCCCAAAGCGGATAAATCCGATTAATTGGGGACGTGACCCCACACTTATAATTCATGAGTTTAATAAATAAAAACACATGCATAAATTAATTGTATTTATATACATATACAATACTACTTGATGAAGAATATCGGCTCCACTTAAACAATATAATTTACTTTTTGGTTTTCTTAGTGAAAATGTGGGAACTCAATTCCCACATTAAGTCCTACAAATGAGGGTAAGATCCCATTTATTTTCAAGTAATACTACAAAGTACAAACATGACCTTTTTTTTTTTTTTTTTTTCAAAATTATTAATATAGACTATTATGATTTGAGTAACATCATTTTCATATAACTTTACAAGTAACGTCACTTTTATTATGTACAAATCACAACATGCAATATCAACGGTTGTTAAAAATATTGTAAGCAATAGTTGTATCCCTAGAATTATTGTTTATTTTAATGTCATTAATAACATATTGTATGAGATATTGATTTATGATTTATTATTGAAGTGATGAATAGTATTAAGAATCAATTTTTTTCTTAACTTTGTGTGTATATATATAAACCTTATTCATTCATATATAGTGAATGAACAAAAAAAAAATCAAAATTAAAGTTTTAAGAATTACAAGGTTACAACTTCATTTTAAAAAATTAACATTGCTAAATATTTTGAAAATCTAACCATTGAATTGCATGTTATTTACGCTCTTATTAACATACATGGCAAATTTTGTGTCAATCAGATGTTATTTACTATATGATTAATAAACCTATTTTTTATTCATAATTTTATATTACAAAAACTTGCAATTTAAACAATTAATTGATGACATAGTTATTGATTTTTGATTTTCTGAAAATTTTTCAAGCATATAGGATATAAGAAGAAAATGATCCAAATGTGGATTTGTCAAAATTTGCACCCAATAAAAAAACATTGAATAAGTTTGTAGCCATACTTGTATAAGGAGGCATATATGTGGTTCAGGAGGGCTGGGACTCAATTTAGTGAAGTGATCTAACTAGCCCCAAAGAATTTCAATCACACAAATAAAAAAAAAAAAAAAAAAAAAAACCTAAACTCAGTTCAATCCATGCTTGTTCGGAGCAAACTAAGCCATTTAGTCATGTTTGGAAGACTCTTTGGCACCTAAATGTCCCCAACAAGATTAAGTCATTTGCTTGGCGTGCGTGCAAAAACATCTTACCCATAAAAGATAACTTATGCCAAAGGAAGGTGATTGATATTCTTATGTGTAAGGCTTGTGGCTTTGGTGCAAAGAGTACAGGACATGTCTTTCGGGAATGTGAGAAAGCACAAGAAGTTTGGTTATTGTCAAGTGTTCCTTTTGATCCACCAGAGCTCCTTGCTCCGGATTTTGTGGACTTTCTTTGGCATCTGAAGTTTAGGCAGAAGATGGGGGATGACTTGCTAGAGTTAGTGGTTATGGTGGCATGGTGTTTATGGTTTAACTGCAATGAAGTGAGGCAAGGTAAGGCTCGAAAATTGGGGTTTGCTATTCTGAGCAAAGCCCGGTACTTAATAGATGAGTTCCAGACGGCCAACCTTAAGCTGTCCCAGACCATGTCGAAGGATGAGATTCAATGGGCGCACTTCCAAATGATCCATGGTACAAGGTTAATGGGGATGCAGCCGTCTTTTCTAGCACAAATTCAATCGGAATGGGAGCTCTCATTTGAGATCATGAAGGGCGTGTCGAAGCTGCTATCAACAAGTCCATCCCCATTCCATTGGGATCGTTATAGGCTGAAGCTAAGGCTAAGGCTTTGGAGGAAAGTGTATTTTTTGCATGGGATGTGGGTGTTAGAGATGTGATCTTTGAATGTGACTCCCAAATTGTTGTTGATGCAGTAAATGACCTTTGTGAGCTACCTATTGCTATTGGTCATATTATAGATGGCATTCGGCAAAAGCTGCAGGACTTTCGTAAGACCAAAGTTTCTCAAATTTGTCAACAGGGTAATTGCCTTGCTCATATTTTTGCTTAATATGCTTCTCATATCATTGGTTTTATAACTTGGATAGAGGAAATTCCTTATACAATTGAGCCTGATGTGACTCAAGATGTATTGTTTTTATCTTCTTTTTAATAAAAGTTATGCTGTTCTTATAAAAAAAGAAAAAAAGAAAAAAAAAAAGAGTAACCTCAACCTCAATGGTCATATAACAAACCGGGTACCCATAATAGACACTATCATTTACGGGTTTAAAAAATTTTTATATTAAAAAAGCATTACAGACAGATCACAGCCTAGTAGCCTTTATGAAATTGCAATAACTTGGCGCTTACTTGAGACCAGGTTGGAGAAGTTTGCTTGCACAAGCACGGCATAAGACAGAATAGTCAAATTTGAGCCAAACAAAAAGGGAACTCATCCTAATAACTCCTCTTATGAATGAAGTTCACATATGAATTTATAACGTGAAATATAATCAAAGACATATGGATGCAAATTATGTAGCAAGGAATGCTTTAGATTGGACTAAACAGTGCATAAGTGGAAAGTAAGATATCAGAAGAAAAATGCTGTACATGATAATATCACAACAAATCTTAAATGGTGGTTGATATTGGTGAGCAAAAATGTTTGAATGATGTGGTTAAATGATCAAATATATCATCTCCTAATAGCAAATTTTTTTAGAAAAATCGGTAATTTTATAAGGTATCCGTGAGTGCATCGTCTCACATTGCACGCGTGGATGATACCCCCATGAGAAGTATGCCTTAGCCAAATAAATTGGAGACAAAGATTTGAGAGTCGCCACCTGATTTAGGTTAGATTTGGATCCTCCCCATTCCATTGTGAAATAGAGAGGGTCCATTCCGTGGCTAGGATCTATTTAAAATGTATCATTGGCATATAATGTGCCACCTCATTTTAAAAACATTAATAGGAGTAACGGAGATCGAATGGGTTTGAGAACAAAACAAGCATATGTTGCGTGACGATAAATCTACTGCCAATGATATTCTGATGGCGGTTGTGGTGTGGCAAAGAGTGGGAATACTTGATAGTTTTGAGTGAAAATTGTTCAGTAGTAGATTAGCAGCCAATCTAGATTCTTTATCTTCTTGTAGGCTGTAACAGACTACAACCAATCTGGGTTCTTTATCTTCTTGTAGCAAATTAGCAACCAATTTAGGTCTTTAATCTTTACGGGCACAAAGCTCTTATTCTCTTCCTCCCTTTTTGAGTTTTCTCTATAGTTAACGAATGGGTTTGAGAAGTGGGTCTTTTTTTTTGGTCTTCCTGAAGCATCGCCTCTCCTCATTTTCTCAATAGTTATTGAATGCTTTGTGATGAGGAACTTTTTAGCTAACTTAGACTACAAGGCCTACTCGTTTGAGAAGGCTGGCCCGTCTTAAATAGAGGACTCAATACAACAAGTGTAACTCTTCAGGCCTACTCTCATGACTCGTTATTCACGCTCAAAGACTTAGGGCTTGTTTGAATTTTTTTTTTTTCATAAATTAATTTTCATCATTTATCGCTCATCACTTTTAAAATACCCTACCCATTTGGCATCATCACTCACTTGCCATCACTTAATATTTTTCATATTGTTTGTGGACCCCATACTTGTCAATCGGTGTTTTTTTTTTTTTTTTCCCCAGTACCCAAACTCACCGAACCCAGTAAAAATAAAAAAGAAACCTAGAAACCCAAACCTAGTGAAAGAAGAAGAAAATAAAAAATAAGAAGAAAGAAAGAACTGAAGACTGAAAATTAGAGGTGATGAAGAACCAAAAAAAAGAAAAGAAAAAGAAACCCATAAACCTGAACCCAATTGAAAAAAAAAAAAAAGAACCCAACCAATAGAGACCAATGAAAGAAGAAGAAAAAAAAAGAAAAAAAGAAAGAAAGAAAGAACCCAGCCAACAGAGACAGTGGAGAAGAAAGAAAAGTGGAGAAGAAAGAAAAAAAAATGGTCAAAAGTTACGGTTGACCTTGACAGTAAATCTCTCCATGTGTGTTTAATTACAAAAATGCTATTGAAAACAGAGTTATGGAAACTAAAAACAGCTAAAATGTGTTTTCAGTTTCCATAACTCATAACTCAAAAATCAAAGAATTGAGTGATGGAAAAAAAAAATTGGAAATAGAGTTATGTGGTGCCAAACAGACTTCTCAGCTATGGGTCTCACCATTTTTGAGTTATGAGTTATGGAAATAGAGTTATGAGTTATGGAAATCATTCATCCAAATAGTCTCTTAACTTTCAGAGGGTCTTAAGCTGGCACCACATCGGTGCACCTTGAAGGTATTTTTATTTTTCAGATTTTTGACTCTTCATCTTTTACATAAGATTGCGGGTTTGGACGATTGACCTACTGACGATTTTGAGCATCATTACTTTGATTTAAGATTTTAAGGATCCAGGTCTTGTTCTTCTTCTGCTCTACTATCCTCCAACATTCTTGTTGTTCTTCTTTTCTTTTCTTTATTTATTTACCTTTATAGTTAACGAGCTTTAACATTGTTAGGTTGGGCTTTTAAGTGAGATAGTGAGGTGGGTTGTTGTAAGCCATTGATCTATTTAAAATAGATCCTATTTAGGAAATGGATTTTCTCCATTTCAAAGTGAAATGGAGAAAATCTGGATCCATTTAGGTCTAGGAACCAATATGGGCATTTTGGGCCATTTACTTACATAGATCTTATCATAAACAAATAACCATGAAAAAAAAACCTAAACTAACATCAAAAGGAAAAATATATCAAACTAACATAAAACTAAAATAATAACACAAGAATAGATTATAAACTCTTCTAAACAAAAAATAATAGATTATAGATAACCTAAGATCAGATTAAAACATATCAAAAGAGTCATAAACATCAAACAAAATAAACATAACAGTTAAAATAATAGCAAACAAAAAGCATGTAAATCTTATCTAGCAAAGCGAGAAACCATAGAAAAAAGACTCACATTGCTAACAGATCAATGTGTTGAAGTTTTTAACTAACCCCTCAGTGCCTAAAATACTGAGATTAGATTGAGATTACAAGGATAACAACGACCACAATAAAACTAAGATAATCATAATTTAAGAAAAAAGGTTTTGAAAAGGATTTTAGAAAACGTCTTAGAAAATTAGGTCATGTTTGGTAACTATTTTCATTTTCTATTTTCGTTTTCTTGTTTTTAAGGAAAAAAAAAAAAAAACAAATTTTTTTTTTCGAAATGAAAAACATGTTTGGTTAGTTGGAAAGAAAAAAAAACAATTTCCAAAAACAAAATTTAGGAAATTTGTCTGGTATTTATTTTTGAAAAAGTTGAATTTTGTTTTGTTTGGTTAATTTAAAACATTTTGTCTATTCATTCTAATTCAAATATATATTTGCTTCAAAGTATTTAAAATCAATACATTTGGAGGAATTATAAAATCAAATGCTTTGTATATAACCTTCAAGCGTAAAGCTTTAATCATACAAGAATGGAACTATATTAATGAAAGTTTCACACCATTGTAAGAAAAATAGCATTTAAATGTTATAAAAGACAATCAATGGCTATTATTTTCCAACATGGTTCAATAATGCTTATTATTTTCCAACATCAACCCAACGATCTAATCCCTATAAGTTGCCATAGCTTCAGCAGCTTGATCAATTAAGTCAATAGTATACAATAACTCGCTCGAATTATTACTACCTTCACCTTCAACAATAAGGTCATCAATATTGAATTGAGTAAACAAACAATCATTTCTTGTTGCCATCCAAATGAAGTTATGAATTGTGCAACAAACTCTCATCACATTCTCTTGTCGACATGGTTTATAACAAGGCATCATTTTTAAGACTAGAAATCATGCCTTTAAAATGCCAAAACATCTTTCAATTACATTATGAAGAGAGGAATGTCTACAATTGAAAAGCTCTTTAGCATCTTTAGGACGATCCCCACCTTAGAAGTCTCGTAGATGGTATCTCTTAGTACGATATAGAGGTAGAAACTCCAAGGTGCATGGATAACCAGAATCCACTAAATAATAGCCACTTGGCCAAAAAAAAAAAAAAAAAAAAAAAAAGATAGAGAGAAGTATGACATAATGAATGAATCAAACTTGAAAACTATAAATATGTAAGTGAGGCAACAATATATTACCAGGTGGAGGCTATGGGAAATTATTTTCTGGCTTTTGAAGTGCATCTAAAAATACTCGCAAGTCATTTGTTGTACCCTCCCAACCCATGTAAACAAATGTGAACTTCATATCAAAATCACATGCACACATTATATTATGGGCAATTGTGGCCTTTCTATTCCTATAGCTGACTTGCTTTGATGCTAGAACCCATGCGCTGATATATGTTCCATCAATTGCAACTATACATTTCTAGAAAAATATAAACACAAGTATTACAAACATTAGTGAACAATTAATATCTTTATGAAAAAATGAATAGTAATTTGGGATACCTTGAAATATGGAAAGAATTTGATATTGTTAGCAATATGTTTTTGAGAAGGATGTATAATGAATTTCCCGGACGACATATTGCTTGATGTGCATTGATAATAGTGCATATTTATATCATTATTAGAAAGCATTATCATACTTATTTTAAGTTAATTTATGCATTTTATATTTGATTTTGGAATAATGCTGAATAATCAATTTTGTGCTTAATTGAATTTTATTGCGTGAATTTGTTTTTGGCAAAAATGCAAAACTGACCCTCTAACTTTTAATTTTTGTCATTTCAGTCCTCTAACTTTGAGTTTTGTCATTTCAATCCTCTAAGTTTCAATTTTTATCAATGTAGTATTTTGTTAGGTCTCAATTACTACTGCTGTTAAGTTTGGCCATTTTTTAAAAAAAATAATTTTTGTAATTAAAAGAAAATAAAAAAAAAGCTTGGAAAAAAAAAGGGAACTGGAAGGTCCCCTTCAGTCTTCATCCTCAGCCTCCTCGTTCTTTGCTCTCTCTCTCTTTCTCTCTCTCTCTTTCTCTCTCTCTCTTTGTGTAGCATACCAAAAATACCCATGACCAAAACCAAGTAAACTTTTACCTTGATAAAACTTAACCCCGCTCTAATTAAACCCACGGCAAAATAATATCCTCACTCCTCAGCGAAAAAGCCCTAAATAGATTCTAAAGCCAGTAAGGCACTTGTCCATCGAGTTGACAGCCACCATGGATAGCGAGGAAGGAAATCAACAACTGCACCTCGTGCTCACTCATAAGCTCTTCCTCCTGAGACACCCGGATGTCTAGGACATCGAGAAGGTCCGCCTTAAAGATAAGGTCTTCGCCGCCATCAAATCCGATGGTAACTCACCGCCGATTTTTTGTTTTTGTTTCTATGTAGATATGGCTCAATTGTATGAAACCCTAGTGGTCGATTCGGTGTTGGAAAGTGATCAGGGGCTTCTTTACAAGCTAAAGAAGGTGGGTAACTCAAATGGAGCTGTATTAGGTTACCTTCTATGAGCATGGGTCGATGGGCTTGGTGGTGTTGTGCCAGATCGTGACCATCCATGGGATTGCGACTCTCTTTAGTGTGGTGTTTGCTTTGGGGATTGTTTGTGCGTTATGGGTTGGTTTGTTGAAATATTGAGGTTTGGTGGTTGTCTACTTTAAAACATAATGCATATATGATTGTGGTGGATTTGAGAAGAGAGAGTGATCTTGAGAGAGAGAGAGCAGAGAACGGGGAGGTTGGGGATGAAGAATGAAGGGGACCTTCTAGTTCCACTTTTTTTTTTTTTTTTTTGTCTTTTTTCTTTTTTAAAGCTTTTTATTATTATTTTCTTTTAATCACAAAAATTATTTTTTTTAAAAAAAAGAAGCCAAACTTAATAGCAGTAGTAACTGAGACTTAACAGAATACTACATTGACAAAAATTGAAATTTAGAGGACTGAAATGATAAAACTCAAAGTTGGAGGACTAAAATGACAAAAGCTAAAAGTTAGAAGGTTAGTTTTGCATTTTTGCCTTTGTTTATTGTAAGAAAATGGAATTAAATAAGTTGATTTGTGCAAAGAAGAAAACTAGTGGACTTTTCTTTTACAAGAGCCATGATGAAGTTAAAGAAGGCCAACTCAATTAAATTTAAGTTCAATTGGAGCAAGGAATCAAAGGAAATTTGCACTAAATCCAAGGCCAATTCGGATTAGGATTTCAGCCTGTGCATTAGTTAGTATGCTTGACATAATGTTTGGCTCAAGTGTCCAATCACGATGATTCAAGTTGAGTTGGAAAGTTAACTTAAAGGGCTACAACTTTTTAATTTACCAAAAGTCTAAATTCTGAAGTTAAATGGGCCAAAATCGTCGCTTAAGTGAGGTTTAAAAATCTGAGATTTTCTCCAAATGAGAATTCAACTTGTAATAGGATTCATTGACTTATTTAAAGGCTCTTTAGGGCAAAATTCAGAGGATGGCTAGGGGCTGAACATATAGGTCGCGGATACCTCTTTGGTTTTCTTCCATGACAATTAGTTTTAATAATTTGTCTAGTTTAATGCTTAGTATTTTATTTTTGTATTTTATTTCAGTTACTATGAGTAGCTAAATTTATAATTAAGGTTGAGGATGAAACATTGTTAAGGATTATCAGTATTATTTATGTGATTTGATTTTTCCCACAATATTTGTTCTTTAAGGATTTAAATTGTTCTTGCTTCATATCAATTGACCAAGATGAGATTCTAGATATGAGTTCAATTATGTTTTTCTCATGATTTAGGATTTGTCTTAATTAATTGAATGTTTGGTTTATTATTTCTTGATTTTAAAATTAGAAATCTCTTTTGATTTGTTTGGCTACAGATACAATTGATAATTTGATTTTATACATAGGAAGTGAAGATAGAAGAGCATGCTTTAGATATGTAAATAGAAGTTTTGATAATAGTATTTTCCATGGTAGCAAGATTGATTTCTAGATTATCAGGTAGTGGTGGGAAAAAATTAATGATTGTAAATATATGCTGATATGAATTAACAAGGCGGATTCCAAAACCTTAATCCCTTTCTCTAGATTGTTTACATTTCTTTACTGCTTTATATTATATCTTTACTTAGTTTAATTATTTGCTTAGTATATCTAATTGCAAATGACAAATTTTTATTAAACTAAATTAAGATTAATTTGGTTAAGATTTGATTAATTTTTCTACGTTCACTCAAGTCCCTGTGGCTTTGACCTCGTTCTTGTTAAAGTATACTTCGGTACGGTTCGTACACTTGTGAGTACTTTAAAATTTCACAACATTGCTCTTACAGTTTTCTTAAATTGCCTGTCCACTGTCTCAGTTGAGTGTTGAAAACGATTTGCTATTAGTCTCATCCTTACATTATGTCCCACTATTAACAGAAACATAACAACTGCCTCCTCTACTATGATCCAACGTAAGTTTATTGAGAACTTATGTGTTCTCAAATAGTTACAAAGACTTGTAAATGTTGGCCTATCCATGCGGAATAACTCAAAACATGTTCAAGGATGGCCATTCAATATCTCTTTAATAAATCCATCACCAGTCAACATAGAGATACGCTGAGGCTCTTTGGGAATATAGTTGTTTTTATTCTCAACAAACATTAGCAGGAAGAACATATCAACATCCTCTTCCTCATCTGAAGAGGATGAGTTGCTATTATAATTTGTATCAACATTCATCCTAGACAATTAACAACAAATTTTAACTTAAACAGTACATTTATCAACATAAATAGAAAATAATCACATAAATAAAAAACAATTACCATAAAATAATAATAAACCATTGTTTAACAACATTAAATAACCATAGAATAATACCAAATCATAATCCAAAGACATTAAAATAAACATAACCTAAAAGGAAACTATTGTTTTGACATAATCCCCTATAGCCTACCCAACAAAACCTTCTTCCTGGAAAGACTCATGTTAACAAAGATCTCTCTATCATTAGGATCCTGCTTGAATTTCTCAATAGCCTTCATAAATATTTCACCATTGACTTCTTCCATAGCCTCAAGGATATTAATACATTTGCCTAAGGAGAAGCCATTTGTAGGTGCAGCCGTGCAGTGCTACTAACTTCATCAATGGTATACCTTTTATACCTCTCAGCTTTTGCTTTAGATGCCTCTATCCTAGCCTTAGCAACCTTAGCCATTGATTTTAAGGCATCATTCATTTGGGAGCTTATTAACTCTCGCTTACTCTTATGCTCATCATAACTATTACTAGGACACTTGCTTAATCGGGATGTAATGTCAGTGTCAAAATAAAATACTAAATTGTATTCAAGGATATTTACCCGACAATAATTTTGCCATGACTCCTTAAGTGCATGAATAGTGTTGGTTTCAGCATCCCAACCAAAACTAGTTTGATTTATGAGTAGGGGTGTGCATGGATCGGGTTGAGGGAATTTTTTGACCCAACCCGCCATGGTGGGTAAAAAAAAATTCAACCCAACCCACATGGGTCGAGTTGAACTTGTGGGTTTGACAAATTATTATTATTATTATTAAATTGAGTAGAAAAAAATTATAAATATTAATATATTAAAAAAAACCTAAAGATTAGTATCAATGTAACTCCTTAAAGGCAACAACACTAATGACTAAACAACAATAGTAATTTATTAGGGTTTGTGTGAACTAATTAGTTTTTATATAGGATAGGAAGAATTGGTTATTTTAAAAAATTTATTAATTATATAATATATTATATATATATATATATATATATATTAAATTAGTATGTAGGAGGAATCGAGGAAGTGCTGCTCTATAGCTAGTTTTTTTTTTTAAAATTATTAATTATATAATATATATATATATATATATATATATATATAAGTGCCTTACAACTGATTTTTTTTTTAAAAATATTAAATATATAATATATTTTAAATATATATTAAATATGAGTGGGTCGGGTCGGGTTTGGCGGGTTTGTAATTTTATGACCCAAACCCAACCCGACCTGCTATTAAAAAAAAAAAATTGTAACCCACCAAGCCTTAAAAACCAACCTAACTCGACGGGTTGGGTTGGGTTGGGTCGGGTCGGGTTTGGCGGGTCGGTGAGTTTTTTGCACACCCCTATTTATGAGTGTAAAAAACTCATGGTGTATTAAACACATCCTATTAAACTTCACCTTGAATTGAGTCATTGTAAAACTCCGCTTACCCAATTCATTCAATACAGCTAATATTTTCTTCTAAGTATTGAACTAAATTGGCCATTTGCCATATTTCCCTTATTGATTTCTTTCAGCATGATGTTAATAAATAGTTTCTCAAGTTGTAGTGTCCAAAGATTATCATCATCAATTGAACCATTTCCTTTCATCTAGTTATAATAAAATAAAAAATGGAAACAACTAAGGAACAACCTTAGAACAAATGCCAAGCCACCAAATCAACAAATACAAAAAAAAGGAGATATTGACATTAAATTTTAGATGCAATTTGTATAAATTGTTGAAAAAGAGAACAAACTTAAACTATTTCATAGTTGTTGCACAAGGATAGCTTATTACATGAAATCACCTTGTTAAGAACTTCATTACAATACAAAAAGATATCACAGAATTCCAAAAAAAAAAAAAAAGCTACAATATTTTGTGTTTCCTGGCTCCTATCAAATCTCACATATTTTGTGTTTTATATGGCACCTGTTAAATCTCACACTGCAATTGCACTATTATATACCTATAAAACTAAAATCCTTTAAAATAAAATAGTATTATATACCTATAAAATAAACCAAATGTGCTAACACTATTGTATAACTATAAAATAAACCAAACATACTATTCTATCACATCAATCCCTAAGATGGATTCTGTAAAACTATTTGTCCTTGTAACATTAGTTTATTCAAAGTTAAAGTAGGTCTTATTTATATAGATGGTAAATGTAGGGACTGGGTTTGAGCACTGTTCCTAAGGGATAAGTGAATTCAAGCCCAATACAATAAATTTGTAGAGAGTAGGTGGAAGAACTGGGTTTTAATGAGTGTAACAACAATTGAAGATCATTTAAAGAATGAATAAGTAAAACAAATATGGACTTGAGCAAGAAATTCAATCCTTGGCACTAGTCCGAGGAGTTTCAACTTATTATTTCTTGAGTGATAGTGACGATGGTTACAAAGTTACCTCAGATTGCTACAGTGTTTTCTCTAATAAAATCTCTGATCCCCTTTTCTCAGAGCTCCTTCTTCCTTATGTACTGCTTTCCTCCTTCATCTCCACCATACACGTGCAGGCCAGATCTGCTGTTGTTGGTCTTTGTCACATCAACCTCCTCCCAAAGCTCTTAGGTAGTAGCTGTGAGTCTGAAAAGCCACTGCTCAGGTATCATTTCCACATTAATGCGGTCAGAGTGTTAGTTGTGGAGCATTTAATGTGGAGGCAGCAGCTTTTCCTAGAATTGCTCTACCGCCATGCTCCAGTATGCTTAATTGCTGTACTTATCTTTTTCTTTGGGAGGCTTTGGAAGATTGTCTTTGTCGGTAAATCACTTTTCTTCTACCTCGGCCTTGGCTAGCCGAGGACAAAGTTGTCCTCAGCACGGTTTCCTGGGTTGCCATGATCACCACTGTCTTCTTCACATGCGATTATAGGCCTCGGCATGGGTCTCAGGCCTAATACAAAAGGTGGATGTATATCACTGGCTCTATGACCCCACAGTAAAATATTATTTTAGATGTGTATCTTTGACTGATGGATCACTAAAAGCCATAAAAGATTGTGTAAATTTGCTAATAGAAAAATAGAAAAATGAAATTAGGAATAGAAAGAGAGAGACAAAGATATATTAGAGGTCCAGAGAATAAACTAGAGGAAAGAGAGAGAAAGGGAGTGGGTTTTATTGTACATGGTATCCTTGTCTCTAGTTTCGTTCTCTAGCCTCTCTCTAATGAATTGGAGGTGCAGCAAAGAATAAGAAATATATAATAGGATTTGTGCGAGAAATTTTTAGTAGAAAGTAGCAGCGAAGAGAGAAAAAATTACGTGAAGTAGCGGCAAAGAGAAGAAAAAAATTACGTGAAGTAGTGGCAAAGAGAAAAAAAATATAAATAAAAATCAAAGTAAGTTTAGCTGCACAATTTAAACCAAAGAACTGGTTCATTAAAGTTGTAAAATGACATGTTTTTCCCGTGTTTTCACAAGCCTAAAAAAACACAAAACTGAAAAGAGCCCTTTGGTTGTTTTCATTTTTCTTTTTAGAAACAAAAATTATTTTCTCTTTTCTATTGTCTTGAGCTTTACAAACAAGTTTTTTGTGATTGGAAACAGAAAATAGTCCTTGAAAATAGAAAACTGATAAAAAAACAGTTACTAAACATACCATAATCTCTGCCCTATAGTACTAACTAAAGAGAGGTTTGGAAGATTAGAAAATGTGCTAAGGTGCTGTGTGAGTGTCTAGCAAAGATGAACTAGGGTTTTAGAAAATATGGAGGCAAATAATAAACTCTCTCTAGCTAGGTTTTGGTTTGGAATCACAAGGTGAGAAATATATGTGTAAAAGACGCACATATTGAAAATGAAGAAAATAAGTTTTGGAATGCATGGTGCGCATGCATGGTTCAAAAGATGCACAAGCAAAACCCTAAATTTAACTACACTACTGGCCTGACTTCGAATGACCATAACTCACTCATTTAAAATCTAAATTACCAAAATTTGTGTTTAAATTGAACTCAAGATGTCTACTTTCCAATGAAATAACTTTACTCAAACATTCTTTGTGAATCAAAAGTTATGGTCAAAATAATGAGTAAAAGTCATTTTTTAGCATCGTTTTCAAAGCGATTTGGAATACTTTTGAGTTGTGGTTACCTCCAAACTATTGTGAGTATTTTAATTGCCCTTGGTTGACATATTTCATGCTCATTATTGGGGTTGGGGACCAAAGGTTGTTAAAGGGTATAAAATGAGATGTCTACAGTATTAGAGTAAGATGTCATAAAACACAAAATTTCTCAAGTTTGAAAATCAAACAATCGAAAGTGCTTCATGCATATAATTTGTATTGATTGAATAGTGAATATGATTCTCTGTTTTTGACCCTTTTACAAAAAAGTGATCATCTGATTCTATATTCTTTGTAATCTGGACTCGAACACGAAATCTACTTCACTTTGGTCAGAAGATGGATCGAATGATCTTCACAACAAATCTCGTTAGAGATTTGTTGTTCTTTAAGTTTTTTAATTGTTTTCTTCAAGTTCTTCAAAAATTATTTGAATTTGAAGGATTTTTGGTTGAAGTTCTTTAGGCCTTTAGAGGCTGATTTGTTAAACTTCAATGATTTAGAGCTTTTTGAAGTTTATAATGGCTTTCAAGCTTGATTCCAATAAAACTTTAGGTTTTGGAAGAAAGACTCAAGCAAATTTCTTTCGATGTTCTTCGGGCATTCTTGAGGCAGAATTTCTCCAAAGTTTTGACGTCTTGAAAAAGTTGGTAGAGAATGAGAGGTAGGTATCCTCTATTTATAGTGGTTGCAGAAGATAAGTCCCATTTTGAATTGATATCCTTGAAAATAAGTAGTAGACTTTGATTGGCCCAAATTTTGCTTATAGATAATTATCTCTAGTTATCTATTTTGATAAAGATAATAATCGACAAAGAGTCCTATTATAATTTGTTACTTGTAAATAATTATTTCTATTTTATTTATTTATTTTAATAAAGATAATTATCTATCAATCATGAATATGAAATTTATCTTTATTTTGTGGGCCAAATGACACATGAAAATTTTTAATTTGCCAATGTGATATCATCTTGGATGACAAATGTCATCACTTGATTTAATTACTTTAATGACACATAAATTTGGAATTTGTCACTAAATTTTGACTCGACATTTTGTAATTGGCTTGACAAATTTTTGCTTCCTACATCCATGTGTTGGGTCTCACCTATTAAAAGGGAGTTTGAGCCCACACGTGAGGGGGAGTGTTAGACTTATGTGGTTAAATGATTAAATTTATCATCTCCTAATAGCTTAAATTTTTGGGAGAATTGGTAATGTCAGGGCGAAAGTCCAAAATTCATGTGTACTGGGCCTTGGGCTTGCGAGAGCCCAAATTGATAAGTATTGGATCCTAGCTCTTATCCAAGAACCCGAATTTTTGAGGAGGTATGAATGAGAAATTAAAGACTACAAAGATTTACCAATTAAGGTTTTGGGTGTGGAAAATAATCGGGAAGCTTTCCGAGGAGATATTCCTCCTCGGATCTATTGAACGCGGTTCAATTGTTCATTCGGACCACTATAATAATTCTCCACAAAATTCTCACCGCGTGGAGACGCCTCATGAACTTACAGGAAAGAAGGAAGACTCCAAAATATTTAGAGAAAGGCTGCTACCACCACATTAAATGCATTGTTCCTACTTTTATGGCCGCATTTATGTGGAGTAGACCTCTAAACAGTGTTTCTTGGAAGATTACAACTCAGAAAAAGCTAAAGAAGAAGTTTGATGAGACAAATACTCACGTGATGGCTTAGATGATGAACAAGTGTAGAGGGAGGATAGTTCAAAGAGACTGTATAATGAGAAATATCTTCCATCAGAGGATGAGGGGGAGAGCAATGAGAAAATGGAGGAGATTGGCGTTATTTAAGAGGGATTAAGTAACTAAAAGAGAAAAAGCTCCTTGGATCAGGGATTTATTGGTTATCATGTCCATTATTTTCTTGAAAAACACTATTAAACACCATAATAACCGTTATTAAACTTACTAGAGCCCAGTTCTTCAATCCATTCTCTACAAATTTATTGACTATGGTTCATTGGGCCAGAATTCAGTACTATTTGGGCTTGAGCCAAGAAATCATGACCCTACAATTGGTGCCGTATATGGAGAGAACTTGTGCATTGGTAAGTACAACGGTTGAATATGGTAGGATTAGGTCCACATCAAACAAGTCCGCATCAAGCGGAATCTGCGAACTTTCATCAACAAAATGATTTCCTCAATCTCGAACGTGAAAGAGATCGGGAAAAATATCGAGAAGGCAGTGTACATACCACCCATACAAGTGGAAGCTGCTTTTGAAAGGGAAGCCACATCTCCCACGGGCGAGATGATAATAAAGCCATGCAACGAGAGTGTTAGGTTCTAAGACCTTAGGAACTAATGTATTAGAACTTTAATTTGTATTATGTTGGCAAACCATGATCAAAACATAGAGTCTAGGTTTAGGCTTGCTCAAAGTATGTTTATTTGTAAAATTGGAATTGAGTGATTGCAGAATTTATTGGACTAAATCTGTAAGGCTCGATCGATCGAAAATTAGACTCGATCGATCAAACCACGTACAGATTTATTTTTTTGCAGAGTTCCAGTTCAGCCCAAACTCTACTTAAACGTATTAGGGTTCAAGTAAAACACTCCTATATATAAGGAAAACCCTAAAACGTTTTTATAAGTTTTTTAGAGAGAAAAGAGTGTGCCTTCTTTTGTATTTTAGGGTTTTGTACCCAAAAGCTCTCTAAGGACTTGGTTGCTCATATTGCGGTTTATGTGAATCTCTTGTGAGATCTTTGAGGAGGTTTCCTTCACATAAACTTAGGGTTTTCAACGAGAAGATTTTTCTACACCTTGATGATCATTCCAGTTGCTGCCATTGAAGCTTAAAGAAAACACAAGCGGGTGTGCTTGTATTTGGTGGAGAATCCAAAAAAGAAGGAGTCCGTGGATTCAGAGCTTGCACGTGGTCGTGTCAGTAAGTTCTACTGGTGGGTAGCAATAAGAAGTCGAGCGTGGGGGCTTGTAAGTCTTATTGTATGAACTTCAATTCTTTCAAGATAGTGGATTCAAGTTTACCTTGAGGATAGCTAGGTTAAATCCTCCCCAGGTTTTTACAGGTTTGGTTTCCTGGGTGATCATATCTTTGTGTTCTTTATATTTTCGCTGCTATACTTGATATGATTATTTGATTGTGTTAACCTAGATTTAATTAATTTGACTAAGTAACAACTTGGCTAAATTCCTAGGTTAATCCAATTGTTTTAAGGGGTCTAAAAACCAACAGAGAGATTGATCACTTGAAGAAGCAACTCCATCGAGCACAACAGAGGTGATCCCCTTCCAGCTCCAATGTCTCTTCCAATGATGAAAAGGACACTATTTACAAACAAAGGTCAAGAACTCCACCAAACGAATCCTTCTCCTATGATGAAGAGCGCCATCACTGGAGAAAATGCAGAAGCCCTTCTCGCAAAGGAGTGGGTACTGACATTATGAAAAAGGCATTGAGTCAAATTTCTAAGTCACCCTTCACACGAGGGATAGAAAAGGCAAAACTTCCTAGAAGATTCCATCAGCCTATGTTCACCGTTTATAATGGCCGAACGGATTCTGTAGAACACGTAAGTCAGTTCAAACAGAAGATGATTGTCTATTCTTAGGACGAGGCCTTGATGTGTAGGGTATTTCCATCCAGTTTAGGACCAATGGCGATGAGATGGTTCAATGGGATAAGGAGAAATTCTGTTAGTTCCTTTAAAAAGCTCACCTAAGCATTCTGCTCCCGATTTATCACATGCAGTAGGGTTCCTCAACCTTTGGACTCTTTAATGTCCATGTCAATGAGGGAGGGAGAGTCCGTAAAGGCGTATTCGGATAAATATTGGGAAATGTTTAACGAGATTGACGACGATTTCGATGACGTTGCCATTAAAACTTTCAAGGTCAGCCTCCTATCCGAGCACGGTTTAAGAAAATCTCTGACAGGTAAACCTGTCACCAGTTTACGCCAGCTCATGGACCGAGTTGATAAGTACAAGAGGATCGAAGACGACCAACAACAAGGAAAAGGGAAGGCTAAGTTTATTCCTCCGGAAAAGAGGGATTTTAGATCGAACCGATACAATAATAACCGGCCGAGAAGGGATTATGCAGGACAATCAGGGTCTACCAACACCTAAATGGCTAATGCAGTGTTTCGAGAGTCGGTCCGGCAAGTTCTAGAGAAGATTAAGAACGAACCATTTTTCAAATGGTTAAACAAAATGGCTGGAGACCCTATAAAGTACAACCAAAGCCTTTACTGCCATTACCATCAGGAACAGAGACACATTATGGAAGACTGTAAGAACCTGTGGGATCATTTGGACTAGTTTGTCCGAGAAGGAAAACTAAAATCACTCTTGCATCATTCTAGTGGCCAAGGGAACCAGGCGAGTTCAGACTCCTGGAAAAATGCTCTTTCTAGGCCTCCTTTGGGAACAATCAATGTCATCTTTGCTGCACCTAGAAGGATTGGATCCTACCCCTTTAGAGTGATGTCAGTGGCTCGGTTGTCAGCCGATGAGGATGGTTCAGAGCCGAAAAGGGCTAGAATACTAACTCAACTGACTCTAGGCTTCTCGGACGAGGATAAAACCGAAACCATCCAACCCCATGACAATGCTTTGGTGGTTACACTCCAAATAGGGGGGTATAACGTGAGGCGAGTGTTTATAGATCAGGGTAGTGCCGTCAAAATTATGTACCCTGATCTATACAAGGGATTGAATTTAAAACTCGAGGATTTAATGGCCTATGAATCTCCCCTAGTAAGTTTTGAAGGAAAGACTGTCATTCCTAAAGGCCAGATCAGGCTACCCATACAAACCGATTCAGAAGTAGTGAAGGTGGATTTTATTGTGCTAGATTCTTATTCCCCCTATACAGCCATTGTGGCCAAGCCTTGGCTTCATGCCCTAGGGGCTGTCTCCTCTACCTTGCATTAGAAGGTGAGAAATTAACACTCATTGTCATCTATATAAGTGTTAAACAGATCTCAAGATATGCTAGGTCTCTCGGGCCACATACTTGTGTGAAATTAACACTCAATTTCATCTATATAAGTGTTAAATAGATTTCAAGTCATTTCAGGTATCTCGAACCACATACTTGTGTGAAATTAACACTCATTGTCATCTATATAATTGTTAAATAGATCTCAAGGTATGTCAGGTCTCTCGGACTACATACTTGTGTGAAATCAACACCCAATTTCATCTATATAAGTGTTAATCAGATTTCAAGTCATGTCAGGTTTTTCAGACCATATACTCATGTGAAATTAACACTCATTGGCATCTATATAAGTGTTAAACAAATCTCAAGTATGTCAGGTTTCTTGGACCACATACTTGGGTGAAATTAACATTTCTTTGTGTAAATACATCAAATTAATTACTGTTTATTCTCTATGTAATTATTAAACAGATTTCAGGGTATGTCAGGTCTCTCGGACCACATATTTAGATGAAATTAACTTATATCAACTTAACGTTGATTAATGCCTATTTGAATATTAAGCACTCATTAAGACTCCAAGTATACCTGTATTCATAATAATTTACTAAGGGTATTATTTTTCCGTATTGAACTTGACCTTTGATATAGTAATATCAATTCACAGCTTGGGGGGGGGGGGTTGGCATTTAGTTGAAATAAATAAATGATCAAAGACATGTTGTTAACAATGTTTATTAAGGATAAAGTAATAATAACTTAAAGCCATTCATAATATCATTCAGGATCTAAGTCAAATAAAAAGAAAAAAGCTTTCATTAGATGATTCATACAAGTATTACATTTAGAAGCACGAGGCCGTAACAAAAATCGCAAAAACAAAGCTAGAACCCTATGTCTGAGTCTTCGATTGATGAGAATCCTTTTTAGAATCAATCTTGGACTTGGATTCAGCAGCTTTAGCCTTAGACATCATATCTTCAATGGTAAGAGCGTCCTCGGAGGGATTGGCATCAGCAGGAGGTTGAACTCCTTTACGTTTCGCCTTCTCGTCTGGCCGAGAGGTCCCCACATTACCCTTTTTTTCTTTTTGAGCCCCTGTTGGGATTTCAATCCCCTGAGAAGGGTCTTGGGTGGTGAGAGGTTGCTTGGGAGGAGGAAGGGGAAGGGCTACGGGAGGAGGAAGAGCAGTTGGATCCTCTTTGATATCTTCTGGATAGTATACTTTGTATGCTCTCCTCAGATCGGAGTCAGTAGGGACTCCTGCCCGATCAAGGGCTTTGTAGTATGTTTCAGTGCAATAGTCCTTGTAGACTACCGTCACCTCTGCGGTCAGCATTGCCTTCGTCTCCACTACCCCACGCTTATAAGCTGCTGTCTCCGCAGCCTTAGCAGCTTCCTTGGCCACCACTAATGCCTCTTGGGCTTTCTGCAGTTTAGCCTTTAGGTCTAGAACCGTTGCCTTCTCGGTGGCAAGGTTAATTTGTGTAGTGTAGAGCTGCTTATGCTGATCCTCAGCTTGGGCTTCAGCATTTTTCAACCCGGCCTCAGCACTTTGACGTGCACTCTCTGCGGCCTTAAGCTTCTCAACCAGCTGCGTCTTCTCATGGTTTGCTGTGCCGATAGCTTTTTCGACATTGTGCCGAGATTGAGACTCTGCATCAAGTTTGTTATGGGCACTTCGCACCCATTCCTTGGCCACGTAAACCTGCTGAGTGACTTGCATGGAGATAGCAAATATAATTAAAACTGCGATCAAAACAACAGAAAAAAAGGACTTATCTTAAACGCTTGAGTAGGAAAGATACATCTAACCATAGCTAAATCTCTTTTCAATGACATGAATAAAATCAGGCTGTCTTGTGCGCCGAATGGACTCCATGTCCCTTGGGAGAAGGAGAGGTTGCTGTAGGGCTTGTGCTAGGTGATTGGCATGGCCTCTCTGTGCATCCCATATTGAAGCATCCTATGAAATGGGAGCACCCTCCAATTCTATCCGAGGAGCCCAGGTTTGCTGAGGCCTGCGTACCTCAGCCTTATCCCTACTGTCTACATATGTACCACTCTTATCCTTGGGGTCCTTGGCTATTTTTTGTTGCTTGTTATCCTTCCAAGGAGCTACCTTGCCTTCTTCTAATTCATGATTTACCCTCATTTTCTTCAAATTGGGCATGGCTTGTAGGCCGAGATCAGTAGGAGGAGAAGGAGGAGGAAGAACGACATGAGGTTGCGTTTTGGGGGCTTCTTTCGAACTTCCCCCTTGTTCCTGTTGGCTAACAGGCCTTTTAAACCAGGTTTTTTCTTCGGGTCCATTGCTTCTTCTTCCTCTTCAGATTCTGAGTCTATCTGAGCAATGACCAACTGTTTTGGATGAATGAAGGAGAGGTTAGCAGATTCAATCTCGGAGCATGAGATATTCACTGGCTTCTTGGACGCCCCCTCATCTTCCACGAAGCGAAATTGATCCATTTCCTCCTCTAGGGATAGCCAAGAAGATGTGATTTCCTCTTCTGCTGTAACTGTTGCTTTAAGGGGAACTTGTTGTAATGGAATTACGAGCAGAGGAAGGATTTGACGAATGGGTAGTCTGACGGGAGGAAGATCGTCTTGAGCCAAGAAATATGGCCTAGATACGTCGATACGGTTTATCCAAGGATCTCCCGCCCTGATAGCATGACCTATCTCTTGAAAGATCTTTGAAATAGGTTCAAAATCCAAAATCAAATGAACGGCTCGCAATTGTCGATCCTCAATCACGAAAATCTTTGATTGGAGCAAGTAGTTTAAGGCTGCTACATTGGTATGGCTGAGTCGAGGTGCAATGTGCCTCTTATCTGCAACAATAGCTGAGAAAAGAGCTATCGTTAGCTCATGAAAACCTATCATCAAGATAAAGCAAAATAAAGGATAATAACTACATGGTGAGGATTAGAAAATCTGAAATGTTTTACTAAGGAACCTAACTCTAAGGTATCCCACCTGGCTCTCTCTCTTGGGTTGGGCAGTGGAGACCATCGTGCCATGCCCCCGAGGCGATGAGGTAGTCATCTTTCATTCCTTTGTTGGACTTAGGGAGGCATGAAATGAGCTTGACCACGGGTGACCGGGACTTGAGGTAAAATCCTCCGTTGGATTGGGAATGACACTCGTACATGTGCACCACGTCATGCCATGTGAGTTCTAATTGGAGATGCTCATTAAGAGCATCGACACACCCTAGAATCCTAAACATATTGGGTGCGCATTGGTGAGGGCACAACCTGTGATTGATAAGGTAGTCACTTGTTATCCTACTCATGGGGAGGGTCATTCCACCTTCTATAAAGGCTATTATAGGAATGATAACTTCTCCCACTTCCCTATTTGTAACGATTTGTTCTGTGGAACAATATCGTAGGCCCACTTCCTGAGGCATATGATATCTCTCTTTGAAAAGTTCTATTTTTGAAGGGGAATCTACTAGACTCGCGAATCTACCCATTTAGGCAAACCTAGAATGAAATGACTGAATCCTATAAGTAAAGAAAAATCAAAGCGAGTGGCTGAGGAGAGTAGCCGAAGAGAAAAGAATATGTTTGAGAAAATATAAGTTTGTAGAAACTAATGTATATGATAATCTATGATACCTTAAAGAAGATGTTTTGAAAATCTCTCGAGAAAAAAAAAGAGAGTTGGAATATTTTGTGTCTTAAAGGAAGTCTGGGGAGTTCGAATGTGTGATATCTCTGAAAATTTGAAGACTTGTGAAAATGGAGAAATGATGTCTTCGTTTGCTTTATATAGGAAGTTGAAGTGAGTGGGAATTATCTCGCTCAAAAGTTTCAGGAAAAAGCCCATCCGTTGGATCTGCAATTCATTGTTGGATGTGCGAGACAGCACGCTGCTTGGAGCATTTAATAGCGCTTTGCGAACCTCGAAGCATCAGTAGCAAGTTTGAAGCGCATGAATTATCCACCCTACATGTGTGAATTGAAGAATCATATGGTCTTATGTTATGAAAGTCAAAACCCTGTTTTTTCTCCTCCGACGAAAGGGAAAAACCAAAGTTTTAAGGGGCTATTGTAGGGGCGAAAGTCCAAAATTCATGTGTACTGGCCCTTGGGCTTGCGAGAGCCTAAATTGATAAGTATTGGATCCTAGTTCTTATCCGAGAACCTGAATTTCCGAGGAGTTATGAATGAGAAATTAAAGACTACAAATATTTACTAACTAAGGTTTTAGGTGTGGGAAATAACCGAGAAGCTTTCTGAGGAGATATTCCTCCTCGGATCTATTGAACACGATTCAATTGTTCATTCGGACCACTATAATAATTCTCCACAAAGTTCCTACCGCGTGGAGACGCCTCACGAACATACAGGAAAGAAGGAAGACTCCAAAATATCTAGAGAAAGGCTACTACCACCACATTAAATGCATTGTACCTACTTTTATGGCTGCATTTATGTGGAGTAGATCTCTAAACAGTGTTTCCTAGGAGATCACAACTTAGAGAAAGCTTAAGAAGAAGTTTGATGGGACAAATACTTAAGTGATGGCTTAGATGATGAACAAGTGTAGAGGGAGGATAGTTCAAAGGGACTATATAATGGGAAATATCTTCCATCAAAGGATGAGGGGGAGAGCAATGAGAAAATGGAGGAGATTGGCATTATTTAAAAGGGATTAAGTAGCTAAAAGAGAAAAAGCTCCTCGGATCAGGGATTTATTGGTTATCATGTCCATTATTTTCTTGAAAAACACTATTAAACACCATTATAACCGTTATTAAACTTACTGGAGCCCAGTTCTTCAATCCATTATCTACAAATTTATTGACTAGGGTTCATTGGGCCAGGATCCAGTACTATTTGGGCTTGAGCCAAGAAATTGTGACCCTACAGGTAATTTAAGAAGAAAAAAAAAGAGTAATTTCAGTGGTAAATTCAAAATAGAACTAGTAACTTACTGCCTAAGATTTGTTATGAAAATATTGTAGACATAGCATTTTTCTACACAGAATGACCATATTGAGAATATAATTTTTTTTCATTGTTTAAATAATTCCATAGTTACAATAAGCAATATGAGTTTTAAACTCTGGATATCTCTTTTAAAAAATGAATAAGGAAATGTCAGTTTAAACTACAAAACTATTGGTGATTAAAAGTGTATTTTAATGATTTAAGTATAGGACTCACAAAAAGTAATATTATTACTTGGGAAAAGTTTATTTAGTTTTTTTCCGAAATAAAAATTAAAAGCTAAAAGCTAAATAAAAATAAGTTTTTTTTTTGGCTGAAAGTAGTACGGTTGAAAGAGAAATAAAAAAAGTACATGTATATATATATATTTTTAGAAATAAATATATATTACATCCGAAAGCCATAGATTTGAAAGTGATATTAGTGTTGCCAAAACTATTTTTCGTGGGGCACGCAATAGTATTTTTGGATTTTCAGTAGGGACGACATGTAAACAGTAGATAAATTAGGCAAAAAGCCAGCTGAAAATCTAATCTTTTTTTTGAGGAAAAAGGTAAATGAATTTTATTACTTGAAAAAAACTAAACTACATCCTCCAAATCCTGTGGAAGTTCTTCTATCCACACCTCGGTATCAGCAGATAAAACTGCTCGTCTAGCAAGGGCATGAGCTAACATGTTGCCCTTCCTATTAACATGCAAAAAACTACAAGTAAATAACGAGGATAAAAGTTTGATCTCGTCTATAATATGACCATACAAAGTCTGCACTGGCTGGGTATCAATAATGGCTTGAATAACTCGCAGAGAATCCCCTTCAATCACCACATGATGAAGACTAAGCTCCTGAGCAAAACGCATGGCCCTGCAAGCTGCTAACGCCTCCACAACATCCACAGACCCTAGGAGCCTTACTCTCTGACTTAAGGCTGCTATGACTAACCTAGCCGAGTCTCTTACAACCACCCCTAAGCCAGCACACCTCTGTTCGAGAAAAAGAGCACCATCGAAGTTAATCTTGTAGACACCCAGATCTGGTGGTTTCTAGCACAGGTCACACCTCTGTATAGTCAACCGAGGAGTCATCATCTGCACATCCCGAAACTCCTGAAGTAACTCAGAAGCTCGCAGCAACAAAGCCTCCTTATCCCAAGATTTCTGCCCCTCCCTTACCCTGTTTCGCCTCTCCCAAATACCCCATGAAGCCATAGCGAACAAAGCAATCAAATTTGCTGAACCACGCAAACATAAAAGCTGGAACAGATCACCAAAAGTTGAAAATTGATGAGCGCGTAGGAAAGAAAACCGAGCATCTGACATCCAAATAGGCTTCACCACATCACAGAACCACAACGCATGTATTCCATTCTTTGTATAGTCACCGCAAGCATCACAAACTCCTGAACTCAGTACCTGCCGCCTGTGCAAGTTAGATTTAGTAGGCAGAGACTCACGGACTGCTCGCCATAGGAAATGTCTCACTTTGTTAGGGACCTCCATCTTCCAAATACTATTCCATAAATCTTTTCCAACCTCTGTATTCGATACACCAGGCTGATCCTGTTGCTGTGTGGTTACCAGTAATCGATACGCGTTTCGAACTGAGTACTCACCATCAGACGTGTGAGGCCAAATCAGTGCATCAGCTGTCTCAATTTGACTAATATAGATGTTTTTGATGGCTTCAGCTTCCCACGGATAGAAGTTCACATCTAGAAGCTCCTCATTCCAAAGAGTGGTTCCCGGTGAAAGCAAATCATGAACCACATTTAGAGAAAGATCCATCTGAGGAGATAAAATCCTACCCCCGCCATCAAAAGGCAGCCAGCGATCACTCCAAATATTAATATCTTTCCCATCCCCCACCCTCCATCGAGCCCCCCTCAAAACACCTTCTCGGGATTGTAAAATGCTTCGCCATGCAAAGGAGCATCTAGGAGAGACTACCGCATCAAAAATATTACCAGAAGTGAAGTACTTAGCCCGAAACACCTTATAAACCAGCGAGGTCCTATCATGAAATAATCGCCATACTTGCTTTCCCAACATGGCATCATTGAACATACGTAAGTCACGAAAGCCCATACCTCCAATCGACTTGGCTGAACAAAGAGTCTCCCATTTAACCCAATGGATCTTTCTAGAGTTCTCAGAGCACCCCCACCAAAACTTGTGGATCATAGCTTCTATATCTTTAAGGAGACCAATTGGAAGCCGAAAGACATTCATAGAGTACGTTGGGATTGATTGAACCACCGCTTTGATCATTATCTCCTTACCGGCTTGAGACAACAATTTCTCCTTCCAACCTTGCATTTTAGCCCAAATCCGTTCCTTAATATGGTTGAAACACGCTTTCTTCTCTCGACCCACAAAGGAAGGAAGCCCCAAGTACTTCTCATAATTTTTAATAACCGGCACTCCTAATAAAACTTTTAATTCTTCTTGTGTCTCTGTAGAAGTATTTCGACTAAAAAAAGCCGTTGTCTTATCCGAATTCACTTACTGACCCGAAGCAGCCCCATACCAAGCTAGAATGGATTGAATTTTAGCACATTCAATAGAAGTTGCTCTACAAAATAGCAAACAATCATCAGCAAACTATGAATTATTTATCAATCATAGAAGTTTCATAGAGCTTGAATCCGATGAAACTTCGATGGATCAAAGTCTTTGAAGTTTGATTCTAGTAGAACTTTGAGACTTGTAAGAATGATTTGGATGAATTTTCTTCGTCTGAGAAGATTTGTAGTGAAAGTTCTTTGGGGCTTTGGAGGTTTGGATCCGTGGAGTTTCACTAATTTGTAGTCTCTTGGTGTTTATGGAAACTTTTGAGCTTGATTCCATTGAGCTTTGAGATCTAGAAGGATAACTTGAATGCTTTTGCTTCGAATGTTCTTTGTATTTGAAGGTTGAAGTTCTTGGAGGCTTTGGAGCTTAATTGCAGAAGAACTTTGAGACTTCTGAATGTTTCCGAATCCCCCCTACAAGACTGACAAAGGTCTCTATTTATAAGAGGCTTGAAGAGATTTGAAGGCATGTGATTGGCTCACATTAATGACACGTGCCATGATTTGAATGGAGGGACTTTATGTCTTGTTCTCCACGGAACACATGGCATTATATGATTAGCCAGAGTATTCTAATCTATATATATATATATATATATATAGTATTCTAATCTATATATATATAAAAATAGGTAAAGTAGAGAGTAACTCAAATTAAAATTCCAAATTAGAGTTTCAATTTTGTGCTTATGTGGGGACCACATCATAATTATCATTCCAATTGTTCAATTAGAATCTAAAATTGGAGTCCAATTTTACTATACACATGTACAATCTAATTATTTTTAATGTTGTTGTCAAGTGCAGAAGCCAATGAGACGAAATTAATAACACATTAAACACTCATGCTTTGGGAATCGGTAGTATCTATCTAAATCCATTGGACCCGCTTCGTGATAATACAACTCTGAAGCATGTATAAAAACATGCACAAACCCATCTCTCTCTCTCTCTCATTCATTACCCTTATTATGTCATCTAAAAAAAGAGATTGGAGAGAATTTTTTTTACCAGCCATACAACTTCAGAGGTTTTTTCTTCACACAAATGTCCATCATGTTACAAAAAGACCCATCATAAAACTACAACTCTGAGGGTTTTTTTTTTTTAAATTTTTTTTATTTATAATTTTTAATTTTTTAAGCTACGGAAATTTCATTCACCAATAGAGATTGAAGATTCAAAAGTGCGGATGGATCTTTTGGATAAACATCCTCACCAAGGTTCATCTTTTTGTGTAATTTTTCCATTTAGTTTTGATTCCCTTAATTGATATAGTGATGGGTTTGTGTGTGTGCGCCTACATTGAGTCAATATTAACATTTTTTGGAATCCTCTAGTCCTTGCTTGATGATTGGCTTCTCTTGTAGATATCAATCTTGCACGAAGATGGCTTTCAACCCATTTGGTGTGACATCCTTTGAATAGTAGGCCTCCTCCTCTACCTTTTGTAGATTTTACTAAAAACAATATTTAGCACATGGGAAGAATATCCAATGGCAAACACCTCTCTCTTAGTAGCTTCATGGCTGCCAATTTAGTTTCATATTACTGTATTTTGGTATATAGTTGTGCTACTTTTGAACATTTTTTAATTAAGTTTGACTGCAGTGCCAAATGTCTCTAAGGTTTTATTTACTTAAGAACTAATTAATTGTATGGGCTTAATTATCCTTTCAATGTATGCATAACTACGATTGTAACTTGTATACTGTATCAATCTATAATTTGATAAAAGTTTGTCTTTGTTTCTATTGTTGCTATCCTTGCTCTAGTGGAACTATTGTGGTTCAACTCGCTTTCTTTTACACATGCTGTTATATGCAACTCCTAAAATTTGTAAGTGAGTCTGTATGCAAGATAAATAGCACCTTTATAAAATCTGATGAAAATGTTTTTATTTCACATTCTAATTAGGTGTTCCTCATTTTTTCTAACATTTTCTACAAATGTTGACTTTAGCTAAAGAACTACACGTTACATCATCACATGGTTTAAGGAATAAGGGTTGCCAATGCATGAGCTAACTCATTTGCCTTTTTTTTTGAGCCAACTGAAATTATAGCAAACAAAAGATCTCTAAGTTATGCAATATTGTTAAACAGGGTGATGCAGACTAAGGACTATCAAGAGCTCCCTTGGTGATTCTCTCAAAGTTCTCATCATAAGCAAACTGTAATGCCCACAAAAAGTATTAATTGATTGTGTTTTGGTGGCATATATTTTTTGTCGTAAGTCATTGTGCAACGTAATATTTTAGTATTAATTAATTGTGTTTTGGTGGCACATACGTAATATTTAAGTTTGATGTTCAGAACTTTGAAGCTGGCATAAGGGATGAGGTACATTGTTCAAGAGAAGGGAGTAAGGTTGCATGGAAGATCATTGAGGATATATTAGGAAATGGAATCCTAATATTTAAATTTTTGTTTAATTGATATTTTCCATTTAGTGTTAAGAATTTTTGAAATAGTAATCCTAATTTGCAGTCAAAGAAGAAGAAGAAACAAAGAATTGTTTAAATCTTCTTACAAATTCTATGAAAGTTACACTAACAAAACATTCATAGACATCTTATAAAATAAATTGGCTAAACATTTAATTCTTTTAAGGTTCATTTTCATACTGTTCAATTTTATCTTAAATTCCATCTTGCAAAATCGTTACAATTAGAATCCAAATATGATTTCAATTAAAGTCTAATTTTGCATCACGTGCCTCATTGAAGTTTTTAAATTTTTGTTCCAAGTGAGTCATTCAATGCAAAAGACGAGGAGTCCAATATAAATGAATCATAAAAAACACAACCATATATCTAATCATATGATTTTACACTAAGAATATTTTTTTTTTCCTTTTTCTTTTTGTCAAGTGACTATTACAATACTAACAGAAAAACTGAATGACTATCTCATTCAGTTAAATATTCTTAACTACACAAACTCCAATTTGCCACCTCCTTGGCATTATTTATATTTACATGACATGTCTTTTATACGGATGGTAAAGGGCATGCTATTTTAGCTTACTAGATGATAGAATAGAAGGAAGCAAAGCTCATACCAATTTCTTTTTACAAATTATATAATATTTTATTCGCTTACAATAACTTTAGCAGTACACTATTAGACATTTAGGTACATATGTAATTATTATTTATTGTTAGCTTGATCAACTATCTTTTATCTAACTTATGCATCTATGAGTCTATAACTTTAATGACTACTATTCCTCAACATCTAACTTATACATCTATGAGTAGTCTATGACTTTAGAGACTATTATTCCTCGAGAAAATGCAGGACTCAATAAATTATATAAGATGTATACCATTTTTCTTTTATTTTTTTTTTAAGGGTAAATTTCACTAACCTATCTTGTGGTTTGGGCTAATGCCAACTATCTCTCTCTCACTTGCAAACACAATGCTAATTGCCTTTATTTTTCTCAATGAATCTTATCAACGAAACTAATATAAATATTAGTTGAAAGAATATTATTCAAATTAGTTTCTAATTGGAGTTTAATCACGAGCCAAGTGTCCATTTTATTTTTATTTTTAATTTGGGTGCCAGGTTCCGTATTTTAGTCACCCAGTCCTACTAGATGACAATACAAAAAATTTGATATTTCCATGTTATGAAGCAAAAAATCAACATGCACTACTCATAATGGGAACATACAAATACTTCTTGAATCAAGAAATTATTGAAGGAAAAAAATTGCTTGAAGAAGCTGTTTCATATGGTGATTTGATTGCTACATATATTCATGGAGTCATTTTACTTTTTGAATCAAATCCTAAAGGCATAGGTAAGCTTTTGGAAGTGTTGAATGGTGAACATAGGAAGCATATACTTCTAAAATGCCGAACAACACTTTGACTACTTGCTACTGGAATTGCCATGTATCAGAGTCCAAACTTTCAAATTTACCAAAAAAGTGGAATGGGACATCGGAATTGTGATGACCCTTAAACCTTATGGTTATGAAGAATTTGTGATTTTGTGCAAGAGATGCTCCATCGACCTTGAAATGTTTAAGTTGGTGAATAGGTTTTTTTAAGTATGTCAAACAATAAAATATATAATAATATCCCTTTATTTATTTTAAATAATAAAATGCAATATTCTCTTTTTTTTTTTGTTTTTTGTTTTTTGTTTTTGTTTTATCTAATGCTATCCTCCATATGATAAACCAAAAAAAAAAAAAAAAAAAAAAAAAAATTGACCATTAACGTCACTTACATAATAAAATGCAATATTCTCTCTCTTTTTTTTTTATTCTTCTTTTTATATAATGCTATCCTCTATATAATAAACCAAATATATATATATATATATATATATATATAAGATGGGTTCAAGTTACACCTGGTGTAACTTTAAAGAGTTACACATTTTTTAAACCATTGTATTTAAGTAGATCCAACAGTTAAAAAAAACCCTCATTATTACAAATATTTTTATTAGAATTTCATTAATTACCCTAATTTATTACATTCTAAACCTATCTCTAAATCCAATAAAATTTGATAGCTGGCTCTCTCTCTCTCTCTCTCTCTCCACGTTTCTCTTTCTCTCTACGTTTCTCATAATGTAAGAAATTGGCAGCCATGGTTTCTGGCCGGTTTGAGAAAATAATCTCATTTGTCTTAATGATTTCTTTGGCCATATCTGCAGATGATACCACAATTGTTGGAGCACAGCCCAAGTCTAAGAACATTATAGGGCCATACTTCTTAGATAGGGCATGAAGGGAACGGTGTGGGAGTGTGCCTAGTTGGTGAAGGTTACCAATAATTGGCAGCTTTGGTGGGGATGGTGGAAATTTTGGTTTGGCACTTCTAAAATGCTGGAAACTATAAACAAAAAAGAGGAGCAAGACAAGAAATAAGAGGACATGAAAGGGAGTTTTGTGTAACTCCAGCTATGATTGTTGCAACAATGGTAGAAGAGCCATTTCCTTTCAACAATGGTAGACAACAACTGTTTTTCACAATGCCTCTAGTTATATAGAAAACTTTTCGAGTTTCACCTTCTCTAGTTAATTGTGTGAATTAATTTGTAAAATTATATATATATATATATATATATATTTATATATATAAACCAATAGCATCACTTAAATAATAAAATTCAATATTCTCTTCTTCTTTTTTCCATTGTTTTATCTAATGGTATCCTCTGTATGATAATAAAAAAAAGAATTGATCAATAACTTCACTATAATTGACCATTACATACTAGTTTAAAATAATACATGGCAATATTTAATTTGACTGATTATGTTATTTGTTGGGTTCTAAGACTTTAGGTTTAAATATATTAGAACTTCATTTTGTAATGTTGGCAAACCATGATCAAAACGTTTAGTCTTGTTTTAGACTTGCTCAAAGTATGTTTATGTGTAAAGTTGGAATCAAGTGTATTGCAGGATTTAGTGTATAAATTTGCCTGGCTTGATCAATTAAGAATTAGACTCGATTGATCAAAGCTCGTGCAGATTGGTTTTTTGCAGAATTTTCCAACTCAGTCCAAGCCCGTTTGACGTGTAGGGTTTTATGTTTTGCCTTAAGTATAAAAGGAAAAATCCTAGCCATGTTTTTATGTTGTTGTTTATGCTGTGTATGTGAATTCCTTGTGAGATCTAGAGGTGGTTGCCTTCACATATACTTAGAGTTATCAAGAATCAAGATTATGTCAAGAACTTGATGATTGTTTCAGTTGCTGCATAAAGAGCTTAAAGATACACAAGTGGGAGTACTTGTGCTTGCTGTGAATCCAAGAAAGAAGTAGTCCGTGGACTTGGAGTTGTCATGTGGTCGTGGTAGTAAGTTTCCTACTCAAGGTAGTAATAGGATGTTAGTGGTCTAAGTCACTATTGTGTAAACTTCAATTCTTTCATAGTGGATCTGTTTTACATTGAGGATAGCTAGGTTAAATCCTCTCCAAGTTTTTTACCGGTTTGGTTTTCTTGGGTTATCATATTGTTGTGTTTTTTATTTTCCGCACTGTTTTAATGATATGATTTATTTGTATTAACCTAGATTTGCATAATTTACCTAAGTTAATCACTTGGCTAAATAACTAGGTTAATCTGTTTGTATTTAAGGGGTCTAAAAACATACAAGTGGTATCAGAGCAGGTTAGCTCTAGTGTTTAGATCCTTTGATCTAAGAGTTGATCCTTGACCCCTGTTGTCATGGATTCTTGGAAGTTCTTATTGTTAATATTCCATCTTGTCTAATTTTGGCTTGTGTCTTTTGTTGCTTTTGTTAAGTCTTTCCTTGAGCATCTTGGTATAATTACATGTGATGATAATTATGTGTGTTATACTTTTTTAACCGCCTTAAAGGCACGTGATTCTTGTCTTTGGTATTTGGATAGTGGTTATTTCACGCATATGACAGGAAATAAAGCTTTATTCAAGACACTCTTTGAAGGAAAGATTGGGACAGTCACGTTTGGAGATGGAAGCAAATCTGTGATCAGAGGCATTGGAACTGTGGACATTCCAGGGTTGCCAGTTTTTGAAGATGTTTGGTATGTTGATGGGTTGAAAGCTAACTTACCTAGCATCAATCATGATAGGCCACAAATTGAATGACCCCTTGTGATAGAAATTAATTAATTAATTAGCCAAGTTATTAATTAATCAATTTATCATGCAAACACATGGTAGCACAAACAAATCACCAATAAACTAAAATGCAACGAAAAATAAATGACATGGTGATTTGTTTACGAATGGGGAAAAACCTAACGGCAAAAACCCCATAGGATGATTTTCAGGTCACCACTCCCGAAACTCCACTATTATCACAATAAGTGGTTACAAGCAAGGAATCCCAAGTATCTTACCAACCTACAGTTGAACCTTTATCCCAATACCCAATTGGACTTGTTTTGTAGTGACAGTTCCCCTTTCTGATGCACGGCTCCCAAGTACGTGACTAACAGTTGCGCGGATCCCAGTACGCGACTTCAAAACACCAATCTAAAAAGATTGTTGGCTGCAAAGTTTTTCAGTTCATCCATACAATGAAGATTAGGAAGATGCTTGGTCACAAAACCCTACGGTGCAAATACATAGCAACTTCTTCAAGAGAAAGAGATGAACTAGGTCAAGAACCTTATCTTCGGTCACAATTTGCTTGAACAGAGTTTGCTCAATGCTTGTGCAACTTGTGTACAGTTTGACGGCTCTTAAAACAATCCTTTTATATGTCTAAGGTTAGGAGAAAAGAAGGCCCATAGACAGATTCACAAATCCCAAGAAAATCAGAGTTGGATTCTGAAATCCTTAAACCTTGATAGACAGGAGGTGTCGAGAAGCTATCGACCAGCTGTCAAGCTTTAATAAATTTGCACTCTTGCTTGATTTCTTGAATAGACTTGAAGGCTTCAACACTTAATCTTGAAACATGGTTTCTTGAAGTATTTAAACACATCCTAAGTCTACCCAAATACAAGTAAAGTGCGTTTTGTCAGAGGATAAGCCAATTACATAAAATCATGACATATGTTCTATAACATGAGAAACACATATGTCCTAACAATCTCCCCCTTTGGCAATCCGTGACAAAACCACAACTAACAAATGAACATATGAGAGAAGTCATAAATCACTCAACTCATATTCACTTGTTGAATATAATAAAATCTATCCTAACACAAACTCTTGAAAATTTTTGCAAGAAGAGAGTTTATGGCAAGTAGATTTTGACAACCTGTATTTCTGAAACACTTTAAACAAAACTCATCAAGGCATCTTTGTGTGAAATAAAAATAATAGATTGCATACAAATAATAAGAAGCATGTGTATAAAGAGAGAAAAGAAACAACACATGAAAGGGTAGGTGAAAGAAAAACATACATCAATAATATAGATGAGAAAATAAGTACAATGTATGTCTATAAATGGTCACAAGACCTCATGTACAAGAACAATGTATCTAAGAAAGAAAGAAAAGAAAAGATACATAATATCTTCACTACATCCCTTAAAAGAAAAAGATAACAACACTCCCCCTAACACAATGACCCAAAAACTAACTCTCTCCCTAAGAGTGACTACTCTCATATCCAGAACTACTCCCCCTTTTTGTCACGAGTGACAAAGGGTAGAGTGTCAAGTAGACATCTCATCGGTAGAGCTAGCATCTCCATCATCATCTGAAACGTCATCGTCATCACCATCATCATCATCATCATTCTCAGCATCAGAATCAGAAGCAACTAGATGAGGTGGTGAAGGAGTAGGCTCAGGTGCAAAGTTGCCCATAGTCGCCTGCCATCGTGCAATACGACCGACACGAACGTTCACCTGATACAACTCCGTAGAGAGTGTATCCAGGCGAGCATCCATGCATTGCAGCTGTGCCATGACGTCTCCTAAAGACACAACACCTGAAGAAGAAGGAGCAGATGCAGATGGAGTAGATCGGGATGGTGTAGAACGAGAGGAAGGTGCTGCTGAATTCGACTGTCACGATTGAAACTGGGACTCGCTACGTTTAACGGTAGTGTAATCTATGGTACACATGACGGTAAAGTGGTCGGAAGAGGGAAAAAGAACGGAAAAATGGCGTAAAATTCTCGTGATAGCGGAAGGAAAGATGAGCTTATCATGGGACGCCGAATCTAAATGAACATCTATGATAGAAAGAATGAAGTGAAAGGGAAAATCTATAGTGAGATGCTCAAGAGGAGATAACAAAAATCGAGCACGAGGCTCTGTGATGGAGTTATAGTGAGAAAATGGATGCAAAACAAAAGTCATCACCATGTTCATGAATCTAGGACCTTTAGTAAAAGGTCGACATGGTGTAAAAAGATGCTCACCCCAAGTAGTAGGGTGCTCACAAAAAGAAGACATGAGCTCATCCCTGGACACTATCCTCAGACGCTTACAACTAGGATAGTTAGGAAACTCTATCCTAAAGACCCAAAGCACATCCGCAACTAGCTGCGGTGTGACAGGAATGCGCGTACCTCGAACGCGAGTGAAAAAGAGAGGTACTGAACGATCGATCCCGCGTATGTTGGAGTAAAACTCCTGGATAAGCACGAGAGGATATGTGACTGGGATGTCACACAGTGACTCCCATCCCTTACTGTGAATGATAGAGGGAAGGTCAGTGTCGGCGAAGTCCGACAAAACGACTTGGCATTCCGAATGAATGCCTCGTCTAGAGAAGTTCTCCGAAAATGCCTTAGAGGCATCATCATCACGGAACCGGATGTTAGAAGGTGAAGGATCAATAGAAGAAGAAGCATCGGAACGAAGATGGTTCCGAGCAGGAGTGGATTTATGTTTAGGTGCCATAGACACGACTAACGTAAATAGTTTTAGAGGGAGAAAAAGAGAAGAACAATCTAGAAAAGTCCCAAGCAATTCAAATATATCAAATATATGAAAAGGAGAGTACGTATGCATGGGAAATGCATGAACATGTGACATGCAAAGTAAAAAGCATCATGGGCTCAGCCCAATCCAATCCTACCAGCACACAAGCATATTACACACATTTAAATGCATGAAAATACCATTAAAATGCAAATGGAATGCAATGTATGAGGTTTTAAACACATTTAAATGAAAACCCAAACCAAAATTTCATTTTAACACTCATCAATTTTGAAAAACCCCAAAATTTTTCAAAAAAAATCCCAAAACCTAGGTTTCAAAACATGAAATGCATGAAGAATGAGAGATTAGAAGCTTACCAAGTGTAGAAAAACTTGAAAAAACTTGAAGAAATCTTGAGGAACATGATTGAAGTGAAATGAGAGTGTTTGGGAGATGAATAGGCGCGGACAGATTAAAGAAATGAGAAATGGATCGCATGAGGAAGTATATATAGACCCTTCAGTAATACTCGACAGATGAGGTATCGAGAGGTGTCGAGGAAGCTGTCGAGGTAGGTGATGAGAAAATGGTCATCGACAGCTGAGGTATTGAGCAAGTATCGAGAAACAAGGAATCAGATCCAAGAATAGAAGCCGATCGATCCACCAGGTATCGAGGAGCTAACGAGGAGGCAGAAGCTTTCTCGATCGATCCACCAGGTATCGAGGAGGTGTTGGGATTGCGATAAGAAAAAGGCTTGAGAAACTCGATAGATAGAAAGGTATCGAGGAGGTGTCGAGCCAGCTTTTCAAAACAGTTTTTCGAGAGGAGAAAAACACAGATATGAATGCAATCCATACAACTCAACCAATGATCCAATCAACACAATAATCTCTCAAAATAGTCTCTTAATTTAAAAATTTTGAGCATAAGGATCTCCAAAACACACACAAGTTTAACCAATTTTATATTTCAAAAACCAAGTTAAGACAGTTTAGTGAGTATACATTAACTCATGTAAAACTTGTGATGATCAAATCACATTGTATCTGCACATGTATCAAGAATAGCAAAGAATATTGCGTGTTGTGTGTGAAAAACATCGCAAGATTGCATAAATGTATACATGTTATGACAATTTGAGATGTGGAAAAATTGCTTTAACTCACACACAATCATAACTGCTTGATGGGGACTATCACCTTCAAAGTACATCCTATAACTCTCACATCTCCTAGAATACACGCTTGCAATCATATTTAAAAGCATTTTTGATCTTTTTGCTTTTGATTTTTCTTTGCATATTTTTTCTTTTAAGTATATCATACATGGGCTTATTAGAGAGAGAAAAGAAATACCCAATGATATTTTGACATTCTAATTTTGCTATGCCTAAGCACACAAATGTCATTGACATCACACTTTTGCTATGTTGAAACATACAGATGTCAAAAATGATTGGCGGGGAACAGTGGTGAGATGGTTATAAATGCCTTTCTCTTAGGATTTTTTAGTCATTCCCGTCAAAAAGAGTGATACGAGTGTTAAGTATAAGAGACAACTCAATCTTATTCATCACAAACAAGAGCCATAAAGCTCACTTGCTTAGTTGTGCATAGAGATGCTCATCTAAGCTACAAGAGATAAAAAGTTTAGAAAACTTTGTTTCAATGACCATCCAAGGTACACAAGTACCAATGTACATATAACACACACTGTTTTTGTATTTTTCTGATTTTTCAATTTTTATTTATTTTTTATTTATTTTTATATCAAAAACAAAATAAACAAAAATTAAAAATAAACAAACAAAAACATGTTAACCAAATCAAAGCATAAAACTAGATGCAGATGCATGAGGGAAGAAGAGGAGAGAAAAAGATCATCCCATTGAGATAACATCAATGTTTTGATGAAGGAATTCGAAGCGCTTACTGTCAAGAGGTTTGGTAAATAGACCAGCCTTCTGATCATCGGTGTGAATAAACTCAAGAGTGAGAGTATCATCTTCTACAAGCTCCCTAATGAAGTGATGTTGAATCTCTATGTGTTTGGTTCTAGAATGTTGAACCGGATTCTTAGAGATGTTAATGGCACTGGTATTGTCACAATAGATAGTAAGATGCTCTTGACAAATACTATAATCATGGAGGAGTTTTTGCATCCATAGGAGTTGGGTGCAACAGCTATCGACAGCAATGTACTCAGCTTCAGCAGTAGATAAGGAGATGGAGTTCTGCTTTTTACTCATCCAAGAGACAAGATTATTTCCCACATAGAAACAACCCCTTGAAGTACTCTTTTTATCATCAACATTTCCTGCCCAATCAGCGTCAGAGTACTCAGCTAAGACATCACTTGTGTCCTTGCTGTACCACACACCAAACTCAGCAGTGGTTTTGACATACTATATGATTCTTTTTAAAGCAGTCATGTGGGACTCTTTGGGATTAGCCTGATATCTAGCACACACTTCAACATTGTAACTAATGTTAGGTCTACTAGCAGTAAGGTAAAGAAAACTACCTATCATGCTTCTATATAGAGAAGGATCAACACTTTTTCCTAACAAGTCAACAGTGAGTTTAACATTGTGGCTCATAGGGGTTCTAACAGAACTAGCAGATTCTAAGTCAAACTTTTTCACAAGATTCTTAGCATATTTAGATTGAGATAGGAATATACCTGAATCTTGTTGACGAATCTGTAATCTAAGGAAGTGAGTCAGCTCTCCAATCATGCTTATCTCAAATTTGGCCTGCATGAGTTTTGAAAAACCATGAGCAAGTTCGTCCTTAGTTGATCCAAAAATGATGTCATCAACATAGACTTGAGCAACTATCAGTTCGCCATCTTCTCTTTTGATGAAGAGAGTCTGGTCAGCCTTTCCTCTTATGAACCCAGGTGACACCAAGTATTGTGTAAGCCGATCATACCAAGCTCTGGGGGCTTGCTTTAACCCATAGAATGCCTTCTTGAGATATAGTACATGATCTAGAAAGTGTGAATCAATGAATCTTTTTGGTTGAGCCACATAGAAATCTTCTTTAAGAATCTCATTTAAGAAAGCAGTCTTTGCATCCATCTGATAAAGCTTGAACTTCAATTGGCAAGCCAAAGCAAGGAGAATTCTGATGGACTCCATACGGGCAACTGGAGCAAATGTTTCATCATGCATTGCTTCAACCCAACTTTCATCCTGAAGAGCTTCTTCAACTTTAGTGGGTTCAACCTGTGACAGATAACAAGAATACAACACAAAGTTAGCAACACATTTATCAACTGTACGTTTCCTTAATGTGAGTTCATTCATGTTTGCTTAATCCTGGACGAAGGTCCTTTCTCCTTATGGGATTTAGAATCTAGTGAAGTGGTTATATCTGCGGAATCTTCCACAACACTAGGAGTACCTGGAGTACTAGGAGATGCAGGTTCTTGTTCAACAGTTTCTTGAACTACTCTAGGCTCAAGAGGAATAATTTCTCTAGTTAGTTCCTCAATATCTTTTTCAGAACTGGAGTTTGAAGACTCATCAATAACAACATTCACTGTCTCCATTACCTTCATGGTTCTTTTGTTGTATACTCGATAAGCCTTACTTGTGGAGGAATAACCCAGAAATATTCCTTCATCACATCGGGAGTCAAACTTTCCCACATTCTCCCTATCCTTTAGGATGAAACAGGTGCTTCCAAAGATCCTGAAGTACTTCACATTAGTCTTCCTACCTTGCTTAGTTATGCATTACTGAGCCATAAAGCTCACTTGCTTAGTTGTGCATAGAGATGCTCATCTAAGCTACAAGAGATACAAAGTTTAGAAAACTTTGTTTCAATGGCCATCCAAGGTACACAAGTACCAATGTACACATAACACACATTGTTTTTGTATTTTTTCTGATTTTTCAATTTATTTATTTTTATATCAAAAACAAAATAAACAAAAATTGAAAATAAACAAACAAAAACATGTTAACCAAAGCAAACTTGTGCAAAATGACTCCATATATGATTTGTTAGGACATGTTAACAAGAGATACAAACAAAAACATGTTAACCAAAACAAACTTGTGTCCTTTCTTTCTACTACACCATTTTGCTGAGGAGTAATAGAAGTAGAGAATTCTTGAGAGATGCCTGATCTTGTGCAAAATTACTCCATATATGAGTTCTCGAATTCTTTACCATGGTCACTTCGAATTCGATCAATTTTCAAACTTTTTTCATTCTGTAGTCTTGTACACAAAGTTTCAATGTGCTCAGGAGCATTAGACTTGGATCGTAGAAGAATGACCTAAGTGTACTTAGTAAAGTCATCTACTATGACCATGATGTATCTCTTACCACCAAGAGACTCGGTTCTGGTTGGACCCATAAGATCCAAGTGTAGAAGCTCCAATGGTCTAGATGTAGTTGATGTCTGAGTGTCAGGATGTTTAGCTTTTGTCTGTTTTCCTAGCTGGCATGGTCCACATACCACATTGCTCATTCTACTAGGCTTTGGTATCCCTAACACTGACTCATGCTTGGATACAATAGAAAGATGTTTGTAGCTAGCATGTCCCATCCGTTGATGCCATAGATCTTCATTTGGCAAACGAATGCTATTACACACAATATCAGCATCAGGAACCAATCCATAACAGTTGTTAAGAGTGCGAACACCACTTATGAGTTTCTTTCCAAACTCATTTATGACAAGACATTTTCATTTGGAGAACAACACCATGAAGTCTTGATCGCATATCTGACTTATACTCAGCAGGTTCACCCTTAGACCTTCTACATATAGAATGTTTAGAATGTCCGACAGTCTAGGTAGAGAGATGATTCCCTTTCCTTTAATCTGTGATTTGCTCCCATCACCAAAAGTGACATTGCCACCCTTTTTAGACTCAAAAACCTTGAAGAGAGATCGGTCTCCAGTCATGTGTCTAGAGCAGCCACTGTCCAACTACCACAAACACGTGTCCATCACTTTAAATGCAGACTTCATCATAAAACACACTTCGTGCTTGGATGACAAATCAGTGGGAATGGTACTTTCCTTCAACTGCCTTATATGAGCTAAGCCTTTAACTCACTCTTCTCAAACGAACTCCTTTGCACATCTTCATTTTGAGACAGTTTAGTTTCTTCTTAGTCAAACTGAGATCTTTTCTAATGGTCATTAGAAGAGAATTCAAATAACTTTTAAACTTATATTTTCTGAAACACTCAGACAAATAAAGATTAGAAAAACAAGATGTATTTGAAAGCAAAGATCTATTCAAGCCGGTTACAGCCATGACAATAGGGGTCAATGGATTAACACAGCAAAGATTAAACCTAATCAGAGTGTGCCTGCTCTGATACCACTTGATAGGCCACAAACTGAATGACCCCTTGTGATAGAAATTAATTAGCCAAGTTATTAATTAATCAAATTATCATACAAACGCGTGGTAGCACAAACAAATCACCAATAAACTAAAATACAGCAGAAAATAAATGACACGATGATTTGTTTACAAATGGAGAAAAATCTAACGGCAAAAACTCCACAGGGTGATTTTCAGGTCACCACTCCCGAAACTCCACTAGTATCACAACAAGCGGTTACAAGTAAGGAATCTTAAGTACCTTACCAATCTACAGTTGAACCCTTACCCCAATACCCAATTGGACTTGTTTTGTAGTGACAGTTCCCCTTTCTAATGCACAGCTCCCAAGTACGTGACTAACGGTTACGCGGATCCCAGTACGCAACTTCAAAACACCAATCTGAAAAGATTCTTGGCTGCAAAGTTCTTCAATTCATCCACACGATGAAGATCAGGAAGATGCTTGGTCACAAAACCCTACGGTGCAAATACATAACAACTTCTTCAAGAGAAAGAGATGAACTAGGTCAAGAACCTTGTCTCCGGTCACAATTTGCTTGAATAGAGTTTGCTCAATGCTTGTGCAACTTGTGTACAGTTTGACGGCTCTTAAAACAGTCCTTTTATATGTCTAGGGTTAGAAGAAAAGAAGGCCCATAGACAGATTCACGGATCCCAAGAAAATTAGAGTTGGATTCTGAAATTCTTAAACCTCGACAGATAGGAGGTGTCGAGAAGCTATCGATTAGCTGTCGAGCTTTAAGGAATTTGCACTCTTGCTTGATTTCTTGAACAGACTTGAAGGCTTCAACACTTGATCTTGAAATGTGGTTTCTTGAAGTATTTAAACACATCTTAAGTCTACCAAAATACAAGTAAAGTGCGTTTTGTCAGAGGATAAGCCAATTACATAAAATCATGACATATGTTCTATAACATGAGAAACACATATGTCCTAACAAATTAGATTTGTGACAATGGACTGAATTTTCTCTTCACCAAGTATGAATGTGAGATACTTGATGGAGGAGATGACTGTATGTGTATTGGTGTGAGGACAGTTGACAACTGTTATGGTATAACACCAAGTATAAGCAATAAGTGTTTCAGTGCAAAGATCAATCAAGTAGACTTATGACATCAACAGTTAGGACATGCAAATCATAAGCAATTAGAGAAGATTTCTAAGTGTGATACAGTTATTGGTTTGCCTAAGTTTGAGAAGATAGAAAAGTGCATTTGTGGACCATGTCAAATGGGTAAACAAGTGAAGTCCAATCATCTGTCAGTAACTGAAGTTCAAACTTCTAGACCTCTTAAGTTGTTGCATATTGATCTCATGGGTCCTGCCAGAGTTTAGAGTTTAGATGGAAAGAAGTATATTCTAGTTGTTGTGGATGATTTTATTAGATATACTTGGGTTGTACTTTTGAGAAATGAAGTTGAGACTCTTGAAAAGATGATACACTTGTGCAAGAAATTGCAAATTGAGAATTTGAAGTGATCATGGAAGAGAATTTGAAAACACAAAATTGGCGACCTTTTGCAATGATCAAGGCACACATCAAGAGTTCTCTTCACCCAAGACACCACAACAAAATGGAATAGTGGAACGGAAGAATAGGGTTCAAGAGATGGCTTGTGTCATGCTATACAACAAAAAGTTGCTCAAATCCTTATGGGGAGAAGCTGTTAACAGTGCTTGCCACACTCTCAATCGGGTGTATTTCAGACCTGATTCCAAGAAAACTCCCTATGAACTATGGAGAGAAAAGAAGCCCGTTGTCAAATACTTCCAGATATTTGGCAATGACTGTTATATTCTGTGTGATAGGGAGAACCTAGAAAAGTTTGATGCAAAGAGCGACAAGTGATACTTTTTGGGATACTCCTCCATTAGTAGAGCTTATGGAGTATACAACTTGAGAACTAAAACAGTCATGAAATCTTCAAATGTGGTGATCAATGATGAACTGTGCTTAGGAACTCATTCAAAAAAAACTCATCTGGTTCAAGAAAAGACTATGGAAGTTGATGATCCTATTCCTGATGATTATATTGGGAAGCATAGAGATGAAGAGCTACTGTTGTTGAATGATACTGTTTCAGTACCATCAAGTTCATAACCATTTATACTGGTTCATGAAAATTAACAAGAACAAGGTGAGCCTAGTCCTTCGTCAAAACAAAAAGGTACCTCCACATCTCTGGTCAAAGGTCCATCTTTTAAAGTAAAGTTAAATCACCCTATCACAAATATATTAGGGAGTCTGAATGATAACATGAGATTGAGATCTAAAGCCTTGAATGTTATTACTCACTCATGCTACCTATCCCAATTTGAATTGAAAAAGGTAGATGAAGCACTTCAAGATGCTAATTGGGTTAATTTCATGCATAAAGAACTTCATCAATTTGTTCGGAATGATGTGTGGGAATTAGTTCCTAGACTAAAGAGAGTAAATGTGATTGAAACTAAGTGGATTTTTAAGAACAAGTTAGATGAACATGATATAGTCATTAGAAATAAATCAGGACTTGTTGCTTAAGGTTACACACAAGTGGAAGGGATTGATTTTGATGAGACTTTTGCACCGGTAGCTAGACTGGAATCCATTAGGATACTTTTGGCCATAACAAGTCATCTGAATTTCAAGTTGTATCAAATGGATGTCAAGAGTGCTTTCTTGAATGGAATGTTGCAAGAAGAGGTATATGTTGAACAACCAAACGGTTTCGTTGATCCTCACAGACCGGATGATGTCTGCAAGCTGAAGAGAGCCCTATATGGTTTGAAACAAGCTCTAGGGTGTGGTATGATAGATTAACTGCTTATCTCATTGAGCATGAATTCAAAAGAGGATTTACAGATACTACTCTCTTCATATGAAAGGATAAGGATTATTTTGTAGTAGCTCAAATTTATGTTGATAATATTGTTTTTGGTGCTACTAATGATTCTCTTGCTCAATCTTTTGTAAATGAAATGAAGGCGATGTTTGAAATAAGTGTGGTTGGTGAACTGACTTATTTCTTGGGATTGCAGGTGAAGCAAACAGATTCTGGAATCTACATCAACCAAACTAAGTATGCTAGAAATCTAGTCAAGAGATTTGGACTTGACAAGGCTGCACTTGCTAGAACACTATTGGTTGCTAATGCAAAGTTAACCAATAATCCATCAGGTGAGTCTGTTGATGTTACATTATACAGAAACATGATTGGTTGTCTGTTATATTTAGCTGCAAGTCGTCCCAATATTGCTTTCAGTGTTGGTGTATGCTCTAGAATTCAATCTAATCCTAAGGTTTTACATTTGAATGCTGTTAAAAGAATCATAAAATATGTTAGTTGAACTTGTGATTATGGATTGTTCTATAGCAAAGAGTCAAATTTGTCTCTTATTGGTTTTTCTAATTCAGATTGGGCCGACAATGTCGATGATAGAAAAAGCACCACTAGTGGGTGTTTTTATGTAGAGGTCAATCTTGTTGCTTGGATGAGTAAAAAACAAAATTCTATCTCTCTGTCTATTGCAAAAGCAGAATATATTGCTGTTGGAAGTTGTTGCGCTCATAGTTGCTTTAGATGAAAATGCTTTTGAGTGATTATGGGATAACACAAGACACTGTGGTTGTTTATTGTGATAATTCTAGTGCTATTGATATCTCTAAGAACCCTGTTCAACACTCTAAGACTAAACACATAGAGATTAGATATCACTTTATTAGAGACCTTATTGAAAGAAAGATTGTGGCTCTTGAGTATATCCCTATTGAACGTCAGAATGCTGATATTTTCTCCAAACCTCTTGATATAAGTAAGTTTGAGACACTTCATTAAGTAATTGGTGTGATTTTGTGTCTCAGATCATCTTTGACTTTCATGGTCCTTGTGCTTCATCGCTTTACTCTTTGTGACCATTTTTCTTTGTTATTTTTTGTTCTCTTCGTTTTTTCTAGGATTTGCATTGCATAACATTTATGCATTTCATTCTAGGTTGTTTTTGTTATTTCTTTAAAAAAAAAATCAAAAAAAAAAAAAAAGGAAAAGGGAAGCAAAATGTGTTTTGCATTATTTTCTTGGATTTGAAATCAAGGTTGGTCATATTATCTTTACATAACATGTTTATGTACCTTGTTTTGCTTGGATGAGCTTATTTATTGCACTTTACTAGTTTGAGCTTTGTAGTGTATGTTGTGTGGGAAGATGTTTATAGTTTTTGATCACTTTGTCTTGATCTTGAAGTCACATGCTTGTGTTTGTTGGACTTGAACTTATTGAGAAAGGCATAAATAACCATCTCACCACTGTTTACAAGCCAATTATGAATACCTTAGTGCATATCATAAGATTTTGTGCTCGAGAAATTGTAGCACATGCACAAAAAGAACATAAGGTGTAGCCTCGGTTTAATTGCTAAAATTGGTGTGTAAATTATTGGACTATAATTAATTCAATCAAATAAAATTGGTGTGTACATTATGAGACAAATCAAGAAACTTACATGATTGCAAGCTTGTTTTCTAGGAGATGTGGGAGTTATATGATGTAATTCTTTAGGTGATAGTCTCTTTCAAATTTATATGATGAATTTTGTAGAAATTATAATTGCTTACTATTTACATATCACCTCACATGTATCTCAAGTTTTTATTAGTTGCACACACTACACAAGTTACTCTTTGCTAAACTTGGTACATGTTATTGTGTGTGATTTTGTTGTGGCCATCTAAGATTGAAAATTCTTTGATTGTAATGCAAAATGTGTTTGAAGTTTGAGATTTAAGGAAGAATTGTTTGAAAATCTTCTTTTTGGGAGATCTGGGTTCAATATAAGTGTTTTTGAAAAACATTTCATCTCATACTCATGTATTTTATTCATAAAATATTGTGCTTTGAGGAGTTTCTGCATTAAAATGCTTTGTTTTTTCAAAAATTTGTTTTTTCCAGAATTTCAATCGATTGAACCTGTTTCTCGACTGATCGAAATTGCGTTTAAAATTTTGGATTGAATCTGCCTAGCTCAATTGGTTCTGGATCAATCGAATGTAATTTTCGATCAATCGAACTTATTTTTCGATCAATCGAAAATCGGTCTGAAGGTTTTTTGAAAATTTTTTCCTCTCACATGTTTATCACTATTCAAACTTTTTAAAAAGTTCTTTCTTTCTGTCTTCGATTGGTCAAGATTCGAAGCAAGATTTTTGTTGTTTTCCCTTAAAATTTTTCAAGGGTTTTTTGTCTTTTAAGGCCGGTAAGACCCTTTTACCCTTCCTTTTTCATTTATTTTCATCTTTCATGCATTTTTTCATGCATTTTAGGGAGAATTTTGAACCTATGGAAAATTGGGGTTTTTGGTGTTTTCAATCAATTCGTTCAAAATTGATCATTGGGTTTTTGTTATGGGATGTTATTAAACTGATCTTTGTAGTTTAATTTGATCAATTTGTTGAATTGGGGAAAATAGAATTTTCTAGGGCTTGAAACTACCCGAATTGGGGATTTTGTTCAATTGAGCATAAATTGATGAAATTGGCTTGTCCGATTGATAAATTTGATCATTATATTCTGTTATCTAACTTGTGTAATGATCAATTAATCAATCTGTGGAGATTTATGAAAGTAAGTTTTCAAAATTTGGGGTTTTTGGTATAAACTCTATGCTTAAGCCAATTTTGTGTTTTTAATAGTGTAATTGAACTATTCTTAATGCATTAGAGCATGTATCTGTTGACACCCCATTTTGCAACCCCCATTTAACCTCACATGGAGGGTAAAAGGGTAATTTCACCTTGAAAATATGCCTCTTGATTCTGGTCAGTAGATCCTTAATCTCATTTCACCAAAATGATCTTGATATTGTAACGATCAAATCGATTGGTCATAAGCCCTAATCGGACCATGAGATTAAAAGTTATTATCCAATCAAGTTCAAGTGGCTGAGATGCACTATCACAAATTGAGTCCGACTATATGTGATTATGAACAATTGATTTCAATTGGTTATAAGTATAATCAATTTAAGAGCAATGATGTGTCATAATTTGATTGGTTAGGACTACATTTTATGGTAGAGTTGCACACACCTAATTAATTAGATAGTTAAACATTAATTATTCAATGAGTAATTTGTGCAATTATCTTTTAATTAGGGTAAATTTGGAACCAATTAAGTTTGAAATGGGAGTGAATGGAGCTATTTAATGTTAATTGGGAGCTAATTTGGGACCTATTAATGTTAATTGTGTTGAAATCATTTTCTAAAAATGATCTCTGTTCACCATTTCATCGATATCTCTTAGAATATTTTGAATCTGTGAATGAGGTTAATTTTCCTAGAAACTAGACATCCGGGCCTTCAATTTGAGCACAATCAGAATTGAGTCGGATATGATTATTCGAAGTTGGCTCTACAGGCTGTTATAGCAACTACGGAAAAACCGAATTTTGGCTTGCTCCTCACTCCCACCAATCTTTCCATTTAATGCACCAGATTTGCCCCAAGGCTAAAATGAGGTCTAGATTCATGATTCTTTGTCACTCCCTCTCCTTCATTCAAAAACACAAAAAAAAACCCCATCTCTTCCCCTCTATTGAGTTTTAGTGAAGTTGAATAGTCTCGTCATATCTTGGTCTTCCTAAGACTCAAGGTATTGAGTGAGACTCATTCTTCCTCTCCTAATTCTTCTTTTCCTCCATCCTTAGGACCTCTACCAAGAGTCTCTTCCTCCACCATATGAATCTTGCATGAAGGTATAATCCCTTTCCCTAACTTGTTTTTTGTGTTGTCATGATGAGAATTTATGATTAAAGCATGATAGTAACTATTTAAATTCTCTTGAATATGTTTGAATGTTCTTAAATGTTCTTATGTTTTCTTCATATGTTCTTGGTTGTTCATTACATGTTCATACATAACACTAGTTTCGATCTTAAATCCACATAAAAAAACATGAAAAAGATGTTTGTTTAATAATTCTTTTAAATTCTTGAATCTAGGATATCACCATCCATATACATTCACTAGAGTTTATTTTTCAATCCAAATGCCATGATTAATAAATTGAATTAGGGTTTATCACATGCACACACATTAAATTCAACATGCAAATTGATTGATAACATATTAGATGATGTGATACGAATGTTGGACATCATAGTTTAGAAGACCGGTTTCACCGGGCAAGGTGGGTGCCTAACACCTTCCCACCTTGTAACATAGCCTCCGAGCTTAGATCAAGGGTTAGTAGATTAAATGCTTATCCATATAATTTTTGATTTTTAGATTGTAACTAGGAAGCAAAGTTATGTACTTTATCTTAGATTGTATCTAGGACCAAAGTCATGTAATTTTCCTATAATCAATGTAAATTCAATTACAAATTAATAAAATGAGGAATTTTTTAATTTTGGTTTTCTTATTTATTCCAATAATTAAATAGGTGGCGACTTCATTGTAAAACCCTTAATTTAAAGGGGAAAATATAACTAGTCGAACCTCCATTTTAAGAGGCAATAACATGACTCCACCCATTCACGTGGGTTTGGCCCAACATCATAAAAAAGGGGCCAGAGGCGCGGTCTCTCACAATGACAACTCCACTGGGGACATTGATGACTAAGCTTCAATTAGGTTATGGTGGCCAACCATGTCATTATTTGTTTATTGCTTTTTGTTTATAATATGTCTAATATGTCATTATATTACATGTCATGCATTATTTACTTGAATGAAATTTATTTTATTTGTGTTCAAGCCCGGAAGCCTGGTAGTATTAGCCGTGGATTGTAGTCTTCCTGAGACTCACATACCCAACAGTGAACCTACCACCCATCACGACAAGGATTGCCATGGTTATGTCATGGTGGTTCATAGGGACAAACTGTATCGTTCGGACCAACACGGCACTCCTGGCATCACAAGTTGGGAGGTACGACGTTCTAACTTGTGGGGACCTTTAACCTACCTTCTACCCATGATGCAATGACCTATAGAACCTACCTTTACGTCGGTCCATGTAAATTGCATTGCATTATGCATGTGTTTGGTCGTTGTTTGAACCATGATGAGCCTAAGTTCAACGCTTGAGCCCATCATAATTGTTTGAACCTTGTATGCTATGAATGAACTCAAGCCCAAAGGCCTGTGTAAAATGTGCTCCCCCTTAGATCGAGGGTTTTACATGGAGTCGCCACTTATTTAATTTAAAAGGAAAAATAAGAAAAACTTTAATAAAAAATATTTTTGTTCTATTACTGTATATGACAATTTACATCAAATTTTGTAACAAAAATTTACAATGCTTTTTGTCCTAGATACAATCTAAGAAAAGTAAATTACATTACTTTATTTCCTAGTTACATTCTAAAAAAAAGTAAAATTGTATATACAAAAGTATAGTCTAGAACCCTTGATCTTGGTTCAGAGGCTAATTTACGAGATGAGAAGGGATTAAGCACCCATCTTGCCCGGTAAAACCGGTCTCCTAGGTTAAGGTGGCCAATGTCATGTCATGTCAAGCAAATACAAAGAATAAGTCATATAAACATGTAATTTGCAGGAATTGTAAACAAATATGTGTTAGGGGAATTTGACCTAAAGAGAAACAAAAAGTGAAACCTGTTAGATAACAATTTTAATGTAAAAAAAGAATGAAGGTAATGACATGTTCATCCAAGAGATTAATATAAAAAAAGAATTTCTAGCCTAGACATGTTCATCTAAGCATGTGAAGGAAAAACAAAGTTGTCATGTTATTTGTCATCAACATAATTCCAAAGAGAAACAAATAAAAATAAAACATTTAAGCATATTTGATCATCCAAGCAATTATGAAAAGAAGTAAAGAAAAATCCCTTAGACATGTTTATCTAGAGAAAATCAAAATAGTTTGACATGTTTGTTCAACCATTTAAAAAAAAAAAAAAAACTACTTAGACATGTTCATCTAAGTATTCAAGAGAAATTTGTGCTTTAACCTAGAAGTGTTCATCTAAGCATTCGAGAGAAAGTTGTGCTATAACTTAGAAGTGTTCATCTAAGCATTCAAGAGAAAATTGTGTATTAGCCTAGAAGTGTTCATCTAAGAATCCAAGAGAAAATTGTGTATTACCTAGAAATGTTCATCTAAGCATGTAAGAGAAAATCAATAAGACATATAGGCATGTTCATCCAAGCATAGCATAAAAGAAGTGAATAATGATTTGTAAGCATTTATTCTAGCATGTATAAAAAATTAAAGAACACAACTAACTACTTACCAGCATAAATTAAAAGGGGGAAGTGATTGCTTAAAGGGCTAGAGAGAAAGCAAGGAAGTACTAAACTACAACCAAAGTAAGAACAATGGTTGCTCAACAATTTTTCTTTTCTGCTTTCTCATTAGCTCTCTAGAGGGAATTCGGGGTCTAGAAAATAGAAGAGGTCTTCTCTATTTATAGAGGAAGGGATGGCTTAACTTTAAAGCTAAGTTATTAACTTTCTTCTGAAGCTAAGGGAGGAGATGACCTGTTTAAATGAGCTGGAACAGATTTGGTGTTGATCCCCATTCAAATTTTGAAAAGATGCTGCACCTTCTTCGTATTTTGGCTCTAATTTTCTGCCCAAAATTCCAATTGATTCAAGATGGGTGTTTTTTGAAAGGAAATTCAATTATCTACAACTTTTTCAGAAATGAAGAAAGCCAAATTTCAACGTTATCCATGCCAAAAATGTGTTTCAAATTGCTGCTGAAAATAGTAACGTCTTTTGAGCATTTTTGAATTTTTTTACAGGATGTATCTATTTCTTTATCCAATTTATTTTTCAAAAATATTTCTTCTGAAGCAAAGGGAAAGGATAAGTCTATTAGATAGGCTTGAACAGATTTGATGTTGATCCCCATTTGAAATTTTGAGAGAAAATTGAAGATAATGTTGAATTTGTGTTATCTTCTGCACCTGTTTCGTATTTTGGCCATAACTTGCTGCTCAAAATTCCAATTGATTCGGGATTGATGTTTTTTGAAAGGAAATTTAATTCTCTACAACTTTTATAGAAATAGATAAATCCAAATTTCAACGTTTTTCTGACCAAAAATGCGATTCAAGTTGCTGTTGAAGATAATGACGTTTTTTTGATCATTTTTCTGTTTTTTTGAATTTTTCGTGGATCATATCTCCAATTTTTTTTTTAAAAAATAGCAGATAAGATGCCGTAAAGAATTTTTTTTTATTTCTCTAAAAAAATGAAATAAAATGAAATCTAGTAAAAAATCACACTTAATTAATTTTAAATTAATTCTTGTGAGAATCAATCAAAATTAAGTGTTTAGAATAGGATGTGATCAGGCTCATCGTATAGGCGAGCCATGATCATTGAAAATTGTTTGTATGATAACTTTTGATCAGGTGGTTCGATCAAAACCCATGAAATACCATTATGATCTTTAGAACATCAAGATTTGTTTTGTATCACAAATCTAAAGATCTATCGGTTGGTTAAATGCAAGTTGTAAAATTGAGTGTCTACAGCCTGTGATTGAACTCAACTTGGTATGGAAACCGAAAATTGTTTCTTGAATCATTCTAAGCCCAATACTTGAGCCCATCAAAGGTGTATTCACATAATCAACATCAAGGGCCAAAAGTTCACAAGATACATGCCGTCCAAGTGTAAGGTCAAGCCATTTCAAGCAAATACCAAATGATCATATGGTTTAAGCCTTCCAAGTGCAAGCCCAAGCCATTTCATCATAATCTAGGTTCAAGCACACCAAGCCTCAAGCATCCAAAATGGACCAAGAAGAAGCAAGTGGCCTAGCTTTGCCTCACTCCACATTTGGTTTGCAACATCATGGTTAAGCTTAAAGTTTGTTTGTTTGTTTATTCCATGTTTCTATGTTTTTTTGAATTCAAAAATTTCATGTAGCATTTAATGAGCTTTGTTTGTGTATATATATTTAAAAAAAAAAAAAAATTCACGATTTCCAAATCTTTCCCAAAAAAAGAGAAAAATTTTCAAATGAAAAAAATCTTTGAACTAGGGGCATTGAACTTCCTAGTGACTTTTTCAAAAAGGCCCATTTTTTTTTTTCTTTCAAAGATTTCAAGATTCTTTAAAGTCTTCTTTTCAAAATGGTACATGAAGATCCATTGGACAAAACTTTTTCTAAATTGTGACGTTTAAAGGCATGAACAATCAACTTGTACTGAGAAAAGATTAATTTCATTTGATCCGTGTAAACACTTTTGCTAAATTACTTTGAATAAAAAAAGAAATGGCCTTGCAAGGTAATCAAAGAAAATCTATCAATTAGAAAATTCAAAAATCTCATGTATTCATTCCAAATTTTTGAAAACTTTTGTTTCCAATAGAGCATTCATACTTTTTCTTTTAAGAGGAATTTATTAAAAGAGTTCAAGTCATTGTGCCTACAAGCAATCATTGCTAGGGATAGGAGGCCGTTTTTGGTAAAACAAGATTATACCTTAATACCTAGAACAATCATTATCCATTGCTAGCTCATTTGAGCCTTTAAACACTTAGCCTCTTTTTCGCATGGACCCACTAAAATCTAAACCTAAGGTGGGAAAATTCAAAGTATGCATGCTTAAATCTCATGCTGAGGAGGAGTCGACCTTGTAGCTTTGAAGCTAATTGATAAAACTCTCCTAGAAGACATGAAAGACAAGTAGAGATTTCATTAAGCTAAAGATAAGAGATCATTAAAGAAAGATGAGCTTTCACTCAATCAAGGAAAGAGAAATGAAATTCCATTAATGTGAGAGAAAGCAAAATGTGCATCAAGTTTTAAGAACCTAAAATTAATCATGCCAAGAGGAATACAAGATTCATCTAATAGAGATTTCATCGAAAAAAGAAAGATTCATCAAGCATAGAAATGTGCAAGTGCATTGAGGCAAGAAAGAAGTCTAGAGAGTGCATCAAAATGACCAAAAATCATTAGGCTGAGAAAAACAAGGAGGGAAAAATGTCCCCAAAAGTTCATTCAATCAAGAGATGAAAGACACAAAAAAAAAAAAAAAAAAAAAAAAAAAAAAAAAAGAAGAAGAAGAAGCCCGCTAGGCTGAAAACCCAAAAAGGCGGTCTAGGCAAAAGTTAGGGCCAAAGAAAAAAAGAAAAAAGGGTAAAATCCTAGCAAATTGAAAACTTGAAGATGTAATCTAAAAAGAAAAGGATTTTACAAGATGAAAGTCTAGATTTATGATTCAAGAGGAATGAGCTTACATACAAATGGTGATACAAGTGACCAATGAAGACTCTTCTAATACTTGATTTTTGAGTAATGCATACTTGGGGGAAACATCATAGGGAATTTTGAGCTTTTTATATTTTTCATTTCATAACCCAAACTTGGCCTACATTATAACTCATGAGTAAAGACCTCCTTGAAGTCTTGCTAGTTGTAGGCACATCTTAAACTCTAATGTTATTTTCCCTCAAATTGAAAAGGAAAAATGCTTAAAATTGTCAAACCCCACTGGATGATATGTCCGATGCCAAAAAATTTCAAATCCTCAAATGACTTAAAAGAAATTTCAAATTTGGAGCACTCTCCTTGTTTTCACCCAACAATGTAATTCCTAAATATTATCACATTTCATTTCTTGATTGCCTTTGGAGACTTAATCTGACAATGTTCAAAAGAAAGAAGCAAATTTTGATTACATGAGTTTAATGATCTTGATCCTTCATAATCAAAGAGATTTGTTTGGTTCTTAAACACTATGATTTTCCAAAATGGTTGTTCAAAGGATCACATCTTGCTCCCAAAAAAAAAAAAAAAAAAAAAAGGAAATTTGTTTTTTTCAAAAAAAAAAAAAAAAAGAAAAAAAGAAGAAGAAGGAGAAATCTCATTAAAAAAAAAAAAAATCATTCTTTTTCAAAATTCAGTTGTCTTGAACTACGTCTTGACTTGATCCTCTATGAGAGAGGTACGTAGGCAACCTTTAAGAGGCCCGATCCCAATCACCCAAACAACCTTGGAGAACAAAGTCAAAACAGTGTGACAAAATTGTTTGGGTGCATGTTAGGTTAAGCTCATTTGTTTGCATTAAGCATGTTTAAACTTGGAGCATTGGCCTATTTATATCGTGTGCAAATATGTTCTTCTTGCATGGAAGTATGTTTTCATTTGACGCATTAATCCATTTGTTTGCAATCATGTCCACACTAAGGACATTGGCAAAAAATGTTTTCACGATAATTGGTTTCTAACAAGCTAGAGAAAGAAAGCCTTTTTGCAAGAACCAAGGATGGTAGACCATGATCTTCTTTCATGTTCCCCAATGGTCACAACATCAAATGAATTTAGCTTCAATCTAAGCATGGAATATGCCCCAAACTAGGGGCATTGGGTAAGTACTTCCAATTTATTTCAATGAATAAATCCATTGCTAATTGAAATTATCTTTTTGTAGGAATTAAGTAAGGACTTATTTAGAAATTCGCATCAACTTCCAGCCAAAGTTATTCTCATTCAAAGGATAGGTTTTTCAAAAAAAAAAATCATCATGAATAAATCTTCATCACCTTTACTCCGTCTTTATCTTCATCTTCTTCACTTTTTGATAATGAACAAATCTTCATATTTCAAAAAAAAAAGAAGACAAAAGACAAAAGACAAAATTTTCCCAAAAAAAAAAAAAATCAATTCTTTCTAAATCTTTCAAAAAAAAAAAAAAAAGAAAAAAAAAGAAGAAGGAAATTTTCAAAAAGGGCCTTGGTACTAGGGGTATTGGGTTTGTACTTCTTAGGTTGCTTAAAAAAAAAAACCATCAATCAAAATTTTCAATTCCTTGAAAAAATTCAAGATTTCCAAATTTTTCAAAATAAAAATTCATCACTCAAAATTTTCAATTCGTTCAAAAAAAAAAAAAAAGTAATTCAAGATTTCCAAATTTTTCAAAAAGAAAAAAAAAAATCTTCATTAAATTCTTCTTCAGGAACAGAAAGCTCTGATCATATTCCATATTCTCCAATGGTGCAACATCAAGTTAACTGTTCACCCTCAACGTTCATCGAAGCACGAAATATGTCCCAAACTAGGGGCATCTGCTAGGTATGCCGAGTTCTTTTCAATGAATAACTTTGTTACTAATTGAAAATGTTTATTTTGCAGTTACTAGGGTAAAAGGCCACACACATCGACATGAGCCAAGACCCAAAACCTTGTGTCCTTTGAAAACATGAGCCAAGTTCCCAAACCTTTGGTCTTCTGAAAACATAAGCCAAAGCCCAAAAAACCTTTGGTCTTCTAAAAACATGAGCCAAGATCCAAAACCTTTGGTCCTCTGAAAACATGAGCCAAAGCCCAAAAATCCTAGGTCCTCTAAAAACATGAGCCAGGATCCAGAAACCTTTAGTCCTCTGAAAACATGAGCCAAGATACCAAACCTTTGGTCCTCTGAAAACATGAGCCAAAGCCAAAAAATCCTAGGTCCTCTAAAAACATGAGCCAGGATCTAGAACATTTGGTCATCTGAAAACATGAGCCAAAGCCCAAAAAACCTTTGGTCCTCTGAAAACATGAGCCAAAGTCCAAAAATCCTAGGTCCTTTGAAAACATGAGTTAGGATCTAGAAACCCTTGGTCCTTTGAAAACATGAGCCAAATCCCAAAAATCCTAGGTCCTTTAAAAACATGAGCCAGAATCCAGAAACCCTTGGTCCTCTGAAAAATCCCAAAAATCCTAGGTCCTCTGAAAACATGAGTTAGGATCCAGAAACCCTTGGTCCTCTGAAAACATGAGCCAAGATCCTAAACCTTTGGTCTTCTAAAAACATGAGTCAAAGCCCAAAAATCCTAGGTCCTTTAAAAACATGAGCCAGGATCCCAAACCTTTGGTCATTTGAAAACATGAGCCAAAGCCCAAAAACCATAGGTCCTCTAAAAATATGAGTTAGGATCTAGAAACCTTTGGTCCTCTGAAAACATGAGCCAAGATCCCAAACCTTTGGTCATCTGAAAACATGAGCCAAAACCCAAAAATTCTAGGTCTTCTGAAAACATGAGCCAGGATCCAGAAACCCTTGGTCCTTTGAAAACATGAGCCAAGATCCAAAACTCTTGATCCTCTGAAAACATGAGCCAAAGCCCAAAAATCCTAGGTCCTCTGAAAATATGAGCCAGGATCCAGAACCTTTGGTCTTCTGAAAACATGAGATAAAGCCCAAAAAACCGTTGGTCCTTTGAAAACATGAGCCAAGATCCAGAACCTTTGGTCCTCTAAAAACATGAGCCAAAGCACAAAAAAACCCTTGGTCCTCTGAAAACATGAGCCAAGATCCAGAAACCTTTGGTCCTCTGAAAGCATGAGCCAAAGTCCAAAAATCTTAGGTCCTTTGAAAACATGAGCTAGGATCCAGAAACCCTTGGTCCTCTGAAAACATGAGCCAAGATCTAGAACCTTTGGCCTCTAAAAACATGAGCCAAAGTCCAAAAATCCTAGGTCCTCTGAAAACATGAGCTAGGATCCAGAAACCCTTGGTCCTCTGAAAACATGAACTAAGATCCCAAACCTTTGGTTCTCTGAAAACATGAGCCAAAACCCAAAAATCCTAGGTCCTCTGAAAATATGAGCCAGGATCCAGAAACCCTTTGTCCTCTGAAAACATGAGCCAAGATCCTAAACCTTTGGTCCTTTGAAAACATGAGCTAAAGCCCAAAAATCCTAGGTCCTCTGAAAACATAAGCCAGGATCCCAAACCTTTGGTCCTCTGAAAACCTGAGCCGAAGCCCAAAAATCCTAAGTCCTTTGAAAACATGAGCTAGGATCCAGAAACCCTTGGTCATCTGAAAACATGAGCCAAAGACCAAAATTCTTAGGTCCTCTGAAAACATGAGTTAGGATTCAGAACCTTTGGTCCTCTAAAAACATGAACCAAAGCCCAAAAAACCCTTGGTCCTCTGAAAACATGATCCAAGATCCAGAACTTTTTGTCCTCTGAAAACATGAGCCAAAGCCCAAAAATCCTTGGTCCTTTGAAAACATGAGCTAGGATCAAGAAACCCTTGGTCCTTTGAAAATATGAGTCAAAGCCCAAAAATCCTAGGTCCTCTGAAAACATGAGCCAGGATTCAAAACCTTTGGTCCTTAGAAACACATTACTAGAATCTCCATATTTTCTTGACCTCAGGTAAGCATGTATTGTACTCATTCAAAAAAAAAAAAAAAAAAAAAATTTGCATGCATGAACTATGTTTGGACTTAATCCCCCCACCAAGAGGTATGTAGGCAACCTCCCTTGAGATTCAGTCCACATTTTGATCCACAACATGACTATCTACATTTTTATCTACATGCATTCACCACGGTTAAATAATGATTGCAATGTTAGGTGTCTTTTATATACATTGATATTCGCTTTTCAAGCTTTGCCAATAAGGGGTATTCTGTTGACACCTTATTTTGCAACCTGCATTTAACCTCACATGGAGGGTAAATGGGTAATTTCATCTTGGAAATATGCATCTTGATTCTGGTCACTAGATCCTAAATGTCATTTCACCAAAATGATCTTGATATTGTAACGATCAAATTGACCGGTCATAAGCCTTAATCAGACCATCAGATTGAAAGTTATCATCAAATCAAGTTCTAGTGACCGAGATGCACTATCATAAATTGAGTCTGACTATATGTGATTATGAACAATTGATTTCAATTGGTTATGAGTATAATCAATTTAAGAATGATGATGTGTTATAATTTGATTGGTTAGGACTACATTTTATGGTAGGATTGCACACACCTAATTAACTAGATAATTAAACATTAATTATTCAATGAGTAATTTGTATAATTATCTTTTAATTAGGATAAATTTGGAACCAATTTAGTCTGAAATGGGAGTGATTGGAGCCATTTAATGTTAATTGGAAGCTAATTTGGGACCTATTAATGTTAATTATGCTGAAATCATTTTCTAATAAATGATCTCTGCTCAACATTTCATCGACATCTCTCAGAATATTTTGAATCTGTGAATGAGGTTAATTTTCCCAAAAACTAGACATTCGGGGCTTCAATTTGATCCTAAGAACGAGACAATTCCAATCAGAATTGAGTCAGCTATGATTATTTGAAGTTGGCTTTACAGGCTGTTACAGCAGCTACGGGAAAACCGAATTTTGGCTAGCTCATCACTCCCACCAATCTTTCCATTTAATGCACCAGATTTCCCCCAAGGCTAAAATGAGGTCTAGATTCATGATACTTTGTTAACCCTCATTAAATGGTCTTCCATTCATATTTCCTTCACTACTACTATATAAATCCCCACCATCCTTCCTTCAAAAAAAAACACAAAAAAACCTCATCTCTTCATTTCTCTTGAGTTCTAGTGAAGTTGAGTAGTTTTGTCATATCTTGGTCTTCCTGAGACTTAAGGTATTGAGTGAGACTCACTCTTCCTTTCCTAACTCTTCTTTTCCTCCACCTTTAGGACCTCTATCAAGAGTATTCTCCTCCACCATATAGATCTTGCATGAAGGTATAATCCCTTTCCCTAACTTGTTTTTTTGTGTTGCCATGATGAGAATTTAGGATCAAAACATAATAGTAACTATTTAAATTCTCTTGAATATGTTTGAATATTCTTAAATGTTCTTATGTGTTCTTCATATGTTCTTGGTTGTTCATTACATGTTCATGCATAATACTAGCTTCGATCTTAAATCCACATAAAAAAAATGAAAAAGATGTTTGTTTAATAATTCTTTTAAATTCTTAAATTTAGGATATCACCATCCATACATATTCACTAAAGTTTATTTTTCAATCCAAATGACATGCTTAATAAATTGAATTAGGGTTTATCACATGCACATGCATTAAATTCAACATGCAAATTGATTGATAACATATTAGATGATGTGATATGAATGTTGGCCACCATAGTCTAGAAGACCGGTTTCACCGGGTAAGGTGGGTGCCTAACACCTTCCCACCTTGTAACATAGCCTCTGAGCATAGATCAATGGTTAGTAGATCAAATCCTTATACATGTAATTTTCTATTTTTAGATTGTAACTAGGAAACAAAGTCATGTACTTTATCTTAGATTATATCTAGGACCAAAACCATGTAATTTTCCTATGATTAATGTAAATTCAATTACAAATTAATAAAATGAGGAATTTTTCAATTTTGGTTTTCTTATTTATTCCAATAATTAAATAAGTGGCGACTCCATTGTAAAACTTCCTTAATCTAAAAGGAAAAATATAACTAGTTAAACTTCTGTTTTGAGAGGCAATAACACGACTTCACCCATTCGTGTGGGTTTCGCCCAACATCATAAAAAGGGGTCGGGGGCACAATCTCTCACAACATTATGTTGTAATATTGTTCATGCATCATATAGATTGTTATTTTCTATTGTTTTTGATCTAACTGTGTCTGATGCAGTTTGCCCTTGGGTTTTTCTTCTTTTTTGTCTTCTATCTGGTCTTTTCTGCTCTTTTGATAGTGAGAGGTTTCTGAGTGAGAAAAACCAAGAGACGTATGAGAAGCTGAACATTCATAGGAATGTGTGGGTTGAGAGGAAGGTAGTTTTGACCCGGAGATTAGGAGAAACTTTGAGCGTAAGGGCTGGTTGCCTTTGTTAGATGTTGATCATCCTCCTCTGGCTACTTTGATCAGAGAGTTCTACTTGAACCTCTTTGTGCACTCCAATGATTCCAACACTCAATTTGTGAGAAGTTGGATACGGTGTGAAGAGTACACCATTACTCCTATGATAGTGGCCTCTGCTCTTGGGGTGCCTAAGGTCTAGCATCCTACATATCCTTACGATGAGTCTCTTCCCATTGATGACATCTTGTCATATCTTACTGGGTTTTCTATCCAGTGGGGTTCTGATCCTTGGATCATCTCTCACAAGTTGATCGAGATTCATTATCTCTTTTTTTCAGATTTCTTGTCATTTTATCTGGCCTATCTCTCATTTGCATACTATTCCTATCGAGAGATATGCATTTTTGTATACTCTTGTCACAGACGCTCCTATGAGTTTTCCTTATCTTTTCATTTGTTCTTTGGTTGAGGTTCATAGGAGTAGTTCTTCTACTTATGCTCTTTTCTTTCCTATTTTTATTCATAGGATTTTGTTACATTTAGGTTTAGAGGAGTTTCCGGCGTCTGAGCCTGTTCATATCATAGCTCCTATAGGTGCCACCTTCCTTAGGCAGAGGGTTGCTTAGAGTTTCCGGCGTCTTCCTCTGGTGCACCTCCTCCTCGCCCTTTTTCTTCGTTGATCCGACTATTGCTGCTGATCCTTCACCTTCTGCTTCAGATGTTTCTAGCATTTGTCGTATGTTGGACACTGTCTTGATTGTTCATGCGGCTCATGGTCAGCTTTTTGTGGATGTGCTTGTCAAGCTACAGGCATTGCGTGCGGATTTGGCGAGTTTTAGACGGTCACCTCCACCACCTCCTTTTGATGATGAATGATTGCCCTTTGGCAATTCGTCACAAAAAGGAGGAGTACATATGGATATGAGATTTTGTTGATAGGGGGAGTTTTTATTGTTTTGGAGTTGTGGAGCTTTAGATTGTATCTAGGTGCTTCATCTTGTATTTATATTTTTTGGCTTATGATGTATTTTTGTTTTATTTGAGTTGTCTATGATAGGGGGAGATATTATGATGTGTTTATTTATGTTTTTTGTTTCACATTGTGCTACATTGATTATTGATTTATATTTATGAGGTTATTTATGATATATGTCTTGTAGTTTATGATTATGTGAAATCAAGAAGTTGTTTTGTTTTACTTGTATTTTCCACACATGCGTTTATGTGTTTGTTAAGTGTTACAGGAATATACAGGTTGATTAAGTCGTGTTGTTGTCTACACTTGCAACTGATAGATAGTAGTTAGATTGAATTTGTTTTTGTCGGGCAATGTTATTGTAATGGACTGTTTCCGTAAACTTTGAGCATGTTGTTTATTTTGTGTTTTGTCACGGATTGCCAAATGAGGAGTTTGTTGGGTTTTAAGACTTTAGGTTTAAATGTATTAGAACTTCATTTTGTAATGTTGGCAAACCATGATTAAAATGTTTAGTTTTGTTTTAGACTTGCTCAAAGTATGTTTATGTCTAAAGTTAGAATCGAGTGTACTGCAGGATTTAGTGTATAGATCTGTCTAGCTTGATCGATCGAGAATTAAACTCGATCGATCGAAACTTGTACAGATTGTTTTTCTGCAAAATTTTCCAACTCAATCCAAGCCTGTTTGACGTGTGGGGTTTTATGTTTTGCCTTAAGTATAAAGGAAAAACCCTAGCCACGTTTTTATGTTGTTGTTTATGCTGTGTATGTGAATCTTTTGTGAGATCTCGAGGTGGTTGCCTTCACATATACTTAGGGTTATCAAGAATCAAGATTATGTCAAGAACTTGATGATCGTTTCAGTTGCTGCATAAAGAGTTTAAATATACATAAGTGGGAGTACTTGTGCTTGCTGTGAATCCAAGAAAGAAGTAGTCCGTGGACTCAGAGTTGTCATATGGTCGTGGTAGTAAATTTCCTACTCGAGGTAGTAATAGGATATTAGTGGTCTAAGTCATTATTGTGTAAACTTCAATTCTTTCATGGTGGATCTGTTTTACCTTGATGTTTGCCAGGTTAAATCCTCCCCAGGTTTTTTACCGGTTTGATTTTTCTGGGTTATCATATCATTATGTTCTTTATTTTCTGTACTGTTTTAATGATATGATTTATCTGTGTTAACCTAGATTTGCATAATTTACCTAAGTTAATTACTTGGCTAAATAACTAGATTAATCTGTTTGTATTTAAGGGGTCTAAAAATGTACATTATTTTAAATTAAATATCAACACGTGTTGATGTGTGATTAGCCCTTAAGTATTCGTTGCAATTGTTATTTAGAAACGCTTGGTATTTTTCCATTGGTCTCTAAATAATGTCAACAGGACCCACTAAATAGCAAGTGGCACTTTGTGATTGGTTGCAAAATTTCCACTTTTACAATCTTAATTAAAACATGGCCTGCAAAGAAAAAAAAAGAAAAAAAAAAAAGAAAGAAAAAAAAAGCTCTGTTAACCATTCAGTTACTTACAAGTAATTGATTACTTGTAGTCGTGCCCTCTTGTGCTTGTGCGTCGTCAACTTCGTGGAAGAAGACATGAAAGCAATTGCTAGAGAATAGAACATGGAATTAAGCTTATCCCAAAAAGGGAAAAAAAAAAACATGGAATTAAGAGTTGACTTTTTCTCACTCGCTGATCGGAAAGTCAAGGCTTTAAAGAATCTCAGAATATGCTATTAATTAATAAAATATTAATTAAAGAATTCGATTTGTTTTTTAAACCCTTCCTCTTAGTTTATTTTTTTTAAGTTCTATGCGATCACAACTATGTCTAAGGAGGTTTGACTTTATGCATTGTACTTTCAACTGTGTCTCTCTGTCGACTGTCTGTCTATCTCTCTATATGTCTGTCTGTCTATATCTCTCTCCCTCTTGCAGCCATGGCTGAACTTCACATGGAGAAGTTCGCAATGCCAAGTTCTTGCCCTTGTCTCAACTATCCAAATCCTTCTCCACCGCTCTAAGCCCCCATAAATGGCCTTCTCTCAAAGGCCATACTCTTTCCTTACGAAATATTATTCAAGATTTCACCGGTAATAATTATGAATGATATCCACTATAAATCATTACAGGAGAAGAGAGATCATAGTGTTTCTTGAGTTATCAACTATACTTGCTCGCTCCATCGACTCTTTCTTTATAGGGGCGCAATCAAGAAATTTGCATGAGTGGGTGGAATCAAAGTTGCGGGAGGAAATAAAAGCTCAAGTGGGTGGAATCAAAGTTGCGAGAGGAAATAAAAGCTCAACATAGGGGTGTCCAACCCACCCACCAAACCTGACCATACCCAACTTGCAGCCCCCGATCCAATTGCTCCAAAGGTCGGACGTGGGTCTGACCTCTAAAAACCCGACCCCAGCAGGTCAGTTGTGGGTCACCTCCTTCAAAACCTGTGACACCCAGCCTACCCGAAATACAACAATTCCAACGATTTCTCAAGCTTTCTAGCGACTTGTTCAGCTTGATTTGATGGATTTCCATGACCAAAACAGCAAGACCAGTAGAGATACACCAAATTTGGTGAGTTATCTGCATGATTTGGTGGAAATCTCATTGGATCTGACACGAGCTTTGCCAGATCTGGCTAAATCTCATAGGATCTTGGATAGATTTAGCGAGATCTTGCCGCTTTTCAGTGTTTTATGGCGGTTTTTGTTTCACTAAAAATCAATCACCATCCGATGGAAACCCGAACCATGAAACCCAACACTTTTATGGGTAGATTGTGGGATTCATAACTCTCCACCTGATCTGATTGGGTCAATTGTGTGTTGGACACAAACCTGATCCGAACCAACTTGTGGAAAGCCATAGCTCAGCATATCATAAATAGGTTGATATATTTGGGGTACGTATGTGAAACTCATCAAGGTAGCTGATTAGACTCTTCAAACTTCCCCCCATGGATTCCCACAAGAAGGTTTTATTTATTTATTATTTTTTTAAATAAATGAATTAGAGATTTCTTTCCTCTTAGCCCGTTATTAGTTTACATGAATAATGGAATATAAAGTGTGTTACCCTTTTATATTCATTAATTATTATTATTCGAGTAATGTTAGGGATACAAATTATTTCACTACATTTTTACAAACTACTGATGTGGTTTTTGCATTAATCAATAATTATTGGCAAATAAAAATGTGATGTTAATGGTAGTCTAGATTAGAACTAGTAAAAATTTGCTATATTAATAGTTTGTAAAAATGTTGTAAAATAGTTTATGGTTGTAGTATAATTATTATTATTATGATTTTTTTATCATTATTATTATTTACTTTCTTCTTTTTTTTGGGGCTTTTCATTTTTTATTTATTTATTTTATAACTTTATAACGAGTGAAACTGATCAGGGAACAAGAAGAGAAAAGGGGAAAAAAAGTGTTGATGGCATTTTTCTTTTCAACAATTTTGGATTTATTGATTTCTTGGCTAAACGATTGATATATATGTGCTCATTTAGTGCGTGTTGATCCACGGTCCATAAGGTGCTAATTTAAACCGAGAAGGAGCATTGTAATTAAATTAGTTTAAATTTAGGGGGGTTAAGTTGCAAAAATGCAAAAATTGTATGGATATATTTACACTATCCACCCTATGCTTAAAATTTTATATCTATTTACACTCCCTCTCTAAAAATAGATTGGAGTTTGAGGATTACTCATATTTAGTTGGAACAAATTAAGCATAATAATTTTCTAAAATGCCTTTAGGTGTACTAAGAAAGTTAAGCTCAAATATATATATAAACTAGTCGCTAACCCGTGCAATGCATGGGCTAGTTGTGAAATTGGATTACTTGTAAAAGATAACTTGTCTAATTTACTTAAAATTTATTTAAGGAAAATCAATCCTAATTTGATCAAAATTTATTTAGTATTGGTCTTGTTGGATTAATAAATGAAATAGTATACTTGCATTTGTTTATAGTGTAATATGAGGCTAGTCATACCACATTAACCACTTTATCAGGATGTTAAAAAAAAAGCGAAGAAAAGAAAAGAAGAACATTATCAAGCTTTTCAATTCAAAATTAACAATAATACTTCAGAAAGGAAGTCTTAATCTTAGCCAAAGAATAAATGAAACTTAGAAACTCATAAGGTCCAGGAATATTTGATAAATCAAAGAATATACATCCCTAAATTTGCCATGGTCATGTTCAGTTTAGGCCAAATATATAGGTTAAATTTGTTGTGTGGATTCTCTCTAGATTAATTCTTGGAGAAGTATATGCAAGTGAAAAACCCATAAACAACATTTCAAATCACATGAATATGGTCTAAGCATATTTGATACTCGAAGGATATGCATCCCTAAATTTGACTTGGTAATGTTTAGTTTAGGCCAAGTATATAGGTTAAATTTGCTTTTGTTGTGTGGATTTCTAGATTAATTTCCTAGATAAATAAAAGAATTACATGAAAAACTCATAAACAACATTTCAAACCACAAGAATATTTTACAGATAAATAAAAGAATCACAATGCAGCATACTATGCAACTTTCCTTTTTCTACATGCATTGATTTAATAACCATTCATGTATTTCATACTCACCCTAAAGCTATATTGTTTAGTTGTTTAATATTCAATGTACCTACCAATCACTCAACTCTTCCACAAAAATTCAACTTTCTTATCTAAGTTTTATTTGAATAAATTTTCATTGCTCCAGTTAATTGTATACTTTGATATAGATTTTCTATTTACACTCAATGAAGGCCAAACACGAAAAACATAATCTTTCATTACTGAACAAATGATACTATGATTCTATCATCAAATTCCTCTCATTTCCTAAATTATTAAAGCAAAATTTAACAACTATTCAAGTTTTGAGATAAACTAAGGAGAGAAACCTAGAAAACAGCATGAATGGACAACTAATATCTATATAAATGGTAACCACAAACATAATTGAAGGATCAAAGTCATGGGTTTCACTTCCCAGATTTATTGGCAAAAAAATTCATATTATGACCATCCACTATAAGCCCATCATATTCATGGGCAGTAAAAGTAAAGAAATAATTTTTTTTAAGAACAAAGAAACCATAGAGAATTAATAGCTTTATTGAATTATTCACCTCATACCTTGAAGAATGTTCACAAATTCTTCACTTAGTTATTTCAGGCCTTGTGAAGAAGTAGAATGTTTTATGGAGGGAAAGGTATTTTGCAGAAGCCAAGTGTAAGGAATAAGCTCCACCGCCACATATGGGAACAGAGTTTCAAAGAATAATAGCATGATTTGGCAAGGTGAGATTTTATAAGGCACTTTAGTAGGACATATAAACATGACCATGTTCCTATAATTGAACTGAAAGATATATAAAACAATCCCTACAGTATCTAAATTTTTTTTTTTTTAAGCCATCAAAACAAATTGCATTGTTCAAACATATTATGGTGCATACAGTCCTGTATCATACATACACATGAATTCATTTGTTGTTGAAAACGTAACTTGATCTAAAATATAACTCAATTAAATATGATTATGCAGGATGAGAATGGTATTAGATATTATCTTAAAATAAGTAAGATTGCAAGATTAAGTAATTTCTACTTGGCTCAAGACATACCAGCAATATTTCAAGATTAAAGAAGGTATTGTCATTCATCTCTTTGAAGGCTTATAAGATGCAAAGATAAAGTGCTTATAGTGAGGCTAAATTGTCTACAATACAAAAAAAAAAAAAAAAAAAATGACCATAGTGGCATAACTTTCATGAATATTTTAACCTCTGTCCTAATGCCTATGAGCCTATCTAATGTATATCAAAATGAGAAAAAGATTTTGTTGTGGCATAAGAATGTCATCAGAGAAATCAATGACTCATGGTAGGTAATTAGCAAAACTGGGAAAAAAATAGAGTTATTTTACCAATATGAATTTTAGTCTCATGCTGTATAGCAGTTGTCCTCAGCCTTATTGAAAATAGAAAGGTACCCAAAACCAATTTAATCCAAATACCCAAAAGGGGAAAAAGAGAGTTATTTTAGCAATATAAATTTAAGTCTCATTTCACTGCATTATTTGAACATGGTAGAAGAGAGTTCACTATTCTAATATGTTTTAACATAGTAGTAATTTTTTTTTTTTAATGGTAGTTCTCAGTGGTTGATCTTTTGTCTCAATGAGTCTTATGTAAAGGTCTGGAATTTTCAAACGATTTAGCTTGATCCAAAATCTACCAACTAAAAGGGGCAATTGATGATTAAAATTATAAATATTTTTTGAGTCAATCAAAAAAACAAACATATATGTATCAAAATCACAACACAAATAGGAACATAAAAATACAATGCATCCAATAATTTGAATTATCAAAACCTTCTACATCCAACTCATCAGTTTATGAATTCCATTTCTAATTCACCCATGATCCAATTCTATGCATCACATATGAAAATAATAACATATAACAATAATAAGAAAGTAATGCAAATCAGAAACCAATAACCAAAAACTAAAGAAAAATATAGAAGAAATTGTTGGCTGTACGCATCACATTGTTCTAATCATGCAGAAATTGATGGTCTCCTCTATGTGCTTGATCAAACCCGACAAAAATCACAATAAATTGCGGTGCCCGAATCGCAGATCTTGTTGTTCAATTGAAGGCAATAGCAAGAGTGTCATTGCTATAGCTTCCTTTGTTCTTTCAACCGTACAGCCAACTCGGTCAGCATCATTGAGTCTCCTGTAAACCTTTCCCAAGTCTCTCTGAGTAGAGATTTGTACGGCTCAGTGCTTCTTCTCTCACAGCAGAGAGAGAGCCATTGGTAGAAGAGAAGGGTTTAGACATAAAAAAAATTAAAGGGGAAGGTCTGTGTTTAGATGAGAACGAAGAGACAGAGGAGGAATTGTCGAATGGGTAGGAAGGAAGAGACGTTGTGAGAAGAGAGAGTTATAGAAGATGTATTATAGGGTTTTGTTTTAAGTGGCAGAGAATTTTTTTTTTTCGGTTTTATAGTAAAATTAGATTTTTTTATTTTATTTTTTATTTAAGTAATGCTGACGTGGAAAATTGTAAGAGTTTCAAAAGCTTCGGTTATATATATATATATATATATATATATATATAGATTTGGTAAGGATGAGATGTAAAATTCATATTTTACACCATCTATTAAGAGATTGTCACATCAATTTTTTATTTAAAATTTAATACATCCTATCACACATAATAACATCTTAATAAACTTACAGTTAAGTTGAATTTTTAAATGAGTATTAGAACTGATTAAATGTGATTGTGCTTATTATTTAATATATAATATGATAATGTGACATGTCGGGATTAAAAGGGTGAAACTTGAGTTTTATACTACATTTTTATCACCAAGTTGTTTACTTCTTCCTTGAAACATGAAACCCTAACCCTAAATCAGATTTAAAAACAATCCTTCTTCGTTTGGTGATCTCCTCCTTCCCACTTTGGCAAGTTTATATATAAGCCATGTCTTTAACACAGTTTCTTTCATGGAGCTTAGTAATTGTTATCATTTGGGTTCAATCCTTGAGTGGTACAAATTCCACACTTCCTGCTTACTCTTCTCAACTCAAAAAACTTCTTTCTCTATCTCAAACGCAACTCAACTATATTATTTTTGCCTCTGATGCTGGAAAACTCTTAGGGTTTCTTCCTGGGTTTGCTGCTAATCGTCTGCCCCTTTGGCTCGTTCTTCTTATTGGTTCAATTCTAGGGTTAATTGGTTATGGTTTACAATATCTTGCTATAAAATTCCATATCACATTTCTATTGTCCTTCTGGTCATTCTTGGTACTCACTTTTATCGCAGGCCATAGCATTTGTTGGATGAACACTGTTTGTTTTGTTATCATTCAGAAGTTTCAGTCAAATCACCAAGTTGCTGCAGGGATAATAACCAGTTACCAAGGATTAAGCGCAAAGATCTATACAGATATTGTCCAAGTTGTTTCATCTGCACCTGCTGAAAGAGCTCAACACTATCTTTTATTGAACGCTGTCTTACCTATGGTAGTGTGTGTTATATTTATAGCTAACGTAGTAGCTCTAAATATTGATGTTGTTGAACTTGGAGGACCTAGAAACATGAGAGATGAGTTCTTTTTAATGTTTGTGATAACAGTATTTACTGGAGTTTATTCAATAATAAGCTGTAATTTTTCAAGTAAGATATTGCCTTGGGTCAATGCCACTGTCATCGGACTGTTCTTGTTAGCCCCGCTAATTGTCATTCCAATTGTAGAAAAAGTTAGAGAAAAGAGTAATGATGATTTACGCAGAATGGAGAAAGAGGTGAAAGAGGGAGAGTATGACAAAGAAGCCCAGGTTGTTGTTAGAGAAGAGATTGGATGGAAGTTGATGCTACAGAGATTAAATTTTTGGTTATACATTGTTGTTTATTTTTTGGGTCCAACTATAGGTCTGGTATTTTTGAACAACTTGGGACAAATAGTTGAAGCCCGTGGGTATACAGGAATTGCTTTGGTCCCTTTGAGTTCTTCCTTTGGATTCTTTGGCCGTCTCATTCCATCCTTTATTGACTACTATATAAGGTGCGTGAATCTTTGACCACTCTCTTATTTGTCTCTCTTTAACTACTATATATATGGGACATCATAACTGTTGAATAATGTTGTGATTTGGGATTAGTGTGCACGTAAACTAACATGAAATAAAAACATCAACACAAGATAACAACATTGAATGTGGTTCTCCCAACTTCAAGCCTATGTCAAATAAAATTCACTATCATTAATATGAATTACAACTACTCTCAATTAAACCTCACAAACCAAACTAAGAACTTCAAGTGCTCACACAAACAAATTAATTCTAAAACCTCACAATTCACAAACATAAACAAAACCTCTCACAAGCACAAACATAAACTAACTCACACACAAACTAACTCACAAATTTCACACATATAGACTCACAATCCAAAAGCCCTAATGTACCCAATAACTCTCTTACATAAAAATAGACATACACTCAAACTATTATTAGAAGAAACTCACTCCATGTTCATTGAAGAAACCCCTTTCCAACCCTTGCCCTCTACTCCTCTCTTCTCTCCCTCCATCCAAAAATAACATCGTGTTATAGTTTGTTAAATTTATACCCCCAAAACAAATAGTGTTTAACCAGTTTTAAGGTCAAATTGTTAATTAGATCAATTATATATAAAAGCCTTAGTTTAAACAAACAAACATACATATCATGCAAGAGTGGAAAATTAAATAAGACATGATATGATGACTTAAAAAACCTTATGAAACAACTTGTTTCAAAGGAAAAACCTAGGAGGAGCAAACCCAATATGAACAAATCCACCATTAGATAGAGATTTACAATCAAAATAACCCTATTAGTTGTAATTCTAACTACAGTTACCAAATTGAGCTTCGAATCCCATAGACGTTTCTGATATAGATATATTCTAAACATGAACCTCTAACACATGACTCCAAGATCACACTTGAAGGTTTTCTCCAATGTAGACCTCCAATCTACGACTCTAATATCACATTTGTAGGTTTAGATCCAACACCTTTGATGATTGGTTTGCAGCAATTTCAGATTGTATGTATATTGATTTATGGTATTGACTTTGAAAGGAGAAGGCACAAAACCTTTAGATCTCAAATGAGCAACTCCCAAAGTCTTTGAAAACGTGCCTCAGAGTTTCCTTTATATAATTAGTGAAGTAGGTCTAAAACCATAAACGTTTAATGGGTTGATGGGTTGAATTTCTGATTTTGCAGATACACATTTTGATTATTTGAACTTAAGTTTAGATTGGTTGAAATTGATGAAATTTCTATTATTGAATCAATAACTTTTCTATTTTTGCACACTAACTAGCTATACCTTGAGTATTGTCTAATCGTACTTCTAGACTCTATGAGCTATATTTAGACAAGTTTATGTTCGTGCGTTTGCCAATAAAACTATATGTTTGTTCATTTAGACCCTTTAAATAAGATTGTTTAACCTAATTAATTAACCAAGTTGATTATTAGGTTTATTATTCAGATCTAGGTTAAACAAGCATATATCATATCATGCATAAAAGCGGAAAAATAAATAACACCATGATATGATGACCCAGGAAAACCGATGAAACTAATCGTTTCAAGGTAAAAACTTGAGAAGTATTTGACCTAACTATTTTTAAGGTAAAGTAAATCCAATATAAGAGAATCGAAGTTTTTACAAAAGATTTAACCCTAAATCTAATGCTACCTCATGTAGTAACTTACTAATACGATCACGTGTAAACTCCAAATTCATAGATTTCTTCTCTCTTTAGATTTGCAGCAACATAAGCACTCTTGCTTGTGACTTTGAGATCCCACTCAAAGGTTTCAGATCACCATTAGTAATGATCTTGTTGCAGCAACTAGGTTTTACCAACGCTTGATTGTAGATCTTGCTTTGGTAGATTCTTGTGTAATTAGAAGGTACAAAATCTCTTAGATCTTACAAAGAGTAACATGCAAGTCTTCCAAAAGTCTCCAAAACATAGCTAGGGTTTCCCTTTTATATGTGGACAAGTTGGAATGAAATCCTAAACGTTTTTGTGGGCTTGAGCTTGATTTAAAAATCTGCAGAATTTCTTTTCTTGCAATTTTTAATCGATCGAGCCTAATTCTCGATCGGTTGAATAAGGCAAAAACTGTTTTCGTTTTTCTATAGTCAGTTGGACTAGAAACTTGAAACAAACACCTTTAAGTATTGCCTAACACACGGCCTAGACATGTTTTGTTTTCGGTTTGCCAATACATTTAAAATATGATTTTAAACATTTAAACCTAAATCTTTAGAACCTAACACTATACATGTATAAAACCTAACATAGTTTACTTTTAATAAAAAGTAGTTGCAAATAAGTCATGTACACTTAATCCCAAAATGCAAATATATTTATTTTCTTTTAGTACGTACCAATATATTCATGTTAAGACTATGTTGCTTATGACTAAAACTTGCAGTTTGATATATGTTTGAATATTTGAGCAGGCATAAAATTTCAAGACCAGCATTAGTAGCACTATTAATGGTTCCAGAGGCAGCAGCTTTCATCTTACTTCTCAGCAGTGCCAACACCTCCCTTTTTATCAGCACTGCCATTATAGGAACCTGTACTGGGGCAATTACTTCCATTGCGATATCCATCACGGCTGAGTTATTCGGGTCAGTTAATTTCCCTGCAAATCATAATATTATGGTTGCAAATATTCCATTAGGATCCCTCGTTTTTGGCCAGTTGGCTTCTCTTGTTTACCACAAGGAAGGAGTTCGAAATGGAGATGGAAAATGCATGGGAATGGAATGCTACAGAATCACTTTCGTCCTCTGGGGTTCTCTTTGTTGTTTAGGTTTTTTCATAGCTTTGGTCCTCTATGCTCGTACACGGAAGTTTTATTCACGGTGATATGGATAGTGTAGGCAGCTGCTGGTTGTGGTTTTGTACTATTGAACTTTCTTTGTAGGCTATTGAGAGAGTTGATTTGTATCGATACCAGTTGTTTCCTCAGCTGCTCTATTACTCGTAATTCAGAATGTTTTTTTCGCAAATTGTTTGTGAGCCAACTTGATTAGATGTTGTCAGATCTGTACTTTTGTAGCTTGCCGTTGCTCTGGCAATGCTTATGGTTGCCAAAATTTTAATCTCTGGAAAGTGGAAACCATCAAGTCTCAGCCTAATGCCAAGCTAATATATACTCCAGCCCTTATTACCGAATGCTCTCGCAGTTCAAGTGGACTGAAAATTCCACCGTCTTCAAAGTGTTGTGCGGTACTGGAAGGTATTGACAATCCATGTGCTTGTAAGTTTATCACCAAAGAAATTGAAAATCTTATCAGCTTGGTGAAGGTGATCTATATATCTGCATACTAGTTATTGTATCAAACAACTACTAATATGCAAATTTTATCACTTAAGACCATATCTTAGACCAAGATTTCTTGCATACAAAAAGCGATCTCTCTATACTGCCATAGAAATTTAAAAAAAGAAAAGAAAAAAAGACCTTCATCACGTTTCATTTTTTAACACCTTGCCCAATCAAGAAATAAATATTTTCCTTTTTAATCTAACCTTATTATGGAAAGAAAATTGTGACAATATATCCTCATTTTACTGTCCAGTTAGTATATATATCTTTACCAATTGCATGAATTCTCAATCACTAATTACATAACCAAAATTCTGACTGAGAGAAAGTAATGCTTGCCTTTGCAACGCTTACTACAGCTTGTTCTAAAAAAAAAAAAAAAATTCCACTTTCTATCAAATTTCATAGATCTATTATATTGTTATATCATAGATCTTCTCTTTTCTTAATTTTTATTTTGTAAGATCAAATTTAAAGTTTGTTTTTTTGTTAATTAAATCCTGACTACCAATGTCTTCGGGATTGTTGCTTCATGTTTCTAGAGTTCCGATCAAGACCAGTTTTGGTGTGTGTTATCCTTAAACGTGTATAGGAACCAATAACCAATAGGTCACTACTTGAGACGCTGGGACTATAAACGTGTCTAAAAGAACAGAAGGGTCAGCTCCTAGAGGCTGATCCAGCCCACTAATGGGTGCATAACTGGGCTACATGGGCCTGGATTAAACTTGGGTGGATCACCTTAATTGCATTCCTCTCAGAGTGATGTATTGCATGTTCAAGTTTGGTAATTAGATTCTCTAAAAAAGTAGAGAAAAAAGTTAAGTTTGATTATTGGGAGCTTTGTGCATTAGATCATATGTCCTCAAATAATGCACCTAATTGACAATGCCAAAATTTGAGTGCAATAAAAACTGAAGAAGCATATAAGGTTGGCTCTATGAAGATGTTAATTCAACTGATAGTATCACAATTAGACTTGCAAACATTAATTACAAACATGCATATACCAGGGAGGTTTTATACATGATGCTAATTATAGCATACTTTTCATTTATTTATCGAGACCCATGCATCCAGGCAATTATATAATACACACTATATAATATAAATACGAGAAGTATGGTCTAGAGTCTTTCTTCATAAATCTAGTTAGGACCCTAGAGAAGGGTATCACTAGCAAGAAATTGGCACATATAGGGACAGCTACTCTTGGCTTATATTTCAGCACCTTAAAAGCGTTTCAAAAACCTAATGTATCAGTGTGGCAAATAGCTATTGCATTAACTTTGGTCCCATACTCCCATCAGAGGACACCAATGGACCATGTAAGTCCCTGTGTCTGGCGAAAGAAAACAGTATACACATAGTTTTGCTGATGACATTACCCCTTGTTTACATTAATTCTTGTAATGCGATACTCTTGCTTCTTAATTTCTTTTGGCACTTGGGTTGAAAGTACTTGAACATTTTTTCCCAGCTTTGAAATACTAAAATCTACTAATGATTCTCCTGCAGTGCCTGGTGTCTCACACATCTCAATTGTGCCTTTTATCACCTTTGCTTCCACAGATTTTTCTTTTACCGAAAAGTGATTTAGAATTTCTGGTAACTTGTCACTTGAAAAGGGAATGGACTTTGCAACTTGATGAGGTAAGAAAGTTGCCCCATTTGCAGTATTGGTGAAGTGCAACTTCATATTTTTTTTCCCCGGACGCAAATCAGTTTCAATGAAAAAGTGGTGTAAACATTTTCCACGCTCTTAAGTTTTTAATTGCTCAAGCCATTAGGATGGGTGAGCCTCATATCTGGAAAAGACAATAAGAACATATATTTGTAATGCTTACCCATTTTCCATTTTGAGGGAGATAGAGGGCTACTAATAATAATAACAAACTAATTGGGTTTAAGTATGAAAATAGCACTTTTATTATCTAATCTAGATCTTTTGTTATTGACGCATTTCTTATATTTAAAATCTCTTTATCAATTTACTTAAAAAATGGAAGTAACAACTTAAAGTACCTTTTTATTGTATTTTTCCAAAAAAATAATTTTAAATTAAAAAACTTGAAATTTAAATATTTAATTTATAACATATTTATTGATCTTTAATCTATTGGAAATTGTTTCAAAAAAAAAAAAGTTTCTAAAAAGATAATCTTATGGAAATTTTGTAAGCATGAGAATATAATAAGAAAATTAATACAATTGTATATTTTTCAAAAAATTCACATCTAATAAAAAAAATACTTAGTGAAATTGTAAGTTGTAACTATTGGCTATAAATTAGTTTGTAGTCAAAATTTGTACATTCTATTCTTGTTAAAGTTATTTATTACAAAAGCTCTACAATTGAAATTCTTCTTTCTTATAAAAATATCAATATATATATATATATATATATATTCTTATATATATCCATTAAAAAGAGAGAGAAAAAAAATAATATAGGTTCATGGAGTGCCTCTTTTATGGGGTCTCAATTTAACGTGTTAGGCATTAATCTAAAATAAATAAAGGCAAACCATTAAAAGAATCTTGTAAGATAGACATCTGCTTTAACATTAAAAAGGAAATTTCCTTTTTAATGTTTTAGACCCCTTATAGCCGTGTTTTTACAAACCCACATATCACTCTATAGCCGCGTTTTGTAGAAAACGCAGCTATAGAGTGATCTATGGGTGTGTAAAAATGCAGCAATAGGTCCCGCATTTGTGGGTGTGTAAAAACATGGCTACAGGGGGCAGAAACCGCAGCTATAGAGTGATTTGTAACCGCGTTTTTAAAAACGCAGCTCTAGAGTGTTGCAAAGAAAAAGAAAAAGAAAAAGAAATACTAACTCATCTCTGGATTTTGCAAACACGCTTAGATTTAAGAAACCTTTTAGGATCACGTTTGGTAGATTGTAATAGACCTTGTAATGCAATCGTTATTTCTATAGTATATTTATTAAGTTGTTTGATTATGTTTTTTTATTAAAATAAGGAATAACTATTCTTTATTAAAAGTTTTGAATCCCTATTCCCTATTCCTTATTCCTTAACCCTTTAAAATTAAACTTAATTCCCAACCCGCCCCCACCCACCCCCCCCCCCCCCCCTTCTTTTAGTTGTTACTATCCGTCATGCAGCAGCAACTTTTTCTTCTCCTTCTTCCCCCCTTTCTAATTCTATTGCTTGCTGTGGTCCATATTTGTTTTGCTGTATCCACGAATAAGGTTTTTAGATTTCCATATTTTCTACTACACTAGTAATATTTGACAGCAATTTTTGCAACCGATTTTGTATGTTTTGTTCCTGCTACTAGCCATGATAGTAAATCTCAAAATTTGAGCACATTTGAGGTGCTTGAACCTATTGCTCTTATGCTTCAATGATATTGATATTATAATAAATTTTAAAAATCATGATGATTTCCAGTGATATTGGTATTATAATATCACCTTCTTTTTTATTTTATTTTATTTTATGAATCATGATAGGAAGAATAAGATGTTAATTTTATAAATAAGGGTATTATAGGAAATTTGGTTTAGACATGCTTTCATTCTACCAATTAAATACATATTTATATTTCTATTCCTACGTTATTACTTGACAATTGAATAGTAATATTTATTCAATTATAACATCTTGTATTACTTGTAATATTTATTCTTATTTCCACAATCACCATTACAGTGTACCAACATGTCCTAAGTGTTTGAACTCAGAATTGTAATACCAGTTAGCAAATTTAAACAAAATTAGATATGCCAAATCCACTGCATTCATTAAAAAAATTAAAAATGGACTCCTTGATTTTTGTAATTTGTAATAAATACTGCAACAAATGAATTAAGAAATTAAATTGACATATGGCACAAAATTAGACCATAATTGAAATCTAGTTGAATTTTATCTCAATTTTAACTTTATATATATATATATATATATATATATACTATTTATAAGAGAATTCCCTTTCTTAATCTGTTTTTTTTTTTTTTTTTTTTTTTTTTTTTTTTTTTTTTTAAGGTAAAAAATACTCTCTAGTATCTAATAACGTTTCTTACAAATGTTTTAGGAATATGGTCAATAACGTCACACCAATTCCCTTTCTTGAACTAGACTTTTATTTTATTCAAAAAAGATTCTCATCAATAAAAAATGACTTCATTTAGAAATAGGGATAACAATGTCAAATACCAAATTTAAAACACACGTTCAAAAAGAGAAATCCTAAAATTTAAGTTTTTTTTTTTTTTTCCCTAAAATTTCTTTCACTCAGTGGCGGTGCCATATACAGGTCAGGGTGTTCCCAGAAACACCTTGACCTGAAAAAAATTAAAAAAAAAAATTTATATTTAATCTATATTAGGAACACCCTCAATCACAAAATTAGGAACACCCTCAAATTAAAAAAAAAAAAAATTATTTGTTCTACTTTCAAGCCAAAAAAAAAATTTTTGAACTAAAATCTGGAAAAAAAAAAAATTTTGGTAACAAAGCCAAGCCCATTGCCCACAGCAAGCCAAGCCTAACATAATACGGAGGTAGCAAACCCATGGATTCTCACCCAAAAAAAAAAAAAAAAAACCAGTATAGAGCAAATCAGAAATCAAACCACGGTCACGTCATTGGCAGAGAAAACCAAACCCCAATACAGTCTATACAGAGCAAAAGCAAACCAAACCCCATTACCCAATACTACAATACAGCGATACAGAGGTGTTTATTAAAAAAAAAAAACCCAATACAGAGCAAACCAAACCCCAGACCCAGAGCAAACCAAACCCACGGTGAGACGGTCACGTCACTCGTCGTCCTTGTCTAGTCGTCGTCGCTCACTTGCCCCTCGTCGCTTGCCCCTTGTCGCAGATCGTAGATCACAGATCGCAGATCGGTCTCGGCTGCTTCGGTGCTAGGCCTCAAGGTATTTCTCTCTTTTTCTCTCTGACTCTCTCTCAGTCTCTCACTCACTCACTCTCTCTCTCTCTCTCTCTCTCTCTCTGAAATGAAAAATATGAATGTCTGATGTCTCTCTCTCTCTTTATTCTAGTCTAAGTTGTCTAACTCAGTAACTCTCTCTCTCTCTTTCTCTCTCTCTTTTTAACTGTAAGACTCTGATTGGCTGCCGAATCTTTACTCTCTTTTTTTTTTTTTTTTTTTTTTTGAGAACCAATCTTTACTCTTTAACTTTATTTTGCTTTTTGCCTTTTTTTTGGCTTTATCTTATCTGTTGTTGTTGGTCAGTGACCCAGTGTGGGTTGGTGTTGGTGAGATATTGATTATCTTTTAGTGTAATGTGTATTGTGATTGTGAAATTTTCTGATTGGTAGGTTGTGATTGAGGGACAACTTGTGCTTGTCTGTTGAGTGGGGCGGGGGTAGATGGGCTGATGGGCACATAGGGCTGGGTAGTAAATAATAATTAAAGCAGTGTAATATGCTGCACATTACATTGCTTTAATTATTATGCTGCACATGGGATGTATAATATTTGGCTCTTTTAGTGTAATGTGCATAAGGGACTAAACAATATAACAAATTAAAGCAATATAATTAATGACAAACAAATTAAAGTAATATAGTTTATTGTTACGTTAAACAACAATAATTAAAGCAGTATAATTAACCAATACATTATAAAAGACAAATAAATTTGAATTATGTTAGGCTAAATAATAATTAATAATTTTATAATTAATGAAACAATAATATAACAAATTATAGTTTGTAGCTTGTAACTTGTAACATTGATAATGAGACTATTATGCAACGATTTCAAAATATGAAAACTTGTATAAAGCAATTGTAAATTCTATGTATTTGCGTATTTTTTGATTGTTGTTGTTGTCAATATATAAAATTTTCTTTTTATTAGATTATGTAATTTATGCTTGTGGGGACAAGGGCCCAAATTTGTATAATGGGCCTTGTGCCCTATTTGATGATATGAATACGTCTGAGGAGGAATAAATGATTGAAGAGACTCCAGAATGGAGGATCACGTACGGAAAAGGTGGAAGAATACAGTCCGAGGAGGTTATCCTTCCCGGATATGATTAATATCGGTCAAGCAAGTACATGGGCGACTTAGGTGACCTTCCAGGAATGTCCAACGATAAGGATGAATTTCATGCACGTACAAAGAAGATAAGAATATAGAAATATCTAAGAGAAAGGCTGCTACCATCACGTTAAATGCACTACAACAACTTTTCTGGCCGCATTTATGTGGAGAAGACCCCTGAACAGTGCAATCTCAACCACCACCGTTCATAGAAAGCCAAAGAAAATGTCTAATGGGACATGTACTTGAGTGAAGGTTTAGATAAATAACAAGTGTACGATCGAGATGGTCTGAAAGGAAACTATATAATGTGAAGAACCCCCCATAAGAGGAGGAGGAAAAAAACAAAGTAAAAGAAAAGAGAAAAAGAATTACTGTAGCACTAAGGGTTGTATTAGCTTTCAGGAACAATGATCCAAATAACAGTTCATCTCCTCGGACAACCATTTCATCAAGTTTTATGTAGGTTTCTATGTTTGTTGATATTTTAAATCCTTACTAGCCGTTGTCCCATTTGCTAAGAGTTCAGCTCTTTCACCCACTCTCTACAAATCTATTGTATTGGGCTCATTGGGCTCATATCCCAACTTTTTTGGGCTTGGGCTACAAATCGTGACCCTACAATGCTTGTTGAGGAACACCCTGAAAAAATTTCCTAGAGTCGCCACTGCTTTCACTTTCATTTTTTTCCCTTAAAATTTAGCCATTTTTATTCTTTTTTTCCTTCATGTTGATCTTTTTATTTTCCCTAAAATTTAGTTTTTTTTTTCCCTTTATTTTTCGTTCGAATAAAACACCATTAGTTAAAAAAATAAAAATAAAAACCTTTTACCCACCTTTTTTTTATATGTTTTTTTTAAAATTAAAACAAACATGTTCTATTTGAATTCAAATTATTGCTACTTTAAAAAAGAAATACTAATCCTTATCCTAATCTTTTCTCTATATTACTTTTATAATTATTGCAGGGCCCACTACAATACTTTCAAATACATGTTTAAAATATAAATTACAGTTACTTTATTTGTTAAAAAAAAAAATACATGTTTATCCTTTTATTTGTTTGAGAAAAAAATAATCATATTCATCTTTTTGATTTTTTAAATATCTCATTGTATACGCAAAGCATATGAGATGAGGTTAGTGTGTATATATATAATGATATATTGAGATGTAAGAAAGTAACACTCAAACTAGAAAAAAGACGGGTTCAAATGTGAAAAATTTATAAGTTCAACTAAATATAATATATGAAAAAAATTAAAGAGATATATGGCTCATTTTTGTTGCTATTGTTTAAACAACAATTTTAAATGTTTAAACAAAATTACACTTATTTTTACATATTTTATCATTAACGTATTTTCAAAAAATACAAATAACGTTACGAGAAATCTCTCATCAAACGGCGCATACTCTTTCAAATTTTTTAAAATTACAGGTTAGGATAGTCCAAAAATGGAATAAAACAAAAATCTATTTTGGGACAATGACAGCATGCATCTATTTATAACGTTTACGTAGAACTTACAAGAACTTACAAGAAGCGCTTGACAAACCACGTAGCTGCTTTCTCTTTAAGACAATATATATTTCCAGGTTCCTTCTCGGTCAGCAAGACCTCAAAAACACCATAGTACGTGTGGTCTTACATCATGTTTTTTGCTCTGGTAATTAAATAATGCCTTTGTTAAACCCGCATGGGAGTGTGTATTTATGTGTTATTATCCTTAATCCTTAAATAAAACACAGATTCTTATCAATTCCAATTAACGAACTACCTCAGTACCCAAATGTTTTGTTGTCCTCCAAACACATTATTTGGCAAGTAATTAACCGACGATCCAACCACTCTCTATCATCCTAATTCATGCGATATATCCAAGACAATATTTCTTTCATGGAGCCTGGTGGTAGCTCTTATTTGGCTTCAATTGGTGAGTGGAACAAACTCGAACTTTCCTGCTTACTCATCCCAACTCAAACGATATCTCTCTCTATCCCAAGTTCAACTCAACAACATTGTTTTCGCTTCTAATGCTGGAAAAGTCTTGTTTATTCTTTCTGGAATGGCTGCTAAACGTTTACCCCTTTGGCTTGTGCTTGTTATTGGTTCGATTCTCGGGTCGATTGGTTATGGTTTGCAATATCTTGCTATAACATTCCATATTTCATTTCTATTGTACGTCCTTCTCGTCAATCTTTGCGCTCACTTTTATCGCAGGCAATACCATTTGTTGGATCAACATGGTCTGTTATGTTGTTATCATAGACAACTTTCTGTCTCATCGTCAAGTTTTAGTAGGGATAATAACTAGTTACCAAGGATTAAGCGCAAAGATGTTCACAGATAGTCCGTGATGTTATGTCATCTGCACCCGGTAAAACAGCACAAGACTATCTTTTATTGAACTCTATCTTACCTATGGTGGTGTGTATTATAGGTGCTGGAGTACTAGCTCTAAAAATTGATGCTGGAAAATCTAGAAGCATGAGAGTTGAGTTCTTTTTAATGTTTGTGATAACATTGACTGGACTCTATTCAGTGATAAGCAATAGTATATCAACTTATAAGATATTGCCATTGGTTAATGTCATTGTCACTGGACTATTCCTATTAGCCCCACTAATTATCATTCCAATTGTAAAGAAAGTCGCAGAAAAATTTGCAGGGAAATGGGATAAAAATACAGAAAAAGAATTGTGTGCAGAAAAGATTAATGGTGATGTAGGCAAAATGGAGGAAGGAGTGAGAGAGAGGGAGGATGACAAAAAAGCTCCTAAGGTTGGTGTTAAAGAAGAGATTGGATGCATTTTGATGCTACAAAGAATGGATTTTTGGTTGTACTTTTTTGTGTATTTTTTGGGTGCATCTCTTGGCCTGGTATTTTTGAACAACTTGGGAAAAATAGCTGCATCTCGTGGGTACTCAGGAACTGCTTTGGTCTCTTTGAGTTCTTCATTTGGGTTCTTTGGCCGCCTCATTCCATCCTTGGTCGATTACTTTTCAAGGTGACTCTCTTACACTCTTCTTCTTCTTTTTTAATTGAGCAATGCTAAAATTACAACTTTTGCCATAACTTATTCACGTGGCAAGTCGTAAGTAGTGGAGTAAAAGTGGTGGGTCCACAACTTTACCACTCACGACTTATCATGTAAGTAAGTTGTGATAAAAGTTATGATCCTAGTATTTTCCATTTCAACTATTATATAGGACATCATAATTGTTGAATAATGTTGTAGTTTAGGGTTAACAATAGCACACGATCTTGATTCTCTTGAGTTTTTGAGGAATTTTATACATAAGAGTTCTTAAAATTTCGAACATTTTTTTATATAATATAAAGGTCAAGATTGTGTCACGATTGACCTTCCACTAGTTAACAAAACTCTTAAAATAATAAAATATTAGTGCAAATAAAACAAAAAGAAGTTAGTTTCTCCTGCCAAACTTCGTCATCTTCTACATGAGTCAATCTCTCTCTCTCTAGACATTGATAAAAAATGAATTTTTTGGACATAATTGTTTCTAATTCGGTTATGAGCTTTTACATTCCCTTTATTTGATTATTTGTTTGTTTTCTTGGGTGTGGAGATTGTTGGGTAGACTATTTGTTTGATTTCCATAAGTGGCTATTGAAAAATATTTATGTTGGCTAGAAAAAAAATACATTGATAAAAAAGATATTGGAATTAGAGGATTTGAAAAAAAAAAAAAAAGGCAAAATGCAAAGTGCGCCCTTTAAGTTTGACCAAAATTCATTTCGATCATCTAACTTTATTTTTGTTAAACGATCTGTTTGTTTTGATAAAAAACCTTATGTAAATATAATTTTTCATGTTTTTCAGTATTTGGCAACATCAGAAAAAATTAGTCAAAATAAAACTATCTTTAGTCAACAGAAAAAGAATAACTTGTTTTTAAAGATTATTTTTCATTTTTTTTTTTTTGGGTGAAAAACAACCCTATTACACAGTAAGTTAAATAAAGGAAGTTAAAAAATTGTTTTTCCAACTCATTTAAGGTTGCTACTAAACATAAGAAAATGAAATAGTTTTATAAAAAATACTTTTTGAAAAATGACTTATTTTCTAGAAAATATAATCTTTAAAACAAATAGAGCGTAATTGAGTTCTCTAACTTTCGAAGTTATTTACTTCAGGCATTTTGTCTTATTTCATTAAAAAAATTACCATTAAATATTCAATTAACTAATGCATAAAGAATTTTTGAAAAAAAATTCTTACAAAAAATTCTATAAAATATTTTATTAATTATAGATTTTTTTCATGTGAAGATAATATTTTAAGGGCAATTTTTTTAACAAAATTGTACAGAAGGCTTGAATTAAATAAATTTAAATTTTAGAGGATTCAATTAAATAAAATTAAAGTTATAAGACTGAACTTAATTTCAATGAAATTTAGAAGTTACAATTTACATTTAAAAAGAAGAAGAAAATTGCCTTCAAAGACTACATGTTTATGCTCTATTTTAATATTCATTGCTTTGAAAACACACAAGGTACATATAATTTATTTTCTTTGCTATCTTAGAGCATCCATAGCAGTGGAGCTAAAAATTTAGCTATTTTGCACCAAAAAAAGTTATTTTATCTATTTTATCTACACACATGCTGCAGCAGTAGATCTATTTTAGCTTTCAACACAATAAAATAATATAAACATCACAATAAAATAAAATATCTACTACAATAAAATAATATATCCACACAAACTTCCCAGATTTTCTTAGAGTTTCTTGGTAGCCAAACATAACAACTCACACCCAACACAGCACAAACATCCACCACCACCACCACTAGTCCACAGCAGGAAAAAAAAAAAAAAGAAAAAAAAAAACCAAATCCTCAATCCAGACTAAACAAAATCGCCAACCGGAGACAAACCTAGCACAAAGCGGAGACAAACCCATGCGTCGATGCTGCCCATGCTGTTAACATCCTCGTCGATGCTTTGGTTTCCGATTACACTACATCTCTCTCCCGACTTCAATCTCATCACTTTACTCGTGGGTTTGAGGTGGATGGCAGATTAGCGATGTGGGTCTGAGGCGGATGGTGGCACCGGTTTGAGGCTGATCAGTGGCTTGGGATGATTGATGGGTCGGTGAAGTCGAGCTTTGGTGGCGGCGATGTTGAGGATGAGTCGGGCTGGCAATGGCAAACAGAGTGAGCTTGAGAGACCAAAGTTGAGAGAGTGAGAGAGATGAGCTTCAGATGAGATGAGAGTGAATGAGAGAGAGAGGCACAGTGTGATAAAAAAATGAAAAAAGAAGAAGCAAGTTGTATTATTTTAATCCCCAGATGGAATAAAAAATTATTATTTTTTAGCTCTCAGCTACAGTACACATCTATCTATAGATGTGCACTGTAGCAATGAAGCTAAAAAAAATAGCTATAGCTCCACTGCTGGATAGTGGTTTTTTGTGTTTTGGTGGAGCTAAAATAGCTATATAGCTATTTAGCTTTACTGCTGCAAGTGCTTTCACAATAACAAGGAAGGCGTTTATTTATTTATAGTAAGATAGAATTTTGAGGTCCACACTTTTAAAGCAATAACATTCACACCGGTGTAAACCATATCATCATGGAGAGAGAAAAGAAGAAGGGGATGATTTTTTTGTTGGTTTGCAGAATTTGTTAACTATGTACTCTATGTTTGGTCTAGCCGTCTAGGTGTTTTATTTTATTTAAAAAAAAAAAAAAACTATTATTTAGGAATTTTGTTAGTGGAATTCTAATGTGTCAAAATCTAGAAAAATTTATTATAAAATAAATGGTCAGGAAGAAATTCCAAAACCTATTATATATTTTTTCTGAATCAACCCTAGTTTTGATAGCAATGATCATGTCATCAGCATACCTAACATAGCTGATCCTCCCTTTCTTTTTTAATAAAGGAAAAATTGATTTTCAAATCAAGTTGATGCAGATTTGAATTCATTTACACGAACAAAAAATAAAAAATAAAAACATTAATTAAAAACAACAAAATTTAACATGGTTTAGCCAACTTCAAGTTTACGTTCATGTATAACTTCAATCAAAATTCATTATATCAACAATATAAATTACAATTGCTTTCAAGCAAACCCCACAAACCAAACTAACAAATTCACATTCTCACAAAAACAACACTCATAAACATCACAAATATAAACAAAATCTCTCACAAACACAAACTAACTCACAAGCCTCACATATATAGACTCACAATCTCAAAACCCCAATATATCCAATTAACTGCCTCACACAAAAATAGACATACACTCAAACTAATTTTCAAAGAAACTCATTCCTTCCCTTTTCTCTACTTCCTTCTCCTCTCCATCCATCCAAACACTATGTTGTAGATTAATAAGGAAAGGTTGCAAATAAGTAATTTACACTCAATCCCAAAATGCAAATATATTTATTTTCTTTTGGCACTGATGTATTCATGTAAAAACTATGTTTCTTAAGACAAAAACTTGCAGTTTGATATATGTTTGAATATTTTAGCAGACATATGATTTCAAGACCAGCATTAGTAGCAGCATTAATGACTCCAATGGCAATATCTTTCTTCTTACTTCTCAGCAGTGACAACATCTCCCTCTTTCAGCACTGCCGTTATAGGAACATGTACTGGGGCAATTACTTCCATTGCGGTATCCATCACCGCGGAGTTGTTTGGGACAAAGAAATTCTCTGTAAATCATAATGCGGTGGTTGCAAATATTCCATTAGCTAGGATCCCTCATTTTTGGAAATTTGGCTGCTTTTTTTTACCTTAAGGAAGGAAATGGAGATGGAAAATGTATGGGAATATAATGCTACAGAAGCACTTTCATCATCTGGGGTTCTCTTGGTATTTTCATAGCTTTAGTCCTATATGCTCGTACACGAAAGTTTTATTCGCAATTAGCTGCATAATTAGGTAGCTGCTGGTTGTGGTTGTAGTTTTGAACCTTCTTTGTAATCTATCTCGATAGACTTTATTCATATAAAAGAAAAGTTAATGAACGTTCCAAGGACATTGATTTATAAATTACTTTCAGAAACATTTTATGGAAAAATGAAAAAGTAATTGATTTTTTTTAGAGTTTTTTATATTTATTATTTTTCATGAAAATGATATTAAAATTTTTAAAATAATCCATTAATAGATGCCCTAAAAGCACCTGTTCCCTTTGTATAAATACTAGTTTTTTTTTTTTCTCTCTCTCTCTCTCTCTTTACTAGTAATGTATATCATTTTTTTTTTGATACAAAATCTTTGGAATGGTTGCTTTTGTAGGATTATATCTCCTTAAAGAGAATTTTATGTAGCCCACATTTGAGTGAAGATGAAACTCATGTCTTAAGTTTCTTATTTGTGAAAGTTACATGTTAGGTAACATCCTTTAGTAATTTTCAATTGGTATAACCTCTTTGGTTAATAAAATACCATGAAGTTACAATTTTTAAGCTCCTTGATAGAAGGAGATCTACGAAAAATTTTCATCTAAAAGGGTCCCTAGTCTAGCTTATATATATAGCTTGTGTTTCTATCAAAAGGATATATATGAGGTAAATGTCATAGATTAGAAGAGCCTTTTATATACACTATCATCATATAGTGTATATAGAAGAGCCTTTATGGTTGGAAGTATGTTTATTTCATTCCGCAACTCCAAATTTATCTTACTGTTGACACTCCATTTTGCAACCTGTATTTAACCTCACATGGAGGGTAAAAGGGTAATTTTGCCTTGGGAATGTGCATCTTGATTCTGGCCATTAGATCCTTAATCTCATTTCACCAAAATAATCTTGATGTCGTAACGATCAAATCGACTGGTCATAAGCCCTAATCAGACTACCAGATTGAAAGCTATCATCAAATCAAGTTTTAATGGCTGCGATGCACTATCACAAATTGAGTCCGACTATATGTGATTATGAACAATTGATTTCAATTGGTTATAAGTGTAATCAATTTGAGATCAATGATGTGTCATAATTTGATTGGTTAGGACTACATTTTATGGTGAGGTTGCATACACCTAATTAATTAGATAGTTAAACATTAATTATTCAATGAGTAATTTGTGCAATTATCTTTTAATTAGAGTAAATTTAGAATCAATTAAGTCTGAAATGGGAGTGATTGAAGCCATTTAATGTTAATTGAGAGCTAATTTGGGATCTATTAATGTTAATTGTGCTGAAACCATTTTCAAACAAATGACCTCTGCTCACCATTTCATCCATATCTCTCAAAATATTTTGAATTTGTGAATGAGGTTAATTTTCCCAGAAACTAGACATCCGGAGCTTCAATTTGAGCACAAGAATGAGACAATTCCGATCAGAATTGAGTTAGATATGATTTTTTGAAATTAGCTCTACAAGCTGTTACAGCAGTTGCGAGAAAACTGAATTTGGCTTGCTCCTCACTCCCACCAATCTTTCCATTTAATGCACAAGATTTCCCCCAAGGCTAAAATGAGGACTAGGTTCATGATTCTTTGTCAACCCTCATTAAATGGCCTTCCATTCATATTTTCTCCACCACTACTATATAAACCCCCCATCTCCTTCATTCCAAAGCACACAAAACCCCCCTCTCTTCTCCTCTCTTGAGTTCTAGTGAAGTAGAGTAGTCTTGTCATATCTTGGTCTTCCTGAGACTCAAGGTATTGAGTGAGACTCACTCTTCCTCTCCTAACTCTTCTTTTCCTCCACCCTTAGGATCTCCCTCAAGAGTCTCCTCCTCCACCATATGGATCTTGCATGAAAGTATAATCCCTTTCCCTAATTGTTTTTTTGTGTTTCCATGATGAGAATTTAGGATTAAGGCATGATAGTAACTATTTAAATCCTCTTGAATATGTTTGAATGTTCTTAATTGTTCTTATGTGTTCTTCACATGTTCTTGGTTGTTCATCACATGTTCATGCATAAACACTAGTTTTGATTCTAAATCCATATCATAATTCTTTCAAATTCTTGAATCTAGGTTATCACCATCCACACACATTCACTAGAATTTATTTTTCAATCTAAATGCAATGCTAAATGAATTGAATTAGGGTTTATCACATGCACACACATTAAATTCAACATGTAACTTGATTGACATATTGGATGATGTGATATGAATGTTGGCCACCATAGTCTAGAAGACTGGTTTCACTGGGCAAGGTGGGTGCCTAACACCTTCCCACCTTGTAACATAGCCTCCGAACTTAGATTAAAGGTTAACAGATCAAATGCTTATCCATGTAATTTTCAATTTCTAGATTGTAACTAGGAAACAAAGCCATGTACTTTATCTTAGATTGTATCTAGGACCAAAACCATGTAATTTTCCTATGATCAATGTAAATTAAATTTCAAATTAATAAAATGAGGAATTTTTCAATTATGGTTTTCTTATTTTTCTCATAATTAAATAAGTGGCGACTCCATTGTAAAACCCCTAATCTAAGGGGGGAAATATAACTAGTCGAACCTCCATTTTGAGAGGCAATAACACGACTCCACCCATTCACGTGGGTTTGTCCCAACATTCATAAAACGGGCCGGGGGCGCGGTCTCTCACACTTACAGCTTCCTGTTTCTAGAGTTCCGGTCAAGAATAGTTTTGGTATGTGCTATCCTTAAACCTGTCTAAAAAAACCTAAAAGGGTTAGCTCCCTTGAGACCGGGCTAGCCCACTTTTGGGTGTGTAATTGAACTAACATAGTTTGGGCTTGCATTAAACTTGGGTGAATCACTCTAATGGGGTGAATTTTGTATTGGCTATAAGATAACAAGTGAGTTCTCTGCACAATGATGTATCACAAATTCAAATCTGGTAATCAATCGCTTAAAAAAAAAAAAAAATTGGAGATAAGGTTTATTAGAGGGAGTTTTGTGCCCTCAAATAACACACATAATTTGACAATGCCAGGATTTAAATGCAATTAAAACTGAAAGAAGCATATAATTACAAACATGCATAGTAGCAGGGAGGTTTTATACATGATGCTAAATATTATAGCATAATTTCCCCTTATTTAGTTATTTTTCCTCCTGCATGCAGGCATTATATAACACACACTAGAAATACAAGAAGCTTGGTCTAGAGCTTTTCTGCGTACATCGATTTAGGAACCCAGAGAAGGGTATCACTAGCAAGAAAGTGGCATATAGGGACAGTTCCTGGCTTAACTTTGAGGACCTTAAAAGCGTTTGCAACTGATGCATCAGTGTGGCAAGCAGCTATTGCATTTACTTTTGTCCCATCAGCGGACACCAATGGAACCATGTAAGTCCCTGCGTCATGGATTTCATGGCAATAGAAAACAGCATACGCATAGTTTTGCTTGTGACACACAACCCCTTTGTCTGCATTAATCCTATGCACTCCTGTAATGCGAAACTCTTGCTTGTTAGTTTCTATTGGCACCTGGGTTGAAAGTACTCGAACATTTTTTCCCAACTTCAAAACGCTAAAATCTACTAATGATTCTAAGGATGTTGCACATACGCCATCTTCTCCAGCAGTGCCTGGTGTCTCACACATCTTAATTGTGCTTTTTATTACCTTTGCTTCCACAGAATTTTCTTTTACAGAAAAGCGATTTAGAATTTCCGGTAACTTGTCACTTGAAAGGGGTATGGACTTTGCAACTTGACGAGGTAAGAAAGTTGCCCCATTTGCAGTATTGGTGAAGTGCAACTTCATTTTTTTTCCCGGACGCAAATCGGTTTCAATGAAAAAATTGGTGTCAACATTTTCCATGCCCTCAAGTTTTTCATTGCTCAAGCCATGATTAGGAGGGTTGAAGAACCTCGTATCTGGAAAAGACCATTAAGAAGTTGACATATGTTGTCAAATGATGGATATATATAATAATAATATTATTACTATTACTACTATTATTATTGATCATTAATTGAACTAATTAATTGATCATTATTATTATTACTATTGATCATTAACTTAACTAGTTGGGTTTAAGTATAAAAATATAATGTGGTTGTGGTGTTAGTGAAAGGTGGTGTTGAGTAGAGAGCTGATAATGAATTGAAAAATAATAGAACTACTCTTCTTTTATCTCATATATAAACACAAAAAAAAAAAAAGGTATAAAAATATAAAGCGCTTTTACTATCTCATCTTTGTTATTTCTCATATTTAAAACCTCGTTATCAATTTACTTTACTAAATGGGAGCAACAACTTAAAGTACCTTATTATTGTATTTAGCCAAAAAAAACACTTTTTTTTTTTTTTTTGAGAAGAAGCCAAAAAACACTTTTAAAAAAACCAAAACACTTTTTTATATTCTATTATTTTTAAAGTTATTTATCACAAAAGCTCTACAGTTGAAAATCTTCTTCCTATAACAATATCAATATATCCATAAAAAGAAAAAAGAAAAATCAACGTAGGCCCATGGACTCATGGAGGGCCTCTTTATGAGGTCTTAATTTAACGTGTTAGGCATTGTGTTAATCTAAAATTAAAGTTTGTCAATAAATTTGATCTTAACATTATTTAACACGCATGTTCGTGCACACATGCACACAAGTTAATTTTTACTGTGTATTTGGATGAACTTTGTCGATTTCTTATTCATTGAAAGTGTAGTAAAAAAAAAAAAAAAAAAAAAACCAGGGAACTTAAAAAAAAAAAAGCCTAGGGGCCATTTGGATTGAGTTTTTTGATAACTCAATTCTCTGTTTCTATAACTCATAACTCAAAAATGGTGGAACCCATAGCAAAAAAGTTGTTTGCCAAACGATAACTCTGTTTCCATCACTCAATTCTCTAATTTTTGAGTTATGAGACTACAAGAAAATTGATCTTTAGCGACGGCATATAGTCGTCGCTAATGTTTTAAATATCGTCGCTAATTATATTGGCGACGAAAAATGTCGTCGCTAACTTTCGTTAAACGAAAGTGGTAACAAAAAAGTTTTTTAGTGACGATATTAAAGTCGTCGCAAATACAATACTATTAACGACGACGAAGTCGTCACTAATAGTGACAATTGTCGTCATAAATAACTCGAGAACCCAAAACGAAATGTCGTCGCTATTAGCTCATTAGTAGTGATGAACTTTTTTGTTGTTGCTAGTAGATTATTATTAACGATGACATTTTTGTTGTCGCTAATATGTCATTACTAGCGACGACGCTTGCTGTCGTCACTGATAATGATATGTAAGGGACCACAAACATGTCATCACTAAAAATTGAATATTAGCGATGATATTATTTGTCGTCACTAATGATTTGATAAAATATTAGCGATGACATTGTCGTCGCAAATAATATTTTACATTTTTTTTCTTTAAAATTTACGTTTTGAATTTTACATGGGTACCTGTTGGGAAATAACAAAGCACAATCTTGTGCACATAATGAGAAATAATAAACCACAATTCCACACATCACAAATACTCATAGAAGCATAACAACTGCTCAATCAATAACTACTAATAAGGAAAAATAATACCCAAGTGCAATATCATATACATAATTTAAATTAAAATTTACTATCTCAAATACAAATCAAATAATAATACATTTTTCAAGAAGATATACAACCAAGCTTGCAATGAAATGTATCTCCCCTCAACATCATCAGTAGCTCAAGGCATGCGAAATTTTAACCTGAAAAAAAAAAAAATATATATATATATATATATACTAATGTAAAAGTCAACTAAAGTAGATGACAAAAATGCGTACAAAATAGTTTTAACATCTAAGTAAAACTTTAACATTTTTATTTTTCAAAAATATCATAGGTGAGAAGATATGAAAGCTTTCTTCTTGATTTGAGCTTGAAACATCATTATCACTATATATTTCTTCTTCATGGTTGGAGTATGTATCCCATTCCTCATTAGACAAGTCATCATTGATGAACATACTTTCATCAAGTTGTACATATACATCATCAATAGCTATTAAGGTCCTAAATCTATTGCTAGCACATCATCTCTAAACTAAAAAGACAGCAGTCTAGCATCATAGGAGAATCTTTCTTTTGGAGAATAATAGAAAGGCAATAGCCATGTTGAGTCCCAATATCCCAGAGAGAGAGAGAGAGAGAGAGAGAGAGAGAATGTTTTTTCCCTACAATGTACAATGCACAATTCAATATACAATTTAAGGTATTTATTGTTCATAGTAGGCTACAAAAAAAGTGTAATCAATTATTACATGAGTTAGATATGTTTGAAAAAGCAAGAAATAATATAAAATTAGATTCTATACCATATTTTTATCTATAAATGGAGAAATTGACAAGAAGCTCAAAGTAATTCTACATTAGTTCTGCACACTCATACTAAAAAAGATGGAAATTTTGTGAGAGATGAATGACATAGGAAGTGGTTACATTTAGAACTCAAGAGTCAAAGAATAAAACTAATCCACTTTTTTTGAGTGATCTGTGTTTTTTATTTGTTCCCCCCTAGATATAAATAATTAAACTACTTCTCTCATCCCCTTGGTACATTTTGGCCATGAAGGAAATTATTGTGATACTTAATGGAAGTGGTTTGCAGTTTTAACGAAGATATACGGATATAGTTAAATGCATGTCTTTTTAGCCTATGAATTCATTTTATTTGTTACTTCAACAGCCTATTGAACTACATCAAATTTAAACATTATTCTAATAGCTCACGAGTTGTGAGTTGTGGTAGTATGGGCTCACATGTTTTTTCCTACCACTTACAACTTGCCATTTGATAAATTGTGGCAAAAGTTTTGCAATAAATTGTGGTACTAGCATTTTTCTTTAAAGAACTAGCTGATAAATATTGTGAATTCACAATGGTTATCACTTCAACAGCCTACAATGCCACCATCAAATTTAATCATTATACTATTAGCATATTTAGTAGATCAATATTAAAGAACTAGTTGGTGAATACTGTGAACATGATAATTAAATAAAACATGTAGCATTACCAACTAATAGATACTTACACTTGGAAATTGAATAAATCCATTATGTAATGTGCAGTACACAAATAGTTTTTTTTTTTTTTTTTTTTTTGAAAGCAAACAATTTTTTTGAAAGAAAAAAAAAAAACAATTATTTGTTTCAGTATGCCATTTGGTGCACATTAAAAACATATATGTTCAAGTAAACTATATCCTTTAAGCATTTCTTAAGTATTGAGCATCTATTTCAATATATCCTAATTAGGAAAATAATATTAAAAAAATCAAACATAAAAAAAACTATTCAATTTCCATTAGATGTTTAACCTTACTTAAAAGAATCAATGAAAACATATTATGTTGCAACTGTGTTTTAACTTTTAAGGGGTTTTGAATCTTAGCATAAAGAAATGCAGTACTTGTAGCTACGGTTTATCATATTACATATTTATTAATTTATTATATTATATATTATATATATATATATTAATTTAATGACAAAAACAGAAAAGAAAAGTCATACCTAGGGCCCACTTGTAGGACTTGGAGCAGACCTTAATATCAAATCTGTAAAAAAATTGAAGAACAAAGCAAGTTGATGAACTGATAAACATGAAGAAGAAGAAAAGAAAGAAAAAAATACAAACCAACGTAATAAACATAAAGAACTAAAGAAGAAAGAAGAAATTTATATTTATTAATTTATCATATTATATATCTATTAATTTAGTGACAAAAATATAGAAGAAAAGTCATACCTAGGGGCTAGGGCCTACTAGTAGGACTTCCAGCAAACCTATATATCAATTGGTGAAAATTTGAAAAGCAAAACTTGATAAACGTGAAGATGAATCAAAGAGGAAAGAAAAACTGAAAAGCAAACAAAAGATATAAAAGTGGCTGAGAAAACAACCAACTGAGTGACTGAGAAAAATATGGGGATGATGCACTTGAGATCCGTAACATTAGGTAGTGCTCTTTTTTATCTTCTTCTTTTCTTTTTTCTTTTTTTTTTCTTTTTTTTTTTAACTACATCTCATGAGTTATTTTGACAGAAACTATATAATAATGCTAGTGATACAAACTATTTTATAAAAAAATTTACAAACTGTTGATGTGGTAAGTGATTATTGACAAATGAGAAAGTAATATTAATGGTGAGTCTAGATGAAAAACTAATAAAATATTAGCTACATCAACATTTTGTAAAAATATTATAAAATAGTTTGTAACTATAGCATAGCATTACTCAAAACTATATCTATTGTGGCATTCATTTGTCACAATAGGGCATATATTATGAAAATTTACATTGATGAAAACCAATAAAAAATTAGCTACATTAGTATTTTGTAAAAATATTTTAAAATATTTTGTAATTGTAGTATTACTCAAAACTATATCTATTGTGGCATTCATTTGTCACAATAGAGCATATATTATGAAAGATTTACATTGCCTTCGTAGAAACACAATATTGTGACAACTATTATGCTTCATCACAATAAGGTTTTTTTTTTTTTTTTTTTTTTTGCTAATAAATTTTATTGGTGGGGATATAATAATTTGTGAATTGACAAATTTTATTATTTTGGCTCATATATAATGTATTATCACTTCTGGGTTTAATCAATTTGAATATGCATGTTATAAATATATGTTAATTTGATTTATTTAGTTAGTTTTTCTAAATATTATTACATATTTGATGATTAAATTGGTTATTAGTTGAATATATTATGATTTTATAATGAATATACCATTCATATATGTATATTCATAATTTTATTAAGTATTTGTGTATCTTACGATATATGAGATAGGTACACAACACATTTCCATCACGTGCCATACTTAGATTTGGAATCTAATCGTTGGATTTGAAGAGTGTAATGAAAGGTTAATTCTGGTGAATTATGGTTACAATCAAACGGTTAGATTTAGAGAAAGACGTGGTCAAAGTTTAGTTAAAGTTGGTCAAACCCAGTCAAACTTAATGGATGGTCCCGATACCACTGGACATGGTGAAATTCATATTCAAATCTTGGTTATTGGGATTGAAGAGTATGACGACATACTGGTGTTGATGAAATTTGAGACCAATTAGATGGTCAGATTGAGAGAACATAGCCATATAGGCACACAACACATGTCCATAACACACCATACTTAGATTTGAAATCTAACCGTTGGATTTAAAGAGTGTAATGAAAGTTTAATTCTTGAAAATTATGGTCACAATCAAACGGTTGACTTTAGAGAGAGACGCGGTCAAAGTTTAGTTAAAGTTGATCAAACCCAGTCAAACTTAATACATAGTTCCGAGACCACTGGACTTGGTGAAATTCATATTCAAATCTAGATCATTAGGATTAAAGAGTATGATGATATATTGGTGTTGGTAAAATTTGAGACCAATTAGATGGTCAGATTAAGATAACATAGTCGTACACGTACACAACGCATGTCCATCACAACCATACTTAGATTTCAAATATATCCGTTGGATTTGAAGAGTGTAATGAAAGGTTAATTCTGGTGAATTATGGTCACAATCAAACAGTTGGATTTAGAGAAAGGCACGGTCAAAATTTAGTTAAAGTTAGTCAAACCCAATCAAACTTAATAGATGGTCCTGAGACCATTGGACTTTATGAAATTCATATACAAATCTTGATCATTGAGATAGAAGAGTATGGTGACATATTGGTGTTGGTGAAATTTAAGACCAAATGGATGGTCAGATTGAGAGAATATAGTCATACAGGTACACAACACATTTCCATCACACGCCGTACTTAGATTTAGAATCTAACCGTTGGATTTGAAGAGTGTAATAAAAGGTTAATTCTGGTGAATTATGGTTACAATCAAATGGTTGGATTTAGAGAAAGGTGTGGTCAAAGTTTAGTTAAAGTTGGTCAAACCCGATCAAACTTATTGGATGGTCTCGATACCATTGGACTTGGTGAAATTCATATTCAAATCTTGGTTATTGGGATTGAAGAGTATAACAACATATTGGTGTTGATGAAATTTGAGACCAATTAGATGGTCAGATTGAGAGAACATAGCCATATAGGCACACAACACATGTCCATAAAACACCATACTTAGATTTGAAATCTAACCGTTGGATTTAAAGAGTGCAATGAAAGTTTAATTCTCGTAAATTATGGTCACAATCAAATGGTTGGATTTAGAGAGAGATGCAGTTAAAGTTTAGTTAAAGTTGGTCAAACACAGTCAAACTTAATACATAGTTCCGAGACCACTGGACTTGGTGAAATTCATATTCAAATCTAGATCATTGAGGTTGAAGAGTATGGTGACATATTGGTGTTGGTGAAATTTGAGACCAATTAGATGGTTAGAGTGAGATAACATAATTGTACATGTACACAACACATTTCCATTACAACCATACTTAGATTTGAAATATATCCATTGGATTTGAAGAGTGTAATGAAAGGTTAATTCTGGTAAATTATGGTCACAATCAAACGGTTGGATTTAGAGAGAGACGCGGTCAAAGTTTAGTCAAAGTTGGTCAAACTCAGTCAAACTTAATAGATGGTCCCGAGACCACTGGATTTAATGAAATTCAAATTCCAATCTTGATCATTGAGATAGAAGAGTATGGTGACATATTGGTGTTGGTGAAATTTAAGACCAAATGGATGGTCAGATTGGAAGAACATAGTCATACAGGCACACAACTGATGTCCATCACAAGCCATACTTAGATTTGAAATCTAACTGTCAGATTTGAAGAGTGTAATGAAAGGTTAATTCTCATAAATTATGGTCACAATCAATCGGTTGGATTTAGAGAAAAGCATGGTCAAAATTTAGTTAAAGTTGGTCAAATTCGGTCAAACTTAATAGGTGTTCCTAAGACCACTAGACTTGGTGAAATTTATTTTCAAATCTCGATCATTGAGATTGAAGAGTATGGTAATATATTGATGTTGGTGAAATTTAAGACCAATTGGATGGTTAGATTGAGAGAACATAGCCATACAAGTACACAATACATGTCCATCACGCATCATACTTAGATTTGAAATCTAACCATTGGATTTGAAGAGTGTAATGAAAAGTTAATTTTCATAAATTATGGTCACAGTCAGATGATTAGATATAGAGAAAGCCGCGGTCAAGGTTTAGTTAAAGTTGGTCAAACCTGGTCAAACTTAATAGATGGTCCTAAGACCACTGGACTTGGTGAAACTAGGTTCATGGGAAGGTTTTTTTGTGGATTATTGGGTATTGGAATTGTTGATAGAAAATGTCAATGAAGAAATAATTTTGAAATATGATTAACATCATGTTAACATTGACTTAGGTAAAGTTGATTAGGCAAAATGATGAAAAATTTATTATTTTGGCTCAAATATCATGTATTATCACTTCTGATTTTTATTAATTTGAATATGTATGTTATAAATTTATTTTAATTTGATTTATTTAGTTACTTGTAGTAAATATTATTGCATAACTAATGATTGAATTGGTTATTAGTTGAATATATTATGAATTTATAATGAATTTATAAATTCATAATATTTACTAGCCTCTGAGCACGTGCTCAGAGGCTCTTCTATTTTTTTGGTAAAGATTAATAATTTGTATTTATTATAATTTGTGATTTCTACTTTTTCTAATCACCAAAAAAAAAAAAAAAAAATCTAAGGGTGTAATGAAATTTTTTTTTAAAAAAATTGGAAAAAAAAAAAAAAAGAGGATAGAAGAAACAAATACATCGTGATGAAGTAAAAAAAAAAAAAATGAATACGTGGGGTTAGTTTTGTAGATTGGAGGAGTTTTAAAACTAACAAAAGAATAATTATATTTTGTAAGAAGTTAATGAGTAGAAGTAGGAATTTAAATCAACGAAAAAGTAGGAGTATATTAGAAGCAAGAAAGCATTTCAACGTAGAAGTAGAAATTTATTATTTTTGTCAATTTACTATTTTAACCACATTTTTAAGTTTTAGGTAGGGGTATTTTTTACTGTTAAAAAAAAAATAATAACTAACTTTCTTTTTTTAATTTACTATTTTAACCCAATTTTTAAGTTGTTAGTTAATTAATTTAAGGGTATTTTTTACAGGAAAAAAAGCAATAACTAACTTTCTAAATCCTCTTAATATATACAGATAATGAATTTATTAGTTTGGTTGACAAATACCTTTCTTATGACATATGATACAAAAAAATCAAAAATTAATTCACGATATGATTTACATTTTGATAATTATGGGTATTATATAGTCAATATTTTGAATGGAATCAGAACCTTCTTGATTTTTGTTATTTTATTGATTTCGAGTTTCAAATGGGTAACATTATGGTTTGAGAGTATTCTGAAGCAACAAGCCCTCTCTCTCTCTCTCTCTCTCTCTCTTTACGAATTTGAGAGTTTTAAATTACTTTATAGGTTTCAAGGTTATTTTGGTCATTATTTAAGTTTGGGGGTATTTTGGTCATTTTGACGAGGCCAATGGTATTTTAATCATTTCAAATATACTAAAGGAATTTATGTCATTTTAAATATTTTAAGAGGCGTTTGGAGGATTTGATAAATAAAAAATATATCAAAATTATTTTAGTAACATATTAGTGACGACATTCTTTGTTTTCATTAAAAGATCCCATATAGCGACGACCTGATTTGTTGCTAATATATAATCTGCTTCCCTCCAATAATTCCCACCACTTTTTTACGGTGAAAATTTTTCCCTCCAATATATTTTGGTAGATATATTTGCGACAATATGTTGTGTCGTTGCTAAAAGTTGATTATTAGAGACGACAAATTATATCGTCATTAATAGCCTTCTAATAGCAACGACCAATGTGTCATCGCTAATAAATAAAGTATATATATAATATATTTACTATATATTTTTGGCCACATATCTTTGACAATACACAAGGTCGTCACTAAAAATGATTATTAGTGACGATAGATGTTGTCGTTAAAATAAACTTTATTTTAGCGACGTAAATGTCATCGCTACAAAATTTATTGTCGTTGCTAAAAGTTTCCCTCCATTTTCCAAAAGTAAATAAAATTCCCTCCATGGCATTAGTGACGACTTATTAGCGACCACCTTTGTGTCATCACTACTATGCACTTATTAGCGATGACCATATATTATGGTCACTAATGTGTGCCTAATAGTGATGATTTTTTGGTCGTCGCTAAAACATTGGTCGCAAAAGACCAAAATTCTTGTAGTTATGGAAACTGAAAACAACTTTTGGTTGTTTTTAGTTTTCATAACTCATAACTCAATGGCAATATTGTAATTAAACATACATAGGGGATCCATAGCTGCAACTTTTGACCACCTTTTGACATTTTTTTTTTTTTTCTGGGTTGGCGTTGGCTGTTCGTTCTTTTTTTTCTTTTCTTGGGTTGGCTGTTCGATTTTTTTTTTTTTTTGGGTTGCCGTTGGCTGTTCGTTCTTTTTTTTCTTTTCCTAGGTTGGCTGTGCAGTTCTTTTTTTTTAACTAGTTCGGTCTGGTTTTTTTTTTTTTTTTTTTTTTCACTGGATTTAGTGAGTTTGGGTACTGAAAAAAAAAAAAGCTGCACCGATGACAGGTATGGGGCCCACAAATAGTGTGAAAAATATTGAGTGATGGGAAGTGAGTGATGGTGCCAAACAAACATGGTATTTTAAATGATGAGTGATGAGTGATGAGTGATGAAAATTGAGTGACCAAAAAAATGAATCCAAACAACCCCCTAGCTTTTCGCGGCTTGCCAAAGGCACTATCTTCATTCTTTTAAGTTTGAGAAGGGAGGATAAGAAAATAAATCTAAGAGTTGAAGATATTGAATAAAAGAAGAGAAAAATGGAAGTCAGCTAAAAAGAAAAGGTAGAAAGGTTATTATCAGCTTCAATTAGTTTCTTAAATGACTTATTTTCCCTCTCTTTTATGTTTATGGTTTAGGCGAAAAGAAAAACAATGGTACTGAAAATTTTCCATGGCACATGATAGCAGGGAGAAAGAAAAAAAAAAAAAAACACATTCCATTACATTTGGTATAAAAACTGACATTACCATGAAAGAAAACCAAACAATTTATAAATTGGCGTTGGAGTTTCACGTGTAATGGAATCCCACAAAGAATAGATACAACAAAAATGTGTAGTTGATTATAATTACCAATACTGTTTCTCAAAAAAAGAAAAAATTATAATTACCAATACTTATTAAAGTGTATACCTGCAGGTAGGAAAATGTAAATTTAATTATTTAACAATTATTAACGTTTGGGCTTAAATTTTCCTTTTAATAAATGGAACTCAATGGTATGAGATTCTTTTTTTTTTTTTTAATTAAAAAAAAGTAGCTTTTTAATAGGATGTAGAACTTACATAGAGTTTGAATTTAGAATCACCTACTTTAGTGCCATAATAAACTACTATTTGTCCTAAAAACTTAAACTATTAAAAAAATAGAAAATTTAATCATTAATCTAACCATTCATACAATATTATTGGATCTAAGCCCATACGTTTAAGTTCTTAAATTAATAATGTGTTCCAAAATATGTATTTAAACTTTACTCCATAAACTTCTCAAGATATTTCAACTAGTCAAAAGTCTTGTAACTCGACTGACATCTTTTATTATTTTTGATAGACATGTCCCAAAATGTTTATTTAAACTTCACTCAAGGATATACTATATGGTTTAATAGCTTGAGCTGGCTGCCTGATTTTTTTTTTGCTGATTACCTCATGACACGAAAGGAATTTTTATTTTTCTCTAAAAGCCTATATAGAGCATCATAAGTTCAGTACTATCTTGTGACTCAAAACAAAAAGAAACTATAATATCTAAGGCAATCTACCAATTAATCTCCTTCACATGATTGCAAATCATCAGATCACTATGCATTTCAAAATCTGTTGAATGGTAATGGATTGATCATAATCTTCTGCATTTTTTTAGATCAAACCACTAAATTGATTTTGCATGGAAGAAAATTGAGTTTCTCAAGTCCGTTTTCTTGACACTTGGATTTCAGGTAGGGGTTGAAAACTGACCGGTTTGCAACTGAATTCTACATTTTTTTTTATTTTTTTTTTTTAAATTTTATTTATGCTAATCTTAAAAGTAAAATAGGTTTCAAACACATGTGAAGTCAATATTGATCAGAGTGAGTCACCAAATGAATTACTTGCAATAAGCTGACCTTAAGGAAAAAAAGTATCAAAATTCTTGCAAGCTTGCCTCTTATAATAAGCAGCACACGCATAAATGATTCGCTAAGAAAATATACCAAGCAGTTGCAATTGTTTTGCAAGAATATGTTACTCATGTTAATTAATAATAGGAAACCTCTAGGGAATAAACTAAAATTTGTCTTATGGTTATAAATTATTATAATACTTCCCTAAACCTTAACTTGAATTGCTTGCTTTAGTTTTGCATCATCTTTAATCTTGATAATTTTTCTTAATGTATCTTTTCTGTAAGAAATGATTGAATAATAGGGAAATTACAATTAATTCTTCGGAGTTTTATAACTTTTATATGGAACCTTGCTATTACGGATGTGAACACATGTTTAATATATATATATATATATATATATATAATGGTTCCTTGTTTGACTTCCCATTCATTTGTATAACTTTTGTTCCAAGAATTAATCCTCTTGGTGATAAAATGGTACTATTAGCAATTATTGTCTGCTCAAGCAATAATTATATAAATGCATCATCCTTCTCATAGTGTTTGAGTCCTACAGTTGTGTGGGATTCATTCGCTATGAGAGGAATGATACATATATCTGATACACATGATATATCTTTTCTTGCATGTCTTGACACACATGGGCTTTGGAGATCTTGAATTCAATTTGCATTTTTTCGCCACTTGCAGAAGTTAATCTTTCCCTAGTCTTTTTGAAATACTTGGAGGGAATGATTCCTTCTTGGATGCAGTTGAGATCAGCACTTGAATCTATTAAGGCTATGACCTCAAATTCAAAATCTTTGCTGATGACAATCCTGACTTTGGAATGCCATTTCTGGAAGTTAATCCTACTGATGGTGTCTAGGAACTTCTGACTGGGACCTTCCTCATTGCCTTGATGAGAAGTGTTTTCCAACTGTTTCAATCTTTGATTAAGGAAATTGTGATCAACCCTAAGAATGGTTAATTCCTGTTTAAGGGTTCTAACCTCAGACTTGGTTTCCTTGATTTCATGTTGAAGGTCGTTGACCGTAACTTCCTTCTTGGATTTAGTAAACCTATTGTAAATTTTCTCCAGGTCTACCTTGGGTTCTTGAATCCTTGGTTCGGGTTTACTGGTTTCCCTAACTAAGGTTTCATGGAATTTACTAAGCTTCTGGGCCTTCACAGCAGGATTCTCAATCTGTTCTATAAGATCTAGGATAAGCTTTTCTTGCTTGCTAAGAACATTGATAGGTAAATGAAGTATTAAAATCTTATCTTTATTCCTTATTGAATTTCCTGTGAAACTGACAAACATATTATACTTTCAAGGCAACAGCAGGTGGTGGTGGCGTCTAGCTAAAGAACCTGATGAGTTTGTGAAGTTGCTATAGGTATTGCCCCAAATGCATATTTTTCCTGTTATGTTACTTGGGCGGATGCCTGCTATATTATAAGGTGATGTTCTTCTACTTTTATAAAACCTATTGATGGTGCAATCACAATAATAATGGAAATAACACAACGAGAAACTGAATAATACTTCTGAATATTATTAGTATAAAGAAAGGAATTACACAACACAATTTGGACTGAGGCGCGGCACTCGCTCTCTTTAAGGAGATTCAAGCCCTTGGTTGGCTAAACTTTGTAACCGGTGCAGACCTTCTCTGACTTGTCTCCCCCAGGATACAACAGCCCAACAAGTGTTGTATGGCTAGAACAACCTCTGCACAAAGTGTTCAAGCCCAAAGCTCCACCAGAAAGAACACCCTTCCTTGCCAAGAATCTCTCTATTTTTTTTCTTTATGTGTATTGTGAATTGCTGTAACTTGGATTGGGTCTGAATGAGTCTATTTATAGGCTCAATGGGCCTCACGAAATTACTACCCAATTTATTTTGATTTAATTAGGTCCATTATTCTGATGTAGTGGGTGTTATAAGATTAATTGTTGGATATTAATCTGATGGGCTGGAGTTACATAATTAATGGTGAGATAAGGAGTTTCTGAAGAATGAATAGGCCCAAACGGAAAGTCCATTAAGTGGGTTAATGGCTCTTTATTTTCCATAATAAAAATGGAGTATTAATTCGGGCCATTTACTCACCAACGGATATGGTAATTTCTCTGAATGGGCTGTCAAGTAGGAGGATCCAAAAGGCTTATTCATTTCCAATTTTGATACCTCCACTCTTCACCTCCCCCTTGCGCACGTATCTAACCCAATATCTGAGACAATACATTTTAGCCCATTAATCACCACAATTAAAAAGAATAAAATAGTCTCTCTCCTTTTCAATGTGGGATTAATCATTTTCACTAACTCTTCATCTTCCATATTCACTCCCACATTTTTTCATTTATGTTATAACATTTATTCATTTTTAATTATTTAATATTAAAATGCTCCAACAATCCCCCACTCATTTTAATATTAAAACTTTTAGTTAAAGAGAGATTACCAGGTAAAGATGGGTCACTATGCATCATGAAGGTGTGCTCTGCATTGAACCTTCACTTAGTAAAACAGCGATCTCAACTCCAGAGTCGTAGTGGTCTCCGACTTGAACTAGGACTGCTTTAGGGAAATCAAGTATCACTGCTTACACATAATAACCCAGGTGTTGACATGAGCTTTTATAGCTTAGCACTTTACGACCGTGTGCTGATCCCAGTTTCATGAGTGTATTTGAGACTTAGTCCAAATCTCATAGGGAGCGGCCCCACCCCCACACTCACATAGGTGAAATTTTGTCAAGGGTGCTCCTGTAATTCTGACACCCCACTCATACGAGCTACAAATTTCATTAAGAGTTTTTTTTAAACTCATCCTCTCCACATTACAGGATAAATGCACTTACATCATAGGGATGAACAATTAAAATTATTTACAAAATAAATAATTAAAAATAAATAAATTGTGCATTTCTTACGACCATCGTATGATTCGTTTTTCCCATTGAACCCAATTCTCAGGATCTCTGGTCCTTAGGTTGGGTATCCTCATACATGGCTCATGATTCTATGGACTTTAGTCCCATCCCCCTCGATGTATTCCAGACTCTATCTTTTGCCAAGGCCTTGGTAAATGGATCTGCAAGATTATCATTAGATTTAATATAATCCACATTTATGATGCCACCACTCAAATAAGATCGCACGGTACTGTGCTTTCTTCTTATAGGTCTGGATTTACCGTTATAGTAACGGTTTTTAACTCTACCAATTGCGGCAGTGCTATCACAATGAATTAATATAGGTGGAATTGGCTTCTCCCAAAGTGGAATTTCATATAACAAATCTCTAAGCCAATTTGCCTCTTCACTAGCTGAAGCTAATGCTATTAATTCAGCTTCCATTGTTGAATTAGCAATTATTGTTTGCTTTTTAGATTTCCAACAAATAGCACCAGTACCTAAGGTAAAAATATAACCAGTGGTAGAGAGAGAATCACCTGACAAAGTATTCCAATCGGCATCACTAAAACCTTCAATCACAGCAGGGTACTTTTTATAAAATAAGCCATAGTTTTTGGTACCAATTAAATATCTCATAACTCGCTCAATAGCTAGCCAATGATCTTTACTAGGCTTGCTAGTAAATCTGCTAAGCACTCCTACTGCATATGCAATGTCAGGCCTAGTACAATCAGTAGCATAACGCAAACTACCAATGATACTAGCATAATCCTTTTGATTAAAAATCTCATCATCATTATTCACAGGAAATAAATGAACACTAGAATCAAAAGGAGTAGCTACACTTTTGTGATCATGAAAATTATATTTTCTCAATATTTTCTCAACATAATGTGATTGATCAAGATATATTCCATCACATGCTTTTGTAATTTTCATGCCCAAAATAAAATTAGCCTCACCAAGATCTTTCATGTCAAAATGGCTTTTAAGCATATTTTTTGTCTCATTTATAACATGCATATTTGAGCCAAAAATCAACATATCATCTACATAGAGGCTAATAATAACATGTAAATTATTCCATGATTTAGAATAAATACATTTATCACATTCATTTGATTTATAACCATTCTCAATCATGCAGGAATCAAACTTTTCATGCCACTGCTTAGGTGCTTGTTTTAAGCCATATAGGGATTTAGTTAGCTTACATACCTTGCTTTCTTGTCCAAGCTCTACAAAGCCTTCGGGTTGATCCATATAAATCTCTTCCTCTAGGTCCCCATTTAGAAAAGCAGTTTTTACATCCATTTGATGAATTTTCAATTCAAAAATTGCAGCAATAGCAATTAACAATCTAATAGATGTAATTCTTGTTACCGGAGAAAAAGTATCAAAGAAATCAAGATCAGCTTTTTGTTTAAAGCCTTTTGCAACAAGTCTAGCTTTAAACTTATCTATTGACCCATCCGGTTTCAACTTTTTTCTAAGGACCCATTTACAACCTATGGTCTTACAACCCGGTGGAAGATCTATTAATTTCCAAGTTCTATTAGAAATTAGAGATTCCATCTCATCATTTACAGCCTCTTTCCAAAATATAGCATCAGGTGATGTTAAAGCCTCTTTTAAATTTTGGGGATTTTCCTCAATATTAAAAACATAATAATCAGGACCAAAATCCTTTTCAACTCTAGCTCTTTTACTCCTTCTAGGTTCCATTTCAAAATTTTCTTGATTTTGTAAATGTGAACTAGAAGAACTAGGTTGTGACAAAATATTTCCTTCACCCCCACTATTTTTCAATTTAAAAGGAAATTTTTCTTCATGAAAAATTGCATCACTTGATTCAAAAATTATTTTGTTTTCAAGATCAAAAAATCTATAGGCTGCACTATTAATCGCATAACCAAGAAAAGCACAGGTAGTAGCTCTTATACCTAATTTAGGCATTTTAGGGTCAGTAAGCCTTACATAAGCAAGACAACCCCATACTCTCAAATATCCCAAATTTGGCTTGTGTCCTTTCCACATCTCAAAAGGTGTGGTGTGTGACTTTTTATGTGGCACCCTATTCAAAACATGACATGCAGTTAAAATAGCTTCACCCCAAAAGTGTAATGGTGCACCAGATTCAATTAACATGGCATTCGTTAACTCAATTAAAGTTCTATTTTTTCTTTCAGCCACACCATTAGAAGCAGGTGAATATGGTGCAGTAGTTTCATGGATAATTCCCAAAGACTGAACAAATGAGTTGAATGCACTTGATTCATACTCACGGCCTCTATCACTTCTTATTCTTTTTATTTTTCTACCGAATTGATTTTCAACTTCTTTTAAAAAATCTTGAAATTTTTCAAAAGCATCACTTTTATTTTTCAACAAATAAACAGTTGTATATTTTGAGAAATCATCAATAAAAGTGATAATATATCTATTTCCTCCACGAGTTAAAATTCCCTCAAATTCACATAAATCGGAGTGAATTAACTCAAGCAATTCGGTATTTCTTACAACATTTTTATGAGGCCTTTTTGTAATCTTAGCTTGACTACAAGTTTCACATTTTTCAAAATTTTTTGACAGTCTTGGAATTAATCCTAAACTACTCATGATTCCCACATATCTACTATTTATATGACACAAACGAGCATGCCAAAAATTAATAGAAGAAAGCATATAAACTGAACTGGTAGATGCTTTATTATTCTCAACATTCAATTTAAACATTCCATCACAAGCATAACCCTTGCCCACAAATAATCCCTTTTTAGTGATTACATAATTATCAGATTCCATTGTTTGCTTGAAGCCAGCCTTGTTAAGCAAAAAACTTGACATCAAATTCTTCCTCATGGACGGAGTGTAAAGTACATCTTTCAATGTTAGCACACGTCCAGATGTGAATTTCAATTCAACCTCACCACTCCCAAGAACCTTGGTTTTACTAGAGTCACCAAGCATAACAGTTTTTTCTTCTTCAAAAGGAGTGTACAATTTGAACCAATTTTTGTCATAGCAGACGTGCCTATTAGCACCAGAATCTGCCCACCACCCTTCAACATATTGCACCATATTGATGTCTGTAATCATAGCCACTAAAGGCTCTTCGGTTACGTTAGCCTGCGGGACAGATTCACGTTTCCGAAATTTGCAAAATCGAGCAATATGCCCACTCTTGCCACAGACAAAACAAGATCTATTAAATTGATCTTGTGAAGGGGGTCCTTGGTTCTTATTGTAATTTTTATTTGGGTTTCCCCTTCCTTGAGGTCTATTATTATTTTTAAAGGCTCTTTTTTTAGGCTTCAATTGAACATTTCTAGGAAAATGATTTTTGGGCATATTATTATTGGATGAAATAAGGTTTACCTTTGTGGTGGAATTACCATTGCTCTCTTGTGTCATGAGTGCATCTTGTCCTCTAGCCTCCTCCTCCACACGGATGCGTGTGATCAAAGTCTCCAAGGATGTCTCCTTTTGTTTGTGCCGCAAAGTCTTTTGGAACTCCCTCCAAGATTGTGGTAGTTTATCAATTATGCCAGCTACCACCAAATTGTCTCCAATCTTTATGCCTTCGGATCTCAATTCTGCTACAATCATTTGGAAGTCTTGTGCTTGATCCACCACCGATTTTCCATCCACCATTTGATAACGGAAAAATCTGCTAGCAGCATACTTCTTTGCACCAGCCTCCTCGGTATCATACTTGTTTTGTAAAGCTTTCCAAATTTTCTTAGCAGAATTGTAAGTTGTATCATAATAATCATAGAAATGATCCGCAAGACAATTCAAAAGATAAGAACGACAATTATATTCATCTTTTGTATACTTATCTAATTTTTCTTGATGGAGACTATATTCTTCCTCACTCATCTCATCGGTAGGAACTTTTGATGGATTCTTGTCAGTAAGGATGTAGGAGACTTTGAGAAGACTCAAGTAGAAGAGGACCTTTCCTTTCCACCTCTTGAAGTGGGCTCCCTTAAAGCGAAAGGGCTTGTTGAGATCTCCAACTGGCTCATTTGGTTTCTCTTGTGTAGACTCCATGAATGGATCTCCTTAAAATTGATGGTGCAATCACAATAATAATGGAAATAACACAACGAGAAACTGAATAATACTTCTGAATATTATTAGTATAAAGAAAGGAATTACACAACACAATTTGGACTGAGGCGCGGCACTCGCTCTCTTTAAGGAGATTCAAGCCCTTGGTTGGCTAAACTTTGTAACCGGTGCAGACCTTCTCTGACTTGTCTCCCCCAGGATACAACAGCCCAACAAGTGTTGTATGGCTAGAACAACCTCTGCACAAAGTGTTCAAGCCCAAAGCTCCACCAGAAAGAACACCCTTCCTTGCCAAGAATCTCTCTATTTTTTTTCTTTATGTGTATTGTGAATTGCTGTAACTTGGATTGGGTCTGAATGAGTCTATTTATAGGCTCAATGGGCCTCACGAAATTACTACCCAATTTATTTTGATTTAATTAGGTCCATTATTCTGATGTAGTGGGTGTTATAAGATTAATTGTTGGATATTAATCTGATGGGCTGGAGTTACATAATTAATGGTGAGATAAGGAGTTTCTGAAGAATGAATAGGCCCAAACGGAAAGTCCATTAAGTGGGTTAATGGCTCTTTATTTTCCATAATAAAAATGGAGTATTAATTCGGGCCATTTACTCACCAACGGATATGGTAATTTCTCTGAATGGGCTGTCAAGTAGGAGGATCCAAAAGGCTTATTCATTTCCAATTTTGATACCTCCACTCTTCACCTCCCCCTTGCGCACGTATCTAACCCAATATCTGAGACAATACATTTTAGCCCATTAATCACCACAATTAAAAAGAATAAAATAGTCTCTCTCCTTTTCAATGTGGGATTAATCATTTTCACTAACTCTTCATCTTCCATATTCACTCCCACATTTTTTCATTTATGTTATAACATTTATTCATTTTTAATTATTTAATATTAAAATGCTCCAACACCTATCTTTTAGATCTTCTTTCTCTTGATTTTAGTTTTTTATATTTTGGAAGGAGAAAGATATAAAAGAGTAGCAAAAATACAAATTTATCCATATTTTTAACAGAGGTGAGTAATGGGAGACAAATGGAGCTTACCTTTGATGGGTAAAGTAACAATTTTTAAATCATAAGAAGGCAAAATATTTTCCGACCAAACCACAAGTGGGGAAAGTGTAATTTGCCCAATTCATTAACTTTATTACTGGTGAAATTTAAGCCTGCAACTAATTACTTATGTGAAGCAGTATTATCAATCATCGGAGATTGAGCATTTGGAAAAGGAAAGGATTATTGAAACATGTACCTCAGGGATTTGATTATTTCCGTATCTGGAAATTCTTCTATACATCAACCTCAGAAGGAACCATGGTGCCCGGACAAATGGCATAAAACTACATGGGAATTATATAAGGTCATTTGATCATTTAAGGTAAGTGTTCTTAACAATAATGCTCTTCATATCTTTTAATTTACAAGCTCTTGTCTCTCTCATCTCATATCATCCATATTGCAAAGCCTCTAAAACTAATTTTTTATCTGAAATGAAAAATATTTTCTTCCGTTAATTAATTAAAAGTAAACTCAAAAAAAAGCTTTTGTAAAATTAAAAACTCTATAAATATTAGCCAAGTCCAAATAAAATTTTGAAACATATTCCAGCAATTTATAGAGTTTTTCTCTCATGCAAGAATATTGAAATGAAGAAATAGGCCTCTCTATCATCGATAATTGCAAGCTGAATGTGACATTACTATTAAAAGGACGACAATGAAAAAGAAAGAGAAGAGAGGCTAAATAATTTGAATGCAAAATATCATCGGTATATATTCTCCCATTTTAAACCAATGCCGCAGCCTTTTAGTTCTTATATTCTACTTTCTCAAGAAAATTTAGCAACCGCCAAATAATTTATGTCTGTAACTACCACAAATAAAGAATATTGTAGGCTTTTTGTTGGTATAGATGAGGAAATCTCCCATAAATATGATGCTCCTTTTTTTAGTACTGTAATAAAGGACTTGTCCGAGCATTAAAAATTCAAGATTAATTCACTTAATTATTTCGGCTATAAGTTAAAGTCTATTATCAAACAAACTCAAGTTTGTTCATGAATTACTTGATTAACTAATGAAATTATACAATCTGGTAATCAATCACTTCAAAATAAAGAAATGGATTATAATGCAAGAGAACAAGGAGATGGGGCTCTCTATCATCTGTATCATGCAAAGGAGATAAGCTTATCTTTTGATGGAATCTTCAATAATGCAGGGTGGATGTGACTTTCCTACCCTAAAATGGAAAATAAATGAAGTGTCCAGATGTTGAATCCGACATACGGTATCAGGAGACACACATAACCTCGATGTTGAGTGACGGAGCCACAACCTTCAATTTGCTTTGTGTTGAATTGGATTAGATTCAGGGAAAGCAATTTAAGAACATGGGGCCATAATCACGATGAATTATCATCACACAATATATAGAGTTTTTATTTTTATTTTTTATTTTTGATGGAACACAATTTATAGATTTTTTTTTTTTGAGAATCAATTTATAAAGTTGATAATGTTTAAATAAGCAGTGGCAGAGGAAGGGGACAATTAAGAAGGGTGGCCTAACTAACATTTGAATTTAATTTGTTAATATGTAAACAAGAAAATAAAAAGATGTAGAAGGAGAGAAAGCAAAAGAAAGAAAATAATTAGTATTATTGTGGGCTAGTGTTACATATTTACTATTTATAATTGTTGTTTATGATGAATCCTAAATAATGTATGAATAATGCTAGAGATATAAACTATTTTACAAAAAAACTTACAAACTATTAATGTGGTGAATGATTATTAGTAAAAAAAAAAAAAAAAATGATATTAATGGTAGGCCTAAATGAAGGGTAATTATTGAGTACTCTCGGAATACCATAAATGCTTACTCTCCATTCTCACATAACTGTAGGTCCTACTAATTAAATTTATGGTGGGATCCATAATTCAAGGGAGTATGCATTTATGATATTTCCGGAGTATTTAATAATTTTTCTTAAATGAAAACCAATAAGAGGGTAGCCACATTAACGTTTTATAAAAATGTTGTAAAATAGTTTATGATTATAGCATTACTCATAATGTATATATAAGAACAAAAGTTAACCGTAGGAGCTAGAATTATTTGATTGAACTAAAATCAAGTACAATTAAAACTTCTTGATTTTAATTAATCAAAGATATCAACACGGGATAAATGTGATATATATGATACCTGAACATTAATATTAATATACCATCAATAATACAAGACCTCCCGGTCTGGTTTCTCCAAAAAAAAAAAAAAAAACATTAATATTAATACAAAGTAATGGGCATTCACTACTTAGTGAACTAAATAGTAAATACTAAACTAATACAGTTTATAACTTACACATTTACACGATATATAATCAAATCAAATTGCGATTTTCATTGATTTGTCATCTGATTACTAACTCTAAAAATTTTCATATCTCTATAAAACCTTAGTCCCCTTAAAAATTTATAAGTTTCATTATTGAGCACAGACAAACCTTTTCTTTTTTCTTTTTTTTTGGTTGAAGAAAACACAAATAAACATTTTAAGTTTTATAATATTGAATTTTAAATTTGCACCCAACTTTTTGAGAAACAAACTAATTGCTAAACATACACACACACACACACTTTAATTACACTCTTTCACCAAACTCAAACACATTATTTAACTCAAAGTATTACTACAAAAGGGCATAAATTTGCACCTAACTAATTATGTGAAATAGTATTGTCCATCATATAAGTTTCTTAAATTTATTACTGGTGAAATTTAAGCTTGCAACTAATTACTAATGTGAAACAGTATTATCAATCATTGGAGATTGAGCATTCGGAAAAGGAAAGGATTATTGAAACATGTACCTCAGAAGGAACCTTGCTGCCCGGTCAAATGTCATAAAACTACATGGGAATTATATGGTCATTTGATCATTTAGTGTAAGTGTTCTTAACAACAATGCTCTTCATATCGTTTAATTTATAAGCTCAAGTCTTTCTCATCTCATATCATCCATATTGCAAAGCCTTTAGTGCCCGTTTGTTTCCACTTTTTGAGCCCAAAAAGGGCGTTTTGAAAAAAGCTAAACCAAAAAATGCGTTTGGTAAGCCCAAAACGCAACTTTTTTATAAAATTTGCGTTTTGAGCATTGAGAAAAAATGAAGGGGAAACGCGGAAGGGCTTATGGACCCCTGAGGGTCCATAAATGAAAACGCGCTATGCGCGTTTTGTATTATTACCGTTGCAAACGCGAAAATACCGAAATACCCATCAGTTCTCTCACGCCCTCATCTCTCATCTGTCTTTTTTCTTCGTCTTCCTTTTCTTCTTCCTCTTCGTCTTCCTCTGCTTCTTCACCGGTCTACCCCCACAATCAACAAAACCCATTTCAACCTTTGATATTCCGAACACAGAATCAACAAAACCAAACCAAAAATAACTCAAAATCAACACAAAAACAACTTAAAATCAACTCAAATCCGGAAAACCCATCCCAAATCCAACTCAAAATCAACCCAAAATCCATAGAAAAAAAAAACCCAAAATCCCAAAATCCTTATGTTTCAATCATCTTCATCTTCATCTTCTTCATCATCATCATCATCATCATCATCATCTTCTCTGGAGTGTGAAAAAAAAAAGAATAAAGAAGGAAAGACAAAATAAGGAAATAAAGAAAAAGGACGAAAAAAGAGATGCAGAGACTTCTTCATCATCATCATCATCTTCATCTTCTTCATCATCATCATTAGCTTTCGAAGTGTCAAAAAAAAAAAAAAGAGATGCAGAGACCTTGAGCCGCCTTGAGAGATGAGAGAGGGGTTTGTAAGTGTGTGGAACATTCTGGATATATGATGGACCGTGTAGAGTGGAAGGGAAAAATAAGGAAATAAAGAAAAAAAAAGTAGGGGCACGTGTGTGGAAGAAGTGGCAGGGAAAGAGAGGAAAAAAGGAAATAAAGAAAAAAAAATGAAGGTATGTGTGTGGAGGAGAAAAAAAGAGGGAAAAAAAGAAGAAGAAAATATGGATAAAAAAATAAAATAAAATAAGGGAAATATAAAATTGAGAAATACTGTTACAATATTTTCACAATAAATCTTAAGTGGTATGTTATTATTAGTTAATATTCGTGAGAAAAAAATAATTTTTTTAGAAATTGAAAAAAAATAATTATAATAGTACGTTCAAATTAAAATCAGTATAAATTATCACAATACTTTTACAATAAATTTTAAGTGGTAGGTTATTATTAGCTAATATTGGTGAGAAAAAAATAATTTCACAATATTAATTTAAGTATGAAATAAACTCTCTTATATACATTGTCTTTTTTGGTAATTTATCTTTCAAACTGCCACTTTTATAAGTGTTAGCCAAACACTCAACTTTTTCAAAAAGCACTTTTTAACAGCTTTTACCAAACACTCAGCTTTTTGAAAAAGCACTTTTTCATTATGCACTTTTTGAAAACTCCACTTTTTCATTATGCACTTTTTCAAAAAGCTGAACCAAACTCACCCTAAAGACTAGTTTGTTATCTGAAAAGAAAAATATTTTCTTTCGTTAATTATGAGAAATGTTATATTCACAACATCTTCACAATAAATCTTAAGTGACAAGTTGTTGCGGGTTGTTATTGTTAGGAAAAAAAAGAAGTAATTTCAGTAATAGGTTCAAATTAAAACTAATAACAACTTAATATCTATGATTTGTTGTGAATTATTTAAATGAAGAAATAGGCCTCTCTAGCTATGATCAATAATTAATGCAAGCTGAATGTGACTGTACTATCAACGCAAAATATCATCTATATATGTATTCTCCTATTTTAAACCAATGCCGCAGCCTTTTAGTTCTTATATTCTACTTTCTCAAGAAAATGTAGCAACCGCCAAATAATTTATGTTTGTAACTACCACAAATAAAGAATATTGTAAGCTTTTTGTTGGTATAGACGCGGAAGTCTCCCATGAATATGATGCTCCTTTATTTAGTACTGCAATAAAGGACTTGATCCGAGCACTAAAAAAATTTAAGATTAATTCATTTAATTATTTTGACTGAGTCAAATTTAAGTTTAATTCAAGCTTGTTTATAAATTACTTGATTAACTTATTCTTGTCTTATATATAGAACTATTTTATTTTTACTTCTTCATAAAACTATGTTAATAATTAATAAATAAATTATAGTTGAAATCATATAATTTGAATTAATCAGATAGATTGATTTTTGTTTATTAATTTATAAAAATTAGATTTACAATCTTGTATTTTATATAATTTTTTATTACTAAATAGACTATTTATTGTAGGGGGCATCCCCACCAGGTGGCTCGTGGGCCAAGGAGGGTCCATTGGAACAAAGGCTTGGGCCAAATACAAACCTTAACGTTATAGCCTCGAGGACCTAGGAGGTCGTGTGATGACTCTAGATGCTCTTCGAGGTAATTTGAGGAAACTTCCGCCGAGGAAGGATAAATAGTATAACCGAGGATAGTAGCTCAGCACAGAACTATTGCTGAAGACACAGAGCTCAAAACAATAGTCACCTCCACATTAATTAGATGTTCTTATCTATTGTCATACAAATTGAATGATGAATGACAAGCTTGAATAGTAAGGACACCCCAAAAGACTTCTTTCATGATCAAAAAGTAAGGGAAGAAGTGTCTGATGGGACTAGCTTCCTCTAACACCCAACAAGATATTGAACAACTGGAGGGGGAGGAGAGCGGAAGATAAAAGAAAGATTTGACCCTCAATTGAGGGGATTCCAATTTTAGAAGAGAAAAAAGAGAGTATACCTTACTATAGTCTGAATACTTGTTGTATACCTCGACAAAAGCCATTTCTTAGTGAAGTATAGTTTATTTGTTCATCTTGATTTTCAGTCTTTCTGTTCTATCCTCCCATTGTGGATTACATTCTCATTTCATGCAAATTAGTTGTGTTGATCTTATTCATTAGGTGTGTTCTTAAACCCTAGTTTTTTTGACCCCCACATATATATTATCAATAAATATATTTAATATATAATAAATATATTTACAAAATTATATAATTCAATCTCAATTTTATTTATGTATATTTTTCTTCATTAGCGATTGGCTAGCAAATTTTAGTCGGTTATAATCTTCTTTTGTCCAACCAAAGAGAGTACTAAAGACAATGTACGTTATATGAAACGAGGAGCAACATCCTCGTGATTTTGACATGTACATCATTTTAGCATTCTATTATAAGGCAAATTGTATGATCAAATTAGTTAGTATTTCAATAATCTCCAGCTATTCCCAAAATCACCCCAATCCACCTTTCATCCCATATAGCACTATGGCCTTCAATTCAATACCAATTCTGTCAATTCACTCAAGCAAATACATATTACATGACACATAAGTTGTGAACCTAAAACATCTCCCTCTCTTTTTTTTTGGAGAAAAGCTTCTCACTCTCTTGAGACTTCTATATATATATATTCACTCAAGCAAATACATATTACATGACACATAAGTTGTGAACCTAAAACATCTCCCTCTCTTTTTTTTGGAGAAAAGCTTCTCACTCTCTTGAGTCTTCTATCAATATATATAAAGCTTTTCTCCAAAAAACAGAAAAAGAAAAAAAGAGAGGGAGATGCTTTAGGTTCACAACTTATGTGTCATGTAATATGTATTTGCTTGAGTGAATATATATATATATATATATATATATATATATATATATATATATATATATATATATAGAAGACTCAGAGAGTGAGAAGCTTTTCTCCCAAAAAAAAAAAAAAAGAGTGGGAGATGCTTTAGTTTCACAACTTATGTGTCATGTAATATGTATTTGCTTGAGTGAATTGACAGAATTGATATTGAATTGAAGGCCATAGTGCTAAATGGAATGAAAGGTGGATTGGGGTGATTTTGGGAATAGCTGGAGATTATTGAAATACTAACTAATTTGATCATACAATTTGCCTTATAATAGAATGCTAATGAAGAGAATGATGTACATGTTCGTAAACTGGGGCCAAATTGTCTAGGCCATCATGGGTATGTTGTGCAATGATCAAGATTAATGTGGACGTGCCATGTATGTATATATATATATATATATATATATATATAGAAGACTCAAGAGAGTGAGAAGCTTTTCTCCAAAAAAAGAGAGGGAGATGCTTTAGGTTCACAACTTATGTGTCATGTAATATGTAATTGCTTGAGTGAATTGACAAAATTGGTATTGAATTGAAGGCCATAGTGCTATATGGGATGAAAGGTGGATTGGGGTGATTTTGGGAATATGATGCAGCGTATGCAGCGTGAGCGTGTAGAAGCAGAATCTGTAACACACAATTACTACAATTCTTCCACGAAACCTAAGTTCTTCAAGAACACTAGGCTAGCAGGCAAAATAATAGAGAAAACATCTCTAACAAACTTTTATTAATCAACACATAACAATCATAATCAACCCCTCTATAAAGAGTATTTATAGGAATATAATTTCTCCTACTCCTTTTAGGAAAAGAAATAATAAACCTACTTCTACTTGAGAAAGGAAAAACAATTTAACTAGGAAAAGAAAAACAATTAAAATCCCAATTCAACTAGGAAAATGATTTTACTTCAAAGTACTAGAGTAAATAAATCCTAATTCAACAAGGAAAAAGAAAACAACATAAAATATTAAAATATTTTATTCTTCCTTAATCAATCTGCATCAGATTAGTTGGAGATTATTGAAATACTAACTAATTTGATCATACAATTTGCCTTATAATAGAATGCTAATGAAGAGAATGATGGACATGTCAGAATCACGAGGATGCTGTGAAGCTAGTGTGCTAGGCCTTGCAACAGCATGCGAAAGGTAAGTTCGTAAACCGGGGCCAATGTCTAAGCCATGTATGTTGTGCAGTGATCAAGATTGTGGACGTACCATGCGTTTGCGGATTTGTTTCTAAGCAAATTGAAGGTGCAATTGATATGAGGAAGGTGGTTAATGTGGCAAGGTCATGTGGCAAAAAGGTTGCACCAGGAACAAGATGTGGAATTAAGCTTTCAATTTTTTCTTGGAACTAGTTCATATATCGATTTATTATTATTTTTAGCAAAAGGACACACTAACTTTGTGATGCATTTGTAGGTTATACTGTTCCAAGGGCTTGAAAATGGGAGAAAAATAGAGAAGCTGGGTGATATGTTAGAGATCTTATTTATGTATTTGACATGTCTTAATGTATGTTTCATTTCTCTCAATGTCAACAGTTGAAGTTGATGTATTCAGCACACTGCAATACTGAATACTATTCTGAATAAAATCGAATCTATGATATAATCTCTTTGCACATTTTTTTCTATATGAGTTGGTAATGAAACTAGCTACTTGAGTGCTTAAACAAGCCAATTTACATCACTCAAACTGATGAATCACATATTAAAATCTGGTATTAATTAATCACTTTTATAAAAAAGAAAAGAGAGAATTAAAGCTAGGTTGATTAGTGGGAGTTTTGTGCACTAGATATGACCTCAAATAATGCACCTTATTTGACAATGCCAAAATCTGAATGTAATTAAAACTGAAGAAGCAAATCAGCCTTGCTATAAGATGTGAATTCAACTGATAGTATCATTAGACTTGCAAACATTAATTACAAACATGCATAGTTGCAGCGAGTTTTTATACATGATGCTAAAGTATAGCATACTTTTCCCTTATTTTAGTTGTTTTCCCATCCAGGCATTATTTAACACAAACTATAAATACAAGAAGCCTGGTCTAGATCCTTTCTTCATCCATCTAATTTGGAACCCAAATAAGGGAATCACCATCAAGGAAGTGGCATATAGGGACAGTTCCTGGCTTAACTTTGAGCACATTAAAAGCATTTCCAACAAATGCATCAGTTTGGCAAGCAGCTATTGCATTAACTTTGGTCCCATCAGAGGATACCAATGGAACCATGTAAGTCCCTGCGTCATGGATTTCATGGCAATAGAAAACAGCATACACATAGTTTTGCTTGTGACACACAACCCCTTTGTTTGCATTAATCCTGTGCACTCCTGTAATGCGATACACTTGCTTCTCAGTTTCTTTTGGCACTTGGGTTGAAAGTACTTGAACGTTTTTTCCCAGCTTTGAAACACTAAAATCTACTAATGATTCTAAAGATGTTGCACAGAGACCACCTTCTCTATCGACGCATTTTGTCTCACACGTCACAATTGTGCTTTTTATTACCTTTGCTTCCTCAGATTTGTCGATTACCGAAAAACGATTGAAAATTTCGGGTAACTTGTCACTTGAAAAGGGAATAGACTTTGCAACTTGATGAGGTAAGAAAGTCGCCCCATTGGCAGTACTGAAATGCAACTTCATTTTTTTTCCCGGACGTAAATCAGTTTCAATGAAGAAAGTGGTGTCAATCTTTTCCCTTCCCTCAAGTTTTTCATTGCTTAAGCCATTTGGATGGTTGAACCTCGTATCTGTAAAAGACAATAATTAAAGAACATATATCATCATATATCTTTGTTTTTCTTCTTCTTCTTCTTTATTCCTTTAATTTGCGCATTAATTAGATGTCAAATGGTGGCAGAATTTAATAATTGAGTTATTAGCTTGCACCTTTACTTTAGGGTCTTGTCTTTAAATCGTTTTAGTAAAGTTGCCTTAGGTTTGACAATTTTGCTAAAGAGCTTTGGAGAACCCTTAATAGATGAAAAATAGATATTTCGAGTTTTAGTGTTAAAATTGTTTCAACTTTAATAGAAATAAATGAATTAACAAAAGTGTTCATGCTTAATTTTCAAAATAACACTCAATGCTCTCTTATTTTAAAGATATAGAGAGCTAATGATGCAGCGTAGGCGTGTAGAAGTAGAATTTATAACACACAAATACTACAACTCTTCTACTAAACCTAAGTTCTACAAGAACACTAGGCTAATAGGCAAAATAATAGAGAAAATCTCTCTAACAAACTTTTATTCAAAAACACACATAATATAAATAACATCTCTATAAAGAGTATTTATAAGAATATAATTTCTTCTACTCCTTTTAGGAAAAGAAATAATAAACCTACTTCTACTTGAAAAAGGAAAAACAATTTAACTAGGAAAAGAAAAACAATTAAAATCTCAATTCAACTAGGAAAATGATTTTAATTCAAAGTACTAGAGTAAATAAATCCTAATTCAACCAGGAAAAAGAAAACAACATAAAATATTAAAATATTTTATTATTCTTTAATCAATCTGCATCAGCTAATAACAATAATAATGATGATGACCACGATGGAGATGGTAATAAAATAAATATTGATTATTAATTGAACTAACTGGGTTTAAGTATGAAAATAAAAAGTGTTTCTATTATGTTATCTTTACTTAGCAAACAAGAGTAACAACTTAAACTTAAAGTACTATTTTTATTATATTTTGCCAAACGCTTTAAACACCAAAACTATTTTCTTATATTGTATTATTGTTAAAGTTATTTATCACAAAAGCTCTACCCCTAAAATTCTTCTTCCTTTAACAATATCAATAGATTTTTTCTTAACATTATACTTGTACACACAAATATATATATATATATATATTTTCCCTCTCTTTTATTTTTTAAGGTTTGGGTGAAAAGAAAAACAATGACACTGAATATTTTCCACGGCCCATGATAACAGAGAGAAAGAAAAGATAAAAGAGAAAAAAAAAAAAAAAAAAAGCATCCAATGGCCATGGGTTTGAAAATTTATGTAGAATTACAGAAAATATTCATGTGGAATATATAATAATGACATTAACAAGAAAGAAAACCAAATAATATATAAATTGGTGTTGGACTTTCACGTGTAATGGAATCCCACGAAGAATAGAAGCAACAAAAATGTGTAGTTGATGATGAAGTATTAATTATCCTAAAAGCCTAAAATGTTAGAAAAACATGAATTTAAGCATTTAACTATTAGGACATATATGGAACTTGTTAGAATATATGTTATGTAGAATTGACTAATCCTTTGACAAAACACACTTTACTTGTAATTTGGTAGATTTAGGATGTGTTTAATACTTCAAGGAACAAGAGTTCAAGTCTAATATTGAAGCCATGCAAGTCTGTCCAAGAATCAAGTGAAAAAGTGTTATTCATTAAAGCTCGACAGATGTATTTATCGAGATTTAACGTTTAATTCTTGACAGCTCTCAATAGAAGCTGAATCTATCGAGAATTATGAAATTCATATTTCCAGATTTGTTTTTCATGCATATCCAAGCTATTTGCATATGGTTTCTTTTTTCACAATTCTAGACATATATAATGATTATTTTAAGGGTCGTTTAAGGTGATGCAACTTGATGCAAAATGATTATTCACTCAAATTGTGATCAGAGACAATTTGCCCTAGTTTATCTTCTTTGTAGAAGCTACTGTGTTTGTGCGTCAAGGGTTTTGTAACCAGGGAGCTTCTTGATCTTCATCGTTTGGATGAACTGAAGAACTTTGCAGCTAACATCTTTCTCAAGTTGGTGTGTTAGTTACGTACTGGGATTTGTGCATCAATTAGTTAGTCACGTACTTAGAGCCGTGCATTGAAAGGAGAGATTGTCACTACATTGCAAGTCTAATTGAGTATTAGGGTAAGGGGTCAATCGTAGGTTGGTATTAGGTACTGGGATTCCTTTTACTTGTAACCGCTTATTTTGATAATAGTGGATTTTTGGGAGTGATGACCTTAAATTCACCCGGTGGGGTATTGCCTTAGTGGTTTTCCCTATTCGTAAACAAATCACCCATATCAAATTTAATTTTCGCTGTATTTAGTTATTTGGTGATTTGTTTGTGCTACCACGCTCATTGCATGTAATTGAATCTAATTAATTTCACTTGGTTAAATTAATTTATTAAGTTACCAAAAAGGTCAATACATTCTTGGCCTATCAAGTGGTATCAGAGCGGGCACATTCTGATTAGGGTTAATTTTTGTTTTGTAATCCATTGACCCCTGTTGTCATGATTGCAAATGGCATGAAAAGAACTTTTATTTCAAATACTTCTTGCTTTTCTAATCTCTATTTGATTGAGTGTTTCAGAAATTGCAAGTCTAAAAGTTATTTGAAAGCCATATTAAGGATCATTGAAAAAGGTCTTAGTATAACAAAGAAGAAACTAGACTATCTCAGAATGATAACGTGCAGAAGAGTTCGTCTGAGAAGGGTAAAAGTTAAAGGCTTTGTTCATAAATGGCAGATGAGAGAAAACACCATTCCTATTGACTTGTCATGTAAGCATGAGGTATGCTTTATGATGAAGTCTACATTCAAGGTAATGGACACATGTTTGTGGTACCTTAACAGTGGATGCTTGCGACACATGACTGGAGACTGCTCTCTCTTTAAGGTTTTCGAGCCCAAGAAAGGTGGAAATGTCACATTTGGTGATGGGAGTAAATCACAGATAAAAGGGAAGGAAACCATCTCTTTACCTGGACTGCCAAACATCTCAAATGTGCTATATGTAGAAGTCTGAGGGTGAATTTATTGAGTATAAGTCAGATATGTGATCAAGACTTTATGGTGCTGTTCTCAAAAGGGAAATGCCTTGTGTTGAATGAGTCTGGGAAGAAACTCATAAGCAGGGTTCGCACTCTAGATAACTACTATGGATTGGTACCTGATGCTGATATTGTGTGCAATAACATTCAGTTGCCAAATGAAGACCTATAGCACCAAAAGATGAGACATGCTAGCTACAAACATCTTTCAATTGTATTTAGTATGAATTAGTTTTGGGGATACTAAAGCTCAGTAGAGTGAACAATGTTGTGTGTAGACCGTGTCAGCTTGGGAAACAGACAAAAGAAAAACATTTGGACACTCAGACAACAGCTACATCGAGGCCTTTGGAGCTACTACATCTAGATCTCATGAGAGTAAATCACAGATAAAAGGGAAGGGAACCATCTCTCTACCTGGACTGCCAGATATCTCAAATGATCTATATGTAGAAGGTTTGAGGGTGAATTTGTTGAGTATAAGTCTGAGGGTGAAGGTCTGAGGTTCTGAGAAAAACTTGAAGATTGATCGAATTCAAAGTGATTATGGTAAAGAATTTGAGAACTCTTATATGGAATCCTTTTGCACTAGATCAGGTATATCTCAAGAATTCTTTGCTCCTATTACTCCTCAACAAAATGGTATAGTAGAAAGAAAGAACAGAGTCATTCAGGAGATGGCTAGAGTCATGTTGCATAACAAGGATGTGGCTAGAAATTTATGGGGAGAAGCCGTCGACACCACATGTCATACGGTTAACAAGGTATACTTTAGACCCGATACTAAGAAGACTCCCTATGAGTTGTGGAAGGGTAGAAAGCCAAATATGATGTATTTCAGAATCTTTGGAAGTACTTGCTTCATCCTTAAGGATAGAGAGAATGTGGAAAAATTTGATTTAGAAAGCGATGAAGGAATATTTCTGGGATACTCCTCCACTAGCAAAGCTTCTGGGTGTACAACAAAAGAACCAAAAAGGTGATGGAAACAACCAATGTTGTTATTGATGAACTTTAAGATTCTGGTTCTGGAAAAATTAGTAAAGAGATACCTAAGGAAATTTTTCCTCCTGAGCCTAAGGTTGTTCAAGAAATAGTTGATCAAAAGCCCGCATCTTCAAGCACTCCAAGTGTTGTAGAAGTCTCAACAAACATTCCTACCTCACCTGATTTTGAATCTCATGAAGAGAAAGGACCTTCCTCAAGGATCGAGTTGAATCACCCTCTCGAAGTTATTATGGGAAATATGAATGAACTTACACTAAAAAAGTGTACAATTGATAAATGTGTTGCTAACTTTGTGTCTTATTCTTGCTATTTGTCGTAGGTTGAACCCACCAAAGTTGAGGAAGCTCTCTAGGATGAAATCTAGGTTGAGTCCATGCCTGATGAACTGCTTCAGTTTCAAAGGAATGATGTCTGGACCCTAATGCCTAGACCAGAAGGAGAGCACATCATTGACACAAAGTGGATATTCTACAATAAAACTGATGATGAGGGAAATGTGATCCGTAACAAGGCTTGTCTTATGGCTCAAGGATACTCTTAAATGGAAGGAGTAGACTATGATGAGACATTTGCTCCTATAGCTCGTATGGAATCCATTCGGATTCTCCTAGCCTTGGCGTGTCACTTGAAGTTCAAGTTTTATGAAATGGATGTAAAGACTGCTTTCTTAACGAATTCCTTAAAGAAGATGTCTATGTGGCTTAGCCTAAAGGATTCATTGATCCACACTTTTCGGATTATGTGTTGTACCTCAAGAAAGCACTTTATAAACTAAAGCAAGCACGCAGAGCTTGGTATGACCAGCTTACACAATATTTGGTCTCACATGGTTTCACAGAGGACAAGCTAATCAAACTCTCTTTATCAAAAAGGAAAATGGTGAGTTAATAGTTGCTCAAGTCTATGTTGATGATATCATTTTCGGGTCGACTAAGGATGAATTTGCTCATAAGTTCTTCGAGCTTATGCAGGTTGAGTTTGAGATGAGCATGATTGGAGAGTTGAATCACTTCCTTGGATTGCAAATCTATCGACAAAAGTCAGGTTTATTCATATCTCAATCTAAATATGCTAAAAATCATATGAGAAAGTTTGGATTGGAATCTGCTAGTTTTGTTAGAACCCCCATGAGCCCAAATGTTAAACTCATTGTTAATTTGTTAGGAAAAAGTGTTGATTCGTCTCTATATAGAAGCATGATAGGTAGCCTCCTTTACCTTATTGTTAGTAGACCTGACATTAGTTACAGTGTGAGAATGTGTGCTAGATATTAGGCTAATCTCAAAGAGTCTCAAATGATTGCTTTGAAAAGAATCATAAAGTATGTCAAATACACTACCAATTTCGGTGTGTGGTATAGCAAGGACACCACTGATGTCTTAGCTGGGTATTTTGATGTAGACTAGGCTGGTAATGCTAATGATAAAAGAAGTACTTTGGGGGGTTGTTTTTATATGAGTAATAATCTTGTCTCCTAGATGAGTAAAAAACAAAATTTCATCTCTTTATCCACTGCTGAAGCTAAATATATCGTTGTCGGTAACTGTTGCATCCAACCTCTACGGATGCAAAAACTCCTTCTTGATTATGGTATCTGTCAAGAACATCTTACCATCTATTATGACAATACCAATGACATTAACATCTCTAAGAATCCTGTTCAACATTGTTGAAAAAAATATATAGAAATTTGACACCACTTCATTCAGGAGCTTGTTGAAGATGGTACTCTCACTCTTGAGTTCATTCACACTAATGATCATAAGGCTGATTTGTTTACTAAGTCTCTTGATAGCAAATGGTTTAAATTCCTACGCCAAAACATTGGTGTAATCTCCATGGAGTGTTCTTTTCTTCTTCTCCTCCCTCCTTATGCATTTGCATGTAATTTTATGATATGCTTTGTTTAACATGTTTTTGTTTGTTTGTTTTTAGTTTTGCTTTATTTTGTTTTTCATAAAAATTAAAAAAAAAAATTGAAAAAAAAAATACAAAAACAATGTGTGTTTTGTGTACATTGGTACTTGTGTACCTTGGATGGCCATTGAAACAAAGTTTTCTAAACTTTGTATCTTTTGTAACTTAGATGGGCATCTTAAGACACAACTAAGCAAGTGAGCTTTATGGCTCGTGTTTATGATGAGTACGATTAAGTAATCTCTTATACTTAACACTCATATCACTCTTTTTTACGGGAAAGACTAAAAAATCTTAAGAGAAAGGCTTAAATAACCATCTCACCACTACAGCCCGCCAATCATATATAACATCTGTGTACTTCGGTATAGCAAAATTGTGATGTTTATGGCTTAACATAATTAGGTATTTCTTCTTCTCTCTCTTATATGCCTATGCATGATATGCTATATATATATGCAAAGAATGTTAAAAGCAAAAAGAATCAAAATGCTTTTAAATATGGTTGCAAGTGTGTTTCTAGAAAATGTGGGAGTTATAGGATGTACCTCGAAGGTGATAGTGCCCATTAAGCAGTTATGATTGTGTGTGAGTTAAATTGATTTTCTCATATCTCAAATCATTATAATATGAGACACTTATGCACTCTTATGATGTTTTCACACACAACACGCAAATTCTTTACTACTTTTGATACATGTGCAGGTACAATGTAATTTAACCATCACAAGGAATACATGTGTTAATGTATGCTCACTAAACTGTTTTGACTTGTTTTTGAAATATAAAATTGGTTAGACTTGTTTAGTGTGTGTGTGTGTGTGTGTATTTTGGATCATGAATGCTTTGCATTTTTGTGTTAAGAGATGTTTTTGAGAGCTTAAAATATTGTTTGGATCTTTGGTTGAGTAGCTTGCTTGATTATATTCATTTTTGTGTTTTTTTCCTCTCTTTGAAAAACTTGTTTTTATCAAACTCGATAGCTTCTTGATAGATAGCTATCTATTGAGACTGTTGGACTTCTTTTCCCAATAGATCTTAACACATTTTTGATCTATTGAAGCTTTCTGGAATTTTTCTCGATAACTTCTCGACAAATTCTCGATCCATCGAGAAAGGTTTTGTTTGGCCGATAGCTTCTCGATAGCTGTTTGATCCATCAAGGTACTTTTGCCATCGACAAATTCTTGACAGCACCTCGACAGATTTATCTGTCGAGAATTAGTGCTTGACAGAATCTCAATAGCTCCTCAATCCATCGAGACGCGTTTTCCTTAAATAGATTCAACGCGAAATCCGGTTCATTTCTCTCATTCTCTCTTCGACAGAAAAATTTCTTTTTCTCTCCCAAACATTTTTCCTTCAACCCCTTCATCTTCCCCACTTGGATTTCGGCCTAAACCTTGCATTTTCCTTCTGGTATGCTTCTCTCTTCTCTTTTTCTTCATGCATATTTAGACCTAGGTTTTGGGTTTTCTTGAAATTTTTATGGTTTTCGAAAATTTTTGAGTATTTTGTGAAATTTTTAGGTTGGTTTTTGCTTATATGATGTTATATGCTCATGCATTGCATTTCATTTGCATTCTCACAATGTTTCATGCATTATAGATGTGTGTTTTTATGTTGAAACTTGTTTGCTAGTAGGATTGGATTGGGTTGAACCCATGATGCAATTTTCTTTACACATCACATGCTCATGCATTGTTCATGCATACGTACCTTTTCATTTCCATATTTGGTACTCTCTGTTGATGGTGTTTTTCTGTTTCTCTCTCTCTCTCTCTCTTTCTCTCATAGTTTGTGCATGGCACCCATGCGCAAAACCACTCCATCTTGGAACCTTCTTCGTTTCGGGGCTTCAATCATACTCTTCACATTTGGTTTTGTGATGAGAAGGCTCGTCAGGACTTCTCAAAGAACTTCTCTAAACGTGGCATTCATTCGAAACACTGCATGATTCTATTGGACTTTTTTGATACTACTCTATCCACTATCATTCATAGTTGGGGATTAGAATCTCTATGTGAGATACCCGTGAGTTGTCCTACCATGATCATACATGAGTTCTACTCCAACATGCACCGTTTCAATACCTCTATATCTCAGTTTGTTACACAGGTTCGAGGTACATGTATCGTAGTTATTCCGGAGCTTATTTCCAATGTACTACATGTTCCGAGGGTATCACATCTTGATTACCTCGGGTGTCCATGTTTGAGAACTGTGTCCAAAGATGAACTTCTGTCTTTCTTTTATGAGACACCTTCTTCATAGGGTGATTGTCAAAACACCTCATATTCGGGCTTTGCAAAAGGCCCGAGGTTCCTTAATATGGTGATGAATTTTGTTCTCCATCCCTTTCTCACTATAACTTAATTACCGGGCCTCATGCTTGCTTTTTGCTTTCCCTCATTGAGGACCTTACTATAGACTTTCCTTCTTACTTCATTCTCTTTCTCATGGATGTCTATAGAGATACGGTGACCCGTGATAAACTCATTTTCCCTTTGGTTATCATGCAGATCATTCGCCATTCTTCTATCCCTTATCCCGAGTCTTCTCACTTCATCATCATATATGCCATTAGCGCGGCGTCTATTCAACGGAGTGAGGCACAACTTCGACCAAAGTTGCCACAGACTAAGACAGTGACTCCTCCAACCTATTTCGCTCCATCCACCTTCGCTCCTTCTTCTTCTTCTATGGGTGGTGTAATGCTAGAGGCCGTTATGGCGCAACTTAAGCATGTGGATGCTCACCTTGATACACTCACTACTGAGTTGAATTAAGTGAACACCCGTGTTAGTCGTATCGCATGACGACAAGCTAGCATGGGTGGCTTCACTGTGTCTCCATCTCCACAGGCTTCAGAGGACGAGGACGATGATGATGGCTCTAGTGATGATGATGATGATGATGATGATAAGGATGCTAGCTCTTCCGATGATGAGGAGATGACCGCTTCTCAATGACTTACACTTTTTCATTCGTGATAAAAAGGGGGAGTAGTTTTGGGTTAAGAGTAGTCATATACTTAGGGGGAAAGTTAGCATAGGACTCTTTGTTAGGAGGAGTGTTTATATATTTTGAGGGATGTAGTGAGGATTTATGTGTCAAATCTTTTCTTTTCTTTTTACATCGATCTTGTGACCATTTAATGATAGCAAACATTGTACTTTTATCTCATATATATGATGATATTGTTATCATTTCACCTATCTCTTCATGTGTTGTTTATTTTCTCTTTTTATACACATGTTTCTTATTATGTATGTAATCTTATATTTCTATTTCACATTAAGATGCCTTGATGAGTTTTGTTTAAAGTGTTTTAGAAAAATAGGTTGTCAAAATCTATCATGCCATGAACTCTCTTCTTACAAAGTTTTTCAAGAGTTTGTGTTAGGTTTAGATTTTATTGTATTTAATAAGTAATTATGAGTTTAGTGATTTATGACTTCTCTCATACTTTATTTGTTTGTTGTGGTTTTGTCACGGATCGTCAAAGATGCAGATTGTTATGACATATGTGGAACTTGTTAGAACATATGTCATGTAGAATTGGCTAATCCTTTGACAAAACATATTTTACTTGTAATTAGGTAGATCTAGGATGTGTTTAATACTTCAAAGAACAAGAGTTTAAGTTTACTATTGAAGCCATGCAAATCTGTCTAAGAATCAAGTGAAGAAGTGCTATTCATTAAAACTCGACAGATAGCTCGACAGATGTATCTATCGAGATTTAATGTCTAATTCTCAACAGCTTTCGACAGAAACTGAATCTATCGAGAATTACAAAATTTAGATTTCCAGATCTGTTTTTCACGCATATCCAAGCTATTTGTGTAGGGTTTCTTTTCTCACAACCCTAGACATATATAAGAATTATCTTAAGGGTCGTCTAAGGTGATGCAACTTGATGCAAAGTTATTATCTCAAATTGTGATTGTAGACAATTTACCCTAGTTCATCTTCTTTGTAGAAGCTACCGCATTTGTGCGCCAAGGATTTTGTAATCAAGGAGCTTTTTAGTCTTCATCGTCTAGATGAATTGAAGAACTTTGCAGCCAATATCTTTCTCAAGTTGGTATGTTAGTCACATATTAGGATCCGTGCATCGATTGATTAGTCACATATTTGGAATCATGCATTGAAAGGAGAGATTGTCACTACATCGCAAGTCCAATTGGGTATTAGGGTAAAGATTTAACTATAAGTTGGTATTAGGTACTAATATTCCTTTTACTTGTAACCGCTTGTTTTGATAATAATGGATTCTCAGGAGTGATGACCTTAAATTCATCCGGTGGGGTTTTGCTTCGAAGGTTTTTCCTATTCATAAACAAATCACCTGTGTCAAATTCATCGTCTAGATGAATTGAAAAACTTTGCAGCCAACATCTTTCTCAAGTTGGTATGTTAGTCACATACTAGGATCTGTGCATCGATTGGTTAGTCACGTACTTAGAGTCATGCATTGAAAGGAGAGATTGTCACTACATTGCAAGTCCAATTGGGTATTGGGGTAAAGGTTTAACTATAGGTTGATATTAGGTACTAATATTCCTTTTACTTGTAACTGCTTGTTTTGATAATAATGGATTCTCAGGAGTGATGACCTTAAATTCATCCGGTGGGGTTTTGCTTCGAAGGTTTTTCCTATTCATAAACAAATCACCTGTGTCAAATTCATCGTCTAGATGAATTGAAAAACTTTGCAGCCAACATCTTTCTCAAGTTGGTATGTTAGTCACATACTAGGATCTGTGCATCGATTGGTTAGTCACGTACTTAGAGTCATGCATTGAAAGGAGAGATTGTCACTACATTGCAAGTCCAATTGGGTATTGGGGTAAAGGTTTAACTATAGGTTGATATTAGGTACTAATATTCCTTTTACTTGTAACTGCTTGTTTTGATAATAATGGATTCTCAGGAGTGATGACCTTAAATTCATCCGGTGGGGTTTTGCTTCGAAGGTTTTCCCTATTCATAAACAAATCACCTGTGTCAAATTTAATTTCTGTTGCATTTAGTTATTTGGTGATTTGTTTGTGCTACCACGCTTATTGCATGTAATTGAATCTAATTAATTTCACTTAACTAAATTAATTGATTAAGTTACCAAAGGAGTCAATACATTCTTAACCTATCATTAACAATTACTTACTCTTGACATATGGGATTAAACTCTCTCTTAATAATTGAGACTCAATAGTATGAGAATTTTTGTCTTTTGTTAACCATTATTCTATCACTTTTGTCACATGTGGATTTAAACTCTCTTAATAATTGAGAACGAATGGTATGAGATTTTTTTTTTTTGTTTTTAAATTTTTAAATAGGATGTAGTACCTACATAAAGTTTGAATTTATAACCATCTACGTACTTTAATTTCATTATAAACTACTACTTGTCCTAAAAAATAATAAATCATTTGATACACACTATAGTTTAAGTTCTTAAATTAATATTGCCCCGGTTTAATTACTTGCTGAGATGTGGACGTAACGTGGAACCTCATCCACCTTTTTAAGGCATGTAATGTGGAAGTTCTTGCAAATACAAGGTGCGGGCTATCATTACCATGGTAATGTGTCCGAGCTTAACTTTTTCTGAAAACTTGTAGCTAAATATGATTAATTAAGTACTTTATGGGCTTATAGAGCTGGCTGCCTGATTATTTTGCTGAAAGGTTTTTTTATTTTTTTATTTTTATTTTTTAAAACTTACATAGAGAGCATGGTTGACAAAATCACGATCTGGATCGTAAGATCGCACGATTTTACGATCATACCTCACCAAAACGTTTAGAATCACACTAGGATCCGAAAAATAGTAGGATCGTACATAGGATCGTGTAGGATCATATGAGATCCTACTGATCCTACCAAAAACATAAATTTTTGGTATTTTTTTTTTTTTTTAAATTTTTTTTATGGGATAATTTTTTGGTTTTGATGAAACTTTGAGGGCTTTTATGTTAACTTAAGCAAATGTTTTCTAGTTTCTAGTTCACTTGTAATCAAAATGAAGAATTTGATGTTGGCTTTGCTGCCTCTTAAGCTATAATGTCGTTAAATTTGTTTGATCAATATACTAATTTGTGTTCTAATATTACTAAAATATTTTTTTTTATATATAATTTTATTAGCTATGCTTGTATTTGTATATTGATTGATTAATATTTTTTTTTAGCATGCTCTTTAATTGTTGCTGAGTGGTATAACTTGAATAGTTAAGTGTGAAATTGTATCTTGATGTCTTTTGTAGCTTTAGTATACAATTATATAATGTCTACATAGATGATAAAATGGATGATGATGATTAGGAATTTAGAACGGTTGTTATAAGGACCTTAGAATGGGAATAATTAAATGTTCACTTCATCTTAATATTCATCTTGCTTTTGGATTTCATATTGTAGTTAGCTAGTTTCCATTTTGTAACTTATTTTGGATTTCAAACTTAGAACTTAGAACTTGGAAAATATTTTCCATATATTTTGATAAATATTTTGGTATTTGGTTGCAAATTAAACGTTTATTGAACTTTTTAGATACATTGGGTCAAAACATAAATATATTTGTTTTATTAGTATAGATTTAGCGATGTATGACAAGCAAATTACATCATAGGATGCAAATCTTAGTTTTTATTTTTTATTTATTAATGAATTTATAATTTACATGATTATTCAACATAAAAATTTATTATCAATGCGTTTTTGCTTTAAATCTGAAAATATATAGGATCTTACAATTCACGATTTGATTCTACGATCTACGATCCCACCCACCTTCAATAATCCTATGTAGGATCCCAATTTTGACAACCTTGATAGAGAGCATCATATATAATTAACTTGTTGGGTCAAACAATAATTATCTTCTAGATAATATACATGCATTAAAGATCTTTAATGCATGATATATCTTATCTTGTTCAATACTTCTAGTTAACAAAATCAAACAAGTGCATTATTAATGCCCCAAGCTAAAGTTTCTGTAGCAGTAATTTTCTTCTTTACCAGTGAACCAGTTGGGGAACTCGAAAAGAAAAAAGGGTAAGGAGTTGGGATTTGAATCTGACCAGTAGAGCTAATCAAAGAATCCTGAAGAGCTTTCGGCATGGGAGTGTTCGGCAAAACTGACTGCCAGTAGACCTTAGAAGGTAGAGAAGCGTGGCTTCCTACTAGTGCAAGCTGCCACAAAATTTAACAGTCATGCATTAGCTAATTCTCTTACGGAGAGCATTAACAATTGTATATAAATTAACACAGACACACATGAGAGAGAGAGAGAGAGAGAGAGATAGAGCAAATGGATTGATATTCTTCTGTGAGCTCAAGTGAAAGCTTACACAAAATAAGGCTAAAACGGGAAGGATAGCGAACCCCATTGAAGAAGTATAATCTAGAAAGATAGTAATATTCTTGTGAGGGCTCAAGTGAAAGCTTGCACGGAGAAAATGAACGGAGTAGCCTTAATAAACACTTCCAAGGACAAAATGGTAATCCCAGTCCACTCCAAATTAATTAATGTGTGTGAAAATATAATATAAGATAATTATTGTGCAACGACGAGGGTCTCTCTACTTTTAATTATTTAATTAATTTTTCCTTTGTCTGGAGTCATTACTTAATGGCAAAAATTAATGGAGTATTAAAGTAATATTTCTTTTTATCACACGTGATGATCTATTTTCAATAATGTTGGGCTTCTCTTATATATGGACGAACGATCTTCAATAATGCAGGTTGGATGTGACTTTCCTACACTAAAATGGGGAAAAATAAAATAAAAATGAAGTGTTTACAAAAGTCGAATCCACCAAAGAAATCAGGATACAGACTTCTAACCTGCATGCTCATGAATGGTGGAGCCATAACCTTCAATTCGCCTTGTGTTGGGTTGAATTAGATTGAGAAAAATCAATTTAAGAACATAGGGGGCCATGATCATGATGAATCAGCTTTTGATTTTTATTTTCTCAAAAGAAAAAACTTGTGATTTTTATGGATTTGTCAGCTGATTACAAACTGTAATTCTTTTCATATCTCTATATAACCTTAGTCCCCTAAAAAAAAAACAAAAAAATTATCTTCGTCATTGAGCACAAATAAACATTATTTTTGTGAAGAAAACTCAAACAAACATTTTTGAGTTTTATAATATTGAATTTTAAATTTGCACGCAACTAATTATGTGAAATAGTATTGTCAATCATATAATTTTATTAAATTTATTATCACTATTTGAATTTAAGCTTGCAACTAATCACTTATGTGAAACAGTATTATCAATCATTGGAGATTGAGAATTTAAATGTTAATTTTAAAAGTTAAGGATTATTGAAACATCTACCTCAGGGATTTGATTTTTTCCATATCTTGAAATTCTTCTATAGATCAACCTCAGGAGGACCCATGCAGGCCGGTCAAACAATATACGGGCTTAAAAAATAATATCATCCATATTGCAAAGACTCTAAAACTAGTTTGTTATCTGAAAATAAAAATATTTTCTTCCGTTAATTAATTAACAACTAAATTCAAATAAAAGCTTTTGTAAAATTAACAACCCTATAAATATTAACCAAGTCCAAATAAAAATTTGAAACATTTCCAGCAATTTATATAAGAGTTTTTATCCCACGTAAGAATATCATCAATAATTGTAAGTTGAGGGTCTATTTAGATACCGCTTATTACTGAAAATTGAAAATTGAAAATACTGTAGCAAAATAATTTTTAAATGTGTGAGTAATACAGTGAGACCTAGTTTTAAAGAAAAATTTACTAAAATCTGTACTTATGGGTCCTGTGAATTGTGCATGGGACCCACACAAGCATAAACGCAAATGCGATTGTATCCAAACCACGCTGAACGTGACTTTACTATTAAGAGGACAACAATGACAAAGAAAGAGAAGAGGGACTCAATAATTTGAATCAATGCAAAATATTATCTATGTACTCTCCCATTTTAAACTACCAAGTAAATAATGTAGCAACTACCAAGTAATTCATGTTTATAGTTACCACAAATAAATGATATTGCAGGTTTTTGGTGGTTTAGATGAGGACGTCTCCCACGAATATGATGCTCTTTTATCAAGAGACTTGAGTTGAGCAGTAAACAATTCAAGGTTCATTCATTATTTATTTTGAGTATGAGTTAAGCTCAAGTTTATTATCAAATGAGATTACTTGTTCATTTTCTTATCAAATAAACTTAAATTTTTATATAAATTACTTTTTTAACTTATTCTTTTCTTATAAATAATAAACACCATGGCTTTTTTATTTTTACCTTTTCACAAAACTATTTTAATAATTAATAATTAAATTAAAGTTAAAATTATATAATTTGAGTAAATTAGATATAATGATTTTTATTTATTAACTTATAAAATTAGGTTTACCAATCTTGTATTTTTATATTATTCTTACTACTAAATAGACTATTTATATTTTTGATATATTATGAATTTATTTACAAACTTATATAACCTAATCTCAATTTTTTAAAGTATATTAAGATATTGCACATGTATACGTATAAATAAATAATATCACATATATTTAAATTGAATCTCATACTTACAAGTTACAAGTTTGTTCATAAACACATTAGTGCATGTTTAATCCTAACTCGTTTTATGGTCAAATCTAAACTAAAAGTAAAACTTGAACTTGATTTGTTTACTAAATAAACGAATATAAACAATTTTTTTTTTCCATCATCAAACTCGACCTGTTCATTTACAAAGCTACCTATATCTATTTTTGAAAGCTCAAATTTGTGTGAAAGCACAAGAGCTATTTAGACCCCAAAATTAAAATTACAGCTCGATTGATTTTACTCTAACTTAAACTAAGTGCGGAATAGAGTAAATGTGAGCAGACAAACAATATAACTACTTTAAGCCATATTCATCAAATCACAGCAGTAAAATGAAAGCTAAAAGAGTAGGGAAGAAGAATGTAAACACGAGATAACATGCTGATGTGTTATCAAAGAGGAATCGAAAAACTCGGCAAAAAACATCTTTGCTGCCCTCCAAGTGGTAAATCAATCCACTAAAGAATGAGTTGGAGTACACGAATACAAAAAACCCTCCAAGCCTAGTCTACCTCATGTACTTGAGCCCTTCAAGCTCCTGCTACCAACTGACTTGACGAAGCCTTGTCTTATCTAGCTCTCCGAATCACACAATTCAGTTTGATTGCATCCACAAAAAAAATGGCTTCTTCCAATACTTCCCAACAGCACCAAAACCTCACTTTACACACAGGATGGGTGTGATAAGTGTTTGGGCTATCAACCTTTCAAGAATTTGGATATGGAGAGGTAGGAGTTGAGAAAAACCACAATGGATTGTGTAGAGGATTATGGGTATGACAATCTCTCACTCTTAAGGGTAATGGCTAGGGGTTTTCTCTTTGAAAAACACTCTTCTCAATATGTGGATAATGTGGGTATATATAGTGTGGGTAGAGGGTTGATGTATCAGATATAAAAAATTGGCAAAACAGAATGTTTCACGGGTGTCTCATGGGAAGGCCTTACTCGCGAGACACTCACGAAAACCAGTTGTTACCATTTGTCATGACTCTTCATATTCTAGTCATGTATTAAGCATATGCTTCACTTCATTGGAAGGATTCTCGCAAGCTACCCGCAAAAACACCTTTGATCTTCAATGAGTCTTAAGTCTTCATACTCTTTCTCACACACAACCCTTACAATAAAATCCCACATAAAATACAGGGTACAAAATATTGAACAAAATTACAATCAAATTTGGCACGGAGTTAAAGCCAACACAAATTAGTTGTAAATCACAACTTTACAATTTTGAATGGCATTTAATCCCTAATATATCCACACACACACACCCAAAAAAAAAAATTTAAAAAAAATCTTAATTAATGAAGAATGGGGAAATACAAGTGATTCCATATGGTGATTTACATCCTCGATCACCACTAACCATGTGCATTGACAAGTAAAACCTAGAATCTTTGATACTTTGTAGTCCGTTTGCATTGAAGATGAGAGAGGGAGAGTAAAGAAAAGTAGAGTAGAGTTGGCCCAAAATTAGCCAATTTTCAGCTAATTCTACTTTACTTCCCTTTATTCCCCCTCTTCCCCTTTAATCCAAACATACCCTTAATTTATCACTTCAATTTTACTCGATAGAATCAATGACTAAAACTTCTTTTGATAACATCATTTGATTAAATATATATTATAAATATTACATGTGTGGGGGAAACTTTCACATGTAATTTTCCTTTAGCGATTGGCTAATTTTAGTCAGTTATATATATATATATATATATATATATAGATGGGTTCAAGTTACACCTAATGTAACTTCACAAGAGTTACACATTTTTTGGACCATTGATTTGTATTAGATCTAAGGGTGAAAAAAACACTCATAGTCATGTATTTATTATTCCCTAGAAATTAGTAACTAAGTCATTAATTCTTCTTATTAAAAATAGAAAAATAAAAAACATCATTAACTCTTTGCTCTCCATCATCTTCATCTTCTCTCCCTCTCTCACATGGTCTTTCTCTCTCTCAAAAAAAAAAAAAAAAAAAAAAAAGAAGGAAAAACAGAATGCTTCATAATTTTGATAGTAATGATCAAAGTAAACTTCTTTAACAGTTTGAATATATATATATATATATATATATATATATGTTGTTGGAAAGTTGAGAGCCATGTTTGATTTCTTATTCCTTAATCAAAAGAAATCCTACACAAGTAACTAAAATAGTGCAACCACGACTAACTTGAATCGGATAAGGATTGAAGTTTCATCATTTTACAAAAATTCTAGCATAAGATAAGGACTTTTTGTCCTTTGCCAAGTACTTAACGACACCATTCATGAACTTTGGAATAATTTTAATTTGGAATGAGAATTATTTAAGCAAAACAGGAACACAGCTAAACAATCCAAAATCATTTTTTAAATTGCAAACTTAACAGCTGAATATAACTTCAATTGTTATTGTCTTTCTTGTCTTCAAGCCCACAATTGACGCCCACAAGATAGAACACAATACCATGTGAGAGAGGGAGAGAAGATGAAGACGATGGAGAGCAGAGAGTTAATGCTATTTTTTATTTTTCTATTTTTAATAAGAATAATTAATGACTTAATTACTAATTTCTAGGGAACATTAAATACATGACTATGAGTATTTTTTTTTACCCTTAAATCTAATACAAATCAATAATCCAAAAAAAGTATAACTCTTGTAAAGTTACAGTAGGTATAACTTGAACTTATCTTTTATATATATATATATATATATATATATATATATATATATATATATATATATTTATTTATACAATCTTCTTTCTCCAACGCAAAGACAGTACTAAAGACAAACGTCACATGAAATGAGGAGCAGCAACCCCGTGATTCTGACATGTAGATTGTCTTCATTAGCATTTTATTATGGGGCAAATTGTCTGATCATATTAGTTAGTATTTCAATTATCTCTACCTTCCGAAAATCACCCCAACCTACCTTACATCCCATTTAGCACTATGCCCTTCCATCCAATCCCAATTCTGTCATTTCAATCAAGCAAATAAAAATTACATGACACATAACTTGTGAACCCAAACCACCTCACTCACTGTCTTCCACATAACTAGGCTAACATTAATTACAGGTTAATTACTGTGTAAACTAGCAAATAAGGTTTAGAGTGAGAGATATCAGATTCAGATATGGAAATTTCTTGTCTCAAAATTTATTGCCTGGTCTTGGCAATGTTGATGTTTTCTGAAATAATGATATCCAGCAGTCACCAAGCCATGGCCCAAAGCTGTGAGGTCAATGTGCTCGGCCTTGTATCACAATGCGAGAAGAATGTTCGTAAATCTGGGCCAAAGTCTAAGCCATCATGGGAATGTTGTGCAGTGGTCAAGACTGTGGATGTGCCATGCGTTTGCAAACTTGTTACTAAGGAAATTGAAGATGCAATTGATATGGACAAGGTGGTTTATGTGGCAAGGTCACGTGGCAAAAAGGTTGCACCAGGAACAAAATGTGGAAGTAAGCTTACATTTTTTATTTTCATATATAAATTATTATTATTGTTTTTGGCAAAAGGACACACTAACTTTGTGGTGCATTAATTTGTAGGTTATACGGTTCCAGGGGCATGAAAATGGGAGAAAAATACCGAAGGGAAATATTAGAGATCTTATATACATTTATTTATTTGACATGTATTAATGAATGTTTCTTTTCTTTAAGAATAAACAGGCCGGTTTTACATCACTCAAAATTGGCTCACTTTATCTTACATGCAATTTCAGGCAAGCCTAGCTCCAGTCAGTCTTGATTAGCTTCAACATTTAAGAATAAAATATTAATATTGGAATATATAACTTTTGCATTCTAGCTAACAGCTTGGATTGTTGGTGTGGTTAAACAAGTTAGATATTAGGGATATTAGATTAGGTTCAATATATTTGTATGAACAACTGGTATTTTTGTTTTACAGTACTAATTTGTACCATATGGTTTGGCTAAGGCTAATCTCTCCTTATAAACCACCCGATGGGCTGATTGTAACACAGAATTCAATATAGAAGATGTTACCATTTAAGGTAATATATTGTGGACAGAAACTGTGAAGCCAAACTACATCTTAGGTTCTCTTTATTTTTCTCTCCATCAGCCTAGCATAAAAAATTCTAACAAATTAGATCCAGGACCATGCGTTTCCCTAAAGATTAGGGTTGTGCATGGGTCGGATTGAGGGCTTTTTTTTACCCAACCCACAATGGTGGGTCAAAAAAAATTCAACCTAACTCAACCCATTACATAAGTCCAACCCAACCCAACCCAACTCACATGGGCCGGGTTGGGTCGGGTTGAATCCATGGGTTTGACAAATTTTTTTTTTTTTTATTATTAAATTGAGTAGAAAAAGAATATAAATATTAATATATTAAAAAAACCTAAAAATTAGTATCAATGTAACTTTTTAAAGGCAAACAACACTAATGACTAAACAATAATAGTAATTTATTAGGATTTGTGTGAACTAATTGGCCTTTATATAGGATAGGAAGAACTGGTTATTTTAAAAAATTTATTAATTATATAATATTATATATATATATATATATAATTAGTATTAGTAGGAGGAACCGAGGAAGTGCTGTTCTACAACTGGTTTTTTTTTTTTTTTTAAATTATTAAATATATAATATATATTTATATATATAAGTGCAGCTATATTAAATATATAATATATAATATATTTTAAATATATATTAAATATGGGTGGGTCGAATCGGGTTTGGCGGGTTTGTAATTTTATGACCCAAACCCAACCCGACCCACTATTAAAAAAAAATTTGTAACCCAACCCAACCCACCAAGCCTTAAAAAGGTTGGGTCGGGTTTGGCGGGTCGGTGGGTTTTCTGCACACCCCTACTAAAGATCGCCAATTCACTCATGTGTCTAGGGATGATAGAAGATTCCTGCCTCACAAGACCTGTCTTGCCCCGTGTAGGTTCTTCCCTCCTTAAAAAGGTGATGGGACAAGGACTAATTTTGGTCGCCTCACCCCTTTGCGCCTTACCTTGTCCTAAAAGTGTAAATATTTTTTATTTAAAATATATTTAAATGATTTTTATATATAAAGGTAAAAATCACATTTTCGTCCCTACATTTTCATGCGATTCTCACTTTAGTCCATATATATATATATATATATATATATTTTCACCGCTTTTAGTCTTTATTTAAAAAATGCCTTTCATTTTAGTCATTTCCATCAGTGCCCTAACGGCAAAGTCTTACGTGGTAGACGGAACTATTAAAATAAAAAAAAATAAAAAATTTATTTTGACATTAAAAATGCCACGTCAGCATCTAAATTAAAAAAATTAATTTATTAATTTTAACTAAATAAAAAAAATTAAAAACAGAAAAAAAAAAAATCACATTAATTGAGGTCTAAATGTGTCTTGAATAAGAGCAACAAGAACACAAACCCAGATCTAAGAACACAAAATTAAAATCCAAAAATCACAAACCCAGAAAATAAGAACAAAAAATTAAACTATAGATCCACATAAGAACACGTGCCCAAATTTTCTAACATTTTCTAGCCCTTTCTTGTCAACCAGACACAAAAACACAAACACAAACTGATTTCCAGCAAGAACAAAAATACAAACACAAACCCAGCAACAGATCTTCCTTGTCAACCAAACACAAAGCAACAAACATAAACCCAATTAGAAGCAAACAATTAAAAACAGTTTCATCTAAGTGTTCTTCTCGTGCATTACCTCTCGTCCTTTTTTTCCCATTTCAAATCGTTGAAATAAATTCTTTTTTTATTTCATAATTCATACGAGTCTCTGACTCTCTCTCTCTCTCTCTCACTCACTGGCCACTGCTCTCCCTCTCTCACACTCTCTGCTATCTCTCTTTCTTTCTCTCATGGCTTGAACCTCCGTGAACAAACTCAAGCTGTGCTACTCCTTCCTCAGACCACCGTTCACCATCTCTTAAGTTCACTGTTGTGCATCACTGGCTTTATCTCCCTCTCCTTTTTTTTTTCTTCACCGTGAGGCATCCAAGGCCAAAACCATAGTCTTAGTCCATTGCCGTTGACCACCACCACTACGAATGGCAGAGGAGAAACAATAAGAAGTTGATCATAACAACCGTTTGTAAAAATGTTGTTAAAATAGTTTGTGACTGAAGCATTACTCTTTATAATTCCTATAAAAGTTGTGTCAAAACTTTCCTAAATTGATTTATTAGGAATATTCTTAAAGACACCATTTAACAAAACTCTGCAAATAAAAGAGAAGTGTTATGTCTGCAACATTTTCACAACACTTGCATAATAGAGACATATTATCATATGCTTTTAGAGAATTGGTAATAAACCATAATAGGAAAGTTTAAACACCACTTTCATGGGAAATATAAAAAGTTATTAATAACATTTATTGTTTTATCATTCTTCCAATAAAATATTTCTAAAATTAGTTCCTAAACTAATGCCCTTAGGACATTGTTTAACATTTTCCTTCATAATAAGTCATAGATAGTAAGTTGTTATTAACTTTAATTTAGGAGTAATTCTACGATACCCCCCAAAAAAAGAGGGGTATGGTACCCACTAGTACGTAACCTGATATATCAGGTTACTTTTTTCCTCACATTTGACGATTTCATTCTCACATTGTGCAGTTCCAATATCACATGTGACAGTTCTTTTCTTACATTTGGTGGTTCCCTTACTTTTTTTCTCACATTTGACGGTTTCATCCTCATATTGTGCAGTTCCAATCTCACATGTGACAGTTTTTTTGTTACATTAGGTGGTTCCTTTACTTTTTTTCTCACATTCGACGATTCCATCCTCACATTGTGTAGTTCCAACCTCACATTGTGCAGTTCCAACCTCACATGTGACAGTTTTTTTGTCACATTAGGTGGTTCATTTACTTTTTTCTCACATTCGACGATTCCATCCTCACATTGTACAGTTCCAACATCATATGTGATAGTTTTTTTGTCACATTCAGTGGTTCCCTTACTTTTTTTTCTCACATTTGACGGTTTCATCCTCACATTATGCAATTCCAATATCACATGTAACAGTTCTTTTGTCACATTCGGTGGTTCTCTTACTTTTTTTCTTATATTTGATGGTTCCATCCTCACATTGTGCAGTTCCAATATCGCACATGATAATTCTTTTGACACATTTGATAGTTCTCTTATTTTTCTCTCATTTGATGGTTCTATCATCACATTTTGTAGTTTCAACATCACATGTAATAATTCTTTTGTCACATTTGGTGGTTTCTTTTTTTTTTCTCACATTTAACGGTTTCATCCTCACATTATACAGTTCCAATATCACATGTAACAGTTCTTTTGTCACATCCAGTGGTTCTTTTTTTTTTTTTTTTTTTTTTTTCACATTTGATGATTCCATCACCACATTATGCAGTTCCAACATCATATATGATTGTACTTTTGTCACATTCATTGGTTCTTTTATTTTTTCTCACATATGACGGTTTCATCCTCATATTGTGCAATTCTAATATTACATGTGATTATTCTTTTGTCACATTTGGTGGTTTCTTTTTTTTTCTTCTCACATTTAATAGTTTTATTGTCACATTAGGTAGTATTAATATCACATATGTCTATACTTTTGTCACATTTAGTGATACCTTTTTTTTTTTTCCTCACATTTGGTAGTTCCATTATCACATTATGTAGTACCAACATCATTTCTGATTGTACTTTTGTCACATTCGGTAGTACCCTAATTTTTTTCTCATATTTGACAGTTCCATCGTCACATTGATCAGTACCAATATCACATATGACTGCCCTTTTGTCACATTCAATGGTTCTTTTTTTGTTTACTCACATTTGATAGTTTCATAGTCACATTAAGCCGTATCAACATTACATGTAGGTGTACTCAACCCAACCCAACCCCACTAAATTACCTAATAATCGACAAATATATATAACAAAATTACCAATATCACATCTGACCATACTTTTATCACATTCAGTAGTACTCTCATTTTTTTCTCACATTTGAAAGTTTCATCGTCACATTGGGTAGTACTAACATGACATCTGACTATACTTTTGTCACATTCTTGGCACCATTATTATTATTATTATTTTTCACATTTAACAGTTTCATTGTCACATTAGACACTACTAACACCACATTCGATAGTTCCCTTTTTATTTTCCTCATATTTGACGGTTCCATTGCCACATTGGGCAGTACCAACATCATATGTAACCATACTTTTATCACATTTGATTGTTCCCCTTTTTTTCACATTTGATGGTTCCATTGTCACATTAGGCAGTGCCAACATCATATATGATTGTACTTTTATCACATTCGATGGTTCCTTTATTTTTTTTCTCACATTTGACAGTTTTTATTGTCAGATTGGATAGTACCAACATCATATGTGACTGTATTTTTATCACATTCAATGGTTCCCTTATTTTTTTTCTCATATTTGACAGTTCTATTGTCACATTGGGCAATACCAATATCATATGTGACCAAAATACCCAAAAACTCTTAAAAATACTCGATACCCTTAAAACCTGAAAATGACTAAAATACACTTAGAACCAAAAAAAAAAAACCAAAATACCCTTAGAATCTAGAAAATGACCTAAATGACCCTAAAACTTAAAAAAAAAAGTGACTGAAATGACTTTATAACCTAAAAAGTGACTGAAATACCTTTAAAACCTAAAAAAACGATTGTAATACACCAGAAACCTAAAAAATGACCGAAATGACCTTCAAACCTAAAAAATAACTAAAATACCCTTAGAACCTAAAAATGACCGAAATTACCTTAAACCTATAGAACCTAAGATGTTGTATTTTGTTGTATACTTATTGTAATTTAAAAGATGATAAGTTATCTAAAAAAAAAAAAAAAACTATCTAGTACACACACTTATTTTTTTAATTTTTACTTTGAAATTCCCACAAAAAAAACTTAAGGTTGTGTTTGGATGGCAACATTTAGATTTGGATTTGGATTTTAAATCAATGGATTTAAAATGCCTTGATTTGAAATCCATTGATTTTAACATTCTTGTTTGGGTCTTTTTATAGAACTCAAGATTTGAAATTCATTATTTGAAATTCCATTGTTTGGATACCTAAATTTGAATTTGAATTTAAGATCATAAAACATTTTTTCCAATTATTATTTTTCTTAATCCTTTTACATTTTAGTAACATTTTTATCACCGCACATCCTTGGTGTGATGGTCACTCTACAAGTACAAGTGCTTGTAGGGTGTGAAGAGCAAGAGTCGAGGTTCAAGTCTTTAGGAGGAAGCCTTATATACATAAACATTTAGAATAAGTTAGAGTATAATTTCTATCTTATATAAATTTTTTTTTTAATAAATACACGAGGTAATGAAAAAGCCATTGATAACCCAATTGACAAGATGATGACTAAAAATTTGTCATCATAGACAACTAATAATTTGCTATTAGTTACAACTTGGACTTGCAAAATATGAATTTATCATATAACTAAAATAATTCTTATTGTTCCATCATAATCATTATCAATGAAGAGGACAATCATAATCGATCTAGATGTTATGGACATTTGACCCCAAAATTTATAACCCACTTTCATGTACTACAAATAGGTCTCTTTGTTGTAAAGTATCTAAAGAAAGAAGGCAGACTACAAAGTAATCGATTATAAGTATCTTGACTACTACTTAGTTTGCTACTTGCTCATCACAAGAAGGAAAAAATTTCATTTACAAAGGAAATCCACTACAATGTATTTCCTTCACATCTATATTTGAATACCATCATGGAAATAATTGAAAATGAGACAATCAAAAACAACTTGCAATGGGTCTTCATGTCTAGATCATTCATCCCTAAGTTTTCAATAGGGCAACTTCTAACTTGTAGGAATTTCTTATTGTTCCTTCTGCAACTCAAGTGGTAAATGAAATATCTACATTTACATGGTATAACTATCAACCCATAGAAAAATGAGATGTTCAAAAGAGCACATCTCTTTGCATAGAGCCTCAACTATTTATTTATATAATTGAAATGATTCAACAACTTTGGCTCATCTAGCTCAACCTGAAAATATCAACAAGTTCCACATCATATAAATAAGTTTAAAATAAATTCAAATAAACAACAGCATGCTAAAAAATAAGAATATGATGAACCTCTATGAGGTTTCTTATCATTTGAAAGTTGAGTAATAATGTAAATGACTGTTGTTGCAATTGATATTGGGCATCTTCTGAAATTAGGGGAAAAAAAGATTCATTAATATAAAAAATTGTCAACCAAAGAAAAATATCAACAAACTTATTTTCAAAACACATGAAAATCTTAGTCTCACTTACAAGTCACAACACCATATTATCTCACATTTGTAAGTTACTATTTGTAGTCTCCAAATTATACAATCATTTTCAAGTATTTGTGCAGCTTGCTTCATCTGAGTTGGAGTCAGTTAGTCATCCAACATTGACATAATACTCCAAAAACAGGGCTTATATTCATCTTATATAATTTAATATTAGATCAATATGCCTTGGATTAGATTTTTGGAGGGAAAAACAAAAACAAAAAAGGGACCCCCTAAGCAAAATGCAGATGAGTGGGTAAATGGAGAACCAATAGCAAGATCATAATTAAGGAAATACTTAAACCACAACTGAAGAATGAAGAAAAGGAAGTGAAATTACTTGGAACTTACATAAGACCCATAAGGCATGTGCGATTTTGCCCCATTAACAAACACTTCACTGTACATTTTGGCTGAGTGGTGCAATTTTCCTAGATTAAAGAGAGAACAACATTTAAGCTTCAAGCATCCACAAGACCAAGAAAAATACGTAATTCAAATGCTCCAATTGAAATGACAATAGATACCATGCTTAAATACCTGCAATAGCCCTTAGTAAAGTGGATTTTTCCCTAATCTAGCAGAACCCATGATTACTGTCATAGTTCCAGGCAATGCATAACCATTCAAACTCTTCACAACTTTGTCAGAGTACTTCCTTTTACCCTTTATTGTGACAGTCAAGTCTTTCCAAACAACTGAAGCCCCTGTAATTTTCCTTGCTACAACTACACCCTTTGGTAGTGGTGGAAATGGCAAGGACCCACTATTGAGCTTCGAGAGAGATGAGGAGGCTGGGGTGATCGCAATGTTAATAGTGTCATGGTCACCTCCTTCCTCCACCCTCACATAAACATCTGTATCCTCCCATTCTGGTGAATCCTTAAATGAGATGGGTTGTCTCAATGAACCAGGTTTATGCAAATAGAAACAATTACTTAAGGGCACCCCTCCTCGCTAGACTACTTGTTGAAGATGATGAAGACCTATAATTATCGGACTGAGTCTGTATTTCTTACAAATGGGTCACACACGAGAAGCTTCATTTAGCAACAAGTGAAAATAAAACATATTGCAAAGATGAAAAGCTGATTAAAGGAGAGAGGAAAAAGTACTTTTGCTACATTACATAAATCCCAATCCCATTCTTTAACCATAGAATCATACAAAGTTAAGAGAGAGTAGTTCATCACCAATAAACCAGATAACAAAGAATCAAAGATAGGAGTGAGATACAATCAAACACTTTAGATACTTCCCAAAATTGATGTCTACAATAAGAACTCTCCATGAAAATTATTTTAATTATTCTAGAATCTTCAACATATCGAAGTACTTAGCAATAGCCAAACAAATATCCAAGCCTATAATGCCAAATAATAGGCAAACGAAACTCAAGCATTCCCCTGGCAAATCTTAAACTCTCATGAGCAATAGTAAATATATCCTTAATCGGCATATTTGACTATATCTAAAAAGTAGTGGCTTCAATGGGTTATTGTAGTACAATAATAAATCACAGGACAGAAAAAAGAATCATTTTGAACCAATCAAGGCTATTTCTCTAAAAAAAAAAAAAACCACTAAGAACACAAGCAAATCATTAAGTGTGTAAAATCATGGGAAATGGGATCATATATAGTAGGGCTAAGGTGGTGGAACTAATGACAAAAGTTAACAGAATTTTCATAGGTTCTTTGAAATTCACTCCTCCAAAGTGTTGTAAGAGACAGGATCAAACTCACGGTTTAAATATTTTCAAACTTAATTTTCATCCCTTAATTCACCTTTTAACATGAAGTTCGTAGAGGCGAAATTCTTCAACAACAAACATCAATCTATGCACTTTGACAACTTCACCTCAACAATTCAATACAAATAAAACCCCACAAATTACACAAACACATGGAAATTCATCAAACACAATCATTGTGATATCAATTTATAAACCTCATATAATAAAATTTAGAGTATCTTAAGCATTTTTCTTTGAAGAAGGAATGCATATTGCAATTTTGAATTCTTCTTCGTACTCATTAGATTGATATAATACATATCTAAATCCACTTTCTCCTTGTCAATTCTTTATATTTCTTTTCTTTTTTTAATTAAGAGAGAGAGAGAGAGAGAGAGTAGATGCCATGGGATATAAACAAATAAATAAATGTTTGGGTGTATATTGGCCCTTGATTCATGATTCAAGCCATTAATTTTTGTCTATTTTATTTGTTATTTTAATATCTTTATTACTATTATAAAATATTAAAAAAAATTCCTAAATAGAAATAGTCAAAAAGGGAATGGATGAATGATGAATCTGCTTTTCTTCTTCCTTTTTTATATATAAAGGAATCACAAATCCTTCGAAATGAAAAATATTTAGCGACAATCAATGATCCAAAAAACTGTGCTCTCTAAATTAATTGAACATACATTAATCTTTTTAATCAAATTTGTCTTAGACTTTTCTTAATGTGATGACTCTTCTTGGTAATCTTTGATGAATCTGTATACTCCTTCTATAGCTATGTGAGATAAACCCAAAAGGCCCAATGATTTTCCTTTTGGTGCAAATTGATAGATGCTTGGGCCACTTGGGCCCACACAAGTAGGAATTGGTTGGTTTGGTGCATCCGGACTAACATAAGTTGGGTTTACAGCACAGTTACTTATAACACCTTTTCTTTTTCTATAATTTCAACAATGCCATCACCTATATAAAATAATTTTAAATTTTTCTCTGAGTATAATCTAGGACTACAACTTTAATGTGATATAAACTGTGAGTAGTAGAAAAAAAAAAAATTTTGTGGATTTATGCGAAAGTTACCGACAATGATTCAAGGTTTCTTTCTCTCTTAATACTTTTTGTTTTTGCCTTTTAAAATTCTAACAGAGTCTAATTTCTTATCTTATTGGTACTTTCAATTAGTGCTACATGATTCGCAAAAAATAAAAAATTAGTGCAACTAAACAATTAGTTAAAATGATTAAAGTAATGAAATATTTTACAAAAATCTAAAAGTACATATTGAGACATAATAAAAGTCATTTATTTAATTATGGCTTAAAAGTTTACTTGTGAACGTTTTTGAGTTTGGCAATAGTTATTAGTTAATATTGTTGGCCCTAAGTTATGATGTTTAACCTTTTTTTATTTTTAATAATTCCATAGTTGGAATCAAGAGATTTATAATGCTCTAAGATGTGTCAGTTAAGTTACAAGGTTCTAAGTAATTATAACACACTCATGCAATTTATACATACACGTATTTGAGTAGGATAATGTGGAGCTAGATATTAGTATTACCATTGGAAATTTGGAACATGTAGGTGTTGCATATACTTCAAGTTCTCCACAATAACAACAAAAAGTCATACCAAAACTCAAAGCTCTCACTTTTGTGAAGTTCAAAAAATGTGATTTGGTAAACAATTTTATGATTTTTATCATCACTTTTTTTTTTTTCTTTGAAGAAATTGATCATTGCCAGATTTAAACCTGCAACTTGTCATTTTTTATGGAAGGCATTTGCCATCACACCAAGGCTAGATATATGTATGTATATGTGTATGTGTATATATATATACTTATATTTTCTATTGTCCTTTCAAAATTAGAAATTTGATGGGAAATATTTTAGCTTTGCAGGAAATTACTACTGACGAAAGAAATGAGAAAATAAAGAAGCATCTTAGAGTGATGGTGCTAATTTGGAGGTGTGGCATAGAGGATTCAGATTTCTAGACATGGTTTTTTCATTGCATTGTAAATATCTATATATGCAGGTTTTGCAAGATAAAAAACTGAAGGATCAACTTGTCGTTCGAGAAGAATTATATGAAAATCTGCCAAAACCACAGATAAGGCTGAGAAGGTGAATTCTTTTTCTTTGTGATTTTTAATTCTGCTAATCTTACATATTTTTTTGAACTTAAAAATACATGTACATAACAAAAACATAGGTACTTGTGTAGCATTTTAGTTTGAATTTTACAGAGTCTAGCCTATTCTCCCGGAATGGTCAAGGAACAAATATGCCTTGGATTGCCAGGATGGATGCAAGCGTAGAATTTATGATAAATTCACAGATTCATGGCACAAAGTTATAGGTAGCAAGCCCCATCTAGTGAGCTATTGTGCTTTGAGGCTGTCGCTTTGCTTCATCCATAACAACATGAGTATCAGCATAGTTGATATTTGGAATCCAAATATACATGTGGAGATCAATCCTGACCTTCCGGAAAATATAGGTGGTAATGGTCATCTTAGGCCTCTTTTCATATATTTATGGTAAACTATAGCTTGCTGATGTGGTTTGAAAAGTCACATTGTGCTTTGCAGGTGCTTCAAGCATGAGAATCACAATCCATATCTCATGCTTTGCTTATGGCGAGACATAGAAGAAATGGGAATGGAGATCCAATTGTTTTTGTCTTTGGAAATCTAAGGCAAAACATTGATATCTAATTGAATCTCCATCCGCTTTTCTTCTGAGAGATTCCATATGAGAACTAATAATGCTTTTCATGCAGGTTTCAAGGTGAGAGTTATTCTCTATTGGTTTCAGCAATTGAGTGAGGTAATTTCTTTACACTCAAGAAGAGAGAGCAGACTTGTAAGTTGTAAATCTTGTTCTTTGGTTTTAGAATTCTGGTGACTTTTCTGGTGTGATCTTATCTTTAATATATAATCTCATAGATACTTTGTATGTATATGGTTTATCAATGTTAACTCAAATATACTTAGATTTAACTCTGTAACTATGAATCACATTGATGTCATCAGCTCGTTTTATTAATAATGCTTTAATTTAGCACCTTGAGGATATATATTGTAGATTGATAACCTAGATTTTTTTAACAAAATTATGGTTGAGCTTTGGTCTTTACTTGAGGAACTGAAATAAACAAGAGATTCATGGCTTCAAACATGTTGTATAGGTTGATTCTTGGGCATATCTCAGAATGATTAACAAGGAACAGTGATAATAGAGTCAATATATTAACACTTTTGGTTCCATCCCAACATTATATTTGGTTGTGTTAAAAACCAAACAATATCTTTAAGATTGCGAATGACATGAAATGTTACAATAATTTGGAGTTCGACATGGTTGAAACCATAGTTGTTACCAAGGACTCGAAATGAAGCAGAATGCATAGCTGTTTTGATACACTAAGGGAAGCAAAAAATAAACTTCTGTGACCAACCCTTACTGACACACACAATACATCACATTTTGAATAGGCCTAGGAACATAATTCAAACCCCTCAGGCTATTTATTCCTATTGCCATCACATGGCCACAGTTGGGAAAGAAAGGAAAATTAAGCTGTAGTTTTGACTTTTAAGTGATTCCTTAGACACACACAATTTGCTGATCAACTCAATTCAATATTTGCCTTCAGATTTTAGTTTGCCAGTCTTTTCATGCATTAATCATTCCATTAATTCAACTCTTTAATCTTTCATGATTCATCTGAAGGATCAGTTTTATCTAAAAACTTCTATTTGAGTCAATGTCTCCCTCAAGTTTGAGAGTGCGCCAAGTTGTTCCTTGCCATTTCTTTTAAGCCTTAAAGTTTACTCCAGAACATTTTGTATGGCACATGATTGCTTCTGTCCAAAAGAAAAAATAAAAAGAGAGAGCTTGTGCCAATGTCAGCTTGATCTGAGGATAACCACCAAAGCAAAATTAATGTATTTGTCTTCTATGAATGGGTAACGTATGGCTTTGTTGTGCTAATTTAGGTGTGATTTGATATGAGCAAGATACTAAAAAGCCAAAATTTGATGTTATTGGTATCTAATCAATGATTTATGTGCGAATTGATGAGGGGTTGCCATGACTCATACGAGAGTCATATCACAAAGACTTCCAAAAAATTTCAATAACAAAAATATTCAAATTTCACTATCATTTAATAGAGTTAAGAAAACAGGAAAGAGAACTAGAAAAGACACCATCTTCACCAAAAATTTTAGGGAGAAAAATATAAAGTCGGCAATTAAGTACAGTTTTTCAATACTACAAATCCTAATTTGAAGCAAAAAATAAATACCCTAAACAACATGCCAAAATATCATCTCAAGCCTTCACTCCACGAACTAAGTCTAAGAAAATTTATCATTTAAAACAGAAACACTACCAAGTCAAGTAGGGTCACAAACTAGATCGAACGCAAACCAAGTTCCACAGAGCCCAACAGAGATTAGGGTGAAGTTGATGCTAAAGAGATTAGATTTTGGCCTAGTATTTTTTTTTCAACTACATGGGACAAACTGGGCTCAGCTTGTCTGGATTCAAGACAACCAGGCCAGGCATTCCACCAAGAAATACACAACGATATATTAATATAAAACCCAAAATCCAATTTTCTTAGCACCCACCTCACTTCAATCTCCTCTTTCTATCACCAACCTCAGGAATTGCTCTCTCATCCTCTACCTCAATGTCCCTCCTCGCAGTAAAGAATAGCAGTCAAGTAACCAAAAGGCAAGAACCTTATTGAAACATTAGCAACTTATATGAACAATTTGATGGCGATGCAGTAAAGACTAGCTTTCTTCCTACTTCTCAATAGTACATATTTCTTCAATGCTTTAATGGTAGTGCTGATGTAGAGGCAGATGCTAGTACTAATCAGAAGTAGGGAAAAAGCTAGTCCTATGGAAGCCATGTTCTTGAAATCATATATCTATTCCATAAAATGTAAACATTATTTTTTAACAACATTTTTTCACAACAATTTACACAGTCTGTTGTGATTGGTGAATAATAAAATCAGTATCAATGGCGGAACCAATTAAAAGTAATATGACTCTAATCACAATAGATCATATTAGCAGTTATGAAAAATTTAACTTTCCTAGCATTACTCTTCCGGAAACATCAAACAGAAGTCGAAACTCTTGCAAGTTGGCCTCAACCAACATGCCTTTAAAGTTTATATCTTAGTGCATAATATTAAAAAGAAAAAAGAAAAGAGATTGCGTATGTGGGACTTATTTGCAACCCCTTTTTATTAAAACCAAAGATAAAAACTATACTGTCTTGTGCATAGAAGGGAATGACAGCTATGCTAAATATAAAAGAGAAGATGACAGAATGCACCATAAAATGCCCCAGACAGGGTGTGTGTAAGAGAGTTGCCTTGCAGTATATAAGGGATGGGGGCCAGAGAACCCAAATTATGACCACAAAGAGTCCAAAGTAGAAGTTCCAGAGTACCTACGGGATCCAGCTATTTGTCCCAAGTTGTCCAAAAACATCAAGCCAAAGCCAAGAGTTGAACAAGAAAAAAAATACACAAAAAAAGACAAAATATAACCTAATAATATTCAATGTCTTTAGCATTAGAATTAGCTTTACCCCAATCTCCTCTTTAAAGCCATCCACAGGAACTTCTCCATGTATTATCCTCTTGTGCAGTCACCCCATTATCCATAATTTCAGCATTGCCACCATCCCTCTCTCTCATGAGGGTTTCATGATTTATCAAATACCTATCCTCTAGTGCATTCCCTCGTCATGATTCACCAAACACAACTTGATAGGTGCAGCTCACAACTCACTTGGGTTCAAAAGCTCTAAAGCAGCAAGTTTACTATGCCACCCAAAACATATCCCTTACTAAATTTTAGATCAAAATCTTACGTTCTTAAAAACAAACTTGAGTCTCTTGGTTATTACAATTAAACCAAAATTTATTGGAAGACATAAAGCAATCCCATCTCTATCTATTCTCCCTCTAAAATTCATTTCCCAGCTCATTCTTTTACATGCTTGTACCCCTAGTTTTGAGCTTTGATTTCCATTTCTTTGTTAAGTCCAACCAAAGCATCAACTTAATTTCTTGCAACCCTTTCAAGTGAACGAATGGAGGAAACAAATGGGGGCGAGGGGGTATATGCTTGAGGTTTGGAATAATTGCATGAGTCACAAAAGGGTTTGATTTTGTTTGATTATTTCATATGTATCGGATTACAAGACCAGCTTCCTTCTCAACAAAACCAACATCTCCCACACAATTTCCTAATAAATCATTTCTAAATCTTTGTTACAAAAAGTCCAATAGAAACCTTTTTTGTCCCCCTTCTTTTGGCTACTTTATAACTATTCTTTACCACACGAGGGGACACACAGATGAATTTGCATCAAAATGTAATGCTACAGAAACACTTCATCTCAGGTTCCCTTTATTTTCTTAGGACTTCCAGGCTTTAATTCTATATGGTCATGCAAGTTTTATTTGCAAGAAGTTATAGAATATTGATATCAGAGAGATGCAGAAATAATCAACAAACTGCAAACACAGTCTAGATGTATTAATGGGACATTTTTTGGTCAATTCACTACTGTAGCCTGTAATACAATGATGAACACCATACTACAATTGCAGCACAAAGTTGAGGCTGTGACACCAAAATTCAAGTGCACATAAATGTGCACTGAGATCAATTACAATAAACACAAGACAAAACTTTATATACATATACAATCCAAACATTGGTTTAGGTTCCATTAAAAATAAAATGAGAAGAATTAAACAAATTCCGTATGAAGGTAATAAAGGAAGATGGCCTTTTTTTCCAGGTAGCATGGGCCATCAACACTCTAAGCAGTATTCATTTGCAGATGATCAAAATTCTTTCATAAACAAAGAAGGAGAGGGGGGGAGAGGAGGAAACAACAAATACTAAAACTCAGACATCAGTATTTCAAATCTTACTTCCTACATCTCCAAGCTGATACTGAAAACAAGGCTCGGTCTTGCCAGCATATTACCACACAGCCATTCTCTTCCTTGATCTTATAACCATCAGAACCATAACCTTGCATCAACCGCCCTGCCTGCAACATACCATAATAGCTCAACGGCAAATTCCCAAACCCAGCCAGGTCAAGCCTTTGGACCCACTTCTCAAGCTTTTCATGCCTTTCTTTTCTCTCAGCTCCCTCGCATGCTATAATGTTCTTAATTTCCTCCCCAAACAGCATCTTCTCTAGCTTCAATCTCTCCAATGTTCTTGGCACTGTAGACTCCAAACAATCAAACAATGCTGCATAGGAGTAAAGAGCCTCCAATAGCCTCTCCATTAAAGTTGATCCATTGTGGTTAGAATCTTGTTCTGTTACTACCATGAGCTTCGGTGTCAAGGCCCACAAGGCATTGACAAATCCATCCATCTTAGCTGAAGCACTTAAAGATATGGGCGATGATGTGGCTGAGTCAGGACTCCGGCTATGCCCATTAACTAAATCTTTCTCAAGCAGCTCACCCAATGTGCTTTGGTTGATTTGCAGGACTCCAGGTAAGTGAATTCCATTCAGATTCTTTGGAGCTAGTGGGGATTTCTTTCTCAAGAGTTCATCATCAGAGGCCAACAGGGAATGCAATTGAAGAACTGAACTGATCGCTAGAGCCTCCCCTGTTTTGACACGAAGTTTTTCAAAATCAAGATTATCCAATTTACTAACTACAGGATTGAACTGGAATGGGATATCCAGCTTTTCAGCTTCTTCGGTCAGTTTAAACGCCATTTGCTCCAAAACCTCTCTCTGTTGATGAACCCCAGTAATTCTCAAATGGGGTGGGCCTTCAGGCCGTGCACTCAAAACTTGAATAAGTGCAATCCACTGGGCAGGTTCAGCAGCATTCAGGTCAATTATGTGAACCATCTTTTCCCCTTCCATGGCTTCAACAATAGCCTGGTTTGTGAGCACAAATGCCACCTTCATGAAGGGAAACAGCTCGAAAAACAGTTTCTGAACAAGAATTTCTTCAGAAACCAATGTTAATTTAGTAGAGTTGAGGGCTTTGTGAAGACCAGGCCAGGCTTTTAGGATTCTATCTGCTAGTGCCTCAGTGAAGTATGCAGCGATACGCTGCATGGTATCGCCATCGGGAGAGGCAAGTTGGGAGATTTGTTCAAGGGCAATATTTGCATTTTCAAGGCTGCCAGCAGCAACATGATTTGCACAAGTGAGCAATAAGTGGATCAAATACAAACCCCTCTCTTCAGATTTAAGTTCTCTAACAAATGGGTATGGTGATCCTAAATTAGGTGAAAGAGACATCATGGAAAATAATTGGAGTGGTGATGAAGTTACAGAAGAAGACCCTTCATCTTGAAACATTGGTGCCATACAACTAACACAACAGATTGAGAAATTGGGGAACAAGGACAGACTATAATGGTAACAAAAACAGAACCAAACTCAATTCGCAAATTGATCTAAATGATGACAAAGTCTAAGTCTTTACAAGGACACATCATATTGCTCACGCAAGAACCAAATTTGCACGAATCATAATCAGAGAATAAAGTTTAGTCTCATCTCAGCATTCACAAGCAAAAGAATGCAGAATCACAGCACTTTGAGTGCTTAGTTAGAAGTCTAAGAGAATAAAGAATCTACCAAATTAAATAGATCAAACAAACAAGAAAGGGAAAACAACTGGAAGGCTTATAGATTAAACAACAAGTGGAACACAAATCAAAGAAAAAATATCATAAATGTAATCCTCACTAGACAAGCTCCAAAGGGAAAAAAATAAATTTCACCAATCTTAGTTCAGGTTTCACAAAGAAAAAGGATCTGATAAGTCAAAAAAAAGAAGAGGAACAGTGAAGACAAAAAGAAGCAGCTTGAGCATACCAGAACTAGAACTAGCTAACTAAAACAAGAACAGCCAAAAGCCTTACTGGGTTATGCAATTGATAAAGAACCCACATGCATCCCCATGAGAATTCCAAAGATTGCTTTTTGAATCTCTCTCAGTGCACACACACAGACTATTCTTTCTGGGTTCCCTCTGTTTTTCAGTTTTCCTCTGTTTCTATCACAGAGAGAAAAATACGTTTGGGGGTTTTAATTAAAGTTAGTGTTGTTTTTGGACTTGTTCATGGCTAGGTTGTCGACAAAGCGTTGGGGGGGGTCCTTTTTGTCGTTACTGTTTTGTTGTCCTTCACTCCTAAGTGGAATATGGAATTTGTGAGAAGCTGAGCCATTTTGGCTTTTGGCTCTGTTTCTCTCTCTCTCTCTCTGTTTCTCTCTCTATAAAGGAATTGTCTCTCTCTCTCTCTCTAACTCTATTAAAACTTCCACTTTTTATGGTTTTTTGTCTTTACATTAGGTGGATAGGGAATCAGGGCTGGCCTAAAAGACTTTTTAATATTCCCAAAGGTTACATGGATCCAAACGTGCCCTAACAAAGACAAACAAATAGCCTCAGTTTTGTTTCCTAGTGGTAGGAGTGTGAGAATTGCAAGAAAACTCTCAAAGATCCTTCCAAAACCACATTTTGTTCTCTCCTCAAACCCTGTGACCATACAATTGGTATTATCTTCTCATATTAAGACAAAAGGACAAGGGGGTTAAGGAAAAAGCCAAAAGTAGATAGCACATTTATCTCTACCTGTGGAGTCTTGGGTGGAAGGCTTGGAAACACAGTTTCATTCTAATTTAATGTTCTTTATCTGTATATTATGAAAATGATTTATTGTTTCTCCAAAAAAAAAAAAAAAAAAAAAAGGATTTATTTTGGCATTTCTTTTCTTTTTCTTTTTTTCACAATTGCACATGTAAGCTTTTGTATGTGTGTAAATACAACTACAAATAGCCAGGTTAATAATGAATTTACTGTTGATATATCATATATCCAAGTTATAAAATTTATAATCTTGAAAACCTTTACACATCAATCTACTTTTTCCCTGAATAAAAAAAATTAATAAAAGAAAGAAAAAAAAAAGGAAAAAGGAAGAAGATATTTACAACAAAATAGCCCAAAGGGGCCAGCCCATCTCATCAACACTGGATGAATGAGCACTGAAGCTGGGATTGATGAGATGGGTGAGCCTTGGAAGAACATGAAGTAGGCCAAGCTGCCAAGGCAGCCACATCCTTTCACATCGTTTAGTGAAAATTAAATTCTCCAAATTTTTAAGATTTTAAGTAAAATTAATAAATTAATTAAATTCATGACCTCTCTCCCTTTGGAATATGAATAATTGGAACTTGTCCAATAGAGAGAGAGTCCGTATTTTATGTAATTTTTACGTGTAACGACATCATAGCCTATAGCTTTATGAGTGTGGTTACGCATATAATCGTTACACATAAGATCAGTTCTTGGACTAGAAAAAACTTACAAGTTATAACCATGACACTTTGTTTGTCAAGTTAAAAATTTTTCTTTTTGTTTATGTTTGCATTAACACTTTTTTTTTCTTAATAATTAAAATTATTTCACTAAATAGTGTTATTTGAAACTTATTTGAAGAAATAGCATTTTTTGGATCTTGCCTCTTCAAGAGACAAGTCCCAACATGGACCTTTTCTCTTGGAGAGACAATATATTTTACCTTGAAGCTAAAATAGCTAATCTGTTGTGGTCTCTTCAAGAGATGAGTACCACATAATAAAACATTACTTGAGTTCCATTTTGAAACATTTCACTTAGAAAAGCAAGCAACGCCTCTCCTTCAACACCAACTCACAAAGCTTTGGGTCTAAAGGAGTGAATTGGGATTAGATGTGTGGAGAAAGATTGGTGCATCATTTATTTCTCCTATTATTTTTATATTGTATACAACTCATTAAACCAAAATATACTCAGGTACATATTCCAAAAAATAGATAAGTTTATATAAATGATTAAAGCATTATTATTTTTCTTCTTGTTACTTTTATACTATATGTAACTAATTAAACAAGAGCATATTCAATACACATGTTCCAGAAAATAGTAAGTAATCTCTTTAATTGAAGTCTTCTTTATTTTTCAAAGAGAAAACATTTTATTATTATTTTTTATTCGAAGAATTAAAGATATGGAAACCATGCTTTTATGCTTTTATTTTTTAGAAGAAAGGACAAATTGTGGACTTTTTGATGAATAGTTAGAGATCGTTATTGCATTTGTCATCTATGAAAAATAAAGTGCTTCTTTAGTAATTATTAAAATACTTTAATTGAGTAAATTCTAATTTATTTAAAAAAAAAACTTGATATAAAATATTTAAAGAATATTAATTATGATCAATATAATTCAAAAGATAATTCACAGTTTACAAATTAACTGGATAAAAATGTTTTAACCTAACTTAATATAAATGATAATATATAAAAAAGTTAAATATATTAAATAATGTTAGTATGTTACAAACATATTTTATGTATAAGTTATATATATGGATATATCTTCTTTTTCTTTTTCTTTTTTTTAATGAAACTCTCTCAAAAACAAGATATATTATAGACAATTAATAGGTTATTTTGGATTTAAATTTCTTTTGATATATTTAACTTGCCCCTCGAAAAATGTCTTGCTCCACAACTTTTATCAAGTTTCACTAAGTAAATAATCATTTCAACAAAAAGGCTAATGCAAACACACAAATGAAAATCTTGTCTCACTCGCGATCAAGATACTAATCAGTTTTTTGTGTAGACAAGGATTGAACCTCAAATCTCTTATTTAACTATTAAAGGCTTTATCAGTTGAGCTAATTATAACCCATCTCGATCAGCTTCACTAAATCATGTCTTTATTTTAAATTTTGTTATTTTATAAAGAAAAACAAAAGTTGTGTGACAGACCATACAAGATTGATAGAATATAGAATGAGACACTTTTACTCTAATTTCTTATTGAATTTATATCATTATTTTTATTCACAAATGCACAATTTTTTTTTATATCATAATTTGATAGTTTGGAGATTTAAATTCTAGATATTTCAATTGGAAACATTAATAGTTATTAATTAAGTTACAAGATTCTTAACTTTGCAAATGCACACTTATGTCTAATGCCCATTTTCACACAAGCTATTAATGCTTGCCAATATATGAGGACTCCATGTTGTTGCATTATAGATTAACCCCAGTTAATTAATGATTAATTATCCAAATTACATGAAACATTGTAGAGGCACAAACAAATCTCCTATTTAAACTAGAGTGCAGTGGAAATTAAATTGACACAATGATTTGTTGACGAATAGGAAAAACTTTCACAGGCAAAAATCTCATGGGGTAAATTTCAAGTCACCTCTCGAAAAATTTACTAATCAAGAATAAACAATTACAAGTATAAGGAATCTTACTATTACTCGGCCTATCCCAAAATATCACCCTACAATTAAACCCTTAAGCTAATCTCCAATTAAACTTAATCTTGTAGAGACTTCTCCTCTACACAAATCACAATTTGAGACTAATTGCACATCAACTTGATAGTTATTGTTTGAAGCAAAGTTCTTCAATCCACACCTGTAGATCTGAAAACAACTTAGTACATAACTCTATGGCACACAAGTAGTTGCAGCAACTTCTCAAAAACGTGTATCTCAATAGTGTCTATGATAGTGATTATAATATAATTCTTTTATATCCTTTAGAGACTTAGAGCACAAAACCCTAAAAAAGCCTTGTCATCATAGGCCAAAAACAGATCTACATTTTTAAAACCTGCATACCTAGATAGATCAAACGTATTGAGAAAGGTATCACGATTCATTAAAACTCGATAGATCGAAAGTGTCGAGTTAGGTATCAAGACAACTTATTTCAATTTTTCTTGTACTGTTTTTTGAGTAATTTCCATGTGCCCAATAAAATTACTTGTCATGATAGTCTTGAACCCACTTAGAACTACCAAATTATAAGTAAAATGCGTTTTTATCATAAAATATGTCGATTACATAAAAATATGACTATAACACGTGAACTTTACAAACAAAAGATTTATTGTTAAAGCTAATAGCCTTGTACCTCTATTATTTTTTTAAAAAACATTGTCTTATTAGTTGGCATTTCTTGATAATTGCAATAGATATATTTAAGGATTAAAACTCCCATTTTTAATAGATATATTCACGATTTATATCTCCGTCAGCCAACCATCAAATATTCAAAAAAGAAAAAAAGAAAAACGATTTAATATTTTGTCTCATACTCAGGGCTACTTTGACGAGTAATTTGTAAGTTTGTAACCAAATGAGACCTTAAAGTTGACATTAAATTTTGTTGGTAAATTTCTCCTCCCGAAACCAGAGTTGGTCACTGTCTCATCACTGGGTGCCTTAAATAGACCGAGCAAGTGGCAATACCTTAATGGCTTTTTCCTGTTTTTACAATGGATTATCTAAAAACATCCAAAGCAAATATTAACTCCCACTTTAGTTCATCACTTTCGTAGGGACCATAATTTTTGGGGATATGAGACTCTGAGTGGATGTTATATTTCCAAGTCACATGATATTGACTGATATAATTATCATGACACTCTTTCAATTGGTACTTGGTAGTTGCTCATTCAATACACTAGACAGTACATTAGGGCACATCAAGTCATAGATCGTATCTGTTTCTCAAAAAAAGGAAGGAAAAAAAAAGTCATAGATCGTATCTTTTACCATCAATTTACACTAGGACAATCCATCAAGGCCAAGAATGGAATAGAAAGTACTCTATATTTCTAAGTTCTAATCAATCCAAAATTGATGTTAATTGTCCCTTACATCACTTTGTTTATGGAAAGAGTTGAATGATAACTTATAAATTTTATAAGAGAAATGCTAGGGATATAGTTTGTTTCACTATAATTTTAATAAATTAATAAATTTTTATATAAATAATATCAAATATTACTCTTATTGTATTTTTTTAGAAGATATAATTAATTTTATACGAACTCACTAATAACATTACTTTTGCTATACACTAATTACAATAAACCACTATCAATAATTGTGAAAAATTATAAAATTTTGTTCTTAAAACTTATTGATTTTATAATTGCATAACTTAGTTAATAATTAAAAAACACATTTTTATAGAGTGAATACAGACTTACACATACAAAAAAAAAAAAAAAAAAAAAAAAAAGAAACTTCTATCACAACATTTTCCTCCCTTTTTGTGTGTGGGTGCTTTTAAAGTATGATTGAATGAGTTTTTTTTTTTTTTTATGGGAAAAAATTTGTAAACAAATATAACTCCATCTAAAAAGAGATTTTAAAATAGTGAATAATTGTATATAAACTGCACGTGAAAATAAAATAAAAATATTATTTATCACATACATGATCCTATCTAATCTTATACACGCTCCTTTCTTGACATTTATCACAAATTACGATGAGACATTTTGCACTACAAAGATTGAAATCGACACTTATGTCAGTTTTAACTTTTAACTATTGGAAGACATAACCACATCGGCCTGTTTTTCTTTTTCTTTTCCTTTCTTTCTGGTCCATAAGGTCATTCACTGTCTCTTTGTAAACTTTGAAGGTCATTCATTGTCTTGAGATTTGAGCCATGGCCAGGTTTAATGCCATTAGGCTCATCTTCTTTCTTACTGTTGAACATAGTTGGATTGCAGCCCAATTTGAATCCCACGAATAATGAAAAAAAATAAAAAGGTTTAAATTTATTGTTTAAAATCCTATAAGAATTAAAACCATATCATTTAGCAAAAAAATAAAACCCATATCACCCATTATTATGTAATTTGAACTTCTTAGAAACTTTTATATATATCATGCATGAAAGGATTATTAATCTCCGCAAGACATTAAAAACAATATGGTCTTATTATTCATATATTAAGATGGATAAGTTTTCTGTAAAAAAAACTTTACAAGAAGAAACACAAATATATCAGTTTTTTTTTTAATTTATTGATAAACCAGATATATAAGTATTTTTTTGATAATCAACAGATATATATATATATATATATAAAAGTATTTCAGCAAAAAAGAGAAGAAGAAGATATATATAAGTATTGGAATGACATAGTGAGAGCACTATCATAAATATGACAAAACCAAGTAGGTATATCCATTTTGTCCTAACTTCAACGGAGGCATGTGGCGACCAACAGTGACAAGACGTGTTCCCAGACTAGACCAGACACATTGAACTCAAATTTAAAAATAATATACAGCAAAATAATAATAATAATAATAATAACTATTATAATAAATAAAATAAATAATTCAATTAAATAAATAAATAAGACCTTGAACTCCACTCATATTATTAATAAGGTCTTAAGAAAATGAGAAGATCATTTCCTGTCATATTTAATCAAAAAATAAATTTAGAAAACGATTTTTTTTTTTAATTTTTAAGTGTGAGGTGAGGTAACTAAGAATCATAAAGGGACAAATGGAGAATGTTAGAAAGAAGAATCCAATCGTTGCTAACTAGAGCTGCTGGAGGTATTTACGATAAAATGTTCCTTGATTTTTTTTTTTCCTTTATTTGTAATATATTTAGAGTAAAAAAAAAAAAAAAAAAATCAACAACAACAACAACAGCAGCAACAATAACCACCACCTTGTTCCCCCTGGAGAATTAATTGAATGGTTTTTTTTTTTTTTTTTTTTGAAAGGTAATTTAATGGTTTCGAAACATTACTTATATGAGATCACACATATTGTGAGAGTGGGAGAATTAATTTGATGGTTTCAAAAAATTACTTATATGAGATCACACTTATTGTGAGAGAGAAATTTCATAAAACCGTCTTATAAAATACTTTTTTTCTTTTGAAGTGGCATGAATAAAGTTTTCAATTTTTACAGGAACTTGAAAGTTGGAGCTTGTTTTTCCTGAGTCTGCTTATAATAGGGTCATGTTAATAGGTGCCCTTAGAAAAATTGTTAGAGTAATTAATCAACTATTTTAGGAAAATTTTTATACCAATTTTATAGGAAGTTGAAAAAATTATCAAAATATTAATTAGTTTATTTTCTTTTCCAATAAAAACTTTTTAAAAATTGTTCATTAACAAATGCCCTTGGACCATTCATTAACTTTTCCCATAATAATAATCCTTAACTAAGAAGGACTTGACTGCCGGAAATAAAGCCTGAAAACATTCATGACAGGGACAAAAGTTATGAACTAGTGGTGCAAAATGTGTGCACTCAAGTTTTGGTTATGAGTTCCTAAAAAATTGAACTCTAAAACGGCCGTGTGTTTAGGTAGATGAGAATATCATTCTTAGCAGTTTAGACAAAAAAGAAAAATGCTGAACCAGATGCAAAATGATATCAAACAACATAAACTAGATATATTTCCTTCTTTTTTTCAGTTTCCTTGAAAGTGGAGAAATGAAATCCTAGTGGAAAAACAATGACTTTCATGGCAAGAAGTGACATTATAAAGCCCTAGAATCAAATTGGGATATCCATTGATAAGACTTATCCAATAGATTCATTCATTGTTGCATTTGGACCAAAACTGAATAAAAGAATAAAAGTAAAAACTAAGGCCACCAACTGTCTAGTTGCTTTGTACCCATTAGCACAAGGTGATTGGATCACATTCGAATGCAGTAAGAATCTTATGCTAAAAACATCCACAAAAAATTATCCTCTTTGTACCAAGATCACATTCTTTTTAAGGGATAGTCAATTGTGAGAGAGGGTCAAGAGGGCATTGAGGTATTCAATAACATAGTGAGCATTTATTTCTCTAATTTTGTCATTTCAACATGACATAAAAAGATAAGGCCTTTTTAAAACATTTTCAGTCACTAAGAATTTCAAGATCTTCATAATGACAGATTCTTGAGCGATTAACTCACGAGAATTAGAATTATTAAAGTTGACTTTTATGTTATTCGAATATGTGTTCATGCCATATTTTAGACTACTATATTTAAAATATCAATTTTTGTTGTTTAAAATAATCTTAATAACTAAAGATTAATAATTTGACCATTGAGTACCCTTTTTTATTTAAAAAAAAAAAACCTTTTTAAGGATGTTATTTTGCTGAACACCCCCCCCCCCCCCCCCAATCTTCTTTTAAAAAAAAAAAAAAAAAACTCTATGTAGTTGCTTGCTTTTAGAGGGAGTGGGAGGGAATTGACATTTCTTATATAAAAAGGTGAATTAGATTTCTTGCATTTCATGGGAATTGAGAGATTCAAGGGAATCGTAATTCTAAAAAAATTTGTCAAACAATAAAACAAATTTTTAAATATTCTCAAGAATTAACAAATTGCATCCTGAATAGGGAACACACCTAGAGAAAGGTGGAATTTTATTTTATTTACATGAACATGAGATAACATAATAATACATATCATCTAGGATGACAACTGCAGGCTAGGTCATCTGCCCTTCAAAAGTATAACTTCCCCTATTTGGGGTCAAGATAACAATTCATACAGTACTTAAATACACTTCATCAACTTATATGGCTAACTTAGCCTTTTCAAATCTGTTTTTCATTTTGTCATGAATAAAGGGTCATATCAGGGAAGAACAAAAAGAACAAACTTGCCAAATTATTGGATCACCTGGATTTTGATCAGAACAATTTGGGGCCTATGACACTGACTCCGCATTGCCTATTGAAAATAAAGCAAGAGTTTCATCAGGGAGAGAACAGGGCAGCTCAATCATATCCAATACAGAAAGCCAATTAGAACAAGCATAGCCACACAAAACACATCTTGGAAACTCAAAGGAGCTCCTATTTTCCTTGAATTAATCAGGAGGCGTTTTCATGTAATTATTATCTCTTTTATGAGTCAACATCAATCAATTATTATCACACATCAGCAAACTGATCACACCTTTATTACAAGATTTCCTGAGCTGAGCAAGGGCCACAGCTATTCTTGTACCAACAAGAGCATTATTCTTCACAAGTGCCATGTCTAAGAGTTGGTTAAGAAAATTAAGTTAAAAAAAAGGGTTAATTCAGGGTAACTGCTAGTGAAGATGGAAATGAATTGGGAAAAAGAAATTGTAATGCAAATACATTTTTACACTCATATACTCAAGCAAAGAATTCCAGTTAACCTTTAATAAATTTAAGAATAAATTATGACTTAGAATATGAAAATGTGAAATTAATAATATAAGAAAAATTGTGCTAGAACAAAAGAAAAAGGATACTTGCAGCAAGTGAGGCTCCTCCAGTTAGTTCATTCACTTTGGAAAGCAGGAAAGGAGTTTCACCATTTCCAGTTATGTTCTTATCCCTGAGGATGCAACTCCTACGTAAATTAGTGTTGTGTATATATATATAGATATAAACTAGACAAGATAAAATAGCAGTTATAAGATTTGGGTGACAGGAAAAGCACATTTTACCTAGCCTCCTTAAGTGCTCTCTGTATAGCAGATTCAATTATGCTTCCAGAAGCTGAGTGTTCTTTGGGAATTGGAACTGCAAATAGAACTCCTGTATTAAGCTTCAGTCTCGTGTTTGCATCTGTAAACAAAAAAAAAAAAAAATGGAAACAGAAATGATTTAAAATTTTTTAAAGGTAAATGAAGAAAAAGATAAAAAGGCCGAGTTTGTCACTTGCCTATAAGCCGAGCACAGTCTTCTGGGCTATCTACACGACAAGGCACCTAGATTTTGTCACAATTGACCAAAAGAACATCAATACATAAAATTATACCTTAAAATTATCTTAGACTGATACATTTGCACAAAAGTTCTGTACAAGAAGTCTAAAATCAGCATTTTAGAGAACATCAATATAACCATTTTCTTTCTTGTAGGTGTCATATTTATCAACACATCTCTTCAATTTTCAACCACCAATAAATAAAAAATATAAGTGGTTTAACAAAAACAAAAGGAGATCTCTCCGTTGTGCCTAATGTGGTGTATTTGGAGGGAGCGGAATTGGCGAACTTTTGAGGACAGGGACAAATCCGATGACCAGTTGCTCGCTTATTTTTGTGGTTCTCTATTTGATTGGTCTAGGGCTTGGGGACTCACCTCTAGTGATTCCCTCCCTTTGTTCCTTTGTTCTCTCCTTTGTATTTAGTTCTTTGTTGTTTTCTGCTTGTTTTCTTGTTCTCTTTTCTTTTTCTGTTTGTTTCTCTCTCTGTATGGTCTGTTCTGCCTCTGTTTTCATGAGGTAGTTTTTTGAATATACTTCTTTATTACTTATCAAAAAAAAAAAAAATTTTTTTTTTTTTGCTTAAGAGAATAATTATACTTGATTCACATGTGAGAAATTACCTAATTATATTTAATTTAGACCCAAATTTTAAAATTACAGCTTAATCACTTTTAAGCTAATCTAACAATTAACACCGAATTTAAGTTATTAACCAATTACAATGTGCATGGACATCAAATTAAGCACGAATAAACATGTAAAACATAAATGATGAGCAACCTACAGAAAATTAAAGACACAATACCATAAGATAACATTGGATGTGTTATCAAAGAGGAAAATCCAAGAAGTGGGCAGAAAAACCTCTCCATAGCACCACTGCCAAAACGATCCACTAGAATGAATAGTTGCAGTACATGATACACATAAAACCCTCCAAGCCTAGTACCATGTATGTACTCAAGCCCTCTAAGCTGTTGCTAACAACCAACTTCACCGAGTCTTTTCTTCAATCTAGCTACTAGATTCACAAGTTGAGCTGCCAACTGCAAGCAACCAAGTCTCCTTGGATTTATGGAATTACTCCAGGGCTCCAAACAACACATACAATACTCAGCTGATAATAGGTGTGAAGGATTTAATCTCCTCTCATAAGATTTGGCAATTTGAGAGGGAGAAGGTAGAGAGAATGAGAAGGTTTGCTCTAGGGATTTTGGTCTCTATATAGCTCTTCAATATGGTATTCAAGCTACAAATTTCGTTGAAGTGAGGGTTATATAGATGGGCAAAGGGCTAGAACAGCAGAGAAATTTGTAACTAATTTCTCTCAGGTTCTGGCATTTTTGCTTGACACTTTGTGAAGTGTCTGAAAAATTTGCTCTTCCAACAGATTTTCAAAAACTGATTTCACCAGACAGGTTTGGCTGACCCTCCAATTTTTGTTCAACCAAAATTCTTTGGTAAGCACTTTTAACTTCAGCTTGAACCCTCTTGAACCCAATACAAAATACACCTCATTTCAAGTATTGAAATACAAATCGATTGATAAAAAAAGTACATGGAAAATTGTCATGGAATTAGCCAATAATCTAAAGATCCTAACATGAAAAGGCAAGGGACGTATATAAATGTAATCCCTTTGCTACTACATATCAAAGAGGTTGAGCTGTTTGTGCTAGAAGGCCCAGAACACAACACCACATGAATGGGTCCAATGTCAAATTCTAACAGCCATAAAGAAGTTCTGGAAATTATAGTTCAGAGTTGAGAGAACAATGACCTGGGCAAATTTTGTTGAGTTAAAAAAGTTTTTAAATCAAAACATTTTGCTTATTGAATAAAGATCAATGTAACTCTAAGAAACATTGCACTGAAATAGAGTTCAACATCAATACCTTGCAGCCACTTGTTTCCGTAAAAAATGCTGGAAACTCATTGGTTTTGTAGGCAGCAACGCAAACTCCCTGTGTTTCCTGTAATGACAGAGATAAATGTAAGATTAATTTTTTTTTAAAAAAAACAATAATTTATAAGTCATAATCTGAATCGCTGTTACTCATAATGATACTGGATATAATAAATACCAAATATTCCAGGGTCCTGGGAATATCTAATATTGATTTGACACCAGCAGAGACAACTGCTACTGGGGTCCTTCCAAGCTCAGTAAGATCAGATGATATGTCCATCGCTGCAAAGGAACAATAATGAATATGCATCCCACCATCAATATTAATTCACAGATTATTAAATTCCAATCAATCAATAAAGAACTTGAAATTTTTTGGAACAGCTAGGTCATTCTTGAAAATTCATTTAGCAACTTGTATAATTTGTATGTAAGTTTATTAACTTGAATAATTAATAAGTACTAGAAATATCATTACCATGACTCAGTAATGCAACGCCATCTCACAATCCATTGTTGGAGGAGATGTAGCTATTCACATCTTTCCATCATAGGTCTATTCTCTTATGTTTGTTGGGGGGAAAAGTTCATTCTCTTTTATTTTATTTTTTGTGAACACAAAATGCAAAATAAAAATGAAATCTACCTCTAGAGAATAAGTGGTAAGATAAACTGGTAACTGCATATATTTTAAATTGCAGAACAGATAATTCTGAATGAAAGATTCCAATACAATTACAAACATGCCTGTTCTTTTCCTATTCCATACTCCAAATCAGACCATCAAATGGACATAAACTCAACAACATACAGATTAGATGACTTAGTTGTTGATTAAACAATACCCTAAACATAAATGGGTTTGGTTCAATGAAACTTCAGGAAAAAAACAAGCAAGACCATCCATAAAAGATGGCCCCGAGATTCCAAAGACCAAAACAGCAAATACGGAATCTTACACAAAGGAGGTGTCTATGCACACCACCTTATTTCTAACATCATGATATTCATAGAGGTAAACTTACTGTGCTCGCCATGTCTATGTACTCCTCCAATCCCCCCAGTGACGAATACAGGGATGCCAACCTGATGAGTTGAACATTAAAATATTATCAAAACCTACATAAAGGACACCAGAACTGTAAAGATGTCCATAGTACACCTGCATAAGCAAAACCAGAAGGCAGTGCAAAATCTAAAAATAGAGTAGTCACCATAGAAGCAAAGAACATTGAAGCAGAGACAGTAGTTGCACCATTCCCTCTGGAAGCCACCTAAAAAGAGAACAAATAGCACGTAAAATCAGCAGAATAAAAAAATGAAAAGACAAAAAAAGAAAAATCATAATGACAAATAAGAAATTACTTATGTCAAAGTTATACTATATTACTAATTTATACAATATAAGTAACACAAAAAATCCTTTGAAAATATTTCATTACAGAAACTTTGCCAGATGGCCTATATGTCAACAAAGCGGCTATTTTCCTGTCAGCCTTTCAAACATCTTGCCTCTGTGTCAGACATTTATAGTCATTGTTGAAGCTTCTCACCACAAAAGCAGATACTGATACCATTTTCATCTGTTATATAGGCCAACAGGTTCCCCAAACAAAATGTCCAAACCTCATGGTTCTAACAACTAAATAAATTAACAAAGGCATGTAAGTTACCAGCCAAAAGCTTTTGTAACTCAGTGGCATAGTTTGCTCTCCTTCATTAGGAGAACTAGGGTTCAAATCCCCCTCTCCTATTTTGGTAACCATCGAAAAAACAGTGTATGTTCCCCAAAGTATTCAAATTTAATCTGAATATCTAATTGGCAGCAGTCAACATGCCCTAAAGAAGACTTGCTTATAGTAAAGGTTATCAAATTTGTTTATTTGCCTTTTGAAATTAGAATTTGCTGCTCTAAAAAGTGTTTTCCAACTACTTTCTTCTTTTTCCTACCTTTTCTAATTAACAGCAATAGTAGGCTAATTAATAAAGGATGGTCTCCCCCTGCCCAATTCATCCCATCTCATGGGTTCAACCTTCAAGATAGGGGGGGGGATAAAGGCCGGTGCATATCTGCAACTACTAAGAGACAGAAATGATGGATTTCTTGATATGATATACCCACAATTTATGATGAAGGGTTCTGTTGATTTGATTTCAGTGAACACAGAGCTTCTAGACTTGGATGGTCATCACAGAGTTTGTTTATGATTGAAGAAGTTTAGATCTACTTATAAATTATTTATTTATTTTTGGACAAATATCTACTTCTAAATTATTTTTTCTGTAAAAATATAATTTTTAAATCATGGATAGTGTCATAGTGTTACTCTAGCATCATCATTGTATAAAGGATCTCATTCTAATAGGAATCTCAGATCCGCTTAAATTAAGATGTGAAAAGAAAAAATGGGTGGCAGACTGGCAGTGACAAACTCTGAATTTAAGTAGATCCTATATGAACTTGGTGCAAATATCAAAAGAAAGAGCTTTCTAAAGAATAATAATCATAAGCTTAAATGATCAAGAGCTACTCACAACAAGCGCAATGTCCCTCCGAGCTGTCTTCTGAACTCTTTTTCCCAAAATGGCAAGCCTCTCCAATTCTTCCATACTCAATCCTATGCAGAGATATATTTTACATTATAGAATGAAGTAAATTATAGTGTATTCTACACCCTAGACAAGATAACCGATTTTTCTATAATTGCAGGTTACAACCAAGGTGAGGCAAGGATTATATTACAGCCCCCCCCCCCCCCCCCCCTCTCCAAAAATAAATAAATGAATAAGTGGACACAGACACGGACACACATGTCCTTGAAAACCTCAACAAGTGTTCTACTAATATTTGGGCTAGCTCCTTCATAGCAAGGCCCGATCAATTATGGACAAGAAAGCAACAAAGTTGGCCAGACCAGTTTCCCACTGAGTAGATAAAGCAAAGGAAATATCATCTTTATTTCATGAACTTTAGCTATTCTATTTTACTGTTTTTTCCCAGAACATATTGAATTTAAAAAGCTGAGCCCTTGACAAAGCTGATGTATGGAACACTAACTCTACGCCGCCTATAAAACTAGATGCAGACTTCAACCATTAAACTGATACAGTGAATTTCTTCTTTGATTTAATAATGATCTGTCTTTATTTGGTCAGCCACTATCTTTGTACATTGCAATAGGTTTCCCTGTAACAATGTTTTTACCATCTATGCTCTATTCTATATATGTAGAATGAGTTTAAGCAAATGGCATCACAGATTCACAAAGACATGCTGTTAAGCCAAAGGTATCTGTGACAGTGACAGATCCCACTTAGAAAGTATGTCAAACTCACTATAGTCGGATAGTGGAGATCCATCTAATTTTCATAAAATATTCCAGAATTTCTCAGAACTTAGCTTACTGAATAAAGAAAGCTGTTTAATTTTTTGTGTTACAATAACTAGATCAAGCTATTAGTCTATTACACCTGATTTACTAGAAAGGGCCTCTTAGAAAGTCAATTCTCCTAGTGTACATATGTGCATATTTAGTACAAGAACAAGTTTAATGTAAACACCTACACATGGTATGCCATCTAAAATTGCAATAGTAGCAGGAACAGCTCCGTTGGTCCTAACAATGGCCTCCACCTCCTTTGCAGTTTCCAAATTTAGAGGATATGGCATTCCTGAATATACATAAAGAATGCAAATCAGATTCCATTTTATATCTAATTATGCAGTGTGTTGTAAACACAAATGCACACAAACACATTATTTTTATTTCTAAAGAATCAAGAAAACCATTTTTAAAAATTACATAAGTTTGGGACCAGAATCACTTGAAATGCTATGTAAAATCAAATAAGGTTCAATTTATATTATAATTCCAGCTTCATAGCATGATTTCCAATTCAAAAGGATGCCAAGGGGAACCGCAAGTATCCAGTGAACTTTCTGAAACACTACACAAAGCCTTCCGAGAGAAATACTACCATCAATAAAGCAAATTGTAAGACATTATAAGAACTTCACAGGCCTCATCACAAAGTATCTAACAAAATAATTAGAATCATAAAACCGATAGCCCATACTTTCCCATTACAACACACACATAAAAAATAATATACAAACCAATCTTAAAATCTTAAACTTTAACAAAAAGGGGTTTAGCAGTTTCCATCAAATTTCTCAAAAAAACTAAAAACTCATAATACAAAAGCATCAAACTAGCAAAAACACATAAAATTACAAAAACTGTTATTACCATGTGAAATAATGGTGGATTCAAGAGCAACCACCGCATCCCCACGTAACAAGGCTTCAGAAACCTCTGGAGAAATCTTTATTAAGTCTCCACAAAACCCATCACTGCCACCCTATAGAAAAGTAAACCCCCCCACACACACAAAGTCAAACAACTGTAAAATAGGAACCATGAAATGAAAACCACACTAGAATCAATGGGTAACAGTTTGTATATTAGTTAAACCATTTAGAGCATTTATATTGAAACCCAGAAGTGAAAAATTGTGAAGCTTGAAAATTTGGATGCAAAAAGAAAAGACCTTGTTGTTGTTTGACTCTGTGGGATCGAAGTGTCTTTGGAGATTGGAGATTCGTGCGAGTGCAGAGGATGCCATTTCTGATGACTGAACTGAACTCAGCGATGTTAAGCCCAAAGGGTCTTTGCGTTGAGGGTCTATTTGGTACTTCCTGTTTTTTATGTTCCGTTTGTTTTCGATCAAAAAAGTTTTCCGGAAAATGTTTTCTGGTGTGTGGACTGAAGACAGAAAACACAAGCGTACAGAAAACATTTTCTACCGTCAACAGAAAACAAAATGTACAAAGTAAAATGTACAAAGCACTACAAAAATTACACATCATGCATGGTTTCTAGTTATAGTTGTAATAATCCTAATTTAAAATGCAGCAATTTTTTTCCCCTCCCAATAAAGTATAATTTTTTTTTCCTGAACAAATGTCATTTTCATATAAACAATTAACATCTCCATATTAAAATTTTATTCATGTTTTTTTAAGCCCCATAAAATTCTTTTGTAGTTATTTAGAAAAGAAAAAACCGAAATTTTGAGCAATTAAGTTAAATTAAAATTAACAAAACTTTCTCCAAAAAAAAAGTTAAATTAAAATTATACAATTTTTTTTTCTTTTTTTTAATTTATAAATTCATAACTTTTGTTTTGAGAATCTTATAAAATTCATAACTTTAGAACATATTCTTTATCGAAAGCTCAAAATCTCCGCTACTAACTTTATAGCTAGAACATTTTCCTATAATTCTTCTTAAAATAAAAATAAAAATAAAAATAAAAAGGCTACCTCCTTTTAATGAGAAAAAACGCTAACTCCTACAGCACTAGACACTAGACTAGCACTAAAATAAACGCTACTTCCTTTGATTCTTCTAGAAAATAACTAGCACGGGTGGCAACTGCAAGGAATATGCTGCCCCTTCAATAAGGAATTTAAAATAGAGTTTCTATTTGAAAAAGTATTAAACTATGTATTAAAAATATATATATATCATGCAATGATAACATTATTTATATACGAATTTTTTTTTTTTTTGAGAAACTATATAAGAATTTTGATTACATACAAATTTAATGTAACTATATAACATACGAATATCTATTTTATAATAATAGTTTCTTAGAAACTATTTGTTCAAGGTAATAGTCACTCGCTAAAAAATTATAAAAATTATAACAAATACCATCTTCAAATAATAAACAACAAAGTTTTACTAATATATTTTTACAATATTTAAATTTTCACAATGAATGATACTATATGCAATTAAAGCTTTTCATCAAGTACCTGCAACCATCCACAATAGAGATCTTTATTCATACTTCCTTCTTTATTATCTTACATTTTATGCGTCTAGCTACGGTGTTTAGCTTATTTAGTTTTTAATAAACACCCTTTTAAGTAATAAATAAATTATAAAAAAACAAGATAACAAAAGGCATATGTTCATCAAATTACATAAAATTATAATTTTAGAAAAATAAAGCCTACTAAATCAATGTTCTCTAGGTAACAAATAGAACACCCTATATAGTGGGGATAGTTTAGACTACCACATAAAACTCAAAAAATGTGAAGGAAATTTTTGGGATATTAAAATTTAGTGGGGAATGGGAACCATGACATTCCATTAGGGTTTAATTGAAAGAGTAACAATAGGGGGTATTTGCTTGTTTCCAAATTATAAAAAGAAAAATTGCTCAGTTTTAAAGTTTAGGAGGAAAATTCTGAACTAACCCAAACATAAAATGGGGAAAGTGTTTTTTTTTTTTAAAGTAAAACTATGTTGGTGCTTGGTAAAACAAAACAAAAAATCAACCTAAGAAAATTGTGAGTTAAACATGCTTGCCAAAATTAACTAAACCAAAAAAGTTTAGGGACATAACAAAATGTCACAATGTTTTCACAATAACTTTAATTTTAGTTGTGGTCAATCTCAGCCTGATGGTTTATTATTTATTTTTGAGCTATAAGAAACTTAAACCTCAGTAGTTGTGAAAATATGTAACAACAACAAAATGCCATAATATTTTCACAATTCATTTATTTTCAATTGTAGTGAGTCTCGTTTTAAGAACTTATTATTTTATTTTACTTTAACTTGTAAAGAACTTATATCTTAGCAATTGTGAAAATACTGTGATAATAACAAAATGTCACAATTTCACAATAGATTTATTTTAAATTGTGGTAAATCGTGGTATGATATTTTATTATTTTATTTTGAGTTGTGAAAATATTGTGGCAACAACAAAACCACTAGCTACTATCTTCCTTCATCATCAAAAAAATGCAAAGAAATAATAAAAATGGAATGCACAACATTAGTGTTTGTGCATATTTGCACAAAAACTATAGCTAAAATGCATTTTGCACAATAAATGCATAAACTGATGTGGGTGACTTTTGGGGTTGGTTGAGCAAAATTTGGTCCTTATACCATTTTGCATGAATTGATACAAATGCTCTAAAAAAACTTACACTGCAGTTTTGAAAATATTATGATATTAAAAAAATGTCACATTTTCACAATACATTTATTTTAAATTGTGGTACGTCTTGATATGATAATTTATTATTTTATTTTATTTTGATTTATATGCAATTGACACCTTAGCAATTGTAAAAATATTGTGACAACACCAAAATGTCATAACATTTTCACAAGAGCTTTATTTTCAGTTGTGGTTGGTCTCGGTCTAATAGATTATTATATATTTTATTTTGATATGTAAGGAATTGACACTTCAAGAATTGTGAAAATATTATGATAATTTATTGCAGGGACGAACCTAGGATATAGAATGAGGGGGGGGGGGGGGGGAATCTATGAAAAAATAAATCTTGAAAATCAACTTTTTAATACATTACAATACACTAATCTATTAAAAGTGAACTTAGCGTTCTTTAAATTTTCATAATTCATCTATGATTACATACTAAATATCACAGTGTATAAAATCAGAAAAAGGGTCAAGAGATCATCTTTCATTTTATAAAACCGAATCCAATTTTATATCACTAGATGTGGATTGGGCTATTTCAAGAGAGGATTAACTCTTTCTTTTTTTGTTGAGAAAAGGAAAAATTTTTATTGCATTGTTAACTATAATGTATTGGTACAAAGTGTAAAAAATGAAGGCTTTTGAAAGTTTGTCCAAGTTCTTATATTATGTAAAACTTTAGGTTGTTAGGTCTCTATATTTAACTAGTTAGAGTAGCCACATCTTATCTTGTGATTGGTTGTTTCAATAGTTTGCTAGATTGTTAATTTCAGTTGGTGCAAGTTGACTAGTTAGTTTCTCCTTTTCCTTTCTACTCTGTTTTGTATATATTTAAACAGACTTGTAATGTTTATCAATTCAGTGAAAACAATTTCAGTTTTCTCTCATTCTGATCCAAAGTTTAACACAGAGAGTGGATCACAATTAATACAAATTCAAACCCAACAACTAAAATTTTAAACATCTTTAAATCACGATAGCAAAGCAAACATTAAGTCTTCTTTGAAGCCAAGTACACCACTATATCATGGAGAATCTAAGCTGGACATTAACTTAATCATTAGTATATTTTCTATCCTTCAAATCTTAGGGGGGCTGATAAGTATATTTACATATGAATCTATAAAATTTAAGATTTTATTAGTATTAAAATAAATTTTTTTTTTAAAACCAGGGGGGACCTTGGCCCCCATGTAGTTCCGTCCCTGATTTATTGTGTCAGTATAACAAAAACTTCTAAACCAAAACACTTTATCACCACGTATAAATATTTTTTAAAATCCCTCAAAAAAAAATATTTTTAAAAATAAAAATGGAAATAAACTCAAAACAACCGGTATGAATGGTGATTTTTAGCATTTTGCATATTTGTTTTGAGAGACAACTATATACGTATTTGTTTTGGTCTCTCAGTTAAACAATTTTTGCTTTTTCGCAACAAAACCAAAAAAAGAAAAAAAGAAGACAAGAATTGACTAAACGAGCTCTTGACACTTTTAATATAGTTAGTAGAAGTATTTGAAAAGCTAAATATATATTTTTTAATTCTTGTATTCTAAAAAAAATAAATGAAAAGATGATCAAGCATTAATGACAAAAAAAAAAAAAAAAATGTTAAGGACCACAAAATTTTTCACAATTTCTTACCACAACTATAGCATTGCAGAGTGTGATTGATGAAGAAAAAATAGTGAGTCCATGTGTAAGTAATGATTAATCATTCATACTCTGCCATGTCAAAGTTGTGGCAAAAAAATTGTGAAATAATTTGTGGTCCTAAAACTACTAAAAAAACATTAAATTTACATTTTCCACTATTTAAAAATTAGAAAAAAAAATAGTTTTTGTAATTAACTTGTAAGATTATATAGCATTAGTAGAAATTTTAAAAAATAAAATAATTTTTGTTTAGCAAGAAATTAACTTTGAGCAATAGCAATATAAGAGTATTTCAAGTTTTCACTCTTGTTGGTGGCTTTTGGGTTTTGCTTAGGAAAGGATCATGCGATGACTTATTAGCCCTCTTGAACATGACCATTAGACACTATTTTTGTAGATAGGAAACATATATTCATAAAGTTTAAGTGTTTGATTTTGTCAAAATTACTTCCACCTGTAAAATTTACCATAAGATTTGATTTGATTTTTTTATTATTATTATTTTTTTTTTCATTTGTGGCATGAATTATATTTGACAAATTGCAATTAATTTGCCATCCCTTGTCACTCCTTTAGAATCAATTGTTGTTCCTAGAACCCAATATGATTGGATGCTAACTATTGCATTGCACATTTCTATTTATTATTGATTAAAAAAAAATTACATCCTTTCCAATTGTTTTTATTGCACCTTTTAACCCTAGCCAAAAGTCCCTTAACCATAAGCTAATATATTTTACCCTAGTAATACCTTTCTTAAAAAACTTTTGAATGGTGGATTCTAGTTAGCTCAATTAGTAAAATCTCTGATGGTTGAATAATAGATCTGGGATTTAATTCCCGCCTACACAAAAAATTGATTGGTGTTTTGGTCTGATAATAAAGAGCTATTATCAGGAGCAGACGCCATAAGTTGAAATTCTCTATAAAAAAAAAAAAAAAAAAACTTTTGAATGAAACCAAAACTTCTTTCTAGATTTTTTATAAAAAAAATTTCTTGAAAATTACCTCATTTCTTACACCTGTATAAAAAGCCTCTCACACCTAAGCTTTTCTTCATCTCTCTCCATTTCTATCACATAGCATAGAAGCACAGGGCCAGCCCAAGGCCTAGGCAACTTAGGCCTAGGCCTAAGGCCCCCACCACAAATAAATATTTACCCTTTATAAAAAAAGCCTCCATCTCATTGTAAAAAACCCAAAATTTTATAAAAAACATGAATTTTTTCCAAATTGTTGTGCACCTTTTATTACTAGTGATGTTAGGGATTTCACAAATTTTATTATAGATTTACAAACTGACATGTTACCAATCACAAAAAAAGTATTTTAAATATTCATTAATTACATTATTGAAGCTCATCATTTACTATTATTGTCACATTATATTATGAACATTTTGTAGTACCTTTAACATTTTCCTTTTTTATTTCTAACAAGGCTTTAAAAAAAATTACAAATGTGTTAGATCATCAATGATGATTAATCCTCCCTAATAGTTTGAAACTTTAATATTTGTAAACTAATTTACTACAAAGCCACACATCAATTAATATCATAGATTAAAATGTAATTAACTATATATGTATAATTATATATCCAAGATAAATTAATTAATTTTTTTAAAAAAATTCTTTTTGTTAAATTAATTTTTCAACTATAATATTCAATTCTCTATATAAAATAAACCTTAGTTTTAGTTAGTATTATTCATTAAATTATGTATTTAATACATCAAATTAACCTCAATTTGATTTAAGTGGAGACCAAGCCAAGTGCTTGTACGAGTGACATTTTTGATTTCTTCTCTGATAGGCTGACCAATCTTGGCCCTGGTTGTTGTAGTTCCATTTCCACCATCACCAAAAATTGTTTGCCTAGCACACTCGCTTCATTTGGTTTCACATCAGAGCTGCACAACAAATTGCAAGAACACTGTCATGCAATGTCTGGTCTTGCTACAGCTCCTATTGCTGGCTCAGAAGCTCCACTTGTTAATTATTGGACGACGATGATGATGAAGTGGAAATGATTTAATTTCTTATGGTCGAGGTCAATATTGGTCCTTTCAAATAAAGTATGCAATTGTCTGTTTGTCTTTGGACACTTTTGATTTGCATATGGGTGTCATGATCTTCATGTTTTCTAGTCTGCTGTGTAATAGTGATCCTCATTAATAAATAAAGTTTGAAACTGATCCAGGTTTCTTTGTGTCAATTGAACGATGATTGTCATGGTCATTCTAATTTTCAAGAATCCCTCCATTTATTAAATATAGGTTTTATTTATTAACAGTCTAGTGGATAATAGCATGGTCATGCCAGATTATTAACTTCTAAAATTTTTAAGGTTATCCCCACCGTGAAGTTTAAAAATCAATTTTCACTCTCTCTAAAATGAGTGAATTTGATTTTATCATGGTAAATTCAAATCCATTCATTTCTCAATGTACAGATGGGATTTTAAAAACTCCATAGTAGAATCACTCTAAAAATTTTAAAAGATCCTAATCTCGCTCATGCCTTTTGAGTAATATCATGTTTAATCATAAAAGGACTACTCCATTTGCTTTTAAAATGGAGAGGGCCTATTTCAAAATGAATATTTGGTATTTCAATACATCAAATATAGAGTGATAACTAATTTAGATGATGTAACCAGGGGTAGATGAAACCTAATCCAATAGATCAATCTTGGTACGATTTGAGCCTTTATGTTCAAATGCACTGATAAAATATCAAATTATACTGACTATATTGGCTTTTTTTTTTTTTTTTTTGGGACTGATATTGATGTTTCTGGTGGTACAATATAAATAATTAAAAATATAAAAAATGATATTTAAGTTATAAATTGGGTTAAAGTAACCCTAAAACAATACACTGGTTGTAATTGATACCAAAATATTTCGTTTCCCTTGACCAAATCGAAACGACCTCCAATACGATATTGACTACCTTAAGTTGAAGACCAACAACCTATCTATGATAAATTGTTGTATTGAATGCCACTAACTTATCGAAATTGCAAGCAACTTATTGATTCTGCCTATAAAGTCGTAACTTAAAATACGCTTTCTCTTGTCAAGATTGTTGTAGTTCAACTGACACTTTCAAATGTTTTTAATAAAGACATCTTGTGCTTGAATTCCTCAACTCCAACTATTGATGTAAATAAATAAATAAACATTTTCTCCTCTCATCATATAAGAAGGTAAGATCAAAAGGTCCAGATCTATTTTGTATGAGTATATCACACAAAATTTTTTTTTTATTTTACTGAACCGTATATTCTGAGCAAATAGGGGAAATTTCTTGACTGATGCTTAAGAATATGCAATAACTCAATTTACAGAACATTTCGATGCATAGCTGGTAGCCTATTTTTAGTGGAAGATTCATAATTCTTCAACATTAATTTTCTTAAAACCAAGCTGATGAGAAGCCTTACTTAAGATTTCAAGCCAGGATGAGTACTCTAGAGTCTAGACATGCTCTGATGCTCAAAATATTCTCATACATATGGCATATTCTGTTCCCATATACCCAAGTTTGTTTAAGAACATCAAGAATTCGACTCGATTGACTTGAACTAGCACAAAAAGTACTGGGGCCACAAACAAATTATAATATCCTTACATAAAACACTTGAAATCTAGTAATTAACATTAAAACTTTTACAGTAAGTTACTCGGTTCCAAGAATGATCTAACAAAATAATCAAATGTCAGGAATCTTAGTTCAAACCAAAAAAGAACAAAAGTGTAATGCATTCAAAAATATTCTCCAAGATGAGTCAGAGCCAGAGGTCATAATTTATGAGACCATATCCAAAATTCCACTCTAAAAGTTAGCTTGCTTAAAATTTTTGTATTTGCAGATTGTCTAAAGCTCAACATGTTGACAATGTTTGAGCAGAACTCCTTTAGAATGGAAGTGTGGATACTCTCCAAGATTTTTGCATACCCATTTCTAATATTTTTGCCAATACAGATCCTCTAAAGTTGTTGTTGACAATTTTTAACCAACACCACCACAAAGGAATTGGAAACTCTCTAAGAATTTTGCATTCTCATAAAAATACTTCTCTAAGGTTTCTTTTTCTGCCTTTAGAGTCTCTTCATCTGGACGTACTCTAATGTTCTCAATCGTGACAGTCTTTAAGCAATGCCTCCAACATGGATTTGGAAGAAATTTGCAGCAACTAGGATTCTCCTCGTCAAAAATAGGCTTTTTATAGGAGAACTGAAATCAAGCATAGAGTTTTTAGGCTTTTTATAGGAGAATTGATTTCAAATCATGACAACAATGATAATCATCTTCTACTAGGCAAATTTTCATAAATGCACTGCTATGAAACTACCACTTTGACAAATTTAAGCATCTAACTAGGATATACCAAAGTAGTTGCAGAAAATAGGATTCTATCATTTTTTTTTTTTTTTTTGGAGTAAAAGGTTCTATCATTTAACTTAACATAATTTTCTACTAAGAACTATAGTGTTCAAGTTAAATAATATCTATGAAACTTATCTCTTCACTCTACATAAGTGGGAACTTTGTGTACTGTATACAATATTTTTTTATTGCACATACATATTAGTAATACGAAATGATATGTTTACAATATTTTTACAATATTATTACAACAAATTCTAAGTGGCAGGCTGTTACTGGTTATTATTGTCAGGACAAAAAAGTAATCTTAGTGTTAGGTTCAAATTTGAACCAATAACAATTAACCACTTATGATTTGTTGTGTAAATGATGTAAAAATGTTGTGAACTTAGTACTTCTCTTTTATACTATAAACCTTAATTCTCAAACCTAAACTTTCCATTTTGCATTCAATCAAAGGAATCTATGAGTAAAAAAATTCACTAGCAACACACGTACATGCACCATGAGTAATTACAATAAAAATCTTTGCCAATATATTATAAACAGCTAGACGATCCATCTCACCAAATGTGATATAACTTAATAACTTTTAGCAATATAAGCAAAAATTTTATTCTTTTTTTTTTTTTTAATTTTAGGAGTTTTTTTTTTTTTTTTTTGGGGTGGTGGGGAGGGGAGAAGTTTCTAATTTCAAAAATAATGAATTTTTCTCATACCTTGAAAGATGTGGTGTCCTCCCAGGGTTTTACGTTGATCCGATAAGCTATTACTACAACCTCTGGAAGAGGAGAAATCCAAAGCAAGTTATCCACAAGTTTGTCGATTTCGCTTCCTGTATATGGCCGTGATAGTGATACCTTTAACTGCTTGACAAGATATGATGGGGATGGTAGAGTATCTCTCAATTCTTGCGGTATAACCACATCCTTCACAAAGAAAAAAAAAATCTGATTTCAGCTTAACAACACTGAAACAAATAATGTACAAAAATTCCTAAGATAAGAAAATAGATGTAAAATGAAACGAAGCAAGAAAATCAAATAAAAGAAAGGAAAAATACCTTGGCAGACTCAAATCTTAACAAATGCAATGATTTGGACTTACTTAGCTTTGAAATCAGTTCAATCTTTTGAACATCCCAATGATTAATAGGTGACAACATCTGGTAGATAACTTCTGACAAATAAGCTGAAGCATTCAATGAAAGTGATAAATTGCTCCAACCCAAATATGAGAGTTTAAGTAACGCAGGAGTGTCAAGCTCGACTTCAATCAACTCTTTGCACATATGTAAGTATAATTTCTTCAGAATATGACTTGAAATCTTAATGTTTTTCAACTTATTGCAATTAGATAGGGTCACCATCTCAATGAGTGGAAGTTGAGAGATATGGTTACGGAACCACTCGTCTGCTATGCACTGTGCTTCTAAATTTAATTCCTTCAGATTTTTACATTGGACCAGGTTGATCTCGCTTGCATAATTAGCTGCTATACATGCATAATAAAGATTTGATGCTACCAACTCCACCATCTTAAGTTTATTGGATTCCAACTTGATAGCCTTGAGTTTAGGTAGTGCAGGAAAGTGTATATTTTCCAACCCATAACAAAATTCAAATCTCATGTCTTCTATCACAGGACACCCAGCAACAACATTGTGGATTATTTGATCATTTGTTCTCACTTTAACTAAAGACAACTTTTTCAGAGATGATAAGTTTATATCACAACAGTGTGACTCTAACCTACACCCACTTAACATCAACACAGTTATTGATTTTGCAAGTAGAACACTCTGAGGCAAAATATACCTCCTACCGCCACTCATAAAAAAATCAAGATTCAGCTCTTCTACATCACTCTTAAGAGAATAGTCAATCCAACGGTCCACACGAGACACTGTTTTTGGTGTTCTCAAGTACATAAAAAGTGTCAACTTATTTATTTTAAGCCTTTGCCTACGGCGGCTTACTAAATTTTGCTCCGCAAAATGATATAACTCCACTCTCTTTCTCTGTATTTGTCGAGTTTTCTCTCTGTCTCGACACCATAACTTTGACTCAAAATATGCTCCATCAAATTCTAAAACTGGGATTGTAAACCACACATGTTTCCATCTCTTGGACAATAGACTGGATTGAACAACTTGTTTGATAGTAAGGAAAGAAAGAACTTGTTGTAGAAGAAAGTCTGGCAATTTAGATATCTTGTCCATATTGTACTCGTTCTCTATAACATTAAAACTTTCCTCCATGTTTAATAATAATAGTTATTATTTTTGAGAACAATAGTAGTAGTTATTCAAATCGACACTTTACCCTGGAATTGTATGTTGGAGGTATAGTTTAGAAAATTGTCCAGATTGATTAATAACTTTCAAAGCAATATCAATAATATATCAGTAAAATAAGATATGCTCAGACTAACTTATAAGCAAAATAGACAAGTGCAAAAGCATATAAAATTAAGGACTAAGTAAAACTTATCACTAAGGCATGAAACTAAATCTGCTATCCTTAAGAAGCGATTTCACCCCACTATAATGAATCCATTGGTGCAAATGGCTTAGGCGGTTGCTATTTAGGATACAATGACAACTCTGTTAATGTGCACTCATAAACAGAGTTTCGAACTCCTCACAAATGCCCAAGAGAAAATTTTCAGTAAAAGACAGAGGAGCAAAAGTATCAAAGTAATATCTGTTTTTATTTTTATTTTATTGTTTTGCAACTAATCTCATATTTGCAAAATTTGATAGTCTTAGGGCTCTTAAAAAGGAAGTAGCTAAAGATGATTAGAGTGAAAAGGGAAAGCCAAAAATAAAGGAATTTTCCTTTCCCATTGATACCGTAAGCTACAATGTATTTTCTGCAAAAGAGGGGAAGGTGCGGTTGAATAGTTTTCTAAGGAAATATGAGATGATTGAGGATTTTGGTTGCTACCAAAAAAATTCACACACCAGCCAAGGAAAATTCTAGAGCATGCGCTTGGGCTTTACAACAAAATATTATGGGCTTAAGATTTGAACACACCCCATTAATTTTAAAACATACCCAACAAAAAACTAATACTTATATATAATAACTAGTCGCTAACCCATGCTATGCACGTGAACTTACCTATTTGTGAGGTAGACTAAAATAATTTTATAAAATCTTAAATTGATTAAGTAACTACATCATTGCATGATTTGCTTTTGTATGACATCAATTTGAGTTACAATTTGATGAAGAAGCATTGCTAGAATGTGCAATGACTTACAAAAATTCAGACATTAAAACTTCTAAAAGTCCAAAAAATATTAAAGAATCAGACGATTCATTGCTTAGAAATTATTATAAAAAAAAAAACAAAATATATATGACTAAACAATAGAGAAATATAAGAGAAAGATGAGTTATATTCAAAAGAATAATTTCAATTATTGCAAGCTTTTTTATCTTGTAAAAAAAGGCTAAAGAGAGTTTGGTGGTTCATGTACGAAAATTACTTTTTAAAAAATACATGAAAAACCATAATATATATATATATATATATATATATAAAACAAAGTAGAGGAGAATAAAATAACATAAGAAGAGCTCATACCTCTATTGGCTTTAAAAAAAAAAAAATTTTGGTTTGCATTACTTTTATAGTGTTCATGATTAACCTCGCAAATTTGGATATAAATTATTAACGTTTGAGTTTGAGTTTAAGTTGGACTTGTTAGAGAGATAGAGTTTCACTCCTCGTTAAGTTTGGATTAAACAAAAATAATTTTGTTTAAAAAAAAATTGATAATGATGAGTTTGAGTTTAAGTTGGACTTGTTAGAGAGATAGAGTTTCACTCCTTGTTAAGTTTAGATTAAACGAAAATAATTTTATATAAATAAAATGATAATTTTATTTAAATATTGTACTAACGTGAAAAATTTTGAGAGCTTTAGAGGCTTCGGTTTTATATATCTATATATACTAGTATTTTTTTTAAAAAATAAAATAACCTTTTTACTTTAAGTTATATAATGAATGCATAAATTGTAAGATTAAGTTTTTATATACAAAAATCATATATAAGTCCAAAATTAATTGAATGGAATATGGTAGATAACTATGCAACTAATATAAAAAGGAGTTGCCTAAAAAAATATAAAGGGACTTTGCATAATTAAAGTGCATATTTAAATGAAAAACCTTCAATATTTTCAATAATTAAAAAAAATTATTGAAAGCATATTTAAGTGGTAACCTCAATGTAATAGTTAAGAATTATGAACAACCCAAATTTTTTAACATTAAAAAATAAAAGTAGATAAACTTACATAAGAATTGAATTCTGTCTTTGAAAGTGAGGGAGGAGGCACTGAATTTCACCCTATCAAAACCAAATGTGTAGATATAAATTTCAAGAAATTTTTTTGAGAAAAACTCAATACCAAGAGTATTATTTGATCAAGTGTTTCGAAACCTCAAGGAAACTCCCTAAAAAATCATGAATAATAAAAAAAAACAAAATTGGGAATTTTTTTTTTTTTGAAGAAAAGAGGGACTAAATTTGAGGGGGGAAAAAGAGAAAAGAAATAACCCTAAAAAATGATAGATACTTGGATTCAAAATATTAATAATATAAAAAATCATGAATCTGGCATTATTATTTATTGTCATGCCAATTGGGTCTCAACTACATATTTTACTCCCAACTTTAAATGATCAAAGAAGTAAAATTCACCAAAAAATTGAGGAAAAAAAGACATGCGATATGACATACTCAATAAAGAAAATATAGAAACAACCTTGCATTTTATGCTCTACATGTTTGGTTACCCTTTATAAATCTGCAAAATTAAATATTTATGAATCTTAATAAATCAAATGATGAACAAATTAATTATATATAAAAAAAAGTTTGGAAATAATAGCAGAGGCGAGGAAGTCTTAGAGCAAATCTAAGATTTGAAGCTTTTGGTGTGTGTGTATATATATAATGAAACTTTTGGTTTTAGTTAGAATTTTAGTTGAAATAAAAATTTATATCTTTTAAAGCTAAGCGGAGTTTATTTTCAAGAAAATTATATTTTTTAAAAAATATGGGGTTTATCCAAAAAAAATTTCTATGGGGATAATTATTTTCAAGATAATTAAAAAAAAAATTCTCTAGGGTTTATCCAACAAATCTCTTAGTCGTGTGAATATATCTCCTGTCATTAAATAAAATAAAATCAATTCTAATTAAACTCTTTGTCTTAAACTCAAACTCTTAAAAATTAAACTTTCCACCATGTCGAAGTAAAAGAAATGTTGATATCAACATTAAGCTTTTGTGTCTATCCTAAAATAAATAGAGGAAAAGTTGATGAGAAAAATTAAATTTTTGTATCTATCCAAAGATTGGTAGATGAAAATTTGATAAGAATAATATATTTGTAATCAAATTAAAATTTTTATTAACTTAAAAATTATAAGAGAAGAAGGTAAACACAAAAAAATTATGTCTATTTTTTTTTAAAATTTTAAAATTCTACAATTTGGTGCAGCCACTTAGCACAACCATGGCTTCTAAGCCTAACTTTTGTTATATAGTATATGATAAATAAATAATATTTATTCAAATTGACACTTTACCCTGGAATTAATTGTATTCATATATCTATTCTATTATCTTATACTTAAAGTTTAATCATTAATCACCATGTTGTTAGTGAATGAGATTGAGATCCCCCGTGCAAGAGTAATAAATTAGCATACCGGATTGAACAACTTGTTTAATGGGGAAGGAAACACAAAATTTGTTGTAGAAGAGTGTCGGGCAATTCAGATATCATGTCAATCTTGTGCTCCTTTTCCATAAAATTAAAACCTTCCTCCATGTCAACCATGATGCTTGAGTTGACTCGACTGCTATAATAAACAAAACGAATTTTACAAAAGCAAAACTTGAGTGGAGGAGTTTCTTATGTTAAAGCAAATAAAGTTTTCTAATAAAATTCAAGCACTTTTCTCCATTCTCTAATACAAGAGATATAGTATTATCTTTTTCGATGAGAAATAATTACGGAACATAATATCAAATTATCAAAAAATAACTTACTGATTCTAAGTGCTAACTATGGTTTTTTTTTACATATCAAATACAGAACACTTGTAAACTCTCCAAAACACTGTTTCACAATAGCTTATCAAAAAGCAGCTTAGTATAAAACAATTTAATTTCAAAAAAAAAAAAAAAAAAGTTACATTGGGAAGACTGTGGATCAAAATTCAGTTGTTTCTAATTACAGAAAGAAAATCATAATGATAAATGCTAACATGTTTGCGGCTTTTGGATATATAAAACTGAAGTGAACGCAAGGAAAGAACATACCTTTGGGTTTGGGGGCTTTCGGGACATGCGGCGGCAGAGTACAGATTTTTAATATTTTACCGAAGCCTTGCACTCACAACAAAACGCCGCTTTTTATACCCAAGATTGTTAAAGGATAAAGAGTCCATTACGGAATTTGCTTCTCTTCTTTTTTTTTTTCTTTTTTTTTTTTTAATACGCAATGTCAATTTTCTGTACAAGTAAAATAACAATATCTATATACTATATCTCTTAGCTCTTATCTTATCTGTTTTTATATATTAAAAGGATTCTAAAAGTTACTTATTACTTCAAAAATGGTTAATCTTCTAATCTAATTAAATAGTCTTTATTTCTTAAAAAAAATTTAAATTAAATGAGGTTAAAATCATAATTTAACAAAATTCAAAATAGTAAAATATAGATAAATCTCCCTATAACTTTCCTTAGATAAATACAAACTTCTCACTTATTTTTAAAAAAACAAAAAACTTTGCAAATAAGTCTTTAGTTTTTATATATATATATATATATATATATATATATATACTATCTTCTATATCTATCTATACTATTTATAAGTGGATTCCCTTCCTTGAATTGGACTTTTATTTAGTTTAAAAATACCTTCATTAATAAAGGGTAACCTCTTCTAGAAATAAAGTCATAACTGTCAAATAACAAATAACAAATTTCATTTTGAATTAAAGAAGAGAACTCTTAAAATTCAGGATTTTTTCCTTTCATTTTCATTTTTTTATTCCCCAAAAATTTAGCCTTTTTATTCATTTTTCATCCGAATAAAAGTAAAACACTCCCAATTTAGAAAAATAAAAAACTAATTGAACTATTACAATTTAGCCTTCTTTCCCCTCACACTCATCTTATTTTTTCCTACCTAAACTTTTCTATATATCTCTACATCACTTTCAAGTTTCATACACACGCACAAAAAAGAAAATATGCAATCACATTCATTATTATATCAATTTGTAAACTTTATATAGTAAAACTTATAATAATACGTTTAGAATTTTCCTTATTGCTATTATCTTTTTCTTCTTCTTCTTCTTTTATTTATTTATTTATTTTTATGTTTTTGCTCAAGAAAGGCGATTCTCTCATCAAAAAAGAGAAGAAAGGCAACTCATTATGTCATTATGACTTATGGGAAAGACAAAAAAAAAGAAGAAGAAGAAAAAAAAAAAAAAAAGGTCATTACATATATAATCCACTTGAGGTTAGGCCAGATTTCATCTTGTTTACTTATGATTCAAAAGTTAGATTTCTATTATCCACCTCACAACTTTTACCGTTAAACACATAAAAATCAAGATCTAGATGTGGTATGGACAGTCGACTCCAATGTTGTGGATGTGACTACATTTTTTGTTGATATGCACACTAAGAAATACGTACATAATTATGAATAATAAAAAAAACACACACACACACACAAACTAGAGCATTTGTCTCATTACTAAAGTTTGCATAAAGTTCACTTTTTTTTTTCTTTTTTCTTTGAACTATTAATTTTTTTTAATCATTCCTAAATTATTAAAAACATTATACTTTTTGTTTATTTTGTTTACTTTCATTAATTTTCTATCATATGTGTCTAATTTTATACAAATTTAGGGAGGAAATAGTATTTTTTTTCCCGAAAAAAAAAATCTTAAAATTAATTGATTGTGTGTTATGGAGTGATAGAAATTACTTTTATAAATTGTTTAATTTTTAAGGAGAACAAATTATTTGTGATAAAATTTGGCGAATAAATTATATATGCATTATTTTATCTCAAAATAATTATATATTCTCATACATCATGTGAGTTTGCAAATAGTGTAATTAATAACACAATCAAGTGAAAAATTGCATTGATGAGCATCAAGCTCAAACCACCTCCTTGGCAGTATGTTGATATACATAATTCAAGGTATTACAGCAATCACACACACATATATATTGTTATGTGTATGGTACGACCGAAACATAAAGGGAAAAAAAAAAAAAAAAACAAAGTGGAAGAGAATGATATAACATGTCAAAACCTACAAAATTTTCAAAAAGGAAACAATTCTCAAAAAAACATGTCAAGTTGATATCTTTTTCAGCCACCTTGACCTCTAGATTGGTAAGAACTTCCTTGATAGCCTCCCAAAACTTGACCCTCTCTTCATCACATATCACAAGCTTCAATTGCTCAAGATTTGTAGTTGATAGTGGCAATCCTTTACGCAAGCTCAAGCAACCTTTCATGTGGAGCTCTTTTCAATTACATAACTCATCAATCTCTTTTGGCAAGTGTGTAATGCTTAAGCAATCAAATATGTAAAGAAGTCTTAACTTATCGAGGCTTTTGATTGATTCTAGCAACTCAAATAAATCAATACAAGACCTAAGCCTGAGAACTTCTAAATTCACTAGCTTTCCAATTCCTTTGGGAAGTGAAGACAGCTGATGACAATTGGTGATAATGAGTTTTTTTAGGAGGATAACATCACACAGCACTAGAGGCAATTCCACAAGATCATTGCAATAGTCAATGTTTATCTCCATTAGATTTGGCAATGCATATGAAACTTGGATAGTACAATTCTCAAAAGCCTGACCAATATTACACATGAACAAGGATATTTTCTTCAAACTCTTCAACAATACAAGGGCCTTGCAAAGGGAAGGGATTGAAACCTTCTCCAATTTGATTCTCTTTAAATTAGGTAAAGTTGAGTAGTTGAAAGTTTATTATTTTAGCAGGAAAGAAACCATAATTAGAAATTACGAAAACCTTGCGTTTATCCATTTTATCCACAAAGTCAGGTAATTTGTATGCTTTGTCTGAAAATTCAGAACTAAACCTCAACTTTGGGTGCTTGAATGTCACGCCAAGTTGATGAGAATGATTCATATGCAAAAAGAATTATAGACGATGTGAGAAGGCACTCAATATGTACGGGGCATGTGATTGTGTGGTGTATGTGTGTCCATGCATATGTGTGATAAGACTTAAGAGAAAACATGAACAAACCAATTGAGATAGATAACAAACGGGTATTGATGGGTTGCTGATCCTGAGTGTTTTCACTTGTGTCCATAATCCATCTTTGCCGTTGTCCTTCTGGCCCTTGGCAGCTTTCAAACATAGCTAGCTCTCTAAGAATATCAAGTCATGTGACATAGTCTTCATCTATATATATCTAAAAGCTGAAGTGTAGCATTTATTGTTGCTACGCTCCAGTTAAACCACGTTAGCGCCACATCATCGTTTATTTTCTTCTTTTAATTTTTAATTTTTTTGATTTATCAATTGACATTTATTAAGCATCTCTTTAAATTTAGGTATTACTGTATTTCCAACTTTACTATGTATCTCTCCATTAACCCAGACTCTTCAGATGCCGTTATTATATAGAATTCTGATAGTCACTGGTAGATTGCAACCTCCTCACCTCTTTTTTTTTTTTTTCTTTATAAATTTTCAATTGTTTTCCGTTACTATATGAAATTTTGATAGTCATTGGTAGATTGCAACCTCCTTAACTCCTCACCTCTTTTTTTTTCTTTATAAATTTTCAATTGTTTTCTCTCCACAAATTGATCGGTATGGCTGACAATAGGATAGTTTCTTGAGTGTTTTTCCCGTTCCTTAGGTCATGACTCAAGTCCATCTACCAAAACCCAATCAAATGAGTGCAAGAGAAGAGAGTGACTCTAGAGCTTGTGAATGAAATTGAAGCACATGAAAGGCGAACATTAGTAGCTCATGTCCAAAGGGTATGAACTCAAACTGAGTTTTGTTATTTGTATTATTTTTGATAGTTTTTAGACCCCTTAAAACCACAATTGGATTAACCTAGGTAATTAGCCAAGTTGTTACTTAGTCAAAATTCCAAATCTAGGTTATCACAATTAAACGATCATATCATGTAAAGCAGCAGAAAGATAAATAACACAATGATATGATCACCTAGGAAACCAAACCGGTAAAAATATAGGGAGGATTTAACCTAACTATCCTCAAGGTAAACCTAAATCCACTATCTTGAAAGAATCAAAGTTCATACAATAAGACTTACAAGCCCCCACGCTCGACTTCTTATTGCTACCCACCAGTAAAACTTACTGACACGACCACGTGTAAGCTCCGAATCCACGAACTCCTTCTTTCTTGGATTCACCACCAGATACAAGCACTCCCGCTTGTGTTTCTTTAAGCTTCAATGGCAGCAACTGAATAAATCATCAAGGTGTAGATAACTTCTCTTCCTTGAAAACCCTAAGCTTGTGTGAAGGAAAGCTCCTTAAGGATCTCACAAGAGATTCACACAAACAGCAATATGAGCAACACTAAAACATGGCAAGGGTTTGCCTTTTATACCTCGGGCAAATTAAAAAACCCTAAACATTTTAAAACAAAACAGGGCTGAGTTGGAATTCTGCAGAAAACGCATCTGACCTGATTTTCGATTGATCGAGCCTAAGCGTCGATCGATCAAACCAGGCTGAAATGCATTATTAAATCCTGCAACAGATTATTCCAACTTTACATAAATGAATCAACTTTGAGCAAGTCTAAACACGACTAAACATATTGTTTTGATCATGGTTTGCCAACAATACACATTAGAGTTCTAAATACATAAAAACCTAAGTCTTTAGAACCTAACAATTTTTATTTTTATTTGTTTATTTCTATGTCATAACTAGAAAAAAAATGTGATTCAATTTTGGGATTTTATGATGAACGAGTTTGAGTTTTCATGGTCTCAAAAATATTCAAAAATATTTTTAGCTTTTCAAAATTGATTTCAGTTGGGCATTTGATCATGTTTGTTATAAATTGCTTTATAGTTGCCCTTCTCAAGACTGCAGGAATGTTATTCTCAATATGTTTGCTATTATGTTTTTCTCATTGATAATTAAATTCAATGTGATGTTTTGGTTTTGGTTTTGGTTTTTGTTTTCCTCAAAGAATTGAGTTAGAGAGACAAGTAAAAAAAATCTTTTTATTAATGATTCTAGGATCTCAACTTTGATTTGAATGAACTTGCTGGGTGTGTGGTAAATAAATGACTATCTACTACCTCCAACAATTTGCAAAATGGGTTTTGTTTTGGGCAAGATTTGCAAAATGGGTACATGGACTAGAAATGGGTTTCAATTTTGGGGTTCTCGTTCTCTTGATGTATATTTCTTTGTAGGTGTAGTGATTTTGGTGTTTGAATCTGGGTCCTATTTTGTTATGGGAATTGTGCTTGGAAATATTAGCAGAGCAATCTGCTTGTTTAGAATAATTTGGTTGGTCGATGGGTATTATGGTTTCTGTCAAGGCCTCATGGAGATTCTCAAATGATTCAATTTTGTGCACATATAATGCTTGTACTTAGATATTTACTTGCTAACGAGCTGAACGATGCTTTTAGAGATAAAATAATGAGTGTTGGTGATCTCATTCTACATATGTCTTAACTATTAATTTTATATGTATCTTCCTAAAACTCCTCAAGTAACTACATATTATGGGTTTGGGAAGAACATTGTGACAAAGAAAAATGAAATTATGTTTGATTAAAGAAAATGTAAGAAAATAGAAAGGAAAAATAAAGAAAGGAAAAATAAATTGGTACATAAAAAAAAATAAAAAATAAAAAATTTAAAGCTGACGTGGCATTTTCTGCCATCTAAGCATTGATAAAGCATAGTAGCTAATACAATCTGATAATTTCTCATAGCCATTTAAAGTTCATGACCTAGAATGCTAATAGCCATCTTATCTAAAGCACAAACAATTGGCTGAGTTCAACAAGTTTGCCACCAACTTTGACCACAATGTCATTGCAATACAAGTGACTCAGTTATAATTTGTATACTCACTATTTTGATTTTCTATGGAAATTCAAAACATTGATAAAATGAATGTAATGACAAGTGGGTGATTTGTATATGGACACATTGATGAATGTGTGTAGTGGACATGGGTGGTGGACATGGGTGGAATCAATGGCACATTACTGTTTGACAATTTGGTCTTTGATGGAAATTGGTATAAGTGAGGGTCTACTAAATTTGATCATTTTGCTAAAGTAAGGTTTTTTTAAAACACATTTTATTTATTTACCTTATTGTAAATAATGATTCTAACCTATTAAACCTTACTTTTTTCTTTTTCTTTTTCTTTTTTTTGATTTTATCATTTTCTGTTGGCAACTAATTGGACATCACTTTTAGGAATTAAGGATGCATGCAGCTAGTACAAAGGGTGCACCTAAAAATTCAAAAGAATTAAAATATGATACAATCTCATCACGTGAAGAAAAAGCGGAAATCTAACATTATATTTGTAAAGTTGAATTTATTCAACTATGTGTTGGCTTTATTCCATGCCAAATTTGCTTGTAATTCAGCATTTAGAAACCCTGTATTTAGGTGGGAATAATGTAAGGGTTGTATTTGAGAGTGTGAAGAATTGATCAAGTATGTGCATCAAGAGGCAACTCGTAACTGGATCTCGCGACTGACTCACAAATGGTGACTTGCCAGAATGTGGCACTCCTGTGAAGCATGCAAGAAGTTGAAGGGTCAGGACAACTGAATCACTATAGGACAAAAAGTATTGTTTAGCCATTCTATTATTTGACGACTGGAACTCGCAACTCATCCCGGTCGCAAGTGACTCGCCTTGTTTTGCTGAAAAATGACTTTTCAAACTCCTTCTCATACCCTACTATAAATATCCTTATACCCATGAAATGTAGAGTAGAAAAGAGAGTTTCCAGAAAGAATTTTGAGAGAAAACCCTAGAGAAAAACAAGATTGATTCATCCACAACCTTATACATTTGATTCTCCAAATTTCTCTACTCTCACCCTCTCTATTGTCATATTCATGAGAGGGTTATAAACCAAATCCTTGCCTCACCTAATTCAGAGTAGTGAGAAGGTTCTTGGTGTTTGGGAAGCAGTTCAAGAGAGAATCAATTCATATCGGTTGATACAATGGGCTAATTGCAGGATCCGATAAGCTAAAAAAGATAAGGTTAGGCATAACCCTGTTGGAGCAAGAAGCTTGAAGGGCTTAGGTGCATTGCGTATATTAGGCTTGGAGGGCCTATTCCTATTCATGTATCCTAACTAATTTTCTAGTGGATCATTTACCGCTTGAAGGGCGGCAGAGAGGTTTTTCACCAAGTTCTTAGGTTTCCTCTTTGATAACATGTCCGGTGTTATCTTGTGATCCTTGTCCCCTAGGATGGATAGGTCTCAATCCCTCAGTGCTCCTCCCTTCTTTGATGGGAGTAATTACACATTTTGGAAAGTGCGCATGAGTGCATTTTTGTGCTCCATTGATGAAAGTGTGTGGGGTGCTATAGAAGTTGGTTGGACAAGGTTGGAGGCTACCAAATCTACTTAGGATGAGGCAGCTCTCGTAACGGCTAATGCTAATAGTAAAGCACTTAATGCTATATTTTGTAGTGTCTCACCGGATGAATTTCACAGAATTTCTAATGTGTCAATTGCCAAGGAGGCATGGAAAATTTTGGAGACTACCTACGAAGGCACCAAGAAGGTGAAGGATATCAAGCTTCAAATGCTTACCACTCGGTTTGAAGAATTGAAGAGAGTGAAGATGAATCATTCGACTCATTCTAGGGAAGGTTGAATGAAATGGTAATCAGGAAATTGAACGTGGGTGAGAAGACGAAAGACTCCAAAGTAGTAAGAAAGATTCTTAGATCATTGCTAGAGAGCTTCCAAGCCAAGGTGACCGCCATTGAGGAGAGCAAGGATCTTGATGAGATAAAGGTCCAAGAACTTATCGACTCTCTTCAAACATATGAGCTCTCTCTACCATCTCAAAAGAAGAGCAAATCCCTTGCTCTTAAGACAATCAATGAGAGAATTGAAGCTCAAGATTCATTGGATGAGAACAAGGTTGAAAAAGATGTGGCATTGCTTGCAAAGAACTTTCGCAAGTTCTTGAAATTCAAAAATGATGGGAAGTCCTTTGAGAAAGGAAAATTCTCGAATTTCAAGAAAGACAAGAAGGACTTCAAAAGGAAGGATTCCAAAGACTCTTCTCCTTCTCAAGCAATCATTTGTTATAAGTGCAATAGGCAAGGTCATGTGAAGAAAGAATGTCCCACCTATTTGATGGCAAAGGGTAAAGCTCTTGCTACAACCCTTAGTGATTCAGATAGCTCAAACTCCAACTCTGAAGAAAGCTGTGATGGGGAAGGAAACTATTCCGCTTTCATGACCATTGCACCTGTAGATTCTTCGGATGATTTAAGGAATCTAGTGGAAGAGCTTGGTGAGCATACCGAAGTGGAATCTATGGGTGTTGGAGATGATGAAGAATAATGCATTTATGAAGGAACAAATAGATCGCAAGAATCCTACAATGCACTTCTTGAAAAGCGCGGAGAATATACAAGAGTGGCTAAGGCAGCCATTAGAAAGATGAAGAAAGCCTAACAGGATTATAAAAGCATCCTCATGTGATACAAAGAAACCAGGTGTGAAGTTGAAAGGTTAAATGAAGAACTAAACAATGCCTATTCTAAGATAGAGTTTCTTGAGCTTGAAGTTGTTCATGTTAATGCCAAAGTGGAGCGTGTTGCTTCCAAGAAACTTGATGAAGTGCTTGCCTATCAAAAGCCCTCTTTGAATAGAAGTGGCTTAGGGTATACCGGAGAAAGTAGCTTAAACTCTAAAGTGTCTAAGGAAATGAAGTTTGTCAAGGCTAAAGAACTATCACCTCCACTTGTTGATAATGTAAAATTTGAAAAGAAGCCAAATGTGGTGAATCAAAAGGTTTTGACAAAGTCTCCAAATCCAATTATGGCTAAGCTCAAAGCAAAAGGAAAGTCTCTTTTTAAGGAAAAAAGAGGCCCACAAATAGAACATTATTGTCATCATTGTGGAATCCGATGGCACACTAGTCCAAATTGCTACAAGCTCCAATCATTGAAGAATGCGGATCTTCAAAAGCCAAGAAGACAAGGAAAAGGCAATGGGAAACCCAAGCAACCAAAAGGATAAGAAGAAGAACCCATTATGAGTGATGTGATGAAGATGACTGACACCACCACCTCATGTTTGGCCAATTTCACCTTAAGGTTTGAGAATCGTGGCTTACATACTCAATCCTCAAAGGATATCACCCCAAACGCACGTGCTGTGTGAGTGAAGAATGGTACTCATGCATAAGTATTACAACATGTTCATGCATTAATTCTTTCTATATAATGTGACATTGTTGGTTGTTTGCTTATTTTACATTCTAGGATGTTTTTATTGTATTTGTTGTTTAAAAGTTTTGGTTGTTTGTTGTTTTTTATCATTCTTTACTTGCTTTGTGTCAAAAATCCAAAAACACATAAAAAGTATAAAATTCAAAAAGTTTGATTTGTGTTGTTGTGTATTGTCACATGCATGTTTAGCCTTGTACCTCCATACTAATGGCTTTATGCATTAATGAATCTAGTTTGTTCTTTATGCACTTGTATCTTTGTGGGAAACATCTTGTCATCTATGTGACTGTTGTAAATAGATTTTCAAACTTGTCATAAATGATTAGTTAATAGTTTTGTTGATCTTGAGACATATGTAGACTTGTGCCTATATCTCTTTCCACTCATTTTTTTTCTTTAGAGCTTAACCAATGTCAAATCTCGAAAAGAGATAATGAACTGCAAAAGCCGTCACACATACTAGTATTTGATTAGGAAAATGGGAAAGTAACATTTACTTAAAATGTATGATGCCAAAAAGCCAAAGGCTTACTCATCTAATTGAAATATCAAAAATTTCAAGCATCAATCTCAAGAAGAGATGTAAAGATCTAAAATGATCAATTGTTATGAAATGTAAGAAGCCAAATGAAAAGCTTCAAAGATATGTAATCAAGTTCATGTGGGAGGTCATATATGCTCATTTCTACAATTGAGATTGGTCACTGTACTTAGTGCTAATTGTGTATGACTTGGTTGAATTGATCATTGAAACTTCACATTAGATTAAGGACTATCTCAAATTTGTTACCCACTTACATCACACATGTCTATGTTCAATGAATGCCTTATTCATTTGTGTGATTGTACTTTATTAAATGTGATGTACATACTTGAGTATTTTAGTTGTTTTTGGAAAGTATTTTGTTTTGAAAATTTTCAAAAAAAAAAAAAATTCAAAAATTTTCAACCCTGCCTTTTGGCAACTCACTTGCGAGTCTCAAGTTTTCAAGGCTCAAGTCCCAAGTTTAGCCAGAGTGGTTCGTGACTCTCTGACGAGTAGGAGGTCAAGATGCAAAAAACACTTAGAAAATTTTTCAAAATCTAGGTTTTAGACTTTTTGGCAACTCATTTGCGAGTTGCGAGTTCATCTAGAGGCATTCGCAACTCACTAGCGAGTGGAAGTCCTAGTCGTGAAAAAGACTTAGAGAAAATTTTCAAAATCTGGGTTCAAGGGATTTTGGCGACTCACTCGCAAGTCATTTGAGTCGCGAAAATTGTGTGTTTTGCAAAAATAGGATTAAAACTCAAATAGTTTTTCAAAAACTTTTCAGTTTCCCTCGCATCACATGCCCTTCTCTTTGTCTTCTCTTCCTCTCCCTCTCTCAAAATTGCCATTTTCACTCCAAAAACCTCAATTTTTCTTTTCAATCTTTACTCCAAATCCAAGAAAAGGTATGGGTTTTCACTCTTTTTTACTTTATTTCAAGTTTAAAGCATTTTTTTTCATGGATTTGTTGTTTGTGTTGAAATATTGAAATATGGTGGAAGAACATGGGTTTTTGTTGTTTGTGATGAAATTGATGTATGGGTTTTGTTGAGAATGATGGTATAATGCTTGTTTTACATGTTTTTATTACATGCTCATACATTATACTATGTCTTGTGTTGCGGTGTGCATTCCATCTTGTTGATAAAATGTCTTTCTAGATGTTTTTGCGTGTAATTTTTGGACTCCGTTGAGTACAAAATTTTGGGATAATCATGTTTCCATGTTTGAAACAAATGATGATTATGTGTTTCACACTTTGCCCCTTGCATGATTTCATGCCTTGTACATGCATACTTTTTCATATGATGCACACACACAATCTTTGACATGCTGTATGTCTAATTCCATGATTATATCATGCTTTGATGTTTAGCATCTTCACATGTCATTTTTTTTTTTTTTTTTTTTTTTGCTCTTTAAATTTCAGTTTTAGGGATTAATTTGTAGTTTATGTTTTGGTACTAACTTGTTGCTAATCAAGTTTGTTACTGTTCTTTTTGCTCTGTTTTTGTGATATTTGCTACTATGTTTTGTAGATGGCCCCATGAAAAACTGTTGCTCAACATGGTGACAAGAGAAAGCGCCATGACAACAGCTTGTTTCGCTCCCCTCAACACTTTGAGAGATATTCTTATCAATTCAAAACATCTCCAATCATTCAGGAGAGCCATGTAAATCGTGCTGATCTTAAGGATTCCTTCATTCTTAGCTGTTTTGAAGGACAGGGCTGGGATAAACTCCTTGGTGAACTCCCCAGAGTTTGTGAACCTTTTATCAGAGAGTTCTATGCAAATGCATCACTCAAAGAGGATCACATAGGATGCTGGGTTAGAGGTCGTGCATTCACTCTTTACATGGGGGACATTGATGCTATCCTTGGTCTTGAAGAACAAGATCATGAAGGGTTCATTCCGTTCAAGGACGAAATAGTCTTTCTAGAAACTGTGCAACTCCGCATTGGTGGCTATAGGGAGGGAAGATGCCTCAACACAAACTCCTTTCCTCCGAATTTGAGATGCCTCACCTATATAATGATGTTCAACTTGTATCCGGTAAGGAAGTTGTCAACCATCAACAATGCTAGAGCCATATTCCTCATGGAGTTTCATGAGAAAATCTACATTGACATTGGTGCACAGTTGTACAACATCATTGCCGAAGCCACAAAGACAACCTCAAGGTCAAAACTTGTTCTCCCAAGTCTTATAATGAGGACTCTTCATGAAAATGGTGTGGAGACTTCACAACACATAAGCCTAATGACTTCAACTCCTTCCATCAACTCTCAAACAATCCGAAGAAGAAGGATTCAAATTCCTGGAGATGAACATGTTGAAGAGCCTGAAGAAGCACCTCCTGCTGATACAGAGACTGAAGCGAAAGGATAACAACCTCCTCCAAGACGTGGTGGTGGTCGAGGTAGGAGCAAAGCATTATCATCTTCATTAGTTCCTCCCAATGCTTTTCACATCATACTTGAGAGGATTGATGGTCTTCGGGATGTAGCAACTGAGCACTCCAATAGCCTTGTAGCTATCCAGGACCAAATAAACTTGTTGGCAGCCAAGTTTGATAGCTTCACTCACCAGCCTTAGCCCTTTTGCCATTCCGATCAAAAAGGGGGAGTAGTATTGAGTAGCTCTTGAGGGGGAGAACATAGCATTGGTTTTCATAGCACTTATGGTTTTTACAGTTTTTATGGTTTTCATAGCACCTTAATTTAGTACTTTATTGGTTTTAGTAATTTGGTTTTAAAAATGCTTGGATATTTTGTGTTATGGATACTTGGATGTTTAAGCTATTTAGACTATGCTTATATGTACCTTTGCTTATATAGCTTAGTACTTTAGTTAATGTTTTGCATTTTCTTTAGTACTCTTGTGCCCTTGTTGGATCTTATATCCTTGATGCAATTTAAACCTAATGCTTATTGCTTTAGTGTTCTTGCATCGGTTGAGTGTTGGACATATAAATGATACTTTGCATTGAGCTTATTTGCTTGCATGTCCAGATGTTCATTCACAATGTGAATGTTCATTGTAGTCACTATTTATAGTGATTGTTCTTATAAGGTCAAGTTATGCTTCCCTATCATTTTCATACTTGCTTGATCGTATTGTGCTTACTCCATATGCATTCTAAGTTTTCAGCTTATAATGAACTTACTAAGTGCATTCTGTGATATTGTTTTTAAGAGACTTGTTCAAATGGTTCATTGAGCTTATTTGCTTGCATGTCCAGATGTTCATTCACTATGTGAATGTTCATTGTAGTCACTATTTATAGTGATTGTTCTTGTAAGGTCAAGTTATGCTTCACTATCATTTTCATACTTGCTTGATCGTATTATGCTTGCTCCATATGCATTCTAAGTTTTTCGCTTACAATGAACTTAATGAGTGCATTCTGTGATATTGTTTTCAGGAGACTTGTTCATATGGTTCAAGAGCTTCATAGATCTAGAATTAGGTGTGAGTGAGTTTTGGAAACTGTTCCCAACTCACATTTATAAGTCTAGAGTCTGTTTTAGGGTTTTGTCACGGAAAAGCCAAAGGGGAAGATTATAAAGTTGAATTTATTCAACTATGTGTTGATTTTATTTCGTGCCAAATTTGCTTATAATTTAGCATTTAGAAATCATGTATTTAGGTGGGAATAATGTAAGGGTTGTGTGTGAGAAAGTGTGAAGAATTGATCAAGTGCGTGCATCAAGAGGCAACTCGCAACTGGATCTCGTGACTGACTCGCAAGTGGTGACTTCCTAGAATGTGGCACAGTTGTGAAGCATGCAAGAAGTTGAAGGGGTAGGACAGCTGAATCACTACAAGACAAAAAGTACAGTCTAGCCATTCTGTTATCTGGCGACTGGAACTCGCGACTCATCCCAATCACGAGTGACTCACCAATGAACCTTGTTTTGCTGAAAAATGACTTTTCACATTCCTTCTCATACCCTACTATAAATACCCTTATACCCATAAAATGTAGAGTAGAGAAGAGAGCTTCTAGAGAGAATTTTCAGAGAAAACCCTAGAGAAAAACAAGATTAATTCATTCACAATATTATACATTTAATTCTCCAAATTCCTCTACTCTCACCCTCTCCATTTTCATATTCATGAGAGGATTATAAACCAAATCCTTACCTCACCCAATTCAGAGTAGTGAGAAGATTCTTGGTGTTTGGGAAGTAGTTCAAGAGAGAAGCAATTCATATTAGTTGATGCAATGAGCTAATTGCAGGATCTAGTAAGCCAGAGAAGACAAGGTTAGGCGTAACCCTGTTGGAGCAAGAAACTTGGAGGGCTTAGGTGCATCGGGTAGATTAGGTTTAGAGGGTCTATTGTTATTCATGTATCCCAACTAATTTTCTAGTGGATCATTTGCCGCTTGGAGAGTGGCTGAGAGGTTTTTCACCAAGCTCTTCGATTTCCTCTTCGATAACACGTGCCGGTGTTATCTTGTGTTTGCTTCTCTCTATCCCTTACTCTTTGCTTTTAATTACTGCTAAGTTGTGATTAAAATATGGCTTAGAGTAGTTTTCATATTTGGGTATTGCTTGTATTTCATATTCCGCACAAACATGGTGAATATAAGCTTGTTTTGGAATTTTTGAATTTGGGGTCTAAACATTCACAAGTGTTTTATACACTAAGTGAGCTTCAGTATTGGCATGTCCCTCCATTATTGTTGGGTTATAAATATCAAATCTTTAAAAAAAAAAAAAAAATGATATATTTGTAGAAATAGAGATTTGGAAAAAAAAAAATTTAATAGTTCAATTTTTTAGGAGAACAAATTATCTTCAATAAATTTTAGAGAGAATAAATTATGGATTATATCATATTAAAAATAATTATATATTATCACGCATCACGCATCACGCGGGTCTGGAACTAGTTATAATAATCGTTAATGTCACTTGCATTTTTCCTAGAGAATGAGCAAAAATAATAAGTAAGAAAAGATTCAATTTTTTTCTTCAAATGCAAAAAGTAGTTCCCAAAAAATATAAATCAAAAATATTATTGCCATAAGAAGTTAATTAAGTTATAAGACATTACAAAAAATTTTTCCTTAGGCTGTGTACAGAGTGATAACATATTATGACTACTAACTAGCAATGGTTACTTGAAAAAATACACGCTAAGAGTCAGCATGCGTACCTTGTCATCACATGATTAGCCAGATTCCGACAGGTGAGTTCGTGTAAAATGGCAATGGCATCAATGCCATCTTCATCTATAATTATTGCCACACATCAATGAGGGCAAGAACAGGGATCCTTTGGTCTTCACGAAATGAACCTAGATCCATAAAACACTCTTTTAAATTGTCCTCATCAACTGAAAATTCTAGGCTTTTTTAAAGACAATGAAGCAGATCAGAACTAGAATTGAAGATAGAATGACCGCTAGACCATTTCTACCTCTACTGCGCCAAGCCTCTACAGGCTTCCCACAGAGTGATTTGCCATTCACTTTGAGGGCTAATGGGAACCCCCCACAACCTCTGACTATCTGCAATTTAAGGAACCAAATAAAATTCAGTTATAGTCATTCAAAATTCAAACCACATGAATTCAAAACAAAACAAGCAAGTTCAATTCTAAGTATTAGTTTGAAAGCATGATTTTGGCCAGTACATATGATATTATATATGTACTAATCAACACCAAAACTAGAATGTATTTCTTCATTTATATGCATAACATAAATACTTACTTTACCCAATGGCAAAAAGTGTAAATAAAATTAAGCACATTGCATCCATATGTATCACAGTTACAAAGCACTTTTTTGATAACTTCAACTGAAATGTGAGAACTCCCATCTTGCAGTGATGCTGAGTGATGTAGGAGAGTCGTTGCATCTTCATCATTTAATGGTTTTAAGTTATATGTAAAGCTATATCCCGGAAGTGTAGTTCTTGAGGTCACCAGAATATTGTAATTTAGCATATCAAACTTAAACTTCTCAAGACGGAATTCTGATCCAGACTAGACATCATCCAAGATCAATAATATAAGATTTGATCCAATTTGGGTTAGTCATTCTTGTAGCTGGTTGATTGCATCTTCTTCACTTCGGAACTGGGGCACCTAACCACTTATACATTGATATAGTCTTTGCTAATGTCCATTAGGTTGAAATTTTTAGAAACGGGGACAAAAAAAATATTGCCCTTAAATTTGCCTACCCAAAAGAAATCTAGTTAGAAAGCACATTTCATTTCCCATGACATTTTAAACTGAAAACATAGATAATAATGGTAGTCTGATGAAGTGAATTACACACAATTTCAATCGTAGCAAAGATTAAGAGGTGAGCAAAAAAAAAAAACAGTTTTTGAGAAATACCACCAATTATTAAGAAATTATATATATCTTACTACTCTTCTAAGGCAATAAATCCTAAGGATGAAATGTTTTAAGAAATAAATTTGTTTCAAACTGTATTTTAATTTCACTTACAGAAATACAAATCTTCATGTGTGAATGCATTGCAATCCCATTTATTCCCATTATAGTCATGCATATGATATTCAAATTTCAAGCAATAGTTCAATTTTAGGTTCAACAATGAAATTTGTCAAGAATTCAACTGATGAACCAGTTGATTTGAAGAAATTTGATTTTGCTGGTTGTGATATAAATGATTGTAGCTTAAAACTATCAAGTATTTTACTGCAAGTCGTTCTATGTATTCTATGTAATGTTTATACATGTGCGTCTCATTATACCACCAGCAGACCAGGACACATTGATTCTTAGATTTCACTAGTGGAGTCAGTTATTTTCGTCAAGGGTAAACACTAGTATACATTGCTTATTTCACACAAATGTACCCACTTTTTGCACTGAAATCGTGACTTCAAGTGGTGTGAAATAAACACCACTCTTTGGTTAATACAGTATAACAGCTAATACAGTCAGTTAATAAGTTTTATAACCCTGTTCTTGATGTATAAAAACATAACACGGCATTGTAATTCTTGTTTATAACATTTTAAAAAAACTTGTATATGTATTTTGTTTTAGGTAGTTCCTAACAGTTTACTAAGATCCACCTACTAGCACTATAAATAACTTAAAGAATATGCAAACTCATGCCAATTATGCATTACAATTACATGCACAACAAAAGGAAATAGAAAACAAAAAAGAGAGGGATCAAATACCTTTAATTTCCTGGTCAAGACCAAGCATTTTCACCAATGTGATCTTTCTGCATCCTCCAAGAGCAGGCAGTAGAAGCTGCTGTTTCTTCTCCTCTAGCAGCTTCATCTTCAAGACCTTCAAAGGTTCATCCATCCCAACAGTAAAATCCGGGGGTCTAGGAACTGAGCACGACAACTAACCAATCTTTAACTACTCCAAAATCTGCAAAATATCCTTTCTGTTCTGTACTTGCATATGAACCTGGAAGAACGTCACAATGGCCTCATTCAACTTTGTAAGTTGTCTCCCGTAGTAGGCTTGTAAAGGGCAGTCCCACTCTTGGCGCCCCAAATTGCCAACGAGCTCCCGGGCCTTTTTCATATCTTCAATCATGCTCTTTGTTTCCCCTTCTAGGTGATCAAGCTTTTTGTTTAATTATCTTATCTCTTCAACCACTGGAGCTAAAAGATTTAGATTGAATTGGAGGCTTTTAAGAATTGGCTTGAACAAAAGGGCATAGCTTCCAACACTCTTTACTGTGTCATACAACACATTAAATACCTCTACAAACACTGCCCCCAGAGCAGCCCCTCCAACCAATGATGCCATAGCTTTGCTTTGCAAACTAACTCAAACCTCCAATATGACAAAAGAAAAGAAACCAAAGATTCTGTATCCAAGATCTATGGAAACCAGTTAAGAAACAAACACACTACATATCAACACACATGTCATATCAAGTTATAGGCCAAATATACAGAAATGAGACATCTCAGTTTCCGTATTCTACTCATCATCTCTACTGCAGCCCAAGAAATGCCAATTATCTGGAGAAACCATATGATAACTGTGATCCATATAGCAATCCACAATCACCAGTTCAAATTCTGCCACATCTTGAATGGGCTATGCATGGATATCCTGAAAAGCAAGGAGATGGATGGGTTGGAGACTCTAGGACTTGGGTGCTTGATGTGGGTGCTCTCTCTAGTCGGTTATACTTCTATCAGGTAATTATGTTATTTTTAGTAACTTAGCCATTATCAAATTTGTTATGGAATCCGGGTTGAATTCACACTTACACACACACCCACAAAGGAATGATACATGAATGTGGACAAAATTTGGCTAAATGCTAAGTTCATGTTCATAGTAAATGGATGTTTGTGTGCCATGCATCTAGGAGCGTTCAAAATTTTTATCATGTACTTCTATGCATAGAAAATTCAACTAATTATAATTCCTTACTGCTAACTGTAAGTTTCTATATGTTATCTTTGAGGTGAGACTCCCCAGAGGCCTCATAAGACTCTTTAAGAATTTTCAATTCTTCCTCTATCTCTTGTCTGATCTTCTATTACTTATTCTTAATTTCTGCACTACTTCAGATTGAATGCAATTGAAAAATATCATAGGTTTTCTTTGGATTTATTATTTATCTAGACCTGCTCCAAGCATCCTGAAGGACCTGAACCCATTAGAATTCAGAGCAATTGCTTCCTTAATTCACATTAGTTAACCCTTTGCTTCAAGATGGATAATATAGTTATAGGGCACTAATGGTAAACATATTACTATTTCCTAGGATCCAGGAACTGAACCAGCAAGGCGCGTATGGTCTTCCATTAATGTTGGTATAGAGATACATGTTAGCAGCACAGGGATGCTTCGCAGCCGACATTTACGACGACTTACTCTAGTGACACTGAACCAATGATAGCCCTTAGTTATTTTAATCTAACCTCTAGGTTGGCCCCTTCGGGATCCGACCACAAAGCCACAACTCATTTAATCTCATACTCAATGAGTTGAGTCCAATTACTCGATGTGGTCATTGGCTTTGATACCAAATGTTACAAACCCATGGGTAGAACTCACCCATGAAAATCTGCTTGCAAGGGGAGGGTGCCCAAGAGCTTATAAACACATGGGTAAGCTTATACTTAATCCATGTGGGGCGCTAGAATCATAACACTAAGAAATTGAGGAAATGCTATTTGCTAATCATGTGTGTGCATATAATTCCATTTGTAAACTCCACTTGTGTTTGTTCTAAATGTCACATATTTTGTACACAACCGGTCTCTAGGGTAGAAAGATATGGTTGACAGCTAGCTTGAAATTTAGTCACTTTATTATGAATGGAAGTGAGAAAATAAGCCTAAATGCCCTAAATATGGATAATATCACTAGTAATTAAGTAGCCACTTATAATGGTTCAATGTAGGCCTTATGTATGCCAAAAAGTAAAGGAGACTGAGTCCATTGTAGCTAAAGCTGAAAGAAAAATCTTATACGCAAATTTGTCAATTTAAGTAAAGAATCATTGCTTGTAATAGCCAAATTATGCTTCAAAATCATGATTAGTCTAGCATAGAAGCAGATCAACCCTAACAATATTATCACTAGAAGAAAATAACCGCTTCAAAATTATTTAGATCTATCAAATCTTTTTGTTGCACTTGTACAGTACAATGAAAACATTAAAAGCAAGAAAGGAATTACATAGGGCAATGTTTTTGGACAATTTATTTTCATTCTTCTCCTTGAAAACCTAAGCAATGTCTTCAAGGGATGGATAATCAGTGTATCCAAGGACAGGGTCAAAGATGTAGAATGTGTCTCTGTTGTACTTGTTGAGAGGAGCATTGAGCTTAAATCTCTTAGGCAAATCGGGATTGGCTATAAACAGACGACCATAAACAACAAGATCTGCACGGTTTTCAACAATAGCTTTGTTCCCATCTTCCTTGTCATAACCCCCAGCAACAAAAAAGCTACCCTTAAAAGCCTTTCTCATTAGCACAAGACTATGGGGACATTCACTCTTTTCTTCAAGTGTCTTCATTCTTGGCTCAACCATGTGGCAATAAAGAATGCCATATTTGTTTAAGGATTCAGCCATGTAAAGGCCCAAAGCTTCCGGATTTGAGTCTCCAGATTCCATATAGTCTGCAAAAGGAGATAGCCTTATTCCAACCCTGTCTGCTCCTATCTCTTTAACAACAGCTTCAACTGTTTCCAAAGCAAACCGGCAACGGTTTTCGAGGGATCCACCATATTGATCCATTCGATCATTCACTTGATCCTTCATAAACTGGTCAATTAGGTAACCATGAGCCCCATGGATCTCAACTCCATCAAAACCTATGTATAAGACAAGTGATGACATTTTTTATAAAGGGACTATGTAGTTTATCAAAAATAAAGGGACTATATAATAGCAAAGGTAACCAAGAGCCCCATGGATCTTTAATTTTTCTGTCTCAAAGTACATTTCTTCACTCTCTTGTACATTTGATTTCTCGTAGAAATCCCTAGAGCAACTTTGACTTCTCACAAAATCATTAAAACACCAAAAAACTTACCAGCTTCAATGGCATTCCTTGCAGCAAGTCTAAAATCATTGACAATTTGAGGAATTTCCTCTATCCTCAGTCGCCTTGGAAGAGTGAAATTGTCAATTCCATTAGCTTGAGGGGTCAAAGGCTTGTCAGTGGAAGAAATTGGAGCTTGACCATTAGGCTGAAAACCTACAGACAACAAAATGACATTTAACATATCAGACTTATAATAGAAGATGCCCCCTTGCAATAACAAATCAACATATGGTACAGAGGATAATGCAAAAAATAACAACACTACTACAATGATAGATCAATAGTTTTTCAAAATAATTATATTATTACATAAATTTCTCTTACTCTATCAGTCCAACAATGATCATCACTTTTCAAATGTGATGCTCTTCCTAAAAAAGTATGTTTTTTTTCAAATGTGACACTCATTATGCAGGGAATAGCATTCTACAGCACCAACGCATGGTTATTTTAGAAGTTAATCAAAACTTACATCTAACTTTGATTCTCTACTAAATAGGTTCACATGCAATACTTCCTTCAGGATCAACAGCAATTGATAGTTTGGTGCCACAATATGTAATAGAAAAACCAAAACTACTCATTTGCAAATTATGACTTATTTAGCATAAAGTTTTTGTAATATTAGAAGAGAAGATATAAAGGTGGACTCAGTCAAAGACAAACCTTGATTTGAAACCCTCCCCACATGCCAAATTTGACAAAAGAAAATTCCACCTTTGGCATGAACAGCATCTACGATGGGTTTCCATGCTTCAACTTGTTCTTTTGTCCATATACCGGGTGTGTTTGGATACCTTTACAATAGCAAAGAAACCTAAGAAGTCATAAAAATTTCGAGGCAAGAAAGAGAACCCTCAAAATGGAAATTGTCATTCACTGTGAAACATGGTAAGAAATTGAAACTATTATTTGTAATATTACCCTTGAGCAGTGTCAGAAACTCCAGTGGCTTCAGCTATTAGTAGACCACCTTTGGAGGCTCTCTGAGAATAATATAAGATAGCATGTGGCTGAGGAACATTGCCATAAGATCTCACTCTGGTCAATGGTGCCATAACAACTCTGAAAATACAAATTAAATGATAAATTAAGTAAATCAAGTAAGTAATCGTTCCAACTTAAGAAAGTAGTACCCTATAAGAATCAAATATTTATAGGCTGTAGCAAAGTCGGGAAAAATAATATGGTTAAGCCCCTTTCCATATGTTATAATTGTTACTAAGAAATACAAAAGGTAAGTAACAAATTATTCCAAACAAGGACAGCTTCACAACTTCTCCTATGGATTACTAAAATCTAAAACAATAATTAAGGTTTGAGAAGTTAAAGAAAAACACCAAATCAGAGAAACTCTACATATATTATAATGCTTTTCCTTGTGAGTAAAAAAATAAATACTTAATTGAGAAAGAGTAACAGAGACAGAGACAGAGAATGTTTGATATGATCCACAAATTCTTTTCCTTAAGAGTTTGTTCATCATTAAATTACAATCACATTGTCGTGTACTAAGGATATATTGCACAAAATGCAGTACTGGAGTGGGGGAGGGGAACCTCAAGTCCATACTACCAAAATATATATATATATATATATATATAGTTGTTACTTTCGAAAATGCTCTCATTAGAATTGTTTAGTTTTATGTTTGAAAACAGTCCTAAATTAAGTGTCCATCTTCTAAAAATAAATAAATAAATACGAAAAACCTAAACTAAGTGCACTTTGATGTAGTTTTGTAGGTGTTGGGAAAATGTAAATTTATGATATAGAATTAGACATAGGTTAAAAAGAAAGGTGCAAGAATTCAAAAATAAAAATAAAAATAAAAAATAAAAACCGTAGGCACTGAATGTGAAACTAAGTATTTTCAAGTGCATAACAAATCAGTTATGAATGATGGAGATATTGTCATAGTCGAAGGACCTATAGGATCTTTCAAAAGTGACTGCTTCAAGACATTCAACTCTTTTAGTATCCAAACCTAGCCTAGTCTTATTTTACAATGAGTTTACAAGCTGACCAAACTGAAACTGATTGCAGCAGTGACCTCTGCTATTAAAGTCATTGCTTTTGTAAGAGAAGTATCACTATCATAAATGAAGGTGAAAATTTTCTGGAAAATCATATTTTTTTTGGCAGATCCAAATCCAAAAGGACGTTTGGACTTCTCAGTTGTCCAGTATAAACACCCTTGAGTACAATCCAATGAGTACTGTATATTTTCTATTTGCTGCCCGTGGCTCATGCAATACTAGCATGGCCATGTTTTACTTTTATAAGAAAATTCCAGAAAAGTAAGAAAAAAAAAATGAACAATGTAAATGGAGGGGATATCACAGACGAATGATGAAAAAGTAAAAAGTTGGACCATAATTCTTTGATGAATTTTTATGTGCAGAATAAGGTGAATAATTCTTTTAATCACATGTAGATCCAAGATCATCAAATGATAACATGGAGCATTTCAAGAATGACTTTGGTACTATGGTAGGATATAGAGGAGGGAACAAAACTGGATTACTTTTCATCATACAGAATGTGTAGTCATAGGTATTAACACAACACCGATAAATGAAAGGATCTCATCTTCCCTCCCCAGCCCAAAAAATGTCTGACCGTAATTTGTTGAGAAATGATTTTATAACAACAGATTTATGTATTATATAGTCACAGCAACTGTAAATAAATGTAAGCACTCTCATGATGAAGCTACAAATACATTACTTAGAGGTTCTGAAAACACACAGAATCCTGACAGATATGGCTATCAGATACCTTAATCTGCTAATCTAAAACCATTTTACACTATAGAGATGATTTACAAATTTTGGACAAACCAAATGACAGCGTGATTGTCCCTTTTGAGATCAAGAAAAAAATCATCACTGACAACTCATGAAATGAGTAGCTCAGCAAGACAGCAAATAACTAAATTCATAAATCTTAACATTTGCGAAATTAGTTAAGTCTCACAGTTTTAGCAGATTAATTTAGAGAATTATTAGAAAAATATGTCATTTCTTGGTTAAAAATGAAACAAACACAGATGTGAATTGATAAGAAAATGATCAAGAGTGTCCACTAGGATTTCTTGAAACCTTTGCAAACCAAACAACCTATGTATATAACGACTAAGAAGCATGGACACTTTATTTGGGCTGCTGTGCCCGTGGCTGACAGGTATTGAACACTAGACACCTCTAGGACACGCGGACACTTCTGGAACATGACTGCATGCATATCCCAGTTTATTTTTATTTTTATTTTTATAATAAATATGACAGGACATGGCTGAGGTCTATTTTAGTTTTTGGATTTTGTTATCGTATTATCTATTATTGTTCTTAAAATTGATGTATGCTTAATATTAATATGAAAAGTAAATGTTTAATAATATATTAAAAATAATAAAAAAATAATTAATAATTAATAATTAATTAAAATACATATTCCTGCCTGTTCTAATTTTTGGAAATTGTTGTATCGCCATGTTGTACTTATATCCATGTTAATGCTTCCTAGTATAAATTCATTGTCCCAACTGTATGTGATTTGTCACAAAAACCTTTTCTTTCTTCTTCTTCTTCATTTTTTTTTTGGCAAATGAAAGTAAAAAAAAAAAAAATTTAAAAAAAAAAAAAAAACACCATAACATGATTTCAACCCAAGAAGGTAAAAGAAAAACCAGAACCCATCACACATTTTGACAATTCAGATCATACTAAAACAAAATAATAATAATAATAATTTTGAAAGGTGTATTGTATACCTATGGGAAAGATTGAACCTGCCCAGTTTGTAAGGAGCAAAAAGAGGAACTGCGGGAGCTTCAGCAGCCATTTTTAATAATATTATTCTTTCTCCTTGAATGCTTTGTACTTTGCTTCTTTTCCTGATTTCAGACAAAAGTGGGAATGAAATACTCGTTACAGGTATTTATAGAGTTCGATTTGTGTCAAAAGTCTCCAATAAGTTAGGAGGAGGATGCTTCCATTGAACAAGTCTGCTTGCTTTAAAAAGTATGCGTTGCGTTCGTGATTTGTGTAATATAAATCAAATCACACGAGGTGTGCCAATGAGAAAAGTACTTTTCAAATATGATATAATAAATTTCACTGCCTTCAAAGTTAATTTACTGTACATTACAACTATTTGGTCTTAGGCTGTGTACAAAGTTATAGCATATTTCAACGAGTAACTAGCAATGGTTATATGAATAAAGCACACTACAAGAATATTTTATGTTTATCAATGCATGCTATTGTTAATTGACAAATTATGTAAACAACTAGGTTTAATTTTAATTGGAATAAAAATTGACATTAGCCGTAAAATTCGGGGTCTAAATTGTTTGCATTGGATTAGTGCATTTCTCAATGAGTAAACTTTATGGTAGAACAATTATATTCTTGAGTAATGCTACAGATATAAATTATTTTACAACATTTTTACAAAATGTTGATGTGACCAACCTCTTATTAGTTTTTAACTAGGTATACCATTAATATCATTTTTTTTCATTTACCAATAATCACTCACCACATTAGCAATTTGTAAAATTTTTTGTAAAATAGTTTGTATCTCTAGCATTATTCTTTATTCTTTACTTCTTCCGCTATGGGTGTTGTTTTCCCGATGGATGTTGTTGGCAATTGCAACTTCATCAAATTTTGTTAAAGTTAGCAAAAATACTTCATAAAACAAATTATAAGGGTGGTAAATTCCTTATAAAGCAAACCACAAAGAAGTTAAGAGTTGCAAAAGAAAACATAGAGAAGCTCTGTGTTTTAAGGGTATGCCACAGAGGCAGTGTCTGTAATTTGCCCGAATTTTTTTAACGCCTATACATATGAGGAGGTAGACAAATTTAGGAATATTGTGTAATTATTGTTGTTGCTGATGGTCTTTTTTATTTTTTGTGTGTGTTCATAGATAGACTCTGCTTTTGGGAAAAAAATATTTATCTTTTCAGCTAATAGAAAGGTAGTCTTATAAAGTGTAGAATATACACTATATTGAATTTTAATTTTTCTTTTTATTAGAATAATTATTTAACATATATAGTCATTACCAATATTCTTTTTCCTTTTTTTTTTTTATTTATTGAAAAGTAAGATCTTACCTTATTTTCTAAGCTGTAAGTTTCCACTAATCTATCGTTTGGATTTTTTTTTTTTTTTTTAAAAGATGGTTCCTTGTAATTATTTATTTGTTTTTCCTCAAATCATTCATGTTGCTACACCCTATTATGGTGTTTACCTTGAGATCTTCGTTACCATGAAATAATGGACATCATGTGGAGATGCTAAGTATTCTTACCCATTCTAAACTCACTTTTAAGCATATATCAGCTAATAATCATAATTAAATGAACTAAATTTTTAGAAAAGGTTTTCATAATATGTGAATGTATGAAGAAGAAAATAAAATAATGTAGAGAGACAAAGCAGAAAAGTCCATAGCGAAAACTCCTTGTTAGTTGTTAGGCTAAATAAACCCTATACTAAAAATACTTGTACTACATAAACCCAATTTCTTGTATTGCTTGTACGCCAATTAGGACTAGAAACTAGATACACTGAATGTGGACAACAACAGACTTGAAACTTAATCAAGATTGGAACTTAATATATGTAACAAACATATCAAGAGTGGATTGAACATACCCAGCCACACACGTGTTACACACATGCTACTAAATTTAGTAGCTTAAGCATATTCCTATGATTTATCATTTATGCCTTGCTTCCCTTCTAGAAGTCTATAACTTGAAAAAACAAAGTAATCAAAGTGCTCAAACTAGGAAACTTTCATATTGAGCAAAATGATTCTGCTTAACTACAAGCTTACAGAACTAGTTATACAATAGAAAACAGAGGTTGGTGCCAAAGTAAAAACTGAACAGCGACAAACTAATAGCCTTAACGGCTATTTAACAAACTTCAGTTAAATGACCTGTAGCTTTTGTTTTATCATTAAAGACATAAATAAAACGACATTTAACATATCACGCATTTATAGTCAAGAATTTATACCTAATCTCAGTTTTCACTTTCTCCATCAGAGTATTACAGTTCAGTCTCTTGACATTTTCCACTTCTTTGAATATGCATGCCACTTTGTGGGACACGCATACTAACTTTTGATGAATTTTCTACACAACAGACTTTATTTCCAACCTAGCCAACTAGTACAATTGGTGAATAAATATCCCATCTTACTAAACTGATGCTTTGATTTGAATGGCTTGGGGACTGAATGGTTCATATGTACAGTCAAATGTCAAAATATACCACCTTAACATTAACTGCTCTCTTTGTCTTTTTCCTTGTTCATACATGACTAGTCTAATCACACAATCTACAAGAATGTTCTTTTTTTTTTCTTTTTTCTTTTTGTCAATATTAAATTTTATTATATGTTTAGGAGAGAAAATTTCAAATGCTTATTTAAAAATCTTCAAGTTGATGTGAAAAATAGAAAGAAGAAAATAATATAATGCAAAGAGACAAAGAAGGAAGTAAGAGAAAGACTAAAAATAATACTATAGGTGAACACAGCAGCTTAACAAAGAAGGAAGTAGGAAAAAAACGTGGCTTGGAGTAGCAGAGAATGACTGCTGTGTTCACCTATAGTATTATATGTTTAGGAGAGAAAATTTCAAATGCTTATTTAAAAATCTTCAAGTTGATGTGAAAAATAGAAAGAAGAAAATAATATAATGCAAAGAGACAAAGAAGGAAGTAAGAGAAAGACTAAAAATAATACTATAGGTGAACACAGCAGAGTAAGACAAAGAAGGAAGTAGGAAAAAAACGTGGCTTGGAGTAGCAGAGAATGACTGCTGTGTTCACCTATAGTATTATTTTTGTTATAGTGACCGTTTGCATACCGCGTCTACGTTTTCTGTTTCACGTTTTCTGCTTTTTTTTTTTTTTTTTGCCCGCATTTGTTGACTTTGGGAGACATATTTTACTGTGTGTGAACAGTATATGCACTGTTTACATAATGTGCATACACTGTTCATGTATTAAAAAATATTAAAAATGAGACCCACGATACTATTTAAATATTATTTTGCTACAGTGTTTTCAGTTTTCAGTTTTCAGCAACAATAAGTTCAATCCAAACACACCCATAATTTTTTTTTTTTTTTTTGGTTTAAGTTTTCTATAGGATGAAAAATTGCGAAAAAAAAAAAACTGATTTTAAAAGCAAATGCCATCATGGAATTGTCCCGTAAGATTCAGTATCTTCGAAGCTATAATTCATTTGAATGGGACAAGATCATCTACAGGAAACCACTAATTACAGACGCAATGAAAATTTGACAAGAAGTGAAGTTCGAAGTAAAATTAAATTCAACAATTCCAGAGAGGCTGGGATTATTCTTTACAGCAAGAGCTGAAGACAAAACTGAAAATAAAGCCGGAGATATTATAAGGAGGGAGAACATATGTAGAAGCTAGAAAAAATATAGCAAATGGTCTTAAAAATGGAGGTTATGCTATTGAAGAGGGTCCAGGAAATAAAAAAGAAGATTATCAAGATGGGAGTGATTCTGGCATTGACAAAAGAGATAATGAGATGACAAAATAATGGAAAAACTTGAAAATTCTCAAGAACATGAATGTTAGGAACTTGATGAGATTTATAAAAGTGAGATCACTATTTCCTTCACTCTCCAAAACGTGAATTACAGACAATTTATTGTACCACTTTATGGAGTCATTTTTATCCAAGATATGTTACAGAGCATCGGTAACGTTTGGCATGGGGAAGTTCTAATTATAGATCTAACCATCCATACATAATTTTTTTCTTGGACTATAATTGATAATTTTAAAGCTGAACCCAATTGATATAATGTGGGATAGGGGATGTGGCCTTGGGGAAGTTCTCTGTTGCTGTAGAAAGCTAACAATTACTGTTGCAGTTGCCTCAGTGTTTATTTATTTATTTATATTTTTATGTAGTGCAATTTCAGTTACTCTTTTGTGTGTAAAAGTGTATACAACAAGTTTTTGCTTTTTTATTTTATTTTATTTTTTAACAAGGATGCTAGAGAAAGAGAAGTTGTTGCCTTGTTAATTTGTAAAATTGCAATAAAATTGTAGATGGAAAGCAATTAACAAGGAGAGAAAAAAATGCTATTTATTTCGTAAATGAGGTGGAAAACAATAAATATTTAGAGTTATTTTTCTAATCGTTAGATCTTTTAGAATCCTATGGTGTAAAAAAGATGTAACTTCAACCCACATCAAATATTTATGCTTATTTTTTAAAAGAATTATTAAAGAAACAATTTGTTTGGAATTTTTTTTTTTTTTTTTTTTGAGAAGGATTTGTTTGGAATATAATATTCTACAAATCAAGTTTAATAACATGTGGTTAAGAATATAGTGACCATAGAATTTCAACTTATAATGTTTACTATAATAATAGCTTTTTATTATCAAATCAAGACACTAATTTTAAGAGACTACATGTTGAGCGAATTGTAACCCACAAAAATTGAATGTTTAATTTAGTGAAAATGATTAAATATTTTTCAATTTACTTGCATAATAAGCTCATATTCGTAACCATATTAATTTTACTAATTTTCATTTTATCTCTTTCTAATGAGATGTCATATAATTAAACAAAATATTATAACATATATTAATTAATAACATATATTAATAATTACTAAACATAGGTCATAAGTATAACATAATTTCTTGCAAAATATTTCTAATGACATATTATATAATTGAAGTTGATTCCCAAAATAATATAATAAGTATTAAACATGTGCATGAGATAATTTATTACAAAATGTTTTCAAAAGCATAACCAATTGCACAGGATGTCTTTAAAAAGAGCATTCAAAGAAGAGCAGCAGACTAATGAAAGGAGAGGTCATTCTAGAACTCGCTTGCCCTTGTCTTTATGCAGCGAAGCAAGTCATACACCACATCATTAATGATTCTCATTTGAACGTGCCCAAGAGGATATAATGATTAGGCCAAGAAATCTCAATGGACACTGGACGGTAGTATACAGTTAATCTGGTTACAGAAACTCGTGGAGAACACCGCATAGGATGTGGTTTGATAGTAAGAGTCTCAGAGAGGAACGGTTCAAGCGAAAGTTTCAACAAAGCTTATGTAGTATATGTGGTATTATCTATTGCCGTCACGTGACGTGGGGTCGATGAGCCCACACCAAAAACCCCTTTTTTCATTCATGCAAAAAAAAAAACTGAATAGCAACAAACTAGCAGCCTTAACGGCTATTTAACAAAATTCAATAAACGACCTGTAGCTTTGCGTTTATCATCAAGACATAAGTAAAACGACATATAACATATCACGCATGTTATCATGTATAGTCAATAATTTAAACCCAATCTCAACGTTCACTTTCTCCATCGGAGCATTACAATTCAGGGGGTCTCTGGCATTTTTCACTTCTTTGAATATGTGTGCCACTCTTGGGACACGCATATAAAGCTTTTGATGAATTTTTTAGAGAACAGTCTTTATTTCTAAACCTAGTCAACTAGTCCAAATCAAGTTCTTCTATTTGATGAATAATAGAGGTTTGAATGCCCTTCAAAAGTGGCAAAGGGGGTAAAAGTGAAGAGGAGGAAGAAATAGCCCATGTTACCAAAACGGATGATTTGATTTGAATGGCTAGGGGACTGAATGGTTCATATGTGTACAGTTAAATGTCAAAATCAACCGCCTTTACTCTTTTTTTTTTTTCCTTTTTTTTTTTTTGAGAATCCAGACTAAACTTTGATTAAATGGAGTAGGCTAAATCAGCCTGAAGTACAACTGAAAATTGTGGTGGAACATCCTCCATCCACACTAAAAAATCTAAAATATCAAAAGCATATCTTACTAAACAATGAGCTAGAGTATTACATTCTCTCTTTACATGAGAGTAATGCAATTGATCAAAATTTTTTGCACTAAACTTAACGTCATTTATAACCAACCCAAACGAAGCTAAGGAATGATGGTCACTTGATAGAGCATTCATGATCGTGAGGGAGTCACCTTCCAACACTGCTTTGGTAATGCCTATCTCTACCGCAAAAGACACCGCTTTAGCTGCTGCTAGAGCCTCAACATCAGTGCTGCTGTAAGCTTGAGTTAACCGCTGAGAACAAGATGCGATAACCTAACCAAAATTGTTTCTAATCACCACTCAAATACCTGCTGCATTACCACTAGAAAAAACAGCTCCGTCGAAATTAATCTTCATTAAATCCGCTAGAGGAGGTTGCCATCTAGTTTTGCGATTGGCCCGTCATACCATGATCGATGTTGCAGATGGTTGACAAGCCGTGAATTCAGGAAGTCTCTCAGATGAAATCTGAAAAATCTAGTGGAGTGGAGCAGCAACATGGTTGAGGCGGGCTTTGTTACGTTGATTCCATATCCCCCACGTAACCATCGCAAAGAGTTCCACTTCGCTTGGCTGTGTGAGTATCCAAGAGAGTAGTTCTTTGAAGTTTAGGAAGCTGATTTCTCTGCGCTTTCGACAGTAGGCAGACTTCTCCCAGACCGTGTCTAGTTCCTTGCAAAACCACAAAGCATGCAGCGAAGTCTCCTAAGTTTCATGGCAGCAATCACATAGCGGGTCCTCGATGATTATAGGTCGGACTAGTGCTTCTTTTGTTGGCAGAGCACCTCTACAAGCCCTCCATAACAGGTTTTTAACTTTGTTGGGAATTTGGAGAGACCAAATCCCTTTCCACAACCTTGTATCCGTACCTGAGTGCAGCTGCACAGAATCCATCTCAACTTCTTCCTTAAGGAACCTATAGCCCGTTTTACATGTGTATTGTCCATCCTGCGTATATGGCCAAACTAGGACATCTTCAGCCACCCTATGGCTCAGTGGGATTTTTTTTATAATTGCAGCTTCCTCTGGTGAGAAAATCCCATCAATCACTTCCTCATTCCACCTCCTCTCATTTTCATCAATCAACATTGCCACCAAACAATATTCCATGGACTCAATTGGATATGAAGCTACTAGGGAGGAATTTTTCCTTGGAATCCATCTGTGCTGCCAAATATTAATTGATTTCCCATCCCCAACTCTCCATCTAGACCCACTTTGAATAACATCCCACCCTTTAAGAATGCTTCTCCAAGCATACGAACCTCCCCTCGAATCCTTAGCCTCCATAATTGAAGAGTTAGGGAAAAACCGAGCTTTGAACACCTTATAAAATAGAGATGATCTATTATGTAAAAGGCGCCAAGCTTGCTTTGCCAACAAAGAGTCATTATATAGAGCCAAATCCCAGAATCCCATTCCACCCACCATTTTGGATTTTGTCAACTCATCCCACTTCACCCAATGAACTTTCCTACGGTCACCTCTTTGCCCCCACCAAAATTTTTTAATCATTGCTTCAATATCATGACAGAAACCCAAAGGAATTTTGAAGCACCCCATAGTGTATGTTGGGATTGCTTGAATCACAGATTTAATTAACACTTCCCTTCCAGCTTGAGAGAGTAATTTACCTTCCCAACCTTGAAGCTTTCTCCACACCCTTTCTTCAATATAATTGAAGCTTGATTTCTTTCCTTTCCCCACCAAAGAAGGCAGCCCCAAGTACTTCTCATATTGAAGGATCTCTTGCACACCTAGGATATGTTTGATGCTAGATTTAACATCATCCAAAGTAGACCCGCTGAAGAAGAGAGCAGTTTTGTCCCTATTCACCTTTTAACCCAAAGCCCTCTCATATGCCTCCAAAATATTCAGAACATTGGCACATTCTTCCACGGTTGCCCTACAAAATAGAAGACTATTATCATCTGCAAATAAGAGATGAGTTAGTTTTGGACCCCTCCTGCAAAGAGAGAACCCATGAATATCTCCCTTTAATTCTGCATTTTTTATCAACCCATTCAACCCTTCAGTACACAGCAGGAAAAGGAAGGGAGATAGAGGGTCACCCTGTCTAATGCCTCTAGATGGGTGAATAAGGCCTCTTGGTTCTCCATTCACTAAAATAGAGTATGTCACTGTTTTAACACAAATCATGGTCAGATTAATCCATCTCTCATTAAACCCCATCTTTCTCATGATTTCCTCTAGGAAAATCCATTTAACCCGGTCATATGCCTTGCTCATGTCCAATTTAAGAGCCATATATCCTGAAGAATCAGACTTGAATTTTTGTAAACCATGTAGTGTTTCAAAGGCAACTAAGATATTGTCAGAGATCAATCTATCTTTGGTGAACGCTGATTGGTGCTCAATGACAATTGTGGGGAGGATACTTTTTAATCAATTGGCTAAAACTTTAGAGAAAATTTTATACAACACATTACAAAGACTAATAGGATGAAAATGAGTAACATATTCAAGATTTTCAGTCTTTGGAATAAGTGTGATAAAAGTATGATTAACAGGGTGGGGTAGGGTACCTGTGTTTAGCTAAGATAAAATAGAGGAGGTCACATCCTTGTCTACTAATCCCCAAAAATTTTGATAGAAGAGAGGTGGTATTCCATCCGAACCCAGTGCTTTAAGTGGGGCCATCTGATTCAAAGTTGCTGAAACTTCACACTCCAAGAACTCACTTGACAGGTATGAATTCATCTCATCCGTAATTAATTGAGGGACATGCTCTAACACATTGCTGAAATTTTCAGGAGAAGTGGTGAAAAGATTCTGATAATAACCTGTCAATACTGTTGCAATCTCATCAGGTTCAGTTCTCCAAACATCCATCTCGTCTCTAATACCTTGAATCTGATTTTTTCTAAATCTTTTCGTTGCCCAACTATGGAAATATCTCGTATTCTTATCACCGTGGCCAGCCCACAATAGTCTTGACCTTTGAGCCCACATTCTCGCCTCCCTATCCATGAGAACATCAATTTCTGTTTTTAGCTCCCTTACCCTATGATTAACTCCACTGACTTGAGCTTCCAATTCGGCCTTTCTCAATAATTCCTTCTTTTTTATTAGCTCATTTCTAACATTGCCAAAAACATTACGATTCCACCCCATTAGGTCCGACCCACATTTTTCAATTTTTGCCAAAATTTCATTGCTTAAATCTAACACAATCGTAGATTCCCATGCTACCTGAACAACTTCTTCGCAACTTGGATTGGACAGCCACATCTCCTCAAAACGGAATGGTTTTTTCCGTAGAGGTATGTCTAGAGGGGCAAGAACAATAAGAAGTGGACAATGGTCCGAAGAATTACATTGTAATGATGAACTCGAGCCCTTGGGAATTTCAGAAACCACCCATTATTGGCTAATCCTCTATCAAGCCTTTCCCATATAGAGTTTCCATTTTCAAAGTGTCTAGCCCAAGTGAATTTTGACCCTACATACCCAAGGTCCATGAAGCCACATTCATCAATAACATCTCTGAACGATTGCATTTGATTGTGAGGCCTCCACGCACCTCCTAGCTTCTCCTCTTGTCTAGTAATTTCATTGAAGTCCCCCACACATAACCAAGGCATAACCGGATCAGAATTTAGTTGTCTCAACTTACTCCAAGCCTCACTTCTTCTTGCTGTATCTGGTTCTCCGTAAAAACTGGTGAAATACCATTGATTACTTGTATTTTTGTCAATAACTGCATCAATGTAATACTTATCCGAACCCTCTACCTTCAAATTCACTGATGATCTCTAGAAAAGAACCAATCCACCTCCTCTTCCTTCATGTTGAACCACCCACCGATGGTCAAACTCAATGTTTCGTTGTACTGTATCTAGCCTTGCTTCATCTACCAGTGTTTCAGCTAAAAAGACGACAAAGGGATCTTTTGCTTGTATTATCTCTACAAGCTCCTTCCCTGTACGCAGGTTCCCAAGCCCGCAACAATTCCATGTTAAGCAACTCATTGCTCCTGGCGAGGCTGATGATCAGCCTCCGCCACTTCCAAAATTTCTTCAGCATCACTCTGATAAACCTGTTGTCTTTTATAAGGTAAATCAAAGCAAACATCCATGTTAGATGCATCACGTTTTTTACTTGAGAAAGGTTCACATGCTGACCTTACTGAGGAGTTTACTTCTCTCACTCGGCGAGACCACTTGGGAAGAACACGCAAAGGAGCAGCTGTTTTGGGAACCCTAGCCGCATCATGGGAGTCACATGCTTCATTTTTCTGGCTTTGAACTGAAAGAAACATAGGTGCACATGAGTCAGAATCATGAGAATTAAATGAAAGAAAATCATGCTGATCTGATTTGGCCAACTCAACATTTGACCCTCTTAATTGCGTCTCAGGCTGGACTGTGGTAACTGATTCGGACATAATTTCCTGATTTATCATGTTATGAATTCCATGCGTGACTTCAGGACCCAAATTATTGGAATTTAATGCTGAATTGTCATTGCCAACTAGCCCTTGCACTTCCTCTGCCTGCGTTTCACCTCCTTCTTTACCGTTACAGCCACCTAATCCTTCCAACACCGTGGTGTTCCCTGTGGGTTGCGCCACCGCCTTGGGACTAGGACTGCTTGGTCCTGCTTTTTTCTTCTCTGTGTAAAACCCTGGTACCGTGATTACATTCTTCCTTGATGGCACAAAGGCAGGTGCACGTATACTTGGACCAAATTGACGTTCTTCTGCCCGGAGTGTTCCCTTTCTTTCTATCCATATATCACAATCCTTATCAACATGGGTTAGACGACCACACCAATAGCACAGGTTTGGAAGTCTTTCATACTTAAAACTCACCCAAACTTGCTTATCATTCTCGAGAGTAACCAAACAACCACGACATAAGGGTAAAGACAGATCGATAGAAATTTTAAGACGTAAAAAACTCCCCCCATCTGTGTCTTTTGGATCCTTTGGTTGAGAGACATCACCAATGACTTCACAAATTTTCTCGGCAGCAGCCACTGTCATGTACCTCAATGGAATTCCATGAATTTGAACCCAAAAACTTGTCTTCTCAAATTTGAGTTCATGCAGAGGGGTCTTTTTCTCATATCGTTCCATCGCCACCAGGTGCTTGTCGAAGCTCCATGGCTTACTCATGAGGATTCTGTCCACATCAAGTTTATCATCAAAGGTGAACAGTACCTTATGGTCACCCAAAGACTTAATCTAAAACTCATTCCAAGATCTCCATAATGGGGTGAAAGTTTTGGCGATGACATCGATGCTTAAAGCTCTCTTTGTAAAAAACTTGGCTGCAATGGAAAATGCTGGGACTCCATCATCTCTCGTTAGACTACAGCCAAGACCCTCTCTCTTTGATAGTGAAAGTTTACGCCAATTCTGTTCGAGATCCTCCATAGAATTGATTGAAAAAAACACTCTCCTCACTCTTGTTTCCCAATCCCCTGAAAGAGATACCCACTAGCCGAGGATTGACATAGTTAATTCGCGGAAACAATCAACACCTTCTTAGAGAAGGGACCAAAAAATTCTACTGCACTCGGGAAGTTAGAGCTCAACTTCTAAACTGCAGAGAAATCTTCCCCAAACCATACCGCCTTTACTTAAGTGCATTCATTTCCCCCTTTTTTTTTTCCTTGTTAATACGTGACTAGACTCGTCACAGGACTACAGGAGTGTATCCTTTTTTCTTTTTTCTTTTTTTATGTCAATATTAATTTTTTTTAAGACAAAAATTATTATACTAATAAGAAAATTCGTAGGTATGATTTAGAAAATTATAGTTCAAAACTTCAAATGTACAAAACAAAATTTTAACTACTTTTCACCCACGCTATGTGCCTGTTCTAAATTTATTTGTTGGGAGAATTATTCATTGATGTATATACTCTTCATTTTTTAGAGTATTCTTCATGTGTCCACATGTTCATTAAGTTTTTTTTTTTTAATAGGAAAAACATATAGAAATTCTTGGCATAAGCAACAAAACTCTTTTTCTTTTTTTCTTTTTTAAAAAGGAAACAAAATTATTGAATGTTTATTTACCATCTAAGACATCAAAGATAGGATCCTTCTTAGGATAGTAAAACATAAATCACAATGTTTATACTAATATTTTTAAGTAATGTTTCTATATACGAATAAGAAGAAAATAACAACAACAAAAAAAATTCTCTAGATGAGATATCATGATAACTTCTTTTGCATCGTTCTCTTGATCTCTTCTTTCACATATATCTCCCTCTTCCTTATCAATTTCAATATGAAGATTTACATACTTTCTCAGCCTAATCACCTAACTTGTGCAAGGATTTTAGAGAGAGAATTAGGCTTTTAATAAATCACACTTTGCAATAATCTTGGATTTTGACACAATTTTATTTTATTTATTTAATGTTGGATATATGTGTGTTAATGAACTCCCACATTGAATAATAATAAGAAAAGTGGGTGATTGACATAACATAGTTGTGTTTAAACTTAAAGTTTTTGGTTAAGTGGTGTTCCTATATGTTATATTAACCATCTAGTTGAAATGTATTATCCATGGCAAGTATTGGCAACAATATTAATTCCATGAATTTTTAACATAAGTTTGTTTTCAATTTGGTTGTAAATTATATACCTTGCAATTATCACCTACAATGGGAAATTAGAAATTATTTTGGCCCATAGAAGCCGTTGCACTTGTTCTTTATTAAATCACATGGATTTGAATTATCTCCTCTCTAAATATCTCTGTCTCTCTCTTTTTCTTTGTAGTTTGCACTGAAACCAGCCCACAGCACCACACTTCCATCCACGCAACACTTATATCTAAAAGTTGTCTCATTCACACCAGCCCTTTTGAAAAACAAAAACTTAGGGGGTGTTTAATATATGCACTTAAACAATAGTTTTTCAATTTTTAAATAACATTACTTGTATTTTCATACACTTTTTCACCCATACGTATTTTTAAAAAATATAAACAACGTTAATTACTGGAACAACGTTACCAAACAGGTCTTAAACTCGCCCCCTTCTTCTTGGATTGTTCAAACCAAAATTCAAACGAGTGTGGACTTGGCGTCAACGACCTTGTCTAAGCTAATGATGTTGTGTGGCTCGTAAACCGAAGTAAGTCACCAGGGCCACTGTTTGGTCAGAATTTCTACTAATAAATATCGGCTCCACCGAAAGTGAACTACCTTGATTTTGAATACTTTTTGACAAATCGAACCACCCCACATGCATGTTTATCAAACCTTTTCTTTCATTCTTGTTTTGATCTTAGTTCCGTTGAATTTCACTGTAATGGTGTGAATTGAAAGAACTTTGAGGCTCCTGTTGTGTTTGTACTATTTTGGGATTTTTCTCATTATATTTTCTATTCACTTTACATTAAATAATATGTTAGTAGTATTTGGGAAAAATCTCTTAAAGCCTATTGTTAATCTGAGAACATGGCTAATGGCAAACCTTCCCGTAGAAGTCATAAACTATGCTGTGCTGTAACAGAAATTTTATTTGTTATCATAACCTTGTTCTTTACCATCTTCAAGCCTAAAGACCCAAAATTTCCCTCTACCCTGAAGGCATAAAAGACATTGACTTCTCAGCCTTAACACCTAGGGTGTGTTTGGATTGAACTTATTGTTGCTGAAAACTGAAAATTGAAAACTGAAAACTGAAAACACTGTAACAAAATAATTTTTAAATATGTAAATAGTATCGTGGGACCCATTTTTAATATTTTTTAATATGTAAACAGTACATAAACAGTGATAAACAGTGCATGAACAGTGAACCCATGTGAGGTTACTGTTCACGCGCAGAAAAAAAAAAAGAAAAAAAAGAAAAAAAAGGAAAACGTGGACGTAGAAAACGCGTGTTTCAGCGCAAGCCAAACGGTCACCTAATGTCATTAGGCACTGTTGTTGCAATTGAGAACCCAAACTATGGAAGCTTCAAGTACAAAAACACCACATCTTATGTTACTTATCATGGGGAAGTTGTGGGTGAAGCTCCAATTGAGCAAAGATATGTGCCTGCACGCCACAAGCTTAACATTACAACTTCTGTGGAGCTTAAGGCAGGTAAATTGCTAATCAATCCCCATTTATTATCTGATTTTGCTGGTGGAGCTTGAATTTGACTTCAACAGCCGTGTTGCCTGGGAAAGTGATAGTGTTAAACATCTTCAAGTTCCATGCCACCGTTTATAACAGTTGTAATATATCTGTTTTTATTAGTCCTCAGAAAGTTGAGTCCATGTGCAAGACCAAACTCAAGTTATAATTTTTGTTGTTACTCATTCATTTCCCTGCATATTTCCTTATCATCGTGTAATCACATAAAATAAAATAAAATGGCAATCCAAGGAACTTGGTCTCTCTCAATCAAACTCCTACATTATCTTAGAATTTCAGTCCTTATAACCTCAGGCTACTACTACAAAGGTTAGGCTAATTGTAGTGATACTCTGATTATGTAATTTATTATAAGCATGTTTAAAATACTCTATATACTATTTTCGTGTTCATGTGTTCTAATAAATATTATTGTTTTCTATTAAAAAAAAAAAAAAAAACTCCTACATCATCTAAAAGAAAGTTTCCCATTGACTTATCCAAGCATGAAAGATTATGAGTTTTTTTTTTTTTTTTTAAATATGAATTCTTTTGTATAAACCTAAAATCATTCTCATTATTTGCTCCCAAAAAAAAAAAAAATTCATTATCATAAAAGGAACCTCATGTTTTGGAGCCTAAGATTCTGCATTCATTTATTTAACCTTCTACCCCATCTTGTAATTATAAATTAGCACCATATGTCTTTCTTTTTTGAAAGGAAAATAATAGGAACCATTCATTAAAAATTCCACCAAACTTAAAGGTTTTAATATTTTGATTCATTTAAACTACGGCCCAAGAAAATATTTTAATGAGTTATTTAATTTTTATTATTGTTTATATTCAAAAATAAAATAACTTATTTTATTAGTATTTAATTTTTAATAAAAATTTTGGGCAACCACTAAACAGGTTGTGTGTGTGTATATAAAATAAAATTAAACAGAATAAATTGTGGGTTTGTGCTCCATAATGGCTTGATAACATGCATGTAAACACCAAGTTTGTAAAAAGAACATATGTTAGATAATAAATCTTCAAAATAAAAGGTGTCAAGTATGTGTTATCCTAAAATCCCAATTAATAATGTTGTCCCACCCATTTTAAACTACAATAGCCTAATGTTTTGCCATATGATGCATTCTTGATATCGAAATAAAATATATTTCATTTAGTCTTCCACCTAAGCAAAACTTTTAATTATTTGTTTAATTATTTTATTATAAAATATAATTTTTCTTTTTCTTTTTTCTTTTCAACAAAAAATAATAGTGTTTTCTTTCATGAAAAAATATATTAATTTATTGTCACATGTTTAATAAGGTTGCATTCATTTTTAAAGTATTATTTTTTATAGGTAGTGCACTAATTATTAATATAAAAAAGGGATTTATATGATCTTTTTTCTAATAATAAGTTGGCAGGAAGGATTTAAATTTTGATGTCTTTGTTTTTTTTTTTTTTTTTTTGAGTGCCACTAAGAAACAAAAATTTTGGTAATTTATATGGTTTTTTTTTTCCTATGATTTATATTTAAAATTAATTTATTTGGAATCTGATATTCTTGCTTAATATAGTAAATTTTAGCTACTATTGAAACAAAAACAACAAAACATATATAGGGTGGACGCATTGGGTGTTAGTTACCCCTAGATTGTTTTTTTACCTAATTTCTGATTTGATATAATTTTCTATCCACCAAAATAAAATAAAAAAAGGAAACAAAACACACACACACACACCAAAAAAAAAAAAATTAACAACACAGAGTGAAAATAATTTTATGGTAAGGTTAGTTAAAATATAATTATATATTTGTGAGCACATAAGTTTTTTTTTTTTTTTTTTCTCTCATAGAGAAGTTTATCTATTAAGAACTTCATATGGGAGAAAGAGAAGGTTACCCATAATTTACAATTATATTAATATGAAAAATTATCTCCCTACATTTTCAAGAATAGCATACCGAAACAAAGTTTTCAATGAGTTTTCAAAATTAGGCAAACAATATGTATGAAGGAAAGAGAAAAAAAGTAAAATAAAAATGGAACTGATAATAACTATAATTGCATTCCTACTTTATTAAAAGAATATTTTCATTCTTAGGAATGTATCAAACATGCTTATCTATATCAGTCATTCTATCATACAATTTTTAAAGTTGTAAACGCATATAGTGTGATCAAATTACTACTCCATTCTTATAGTGTTTTTGTATTTTGCCTATAAAATAGAATGACAAATTCTTTACGATGAGAATATGGAGATATTGGAGGAAACTAGTAAGTAACTGCACTGATTAAACCAATTTGGAAACCAACAACATGGAATCCAACTTCAATATCTAAAAAAATGAGTTCTTCTTTCATTTTTGAATGGATATGAAGTTCTATCGCTGCTCCAACTACGTCAATTTCCAAAAAGTAAATAAGGTGGTGAGAAATTAATGAATTGAGAGCTTAGAAGATGGAAGTTTCATGTGTTTTGATTGAAAAATAATCGCATAGAACAACTCTCATACATTCATAGATAATTAGATTTGCAGATTTGTAATTTGAGAAAAATATAATCATATATTAATGATATCATGTGTTTAGTCTTTCTGTAAAATGTACAAATACATGGTATTCAAATGTTCAATGACTGAGAAAAATAAATACAAAAATGAGGTGTTTAGGGAAGAATAGTAAGATATCTTGTACAATATTGAAAGCATAAAATTGAGAAAATTTGAGTGATTAGATTTTGTATCAGTATTGTGAAAATGATCAAGTCTAGGAAATTTTATCGGCTTGAATTTTGTACAAATTCTATCATATCTTGCTCATATAGTATACATGCACCACCTTACTTGATTCTTAGCTTTTTTTTTTCTTTTTTTCTTTTTTTCTTTTTTTTTAACAAGCACACACAAGGGAGAGGGAAATAGGTTCTAACACAAAGGCACGCTATAACTCCATTCAAAAGCCATAGTATCTTGATTCTTAGCTGTTGATTGTAATTGAGTAGCCAATATAATGCATTCCTCTAAATAATCTCTAAACCTTCAATACCATTTATATAGCTCAAAGTTCAAAGATGAGGAAAAAAAGTTATATAGATACCGTTACATTGTTAGTTACAACTTACAAGGAAGCAATAATTCTGTCCTAAATCTGATCACATTTGGTCATTTGATCTCTCTGCAATAATGTTGCATGAAAATAAATTAAACTAAACTGAAAAATAGTAATAAAGATAGCATTTAGTATTTTTAAAAAAAAATTTATATACAAGATATAAATTCTACTCTAATTTAATTTAAGTGTATATGTGTGTGAAACTCCCTCTTAAAGATTTGAACTCCGGCTCTTACCCCCCTCCCCACCCCACAAGCATTTATACTTGTGGAGTGACCACTGTAGTGTTTGTTTTGTATTGTAAATTGGTGTTTCAATGTAAAATTTTGTCATACTTAACGCTAAAACGAACGATAGAGACATTGAAATAAAGCTAAATATTTGGGTGATCAATCATGCGTTTTGATAATTCTAAGGTTATAATTAGGGTCAAAAGATGTCATTTAACCTGCGCAAAAAACTCCCTACTAAACCTCATCCCATGAGATGAATCAGCATAACCCCAATTGGTGATATAAACCCCTGAAAGAAGTGCTGAATTTCCTGCTTCTACAATATTGTACTTCAAAGCCCACCCCATATCATAAGAATCTTATGATATGGCCATTGTTGTTCAAAGTAGTTGGTAAGATTTTGAGGAAAACGATGATAAGCGCAGGTTAGTGGTGGAAAGGATGTAAAGATAAAGTTCGCCTGTAGAGAAGGAAAATAGACCCAGTAAGGTTTAGCCGTTTTAAGTGAGAGATTGAGAGCTATCTATCGCCTATCAATGGGCTTAATCAAGATCGGTTGCTTGGGCTGAGAAAACATGGGCCTTTAAAACGGCAGCGTTTCCAAAAAAGAAAAAAGAAAGCATCGTCATCTGGGTAATTCAAATGACGACGTCGTTTTTACGGAAAAAGATTGATTGAACCTCCAACGTGGTTTTGGGTATGATCTCCCTCTATTGAATTCTCCAAATTCCTTTTCTTTTTTTTTTTATTGGTAATACACCTAATTGGTCATTAACCCATGATTTCACCCTCTACCTAGAACTAGAGCTTAATGGCAAATTCATTCCAACCTAGTAAAGCCATTATTCTCTGTAAATGTTGGGCCTCATGCATTTTAGTTTTTAGATATGTGGCATTTATTTCATAAACCAAGACTACATGTCTAAATTGCCTCTTCAAATCCCACTGTATTTGGCTACGGTGTTGGAACAAAGGCAGTCAAGAAAGCAAGATCAGTAAATTTGATTAGATTTTCTCAGTCAAAACTACACAGTAGAAATGCTTAATTTCCTGCTTCTATCATGTTAACTGCATGTTGTCTTTTGCATTACTATCATACTTTGGTGGCTAAAGCTTCATGACTGCTTTCGTACAAGCCGTTAAATATTCAAATTTCAGGTACTAAAGTAGAACTTGACCCAAATTTTAGCCGCCAATAGTATATTTTCACTTTTTATTTTTATCTTTTTATCTTTGAAGTAGCTATGTAATTAAGTTAAACTATTTAACTTATTAACTTTAGTTTATTACATTTTATTTATTAACTTATTATGGTGTTCGAATTTGGAACTTTGGAAAACATTTTCCTTTGCTTATATTTGATAGTTCTGGTACTTGGTTGATAACTAATGAACTTTTGGATAATTTGTTCGGTAAAAAAAAAATAATAATAAATTAAATTTCTTTAGCTAGTGGAGATGTAGTCCTGTAGGGTGTAAAAGTTGTGCTAATAACATAACATATATGTTATGTTATTATAAATTTATAATTAATCTTGATCTAATCCACAAAGTCCCTCCACTAATCCTGTGTAGGATCTTGATTCCGATAATATCGGTGGCCTTGAGCTCTAAGTGTGTACTATTGTACTTTCTTAGATTGGGAGGTCCTCCCTTAATAATTAGCTTAGGTGAAGATTGTTATGTTATTCTCATTGTTTGTGGTTAATTTCCTCTTCATGCAATGGCGGCTCCAGGAATTTTTCTCAGGGTGTTCCTGGGTGGGCTTGCTTTGTTACAATTTTTTTTTTCTTCAGATTCTCTATTACAATTTTTTCTTTTTTAGATTTTAGTTCAAATTTTTTTTTTAGATTTTTCTTTTTGCTTGAAAGCAATGTTATGAATACCGTTTTGGTTCCTGTTTAGTGGAACAAAATATTTCGGTACCGATCTATTTCGACGTACCATTTCAGGGTATTTCGGGGTTTCTAAAAAAAATTTAAAATAATATATATTTATATTTTCTTATACAACATAAAATTATTGATCCAAATAAGTAAACCTCAAATAAAAAAAATCATTTAGTTTTTCTTTTTTGACACTCAAATCATTTAGTTATTACAAAACAATTACTGTTTTAGAATATTAAAACATAAATATGTAACTAAAAATTGAAAAACAACCACCAAAAATAGTACAATAAGAGTGTATATATGTATATCAACCCACTATATTGGTGGGGCTGCATCAGAGGAAGAGATAAAATCTGCCCTATGGTCTCTAAAAGCTTTCAAAGCCCCAGGGCCAGATGGGCTACATGCTGGTTTTTTCCATAGATTTTGGTTGATTGTGGGCAACTCAGTAGTTGATGTTATAAAGAAGGTGTTTGCGGAAAAGGTTGTGCCGGAATACTTGAATAGAACTCTTATTGCTTTAATTCCAAAAATTCAAAGCCCTAAGACATTGAATAACTCTAGGCCCATTAGTTTGTGCAACACCGTGTATAAGGTCATTACAAAGATTATTGTTGCTAGACTTAGACCTTTCTTGGACAAGCTTATTTCTCCCCTTCAAACAGCTTTTGTCCCGGGAAGAAAAGGCATTGATAATGTGATTATAGTGCAGGAAATCATTCATACTCTCAGTAGAAAGAAAGGAAGGGCAGGATACATGGCCATTAAGATTGATCTTGAAAAGGCATACGACAAACTTGAATGGAGCTTCATTAGAGACATGCTCATTAGGGCAAATTTGCTGGCTGATTTGATTGACATTATTATGAGTTGCATATCCACGGTTTCGACTTCTATTTTATTTAATGGAGAAGCCCTTGATCCGATCTATCCTTCGAGAGGCATAAGACAAGGAAACCCTCTATCTCCATATTTATTCATTCTTTGCATGGAGTTTCTTGGACAACTCATTGAAGAGAAATGCAATGCTAAACTTTGGCAGCCTATGAAGGCATCATGTGGTGGGCCGGCTTTTTCACATCTATTTTTTGCAGATGACTTGGTTTTATTTGCCAAAGCTGACCATGTCAATTGCTCGGCTGTGAGGGACGTCATTAATGCCTTTTGTAATGCCTCGGGTCAGTTAGTGAGTGCAGCGAAGTCTAGAGTTTATTTCTTGCCAAATGTGGATAGGGACTCTAGGGAGTCATTCTGTGATATCCTTGGATTTAACTCAACTCCGTCGCTTGGCAAGTACCTTGGAATTCCTATTAAGCACCCTGGTTCTTCTCCTCAAGATTTTAACTACATTCTTGATAGGGAGAAGAATAAGTTAGCGCGTTGGAAAGCCAACTTGCTCTCCCTAGCTAGTCGAGCAGTCCTTATTCAAGCATCGTCGGTGGCTATTCTTGTATATGTCATGCAATGCACTTACACTCCAAATAGTATTCTAGAGGGAGTTGATCGGGTGAATAGAAATTTTCTCCGGGGATTGACGGAGTCGTCTAAGAAAATTCACTGGGTTAGGTGGCAAAAGGTAACGAAATCGAAGGAGGAAAGCGGTCTTGGTTTGCAATCTGCAAAGGGCAGAAACACCGCCTTGCTAACCAAACTTAACTGGAGGTTTAATGTTGAAAAAGAAGCTCTATGGGCCCGAGTTCTAAGGCAAAAATACTGCAGCCAGAGGAGGATCAATTCAGCCAATGCAGACAAATTATAATGTTCGCAGATTTGGAAAGCAGTCAAGAAAGGGAGGGGTATCTTCAATGAGGGCAGCATGTGGACGATTGGAAGGGATAGTAATCTCCAGTTTTTGTGGGATAATTGGACGGGTAAAGTACCTTGGAATTCCTAGGGAGTCATTCTGTGATATCCTTGGATTTAACTCAACTCCGTCGCTTGGCAAGTACCTTGGAATTCCTATTAAGCACCCTGGTTCTTCTCCTCAAGATTTTAACTACATTCTTGATAGGGAGAAGAATAAGTTAGCGCGTTGGAAAGCCAACTTGCTCTCCCTAGCTAGTCGAGCAGTCCTTATTCAAGCATCGTCGGTGGCTATTCTTGTATATGTCATGCAATGCACTTACACTCCAAATAGTATTCTAGAGGGAGTTGATCGGGTGAATAGAAATTTTCTCCGGGGATTGACGGAGTCGTCTAAGAAAATTCACTGGGTTAGGTGGCAAAAGGTAACGAAATCGAAGGAGGAAAGCGGTCTTGGTTTGCAATCTGCAAAGGGCAGAAACACCGCCTTGCTAACCAAACTTAACTGGAGGTTTAATGTTGAAAAAGAAGCTCTATGGGCCCGAGTTCTAAGGCAAAAATACTGCAGCCAGAGGAGGATCAATTCAGCCAATGCAGACAAATTATAATGTTCGCAGATTTGGAAAGCAGTCAAGAAAGGGAGGGGTATCTTCAATGAGGGCAGCATGTGGACGATTGGAAGGGATAGTAATCTCCAGTTTTTGTGGGATAATTGGACGGGTAAAGTACCTTGGAATTCCTAGGGAGTCATTCTGTGATATCCTTGGATTTAACTCAACTCCGTCGCTTGGCAAGTACCTTGGAATTCCTATTAAGCACCCTGGTTCTTCTCCTCAAGATTTTAACTACATTCTTGATAGGGAGAAGAATAAGTTAGCGCGTTGGAAAGCCAACTTGCTCTCCCTAGCTAGTCGAGCAGTCCTTATTCAAGCATCGTCGGTGGCTATTCTTGTATATGTCATGCAATGCACTTACACTCCAAATAGTATTCTAGAGGGAGTTGATCGGGTGAATAGAAATTTTCTCCGGGGATTGACGGAGTCGTCTAAGAAAATTCACTGGGTTAGGTGGCAAAAGGTAACGAAATCGAAGGAGGAAAGCGGTCTTGGTTTGCAATCTGCAAAGGGCAGAAACACCGCCTTGCTAACCAAACTTAACTGGAGGTTTAATGTTGAAAAAGAAGCTCTATGGGCCCGAGTTCTAAGGCAAAAATACTGCAGCCAGAGGAGGATCAATTCAGCCAATGCAGACAAATTATAATGTTCGCAGATTTGGAAAGCAGTCAAGAAAGGGAGGGGTATCTTCAATGAGGGCAGCATGTGGACGATTGGAAGGGATAGTAATCTCCAGTTTTTGTGGGATAATTGGACGGGTAAAGGGCCTCTCCATTGTACGATACAAAGACCATTAACCCTAGGAGCCGATTAGTGGAAGGTATGTGAGCTTCTTTTAGATTTTAGTTGGGATTGGGGGCGGATTCCTTTTGAGCTCCCATTCAAGGTCAAGTCCTTAATCCAAGCCATTATCATTCCTATTATGAGTAGAGGGCAGGATAGGCTAGCCTGGTTAGGCAACCCGAGGGGTACCCTTGACCTCAAGAGTGCCTATTCTCTTGCCACGGCTGAGGAAGCTACTCCTCCTTTCAGTTCTAGCTAGATTTGGAAGCTTGATATGATGCCCAAGATTAGAACTTTCCTATGGAGATGCCAACATAACAGCATAGGTGTAAAGTGTTGCCTTGCTAGGAGAGGGGTGGATATTGATGAGTTATGCCCAATCTGTCAAAGGGAACCCGAATCAATCATTCATGCCATTAGAGATTGTGCTTGGGTTAAGGGAGTATGGATGCAGCTAGGTGTAAGCACATCAAATCAGGATTTTTGGATGAGTAATCTCCAAGATTGGATCAATCTCAATGGGAAAGCCAAATGTAGCCGTGCCCAAGAAAAACCCCCTTGGAATGTTACCTTTTCATTTGATGTGTGGTATATATGGATAAACCGGAATATGGTTGTTTTTAATGGGAAAAAGGTGATCCAAAATCTGTCAAAAGAGATTATGAACCATGTATTGGAATTTATATGCTGTATGCACTCTCCAAAGAGCCCGATTTGGAAAATCAATAGGAGTATTTTTTGGGAAAGGCCTCCATTGGGTTGGAAGAAACTCAATACTGATGGATCATGGTTGGGAGGGGCGGATAGAGCTAGTTATGGTGGCATAGTAAGGGATGATCAAGGGGAGTGGGTTGCGGCCTTTTCTAGACACATTGGCTCAACAAATAGCTTCACAGCAGAGTTGTGGGGGCTGCGAGAGGGTCTTATTCTTTGCTACAATTTAAACATTGAATCCCTTGTTGTTGAATTGGATGCTCAAGCCGTGGTGGATGTCATGAAGAACAATGCTTATGTAAATAACGCTATCTCTCCCATATTGGATGATTGTAGGCATTTGGTAGCTCGCTTCCAGCAGATCCAGTTTAAATATTGTTATCGTCAAGCCAATCAGTGTACGAATTTGCTTGCTAGAATGGGTGTTGTGCAGAAAAGGGATTTTATGTCCTTTGTAAGTCCTCCTGTGGACATTTGCAATGTTTTTTAGGATGATTTGAATGGTGTATATTTTAACAGGATGTGCACCGAACCTATTGTAATTGCTTAGTTTGTTTAATGAAATTGTCTGTTTACCAAAAAAAAAACTACAAAACTGCTTAACACAGTTTTTTTTTTTTTTTTTTTTTTTTTTTTTTTTTTTTTTTTGTATTCACTTACTTTTAAGGGACCACAAACCACTACCCCAATTCAATGCCATGGCCCCATCCACCCCCACTAAGAGACAAGAGCCGATCAGCAATTTCAACACATTTACATATTTCTATATTTACATACACTTACACAAAAAGACAAAAGCTAAGCAATTTATATTATCAAAAGATAAGTCTAAGTCACAAGACTCACAACACAAGTCAAACTATGAGTATTGAGTATGAGAGAGAGGGAGATAGAGAGAGAGAGAGTTAGAGCAGAGATGAGATAGGGAAAAGGAGAGAGAAGTGAAATACCTTGATGTTGCCTAAGGTCAAGGGCAGCATCGCCGCAACACATTGAAGGCTGAGGTTCTTATTTCCCGATCTTGCTTTTACCGTCGTCGATCTTGCAATCTCCGATCTGGGCCAAGTCAATCTCTAATCTCACCGTCGTAGAGCTACTCTGGGTGTTCATTGTTGTTGTTGCTACCTCGCTAAGTCTTTTTTTTTTTTTTTTTTTTTGGAGAATAGTTGCCTTGCTGAGTCGCTATTACTACTGAGAAGAGACTCAAGTGAGGACGTGAGGTTCTTATTAGGTTAGGAATTGTTTTAGTTTAAAATATGATTGGGTATTATTATTATATTTGTTGAGAATCCATGGGTTTGCTCTTTGCTGGGCTTGCACCGATCAGTTTTTTGGAAGAGACAACCCAATCAATTTGGAACATACCCTAGAGGTTGTTGCATATAAACCTCCTTCTTCAGAATACCATGGAGGAAGGCATTGGAGATGTCTAGCTGTCTAAGAGACCAATGGAAGCTCACTGCAATAGAAAGAACAAGCCTCACTATAGCTGGCTTCACAACTAGACTAAAAGTCTCAGTGTAATCTATTCCAGCCTGTTGATGAAATCCTTTGACTGTCAATCTAGCTTTATAACAAGCTATAGAACCATCACTATGCAATTTCAACATGTAAACCCATTTACACCCAACTAAGTTGACACTAGGTAGAGCGGGAACAAGAGACCAAGTTTTCTGTCTTTGTAAGGCAGAAAATTCTTCATCCATAGCTTGAACCCATTGAGGAAACTTAGAAGCAACCTTGTAGGATTGTGGTTCAGTATAAGTGTAATCAAGTACAGCCTTATAACAGATTTTAGGTTTAGGTATACCATTCTTTGATCTGGTGGTCATAGGATGGGTATTGACAGGAACAAGAGCAAAAACTTGGGAAGAAGTTGAAGCTAGTGGAATGGATTGGGAAGGAGCTGAAGGATGAGGTAAGGGAGCAAGTTGTAATGTGGTAGGTAAGGAAGCAGGTTGTAGCAGTGATGGAGATGGAGAGTGAAACTGAGATGATGGACTATGAGCAGAAGCTAAACTAGGACCAAACACAGAAGGAGTTGAATTAGAGACAGGTAAAGGAAGAAGAGTGGAGGACTGATGGGTAGGAGTAGATGTGTGAGTAGAATAGGGACCTAGAATAGAGGGCTAATTGGAAGAGTGGAGGTACAAAAGATTGGACAGCCATATGTCTGGAGTAGGTGATTTAGAAGGTGGTGTAGAAGTAGATGTGGAAAGAAAATGAAACTTTTTCTCATTAAACAACATATGCCTGCAGGTATACAATTTATTAGTGAGTAAATCAAGGCACAAGTAACCTTTAGAAACATTGGAATAGCCTAAGAAGATACCTTTTGTTGTCCTATGATTAAGTTTGTGTTAATTGTATGGTTTGAGAAAGGGGTAACAAGCACAACCAAATATTTTAAGGGAAAAGATATCAGGATGTTGACCATGAAGTTTAAACCAAGGAGACAGAAAGTCTAAAATGGCTATTGGAAGGAGATTAATAAGTGTCAATGCAGATTGAACAGCAAAAGACTAGTATGTGGAAGGGAGAGAAGCTTAAGAAAGTAAGGTAATTGTGGTCTCAATTAGGTGCCTATGTTTCCTTTCAACCAAACCATTTTGCTGAGGAGTATAGGGACAAGAAATTTGATGATGAATCCCATTGGAAGACAAAAAAGACTCAAAAGACTTAGAAGTATACTCACCTCCCCCATTTGATCTGAGAGTTTTAATGGTGGAAGAAAACTGTGTTTTAACCGTAGCATGAAACAAGACAAATTTAGAGTAAACCTTTGATTTATTAGTGAGCAAATACAACCATGTAAAACGAGTGAAATGATCAACAAAGAAGATATAATATTTGTAGCCATTTACTGAATCAAAAGGTACAAGACCCCATAGATCTGCATGTACAAGTTCAAAGAGAGAATTAGCTACAAATTTAAAATTAGGAAATGGAAGTCTGTGCATCTTGCCATGGAGACAATGAATATAAGAATTTGCAAGATTAACTCTATTGTTAGAAGACATTCCATTATTTTGTAATACATGTCTAAAAATTTGGGAATTTGGGTAACCAAGCCTGCTGTGCCACAATTGCCAACTAGAAGTAGACAACTTGACTGAATTACATAGTTTATGTGGAAGAAGAAGCTTAGGGGCCTTATGAGGATAGATGGGGTAAACACCACCTTCACTCTTGCCCTTGTAAAGAACTTTCCCCGTGGCCAAGGCCTGAATTAACAAAGTATTCGCATCAAAATAACAACTACAGTTATTATCATGGTAAATCTTGTGAACTGATGTAAGATTAGAAGCAATGGAAGGAACCCTTAACACATTTCTAAGCTGAATAGCAGAAGTAGAAGAAGGAATTAGAGAGTTACCTATATGAGTGATAGGTAAATTTTGGCCATTCCCAACTGTGAGATGCTCTTGGCCAGTGTAAGGCTTAGGGAAACTCAAGTGATTGAGGTTGGATGTGACATGATCTGTGGCTGCACTATCTGCTAGCCAAGGTTGCTCCTGAGTCATCAGATTGTTGGATGAAGTGACCATAGGTGCCAACTTTGCGAGTGGATGTGTGCCTTGATAAGCATAATCCATCTTGTGGTAGCAGTCAATAGCTAAATGACCTGCTTTACCACAGATTTGGCAAATTGGTCTGTCTATTCTAGCATTAGAACCTTGAGGCTATGGTGAAAAATGATTAAACTGACTTGAAGATGGACCTCTGCCTCTACCTCTAGCATTGTTGCCTCTCCCTCTACCTTTATTATTATGTGACTGATTGTATTTATTAAAACCACCACCAATGTTATTGAATCTTGGTGTGAAGTTGACTGCCATTGCAAAGGTGGAGTCTTTTATCTCCATTCCTTCATTAAAGGATTCCTCTTCTGCATTTAACAAGGTAGCCAATTCATCAAAACTCAATTTGGTGCTTCTGGTTCTAATTGCAAACCTGAATGCATTGAACTCTTTTGGTAGACATTTGATTGCAACATGAAGCAACTCTTCATCTCCAAGATTACACCAACTACCATAAGCTTGTCTCTTATCACCTTAATTTTCTGCAAGTATGTATCCACAGAATCAGATCCTTTCTTCACATTATGTAGCTCACCCTTTAGATTCATCACATGTGACCTTGAAATTGAAGAAAATCTATTTTCAAGAACCTTCCAAACTTCTTGAGCAGAAGAACATCCAACAATTATAGCCAAAACTAAAGGAGTGAGGGTTGAGCTAATGAAAGTAAGGAGTGCTTTTTCCTTTGATTTCTAGATGAGATAATCTGGATTAAGCACTGAAGTAATTGTACCAAATAAGTCCTTGAGAAACTTCTCAGGCACTAGTGGAACTTCATCAAGAAGCTCAAACATGGATTATGTTTCTAACACCATGGAGATTTAATGCTTCCAAACAATGTAATTGGAAGAGTCAAGTTTGACTGTCATCATATTTGACATATTAGACAACAATAGCAGAGGTTGATTTGTGAGATTGATGGAGGTAGAAGAAGAGGTTAAGGGTATAGTAGTGGAGATTAAAGGCACAGTTGTTGAAGGTGAAGCTGAAGTATTTTCTGCTATTGGTGCTGGGATCGATTGCTGCTCTGATACCATGAAAAGAATCAGTCTGAGCTTAAAGAATTGTAACAATGGTGTTCACACAGTGAAACACTCAGTGAGAAGCTACAAACTCAGAGAAGAAAAAGAGAGAAAGTTTAGAGAGAGAGAAGAAGAAAGAAATGAAAATTCTAGAAGAATAACAGCTTAGCTTTTCATTACACTGATGTATAATATATATATAGACACAAGAATCAATAACTACCCAATCAGAGATCCTAGAAATCACGAGATTGATCCATAAAGTGAGGACGGAAATTAGGAACTAAGTAACTACTAATAACTGCCTAACAGACTAAGCCTAAGCACTAACAACAGCTATACAAAACGTAGTGTATCAAAGAGCTAATGATAGAAATATAAAACACAACATTTCATTTAAATATAAAACGCATCATTTTATTAAATACATTCACAAGCATGCGTTTAAGTAGAACGACATCGTTCTGATGAAGAGTTGAGTTAGCCGTTGGGCATTTGAATAGCAATGCTCTATTGTCTGGAACTACTGTCTGGAACTACTCTCAACACTTATAAATAAAGTGAGTTTACAAGTTGCTTTTATGCCAATCAATAAGAAAACTTCTAGGTATTTTCCAAAGATAAGGACGCAGTATTTCCTCCTCTCACATGAATAGTGGATCTTACCATAAATTTAATTAATAGTATTTACTATTATGTAAGAGGAGAAAGTATCACATCGTTGTACTCTTGAAGTACTTAATAATTACCCAAACAAAATGATGATTATCATGATCATTATGATTATCAAAAATCCCACCATTAATTAAAGAGATGTTTATTTATTAATACTCTAGTGGATATAGCATGGTTATCAATATACTCCAAAATTCTTAAGTAACTTGCAAGTTTTTTAAATCGAATCCACTCATTGTAAAATGGGAAAAAGTATCTCTTGTTACAGGCAAACCAAATTAAGCATGTAACAATCTAACAAAATGAATGTCATATCATTTTATTTTATACTCCTTTGCAAGAATCATTACTACCAACCTCACAAGATCTAACTGTGAGAGGCAGAGATCTATCGACAATGAACCCCCTTTATCCCTCCCTTAGTACCATTGATTACAATCTCTCCTCAATAATATGCACAATTCCAGATTAAACTTACCAAATTGAACCACTAAGTGATGTATGTTAACATGAGTATAAAAAAAATGTGACATTGGTTAACATTAGGTGCTAATTTTTTAACTCGAACTTATAGGGTTAGTGGTAAGTGGAACAAAAACCCAACCAAACCTGACCTATGATCACCTCTACGTGACACTATATATTCACCTTTAGATTCATGAAAAATTAAATATTTATGGATTCACCATAAAATGAAATTATTGGTGCAAATTAAAATGCTACAATAGAAATCCATTATATTCAAGGCAAATAGAGAGGATTATAATCTATTTTGATCCACACCAGGGATGAGACCAATTTGGCAACAGTCAATGTGGAGGAGGATTTGGCACCAAACCAATGGTTTCATTTTTGCCATATGGGCAATCAAGATCAACCTAGAAACCCCAAAATCACATTGTATCGACCAAGAGTGACACAATTTGGTTCAACTACTTTTTGTTAGGTCCACTTTTTAATTCTTTTCCTCATTTTCTTAGCATTCAAACATGGTAAAGAACTAAAATCAAACATCAACAGACATTTATAAACTCAAATTTAAGATCAAAAATAAAAACCAACTAGAGTTGGCCTTGGTTTATATCAAAATTAAAAATGAACTCAAATAATGCAAGTCAATCTCCATCTACCACCACCCTTGTCCATTCAAATTTTTTGCTTACACAACCACTTGTGCACCACCACCAATAACAAGCTTCTTCTTACCCTACTGGATTTGTAGAGTTTTACTTAGAGCAAACTATATTAATACTTTAAATTAGGAATGGCAATAGGTCAGGTTTTGGGCAAGTTTGCTTATGCCCGAACCCGCCCCATTTAATAAACGGGCTTTTCTTTAACTCCCAAACCCTCCCTGTCAGACCTCGCGGGCCCCATCCAGCCATGCCACTTCAGGGCCCAATCCATGGCCCAATTTTTTTAAAAAAAAATTTATGTTTGCCTAATCTAATTTTCTTAGCAACCAAACAATAGGGAAAAATAAACACTCAAGAAAACCCAGATCTTTTATCAAAAAAAAAAAAAAAAAAACCTAGTTTTGAATAAATCGGAACCCATAAAACCGAATAACATACACCCAGATCGGAAACCCACAAAACCCATTATTTTCTCAGCAACCAACAGATTGGAAACCCACAAAACCTACAACATACACCCAAGAAAACCCATATCTAAACACTCAAATTTCACTAATCATCGCTAAAAAAAAAACCAAAAAACCACCAATAGATCGAAAACCCATAAAACCCAGCAACATAAACCACCACTACATCACCATCACACGATTGGTTCTCAACCACCACCACACATGCACGCCGCCAGCCACTGATCTCTCAAAATAACCAAAGATTTGATGTAACGAAACCAAAGTTTAAAAATAAATAAAAATAATAATGACAGCAACGACGAACCAATGACAGAGCAAAGAAAGGGGTTTAGCCGGCAATGAGAGTGAGTGAGAGTTGCCAAGTGGGTGAGGGGCTAAATGAGTGAGAGTGATAGAGCAGAGGGGTGGCTGTGAATGAAAGGAGAGTTAGAGATTAGAGTTTTACTAAGTGTGTGTATATATATAGTGGGTTTTTGGTAATTTTACTCTAATCGGGTCGAGTCCGGATTCGGGTTTGAGGCAAGTATCACTAAAACCCGTACTCAACCCAAACCCGTTTCAGGTTTTATTTTAAAAACCCAAACCCGACCCTACTGTTTCACAAGTCGGGTAAAACCCGCCTCCATTAGGGTTGGGTACCTTTTTGCCATCCTTTCTTATAATGTCTTCATAATGCACTACAATAGCGTGTATGGTTTATTTTTTTAATACAATATAGAGTATAGTAATGATATGACGTGGTGGTTTCATCTCTTATTTTGGGGAAATTTTTATTAAATTATTAAAATTAAATTGATAGAATTTAGATTAGATTATGAAATTAAAATTTTCAGAGTAAGAAGATATTAAAAGTCTTAAATATAGAAAAGTGAGGGAGATGAGAGTATCTATAATTTTCAAAGATAATAATGAAAGAGTTGACAACAAATTTTAATAATTAGGGAAGTTTGAATTTGTTTCTCAAAGAAAATTTTAAGTATAAATTTAAATTTAATTTCAATTTATTAAAAAAAAACTTGGAACATGCTCGAATATACTAATTTTTTTATTATCAATCAATTAATAGTTGAAATTAAAAATTATTTAGAAGGAAAGAAAAAGAAAAATAAAGTAATGGCCCTCCTGGGGGATCATTTTGGTAATCCCATTAAAAACATAACCAGCACCACACAACCCAACCGTTGTCTTGTCCCGCTATTTCAGTTTGCTGCTCTCTTTCTTTGTTCAATAGCTTCCATACATCTATTCACTTCAATTCCAGATTTCGCAGTTAAAACATTCCCAAACCCCATCAACGATACCCATGTTTTACATTCACTCTCCACAGTTCCACCACCAACTTCTTATTCTATGTTTACTTCTTCTAAGTCCATTTCTAGCTCTAGAAAAGGGTCACCACAATTTAGGCTCCATTTGGTTGAGATGGAAAAGTTGAAGAATAGAAAATGATAAAAAAAAAATGATAAATTTTTTTTTGAATTTCTCTTATTTGTGTTTGGTTGAGGGTGAAAAAGTAAAGATGTGAAAAAAATAAGTTTGTATAAATTTACTTATAAGCCCTTATCAAAAAATGATATCCAATTAGAACAAAAAAAGTGGCAAACAACCAACCCCCAACCAAAAAATAAAAACAATCACGAATTTTATTAAAAAATAAAAATCATGCCAAAAAAAAAAATAAAAGAAAAAAAAAATTAACACCCTATTAATCAAGAAAATATTGCCACAAAAAAAAAATAGCAATTCTAGTTTAGCACATAAGAGCAAAACAAAAGATTAAAAAATAAATAAATAAAATAAAATAAAAACCTAGTAGGTAAGAGGAGGAAGGTTAGTTCAGTCATTCATTGAAACTATTCATTTCCCTCTATTTTCTCCCTAAATTGGGAAGATATAATTTTTCTGGGTCAAGGAAGAAAACATTTAGGTCTCACCAATTTTCTATTCACTCCTTCTCTCCTACCAAACACACATAAAAACCAAATAGACACTTTTTGTCAAAGAGGAACTCATCCAATCCCCAAGTTAAGAGCCATGATTCTACAATTGGTAGGAATGTATACAATTGTGTACAATTTGTTGAAATTTAACACAATTTTTCAAAGAATAGACATAAATTTGTATATTTAATGAAGACATTTCTTTAAAGAATGTACATAATTTTGTATATTGAACATATACATTTTTTTTCATAGCAGGTACACAATTATGTACATTCAAAGTATGTATAAAATTCTATATATTCAATGAACATAATTTTTCAAAAAAGGTTCAATAAACATAATTTTTCAAAGAACGTACTTAACAACGTTGGTAAAAACTTGGAACATCATCAATCAAGTAATATTATAAATTATTAATTATTAAAATAATGATAATATTTTTTTATTATTATATAATTATATAAAGATATTTTTTTATTTATATTGATATCAAAAATAAATAAATAAAAGGAAAAGAAAAGAGGGAAAGGAAGATAGTCGTGGCCTCATGGGGTCATTTTGATAATCCCAATAAAACATAACCAGCACCCACCACACAGCCCAACCGTTGTCTTGTGACTCTTGTTCCTCTGTTTCAGTTTGTTGCTCTCTTTCTCTGTTCATGGCTTCCAGACTCTTATTCACTCCAATTCCCAATTTCGCAGTCCCAGTTGAAAAATTCCCAAAACCCCATCAACGAGTCCCATGTTTTACATTCACTCTTGCACCTCCAACTTCTTATTCTTCTAAGTCCATTTCTAGCTCTAGAAGAGGGTCACCACCACCACCACCTCCACTTAATGCTGTCAAAGAGGAACTCATCCAATCCCCGAGTTCAGAGCGAACCCGTGATTCCAAAACCTCTCCCTCTTCTTCTTCTAAGCTTGTTCTCGTCGCTGGTGGCTCCGGTGGTGTTGGTAGGCTATTTCTTTCTCTTTTTCTCTGCTGCTTATGATGTAACATCTACATGTTTATGAACTTGTGTACTTAGTGCATCTATGTGAGTGACTGAGTGTTTGTGCTGTACGAAACATGTTTGGTTTGAGTTGAAGGTGAATATGTTACTTCTGTGCCTCTTTGTATTCAATCTGATTGGTTTTAGTGAGTGTGCGTTTATGCTGGTAGTTTATATTGCAATGGAATGCAGTTATTGTGATTGTGGAAATGCTAGTGGTTGTTAATAAATAAGACGAAAGATTAAATTTTGAAAGGTTATCTAGTATAAATTTGACTCCTTGAAGTCCTCTTGATTTAATGAATAACCAATGATCTCTATTCGAATTTTATAATAATAACTATAAACTGGTGAAAAAGGAAGGGCAGAGAGAGAGAGCAGTGGCTAGTAGTACCGTGTCCATATCTCAGTGATTATTGAGTAATAATTGTTGTTATTGGGATCTGAGTAACTAATAAGGCTTTCACCAAGAGTATCAGTTTGAAAAAACATACCCTTTGTTAACTTGTTTGGGAATTTTGCAAGTTTAGTACTTTTCTCTACTTTTCAGGGCAGTTGGTAGTGGCATCATTGCTAAACAGGAATATCAAGTCACGACTTTTAGTACGAGATCCTGAGAAAGCAATATCCTTGTTTGGTAAACAAGATGAGGAAACATTGCAGGTAGCAATATTCTGACTGAATTATGCATAAACTTTTCTCCATGAATAATAAATGTGCACAAATTTTCTTTATTCTTTGTGCATTATTTTACTGTGTTATCTTACCTCCGGATGTTAGACTTTGTAGTCATAGAGCTTTTCAACTTGATAGGTGATTAAAGGGGATACTCGGAACCCAGAGGATTTAGATCCATCTATATTTGAGGTTTATCCTTTGCTCTATTCAATTCTACATTATATTATTTGATTATATTTATCTTAATGAATGATAAAAGTTTTTCTTGACCATTTAGAATGTTGGGTAATTATCTAAAATATGATTTTTATTCTTAAAACCTTGTATTCAGGGAGTAACACATGTGATTTGCTGCACGGGAACAACAGCCTTTCCTTCGAAACAATGGGATGGGGATAACACACCAGAAAGAGTAGGTCAGTATTGTGTTTTTCATCAATTAAAAATTTAGCATTATGAATAAACAAGACTATGCAAGTAAAAATATGGAGAAGAATCTACAATGTGTTTTATGTACTACTGCCTATGCATTGAAGAGCAGCCCCACATACCGGATAAAATTCATCATTCTTGTACCTTTCAAATTTCTGTTTATGCATACACAAACACCAGACCAATAGACCATGTACACATGTATGTATGCTTTCAGTGCTTTTGACTGTATGTTATTAATTGAAGATTGGGAGGGTGTGAGAAATCTTGTATCTGCACTGCCTTCATCACTGAAGAGAATTGTTCTTGTTTCATCAATCGGAGTAACAAAGTTCAGTGAACTACCATGGAGGTAAGACTACTTCTTAAATGAATGGATAATTAGAAATAAGCAATTATAAGGAAATTTCTATCCGCTGATATAAATATATACGTGTGAGTGCCTGGACCCTACATGTTAATATGATGCCTAACACTCAATTCAAATGATTTTAAAATAGACATTCCCATTAAAAGGTTTCTGTAGGATTCTATAGGAATTTACATATCCTGTACACTATGTACACTTTCTTTAGTGATTCTATCAGGCTTTGTGTTAGAAATTGGCATAGTAAATTCATGTTTTGCAGAAGTTGTGCATATTTGTCAGTGGTATAAAATTGGGGATCTTTATATTCTCTTCTTGTTGTGGCTACAACTTTCTCAAAGTGTTTGGTGTGTTAAGTTTTGATTAGAGATTCATTCCATAATATTACTAGTACTATGGGCTAATATAATCACTTTTTATTATTTCTATAGCATTATGAACCTTTTTGGTGTCCTCAAATTTAAAAGGATGGGGGAGGATTTTCTTCGCAATTCTGGTCTTCCATTTACCATAATCAGGTATATGGTATAATTACTGCCCTTCTTTTTGTTAACTCGATGCTGAGAAAGGAATGCTTAGTAACTAGAGAGAGTGAGAGAGAGAACTTGCAGTCATATTTTAATTTGGTTTTTGTAATTTTTTCTTATACCAGACCTGGTAGATTGACTGATGGACCTTACACATCATATGATCTAAATACTTTGCTCAAAGCTACAGCTGGGCAAAGACGTGCAGTTCTTATAGGTCAAGGTATGGCATAAATAATTTGTTTCTCAGATGAGTTGCAACGTACATCATCATGTAAAATAAATTACAGATTTATAGCTACTAATCAAATAACAGATCATATAATCTATACATGTATTGTGAAAACCTCTTCTTTTTCCTTTTATTCATATGTCTTTTGTCTGATGGATTTGTATATTGGTCTCAGGAGATAAACTTGTTGGAGAAGCTAGCAGAATTGTAGTTGCAGAAGCTTGTATACAGGCACTGGACATGGAATTCACTGAAGGCAAAGCTTATGAAATCAACTCAGTTGAGGTAATCTTCAAGTAATGATTATGGTAAATGTGGAGCATATGGACATAAAATGCAAATGTTATCATTCCACTTGCTGCTAGCATGTTTTTGACTTGCATCACAAATTGAAAATCTTTTATTGGTTTTGATTGTTAAACAACAGGCTGAATATATACTAACAGCAATATGGACTTTGAAACATCAGAGAAGCACATTTTAAAGGCTAAAGACAAATTTTGACATGAATTTTGTTTTAATTATAATATTTGGTTGATGATGAACAACATGCACTTATTTTCTGACATTCAACATTCATTAATTATTTTATCTAAGCAAATGCATCATCTTCTTGATCTTCCATATTGGGTTTTGACCAGGTATGTGAATCTATGATAAGAAAGAAACATATATGACCACATCATGTATATTTGTACTATTCAATGTTTCTTTCAAATGCTTGTGAGATCCAATATTGCGTGGTACAGATTTCTTAGTCCTTGTTAATCAGAGTCTTTGCATTTTCATTCAGTATTCAATTGGACTTAATCTGTGTCAACTGTTTGGATGACTTTCAGTTAACTTTACCATATTCTACCATGCTTATGAAATTACTTGCCAAACTGAAATTTATATGTAGGGGGAAGGACCAGGAAGTGATCCGCAGAAGTGGCAAGAGCTATTTAAAGCTGCCCAAGCCCAATAATTGAACTCCTACATTCAATTTGGTTCGTCATCTATGTGCACCATTAGAGATATTGTTTGAAATTGAGAAATGTGTGATGTAAGTAATTATATTATGTAATATTTTTTTTTTTTTTTATGTAAGTAATATAGTTAATTATGGCAGATATTGCATCTTCCTTTTCTTTTTCCCTTCTCTCCCCCACAGTTCAAGTCTTGATTGCAGCCTTCCCAAGTTTACTTTTTTTTTTTTTGGCTTTAGCTTGGTAACTAAGGTATTGACATGCTTTATAACTTAGGTATACCAAGTCCCAACACATAAGCTAGGAGTCCTAAATTCCCTTTATATTACAAATAATGCACCTTTTGGGGTTTGAGCCCTATTGCCATGAAGGAACATAGAACGTGCCATTGAACCTATATATCCTTAACCATACAGATGTCCTCAGCACAATTCACAAGCAACATCCCTTCTAAGGTTAAAAATATGATCACTTCCATAAAGGGAGACAGAACATGCTATTGGATCTGCAGGCCTTTGTCCATACAGATGCTTAAATCTAATATGTTATAGCATTCTCACACAAATATAGCTTTCTTTTATAAATAGGTGATCTGATCTTTTTGCATGGTTGGGTCAAGTAGTTTGAGAGCTTAAGCTTTTGAAAGTTTGTGAATTTGTGATCATTGCCTGTAAATGTTCTCTGTTATGGGGGGAAAAGGTCATAACAGGTAGTATGCTACCAAAGAAAGTTATGATCTAATTTCTTAAAAAGGTTCTGGCTGAAAATTTAGAAAAATTGGTCATTTCTGGACCCAGTTAGTGTTGGTCCATGCACATGCCCAAATTACGTACCTCATCTTCTCTTGAAATAAAATTAGTTGGCTGCTCGTGCAAATGTGCCACCAGAAAATTTGTCCAAGACCCTGTCATTGTCTATTTTTGCTCTCATTGTGACATCATGTGTCATGTATTTTTAAATAATAATAGTTATTGTGGTGACTAGTGATCATTTTTGTAATTGTAAATGTTTACTTTTTGGAAATTAATATACTCTTTGAGGCAGGGTGTACTAGGGCCCCTTCCCATCTATATTGACCGGGAAGAGGGGTGAGGCCCTCACGAAAGCACTGCCCGCCCTGATTGGTGGAAAAAAACACTGGATTGCTTACTAGTATAAGAGAAAGCGAGTGTGGTTTCACATCCTTGCCTAATTACAGTATACAAACATATGCTTACTAAAATAATATCATTTATATAATGCCGCCTTTAATTTCTTACTACTTGGTTGTGTGCATAGGTGCATTGTTGCCATTGAAAAACATCATGATTATCTTGTTAATTACGGGCGGAGGAATGGGGGTGTTTCAGGGTCCATCCTCAATTGCAAAAGAGGTAGGTAGACATGATAGTTGGTATCATAGCTATGTCACAATCTAGCACTAAGCTCACCAACTATACCAGTTCTTCTATTTCCTTGAACAACATGTGAGGCAAAAATTTTACCCACCAAGGCCAGTTTAACAAAAGGGTTGTGATAATGGTAACTGTGAGGTTTGCATTGCAAGTCATGTGCAGAATCTTTATCTGCAGCGCATGAGTAATGACTCATATTATTTTTTATGTTGAAAGAAATAAATTTTCAGTTGTTATATCATCTGTTTTGGATTTTAGTGAGCTTAAGGTAAAGCCTAGCGGCCCTAGCTAGCACCTAGAGTTAACCAACATGCATGGCATTTGTACCTCAAGCACATCAAAAACCTTATTAATTTAAAGATTTTGACACACATAGGAAGATGGTTTGCTTCATATGTTCTTGCTAAGTACACATCCACTATTGAGTATATCAATATTTGCCAGTGTCATATTAGTTGTAAATGAAATAATTTAAGCTCAAACAGAACATAAGCAAACTTGCTAAATTTCCTTCAAGCTAAAATATGCTACCTCACATACTTGTCACCAAATAACTCATAAATCCTTAACAATATAGATAAATGGAATAACAAAAGAAGATTTAATGATGGATTAGAACATTGAAAATAAATCAAAATTGACCAAGGAATTGGATACCAAACAAAGAAGCAAAATCCCAATCATCTGTGGACTAAGCATATGAAATCAAGTATCTTGCATTTTATTCAAAATAATGCTAATTAATTGATCAAAAAATTTACTCTGGAAAGAAATAACAAACTCTATTACTCTATCTGAAATTTAGAAATTGATAGTAGGCTACCCATGTGATACAAGACTTCCACATCATGACCTAAAATTTCGATGTACCTTTTCACACCACTCTTTGGATTATAAGAAATAAAACTTTCACGATACCTCAATAGTATTTCACCAAATTCCCATAACCCTATAACTTCAACCCAAGAATCATCTAGTATCCCAAGTGGGGGGTTTATATCAATCTTGTATTCTTTGACCCATTCTTTCTTTTTATATTCCTTCATCACCCATATCTCAATGTGGCTATCAAATGAGCGATCAACCATAGCCAAGTTTCCTCCAAGATCAAGCAAATGACTTGAGCTATAAAATTTGGGAGGAGAAATCGAGCCAAACTCCTCCTTCCCAACATCAAAAGAAACAATATACTTGCCTTTTAGGGCATCCCAATGAAGTGCTCCACATGCAAATATAGGTCTTCCAGCAAGACGGCAGGGAGGACCTTTGCTAATAGGTCTCCATGAACTTGTACCAAGAGTGTAAACTTCAGCACCTAAATTGAATGATAGATTTCCATGACAACCTCCACGGATGAAAACCCTAACAACCTTGTATGTGTTTGTTGAAGAATCAAAACCTAATCCATATTTTCTCTTGCCTGGTATGAGAGAAGCTGTATGTGGTGGCAGTGCTATAACTTCTTGTCTAAGAGGATTAAACAAAACCAAAACTCTATCATCATAAATTTTTGTAAAGCAAAGCAAACCATTGCAACAACTCTCTAAGAAACATGCTTTTGACTTTGCAAACTTCGTAACTAAATTCTTGTCAGCCTTCAAGAAGCCCCCAACAACTTCTGTAAACCTTAATGTATCTGGTTTTTCAGTTTGATGATCAAGAATTAACATCTTGGGTTCTTCAACAGATCGAGTTAAGTGCATGTAAGCAAGAGATGGATCATCAATCATATTGCACCATAGTTGAGTGACACACTTGAATCGTAAAAGTGACTTGATGGGTAGTCGTGTAAAGATGTCAAAGAGGATATCTGAAGGGAAGTGCACCATGCTAGCTTGCTGGAATTTGATGCCAAATAATCTTCAGGAGAGAGAGATAAATATATGTAAAACAAAACTATTAATTGAGCATCGGTCCAAGTAAATATATATATATACGTAACATACTACGAACAATATTTGGAATTGAAGAGTACCAGTATGACTCGGATTCGACTATAGAAATCAGTAGAGAAGTCTAGTACAAATTAAAAGGAATCATTTATTCTACGTCCACTACTTATTATAAATATATATTTATCATAGTTTTTGAACTTGACTAAGTATAAACTTTATTAAAATTGATAGATCAAAAATATATATATACTTGAAAGGAAACTGATATATCAATTTTAAACAATATAATGATATAACATGTATGTATAATTATAATATTGGACTTGATTTCGGTTTTGTGCATCCAGTGCACTTGACTTGGTCAAATAGTGACATGTGTCACCACCTCAACAGATCCAATGCCACTGAATACTGAACCCAAGTCTGACATATAATATTCATAATTAAAGATATAAACATTTAATAACATATTTAATGTCATATCTATATCTATATATATATAAAAGCAGAAGCCTCAACCAGGTGCTGTCACGTTAAGAAAAAAGCCTATCTAAAGAACTGACACGTATAAAACTTTTTAAGTAAAACCAACCGCACGTTACAACGTTTGGGTACGCTAAAACACTGTTTATAACCCTCTTGGTATAAAAAGGAAATTAACTGCTTAAGACAGAAAAAAAAAATTTGCTATACGGAGAAAAGAGGGACAGCCCGAGAGAAAAGAGAGACGGAGAAATAGAGAGGCAGAGAACGGAGAAGGAGAGAGAGATCGAGAGATCAAAAACTGCACTTTGCAATCAGAGAGTGAAAAGATGTCTCAGGAAGGAAGATGAAGCATTAAGAACGACATGCGTCTGATGGTTCCTATTCTTTTTCTTTCAAAAGAGAAAGAAAAAGAGAAAGAGGCAGAGGAGTCTACCCCGCCCATTACGACATGCTTCTGATGGTTCCTATTCTTTTTCTTTCAAAAATTTTCCCAAATTTAGAAGGAAGATTTGACCTTTTATTTATTTTCAAAGTTACATTTTGGTTCTTGATTAAAACTCATAAATTAACAAAAGTTCCCTTTGATTTTTACAAGCTTTGACACGGAGAAAGAAACAGAGAAAAAGGAGGAAAGAAGATGAAGCGGCCTTCAGCATAAGCACGAAAAAAGCCTTTCTCAGGAACTCTCGATATCAGGTCATTCTTTCTCGGTAATTTTCAACTAATATCTTACCCTATTGTCTTCAATTATGTATGCTGTCAATTTAGGGATTTCGTTGAAATTAGGGAAACAACCTAGAAGATCAGAGGTAGAGAGGAACAGAGACAGAGTTCATAAGAGGGAGAACCGTTAAGACTCTTGTGACCCCACGATAAATTTTTTTTTTTTTTCATTGTTAAAATTTATGGATTTGGTTATATACTTATATTTAAATGGGTTGATATCAATTTATATGTTTGGGTTAAATTTGATTTCATTCTCATCCTCACACATGTTCACCAAAAATTTACTTTTAACTTTTAAAAACCCACACCGGTTAAGTATGTAACCACTCTATCTTCCTTCCTATATATTGTTTCTTCTCTTCAATTTTTCCCTTTTTCTGTTATGCTCTTTTTCCTCTGTGAAAAGAAATCCAGCGACACTTGAAGAGAAAGAACAGAAGCCTGCCTTCACTAGCCTACCGCCACCGGTCAGCCAGCGAAACCACTATCGGTAAAACTGATTTCTTTCGTTTTCCCCTTTTAGTTGTAGTGCTTTGGATTTTATTTCTTAATCTTCTTCTCCTTTTGATTGAAAATTTGTTTGTGTAATTTGGGTCACTCAATTTCTTTTTCCTTCCCCACTCAATGTTCACACACAACACTATCGTATTGCATTGTTAAAAAAAAGTAAAAACCCAATATTGCAACATTTGCCGTGTTTTCATTTCCTTACACTAATTTGGTAGAGATAATATTTTACCATTGTATGTTTTGATTTAGAAAATTTTCTAGATTATACCATGTTTGCTTTAGTGATATAAAAACTTTCCCTTGCTTTTAAGAGGTGTGGAATCAAACAAATGTTAGACATGTTGCGTTGTAGGAACTATTCAATGTGCCGATAAGTCGTGTATTTCTGTTTTAATTCTTTTTATATATGATAACAATCGATAATATCTTAGACATTGAAATTTTGTGCACACAATGTGTTTGACAAAATGATTTACTTACTCTTGCATTAGTTTATATCCACTCCATGGTTTGTGCCTCTTGGTTTTAGTTGCCATTGGTCATTGCATTTTTTTCCTAATGTGCATTTAGGCATTCTATGTCAACAACATAAGCGGCAATTTAGTACACTATACACTAGAACTTTCCATCATCAAAACCCAAGTTCCACAGTTGGATTTTGAATTTCCCTATACTAGAACAATTTGAAACAACAACTCCAGGTGTTTGTTAGTTTTCGATGATTGGTTTTTCACTTAAAGCTATGTTTATCCTTTTATTTCTTTCATTCCAATTATACAAACTGCATATATATTTCTTAACAATGCATGATTTTTGATTATACCTGTTTGAACTTTTCATTATAATGTCTCTATCATGTCATAGTAACAGTTCTATGTAGTTGTTGTGGGGTAGAAATCAGAATAAAAAACTGAAACATTATACTGTTTAGGTAACTCTGAAACACCATTTAATAGCCTCTTAGTATAAAAAAAGAGAACTAACTGTACAATCAAAAGGCTGGCTATACGATTCATCTAAAAAGAGGGCTTGCTATACGAAGAAAGAGAAAGAGATAGTAACTGCTGCTCTGTTCGTTCTCTGCCCCATCCCTGCTCTGTTCGTTCACTGCCCCCATCCTCTCTTCAACAACAGCGTACTTGGTACGCATTGATTTTCCCCTGGAACTTCTCTTCGGCGCTTAGAAAAACACATGATTATTCATGTAGGTAATTGCAACATTTTAAAATTTTCTGTAGGGAGGTTCTTTTTACAATTCAAAATTGAATTTAAAGCTGTCTATACATATTTTAAAAAAAATTTCCCCTGCCAAATTGTCTAGGTCTTCTTTCACCCTTATTCAAAAATACATGGGTTTGTTTTTTTCCTTGGATTTATTTATTTATTTTCCATTCTATCCCTACCTAAAACAGTGCTAATTGGTGGGTGTACTATTGTGGAATTGCATTTTCTTTTGGTTTAGGACTCTATCACCATGAGTCAAACTCAAATCCCACACACACGATGCAAAGGGCAAAGAGCAAAGGGCAGTGGGCAATTGGGCCTGGCTTTTCTAATTTGGAAATATTTCCTATTCTATATTTTCTTTCTAATAAAAGCTCTTTTGGATTCCCAATTTTCTCTAAATAGTGACGAGTTGAATCTATTGCTTTGAAACTGGGTTTAGTAATTTAATTTGGATGCTTTGGTCACAATAGATGGGTTTATTGTTTAGACTTATTGACAATTTTTTTCAAAGTAAAAACAGTTTCCTGTAACTAATCTTAATGAAATCCTGGGGATCAAATAAGTGTAGGATTGAATGTTGTGCTGATATTTGTTTTTCTTTTTTAATCCTATTTAGGTCTATTGTTTAGTTAAGGTTTGTCGGAACCGCAAGCAAAGAGAGACAGGCCGTATCCCCGTAACTGGTAAAGTTTTTGCTTTTTTTTTTTTTTTTTTTTGGTTTTACAAATCTGGGGATTGAATATTATACCAGTTTAATACCCTCCTATAGTATAATACCTGTTTAAATATATATGGTTTTAGATATTCAGTAAGGTAGTGTTTATGTTGGAGAGTTTGCAATCATCACTAAAAAGAAAAAGAGAAGAATAAGAGGTTTTGTACTTTGTACATCATACCTGTTTGATAAATGTCTTATAGACATATTATTGGTATGATTTATTTTTTGGGGGTTTATTGTTGTTCTCTTCAAATTAATGTTCTTTGAATTGTATTAGTCATTGAAGGTAAAAGATAACATTTTCCTTATGTTCAGTTTAATCATTATCATAGTCATCTAAACTAATGAACATTCTTTGCCTATCACATTCAGTATATGATGGACATAATCTCTCTAATGGACAATATTGGGTTTTCAGATTTTTTTTAAAACAAATAGTGTTACTGCGTATATAAGGATTATTTATTTTATATGGTTGTATGATTATTTTCTGTCATTTTAAAAAATCTTCTTACCCTTTCACTTTTTGCTGTATATGCCAAATTTCAACTTGGATGGTTTAAAATCTGAAAGTTCATAGTGTACAGTAATTTATAAATTTTTTTAAAGTAGAATTATGGGATTTTTGGTTAACTACTGAATTTTTGAAAAACAAATAAATAGATTAATAACTAACAAATTGTTATACACTTTCCAACAGATTGTTAGACACTATTATCAACTTCCTTACAAACTTTTTTGTATTGGTTTTGCTTTGCAAAAAAAATGTCAGTTTGTTCGAGTTTTCTTTGGTTTAAATGTTTTAAAAGTTAAATAATTTTTTTTTAAAGGCTTTTAAATTTACATTTTAGTCTACTTCAAAACTTGCATTTTTCTTGATTCTAAGGAATTTCAATTGTGGTTAGTGATGATTCTGTAGATAAAAGCTTCAATTTTCAAAATAGAGCTCTTTCATATGGTTTGTGATCTCTAGCATTCCCCCCCCCACCCCCCCCCCCCCCCCTCTTCCCCCGTGAGTGACTGTAAGATTTCAGTTGTGATTGTAGCAAACTACTTATAACCATCATGTTCTATTTTATTGAATACTTATATATGAAATAGAGCATAGAATTATTTTTTAGTGTTATTGAACTTGAGTTTGGCTTTAACAAATGCTCAATTTTCTTGCTGTTTATTTCAAGTAAACCCGCCATGTTTTTCCAAGGATTTTAGATAATTAGAGTTAATTACCTAGCTTGCAACACATGTTTTATAGGATCTCAGTGTTTAGACTTTAGAGCTTTATTTACTTTGCCGTTTGTCAGTAATTTTGTATTTTCAATGACATTTTTTTACTCATGTGCTAATGTAGATTTATCATCTCTACTCTGGCTTATAAGACTGTTGCTAACTATTCAAGAAAAGCTCCTGGATTGAGTTGAAAGGTCAGGACAACTTAATATCCCCTTTTCTACTTTTTTTTTTTTAAATTTCTCTCTTTATCATTTGTTAATGTTTGATTAAAAAAACGTTGAACAAAAAAAGTTTAAGAAGATTATTAAATATGTATACGTTTTGACTCTTAAATTAGATGCTAAATGTTTTTTCCCTTTACCATGTCTAGGATTCTTCTTTCACCCCTGTTGAAAAATAGATATGTTTAGTATTTTAATTTGGATACTTTGGTCTCAAATTAACATCTCTACATTTTTGTTTTGATAGCATTGGGAGTATCGCCCAAGCTTGGAGTGTAGATTTATTGACAATTTTTTCCAAAGGGAAATTGGAAGTAGGAACAAACAAAGAAATAGCAGAGATTTTGATAAAAAACTGTTACTTCATATTAAGGGATTATTTATTTAATATGGTTGTATGATTTTTTCTTGCCATTTTAAAAAACCTTCTTACCCTTTCACATTTTGTTGAAATTCAAATTTGCTAAGTTTTCCCTATCAAGTATGAAGCTTAAAATCTAAAAGTTTAGATTGTATAGTTATGGGTTTACCCTCTTTCTATTGATATTATGGTCTGAGATTATTATTTCTGGTAGCTATTTTGTGTTGCTGGAATTTTGCTCATGCATAATAGATAAAGGCTTATATTTTAGAAGGTGATTCAGGTATTGTTGCTTTGGTATATGAATGAAAATAATTACTTATTGACTGAGTTTTGAATTTTTTTATTTACTTATTCTGGAGTATTTAATAAAACCCAATTTATGGATATGTAAATTCAAGTGCTATTTGAGAAGAATAGAAAGTAGTTTGTACCGGTTGAGAAATTTTATTTAATGTTGTTTGTTCAGAAATGGATATGTGTTTTTCTTTCTACTATGCATTCTAAATTTATTATTTTTCGAGGGAAAGGGTCAAAAAGAAAGAAATAAACTAAAGAATAGAGGACATGGTGTGTGAATAGTGTCTTAGGTAAATTTGGAGAACTATGTTGAATCGTTCATACACTAAGAAGTTTTCTTTTCCCTGCCTAAAAAAAAAAAGAATCAAGAGATTAAACCAGAAATAATAGTCTATCTAAAGTGAAGGAAATGTCTATAATTGGTGAAAAGAAGGAATTTTACCTCTGTTCTCTGATGTAAAAAGTTAAGAAAATAGAAAATATCCAAATTACTTGATGTGTTTAAATTTGTTAAAGATGAGATTTTAGATGCAATTCCTCCAACATGTATGTGCTTCAACTCTGGACATCAGTTTAGTAAAAAATTTTAAAGAACCATTTGAATTACAACTTATCAAAAAAAAGAAAATTGTTTGAATTACAAGAATTATGTGTTTTTAATTATTAATAAAAATTTTCTTCACACTATAGTGCTTATGATCATTACACGCTTGGAACTTCCATAGTGGAGATTTGGTGGCTAGGATTATAAGATGCATTCTTAGAATTCAAACTACAAAAGATTGAGCAAAGTGTAACTTGGTAGAGAAAAAATATGAATTTATTTTTCTTTTCCAATTTAGTTTTAGGTTATTTTGTGGTTTTCAACTTTTCATAGATTTAATTTAGAGTGTTTCTACCAATAGATATTAAAATATTGTTTCTTTGTATTTATACGTTGGAATTTACCTTATATTATTATTGAATATGTTCTCCTTAGCTTTCGTGATTGTTATAGATTAGCAAAAATAGTTTTGAGTGGATTACGAATGGAAGTGCACTTCAACTAATGAAAACAATTTTTGAAAAGTGGAGCTCAAGAGGTTGTATTAGTTTCCATCATTTCAGGGGTTACATTTAAGTAGGTCTTCATTATGCTATTGCCTCCAGTTGGACAACAATCATCCATTGAGCACACCAAAGAATCTATTTTGTTCTTATTCTGTATACCTTTGTAGTTGGCATGTTCAAGATGGACAAAATGAAAATAATGCATGTGAGAAGATATGTATTTGTAATCATTTTTTTTCCAAGTGCTATTGTGCTATAGTTTTTGCAGGTGAATGATGATGGCCCAATTCATCCAAGTGAAACAGAGCTGGCACATACAGTTCATCAAGGCTAGAATATGGCTTAGCTCACTAAATGTTTTTTGAGTTAATGAGTTCTTAAATTTTATTTTCTGCTATGGGAAATTTTGGACTTTTGACAATGTTATTGAACCTAACTCTATATCCCACAATTGTTATTTTTGTTTTTTGAATTGATTGGCATTATTAAAACAAAGACTTTAATAAACATATTAATGGTTGTATTTATTGTATTGTTATGTCAAATTGATGGTATTTTAAATGTGTAAAATGTTCCCCGCGCATTGCGCGGGTTAAATGCTAGTAATTAATAATTATTGAACACTCTTGTAATTTTTTTTTTTTTTTTTTTTTTGAGAAATAGTCATTGTACAAGTTAAACATAAAAAGCACAACAATTTCTTTTTATATAAAAATTTTTATAATGATAAAATCCTTAAGTTACTTTATATGAATAGGTTAGAGTCAATATTAAAAGAAAAATACCTAAATTATGTAAGTCATACAAGAATATCAAGTTTAATTTGTTAAGAAAATTATATCATATCATATACTATATAATAAAAGTTGCGCTTAAAAATTATTATTGCGCCAACTAACTACACCAAATTGCAATTTTTCATATTACCCTCCTAATTAATGAAAATAAGTTAAAGCATCTGTTTTTGCATCCCAAACTTTTTGGAACGCACGAAATATTGAGAATATTTGAAATCGCTAATGCCAGTGCCTCGAACGAATTAGACTGAACTTGCTCTTGGGAACAAGAGGACATTGTGATAGAACTTTTGGACTAGATTGGACTGAATCGACCAATAACTATATATAATTTGTAATATTTTTAATATTTTAAAAAAAAATAACAAGTTCAAAAAAATATTTAATTAATTATAAATAAATAAAACTCTTTCATCTCACGTCTCTCTCGTTCTCTCTTCTCTCTTCCCTCTCTCCTCCCTCTCTCTGCTTTCGGAGGTTGGTGTGTCTAAGCTATTCATTAATGGAAAAGAAACTCTAACTTCACTTCCTAGAGGACAAAAAGGAATGGTGTAAAAAAGTGTCATAGTTCCTTTTCTCACTGCCTCAACAGCTCAACCCTTTGTCTTTGCAAAACTTTGAATCTATATTATTCATGTATACTCAAATATGGGTAAATTTTACTTGAAGATATAAAATGGATTCAATTAGAAAGCTACTATTTTTTTCTAAAAGAAACCCGAGGCAACTATTCACGAGTCATTTTAATTTATTTTTTATACAATTAAATTATTTTACTGTCTGTCCATGAGACACTAAGTATGTGTTTGGATTGCATTTCTAGTGCTACGTTTGTGCGTTTGTGTTTTCCTTTTATTTATTTATTGAGAAGAGCGTTTCACATGAGATTTTGTCTGTCAATGGATCCCATGCACTGTGTACAAGACCCACTACCCCTTTGACTAGTAAAAGTTTCACTGAAATGTGTCTATCAATGAGTCTCGTACACTGTTCACGGGACCCACAAACTTCTTTTTTCAACAAAACTTTCATTAAAAATTGGTTTCATGATACCATTCACATATTTGAAAATTATTTTATTACAGTGTTTTCAGTTTTCAGTAAAATAAACGATATCCAAATGAATCCTAAGATTTTAGGTTCTTCAACGCTTCGAGAATGGTGCGTGTGAGCAAAGTGTGGATTATCAATGATATTGCACCATTGTGTAGAGACACCTAAATCACAAAAGTGACTTGATGGGTAGTCGTAAAAGGATTTCAAAGAGGAGATAGCACTATGCTTGTTTCCTCATTTGATGCCCAATAATCTATTCTATTAATAACGGAATTTTTTGTTTGAGTTTTAACATTTTACGTACTAAAATATTCTCATACAAATTTTTAAACTCTCCAAAATATCTTTATTTTTTAGTTTAATAATTTTAAATTAAAAAACACAAACTGGTTAAAAGAGTAATTTAATGTTCCTAAGTTTTCAGTTTTTTCCTTTTATCAAGATTCTAAAATTTAGTACATTATCTCTATCTCACTTTTAAATATTATTTCACTAAACTTAAAATAAAAAATAAAAAAGAGTCTTATTAATGCACATGCAAAACGTCTAACAAGTCTAGTAATAATATATAAACGTCTTCAAATTTTCAATCACTTTAAACACAACCGTGGAGACTTCTTCTTTTTTTTTTTTTCTTTTTTTTTCTTTTTTTTTTTGAGTAAACAACCGTGGAGACTTGGTAACAAATTCCTTTAGAAGTCAAGAATCAAGAGATATTGCTGCCAAAAAAAAAGAATCAAGAGATATTAAAAAATATTTATAAAAAAAAAACCTCCTACTAAACGTTTTCTATTCAATTTCTACTACTATATATATTTAACTGTCATAGCCAGGATATGGTTCAAAAATCATTAAAATTTTGATATATATATTAAATTTTAATTTTAATTATTTAATAAAATTTTAGTTGAAGTAGAATTTTAAATTTCTTAAATCTCAAATAATAGAGTACATATATACTATTGGTAGTTGAGTTTTCGGATAAACCATCTTCCCAGTTTACGTGACTACGGTAATAGAGATTTTATTTTTCTGATCATTTATGCTATAAAATAAAAAAATAAAAAAAATAAAAATAAAAAAACACACTCACAATGAAAATATTATTGTTTTGAATTTTTTTTTATTTTTTTTATTTGCAACATATATCATATCATATAATAAATGTTAGGCTTAAAAGCCATAATTGCACCAAACTCTTATCTTTTTAGTTTAAGTTTTATTCTCTATGTAGTTTAAGCTTTGAAAAATCTTATTTAGGTGGACTAGATAGCAAATATCATGCTAGGGAAACTTTTCTTTTTAAGTTGATCAAGCACAAATTCAGAAAATAAATGGAGCATTCAAATCCACTTCTTCACACGGGGATTAATTAGAGAGTGCCACCGAGCTAAAATTCATGGCCATGATGGTGTGATGGATATAGCTTGGTTATTAACTTAAAATTTTTTTTCTTTTAAAATCAAAGATTATAAATGATGAACTGTGGTCAATAAATTGTTAAACCATATATATGTATTTTTAAGATACTTTCTTCGGCATGGAATTTGTTAAGTTAATATGGATTATACAATTGCTTAAAAGGTCAAATATGATCTTTGCTTTATAAATGTGTGTGAGAGAGATTAGTGTTTTTTTTTTAAATGTTTTGCTCTTACTTATAATACAGATTGTTGTTCACAAGAAAAACCCAGAAGGGATGCACTTTTGGCATGCAATTGCTCATTAAAAGGTATGCTACTATTTATTTCTCAATTCTCATCGTATCTCAATGCCAATGAATTTATTTTCAATTATCATATATATATATATATATATATATATATATATATCCTCTCGATTTTTGTTTTTTGGGTACGGTGAAACTCACCTGTGTTTTTGGTATCTCCTCCCTTGCTTTCAAGTACAAATGTACAAAAATTTCAAAGCTTTCACGCTCCTTCAAATTTTTAATTTTTTTAAATAATTTAGATTGTTCTTAATTATTAAATTGAGATTTTCACTTAAATATGTTTTCAATTATTGTTTTGGATATATTTTAATTATTAAATTCAAGGTTTTTTCATTTAATTATACGTTGGTGATTACTTGAGCCTTAAAGCACAATATATCATGCAAACTTCTTATATATATTTTTTAGGCATCTCATTTTATATTAGTTATATAGTTATCACCACCACGCACTCTTAACATGATGATCAAAAAGTTCATGTGCAGTAAAGGGGCCAAGGGATGCGGTTCAAGTCTTCAGAAGGAATTTGACATACATATACACTTAGATTAGGCAAAAACATAATTACTATCTTGTATAAATATTTTTAAAAAAATTACATAATGATCTATCATCTTCCATTCAATTATTTTAGACTTATATATGTTTTTTATAAAAACATAATCTCACACAACATGCATTTATTATATAACTTAAATAAAATATTCATTTATTTTTATTATCTATTTTATTTTTAAATATAACAAATTAATAACATTTTTTTGTATACATATGAATTTTGATTCAGTATCGCATGAACATAATACTAGTATATATATACAATTGAAGGCGGATATATGCTAGAGTAGTCATAAAGGCCACATATTATGAGTAAAATAATTTGTTCCAAGAAGGCATATTAACCTGCAAAAGATTAACCCCAATCAACAACTAGAAACTGAATTTTTTTTTTTTTTTTCTAATTAGAAAAGATTTCTGAGTCTGATGCTCATTGAGCCACATGGACACCATGCCAGCAAGCATTACACAATCTTCTCTTTCTTTTTCTCCTATTTGTTTTCTTCTTTCATGGTCTATACAGGACCATAATGAACCTTTTTCTTTTTAAAAGAGGAGGGAGGGGGTTGAAAATGACCATAAATTCATTTATTTCAAGTGCCCACCATACCTTTTCCCACTACCGCAATCCTTTGTCTTTGCAAAACCCAGAAAATCTTTCAGTCATGTGTTCTCATCTCAAACATGGGTAAATTTGACTTAAATATATAAAATTGGATTAAATCAGCAAGTTCCAGGTTTTCTCTTAAAGAAACTTGGCCCAACCATTCACTGGTACAATAATCTGTTTTCTTTCTGAGTACAATAATCTGTTTTATCCTTTTTTATTATGGAAAAAAATACAAAACACATCAAAATATACAAGATTTTAAGTACTAAGCCGGACAAACAAAAAGGCTAAGAAAGAGGAAAATAAAAAAGGACATGCATATTAGTTAGAAATTTTACCAATGAATTCCCCTCTTGTATCCCAAGGGCGATTTTCAAAAGACTTTCCAATAATGCTGCGCTTCTCATTTATAGTCCCATCTTCACAGCGGTACTCAGGAAAGTAATCCAGGAATGTTCTGCTTCCTAGCTCATTAATTCCATTAAAGAGGAAGTTCCTCAACACCTCCTATGGATTAGTAGCAAAGTAAGACACAAGTCTCGACATTGTTAAATGGTAGAGAAACATTGTTTAACTTACCAATTCATAAAATATATACCTTTGAACTTCTATCCCCAATCAATTTTGTCAGCATTCCGTGACCTGGATCCTGCTTTGCAAATGTTCCATAAACCAAATACATCAGGAAAGCAAGAGAAGGCACATAAAACTATGAATTTAACCCTTATTTTGTACAATCAATCAAGCTTGGTATATGGGTTCATCCTCAACTCCTGGCCCTTTCCCCATGGTCAGTCTTATTGCTTTCTATATACTAACACTCAACCGTGAATATGATTATAAGTATTTATATGTCAACAATGAGACTACTTATAGGATGCATGAAAAAGGAACTGGGAAACAACATTAACCACCTTCTCAGCTCTCCATGTTAGATATCTATGTTGTGCTTCACGATTGCTCATAATTTGGGATGCATCTGTCTCCCCTACTGCTTGCTTTATCAGCTCAAACCAAGCCTGCAAAACCAATGAAAAGTTGTGACACAATACAATTTGCAATGTTTCAGTCATCCAATTGAACATTGGAACTGCCAAATAAATGTTAATTCTCACTTCCTATTAATAGGACGTAGTTAAAATAATTCTCACTTTTAAATCAGGCTGCAAAATTCATTAGTCTATACCTTGTAATAATCCATGAATGCAGAATATAAGATATCAAATCTGTCTTGGCTTGGAGAAAATCTGGTCCATAGCACAATTGGTGAGAAAAATTTTAAAGACTCGCTTGTGAGCTTTCCTCCCCAGGGCAGAAGCTGCATGAAATCTGTGTTCAGTCATACCATAAATCTTAGAAAGGATTACCCAAAAAATAATCCAAAGATTTAACAAGTTCAGGATTTATTTAATGCGCAAGTACCGAGCAATTCATTTACCTCAGCATACTTGAGACCAAGAGGCATTAAACTTTTATAGTATCTGTCCTTATAATCTCTTCGACTGATGACATCATGCAAAGGGTTAAGGTCCCTATAAATCACCAATTAAAAGTAAGTTGTGAAGTCCAGAGTCCTAACTGGTTACAAGACAAATTTGACAGCTTCGAGGCAACATGGTGCTATGATGTGGGACTCATCCACAGAAACATGCATTAGAATTAGTTTGATATATGATAATGTATCAAGTCCTGTAAATATCGGGCAGATCAGTTTCTCAACTCAACCTAAGTGAGTGAATATATCAGGTTGCCAAGCCATTGTACACCAAAATTATTTTTTAAAACAATTTTAACAAAATTATGCTGTCAGCCTGTCACAGATCATAATTTTTTTTTTTTTTTTTTTGATAAGTAGCCTGTCACAGATCATAATAAAGAAAAACATAATGTCTATTGATATAAGATTGTAAGAGCATGACATGCTGATGGTATGTGTCTTGCAGACCAAATATTTTTGAAAAATGTTATAACTAATCATACTGAAGGCCAATAAAGCATCTACTAGTACAAGATTGTAGAAGCATGATGAGCTGAATGTTTTTGTTGTACCCACAACCTCTTAAACTTTTACTTTACATGGATGTACAACTTAGGTCCTTTATCATGCTACAAGAAAGTCACCAATTACAAATCTACTTTATTAGTTAATCAAGTTATCAAAGCATTGGAAAGCCTCTAATCAAGTTCTGGAAATTTCATGAATGGGAAAAATTTGCATTGCTCAAGCATTTCCAACGAAAATAAATGCTCATTGAGAACAAGTTTTCCTAGACTTTTTAAATATTTTTATCTAACCTTCTGAGAACAGGTCCCTTGGGAGGCATGCATCCCAGTTCAAGCAGAAAGGAAATCCAGGAGAAAAGTTTTAGAATGTATTTTCTATTCTAAAAAAGCAGTGTTCGGCTTATCAGATTCTGTAATTCAAAGAAAGGAACAAGCTTACAAGACCACTATGTTTGTGCTACTGGTGGAGAAACAGTTGGCACAAAATATGGGTACATCAAATTCCGGTTCTGGAAAGACAGCAAAGTCCAAAACCTGCATATAGATTTTGACAAAAAAGCTATTACACAGAAAAGCATAAATTTTTTCATACGTTAAAAGGTTTAATATTGGTAAAGCACATGATTTGAAGGCTTGAGGTTTCTAAAATTCTTTTCATTGTGCATATGGACCTGCAGGCCAGGACCAAGATGCCACCAGCAAATATCAGAAGAGTAGAATTACGTTTTTCTTATTGCATTTTTTTTTTTTTAATTGTTCCATTAATTTCTTTTTTTCCCCAAAATGACTAGACAACATTTCAGCCTAGAAGCCATACAATAAAGGTATCCAAATACTAAACCCAGGCTTAAATCACCATAAAGGTCATATCCAATGACAAGGCTCCCACTTCTACAGGGTCTGGGAAAGGTGATTGGTATGCAATCCCCACTTTTGGAGAGATTGATTCCAAAGCTCAAAGCCACAACACATCACTTGGGCAGACAGTACTTGCCATCAAACCAAGGTCCAATCTCTTGCATAAATCATCATAAAGATGATCTTGCATCCATTTATTCAATAAGCAACTGTAAATTGACCAACCTTTCCATTGATTTTTAGGTAGGTTTCTTTTTAAGATATATCACACTCTTGAAGTGGCTGACAACTACACCAACTCCAATAGATATCTTCATGTGGAATGGTAATAAAAGTTTAAAGAAGCCTCAGATGAGGACAAGCTCCATTAGTCAGAATAAATAGTTTCAAAAGAATTGAAGTGAAAAATGATTATGAACTATTTGATAATTTGTAAGATATTTGATCATTTGTATTATCAAAGTAAATAAATAAAACATAATAGAGAATGATACCTGCATTACTTCAGTCTCAATGCTCATACTCCGTAGAAGTCTAATCTTGGGAGCTTGAAATGATAACATTTGAAGCTCTGCTTTACCATCCATGGAAATCATTGAATTAAACTGTTCCTGGAGACATAAAAAATTGATGTTTTCATGAATAGCAAGACTGAGGACATAATGTAATATTTCCTATCAGCTCCTATAGTGTTAATTACAAAATTAATAATGCTAAAACAATAGTAGTAGTTAAAAAGGTCTTGTTCTTTGAAAGCTTTAAGCACAAAAAGTGAAACAGGAATCATCTCTCAGAACTCCTCCTAGGAGAAAATGTAGGATCCTGAAAAATTCTGCTAATTTTTTCCAACCTAATGGACCAAATAATTTTCCATAAAGCACTTCTCCTCATGATCTTGCCTCTAACAAACCTTACAGTTGTCCATCAAATTAGTAAAGCAAAACAATGGAAACCTACCTAGAATGACAGAGAGAATAACTTGTGTCATTTGGAGTAAGCCAAAAGACAATAAAATAAACACAATCACTGAGGATTTCTCTTGCCAGCAGAAGTCAGATATCTAACTAGAGAGCCCTGAAAGATTTGGAGAGCCTAAAACTAGGTTCTATACTATCTTACCTCATGACGTCTCAAAACCATCTCAGTCAAAGTAGAGGAAGGACGGCACTTTTGGATTGTGTTAACTTTCAAACCCACCATCTAACTACAATTAAAGTTCTGCACATAGCTTATATCCAATTTTCCAATTTTACTAGGTGCAATAAAGTGGGAAAAACATGCAGCCAATGTTAAATAAAAGTTGTTGGCCAAAATATTAGGTCCCCAAACCATGAAAAAATAGCTAATGAGAATGATGTGTGCTGAAATAGATAAACTGCTAGAAGACATGCTTAAGCGCGCCTAATTTAGGCAGACAAAAAAAAGGTAAAGATAACAAATAAAAACTAATGTGAAAGATTAAAGAAAGAAAGAGCAACAAATGCTTTGAGTAATCGAAAAAAGACCAAAACTGTGCTTTACAATTGTATTCAGATTTCAGAGTATTCCATTTTCTCTCCAAATTGGAAAGCAATCAAGTTCAAGCGAGTGTCTTTCCTGGATCCAATGCTTGGAGATGTATATGTTACTAACTGTAAAAACAACTTATCAATGTGATCAGAGCAAATACATCTTATCATATGTTTATAGGGACCCATATGCAGGACTTCAGTTATACTCTTTTAAAAGGCAATAGCAGAGTATTTAATAGCATATTAAGCCTATTGAAACACCCATTAAAAAAAAATGGTTCCACTGAATTCCAATCTAACCGCTACGAATTTCACCAATCTATTAATTTATTTTTTATTCATAGCTAAAGAAACCATTTTTCATGACGCAAAAATGAAGTCAATGGTCAAAACAGAACTAGTTCTTATATTATTGCAACTATAACTTATTTTATTTGAAAAATGACACCAACAACAAAAAAAAATGTCAAACTACAGTACTTTAGTGTTAGTGACGACTAATAGCAGGTTAATATAAGCCTTCAAATTCAAAAAATAACCCAGAACCTGAATACAAAAATGGATCAATTAAGCTTAAAATTGAAGTAACCCCAGGTAAGATCAGAGACAATAGAATGCAAAATATACCTGTAAAGGAGAAGGAACCAAATGGGTTTGGCGCTTAGCTTCATTTAGAGCAAATCCAATGAACTTCTTGTAAGAAATTGCTGAAACATGAAAAGAAGCTCTCTTCCTCCTCCTCCACCAACAGCTATGAGTGCTAGAAAACACTCCTACACTAGTGTTTAGTACTACTGGAGGCTTTAGTGTTACACAGAAGCTTCTCAACGAAGAAGTAGTAAAGGACTCCATTGAAGAAAGACAAAACGCTTCCACTTCTTCTAAAGCAACCTAAACCAACACCACCACCATTGATAACAAAGCTCTCTCTCTCTCTCTCTCTCTCTCTCTCTAGTCTTGGTTTCTGGGTTCTTCAACTTAACTCAGTGTGGCTTGTAGTTCTTTTAACGCTTTTCCAGAACTGTGGCTTATAACCACGCCATGACTCTCTGTGTCCTTGTCTGGCCACGTCACCAGAAATTTACAGTATGTTTCTCTTGTTGGATTTAATTTACGTACCACTACAAAGATGAAAAAAAAGGCGAAAATATGTTTTTTAACTATTTTTTCTTTTTTCACCAAAAAATTTTTTGTTTTTCTTTTTTTGGGTAACGGTTAGATATTATGGGAAAGATTGATCACATGTTTCTAAAATTTTATGTTTAAGACTTAAGAGACTTTATCCATAGAGCAATAATCAGTGGCGGCTCTAAAAAAATTTTCTAAATTTTTTCTAGAGGGTTCGTTAAGAAATATAAGTTAAAACAAAATTTAATTAAAATAAAACATGACTATATCGAGTTACCAACAAAAAAAACACGCTTGTACTCAAAAAAAAAAAAAAAAAAAAAAAAACACACAAATGCATAAAGTTTTACAATTTTTTTCTACGAGTTTTCATATTTTGAATCATTACAAACCCTCTATATTTCCTAAAAATTAAATTATATAAAGTTATATCATGTTTGTACTATACATGCACACATTCACACTGTAGGGTACAAGAATTTAAATAAAGCACCTGTGCCACTTGTCATATTCATGGCCGAGGAGCCTATTGTCAAGTCGAGGAGGCCACACGCTCTGACAGTAAGGCCACATCAGTGGCACATTGCCAGAGGAGGTCCTGCTGCTGAGAAAAAGCTTCGGAGAGGGGTTAGCCCTGACATGACTGAAGGGTGGTGGCTGCCCCCACATTTAATGCATCCCACCAAACCCCCTAACTGCATTTATATGGAGAAAACTCCTGAACAGTGCTGCCTTAGCCACTACAACTTGCAAGGGGCTTGAGAAGGTGTCTGATGGGACAAGTACTCAAGTGGTGTACTGCACGATCAACAAATAGAAGGCCAAGATCATCTAAAATGAGCTATATAATAAAAGAGACCCTCCATGGAGAGGGAGGGAAAAATCGAAGGAGAAAATACCATAGCATTAAGAACAGCAACTGTAATCAGATCTAAGAGAAATATATTCAAGAATTGCTCTCCTCATTGCCGAGGAAGAATTTCTGTGTACTACATTTGACCATTCATTGTTTTTCCTTACTCTGTAATCTTCTTTAGTCCACTAAGGTCGTTGTCCTTTTGTTGAAACCTAACTTTTTAGCCCACTTTCTACAAATTTATTGTATTGGACTCTTTGGGCCTTAATCCATTCATCCTTTGGACCAAAGAACTAAATCCCACCCTTAAAATTGGTGCCATCTGTAGGAATAGCTTGACTTTAGTGAGTTCGACGTCCAACCATGGCAAGATCAGGGCAGGACCGGGAGGAGTCTATCAGCTCCTAACGTCAGGATCGATTCCTCAACTTTGAGCAGAGAAAATACCGTGAGGTTAGTGTGCACACCACGCATACTAGTAGGAGCCAGTCTCGAGGGGGGAGTCACATCTCCCATGAGGAGAATACCAAAAGCTTGCAACTGGAGATTGACCGTTTTCACAGGAGGCTACGCCGCGAGCAACGAAGAAGGACTCCCTCAAATTCTAACCCTTCCTCTAAGGACAATGAGGATGGTAGCTACAGACCTAGGTTTAGGACTCCTCCCAGTAAGTTTTTTTTCGTACTACGAAGACCGTTACTATGAACAGAGGAGTAAGAGTCCGCCACACAAAGGTCTGGGCAATGACGCTATGAGCAAAGCCCTTAACTAGATCTTCAAATCACCGTTTACACGTAGAATCGAAAAGGGAAAACTTCCCTGGCATTTTACTCAGCCAACTTTCACCATATACATTGGAAGGACGGACCCCATGGAGAATGTAAGCCACCTCAACCAGAGAATGGTTGTGTACTCCAAGAGCAAGGCCCTGATGTGCAAGGTGTTCCCATCCAGCTTGGGGCCTGTGGCGATGAGGTGGTTTGACAGCCTGAAGGAAAGCTCCATTGACTCCTTTAAAGGGCTTACTCAGGAATTTGGGGCTCGTTTTGTGACTTGCAGCAGGGTTCCTTAGCCTTTGGACTCTTTACTATCCATGGCAATGCGGGGAGTGGGAGACCTTGAAAACATACTCCGATAGGTACTGGAAGATGTTCAACGAGATAGATTGGGACTTTGATGACGTGGCTATAAGAACCTTCAAGGCCAACCTGCAGCCAAGCATGATCTGAGAAAGTCTTTAACCAGGAAACTGGTCAAGAGTGTGCATAGGCTCATGGATCGCATTGATGAATATAAGCGGGTTGAGGAGGACCAGAAATAAGGAAAGGGGAAGGCTAAGATGGTCTCTCAGGACAGAAAGGGATCTTAGGTCGAACAGGTACAATAGCAACCGACCTCGGAGAGACTTTGCGGGACACTTTGGATCAACTACTCCTCAAGTAGTTAGTACTGTGTTCCGAGAGCCGATACACCAAAACTTAGAAAAAATAAAAAACGAGCCATATTTTCAATGGCCAAATAGGATAGGGGGAGACCCCACGAAACACAACCAAAACCTTCATTGCCAATAACACCAGGAACGGGGGCACACTACCAAGGATTGTAGGACTTTATGGAGCCACTTAAAGCAATTAGTTAAGGCGGGAAAGTTGAAGCAATTCCTGCATCAACCCAACAGACAGGGCAGTCAAACAGGATTAGGGGCTTAGAAGGACGCTTCCACAAGGCCGCCTTTAGGTACAATCAGTGTCATCCTGGTTACCCCAGGAAGGACTGGTTCTGGGGGATGGATATGGCTCAGCCATCCAGGGTGATGTCTGTGGCTTAGCCACTTGTAGATGGCTCATCCCCTAATCCGAAGAGGAGTAGGGTGGAGGTCCGACCAGCATTGAGCTTTTCTAACGAAGACAAAGTGGGGACCTTGCAACCACACAATGATGCCCTAGTAGTTACCCTCAGGATAGGAGGGTACGATGTGAAAAGGGTGTTGGTAAACCAAGGCAGTGGCACAGAGATCATGTACCCTGACCTATTTAAGGGACTGAAGCTGAGGTCTGAGGACTTGACACACTACGATTCCCCTCTAATAAGGTTTAATAGCAAGGTTGTCTTTCCAAAAGGCCAAATCCAACTACCCGTTTAAACAGGGACAGAGGTTGTGGAAGTAAACTTCATCGTGGTGGACGCCAATACACCCTACACTACCATTGTGGCAAGGCCTTGGCTTCATGCCATGGGGGCTGTACCTTTCACCCTACACCTGAAGGTGAAATATCCGTCTAGGGGATGAGTCGAGGAACTAGTGGGAAGCCAATCCATGGCCAGGCAATGCATGGTGGCCGCAATTAGACATCAGACTGGGGGTGAGTCCTCGGCCTCCGCGACGAGGGACTTATAGCAATCAAAGGTGCTAGAGTTGTTTCTAGGGGCAGCGGTAGAAGGGCCAAGTGTGAGCAACTCGAGAAAATTTTAATTGGCAACAATAAGGAGAAATTCTTCTAAGTCGAAGCTCAGCTACCTCCTTAGGAGAAAGAAGAGCTGATAGGTTTTCTCATAAAAAATATCAACATGTTTTCATGGAGTGCTTACGAGGCCCCCAAGGTGGATCTGGACTTCATTTGTCACCATTTAAACATCAAACCCTCTGTCCCCCCCCAAAAAGCAACCACCTCGATACTCATCTAAAGAACATTCTGATGCTGTCAAGGAAGAAGTGCTCAAACTTAAGCAGGCTAGAGCCATAAAGGAAGTGTTTTACCCCTAGTGGTTGGCCAACACGGTGGTGGTGAAGAAGAAAAATGGGAAATGGCAAGTGTGTGTAGACTTCACGAACATAAATAAGGCTTGCCCAAAGGATCCTTTCCCCCTGTCTTGGATAAATCAGTTGGTAGATGCAACCGCGGGCCATCCTCCGATGAGCTTCTTGGATGCTTTTTAGGGATACCACCAAATACCCTTGGCTTGAGGTGATCAAGAGAAGACTTCCTTCGTTACACCCACAAGGAATTATCATTACAAAGTGATGCCCTTCGGGCTGAAAAATGCGGGGTCCACTTATCAGAGAATGATGACAAGGATGTTCAAACCACAACCGAGCAAGAACATTGAGGTCTATATAGATGATTTGGTGGTAAAGAGTAAGGTGGAGTCCGAACACATAAATGATTTCGGAACTGTTTTTGAGATACTAAGGAGTCACAAACTGTGCGTCAATGCCACTAAGTGTTCTTTTGGAGTGAGATTTGGCAAGTTTCTGGGTTATATGGTTACCCACCGCGGAATTGAAGTCGACCCGGATCAGATTAGAGCAATCCATGACTTGCAACCTCCCCGAAATCCCAAAGGGGTCCAAAAGTTGACAAGAATAACTACTGCTTTGAATTGATTCATTTCTTGATCAACGAACAGGTGTAGACCTTTCTTCCAGTTGTTGCATAAGTGGAAGGGATTCGAATGGATGGAGGAGTGTTCCTCAACTTTCTAACAGTTGAAGGAATATCTTTATCGGCCACTTATTATGTCTAAACTCGAGGAGGATGAGATTCTGTTCACTTACATTGTTGTAGCCTCGCATGTGGTGAGTCTGGTACTGGTGCAAAATAAGAATGGGGTGCAAAGACTGGTTTATTATGTGAGCAAGTCATTACATGAGGCAAAGGTTCGCTACTTACCATTGGAGAGAGCTATCTTGGCAGTAGTACACGCTACGCTGAAGCTCCCACACTACTTCCAGGCTCACACTGTTGTGGTTATAACCCAACTCCCTATCCAATCACTGCTTCAGAAAGCTGATTACACAAGGAGGGTTGCAAAATGGGCAACGAACCTAGGAGCCTTCGATATCAAATACATGTCCCGCACCTCTATAAAGGGGCAGGTCCTCGCCGACTTAGTAGTTAAGTTCTCTAAACCTTCGCTTGAAGAAAGCAGTGAGAGGTCTAGCATGGATGGAAAATCAGTTGGAATGGTCTCCTTATAGGAACCTCTACCTTAGAAGGTGTATGTTGATGGCGCGGCAAACCAGAAGGGATCAGGAGTGGGGCTAGTTGTGGTATCTTCTGAAAGGATTATCATCAAGAAATCCTTGAGACTGGGCTTCTAGGCCACAAATAATGAAGCCGAGTACAAGGTTTTGCTAGAAGGGACGGCTATGGTTCGGAAAATGGGAGGAAGAGCAGTGGAAATATTCTCAGATTCGATGTTGGTTGTTGACCAAGTAAAAGGGGAACTGGAGGCCAACGATGTGAGAATGCAAGAATACTTGAACCAGAATAGACACCTACAATCAAGATTTGACTCTTTTTCCTTGCTCAGAATCCCTAGAAACAGAAATACGCATTTTGATTCCCTTACTAATCTTGCAACCTCCTCGGCGCAAAGTCTACCTCAGGTCATCTTGGTCGAGGACTTATGCAACCCTACTGAGATGGAAAGGAAGAAGGTCCAGGTTCATCAACTGAGGGTGAGACCTAGTTGGATGGATCCTATTGTCCTATTCCTTAAAGATGACATCTTACCTAAGGAGAAGGGTGAGGCTGATAAAGTGTGGAGGAAGGCTCCACGATTTTGGCTGTCCGAGGGCCAAAAGTTGTACAAACGCTCTTTTTCTAGGCCATATTTGCTATGCATCCATCTTGAAGTAGTAGAACCACTCCTAGAAGAGTTGCACGAGAGAATTTGTGGAAGCCATACAAAAGGCAAATCCCTGTCTCACAAGGCCTTTACGCAAGGATATTGGTGGCCTAATATGCAAAAGGAAGCGCAAGAATACGTGAAGAAGTGTGACCAGTGTCAGAGATTCGCTCCCAACATTCATCAGCCAAGGGGCGTTCTTAATTCTCTATCTAGTCCCTGACCTTTTGTTCAGTGGGGCTTGGACATTGTGAGACAATTTCCCAAGGCACTGGGAAATAGGAGATGGCTTTTAGTCGGCACTAATTACTTCACCAAATGGGTTGAAGCTAAGTCACTGGCAAACATTAGGGATATGGATGCCAAGAGGTTTGTGTGGAAAATATTGTCACTCGGTTTGGGATTCCTCATACCCTCATCTTAGACAATGGACTTCAGTTTGATAGCAAGGCTTTCAAAAGGTACTGTGGTGAATTGGGTATCACGAATAAGTACTCCATTCCAGCTTACCCCAAGGGAACGGGCAAGCCAAGACTGTTAATAAGGTTATAGTGAATGGACTTAAGAAGAGGTTGGACGATGTAAAGGGCAAATGGGTGGACGAGCTTCCACATGTCCTCTAGACATATCGAACCACTCCTCGCAAGTCAACAAGGGAGACACTCTTTTCAATGACCTATGGGACCGAGGCTGTGATTCCTCTAGAGATTGGATTCCCAACGCTGAGGACTAGCTTATTCACTCTAGATAGCAATAACAACCTACTAGAAAAAAGCCTAGACCTAGTTAAGGAGCAGAGAGAAAAAGTCATGGTTCAATTAGCGTACTACTAGCAAAAACTCAAGCAAGGGTATGACTTCGATGTGAAGTTAAAACCGTTGAACCCAGGGGACTTAGTTTTGAGGAAGATGGTGGGCAATTCCAAAAACCCAGCATGGTGGAAGTTAGGGCCCAATTGGGAAGGGTCGTACCGTATCACCTCGATAGCAGGCATAGGAGCATACTTCCTAGAAGATATAGACAAAAAAGTAGTGCCGCGACCTTGGAATATAAATAACCTGAGAATGTACTATTATTAATGAAAGGTAGCTCTGCCATGTTTTCATTTATGACATTATGTGTTGTGTCTATTGCCTATTTGAATATTAAATAGAACATTGGTTATGCCTGGCTCCTTGAACCACATACCTTGGGTAAATTAATATTCTTGGTTATTTCTCTAAGTATTAAACAGAATCTTAGCCATGCCTGGCTCCTCGGACCACATGCCTTGGATAAATTTATACTTCACGTTATTTATAAGTGTTAAACAGAACCTTGGCCATGCCTGGCTCCTCAGACCACATGATTTAAGTAAATTAACAATCTCTAGTACTTTTCTAAGTGTTAAACAGAACCTTGGCCATACCTAGTTCCTCAGACCATATGTCTTGGGTAAATTAACACTCTCTAGTACTCCTTTATGTATTAAATAGAACCTTGGTCATGCCTAGCTCCTCTGACCACATGCCTTAGGTAAATTAATACTTCACGTTATTTCTAAATGTTAAACAGAATCTTGGTCATGCCTAGCTCCTTAAACCACATGCCTTGGGTAAATTAACACTCTCCAGTACTTCTCTAAGTATTAAACAGAATATTAGTCATGTCTGGTTCCTCGGATCACATGCCTTGGGTAAATTAATACTTCACAATATTTTTAAGTATCAAACAGAACCTTGGCCATATCTAGCTCCTCAAACCATATGCCTTAGGTAAATTAACATTCTCTAGTACCTTTTTAAGTGTCAAACAGAACATTAGTCATGCCTGACTCCTCAAACCACATGTCTTGGATAAATTAACACTCTTCAGTACTCCTCTAAGTATTAAACAGAATTTTGGCCATGTCTGACTCCTCGGACCACATGCCTTAGGTAAATTAATACTTCACATTATTTCTAAGTGTTAAATAGAATCTTGATCATGTCTAGCTACTCAGATCACATGCCTTGGGTAAATTAACACTCTCTAGTGTTTCCCTAAGTATTAAACAAGAACATTGGCTATGCTTGACTCCTCGGACCACATGCCCTGAGTAAAGTAACACTTCTCATTATTCCTCTAAGTGTTATGTTTCTCTTTAAAAACTTAGACCCCCTGTTGATTGCACAGTTTTTGGTACCAGCACATAGCCATTTTTCTCACTATTTATAAGCGTTTAATTCATTTCAATTAGCAACAATTCATTACTATTAGCTTTTGTTAAAGTCTGGGTATTCACCCTAAGAGACATCATCAATCTCAAGTCTCATCAGAGGGCAAAATAATAACTACACCAACCATAGATAAATATTGCAAAGAAAATAAAAATTCATGAAGCAAAAATTGATATCTTTTCATTAAACAAAAGAAAAGGGGTACATTATAAACAGTGGCAAACTGCCACAACGAAAAAAAAAAAAAAAAGAGAGAGAAAGTACAAAGAAAAAGAGAAAAATAAAGGAAAAAGATCCTAAAACTACACCTTGGCTCGAGGAGAGTCATCTTTGGGATCAGCTGCCTTGGACTTAGGCTCTGCATCCTTGGCCTTGGAGATGATATCCTTGATCATGAAGGCAACCTCTGTACCCTTGGCCTCTGGCAGGGGCTTGACCTCCTTGCCCTTGCCCATGTCCTCGAGCTGAGGACCATCCTAACTAGCCCACTTGCCCTTAGCCATCTCGCCCTTGGCCACCTCAGCCTCCTAGCCTTGGTCACCAGCCTTGTCAGGCCCTTTGAAGACTTCAAGAGGAGGAAGAGAGGCCTGGGAGGTGGAGGGCTGCTCAGAGGAGGGTAAGGCAAAAGCAAGAGGAAGAGGGAGCACGGTTGGAACTTCGCGGATGTCCTCGAGGGAGAAGATATTCTCAGCGTTCCTCCACTCGAAGGCAGCAGGGACTCCCGCACGATTGAATGCCTCTACCCATACTTCCTTGCAGTAGTCCCTACAAACCTCCGCGAACTCCTCTGCCAGCCAGAACTCGGTTTCTTGCACCCCACGGTCGTAGGATGCCCGCTCCAAGGCCTCTGCAGCTTCCTTGGCCTTTTGAAACTCTGTTTTCAGCTCCAAGACCCGATATTTCTCTGTGTCCAGCTCTATCTCGGTGTGATAGAACCTTTTGCATTGGTCCTCAGCCTGGTTCTGGGTATTTTTTAGATTAGCCTTAGTGCTCTTTTGCACCCTCTCCTCCACGATCAACTTGGTGGCGAACTCTTGGTTTTCCTACTTTGCGGCTCCTAAAAAAAAAGAAGGAAGAAAACAAAGGAAAACACTCTTATTAAAGCATGCCGATGAACTTACCAGAGCTAGATCCCTCTTCAGGGACAGGAAGAGGTCTGGCTGCCTCATGCCCTTCAAAGCATCCATGTCTTTAAGCAGCAAGAAGGGACGCTCCAGAGCCTTGGCCATATAAGAAGCGTGGCCTCTCTAGAACTCCCTGATGGAGGAGCTCTAGGGCACCGTCGCGCCATCCAACTCCAACTGGGGATTCTAAGTTGGATGGTGCACGTCGGCCAAGTGCTCGGCCACCTTACTCTCCGTTGAGAAGGCCCGCCCTTTGTCTTTGGCCGTTTTCTGCCGTTTGGGCTCCTTTTAGGGGATAGACACGAGTAGGCTGTCTCTTCCCTTAAAGCTGTTACCTTACAAGGTGAACGATGGAGGGGTAGCTCAACTAGTGGGAAATCTTCTCAGGCTAGAAAACCGGGCACTAAGACGTCTATCCGGGCTAGCCGAGGATCCCCTGCTTTTATCGCGTGGCCCATGTCTTAGAAATTCTCCGACAGGGGCTCAAAGTCAAGGATGAGGTGGATAGCTCGCAATTGCTTGTCTTCACTCATGAATACTTCAGATCTCAGCACCTTATTGAGACCCGTGATATTGACAAGGCTGAGTTTGGGAGCTACGTGCCTTTTATCTGCTAAAACATCCAAGAAGCAAAACCATTATCAGGATAACAAAGCCATCCATTCGAAGTAAACAGAATACTAAAAGAAAGAAGAAAGCGGTGAAATTGCAAAGCTAATGCCCATGTTTAAAATTTAAATTTAAAAAAAAAAAAAAAAACCCAAACCTAAGGTACCCCTCATAGCTCTCCCTCCTAGACTGGACAGTGAAGACCATTGTGCCATTCCCCCGAGACTATCAAAAAGTCAACCTTCATGCCCTCGTTGGATTTGGGGAGGCACGAGACAAGCCTGATGACAGAGGCTCTGGACTTAAGGTAATGCCCTGAGTTCGCGAGCTGGTGGCACTCGTACATCCAAACGACGTCGTTCCAGGTGAGGCTTAGCCCCATATGCTCATTGAGAGCATCTACACTACCCATTATCCTAAAAAGGTTAGGCGCACACTAGTGGGGGCACAGCCTATGGGCGATTAAGTAATCTCTAGTTAAGGCGATCATGGGAGTGATGACATCCCTTTCATTTCTATGGGTAAGCAACTAGTCCGAGGCACAGTACTGCAGGGAAACTCCCTGTGGAATGTGATACTTGGCTCGAAACCCCTCCATATCGGCGGGAGAGTCTACGAGGTGAGCGAACCTACCCATCTAAGCAGACTTAGCTGAAATGAATGAGGTTTTCAAGAAAAGAAAACAAAAAACAAAAGGTCGAGGAGACTAGCCGCGAAGAAAAGAACCTAAAAGAGGAAAAAACTTATGAGAGTGAACATGAGGGTTGCTCCCTGAACTTCTTAAAGGTTTAAAGGATTTTTTGAAAAATCTGGAAGACTCAAAAAATTAGAAAGTCCTGAAGGTTTGCGAGTTTGTAAGTCTGGAGAGCTTGAAGATTTGTAAAGTAGGGAAAATAACTACTCCAGGTGCTTTATATAGGAGGCGAAATTAGGTGGGAGTTATCCCATGCAAATTTTAAGGAGAATCACCAGCCGAAGGATCTCCATCTCACCATAGGATATGGGGAACAAAGCGTTGCCTAGAGCAATTAATGGGATGTTGCAGACTCCAAAGCGCTAGAACAATTGTGGGACATGCGAAGTGACACTTTCATGTATGGAAATCAAAGAAACGTGTGGAGTTAATACCCCAAAGTCAAAACCCCATTTTTCTCCTCGGATAAGAGAAGAAAAAACCGGAGTTTTGAGGGGCTATTGTGGAGTACAAGAATTTAAATAAGGCACCTATGCCACATGTCATATTCATAGCCGAGGAGCCCATCGTCAAGTCGAGGTGGCCACACGCTCGGGCAGTAAGGCCACGTCAGTGGCACATTGCTAGAGGAGGTCCTACTGCTAAGAAAAAGTTTCGGAAAGGGGTTAGGCCTAACATGACTAAAGGGGTGGTGGCTGTCCCTACATTTAATGCATCCTACCAAACCCCCTGGCTACATTTATGTGAAGAAGACTTTTGAACAGTGCTGTCTTGACCACCGCAACTCACAAGAGGCTTGGAAAGGTGTCTGACGGGACAAGCACTCAAGTGGTGTATTGCACGATCAACAAATGTAAGGCCAAGATCATCTAAAATGAGCTATATAATAGAAGAGACTCTCCATGGAGAAGGGGGGAATCGAAGGAGAAAATACCATAACATTAAGAACAGCAACTGTAATAAGATCTAAGAGAAATATATTCAAGAACAGCTCTCCTCGAACATTGTCGAGGAAGAATTTCTATGTACTACATTTGACCATTCATTGTTTTTCCTTGCTCTCTAATCTTCTTTAGCCCACTAAGGTCGTTGTCCTTTCGTTGAAGTCTAGCTTTTTAACCCATTCTCTACAAATTTATTTTATTGGGCTCTTTGGACCTTAATCCATTCATCCTTTGGACCAAAGGACTAAAGCCCGCCTTACACGCACACATCACAATTCACACAAAAAAAATTGTTAGAAAAAATGTTCATAATCAATATTAAACACACTCACACATATAATAAAAAATTATAATAAAATAGACACTCGCAACTCACAAATATTCACTCTTTATTCTTATAGTTAAAGATACCAAGATCGTCAAATAATTAACTGAGATGAGATGAAATTCATGAGAGAGAGATCTATATGATCTATGCTATTGTTTGGTTTTAGGATGGGCTGATCTATGTTGTTTTAGTTTTGGACTGGGTTGGCCTATGCTATTGTTTAGTTTTGAGTTGGACTTATTTGTGATTAGGGTGTGCAAAATTTAAGTCAGGGTGTTTAAAAATATTTTTTAAAGTAAAGTAAGCTAATAAAAAAAATTATATATAATATTTTTCTTTTCAAGTTAGGGGGTTCATTTGAACCCCCTGAATAACACTTAACGCCGCCCCTGGCAATAATTTTTTTTTAATACTAAGTATTTTTAACACACACGGGAAGAGGAGATAAAATCTTAAAAAAACTGATAGTGATGTATATTTCTTTGAGCAATATTGCCACTAAACTCTAAAGACAACAGTCAAATTATGAGTGGTGAAATTTTTTATTAAAAAAATGCTAGTTATGTATTAAAAAAAATGCTAATCACATGTATTAAAAAAAATTAAATACATATAAAATTTTAACTTATAGCATTCACTTCATGATAATTGCTCTTATCATCAAAGTAAGACACTAATCAGTTTTTTGTAACCATTAAAAAAAAAAAAAATCAGTTTTTTGTATAGTTAGAGTTTGAACTCCATATTTGCTACTCAATGAGCTGTATGTTAAAATAAAAATTAAGATGTTGGGTGAGTTGTAAAATTCTATGGTAACTTTTTAGAGTATAAAATAACAAATTTTGTAAGAATCCAAAAATTTAGAGGCGGAGCCAAGAATTTATCTTTGGGGGGGCCATTTATAAAAATTTGTGTGTGTATGAAATCAAAAATAATAATATACAATACTTCATAACTCAATATGTGCTATAAACAACAACTAAATACATGTTAATTTTGTGGGTTCCAGTTAGCTCGACTGGTAAAGTCTCTAATGGTTGTATAAGAGATCTGAAATTTAATCCCCGCCTACACCAAAAATTGATTAGTGTCTTGGTCTGATGATAAAGAGCTATTATCAAGAACGAATGCCATAGGTTGAAACTCTTTCAAAAAAAAAAAAATACATGTTAATTTTTTTTAAGTGCTAAATACATGTTAATATAGTAGTATATACGTTATATTTTAATCAAACTAATCAAGTACATTTATAAATTATAATACCATACGGTATATAATATATTGGTTATTATAATAACAAATAATATATTATAAGGAAAATAAAAAATAAAGCAAATGAAAAATAAAGTAACACACGAACACTACATATGGGCGAGGGGCTATGAAAGTTTCAAGCTTGTCTTTCACTCTTTCTTATCTAGTTTAGTCACATAGAGCTTTTAGTTTTATATTGTAAACACAAAACTGCAGTAGCTATGGGAAAAGGAAAGAACTAAAACGAAAAAAAAAAAAAAAAAAAAAAAAAAAAAAAAAAGGACTATATTCTATTTTACAATATTTTTACAAAATATTAATGCGGCCAACTTCTTATTGGCTTTCATCTAAACTCACCATTAATATCACATTTTCATTTATCAATAGCCGCTTATTACATTAGCAGTTTGTAATATTTTTTGTAAAATAATTTGTATCTCTAGCATTATTCTTCTATTTAAGTGAAAGTTATATTTATTTTTAGACTTTCTTAAATATATATGTATATTATCAAGTATGGAGGGCCAAAATGATAAGGTTTTTTTTTTTTTTTTTTAATAATTTTAAATTATTTAGGATAATTCCAAAAATAAAAATATTCATTAACTTTTTTCAAAAATTTTGGGGCGGACCAAGGCCCCCTCGGTCCTTGTGATGGTCTGTCGCTATAGATACTAAGGGGCACTTTGGATTTCAATGTTTTCATCACTCATCACTTAGTTTTCATCACCCATCACTCAAAACTAGTGGATCCCATAAAGCAAGGATTTGTTATGAGATTTTGTTTTTATCACTCAATTTTCACTAAATTGAGTGATGAGTTATGGAAACTGGAAACAAGTTATAGGTATTTTTGAGTTATGGAAATTGAGTAACGGTGTCATTTTGGAAATTTCCATCAAAACACATGGGCCCACAGTAGAGACTCGTCAAATCCATTTCAAAGCTTTGCTACTCCAACACTCCACCCAACGGCTAATCATAGTGCACAAGTCCTTCACATGAAAAAATTTGAAGCAAAAAATTCACAACATCTCACACCTTTCTTCTCCAATCTCACACACCCTCCCCTTCACTCCCTTCTTCTCTGATCATCCTTTCGTTCTTCATCCTTCACCCCAATCACGTCGACAACATTGTCCAACCCAAACTTGGCCACTGCTCAGACTAGCGACGACATGGCGAGATCGAGACCGACGACGTGGAAGCCATTAATGGTGTTGAGCATATGAGACAAAATGGAGAAGAAATGTGGACCGGTAAAGTGAGATATTTGGGGTGAGTGGAGTTAATAGGGCCAGGTAGAGGTTCAAGTGCACAGGTGAGGTCAGTGTGTGGGTCCCAATTTTTTTAACTTTTTATGTTGGAAACATAACTAGGTTTTGGGTGCCAAACAGGCTGAATGAGATATTTCATCATTATTGAGTGATAGGAAATGAGTTATCGAGTGATGAGTGATGATTGATGATATTTCAGTGATGAGTGATGAGTGAGCATTTTTTTTCACCCAAACAGCCTCTAATGCTCTTATTTTAATTTTATTGTGACTGAGTTGTTATTGGACTAATGGTTCAAAAAAAAAATTATAATGGAAATGGTTAGAAATATTATATGCTAATATGTTACAAGCTTGACAACTTGATCTCTTCTCCGCCTCCCTCCTGATCCTCAAAGTACTTAGTGCATGGGGAGGTATCGTTAGTTCGTCACACTTATAAAGTCAGGTGGTAATAAAGGTTTACTTAGGGTCCGTTTGGTTGTAGGTGAAACAAGAACAATAGAAAACTAAGGAGATAAAAATGGAAATAAAACTGATTTTTATAGGTATTTAGTTGGAGAGAAGGAGAAGATGAAAAATTGGTAGGGTCCAGGTGTTTTCTCCCCTGGCCTACCAAAATTCTATCTCCCCAATTTGGGAAGAAAATAAAGGGAAGATGAATAGTTGTAGTCAATGACTAAACTACTCCTCCTCTGAGATGCTAAACCTACTAGTTTTTCCCCCTTTTGTTTTGTTCTTACGTGCTAGACTTGCTAGTTTTTTTTTTTTTTTTGCAATATTTTTCTGAGCGTTAGGTTCTTTGTTTTGCTTTTCTTTTGTTGTTGTTGTTGTTTTTTTTTTTTTTTTTTTTGGATTTAACCGCATGTGAATATTTTTTTTCTTTACTTTTTTTTTTACTAGGAATGATTTTTTTTAAATTAAATTTGGGTATTGCTTTTTTTTTTTTTTTGGTTGGCTATTTTCCACTTTTTTTTTAATTAGACATCATTTTTTTAATAAGAGCTTATGAGTAAATTTTTATAAATTTTTTTTTTAATCATTTTACGTTTTCACCCCAACCAAACACAAATTATGGAAACTATAATTTTTTTTTCTATTCTTCCTCTTTTTTTATCTTCCCAACCAGATAGACCATAAGTGTAAACTACTTAAAAATTTAAATACACTTATAATGCCTCACATGACAAAAACATGTACAAGATATATATAACATTCACTTTGAGCCACACATCGCAAATGTGGCATATAAGACAGAACTTATACATTAAAACAAAAGTTCATTGATGATTAAAGTAATTAAATTAGATAATGGAAAATCTATGTGTTTTTTAAACTTTTAGAATTATAAATTTTAATTGAAGCTGTGATTTCGCAACTTCTTTAAACTTGGGAATACAGTTCCACTTAATTATTTAATCGTTTCTCAAAAAAACTAATTATTTAATATTTTGCTAAAAAAAGTTAATTCTTTAATAAATTGCAGTGTGTCACGTGACAAAAGAAGAAGGAAAAAAACCCTATTAAAAAAGAAAAAAGATAACGGGTCTATTTGAATATCGCTTATGTAGGGTCACAAATTGTAGCCCACACCTAGATGAAAACAGGAGATGGGCCCAATAAGCCCAATACAATAAATTTGTAAGAAAGTGGGTCAAAGAATTGGGCTAATAGCGATCTTTACAACAGTTACTGAAGATTAAGTGCTAGGCCGAGGAGGCTAAAACACACACACAAGTTAAGATCTCGCGTCCGAGGAGTAAGTTTTGGATTAATTGATGGATTCGAGTTAGGTCCGAGGGGTATGCACTTAGATAGAATGCTTTTCTTTGGGTTATATTTTTCCCAGACGCTACAGTAGTTCTTTCTTGAGGTTTCTTCTATTTTTCTTTCCCTCCCTTTCTTCTGGAGGTCTTGCTCCATTATATAGTCCTTCATTGTTCGATCCTATCGTCCACTTGTCTGCCATCTAGCCTGGTACTTGAGTTTCCCACTTCTTCTCCCACAGCTTTTTGGTTTCCTGGGGGTAAAGATGATTTTAAATACTGTTCAGGGGTCTTCTCCACATAAATGCGGCCAGGAAAGCTGCTGTAATGTATTTAATGCGGTGGCAGCAGCTTTTGCTCAAGATATTTCTGCATCCTTATCCCTTCCACGTGCATTGACAATCTGTCTTCACCTCTGGAATTTCCTGGAAGCTGGACTAAAGGGAAGCCGAGGCCTCTTTCACCGACATATGCCAGACCCGAGGAGGGTATCCCTCTCGGATCAATATCCCTGGACACTTACGCGTTCTACTATTAGTTACAAGGGTTCCCTATAATTTCTTCTCCTCGGACTTATTGTTGATGAAAAGTTGTATCTGAGCCCACCTCATGGGCCCAGGTTTTTCCATCCCTACTATAAAAACCTCATGGCGTTACTTTCTGTTTCTTATCAGAGCTTGCAACTTCAGTGTTCATATCCAGGCATCCATCATTTTTCACAAGAAAGAGAGCTTGACGATCTTTCAGCGACCAGAGGAACAAACCGTGTTCATTCTCACGTAAATTTCGCCCTCCGACTTCCGTTGTATCCTCGGCTAACCTCCTCGGCTAACCACTCTACCTTATAGAGACTAACAATGGGTAGATTCGAGCGCTTAGTAAACACTCCGGCCATGACAGAGTTGTTCAAAGAAAAGTACCATATTCCCCCGGAGGTAGTGGTACGTCACTGCACCACAGAGGGAGTGGAGTTTGACCGGAAAGTAGGAGAGGTGGTCATCCCTATGATTGCCTTCATAGAAGGGGGGATGACCGTTCCCATGGGTAGGATTACACGGGACTATCTTCGCGCCCATAGGCTCTGCCCCCATCAGTGTGCCCACAACTTCTTTAGAGTCCTAGGGTCAATCGACGCTTTGGACCGGCATCTGGGGCTAGGATTGACGTGGCACGACGTTGCCCACCTATATGAAGGCCATATAGAGACTCGGGCAGGCTTTTACCTTAAGTCCCGTAGCAATGTGGTCAAACTAATATCCTGCCTCCCCAAATCTAACAAGGGGATGAAAGACGACTACTTAATCCTGTCGGGGTCTTGGAGCGACGGCTTGGCCTGCCCAACCAAGGCCGGGACACCAGGTGGAGCAACCTAGACTTAGGATCTCTAACTTTAACGTTGAGGAGTATTTTGATTCCTTTATGTTTATCTGCTTAGTAGTTTTATGTCAGTGTTACTATTATTATATTTTTTATAGCCGAGGCTTAACAATGTGATTTACTTGCTTTACAGATAAGTTCTTTACCAACCCGAAGCTCAGCCTGATCAACGTTCCAGCACTGAATTACCTGCTGAGATCAGAGATTTTTGTGAACGACGATGGGCGACTACGAGCAGTTCACCTCATTTTGGATTTCGAGCCTATCTCGAGGTCGTATTTAGACGTCGGCAACTCCATCCGAGCGGGAGACCACCGTTTGGCACGTATAGACGTGTCTCGGCCAAACTTCCTCGCCGGCTACGATCTTCCCCCAGTTGACCATCCCATTCCACAGGGAATTCCCCTTGCCGCCGAACCTCTGCGCGAAGTACTGCTTGGGGAGGCCATTCTCCGCGAAGGCACAGCCTCTTCTTCCTCTCTCGAACTAGAGATTGATAAGTTCAAGTTTGAAGAAGAAACAGTCTTCATTTCAGAGGCCGATGAGGGAGCGGACGAGCAGTCGTGCGTGCAAACTCCAGCTCAAGCGGTAACATACCTTGCCGATACAACTGACGAGGAGGAAGACATGGCTCCTCGGACTGGCCCTTCTTTGAAAGAGTTGATGAAGGGCAGGAACAAAGGGCCCTCTTCTCAAGATAAGGGCAAGTCCAAACAAGCTGCACACCCTCCCCCTCCTCCGCCCTAGGTGCCTGCAGACCTTGGGCTCAAACCAAACCCAGATCTGAGGAGGAAGAGGCCAGTGGAGCCCACCGAGGAGGGGGAGCTAGGCCCGTCAAAGGGCAATAAGCAGGCCAGACCTACTCATGAACGTCTGAGTAGGAGGGCCCATTCTGTGGAAAGCCGAGAGGAGCGCCCACCAGCCCAGGTTCGTCAGTCAACACGGACTTGGTCGCCGACGCTGGAGGTTGATGGTGGCCCCGTCTCAGTGGATGCTTCACTTAGGCATTTCCGCGGTGGCCATGCAGGCCGACTGGCTGATGCTTTGCTGCAGCCCCTTCTCCTACCTACTGACCTGGCGGCTTACAGGAGTTTCGATTATCCTGACTTACTCCTTTCCATGAAAAGGGATTTGGCGATGGTGAGTACAATTTTGTTTCTTTTTTGTTGCCTAATATTTTTTTTAAATCTAAGCCACTTTTTAATTTTCCATAACAGGTCACGCAACAAGTGTATGTGGCTGAGGAATGGGCGAAGCGCTTTCGTGATGAGACAAAAGCCGCCCACGAGGCCCGAGAGACTGTGGAGGACCATCTGAGTGTGCTAAGAACTCAACAAAAGCAGATGGCCGAGGAGGTGAAGAAGGCTAATCAGGAGAGGGCCAGCGCTGAGGCTGGATTAAAAACAACCGAGAAGCAGGCAGAGACTCTTCGCAGCGAACTACACCTCTGCGAAATCAACTTAGAAACGGAGAGGCAGATGGTGAAAAACCTGCGCGAAGAGCTCCGTAAGGCTAAGGAAGCTGCCCAGCTACAGAAGGAGGCAGCCGAGGCCGAAAAGCAAGCTTCTTATGCTCTGGGGGTTGAAGAGACTCAGAGCAGGTTGACTGAAGAGTTTGCCTCCGTCGCCAGGGACTACTGCGACATCACTTGGGAGAAAGCCCTTGACGCCGCTGGGGTCCCTGCCGACTCCATCCTCAGGAGGCCTGAGAGCGTGTACTATGAATCTGATATTCATCCGCTCCCAGATTCTGATCCTCCTCCTCTAGAGCAGCCAGCCCCAGTATCAGAAGCTCCTGCGACAAACCAAGCTGAGCCCTCCCAAAGTAATGCTCCAGATGCTGCCCCTCCGCAGTCTGAACAAGTAGCTGAGCACCAGGACCCCAACACGAAGACTTAGGCTGTTTTGTCTTAGTGTTGTTTTCTTCTTGTTGTTTTTTTTTTTATGCTTATTATTTTAAAGATTTGTATTACGTTTTAATCATTAATGAAGATATATATTCCCTTTGTTTTACGTGTTATGACAAGTAATAGTGAATCCTTCTGTTGCCATTTCATTTCATTTCATTTTTTTTTTGCGTCGTATGGATGACCAATTTGATTAAGGGGTTTTGGAAGTTGGATTATCATACTGGCGAAATAAATATAACTAAACAAGAAATTTGAGTCATGCATTCACATCTATATTTGAATGCTTAAAAAGGAAAATAGAACAAGTGTTAACTAACCCAGATCATCTGGTCCGAGGACTCATGCATGACTAGACTTAAGTTCAAACACTTTATAAAACCGTGAGGGTGTTAACTAACCCAGATCATCTGGTCCGAGGACTCGTGCATGACTGGATTTAAGTTTAAACACTTCATAGAACGGTGAGGGTGTTAACTAACCCAGATCATCTGGTCCGAGGACTCATGCATGACTGGATTTAAGTTTAAACACTTCATAGAACGGTGAGGGTGTTAACTAACCCAGATCATCTGGTCCGAGGACTCATGCATGACTGGATTTAAGTTTAAACACTTCATAGAACGGTGAGGGTGTTAACTAACCCAGATCATCTAGTCCGAGGACTCATGCATGATTGGATTTAAGTTTAAACACTTCATAGAACGGTGAGGGTGTTAACTAACCCAGATCATCTGGTCCGAGGACTCATGCATGATTGGATTTAAGTTTAAACACTTCATAGAACGGTGAGGGTGTTAACTAACCCAGATCATCTGGTCCGAGGACTCATGCATGACTGGATTTAAGTTTAAACACTTCATAGAACGGTGAGGGTGTTAACTAACCCAGATCATCTGGTCCGAGGACTCATGCATGATTGGATTTAAGTTTAAACACTTCATAGAACGGTGAGGGTGTTAACTAACCCAGATCATCTGGTCCGAGGACTCATGCATGATTGGATTTAAGTTTAAACACTTCATAGAACGGTGAGGGTGTTAACTAACCCAGATCATCTGGTCCGAGGACTCATGCATGACTGGATTTAAGTTTAAACACTTCATAGAACGGTGAGGGTGTTAACTAACCCAGATCATCTGGTCCGAGGACTCATGCATGATTGGATTTAAGTTTAAACACTTCATAGAACAGTGAGAGATACGAAAAGAGGTATACATATTTAACATAAAGAACGAATATTGATTAAATACAGTTTTATTAATAATAATACCTTTTCAAATTATTAACGTTCCAAGGGCGGGGTATTACAAGTCCGTCCAAGTCTTCCAAGAAATATGCTCCAATGCCAGCGTTGGAGGTGATGCGATATGGTCCTTCCCAATTCGGCCCTAGTTTTCCCCATGTAGAGTTCTTTGCCGAGCCAACGACTTTGCGCAGCACCAGGTCACCTGGGACCAAAGGCCTTGTCTTTGCATGGGCATCATAACCTCGCTTCAGCTTTTGTTGGTAATGAGCCAATTGAACCATTGCGTTTTCCCTTTTTTCATCAATCAAGTCCAGACCTCTTGCCAAGTTTTCATCGTTGTCTTTTGGATTGAATGAGCTCGTTCTCGTCGTTGGGAACCCGGATTCCAAGGGTATGACTGCTTCAGCTCCATAAGTCATTGAAAAAGGGGTCTCTCCAGTGGACCTACGAGGTGTGGTCCTGTACGTCCAGAGTACATGTGGGAGTTCTTCTACCCATCTGCCTTTCGCATCATCCAGTCTTTTCTTCAATCCATTTAATATGACCTTATTCACAGCTTCAGCCTGTCCATTCCCTTGAGGGTATGCCGGAGTAGAATATCTGTTAGTGATCCCCAATTCTCCACAGTAATTTCTGAACATCTTACTGTCAAACTGGAGTCCATTATCCGTAATGAGTACACGAGGGACACCGAATCGAGTAACAATGTTTTTCCAAACGAATCTTTTCGCATCCGCATCTCGGATATTGGCTAGAGGCTCTGCTTCAACCCACTTTGTGAAATAGTCCGTGCCGACTATGAGATATTTTTTGTTTCCTACAGCCTTAGGAAATGGTCCGACGATGTCCAAGCCCCATTGAGCGAATGGCCATGGGCTGGATATTGGATTGAGGACTCCTCCCGGTTGGTGTATATTCGGTGAATACCGTTGGCATTGATCACACTTTTTGACATATTCCAAAGCTTCTCTCTGCATATTCGGCCACCAATAACCCTGAGTAATGGCCCTATGCGCTAAGGACCTGCCTCCAGTGTGGCTTCCACAGATTCCCTCATGCATCTCTTCCAAGAGCAAATCCGTTTGATCGGGATGAACGCATAGCAGATAAGGCCTAGAGAAGGAACGCCTATATAGCTTGTCATCCTGCGACAGCCAATAGTTAGGAGCCTTCTTTCTTATTTTGTCGGCTTCAACTTTCTCCTCGGGTAGAATATCATCCTTTAAGAATTGCATGAAAGGATCCATCCAGCTTGGCCCCATTCTGACTTGATTGATCTGAACTATGTTTGCTATTGTCGAGGGTCGATGCAGGTCTTCAACGAGGATTGTGCGAGGCAAGTTTTGCGCCGAGGAAGTTGCGAGGGTGGCCAAAGAGTCCGCATGCGTGTTGCCACTTCTTGGGACATGCAGCAAGCTAAAGGATTCGAATTCCATCTGCATGATTTTCACTCGGCTAAGATAACCTCGCATTCTCTCGACTTTGGCTTCAAATTCGCCTTTGACCTGACCAACAATTAGCCTTGAATCCGAGAAGAGTTCAATGGACTTTCCTCCCATCCTTAGGACCATAGCCATACCTTCTAGTAGTGCTTCGTACTCTGCTTCGTTATTCGTGGCAGGAAAGCTTAACCTCAGTGACTTTTCAATAGTGATCATTTCTGAAGATGTCAGCACTAACCCAACTCCCGCTCCTTTTTGGTTTGATGCTCCGTCTACATGTACTTCCCAAGTCGGAGGGATACGCTTGGAGATACTACAGGCTAGTTTTACATCCCCTTCTTCTGATGCTAATAGACTATCCACTTCTGGTTCGGTGAACTCTGCCACCAGGTCGGCCAGCACCTGGCCCTTCACTGAGGTGCGAGGCATGTATTTGATGTCGAAAGCTCCCAGAATTGTGCCCCACTTGGCTATCCTTCCCGTGTAATCCGCACTTTTAAGGACGGCCTTTAATGGGAGTTGCGTAAGAACAATCACCGTGTGCGCTTGGAAATAGTGAGGCAGCTTACGGGTGCCAAGCACCACCGCCAAGATAGCCTTTTCCAGTGGAAGGTATCGCACCTCTGCCTCATGCAGTGATTTGCTCACGTAGTACACTGGCCGCTGTATGCCGTTATCAACCCTTATCAACACTAGACTTACTGCATAGGAGGCCACTGCAATGTAAGCAAAAAGAACCTCATCTGGCTCGGGACTCGACATGACCGGCGGCCGAGCGAGATAGTCTTTAAGTTGTTGAAAGGCTTCGTCACATTCCGTCGACCATTCAAAGCTTTTCCATTTATTGATCAACAGGAAAAAGGGTTGGCACCTGTCCGCTGACCGAGATATGAATCTATTCAGAGCAGCGGCCATTCCGGTTAGTTTTTGCACCTCTTTTGGGTTCCGAGGAGTTCGCATACTGGTGATGGCCTTAATTTGGTCGGAATTGACTTCAATTCCCCTATGAGTGACCATATAACCCAAGAATTTGCCTGAGCCAACACCAAACGAACATTTGGAGGCATTCAAGCGTAGTTTATGGCTTCTGAGAATTTCGAAGACGACTCGAAGATCCTCTAGGTGTTCAGATGCTCTTTTGCTTTTCACCACCATGTCATCTATGTAAATCTCCATATTTCTTCCCAATAATGGTTCAAACATCCTCGTCATCATCCTCTGATAAGTGGAGCCTGCGTTCTTCAAACCAAAAGGCATCACCTTGTAGTGGTAGTTTCCTACTGGCGTGACAAAAGCAGTTTTTTCCTGATCGTCCAATGCTAAAGGTATCTGATGATAACCCTGGAAAGCGTCCAAGAAACTCATCCGAGGATGGCCGACTGTGGCGTCTACCAGCTGATCAATTTTGGGCATGGGGAATGGATCTTTTGGGCAGGCTTTATTTAGATTTGTGAAATCAACACATACTCGCCACTTCCCAATCTTTTTCTTGACCACCACCGTGTTTGCCAACCACTCGGGGTAGAAGATCTCTTTGATAGCCCCTGCCTTCTTTAGCTTCGTCACTTCCTGACGGACTGCTTCTGCATGCTCTTTAGATGGCCGACGAGGGAGCTGCTTCTTGGGGGTCATTGCTGGATTAACATTCAAATGGTGACAAATGAAGTCTGGGTCTACCCCTGGAGCCTCATAAGCACTCCATGCAAAGACGTCTATGTTTTGTTTGAGGAACTCTACCAATTCCTCCTTTTCCAACTGGGGTAGTTGAGATCCGACTTGAAATAATTTCTCAGGGTCATCTCCTATTGTGACTTTTACAAGATCTTCACATTTCGCTTCCTCGGATAACCCATCTTGGGGCAGCATTGAGGATTTTAATTGCTATAATTCTTCTTTTTGAGCCTCAGATTCTGCTTCAGGCTTATGTCGGATAGCTGCTATCATGCATTGCCTCGCCATGGTCTGATCACCCAGTATCTCTTCTATCTTACCTCCAGAGGGGTATTTAATCTTCTGATGCAGGGTGGAAGAGACTGCTCCCAAAGTATGAAGCCAAGGCCTCGCAACAATTGCTGTATAAGGGGAGTAGGCATCCACCACTATAAAATCGACCTCTACTATCTCCGCTCCGGTTTGTACTGGCAGTCTGACTTGCCCTTTCGGGATAATAATCTTCCCTTCAAAGCTTACTAAGGGGGAGTTATAAGGTGTCAAGTCTTCAGCCCTTAGGTTCAGCCCCTTGAAGAGGTCAGGGTACATGATCTCGGCTGCACTGCCTTGATCCACCATTACCCTCTTTACATCGTAGCCTCCAATTCGGAGGGTAATTACTAAAGCATCGTCATGTGGTTGAACAGTTCCGATCTTGTCTTCGTCCGAGAATCCCATGACCAGGGACCGGCTCGATTTGGCTCTCTTCGGCTCGTGAGAGTCATCCTCAGGGTACAGACGAGCCACCGACATTACTCTGGAGGGGCATGACCCTGTTCTGCCAGGTGCCGCAAAGATGACATTAATAGTTCCAATTGGAGGTCTCGGAGGATTCTCCCTTTCTGATCGAGTATCCGCATGGCTACCCAGATTATTGGAATGATGCAACAGCTGTTTCAATCTGCCCTCCCGGACAAGCTGGTCCAGGTGATCCCATAAGCTTCTACAATCCTCAGTGGTATGACCGTGGTCTCTATGATATTGACAATAGAGGTTCCGGTTTCTCTTTTCTGGGTTTCCCATCATCTTATTGGGTCACTTGAAGAAGGGTTCGTTTTTTATCTTTTCCAGGACTTGGTGCACAGGCTCTCGGAATACAGCTCCTACTATTTGGCTGTTACTGGATATCTGCTGCTCGGCATAATCCCTTTTCGGCCGGTTATTATTGTACCTGTCCGGCCTAAACTCTCTTCTTTCTTGAGGGACAAGCTTATCTTTCCCTTTTCCTTGTTGCTGCTGTTGTTGATCATCTTCTATCCTTTTATATTTATCCACCCTATCCATTAATTGTTGCAAGCTGGTGACCGGTTTCCCTCAGGGACTTCCTCAGACCATGATCGGAGGGAAGACCGACCTTGAAGGTTCTGACAGCGACCTCATCAAAATCTCCGTCAATCTCGTTAAACATCTCCCAATACCTCTCGGCATATGACCTCACAGACTCCCCTTCCCTCATTGTCATGGACAGCAGGGAATCAAGGGGTTGAGGAACTCTGCTGCATGTAACAAACCGGGAGCAGAATGATTGAGTGAGCTTCTTAAAGGAGCCGATGGAGTCAGTCTTCAACCCATCGAACCATCTCATCGGCATCGGTCCTAGGCTAGAGGGAAATACTCTACACAATAAAGCCTCGTCTTGAGAGTAAACTGCCATCTTTTGTCTGAATTGGCTCATGTGTTCTACAGGATCGGTACGTCCGTTGTACATAGAGAACGTAGGCTGATGAAAACGTCTGGGAAGCTTTGCCTTTTCTATTCCCCTAGTAAAGGGGGACTTAGAAATTTGGGTCAGAGCCTTCTTCATGTCTTTGGTCCCCACTCCCCTTCTAGACGAACTTTTTCTCCTTCTCTTGTGAGAATGCTCTTCTTCATAGGAATAGGATTCACTGGGGGGAGTTTCTGAAGAATCCCTGTAACTGTCCTCCCCTTCACTGTTGGAGGAGACATCAGAACTTGAAGGGGTGTGATTTCGTTGTGCTCGACGAAGCTTCTTTTTCAATCCTTCTATTTCACGCTGCAAGTCCTTTTCATCAGCGTGCCCTTGCACCAGATGGCTCTTTCGTCGATAGCCGCTCTTCCCAGCATGGATCGTTCGCGAACTACCCTCACGCTGGTTATCTACGTGGTTCTCCCGTTCAAGATTATGGAGTTCATCTTGCTGACTGACGTTTACTGACTCTGCATAGGGCGGACTAGCCTGTTGCGGTCCTGAACCTGCCATAACTGCCGTAACTTTCTACTAGCGCTAATTCTTTCCCACAGACGGCGCCAATTGTAGGGTCACAAATTGTAGCCCACACCTAGATGAAAACAGGAGATGGGCCCAATAAGCCCAATACAATAAATTTGTAAGAGAGTGGGTCAAAGAATTGGGCTAATAGCGATCTTTAGAACAGTTACTGAAGATTAAGTGCTAGGCCGAGGAGGCTAAAACACACACACAAGTTAAGATCTCGCGTCCGAGGAGTAAGTTTTGGATTAATTGATGGATTCGAGTTAGGTCCGAGGGGTATGCACTTAGATAGAATGCTTTTCTTTGGGTTATATTTTTCCCAGACGCTACAGTAGTTCTTTCTTGAGGTTTCTTCTATTTTTCTTTCCCTCCCTTTCTTCTGGAGGTCTTGCTCCATTATATAGTCCTTCATTGTTCGATCCTATCGTCCACTTGTCTGCCATCTAGCCTGGTACTTGAGTTTCCCACTTCTTCTCCCACAGCTTTTTGGTTTCCTGGGGGTAAAGATGATTTTAAACACTGTTCAGGGGTCTTCTCCACATAAATGCGGCCAGGAAAGCTGCTGTAATGTATTTAATGCGGTGGCAGCAGCTTTTGCTCAAGATATTTCTGCATCCTTATCCCTTCCACGTGCATTGACAATCTGTCTTCACCTCTGGAATTTCCTGGAAGCTGGACTAAAGGGAAGCCGATGCCTCTTTCACCGACATATGCCAGACCCGAGGAGGGTATCCCTCTCGGATCAATATCCCTGGACACTTACGCGTTCTACTATTAGTTACAGGGGTTCCCTATAATTTCTATTCCTCGGACTTATTGTTGATGAAAAGTTGTATCTGAGCCCACCTCATGGGCCCAGGTTTTACTCCCCCACAGCTTATTTGCTGAAAACTGAAAACTTATTACTGAAAACACTGTAACAAAATAATTTTTAAATATAAATAGTGCCATATAGGGCCAAATAAAATATATAATCTGCGTTTATCTTGAAGTTGGCTGAAACGTGCACGATTGCCGTGGGATCCACCTTTCAAATGCCAAACACAGAACGCCAGCTAAGAAGTGCAATCCAAACTCATTCAACATGTACTTAACACAACTATAACACACACACACATGATTGAGGTAGTTTAATGGCCATACCCAAAAAATGATAATTATCCAAGCCAGTTTAAGAATAAAAAATAATAATAATATATAAACACACACACAAAATAAGTAGTTAGGTCGAGAAGCACGTGCTAGTAGACCTGCATGATAGCAACCAACATTTTTTAAGAAAAAAATTAAGAAAAAGAACAAGTATTTATTGTAATTTTATGGTTTATACAATATGCGTGCCCAATTACAATGGTTTTGAAGAATTTTTTTATTAATCATTTTTAAAAACCCACTATTTTCTTAACCTTTAGAAGTTAATATTACTTTAATGGGAAGAGTATATTGAGGTTATTATTGACAAAAAAAAAAGGAAAAGAAAAAAAAATCTAAATGCACATTTTAGTGATAAGAATTAATGTGGAGAGGAGATAACTCCTTGAAACTTTAATAAAAGTCATCAAGTTTCAGTGATTTCGTGAGGATATGGGCAAATGAGCATGTGGGAGACTTTTAAAGGAAGATTTTAGTGTGACTTATTGGTTTGGTTGAATAGAAGAGCGAATAGGCTTGTAGTTGACTAGTTTTTATGCACGCGCAAAAGTTTTTCTATTCTTTAAAAAAAAAAAAATAATAATAATAATAATAAGCAGTAACTGTTTTTTTTAACATGTGTTTGAAAGTGGTATAATGATATAGAGAAAAGATTGGGTAGGAAAAATAAGATGAACTTGAGGGAAAAGAAATCTAAATTTTAGAAGTTCTTCTAGTTAAAAAAAATGGTGGTATTTTATTTGGATGAAAAAGGAATAAAAATAAAATGGTTAAATTTTAGGGAATAAAAAAATGAATGTGAAGGGAAAAAATATCTAAACATTAGGAGTTCTCTTTTTGAATTTTAAAAAGATAGTAGTTGTGCTGCTGTGGTTGTTATAGAAAGTACAGATAGATTGGTTACTTGTTTGACATTTATGACCTTATTTTTAAGAAATGTTACACTTTATTAATGAGAACATTTTTGAACAAGATAAAAGTTCAGTTCAAAAAAAGGAATCCTTTTATATATAGTATAAAAAATTAGAGACATGATAGTGGGTTTGATGGGCTTAAGAGGGCAATGGAAAATTGGTTGTGGTGTTGTGAACAAATTATCTTGTGAGATAGACTTTTGGAGAGTCTCCTTCATAACATGAGAGTTTCACAAGTGTGTAGGGCCTGCCAAATATAAGAGGGCACCACCACATAAGCTGAACTCTTGTTAGTAGTGTGCTTGGGCTCAATGCTTAGCCGACTCTATGCTATAAGCGAATGAGGCAGTAAATCAACAACATTAATATGTGTGAAAGTTTTGTCAAATATATATATAATTTTTTTTTTTTTTGGTGTTTACAGGCTTTCTATTTAAATATATTAAGCCACCTGTAGCTCAGTTAGACATGGCAAATGGGCGGGTCGAGTTTGAGTCGAGTCAATCGGGTTGCAAGTAAAAAATGGGTCATTTTAAGTGAGTTAAAAATAGGTTCGGGTCAATCGGGTTGCGGGTCAAGTCGGGTTGACCCATATTTTTCACATGAATTTTTTTTTTTTTTTAATAAAGAAAACAACATGTATTTGCCATCTGAAAAGTCATGCAATAAATTACTTGATGTAAAATGCATTACTTTGAATTCACCACTTATATCAAGAATAAACTTAGTTAAACTTATTAATACTTATTTAATAATTTTAAAATTATACAATCCCAACATTGCTAACTAAAACAAAACAACACAAAGATAAGTAAAACAAATACACAAGTTTTATTTCTACACAATATCAACGTCTCAAAATATAAAACAAAATTACAAATTACTTATTGGATAAATCATTTGACAAAGAATAAAAACATATAAGAAATTTACAATATTAAAAATTAATTTTATAATCTATTATCAATTATGGTTGACACTCTATTTCAATTTAAGAACAATTATTAAAGTTTGATTGTTTACTTATTTATATATGGTCTCTTTTATGAATATCATATTATTGTTGAGCAACACACACTCTAGAAAATATTATAATTTACTTTGGAAAACTGTTTATTTTGGACATAAATTGTTAAAAAATAAGTCTAAGCATTCATAATTTATGCTAATTTGATAATTTGCTTCGCTATTTTCACACTTATGAATGTTTCTCACACATGTTTACAATTTTAAATCTATATTTTTAACTCTACTGTAACCAGATTATATTGACATGTATTTTGCTATTTGATATCTAAAAATCTTTACTCATTACAGAATGCTCAACTATTCATCTTTTAATTCATTTGCATGTAGTTATGTAAATGTCTCAATTGTTTACTCAAAGTTCACAACAAACAATTCAATCAATATTGTCTTTATTTTATTTTATTTTGTTACCAAAAAAAAGTTTTAAAAGATTGTTTTGGTTGCGGGTCGGGTTTAACCACAAAAAAACGGGTCGGGTCACGGGTCAACCCATTTTTGTTTCAGGTCAAAAAATGGGTTCGGGTCGGGTTAGAAACACTACAAAAAATGTGAGCTTTAGCTGCGTTTTTTTAAGTGGCGTTTACAAAAACGTGGCTATAGAGTGGCTTTGAGCTGCATTTGGCAAAAGCGCAGCTACACCAGTCGCGTTTACCAAACGCAGCCCAAAGATTAGCTCTATAGCCGCATTTTTTGATGTTTGAGTTGCGTTGTTGGGCTTAGGCCGTGTTTTAAAAATGCGGCTATAGACCCATCCGATTTTTTTTTTTTTTTTAATTTTTATAAATATGTCCTAAAGCCACATTTTAAAAAACGCAGCCATAGACATACCTAGAGCTACGTTTATGAGAAATGCAGCTATATTAAAATTTTGGCCCGTTTTGCTATGTCTAAGCTCAGTGCAATTGGATAAAACCGAGGGACCACTTTGTAAACAATGTCAACCATGAAGAAAGAAAATTAAAATTTTGAAACTTGATGGACTTCATTGAAAAATACCTCCAAACTTGTTTTTTTAGGGTGAAAAATACCTCCAAACTTAATCAGAAGAATATGTAATTTAGTCATTTCTTTATTCATTATATCTACTGTCGTCATTTGAATACAATTTTAAAAGAGAAAAAATTAAAAAGGTTTAAGCAACATGATCCTCCTGCGATTGTCGCCTAATTAGCATTGGATTTGGAATTAAAATGAAAAAAATAAATGTTATTTGAGAATTTGTAAGGGGGAAAAAAATCTCGTAAGTTTGCTAAGAATTAGGAATAAAGTTACAAAAAAATCTTGTTAAGTGGTATTGATTGGTCTCTTTAGCCAAAAAAAAAAGTGGTATTGATTGGTCTCCTTTACAAGGAAAACCATGGTTTAAAGTTTAAACCCTTATCCCCACTAGTTATAATTAATAGAATTATTAAAAATAAATAATAAAATTCACTTACACGTTATTTATGTTTAAACACAACTTAAGCCTACCATGTTTTTTTTTTGTTTTTTTTTTTTGAATAATTATAAAAGAACCTTCCCTTAAATATAAAAAAAAAAAAAAAAAAAAAATATATATATATATATATATATATAAAACATTGTATTTTCAAATATCAATTGAAATTTTGATATTTTAGAAAAAAACCTTATTCATGTAGGTTGCAAAATTACACTCATAAAGCTATTGGTAATTGTGATATATTGGTTCTAATTACAATTTGTTACAACTTTACTCAATAAAATAAATATTATTACATATTTTGAAAATCTAACTGTTGAACTGCATGTTTTTTACGCTCTTAATGCACATATCAAATTTTGTGTTAATCATATATTATTTTACTATATGCTCTATAAGTTTATATTTTATGCATAATTTTAAATTATAAAAGCTTGCAATTAAATTTTTTTTTTTTGAATTGTAAATAATTTATTAATGACATAACTATTGATTTTTAATTTTCTAGAAATTTTGCAAACATGGAAGATATAAGAAGAAGATGTAATCTAATGATAGTTTGTCAAAATTCATCTCCAATAAAAAGTTACTGAGTAAGGTTGTAGTCTAAGACTATAACTAATTTTGTAGCTAAACTCTATCCTAAGAGGTATTCAAGTAATGAAAAGAAATGAATGAGTGGAATATAAATTTTTTTTTTTAAGGGAAGGGTAGTGTAGGGGTATTAAGCCCAGGAGTTCATTATCTACGTATATATTGAGCCTGAGGCCCAACCCAATGACGTGAAGTTGTCTGAGGAAGAGTAGACATCGCCAGGGAAGTTCGTGTTAATAAATGAAGAATTTAGTTTTGATCATAAGAGCCCATGAAGGTGGTCCGAGGATGAATGCATCATCGGATAACCAAAGCCAAGGTCAACAGGGTGATCTACCGTCCAGGGAAACGCTCCATGAAATTCTGTTAATACGGATAAGCATTATAGAAACATAGGACAGAAGGGAATCCTAAAATATCTAAGGAGAAAACTATTACCACCGCATTAAATGCTCTGCAGCTAACTCTCTGACCGCATTAATGTGGAAGTGATACTTGAACAGTGGTTTTCAGCCTTACAGCTATTACACAAAGATTTCAGGAAGGTGCTGATGGGACAAATATCAACACTAACCTGCACATGGATGGTAGGGATGAAAGGGGAAGACAATATAAAAGAGGAAGGAAACAACAGGAGATGGGGATCGAGAAATCAAGAGAGAAACATTGTAGCAATCAAGAATCAAATTTGTAATCAAACTTGTGAGAAATACATAAAAACTGATCTCCTCGGACTGTACCGATGACGATTTTCTTTAGTTTAAATCAATCTAGCTACATGTTCTTGTCATTTGAATCAACATTATTTGTTGTCTAATTCATTTTAGTCCAATTTTCCAAGCCACTCTTTAGAAATTCATTGTTTTGGGCTTTTTGAACCTAAGCCCATCCATCCTTTGGGCTAGGGACTCAAATCTAGTCCTTACAATTGGCCCCATCTGTGGGAATTTGGTGTTATAGTGAGTTTGACGTCCAACTATGGTAGGTTCAGTTTTACATCAGGCAGAATTTAGGGGGTCTCAACGAGAAGATCATTTTGTCAACCTCGAGCGAAGAAGGGACTGGGAGGGGAGTATGCATACTACCCATACTGGTGGGAGCCATTCTAGGGGTGGTAGCCACCTCTCTCACGAGAAAAATACCAAAGTCATGCAGCTGGAAATTGATCACTTGAAGAGAAGCTTACACCATGAACGGCGAAAGCGAGCTCCTTCCAAATCTGATTTCTCTTCCGACGATGAAAAAGATAGTAACTATAGGCACAGATCAAGGACCCCTCCCAGTGAATCTTTCTCGTATGATGGGGACTACCATCATGAACGCAGTAGTAGAAATTCATCTTCGAGAGGCCTGGGAAATGATGCTATGAGCAAAGCACCAACCAAATTTCCATATCACCTTTCACGCACAGGATTGAGGGAGAGAGACTTTCTCGGCGGTTTACTCAACCCATGTTCACCATGTATAATGGTCGAACTGACCCTGTGGAGCATGTTAGCCACTTTAATCAAAGAACGGTTGTGCACTCCAAGAACGAGACCTTGATGTACAAGGTATTCCCATCCAGCTTGGGGCCGATGGCGATGAGGTAGTTTGATGGTTTGGGTGTAGGTTCCATTAATTCCTTTAAGGAACTCACTCAAGCGTTTGGATCTCGCTTTATTACATGCAGCAGGGTTCCTCAGCCCTTAGATTCCTTGTTGTCCCTGTCCATGAGAGAAAAGGAGACCTTGAAAATGTATTAAGACATATACTGGGAGATGTTCAATGAGATAGATGGTGACTTTGACGATGTTGTCATCAGGACTTTCAAGGTCGGCCTACCTGCTGAGCATGGCTTAAGGAAGTCTTTGACTGGGAAACCTGTTACTAGTGTACGCCAGCTTATGGATCGGATTGATAAGTATAAGAGGGTTGAGGAGGACCAACAACAAGGTAAGGGAAAAGGTAAGGTTATCCCTCAGGAGATGAGGGATTTTAAGTCGGATCATTGCAACAATAATAGACCCCGGAGGGATTTTACTGGGCAATCTGGGCCTACAACTTCTTAAATGGTGAGCACGGTATTTCGGGAACCAGTACATCAGGTCCTAGAGAAGATCAAGAATAAGCCATACTTCAAATGGCCAAACAAAATGGGAGGAGACCCCATGAGGCACAACCAAAGTCTTCATTGCCAATACCATCAGGAGCGGGGACATACCACCGAGGACTGCAGAACTTTGTGGAACCATCTGGAGTAACTGGTCAGAGAGGGAAGGTTACAATAATTTTTGTATTGGTCCAACGGACAAGGAGACTAATCAAGGTCAAAGGCTTAGGGGAACGCTTCTTCAAGGCCCCCGTTAGGCACAATTAATGTCATCTTTGCTGCACTTGGGAGGACTGGTTCTCATCATTCCAGGGTGATGTCCATAGCTCAGCTTTTAGCTGAGGAGTCTAATTCTGAGCCGAAGAGGGCTAAAGTGGAGATCCCACTAGCACTGAGTTTTTCAAACAAAAATAAGATGAAAACCATCCAGCCACACGATGATACTTTGGTGGTCACCTTTAGAATATGAGGGTACGATGTGAAGAGGGTGATGGTAGACCAGGGCAGTGGTGTAGAGATTATGTACCCTGATTTGTACAGAGGGTTGAACTTAAAGTCTGAGGATCTGATAGCTTATGATTCACCTCTGATGAGCTTTGATAGGAAAGTTGTCATCCCAAGGGGTTAGATTAGGTTACCCATGTAGGCAGGGTTAGAGGTGGTTGAAGTGGACTTCATTATAGTGGATGCATACTCTCCCTACACGGCCATTGTGGTCAGACCCTGGCTTCATGCCCTAAGGGCCAACTTGTCTACTTTGCATTTGAAAGTGAAGTATCCATCAGGGGACCAGATTAAGGAGCTTGTAGGGAGTCAGTCCATGGCTAGGCAGTGCCTCATGGCTACAATTATGCTTCAGCCCGTAGCTGAGTCCTCGGCCTCTGCAGAAAGGGGCTTATAGCAGTCAAAGTCTCCGGTGTTACCTATCGATAAGCTAGCCGAGGAGGCAAAATGTGAAGATCTAGAGAAAATTGTTGTGGGTGATGACCCGGAGAAGTGTTTTTTCAGGTTGGGGCTCAGCTACTTCCTCAGGAGAAAGAAGAGTTGTAGAGTTTCTCAAGAGGAACGTTCATGTGTTCGCATGGAATGCTTACAAAGCTTTGGGAGTGGATCTGAGCTTCATCTATCATCATTTGAACGTTAATCCGTCTGTCACCCCCAGAAAGCAACCACCTCGGCGCTCATCTAAGGATTATTCTGACGCTGTCAAAGACGAGTTGATAAAGCTAAAATAGGCTGGGGCTATTAAAAAGGTATTCTACCCTGAGTGGTTGGTCAATACTGTAGTTGTGAAGAAGAAAATTGGAAAATGGCGGGTATGCGTGGACTTCACAGATCTGAACAAAGCCTACCCAAAAGATCTTTTCCCTATGCCTCAGATAGACCAGCTGGTGGATGCCACTGCAAATCACCCTCGAATGAGCTTTTTGGACGCCTTTCAAGGCTACCACCAAATACCTTTAGCCTTGGAAGATCAGGAAAAAAACAGTTTTTGTCACTCCTATTGGAAACTACCATTACAAGGTGATGCATTTTGGATTGAAAAATGCAGGATCTACCTATCAGAGGATGATGATTAGGATGTTTGAACCACAACTAAGTAAGAATATTGAAGTATATATAGACGACATGGTAGTCAAGAGTAAGTTGGAATTTGAGCACGTTAACGACCTCAGGAATATCTTTGCGATCTTAAGGAGGCATAAGCTACGACTCAATGCTTCTAAGTGTTCTTTTGGGGTCGGATTAGGGAAGTTTTTGGGGTACGTGGTTACACACTACATAATTGAAGTTAACCCTGACCAGATTAAAACAATTAACAATCTACAGCCACCCCGGAATCCCAAAAAAGTCCAGAAGCTAACAGGGATGACCGCTGCTCTAAACCGATTCATCTCTCGGTCAGCGAATAGGTGTAGACCTTTTTTCCAATTGTTGAATTAGTGGAAGGAATTTGAATGAACCGAGGAATGTGTCCTGGCCTTCCAACAGTTGAAGGAATATCTTTCTTGGCCGCCAATTATGTCCAAACCCGAGGTGGAGAAAGTTTTGTTTGCTTATATTGTTGTGGCTTCCTATGCGGTAAGCCTGGTACTTGTACATGTTGATAGTGGTGTGCAGAGGCCGGTCTATTATATGAGTAAATCACTACATGAGGCCAAGGTCCGTTACCTACCCCTGGAGAAGGTCATTTTGGCAGTTGTGCATGCTACGCGCAAGCTTCCCTACTACTTTCAATCACACACGGTTGTTGTCCTGACCCAACTTCCGTTTAGATCTCTACTTCGGAGTGCTAATAACACAGGAAGGATTGCCAAGTGGGGTATGATCCTAGGGGCTTTTGATATCAAGTACAAGTCTCGCACCTCTATTAAGGGCCAGATTCTCACCGATCTGGTGGCCGAGTTTGCTAAAACCCCAATATAAAAGAAAGTAGAAAAGCAAGACATGGATGGAAAATCGGTTGATACAATCTCCTTATAAGAACCTTTATCCTAGAAGGTATACGTTGATGGTGCTGCGAACCAAAGAGGATTTGGATTGGGGCTAGTTCTGATATTTTCAGAGAAGATCATGATTGAGAAATCCTTGCGATTGGGCTTCTCAACCACAAATAATGAGGCTGAGTATGAAACTCTGTTAGTAGGGATGACTATGGTTCAGAAGATGGGTGAAAAAGTTGTGGAAATCTTCTCTGACTTAAGACTGGTCGAGGGCCAAGTTCAAGGAGAGTTGAAAGCTAGAGATCTCAGAATGTAGGAATATTTGAACTAGGTTAGACATTTATAGTCTGGATTTGAGTCTTTTAATTTATCGCAAATCCTTAGAAATAGAAATACACATGCCAACTCTTTTGCCATGCTGGCAACCTCCTCGACAAAGTTTACCTCGAGTGATTCTTGTGGAAGACTTGTGTAAGCTTACTAAAGTAGGGAGAAATGTGGTTCACATTCATCAGATTAGGGTGGGTCCTACCTGATGGACTTTATTGTGTTATTCCTTAAGGAAGATGTCTTGCCCGAGAGTAAATTCGAGGCTAATAAGGTACGGAGGAAGGCTTCTCGGTTTTGGTTGTTCGAGGACCAAAAGTTATACAAGAGATCTTTTTCTAACTCATATCTACTGTGCATACACCCTAAAGCCGTTGAGCTAATCTTAGAAGAATTACATAAAATGATTTGTGGAAGCCACACAGGGGGTAGATCTTTGTCTCACAGGGCCATCACTTAAGGATATTGGTGGCCAAACAAGCAAAGGGAAGTACAATAGTATGTGAAGAAGTGCGATCAATGCCAGAGATTTGCGCCAAACATTCATCAACTAGGAGGAGTCCTTAATCCTCTATCCAGCCCTTGACCTTTTGCTCAATGGGGCTTGGACATTGTAGGTCATTTCCCCAAGGCAATAGGGAATAAGAGATACTTATTGGTCGGCATGGATTACTTCACCAAGTGGGTTGAATCTAAACCATTGGCAAATATCAAGGACGTGGATGCCAAAAGATTTGTTTGGAAAAATATTATCACTCGGTTTGAAATTCCTCATACACTAATCTCGGACAATAGACTTCAATTTGATAGTAAGGCTTTTAGGAGGTATTACTGTGACCTGGGCATAACAAATAGATATTCCACCCCAGCATATTCACAAGGGAATGGACAAGCTGAAGTTGTCAATAAGGTCATAGTGAGTGGGTTTAAAAAGAGGCTAGATGACGCCAAGGGAAAATGGGTGGAAGAGTTGCCACACGTCCTTTGGACATACCGAACTACATCTCGTAGGTCCATTGAAGAGACGCCTTTTTCAATGACTTATGGAGTCGAGGCTATTATTCTTCTGGAGATTGGATTCCCAACACTGAGAACGAGTTCTTTCACTTCGAGCAACAATGATGGGCTATGGGAGAAGAGTTTAGACTTAATTGAAGAACGAAGAGAAAATGTCATGGTCCAATTGGCCTATTATCAACATAAGCTTAAGTAAGGGTATGATACAAACGTGAAGTTAAGGCCACTGGCACCTGGAGAATTGATGTTAAGAAATGTTTTGGGTACTGCCAAGAACCCAGCGTGGGGAAAATTAGGACCAAATTGGGAAGGGCCATACCGCATCACCTCGATGGCTGGAATAGGTGCTTATCATCTTGAAAACCTATATAAGAATGTTGTATTATACCCTTGGAATGTAAATAACCTGAAAATGTATTATTATTAATGAAAGTCTTCCTTGTCATGTTCCCATTTATTACATTACCTGTTAAGCTTCATGTTATTGATATTTCAAGTATTAAACATACCCTTAACTATGCCTGGCTCCTTGGATCACATGCTTTGGGTAAATTAATACTTCATGACATTTAAATATCAAATAGAACCTTGGTTATGTATGGCTCCTCGGACCACATACCTTGGGTAAATTGATATCATTTAATCATTTTTCTAAGTATTAAACAGAATCTTAGCTATGCCTGGCTCCTCGGACCATCTGCTTTGAATAAATTAATACTTCCTGACATCTATCTAAGTATTAAATAGAACCTTAGTTATGCCTGGCTCCCCGGACCACTTGGTTTGGGTAAATTAATATTTCTTAACATCTATCTAAGTATCAAACAGAACCTTGGTCATGCCTGGCTCCTCGGACCACGTACCTTGGGTAAATTGATATCTTTTAGTCATCCATCTAAATATCAAATAGAACCTTAACTATGTCTGGTTCCTCGAACCACATACTTTGGGTAAATTAATATTTCCTATCATTTTACCAAATGTTAGGGCAAAGGCTTAGTTATTTCAGACTCCTTGAACCACATACTAAGGTAAATTATTACTTCTTATTGAGTACTTGAATGTCAAAAACGATCAGCCACTCTAAACAGCCATGATTTTCACTCTGAAAGCAGGATCAAATGGATGCTTATGAGTATCACTTAAAGCATTTACAGGCATACCTATATTTGTGTAAGAATTGGTTATCCCTCTGATCCTTTAAACTTGCTAATGAGTAGGATACAAAGTAAGTTTAAGCCTGTATGTATGCTACATTACTATATATATCCTTAAAAGTTAAAATTATGCTTTACCGAGGTGATGGACTTAGTAGATTTAACATGTCTTGCTACTGATCATGTAATATGTGAGAGTTATGCTGCCATTTATGCAGATTGGAAATTCAAGATATACCTCATTATCACTTTTTTTCTCAAGTGTTGAATCAAACAAAGTTTAAGTTTGGATCAGTATTAGCATCAAAATCATAAGGGAAAGATTTGCAATTTTCATTAATATTGAACTTCCAAAAAAGGCAAGTAGATTAAAAAAGCTTGACATAATTACGAAGCTTAGAAACAAAAAAAAAAGGGGAAGGGGGGGGGGGGGGGGAAGGACAACCTATTGCTTCATTTTTATTACAAGTTTATCTTTTAGGTTCTTGGGAGGTTGAGTAGATGCTGCCGTGGTGGACATTTGGGCCTTGCCTTTGGGATCCTCCTTTGGGGGTATGGGAAGAGTGGCCAGCACCAGCTCCATGCTTTGAGAAGCCTCTTTTTCCTTTGAGGGGATTTTTGGGGCAACTGGAGGTAAGGCAACACTTTGGATTACTTCTTTATTGATGTCTCCTAACTTTGCAGTGTCCTCGGCATGCTCTGCTTCCTTGGAAGAAGTATTGGCTGCAGGAAGAGTTTTGGACGGGCTAGCTTGACTTTCACCTGCCTACGAGAAGACCAGGTCGGCCTTAGAGCCCGAGGAACCTGAGGTACATATGGCTGGGGGGTAATACATGTTTTCTGCCCTCCTAAGAATAGAAGAGACCTCAACCCCAGCTTGGTTGAGGGCCTCATCCCACACTTGGGAGCAGTAGTGTCTGCATACCCCCACGACCTCAACCCTTAAGGTCTACTCGGTCTCGGCCACTCCTATGTTTTAGCCGTTCTGCTTGGCTTGATCTTGAGCTTTCTCTGTGTCCTCTAACTTCTTCTTGAGGGCAATAATTTGTTCTTTGGAGGTGGCCAACTATTCCTCAGCTTGACGGAGGAGTACCCTTTGACCCTCAGCTTGCCTCTCCACCACGTCCAAAGCAGCCTTGGCGCTCTTCTTGGCATGGTCGGCCTTTGCTAACTTAGCCATGAGGTCTTGAGACTTCTTATTCGCTATCTCAAAGGCCTTCACAGTGGCAATGCGCCTACCCTCCTCATCCTTGGCTAGCCTGTGAGAGCTAATAACTATCTCCTCGGCTTTGTGGGTAGCCTGGATAGCCCATAAAAATAAAAAGACAACAGACAAATAAACAACAGCAACAACAAACAGTGATGAGGAGATATGTGAGTAAAAAAAGTCAAAGGTGAGAATATGTATAAGAAACATTAATGTTATGAAAGTAAAGTGGCAAAAGTTGATAATAGGCTTACTTATGCCAAATCCCTCTTCAGACTGAGGAACACTTCATGTTTCCTTATAGTCCTCAACTCGAACATATTTACAGGTAGCAACAGGGCCTGCTCCAATGCGTTTGCAACATACCCCGCCTTCTCTTGTTAGGAATTCCTTATGGATGCATCAGAGAGAAGGGGAGCTCCATCCAGAATAAGGGGAGGGGCCCAAACAGGAACCCCAACCTAGGTTTCAGCTCTTTTTTCCACCAGGTTTTACTTTGTCCTAGGTTGTTTGGCCCCCTTTTGAAGCTCGGTATCCTTAGGAAGAGGACGTTTGCCTCATTTCCCCAAATATTGACTTCATTGATCCCTTTTCCTTTTGTGATCGGCGGGATCAACTCAGAGAGGTTGAGTAGGGGGGGGGAGGTGGGAGTTCAGCTTAGGCATTCTTCTCGGGCACCTTGCTCCCCGAGGTAGACTCCATCACGTCCAAGAGGCCGGTCCTCGGCTTTCTTTGTATTCCCATGATGTCTGGAACAGGGCAGGCTTCTCGTATTTGGCTTTCTTCAGCTAGAGACTCTAATTGGTTGAACACCTTGAAGTTGTCCTCAAAGTTGGACATTTCAACTATTTCTCCCTCTTCTTCTTCTTCTTCTTCTTCCTCATTTTCCTTAACAATAGGACCAGAAGAGGAAGCCTCTACCGTGGGAATGCCTTCTGGTATGGGGTTGGTGGTAAGGACACCCTCTGGTATTGGATCGAAAATAAGGAAACCCGTCGTGGCTACATTTATCTGATGAAGACACGGGTCCCGTGCCTCAATGACGCACTTCGGCACTTGAAAAGTCTTGGATATGGGGGTGTAGCTGAGAATAATGTTTGTTGTACTAAGTTGGCCGTCCGTGCGTATGAACACCTCGGCCTTCAAGATCTTGTCCAAACTCGACTAGTTCACGAGATTGAAGTTAGGCACAACAGAGTTCTTATCTACAGAACCATGAAGAGAAATAGAAAAATATCGTTAGCAAAAGTAGAGCCAATCAAAGGAAAATTCACATACAATTATTCGAACCTAGACCTAAGACCCCATCTGGTTTCCCCTCTCTTGTTGGGCTTGGAAGGCCATCATACCACTCCCCTGATACAATCAAGTAGTCTTTATTTAGGCCTTTATTGGAATTGGGGAGGCATTAGATAAGCCTAACCTCAGGGTACCTAGACTTAAGGTAATACCCCTGCCCCGTTAAGTGATGGAGGTTGTAAACCCAATTGACATCGTGGTGTGTGAGGTTTAAGCCCATCCTCTCCTTAAGGGCATCTACACAACCTAAGATCCTGAACATATTGGGTGCACACTAGGTGGGAGCTAACCTATGGGCCCTAAGGTAGTCCCTGGTAACAGTACCCATAGGGACTGTCATCCCTCCTTCTATGAAGGCAATCATCGAGATTACTATCTCTCCCTCTTACCTGTCTTTGTGCCATTGCCCCTCTTTACAATACCTAATGCCTACTCTTTGAGGGATTCTATACCGAGCCCTAAAGTTCTCTATTCCCTCCTCGGAGTCCACCGAACTCTTGAATCTACCAATTTCTAGAAACGTGTGGAGGAACTAAGAAGATTGAGAGAAGAAAATGGGGCCGAGGAAAAGAAAAGTATAGAGAAAAGAAAAGTGTATGGAAGAAAATTATAGAGAAAAGAAAAGTGTATGGAAAAACAAAGTATAAAGGTTTGTGAAGACTTACAGAAAGGAGAAAAATATCCATGGATGGGCTTTCGGTATTTGTAAGGCACGAGTGAGTTGGGAAGGTTGGCAAGTTCAGTGTATGTGCGCTAGAGCTAAATGAATGCTAAAGTGAGATGAGTGATTGATTTGAGTGATATTTATAACAAAGAGAAAGCTATAGGGCGGGAAAATTCCCGCCCAAGTCTCAATAGAATCCTCAGCCGTTAAATCCGCATCGTGCCATAGAACGTGGGGGACAAGGAGCCATAAAAATTTAATGAAGAGCGTGTCTTGCATGCCGAAACATCAGGAGCGTGTCTTGGGTAGTTAAAAAAGTGTCTACACAGGCAAAAGTGATGTGTGATGAGCACGGACTAGCTAGGGTGATGTCGAGATCCTCATTTCTTCCTGAGGAACCAGAAATAAGAATCTCAAGGGGCTATTATAGGGGTATTGGGCCTAAGAGCTCATTATCTACGTATATATTGGGCCTAGGGCCCAACCTGAGGACGTGAAGTTATCCGAGGAGGAGTAGACATTGCTAGGGAAGTTTGTGTTAATAAATGAAGAATTTAGTTTTGATCATAAGAGCCTATGAAGGTGGTTTAAGGATGAATGCATCCTTGGATACCCAAAGCCAAGGTTAGCAGGGTGATCTGCTATCCAAAGGAACGCTCCATGAAATTCTATTGATACAGATAAGCATTACAGAAACATAGGACTGGGGGGAATCCTAAAATATCTAAGGAGAAAGTTGCTACCACCGCATTAAATGCTTTGTAGTTAATTCTCTGGTTGCATTAATATGGAAGTAATACTTGAACAGTGATCTTCAGCCTTACAGCTACTACACAAAGACTTCAGGAAGGTACTGATGGGACAAGTATCAACACCAACTATCTAGCCTGCACGTGGAGAGTAGGGATAAAAGGGGAAGACAGTATAAAAGAGGAAGGAAACAACAGGAGATGAGGATCGAGAAATTAAGAGAGAAACACTGTAGCAATCAGGAATCAAATTTGTAATCAAACTTGTGAGAAATATATAAGAACTGATCTCCTCGGATTGTGTCGATGACGATTTTCTTTAGTTTAAATCAATCTAACTACCTGTTCTTGTCATTTGGATCAACTTTATTTGTTGTCCAATTTATTTTAGTCTAGTTTTCCAACCTACTCTCTATAAATTCACTGTTTTGAGCTTTTTGGGCCTAAGTCCATTCATCCTTTGGGCTAGAGACTCAAATCTGGTCCTTACAGGTAAAATATAATTAAGTAGTATAGTTTTGATGTTTTGAAATAAAATAATGGAATATAATAAATATTATTTGGATAAAGTTTAGTTACAAAATTGGTTGTAGCTTAAGGCTACAACTTTCTTTAGAAAAATTAACATTACTACATATTTTGAAAATTTAACCGTTGAATTGAATGTTCTTTATGCCCTTAACACACAATAAATATGATTTATTATATGATATATAAGCTTATATTTTATGCATAATTTTAAACAACAAAAACTTGCAATTTAAATAGTTTATTGATGATATAACTATTGATTTTTAATTTCTAAGAAATTTTGCAAGCATAAATAATATAATAAGAAAATATAATCCAATATTGGATATGTGAAAATTCACCTCTAATAAAAATATATTGTGTAAGGTTGTAGACTTAGGTTACAACTAATTTTGTACCTAAACTTTGTCCATATCATTTGAGAATAAGATTAGAAAAAATTGAACAAAATTCTTTTATAAAAATATTACTATTAAACCTCTATTATACTCTTTTTTTTTTTTTAACCACCACGCACCCTTAGTGTAATGGTCACTCCACAAGTACAAGTGCTTGTGGGGTGTAAGGGATAAGGGTTGGGGTTCAAGTCTCTAGGAGAGAGCTTTATACATACATATACTTAGATTATGTTAGAGTAGAATTTATATATTGTATAAAAAAATGTTATTTTTTTTTATAGTTTTATTAGTGAAAATTTCATTAATTCTTTATTTATTTATAAATATGATAGAATTTAAACATATGACATGTGCTTCTTAATGATTATTTTTTATCATCAGACCAAGATATCATTCCATTCATTCCGATTCCTCCAAAATTTGGGAGGAAATAAAATTTTAAATTTTGAGGGAAAGATGAAAATGGAAAAATGAGTGTTTGTTTCTTTTATCCATTTCATTTCTTCACACTCAAACATAAAAATAACGTTTCAATTTCTTCTGTTAAAACTCCCAAACAAAAGAATGAAACGAATATTTCATAATAATTTCATTCATTGCATTCATTTCCCTTCTTTCTCATAAATATAGGCTGTGTTTGTTTTGGCTTCAAATCACTTCCGGAAATACTTTTCTGTAAATGCGGGTGTTTGGTTGCGCATGGAAAATAAATTTTCCGGAAAATATTTTCAGTTGACCGTGTGTTTTAATGGCTTTGACCCGGAAATTGGTTTCAGTCAAAATTTTCACTTCAAACCATTTTCGGACTCACGTGCAAAGAGAGAGAGAGAGAGAGAGAGAGAGAGCCCATATCACGCCTTTGACTTCACCGGCGAACCCAGAGCCCAGATCACGCCACGAACCCATAGCCCAGATCATGCCTTCGACTTCGTCGATCTACGAACCGATCTAAGAACCCACGAACCGATCTTCAACCCAGAGCCTTTGACCCACGAGCCTTCGACTTTGCCGACGACCCAGAGCCTTTGCGCCACGAACCCATGAATTGATCTCTCTATGTGTGTGATTTTGATTTTTTGTGTGATTTTGATCGACCCACGAATCGATCTACGTTTCTGTGTGATTTTGATTTTTTACTCTCTCTTTAATCTCTGATTTTTTTGTTGTTGTTGTGGTGGTGTGGGTAGTGGTGTTTTGGTGGTTTTCCTGTTGTGTGGTGGTGGGTTTTGTGTGGGTGGTGGTAGAAAATAACATTTTCAGAATGTTACCAAACACATGAAAATATTTTCTAGAACAATTTTCATAATGCAACCAAACACTTGAAAATATTTTCTTTTCCTGAAAATAGCATTTTTGAAAAATATTTATTTTCTGGAAAATATTTTACATTGAACCAAACACAACCATAGCAACATAGTGTGAAAATCATGGAACTGGCCCTAGTCCTAAGGCCTCCCAATTGTTACTATCTTGTATGTACTGCCTATACACATACAAACCCTCTATGCTATATGTAGAAAACAGACTATTTATTTATTTATTTTTTGGTGGGTAATCTGTAGAAAACAGGCTTCAAAAGAAGAATTACTGCTTATACATAAACTGCACTATATGTAGAAAAAGAGACTACAAGAAGAATTACAGTCACATTTTCAAATTTATCCTTTCTTTCTTTGTAATGGGAGTAATCCAAATTTGTGCTCCCTACAATGGAAACCTTTGGTATCCTCACTTGGATACCCTCCACGCTCACCTCTCCGCCACATGGCCCCACCCAGTTGGCCATCTTACAACTTTTCAGAAACCCACCACTAGCAAATTAAATTTGGCCATAGAGTTAAAATCGAAAAAACTTGTTTTTCGCTTCCAAAAAAAAAAAAAAAAAAAAATTTGTTTTTACCCAAAAATAAAAATAAAATGAGAAATTTTATTTGAGATAACAAATTTTATAATATCTTGGTAACAACTTTATTTTTCATTCTGGTGAGTCATTTTACTTTATTTTGACCTCAATTGTTGTGAAAATTTTATAACAATTTGTTGTATTCATAGCATAACTCAAAAAAATATTTATTTTTATTTAAAAAAAAATAAAATTACATTTTTTAACTTTACTTTTTTAATTGAATTCTATAATTTTCAAATCTATTCAATTCAAGCATTTTGCTTAATTTTGTTAAAATTTTTTTATTCAACAAATATTTTTATCGCATGATTTTTTTTTTTTAAAATTAATAAAAATATTTAATGTGATATTTTTTTTATTAGTTAATTAACAGAATTGGATGAAAGATCCGAATTAAATAAATCTGAATCTTAAAAGATTAAATTGAATGAAAGTAAAGTTAAAAAATTAAAATGAATTTTAGTCAAATTTAAATAGTACAATTTATGTTTTGACAAAAAATTAAAAAAATTTTAAAGAAAAAAAAAGTAAGAAAGAGTTACATTTTTCATTTTGTTATTACAAAAAATAAATAAAAGAAAAAAGAAAAAAAAAAGAAAGTTAAAAAAATGTGCGAGATAGGGAAAAATTTAGAGAGAGAAAACTACTATAAACACGTTTCTCCAGAGAAAATCAAATACACTCACCCCTTAACCCTTTACCCACAATCTAAATTTTTTTCCCCAAATACCCTATCTCTCTCTCTCTAAAAAAAATTACTTTCTCTCTCTACAAAATTATTTTTCTCTCTCTCTCTCTCCCTCTGTCTCTGGCACACCATCGTCATCGTCGACGATTAATCCAAACAAAACAAAAAAAAAACCCCTAATTTTCTTTTTAAATCCAACCGTTAATTCCCACCTCTTCGGCGCATCTCAGTCGTCGACGATTCTCAAAACCCGCCCCGAACTTTGACCCGAACCCGGAACCAAAAACAAATTCGGATTTTCCCATTTTCCGTTTATTTTCTTCGCCGGCGATTCGGTGACCCGGCGAGTTCTTCTAAGTTAAACGAGGTGCGCGCGATTGTTAACCTGCGCACCTTCTTTCAATCTATTATATAAACCTGTCTTGTTTATTTATAGTTAAGCTCGTGTAGAAAAAAAAAAAAAAAAAAAATTAAAGGTTAGCGTTGTGTTATGGTTTTTCGATTATATCGGATTCTATATTTTTTCGCGTTCGATTCGTTTCGGCTTTTGAAAATTAGGGTTTCGATTTGGGGTATTGTGGTTTGTGTTCGTTAGGGTTTGTGGTTTTTTTTGAAAGGGGTTTTAGCGGTTAATTTCGTTGGATTTTGAGAATTCGGTATTCGATCTATTGCTTTGTTCCGTTTGATTCGTTTTCGCTCCCTTGGTTTGTTTTTTTTTTTGCATTCTTGAGTTTTTCGATAATTTGGATCGGGTTTTGATGAATTTTGCGATTGCAATGAGTTCGAAATTCTAGTGTGTTCGGTGTTCCTCATTTGAACTGTTTTGGGACAGTTTTTATTGATTCTGTGTTTTAGTTTAGGGTCTGAATTTGATGGGAGAATGTTGTTTTCGTGTTATTTAGTTCGAATGGTTCTTCGAGCTAAGGTTACACTTGGGGATGAGTATTCAGTGTTTGGTTTCTGAGAAAATTGAATCAACTTATTGAGATTAATCATTATTTGGGATTCCTGAGAAGTTGTGAGATTCGGGTGTTTGTTTTTTGAATACATGCTCTCTTTGTTATTTGGTTTTGACCTACATTCTACTGTAATTTGTAAGTTTTGGAGTGATTAATGGCTGAAATATTCATTTTGTTTATTCGGGTTCTTGAAAGTGTCAGGGGATTCTACTGACTAGCCTTTGCATGCTTGCTTGTTACTCAGGCCTTTTTTGGGAGATTTTTGGAGACAAAAACTGAGGCACTAGGTGTTTACTCGAAGCTTTCTTTATTTGAAATCTTACTCTTTATAGTAAGGAGGAGATTGAGTGAAATATGCTACATAGAGAGTCCGTGTGAAAGGATGGCCTTTTTTAGGAACTATACTAATGAAACAGTTTCACACAGTGTTCTGGAAGAAAAAGGCCAGGAACAGAGTGAAGACAGGATGAGGAGCTCAGTAGGGAATGGGGATGTTGATGCGACTTCGAGTGATAGAGAATTTGATATAAACCTGGATGTGCAGTATCAAAGTGAAGCTGAAGCGGTTGGTGCTGATAGGCTGCAAAATGAGGAAGCTGTTAATGATGTTAATACGAGAACTTCCAATTTCCAACCAACTTCAAGGAGAATGGCTATGGCAGGAAAATGGGGTTCAACCTTTTGGAAGGACTGCCAACCTATGACTCGGGGTGGCTCTGATTCTGGGCAGGATTCTAAAAGTGGGTCCGAGTATAGAAATGCAGAAGGGTTGGAAGACAATTCATCAGATGGCAGGGAAGATAGATTAGAGTCAGAAGATGATGATAGGCAAAAGGAAGTGGGCAAGGGTCACAAGGTCCACTCCGATGTCCCTGCAGATGAGATGTTATCTGATGAATACTATGAGCAGGATGGGGAAGAGCAGAGTGACTCAATGCACTATAGAGGGTTTCATCATTCCGTTGGGCCAAATTCTAGGCCACAATCAAAGCCTGTTGCTATTAGTAGCCATGTGAAAAGGAATTCTAGAGCTTTGAATGACAATGATGCAGATGATGACGACAATAATGATGACGCTGATTATGACGAAGAGGATGAGGCAGATGGTAATTTGTTTTACATTGTTGCTTTGTCTAATTGATTATTATTATTTGTTTTGATAGGTAAGAAAAAGTATATTCAATAAACCTGCTAGATGCAAAATAGTGTCCGCCGATTGCGTTTCTTCCAAATACACCACATCAAACACAACGGAACTAAGTTTCAGATTTAAGAAGAATGCTTCCCCAACCAATTCCACCAACTAAATAGAAAAACTAAATAGAAAATCTGACACCGTACATGAGGGAACCCATGAAATCCCAAAAATCCTAAAGACAAAGCACCACAGTCAATAAGTCCCAAAAATCCCAAAAATCCACAGTTGATTATTGCTGTAGTGTTACTATTCACTTGGGGAGTTGACACTAAATTTATGTTGTTTTTTGCATGCAGAGGATGACCCTGATGATGCAGACTTTGAACCTGATTCTGGTGTCACAATTGGTCGCACAGGGAACAAGGTTATTTTAATTGCATTGTCATAGTTGCTATAAGTATTGGTTCATTATAATGCATTTTTTTTTTTTGGTTCGAAGTAGGAATGTGGTAATAGATCTGACATTTTACTTATTGAAAATTAACAAACTGACAAGGCATAATGATGACCCCTTACCATTTTTCCTTGTAGTCCTTTCTTTAGTTCATATGGTTTAACATCTGTGAATATATCTGGTTTTGCCTCCCATCCCCAACTACTTAGTTATAAAAAAAAGTGAATATAGCAGGTTTTGGCTCTAGTAAATTTTTTTCCCTGCTAGCAGATACTTCTATTGGATTGAATTGAGAAAAAAATTGTTTAAAGTTTGTTTTGTTCTGGTACAAGTCTGAGTGAACCTTGTAAGCTGTCATAATTTATTTAGTCAAAGTGGTTTTTACATTCTAGTCTCTGGTTTTGGGACTATGGCTTTGTTTTATGCGTTCATTATTGTTTGGGCTTGCAGTGTCTGGTTTAAATTTATACTTCTGGTTAGAAAGAAGTTTTTTAGGAGAGGGATATTGTGATTAGTGGACTGAATTATTAGAGGAAGAAACTTACTACTTTGTTTGAACCTTTTGATGCTTTTATTGTATAACGATTAATGTATGGTCTCACATAGGTGCTGTGTTTAATAACCTGACTTCTGCAACTACAACTTGGTATGTAAAGATCAATATTCTGATGTAGACTATGATCAATTTCCAAATCTGTTAGGATGCGGATTTTTCGTTATATTTGATACAAGCATTTAGGATAACATAAAGTTTTTTTTTAATAAGAATAATTTTATTGAAAAAAGAATACTAAATGCAAAAAAAGGCATGAAGGAGCCAAAAAAAAAAAAAACCTGCAAAGATACTAGATATTATGTACAAGAAGTAAGGGAATCTATAAACAATGAAAAGGAATCACTAAATGTAAATCCCCAAGCTCAAGACTAATCAAACAAAGTGCCTACAAAAAAAAACTAGAAGCTGTTTGATTGAGCCCTCCCAATCCTCGAACGTACAATTATTACACTCCCTCTAAATGCTCCACAACAAATGTAGCGGAACCAAAGATTTATAAGTGATGAGCCTCCCAACAATGGATCAATGATCCACTGTCTCCTCACTACATCAGCACATGTAACACCAAGCCACTGTAGTATATCCTCTCCTCCTCAAGTTATCACCAATGAGAATCTTTCGCCAAGCCACCCTTCACACTCCAAATACTCTTCCAAGTGAAAGAGACATAAGAAGAACCCCTCAGAATATTATAAAAAGAGTGAATGTCAAAATCTCCATTTGTCTTCAACTTTCACCTCACTTGGTCACCACCATCAGTTAGAGGAGTGTGAGACTATAAGATGAAGAAAATCTGCCACGGACTCCAGCTCCCAATCATTAAATTTTGATGAAACCTCATATCCCAGCTCCGCCTCTATATTCAGTCTCATCAATAAGGACTCCACCAAAGCCTCTTTATTTATGGCATTCTCATACAAAACTGGGAAAGCCACTTTGAGTGATTGGTCACGACACCAACAATCATGCCAAAAAATTACTGAATTTCCCATACCCACCTCAAAACAAATACGCTGACTGTAAAGGCCACACAACCATACTGGCCCCTAGCCAACTTTGAGTACCATCCCCCCATTCTTCCCTAAATTTTAAGGCCACCGCATGCATCAATAACCGTGTCACGCCCACCCCAAACTGCCACAATCATTGCCCAAATAAGGCTTTATTGATAGTGGTAAGTTTCCTTATCCCTAATCCACCATTAGCAATGGGAGTGCGCACTGTATCCCATCCCACCAAATGGAGTTTAAAATCGTCCTTCATGCCACTCCATAAGAAGTCTCTCTTTAATTTTTCAATCCTATAACAGAATTTTTCATGACACTTAGGAAATTCTAAAAATTGTCCAGATGCTTTATTGATTGTGGTAAGCTTCCTTATCCCTAATCCACCATTAGCAATAGGAGTGCGCACTGTATCCCATCCCACCTAATGGAGTTTAAACTCGTCCCTCATGTCACTCCATAAGAAGTCTCTCTTTAATTTTTCAATCCTATAACAGAATATTTGACACTTGTTAGTTGTTAGGAAAGTCTAAAAATTGTCCAGATTAAAATGTGCCTACTTTACTCTTGCTGCTCAAACTTTAGGCTAACTTGCTCAGTGAAATTTTTTGGACTTTGATATACAGAACCTTGTAAATTTCATTATTCTAGGAAATATTCCCCATTAGTGAGCTGGAAAATATAGGTGGAAAGTAATAAATAATAATGAAACTTTTTTTTTTGGTTAAGAATGAAAAAATTTATTAGAAAAAAGCAAACCTAGTGTACACTGGCGGTGTACTAAGAGACAAGTACAATCAAATCAAAATACAATGAATAAGGAAATGAAAAATTTTGACCTGGATTTGTAATTTTTAATCTTGTTTGTTCATTTTTGCTGGTCTGTCGTACTATATCCTATATAAGTGCATTTTGCGATTTACTTATCAAAAAAAAAAGTGCATTTTGCGATTTACCGATGCCTGCTTAGTGGGGTTGTGTAGGCATCTGAGGTTTACTATAAGTTACCTCAATCTTATGCATATTTGATGTTAATTAGGTCATAATAAGTTCTAATAGCATTGTAAACAAAAATCAGTTTGAGGATACTAGACATGATGTCCTCTCTACTAGATTCAGATACTATACTTGTTTATGTTTTTGTCTGTGTCTGACAAGATAGGATTCTTGCATTGTTGCCAATGAGATCTAGCTTAATCCTCTTGTGGAGAGTGAGATCTTCAAAGCCTGCTGGGTGTCTGTTTAACTTCTCAATATAAAAAAAAAAAGAATTCGTGCTTTGTCGATGATATATTCTTTATGTATTGATATATTTCCTGCTTGATTATCAAACGCATCATATTAATTATTATGATTAATTTTTTTTTTGTTTGGAGTTTTTTTTTTTTTTTTTTGTGGTGGGGGGGGGGGGGCGTGTTATGTTATGTGGAACTTAAATTTGGTTTTTGATTTTGTTTCCTGCTGGTTCTGGGTACTTATATAGATTCTGTATTTTTAGTTTTCTGTTATGTCTGTGGACTTATCAAGTTCTATTTAATGATACAGCATAAAGATTGGGATGGTGAAGATTCTGATGAAGATGATGACAGTGTTGATGATATAGAAGGTTCAGATGAAGATGATTCCTATTATGCAAAGAAACCTAAGGGTAGGCAACAAGGTAAAGTTGGACGTAATATAAGGTCCACTAGAGACCATAAATCATATCGTGCATCTAGTCGACAAAGGAGAATGAAATCATCATTTGAAGAGGAAGAGTCCTCGGCAGAGGACTCTGACAATGACAGTGATGAGGCTTTTAAAAGCATGACAAGGAGAGGTGTAAATCTTCGTAAAAATGGTGGCCGGTCCACCGTGTCAACGAATAAATCTGGACGAAACAGTGAGGTCCGTACTTCTAGTAGGTCAGTTCGAAAGGTATCATATGTTGAAAGTGAAGAAAGTGAAGAAGTTGATGAAGGCAAGAAGAAAAAGGGCCAAAAGGTGTGGTCTACATGTAGTGTTAATTACATGCATTCACCTGACAGCTATAAGTATTTTCTCTTTTGTTTATATCTTTTGACTTGTGTTTGATTTAAATTTTGCTGTATCTGCACTTTAGGAGTAAAATGAGATCTTGTTATAGGGCTCTTTCATGGTGTAAGCCAGTCTTTTTTGGTGATATTAATTAAAGCCAAATACTTTTTTAAGCTTGCAAAGGATATGTGAGGCCTCTTCATAGGGTCTTTTGGTCTTTTATGATGATGTCTCTCCCTCTCTATCCCCTAGGGGTTTTGAGGAGGGCTGGGTTTTGGGTTATCATATGGCAATCTAGCTGCTGGATGATTTCCCCTTATGACAGTTGGAAATTTTCTTTTTTAGCTTCTGCTTATATTTTTTATCCTTTGGATGACATTAAAATACCTACTTGACTAGTTATTTTGTAACTTTGCTGAGGACTAGGCCAGCAGTTAGTGAAATACTGCTAGAAAATTTGGATGTTTTTATACATTGTTTCTATGATGAAACGCTTTGTGATCTAAAATTGAGGGGAAAAAAGAATTACAGATTGGTGTTGCTGAAGCACTATTTAATGTGAAATGTTGACCTTATTTTTGCTATTTATTTAATATACATTTTTATATCTACCTTTGAAATTCAACATCAGAATGTGTTACTTAGTTAGCACCTTTACCATTAGTGGCGATGTTGATGGTTTGTTTGTTCTGAATGATATATATATATATATATATATGCTGGTGAATTTATCTGGAGTGTATCAGTGAGGCACTATCAACTTTATAAAGTAGAGGCTGAGATGGATCTGTTGATAAGAAATAAGGCAGGATTGGTAGGCACGTTTTAGACAGATCCTTACTTATGAAAAAAAAAAAAAACGTTTTAGACAGATCCAAGGAACTTTGTATTGCAAATTGGTGTTTTGAAGTGGAATATCTGATGGTTATGTCAAGTGAATTCCCTCCCATCCACTTGCTTAAGAAAGAGAAAAGACTAGTTTCTGTTGTTTAGATCATCCAGTTGATTTTGCAAAGTTACCTTATTTTTACTCTGTAGAAGCCCAATATAGTAGCTCCTCTTTTCCCTCTTTGATTATTTGGCAATTTAAAGTGCTTTTGAAAAGGAAGCCTTAGCTTAGGTTGATTGTCTAGGAAAAAAGGTTAATGCTACCAGTGTTCTTCAGATCAGAGGAATCTCCTCCTGGTCTTTCCAAGATATATAGTTTCTTCATTTGGTTTGAGATGACATGTTTGATCAGCTTTCTGTTGGATTGTGGAGAAGTCCACTGGATATTGGCTTCTTTGTGATGATGAAATTTTTTTTTTTTTTGGGGGAAAGTATGCTGTGTTGGATCCGCTGGGGAGATCCAATACTTTTTTTGATTCAGCTAGTTGTCAAAAATTGGTGGTGTCTCTTTAGCAAATGTGATGTAGGTTTTTAGTCATGATACGTTGGAAGCAATGTGTACTTACAAACAACTGTTTGATGGGGAATGCACTGGATACAGCTGATATGGGTTTGATAAGCACTGTATGTATCCTTTAACAGTCTAACTTGAAAATAATCTTTTTAAAAGCAGACGTGTCTGAAACTAGTGGAGCATAGTTGTTGGATATGCATTTTATAGAATGGAGGTCCAAATTAATTACTTGTCTGAAATTTAGTATTAAATTTTTTTTTTGGTTGGCTATTAGCAATTATCAAATGGATGAAACATTGATGAACCACAGGTCTAAAGATCTAACTTGTTTCTGAAAAATAAAAAATAGAAAAGTAATGAGAAGTAATTAATTTATACACCATAATTATTATGCAGTCTGCTGATCTTTGAGTTGTGGCTTCTGCTGTCTGGAAATAATTAGGCTGGAAGCCTACTTGCATTGTTGCCTATTATTCCCTTTGAAGCCATCTTGTGTAGCTTTTAAAATATTTTGACCTGCTCAATCTAATCAATGTTGTTAGCTTTATGTGTCTGTGTGTTCTCTCTTTTGTGCATAGGTTTTGAAGTAGGAAAAATTGGCAAATTTGGCTGTGGCAGGTTAAGAAATTAAGATCTTGGGTAGTGTTGTGATTGAGAAAGGACACGAGGCTTTATGGTTTTGATAGGTCAGAGGAAGGGCTTGACTTGGGGTTGTAAGGAGGAAGGAAAAGTGTTTAGGTTTGGATTAACAGTACCTGTGAACAGTATCAGGAGAAGGAGAAGAAATCATAAGAAGGAGAATAAAAGAGAGAAGAAGGGAGAAAATGAACTATAACACCAATGTGCCTCGATATTAATGAACTCCATTTATTCTTGAGTACACTGAACATAAATATACTCTTTCTTGTACTAGTAGTAGTAGATCTCCTAGTTTGACTAGGTTAAACTAAAATCCTAATACGGGAATGACTAATAAAGGACTAACTTGGACCCAAAGAAAAGAAAAGAAAAGTTAAGGTACATAGAATGTTCTAGAAAATTATAGACTTAACTAAATTACCAAAATCACTTTAATTTGTAGGGTTGCAGAAATTATAGTTCTGCCCCTGAATACAAAATTTACCATAACTTATTAAATTAAAATCCAAGTTAAAAAATGTTTCAACCCTAGGACACATATAACTAGAATTTTAAAACCACACAACTTTTACTTCATTTGGACTTCACATCTGGGACCTATAAAACAAACATTGAATAGACGAATTTGGGAAGTAGTAACAAATTAATTTTCCATGCTTGTGTGCTAAAAAAAAAATAATTTTCAATGGCTGCATCAGTTTTCCATGCTTGTGTGCTAATCTAGGAAATTTTGAAGTGTGAAATGCTTAGGAACACTGCTCCATAGACCCCAGGGCAAAGTCAAAGGTAAAAGTTATAAATTATTTGGAGTTGAAATTCCTTACACTAGTTGTGATGTGTCTATGATCTTGTTTGCAGAGTTGTGTTGTTTATTAATTGAATACTCTGGACTCTTCCAATCTAATGATAGTTTACTTTTGTTTTGTGCACATCTGTTTGTTTATTGGATTTCTCTTAGAAAGCTTACTGTGCAATAGTTTCTTTTGGATCATTTCATGAATTTGTTTTTATTTATGAGATTCTAAGGTGTTCCAAATTCTAAATTACATCTTTAGGAGGAAATTGAAGAAGAGGATGGTGACTGCATCGAGAAGGTTCTGTGGCATCAGCCAAAGGGCACGGCTGAAGATGCTCTAAGGAACAATAGAACAACGGAGCCTGTTCTGTGGAGCCACTTGTATGATACTGAGCCAGATTGGAATGAGATTGAATTCTTGATAAAATGGAAAGGCCAATCTCATTTGCACTGTCAGTGGAAGTCATTTTCTGAGCTACAAAATGTATGCCTTTTGTTCTTCCTATTGGTTGTGCATAATGTGCTAATGGTGTAATTAGTTTTATGCATCCTTTTGTCAATTGTTATTCACATGTGCAGCTCTGTGCTTTTTGTCTATGTGAGTTTGCAGCTTAGTGGTTTTAAGAAAGTTTTAAATTACACAAAAAAAGTGATGGAGGATGTTAGATACAGGAAGGCAATCTCACGCGAGGAGGTAATATTCTGAGTTTTAGAGTTCCTTTATTTTAATAGCAGAGCAAGATTTATGAATTATGTTTGGTATTTTGATTTATAAACAATTGCAAGCAGAGACACACAAACTGGAAAGAAACAAATGCTCAAAATGTTTGTGAGGTCATGTTACTCATGTACGCATATGAACATGTTATACGAACATTTTGGTAATTTGCTTTGAGTTGCTACTTTCTGTTTCTTTTTCTGTGAATCTGGTTCCAAATTTGTAGCTATAATCAAATGGGATAGAACATTGGCACTGAACTGTCTTGCTTCCTCAGAACAAGATGCTAAACAATTTGTCATGCTAGCAACATGGGCATACACAAGTTTCTTTGGCAATGTTGTTAATATGTCTGTCTTGAGAGTTCAAGCTGTGTTTTATGCTTTTTTTTCTATGGACCGATTTACACTATTTTTGGTCTGTGGATTATTGTTGACTTTTAATTTTGTGACATATTGGATTTCACTGTCTGAGTTTTTGAAAGGACAAAAAAGGTTGTACAACAATGTGTTGCTGTGTTGGCTTTTGACTTATGATATGATTAATAGCTAGATAATTTGTGAATTCTGACATATAAGTCTCTCTATTCCTCTCTCTTGGTAACTCTTTACAATCTAAATGAGGCCTAGCTATTTTTTGATGTCAGATATTGATTAATAAATTTTAGCTTGCTGCCTAGCTATTTTTTGATGTCAGATATTGATCAATAAATTTCAGCTTACTTACATGTATACGTTTATAGTGAAACTAAGGTACTTAGCTACCCATATGGGAGTTTATAGCTATAAAACCTTTTTGGTGTGTTATTGTCTATTTACTTTATGAACTCTCTATGTAATGGGCTCTGCATGGGTGAGAATTAGTACTTACTATAGGCCAAGAGCCTTAGCTCAACTGGTTGGCACCTCCTGGTGTTTCCAGTTGACACATCTTGGGTTCAAATCCCACCACCCCCAACTATTGAATTGTCAAAAAAAAAAAAAAAGAAAGAATTATTACTTACTACAGATATGATTTTTTTGAAGTTATATAACAGTTCTGTTCTACTATGAAGTTCTGTGCTTATTAAATTCAGTATATTAATTTCCTTCATGTGAAGTAATTTATCCTTTTCATTTTCTGGTTCTGTTTTACCTGTTAGATTGAGGTAAATGATGTGAGCAAGGAAATGGACTTAGATCTCATCAAGCAAAATAGTCAGGTTTGTTTTCCTGCTTTCGTTTTTTTTTAGTCTTTACTTTCCTTTCTATCGTCAAATAATTTGTTTTAAATTTGATGTTTTTTTTATAAATGGTTTCCACATCCATTTTTCAGGTGGAGAGAATTATTGCAGACCGAATCAGTAAAGATAGTTCTGGCAATGTCATACCAGAGTATTTAGTTAAGTGGCAAGGATTGTCTTATGCTGAAGCAACATGGTAATCTGGACAAGAATTAAAAAACAGGGTTCATCATTTTTATTTGTAAAGTAAGAACTGGAATGCTTATATTTAAATTTATATATGGTATCAGGGAGAAGGATGTTGATATCGCATTTGCTCAAGAATCCATTGATGAGTACAAGGTATTATGTGTTTTGAATTGTCTTCTTGGTTTTAATTTTCAATGATTGTGAGAGAGCATGCCTACATTTCCCTTTGTTTAATTTCTTCTATTGTTGATTTTTTGGACCTCGTAAGTGTCCATTTGTAATTCTTTAAGGGCACTCATTAACATTCCTTCTTTCTATTTACTGCCTTCTGATTTTCTAAAAGACAAGCAGTGTCAATGGCTTGTTTTAATATAGCATGTGTAGGGTTCATATTGATTCAGGTATTTATTTTGGGGATGGACCATTTAGTGGTTCACTCGTTAACAAAAAAATGGAATATTATCAAGCTTTTAGTCTGTGTTTGATGCTTTGGCATCCAGAACTGAAGTTAGGGCTTTGAAATATTGTGACTTGATATTTTCTTTGCTTTATTTCTTCCCCTTTTTGTTCCTAATTAAGTGCTTCTCACAGCTCTCTTGTCAGCATCAGTCATTAAGCTTTGTTTGATCTGTTACTGTTTATTATTTGAGCAAATGCACAGGAACCCATGCACAAAGGGTTTTATATTTACTAAAGGTTGTGGTTTTATATTTGTGAGCAGGCTCGTGAGGCTGCAATGGCTGTACAAGGGAAAATGGTGGATTTCCAGCGCAAGAAGAGCAAAGGTTAGTATTTTTTGGTCCTTGCCAATGAGTTCAAGCTCAAATGGTTCCTCCTCCCCCTTGTAAGAATAAGGTGGAAGGTAAGATTGTGGGTTCAAGTTGTATCTTACCAATAAAAAAGTATTTTTTGGTCCTTGGAACTTGCATCACATGAACTCTAACAAGTGGCTGCTGTGAACTGCCAATAAGTTTTACACATACACACACACACACACACAAGTATATATATATATATATGTATGTATGTATGTATGTATGTGGTATTTATTCTTTTTAGTCCTTGTTTCATTTTTGGGATGTCCCAAATGTTTTTCTACTTTCTAAAAGTATTATGCACTGTTTATGCATCTAAAAGTATTACCCAAGTGCTGTCTTATCCTGTAAGTTGGATTTAGATTTCCGTTGGAAAGGTTACTGATATTATTAGGAATTTTTTTTTTTTTTTGATAAGATTATTAGGAATTTTATAATGTAAGTAAGCCTTTCAGGCATTTGTATTGTCTTATCAATATAAATTGGTAATAGCACATCTTTCCCTTGGAAATTGGTGTGACGATCGAAGGTCCCCCCTAGGGTGGCCTTCTTTCCTTGGGCTGTTTCTCTAGGGAAGATATTATCCTTTGAAAATCTTCAGAAGAGAGGTATTATCATTTTAGATTGGTGCTGCATGTGTAAAAGGTGTGGGGAGTCTGTGGACTACCTTCTTCATCATTGTCCAATGGCTTATGAGCTGTGGACAATGGCTTTTTGTTTATTTAGGCTCCCTGAGTACACCGCCGGCCCTGATGTTCTTTCTTTTGTTTTTTCAATAAAATCTTTCGTTACTTGTAAAATATATATATATATATATATATATTGATAATAATTTCTGTGTATTTTCAATAGATTTTGGGGAGGTTGAAGTATTTAACATTTTGTTTTTCTTTTCTGCCACAAACAGTTATGGTAACAGCCTTAGTTCTTTTTAATTGAAGTTGTATTATTTCATCCCTTCATCGTCCCATAAGTTTTCAATTTTCTCTTTATGTATGTAGATTTTTTTCTTCCTATTTTGCAGCATGCGAATGACATAAAAATTATAAATTAATCTAAATTTTTAATTTTTAGCAAGCTTAAGGAAGCTTGACGAACAGCCTGAATGGTTGAAGGGAGGAAAGCTTCGTGATTATCAGCTTGAGGGTTTGAATTTTCTTGTTAACAGGTATATGTTCTCTAATTTTCAACTCATGATATGAAGCTGTTTTTTCTCCAGACATTGCTAGAGTGGACAAATGCTTTGGGTGTTTTTAATTTTAATTCTTTGATGGATTTGTTAGATAGTTGTACTCTCTTTGCTTTATAGTGTTTTTTTCCCCTGGTTCCTTAGTACACTGCTTGTGTGCTTTGGTTCTCTATAGTTTAAAGCTTGCTTTTTTTTTTTTTTTTGGGGGGGGGGTGGGGGGGTTGTTTTGTTTTTCACCTCTCTTTAAACTGAAAAATGGTTTTGTTAGAATATGCTTGCTCTTGTATGTGTTCTAATTGGTTTCTCTTTCATGTGCCAGTTGGAGGAATGATACAAATGTAATCTTAGCTGATGAAATGGGTCTTGGGAAAACTGTTCAGTCAGTTTCCATGCTTGGTTTTTTACAGGTGAACTTATTCTTCATTTTGCTGATGACATGATAGAACTCTGCAGTCATTAGTCATATTATGTGTTAATAAGTATTTTTCTTACAGAATGCTCAACAAATCCATGGGCCTTTTCTTGTTGTTGTACCATTATCTACTTTGTCAAACTGGGCAAAAGAATTTAGGAAGTGGCTTCCTGATATGAATGTTATTGTATATGTTGGTACCCGTGCAAGCCGAGAGGTTAGTTATACTTCTGGATATGTATGTTTGATGTACATACTAGGATAGGATGCAAAAGTTTTTGATAGGCATGATATATCTGTGATTGTTAGCGGTGACATTTTTTGCCAAATATTCCTTCTAGATAAAGATAGTTGTATTCAAATGATAAAGTTGGTTTATGTTGATGAGTTGTTTAATGAGTGTACTATTAGAGCTTGCTCGTCTAATTGGTACGTATAATATGACTTACAATATCAGCACAGTGATACACATTTTGGCATGCCTTTTTGCACACTGTTTGATATTTGACCATAATTTCAAGTTTGGTCCCCAAGCTGTCTTGCTTTGTGGAATTAGTGATTCTTTTTTTTTGTGGGGGGGGGGGGGGGGGGGTTCAAGTGATAGCTCAACATGGTTTGAACCCCACCTCCCCCGTCCCCCACTATCTACCTTTTAAAAAAATTAGTGAATTTCTTTCTCCTATGACATTTATGATAAAATAATGGTAGATCAGCTCAGGAAAATGACTGATTATAGAAAAGAAGTGGATGTTATGTCATATGTCGTTTGATTCTTAAATGCAAGACAAAATTTTGGTTCCAATTGTTGTATTGCTTGATGGTGCATGTGAATGTCAAATCTCCCTGGCAATCATTAATATTATAATTGATGGGACTTTGCATCATGATGGAAGTCATGACCGATCACATTTACTGATTGTTCTCTTTCCTTTAAATAATTGAGAAAGCTTAAGGTGGAGGCTGTATGCCTCTTGTATTTAGCTGATTCATATCTGCATTAAGGACTATATATTTGGCCTGTGTTTAGATATTCTCATCATATTTTTTATAGTTAATTGTTTTTGTCTGGCTATATGATTGCAGGTTTGTCAGCAATATGAATTTTACAATGAAAAAGTTGGGCGGAATATAAAATTTAATGCAATATTGACTACATATGAAGTAGTTCTGAAGGATAAGGCTGTTCTCTCGAAGATCAAATGGAATTATCTGATGGTTGATGAAGCTCATAGGTTAAAGAATAGTGAGGCACAATTGTACACAACCCTCTTGGTATGCTAAATTCTCCAATGAATTTGAATGATTGACATATATATTTACATTTTAATTTAATTTGGATGGTTTTGGATTGCCCTGCTGTGTTCAGGAATTTAGCACCAAGAACAAGTTGCTTATCACTGGAACTCCTTTACAAAACAGTGTGGAAGAACTATGGTATTGAATTTTCTCTTTATATTAGAAAGAGCATTGCATCTTTTTGCATGCTAGTTTATTTAATTCTTAACTTCTTGCTGAATATGCACTAATGCTGATAACAAATGTATTGCGAGGCAAATAAATAACTTTTCAACTATAGTTTAGCATATTCTGATGCATATGCAATTGCCATTCTTTTTCTTTCTTTTGTTGGGGGGTGGCAATTGCATATGCATGTCCTAGTGACTAGGTGGAAGACTCATTTTCCTTATCACTTTGACATAGAAATATTTCATGCTTCCTGTTTTTGGTCTTAGCCCTCTGTTCTGAAACTTGTGATCCTATTGTGTCTCATATCTTCTACTCAGATGAGAATCAGTTGTAGGTTCATCTGTACTGAATGTAAACTGCAGGGGTTTAATCTTGGCTTGTTATATTAGCCTTTTGTGATTAGAAAATGAGTTTTTATTTATCATAAAAAAATTAGAACATGAGTTTTACCTTCTCTACTTGTTTTCTGCACTAACAAATGCTTTGTTTTATTTTGTCCTTAATGCCTTCTAGGTTTTTGTTCATAGTTATTTTTATCCAACCTTACCGACTACTGCATTACTACCTTAAGATCCTATAATGTGTTTTCCATAGATAATAAATATTGCATAAACGTTTTGTTGTTCTATTTATTCTAACCTCCCCAAACAATGGGGAACTAGATCTCATTAGAGTGATATTGTTGATTTTTTACCAACAAAAAAGAAAAGAAAAGATATTGTTGATTTTTTTTGTAACGATCTGTGAGCCAGAATGAGATTGCTTTCGACTGTAAACAAAATTTTAGGAAAGCAACAAGCAGTTATTTGCTATTATTGGTACCAATGTTATTCATCGTTCTGCTTATTTTGCAACCCTTTTTTGCTATAGGGCTTTGCTTCACTTCCTTGACCATGAGAAGTTCAAGAGTAAGGATGATTTTGTTCAGAATTACAAGAATCTCAGCTCATTCAATGAGAATGAGGTGCAATTTACACTCTTAATCACATGTTCATTTACATTACTTGCTTATCTCAATATATATTTTTATTTTATTTTATATAAGATAGAAATTTTACTCTAGCTTAATCTAAGTGTATATGTGTGTGGAGCTCCTTATTGGAGACTTAAACCCCGACTCTTGCCCCATACACCCCACAAACACTTATACTCCAAGATATAAATTTTACTCTAGCTTAATCTAAGTGTATATGTGTGTGGAGCTCTTTCTTGGAGACTTAAACCCCGACTCTTGCCCCCCACACCCCACAAGCACTTATACTTGTGGAGTGATCATCGCACCAAGGTTGTGTGGTGGTATCTCAATATGTATTTAATTTATTTGAAAAACATTAATTTGTCTGTACCTTAAACATTTATTCATATTATTATTATTTTTTATGGATTATTTTATTGTAGCTTGCTAATCTTCATATGGAATTGAGGCCTCATATTCTCCGAAGAGTTATAAAGGATGTAGAGAAGTCTTTGCCTCCAAAAATTGAGCGTATTCTTCGGCTTGAAATGTCCCCTCTTCAGAAGCAGTAAGTGCTATTATCAGCTTGCAGTGAAGTTTTACTCTTCCAATCATGCCATCTGAATTCACTATCTGCACACCTGGTGCTGGTTGCATTTATCTAGGTACTACAAGTGGATTTTGGAACGCAACTTTCATGACCTGAACAAAGGAGTTCGTGGGAATCAGGTTATTATACACTTTAGCTTTATATGGTTTTAAGGCTTGAACACCATTTATCATTATTATAAGAAACATCTCTGTATGTCCCGTAAAAGATCTCCGTCATAATTTTATAGCATTAGTAATTAAAAGGAAGAATGCATTGTGTGGCATAAAACTGACTGAATCTGTAATTGGTTCAATAATGCCTGTTTACTTGTTAACTATTTAAAAATTGGCACATATTTATATTCTCTCCTTTCCAGGTTTCACTTTTAAATATTGTGGTAGAGTTGAAGAAATGCTGCAATCATCCTTTCCTGTTTGAAAGTGCGGACCATGGTTATGGTGGGGACTCAAGAAATGATGGCAGTAAACTGGAGAGAATTATCTTAAGCAGCGGGAAGCTAGTCATACTCGATAAGCTACTTGTTAGATTACATGAGACAAAGCATCGTGTTCTGATTTTTTCCCAGGTTTGTTTTCCGGAATAATTGCTTTGAATTTGTAGCTTAAGAATTTACAAGAAGCTATTAAAAAAAAAAAAAACTTACAAGAAGCTATGAATAGTCTATTGTTTTACCTTGTAGTTTTGTTTTGTTGAGTCTTCATATCTTTGCATGTAGATAGGCTGATCAGCAGGATAAATTATCTTGACCTGTTGTGCATGGATATCTATATGGTGTTTCTTAGCTACTTAGATTTTAGTTGAACTATTTTGGAAGTATCAGAAATATGTTTTGGAAGTGATCAATCAAGTATCAGGTAATTGTTCTGTTAGTGTAGAAGTGGCATATTGGCTTATGCAGATTTCCTGTATCATCTAAGGCATGTGATTTGCCTACCTGACTGGAAGTTTTTCTTGAGACTAGTAATTGGCTTACCTGATTTATAAGTCAGTTATCATGGATTCTAGATGAAATTATTGGGAGCTGAACAAATTGCATGCAAATGTGCACCAATGTTGGTTTCTGTTTGGTACATATTTTCTACCAATCAAACTAAACAAAAATGTGTCATTTTATTTGTTCCACGCTGATGAGGTTAGGGGTGTAAATAGCTGTCAATGGGAGCACAGTTTCTGCGTATATGTATTTTGGCATTGGGAATGAAAATGCTGTCTTTCATAATAAAGCAAGCTCGAGTTGATGATACTGTTGTTAGGTGGCTGTTTCTGCCAGATAGAGCTACTTTTATTAAATGGATTGTTAGGGTATGATCTCTTAAAGGGAGTGCAGTAGTGCACTGGTTTATGATAAGAGGTCACTGTTTGGGTATTTATACTACTATTTAAAGGGTTTCACCTGTTTGGGATCCTCATTTTTTTGTTCAAAAATGCCCTTACATCCTTATGTTTAAGTAAACACAAAACTAAAGGACAATCCGGTAAAAATACAACTTTATCTTCCACTAAAACATTGTCTAAAAAATAAAGTCACTCTCCTGTAGATTTTTAAATTTCTTTATCCATTTATAAATTAGATTCTCGAAATAAAAATCTATACTACTATTTAAAGGGTTTCACCTGTTCGGGATCCTCATTTTTTTGTTCAAAAATGCCCTTACATCCTTATCTTTAAGTAAACACAAAACTAAAGGACAATCCGGTAAAAATACAACTTTAACTTCCACTAAAACATTGCCTAAAAAATAGGGTCACTCTCCTGTAGATTTTTAAATTTCTTTATCCACTTATAAATTATATTCTCGAAATAAAAATTATATATATAAAATAAAAACATAAATTTTTTTTTTGTTACAAAATAGCACCACTAAAAAAAAAAAAAAAAAAAAAAGCCTCATCGCACGCACGAAGTGCGTGTGATGAGGCTAGTGATTCTTGAAGGGAGTGCAGTTGGATTCTGACAGGAGATGGAGAATAGTTTTAGAATTAAAATGTTAAAAGGGGTTTTATTGGTTACATGTTATATTTTCATTAGTAGTAGTTCCCCCCCCCCCCCCCCCCCAAAAAAAAAAAAAAAAACCTTCAAAGTTATTTTGAATTAATGTCTTCCTAAGACTTTTCATTTAAAGTTGTTCAATTTATATAGTTTTATAATTGACTGACGTTCTTAGGTAGCATCCTGTATTGACATTGCACTGAGATTGTTAACGAGTTATGATTGTGTTGATGATTGTTGTGTGACTTGTGTCAGATTCTGAACTAGTATTGAGTTTTCGCACACATCAAAGTGATTGAGTCATGGTTACATGATTTATTGTAGATGGTCAGAATGCTGGATATACTAGCAGAGTATATGTCGCTTAGAGGGTTTCAGTTTCAGAGGCTTGATGGTAGTACAAAGTCTGAGTTACGCCATCAGGCAATGGATCATTTTAATGCTCCTGGGAGTGATGATTTCTGCTTCCTTCTTTCAACTCGGGCAGGTGGCCTGGGTATCAACCTTGCAACGGCTGACACAGTTATAATATTTGATTCAGACTGGAATCCCCAAAATGACTTACAGGTTTGTACTGGATGAAATCTCTCTTCCTGTTGTCTTGTGATTATGTCATTGGGCTTCATGCTTCTTGATTATGATTAATAGTGGACATGTTCATTCAGATGATTGTCTTATGGTCTTTGTTTGATTGATGGCTGTAACGCTAGGATACTTGAGTTCCAATTTCTTGGAGTTTCTAGACTCTTGTAATCTGTCTTAATTGAACATCACCAGTACACATCTTGTGTACTGGGATGTGCCTTTCTTCATATCAATAAAGTTTCTTATTTACTTATAAAAAAAATAGCAGATATGTTCAATCGTGTTGTTTACTATTATTGTTTGTTTTGCATCAGGCAATGAGTAGAGCTCATAGAATTGGACAACAAGAAGTTGTTAACATCTATAGATTTGTTACAAGCAAAAGTGTTGAGGAAGATATCCTGGAGCGAGCAAAGAAAAAAATGGTATACTGCACAAAAACGTTTTAAATTGTTTAATTCCTTTTTTGCCAGTTATTCTTAGATGCATTAGTTAGTCTGTGAGCATGTAAACATTTTAATCTTTACCAATGTTCATGCATTTTACGTGAATCTTTATCTTTCCTCAGAAATTTGAGATAATAATTTTACTTGTTCTTGTGTTATGTGTCCTCTATAGGTTCTTGACCATTTGGTGATCCAAAAATTAAATGCAGAGGGCAGATTGGAGAAGAAAGAATCGAAAAAAGGGAGTTTCTTTGACAAAGTAAGGACATTTGTTATGATAAGATTATAAAAATTTCATTGGATTACATGGTAACTTTGAAGCAGAAAACGCAAGAAGTTTATGAGCTTATAAGCTTCCATTTGTAGCTCAATTCTTTTTTCATGGGCCTTAATGCAGCTTTCGGAATTTTACTTCGTAGTGACTGCTGTACTTTTTGTCCTTTGGCAGAATTGATATATCTTGTACTTTTCATGATTGCAGAATGAGCTATCGGCTATCTTAAGGTTTGGAGCAGAGGAACTTTTTAAGGAAGACAAGAATGACGAAGAAAGCAAGAAGAAACTTTTAAGCATGGATATTGATGAAATTCTTGAAAGAGCAGAGAAAGTTGAAGAGAAGGAACCTGGTGGAGAGCAAGGGAATGAATTGTTGAGTGCTTTTAAGGCAAGATTATAAAACCATTTTCTTGGTGGCTAAATCTTGGTCGTTCTCCTCCTAGTAACTTTGACATTTTTTTGTTAGCCAGTGACTGCTAGCTCTAATGGTACCTCCTACCCTTATAAGGATAGGATGGGGAGGGTTAGGTCATAGTTCCAAGGCACTGAATGTGTGTAATGTAGTAATGTAAAAAAAAAATACTTCATTTAAATAACTTTTCCCTCCTCTAGACTTTTAAATCCGGACATAGAGTCGTTAATGATTTTTAGAACCCTTTATATATTTATTTGTTTACATCCAGGTTGCCAATTTCGGTAGTGCTGAAGATGATGGGAGCTTTTGGAGTCGTTGGATAAAGCCAGAAGCAATAGCCCACGCTGAAGTATGTGCTTTGACTGTGTGCTAACCTTTTTGAGTTTGCTTGTTACACTTATGAGTTCTTTCTTCATTTTTGGAATCTCTTAATCATTTAGACATTTGTTCTCCTTCAGGATGCTCTAGTTCCTCGTGCTGCAAGAAATACCAAAAGCTATGCAGAGGCTAACCAACCTGAGATGAGTAATAAAAGGAAAAAGAAAGGACCTGAGCCTCAGGAGAGATTGCAGAAACGACGTAGAGCTGATTATTCAGTGCCAGCAGTGCCAATGATCGAGGGAGCTACTTTTCAAGTGAGAAGATGGTCTTATGGGAATTTGTCTAAAAGAGATGCATTGCGTTTTTCTCGTGCGGTAAAGTTCTATTGATATTCTTATGAACTCTATGCCTTGTGTTTCACTACACCTTATTTTAATTTATTTTGGATTGTCTAGAGCAAGTTCATATCGTGCCCTTGATAGTTTGGCCACCTTAATATCAGTATATTTACAATTCTTATTTGTAATATGATGATAGAGATTTATATATATAAAAAAAATATTGTGTTTTATCTACCATTTAAAGTTTTTTCTTGATTTACAGAGGGTCCATTATTTGTTTTTTGGTAGGTCATCCTGATTCGGTTGTTTGTATTTGGATATACTAGCTAACATTACATTGATTATTTGTTGAAAAATCCAGCTGTGCTGTTATATCAACTTCAAATTTTTTATCCTATGATGTCAAGGCTGTTGATTATATACCATATTAAATTGTTTTTTACTGTAAATAATTTAGCCCTGGTTGGTTTCATTTTAAGAGAGAGAATATACACTAAGCTTGCATGCTCACTTGGTTTTTAATTATGTAATTTATTTATTTATTTTTTTGTTGGGGGGGGGGGGGTGGTGAGGGAGGTGGTTGCTTGGGAGTTTATATACGTTAGATTATTGAGGTGATGGGTCCTTTTATTTGAAAGTTTTTAGATTCTATACCTGGGTGATGGGTCCGTCCTATTGTTTGGAAGTCACTGCTTTTGGGATCTTGGCTACATGTGGAATTATGGGGTGACATGATAAATTACTTTCTGCAATTTTGGGTCTGGGATATCCAATATGCATTTTCTTTAATATACGTAATGTAAGCAACTCCCTTTCTCTTCTACTAGCTTTCTTCATTCCTGCACCTTTTTGCCATGAACATTGAGGGGGAAGGGGGGGCACCATTTGCCTGTTTTCACTGTGAATATTGAATGAACTAGTGTGTAACAGATCAGGAAAGCATAGCTTTTTTTGTTTGACTCAGTTACAGAAGCTGTTCTGTTGTATGAGATGCTGTGTATCAGTTCAGTTACCAATGCCACTTGTTGTTACTTGTTAATGTGCATGTGGCGAATTTTATTGTAATTACAATGAAAGAGGACAAAAAAAATATTCATATTATCCACCTTATTGATGAGTATGGCTATATGTTTTGGGAAAACGTTTTTGGTGCTTTTGAGTCTTCTTCTACCTCTTTCTTCTCTCCCTTTTAAATAATTTTGCTCTTGTTTGTGTTTGAGTTTAATGTTTGTTTTGGGGGTCTTTTTTATTGCTGCTTTCAATCTTGGCACAGCCAGCGTAACAACTCAAGGAAAGGCACTAGTCACATTTGAATTGGGCCTCAAAAAGACTAATCTAGTCACAATTAAGGCTTATTATAGTTTTTTATAAAACTCAGATCAACTCAGTATATACCCGACTTAGCACACACTCACACAACTCATACTTAACTAATTCAATAAAAATCTAGAACATTACAATCTCCTCCACTTAAATTCTCAACTTTCGTCAGGGCCCAAGTTGTGGGGTATTGTGGTTGAGCCCACACTATGTTACTAGGTTGGCTTTGGTACCATTTGTAATGACCAAGGAAAAACACTTGCTAGATCTATGCTATACCCTAAAAGGACTTTTCTAATCACAATTGAGGCTCCCTGTAATTGTTTACAAAGCTCAGACCAACCTAGTATATGCTCAATGTGCGATTTAACACACTCAACTAATTCAATGTCAATCTGGGGCATCACAGCCAGCCTGTTTACTTGTGATTCAAATTTTCATCTTACACTGTGTTAGCATGAATGAATATGTTCTTACGACATGACTTTCTAATCTGTGAAGCATGCATATTATAATTTTTATCCTCTTTTAGCCGCAAGCTTTATAATCTATGAAGTTTTATTTATTACTTTATTAATGAGGTAATTTGAGGGAATTTGTGGATTGCCAACCTTAGTCTCTTGGAACAAAAGTGCATCAGATTTTGAAGTGGCAATCCAGGATCACGATTTGCTAGGGTAGTAGCTAAGTATGATAATTTGTGCTAGATGTTCAAGGATTGTAGTCATATGGCAATGAGTGTGTTAATTATAATCTTTGGACATGATAGCTGGAAATTGTATTTCTTTGCTCTGTTATGGCAAAGCTCTAATTGTCAAATTTCTCCCACCATTAAAAAAATTAGGTCATGAAGTTTGGAAATCAGAGCCAAATCAGTTTCATAGCTGAGGAGGTTGGGGGTGCAGTTGGAGCAGCTCCACCCGAAGAACAGACTGAACTCTTTGATGCTTTGATTGATGGATGTAAAGAAGCAGTTGAAATAGAAATCCTGGACCCAAAGGTTGGCCTTAGACTTATTCTTTTGTTTCTGTTTCTATTTTTGTTTTGAATGCTTTGCATGCTTTTTGTCTTGTTTGCTCTTGTAATCTAACAAATTTTTATGGTAATTATTGATAGGGGCCTTTGTTGGATTTCTTTGGTGTTCCTGTGAAGGCAAATGATCTTGTCACTCGTGTTCAAGAGCTTCAACTCCTAGCGAAGCGCATTAGTCGCTATGAAGATCCCATTGCCCAATTCCGGGTTTTGACATACCTCAAACCTTCAAACTGGTCCAAAGGTTGTGGCTGGAATCAGAGTATGTGGTTTCTCCTCCCATTGTACTAATTTTTTCATTTCTTTCCATTATATTGTGATTTCAAAGAATGTTTTTTGGTTTCTGATAGTTGATGATGCAAGATTGCTTCTGGGAATACACTACCATGGTTTTGGCAATTGGGAAAAGATAAGGTTAGATGAAAGGCTTGGCCTTACAAAGAAAATTGCTCCGGTGGAACTTCAACACCATGAAACCTTTTTACCACGTGCTCCAAATTTGAGAGACCGTGCTAATGCTCTTCTAGAAATGGTAGGCAATCTTTAGCATGTTTATAGATTTGTTGGCCTTTTCCTTTCAATATTTGCTCAACACATAACCATCACTAGTTTCAATAAAATTTCCTTTTTTGAGCTTCAATTGTGAATATGCTGCTCTGGCATTAGGGGCATAAACATCAGAAGTGTTTATAAAATTATCCTTTTCTTGCTTAATGTGTCCCTGTTGGGGTGTAAGTGTTAAATTGTGGATAATCTCATAAGTCCAGTATTAGATTGCTAGGGAGCTTCAGTTGTTCATGTTCTCTTTATTTGGGGTTTAGTGAGTGATGCAGAACACAAGAATAAAATGGGAGATAAAAGGGGAACAAAAGGAACAACATAACAAATCCTAAGCTTCCCCACCTAGAACATGCCTGCAAACCCTAGGCATCACCACCTAAGGGCATTTAGCATCACCACCTAGGAGATATATTCTTAAATCATCATAAAATTCTTATTCAAATTGTACTGCCTTTCACCATTACAGGAGTGCCAGTTAAATAGGTTTTAGGGATTATACTAATATGGAAAACATCTAATCAAATCCCTTGAAACCTTCAACATTAATAACCAAATTCAAAAAAAAAAAAAAAAAAAAAAATCTTGGTTCCCTGCATTAGTGAGTGATCTTTGAAGGTAATTGGCGTGTTATTTTGTTGGAAAGGTTCGTTTCAAAGACATACTGACAGATTGATTTGGAATGCTGCTGCTCCGAACAAAGTTTCTCTCCAAACTAGTTTGGAGAGAAACTTTTCAAACTTCTCATATATTTTTTTTTGGTGTGAATTTTAAAATCTAACCTTTAAATTTCATGTTCCTTATGTTCTTAACATGTATATCAAATTTCGTTCAAATTGGATATTATTTACTATTTGATTAATAAACTTATTTTTTATACACAATTTTAAATCATAAAAATTTGAAATTTTAATATTTGTTTGATGAGATAGCAATTGATGCTTGATCTTCTTGAAATTTTACATGCATGAAGAATATAATAAGAACATGCAATCTAACGGTTAGATTTTCAAAATTCACACTCAATATAGAGATATATGAGGAGTTTGTAAAGTTTTTCTCCAAACTAGTTTGGAGAGAAACTTTGTTCTTCTACTTGTATATTTTAGGTGAACCTTTTGCTTATGTATTGTAGACTTGAGAATTTTCTTCAGTCTAATAGAATTTGTTTATCACAACATCAAAACAAAATCCATAACGATAAGATTGGAATCCTAAGTATGTGGCTGCACATATCATCTTGCTGTCATTTATTTCATGCAAACTTGAATTTGCCCGTTTCTGTAAAATATGCTGATGTCTATTATAGAATGAACACCACTTTTTTCTTAATGTGTTCAACTGGCACCTCCTCCCCTAATGAGTTATAGGTGGAGGGTGAGGTGGGTTCAAGACCCATTGGGTATGTGTATAACTTACCAATAAAAAAAATCACTTTTTGCTTCATGTTAGTATTATTTTGGTTCATGAATTGCATGAACTGATGACTAGGACTTCTGTTGCCAGGAACTTGCAGTTCTTGGAAAGAAAGCAAATGCTAAAGTGGGTCGTAAAATTTCTAAGAAGGAGAAGGAAAATCTTCTGAACACCTCAATCTCTCGTGGCCGGGCTAAGAAGGGAAAGCCTGGCTCTCCCAAACTCAATGTTCAAATGAACAAAGGAAGACCACAGAAACCCATGAAACTTGAACCTTTAGTAAAAGAGGAGGGTGAAATGTCGGACAATGAAGAAGTATATGAGCAGTTCAAGGAAGTGAAATGGATGGAATGGTGTGAAGATGTCATGGTTGACGAAATAAAAACCCTGAAACGTCTTCAGAGGTTGCAGACCACTAGTGCCGATCTCCCAAAGGAAAAGGTACATATTAGTTTTAATTTTTCATTCTTCATTTGTCATTTTTTATTATTGACTGTATGTTTCATTATCTTCTTCTTCAGGTGCTTTCAAAAATTCGGAATTACTTGCAGCTTCTAGGCCGAAGGATAGATCAAATTGTTTTAGAACATGAGGAGGAACCGTATAAACAAGATAGTAAGTGTTTCTTTATCCTTCATATATTAGTGTGACTGATTTATGTTGCTTTTCAATCTAAATTTGGGTTTGTAAGTGATTCTCATTTGCTCTTGTGAGTGTACAGTGCCATTTTCCAATTTTTTCCCCCCCGAAAATAATAGATGACTCTGTTTTTATGTTATAGTAGTTAATGATCTGTTCTCTTTTGTTCCAAATTTAATCTGATGTTTACAATGTGGTTATTCAATTTTCAGGGATGACCATGCGACTTTGGAACTATGTCTCTACCTTTTCAAATCTCTCTGGTGAGAGGCTTCATCAAATTTACTCAAAACTTAGACAGGAGCAGGATGAGGAGGGAGCGGTTGGCCCTTCCCATGTTAATGGATCCACACATGGTCCTATTGGCCAAGACGGTGACCCCAATTATTTTCCTCCTTTCCCTCGGCAATTTGAGAGGACAAGAGGGTTCAAAAATATGAGTAACTATCAAGTGTCAGAACCAGTTGTCAAGGGTCTTGATACAGGGAAATTTGAAGCATGGAAACGAAGGAGAAGAGCAGAAACTGATAGTCATATCCAAGTTCAGCCCCCAGCTCTAAGACCTATTAGTAATGGTGCTCGGGTAGCTGATCCAAATTCATTGGGGATTCTTGGGGCTGGACCATCTGACAACAGACATTTGGGTGGTGAGAAGCCTTTTAGGATGCGTCAGACTGGTTTCCCTCCGAGGCAAGGTTTCTCATCTGGTATCAAGTAGTCTTCATGCTCTCTGTGGGAGGGGAGCACAGCTAATTTGAGAATCATGGCTATTTGCTCACTTGGTGGCTACTGCTTCAGCCATTATATATTCTCCCTGGAATTTTTTCACCCAAGGGAATAAGTGGTTCAGATTCCTATTAGGTATCCTGCGGCTGATCTCAGAAGTATTCATCAAATGGGGAAGTATACATCAAATGGGAATTGCATCCACCGTTCATCAAAGCTGGCTGATGAAGAGAGAGCCAAAAATGCTCTATTTTGTGCAAGGTTCGAGGAGTCTTGCTGCCAATTTTTTTCTTCTTTTGAAGAGTTCAGTAATTTGTTCTCGTAAATAGTGAAAAAAATATCAGAAAAAGGATTTACCCCATTCAATATATACACACATTAGAAGAGCCTGTTATATGTAATATGCCTTTGAAAATTGTACATTATCAAATTTTGCAAAAAATTTTGGATCACTTGTTCATGCCATTTTTTATTTCCATTTGTCCATAAGAAGGTTGATGTTTTTCATAGTTTTTCAAATCGTCTTTTGTAGCGGCTCTCGCTAGAATATGATGTTGCAGCTTTGCACCAAGACCTATATCAGTGTATGGATACACATTATACACTACTAATAACTATAGGTCTTGGGCCAAAGCTGCGTCATATTCTATCATAATGTCTTGGTTTGTGTTTATGTTTTTGCCTTATATCTCTCTTGCTGAAATATAGCTTTGACATGCATTTTGAACAACGGATTTTAAAGATTTCTAGAAAAACAAGAGCAAAGAACAGAGTGCCTGTCTTGGGGGCAAGTTTTGCTTGGAGATTCGAAATTCAAGATTTGCAATGTGTGTCGAATTGATAAATTCAGTTTCCTATTCATATGGTATGGAATTTGTTTATTGTGGCAGAAATGAATTTAGTTTTGATTTGTAAACTCTTTATGTTAGAAGTTGAACTGGGTAGATTTGTAACACTTTCATAACAGTTTGGATTTCATTAGTTGCTCCATCTGTGTAATTCATATGTATTCAGTTTCTTCTGTCTTTATTAGCTTTTGATTATTTATCGAAGAAAAGTTCAAAACAATTTTGCATTTAGACTGGAGGTCTGCCTTATTATTGTAAACACTATAAAACCACTGACATTGCTTTATTCTATTATCTATATTATATTTTATAGTTACAATAAAAGATTTGAACCATAGATGTCACATACTAGTTTTTAGTACGACCAAAAAGAATTTAGATATCAGCGATAAGGAGTAGAGGACAAAATATGTACCCCACGCAGCCACGCATATTTTAAAATTAAACCCACTAGTTTTAAGTTTCAGAAACAGCCTCAAAATTAGGGGCTGGGAAAAGAAGTAAGAAGCTGCATAAATACAAATTGCTGTGTGGCCAAGGTTCCCACAAGCCAGGTGTGGTTGACAGCACATTATCACTTTATCTTTTGCATAGCCTTCTCAACCTCAGACTTCCACTTTCCAAAAGACTAAGTAGTGACGAAATCTGAATCTTTTTTTGTTTATTATATGGAGCCCCAACATTTTGCAAAGCTCTTGTTTACTGCCTCCAGGTTTTTACTTTTCCTAATTAAGCCAACTTGGACTGGATCCTATAATCTGAGTCCTCAATTTGATGCCATTTCCAAGTGCTAATATTATGATCATAAATACACAAATTATAAGAAAACAGCCAGAAATAAGTCAATAATAATACATGTGAGTTTGTCTCCAACTTAAAAACCCAACTTATTTTACTATTTAGCGTACTTTTGCTATTATTTATGGGTTTCACTGCACTTTTTGGTATTATTTATGGGTCTTATTGTACTATTTCAACTAATTTTTACATTTATCTACATTAATTTTAGTAGAAAATTTTCAATTTCAGCAAAATATGCGGATTCCAAACAGATCACATAATTACATTTGACCAAAATAAAGTTCAGTAGGTCTCTAAAAACAATAATTTCCACTATGAGTCTACTAGTAAGTATTGCATGAGATTATATAAAATAAATGAAAATACAAGGGCACATGAAAATTTTCAATATAAAAAATAATAATAATATATAAAAGATAAACAGAATAAATTATGGTACAAAGCTACAAATTAATCTCATGAAGATTCTCATATCACTCATTTATTAGGTCTTATCTGCCACGTTTGTGCATGGGTGGGGCCCATAGAAAATGTTTTGATTGGCTCTCCCGCGCTCTTATTATAAAAACAAAAGTTCTCTTATGTCAAGGTTGAGAATTCAGACTTGTGAGTTCTCTCTGCAAAAGTTAGATTGAGAGAAAGCAAATCCAGCACAGAACATATTCAGGGAAAGAAGATTCTCTCCCAGGTAATTCTTCCATCTTCTTATAATATATATAGTAAAACTTAGGAGGAATTTCTTATGTTTATTATATATATATTTCAGTGCTTACAAGCCTTAAATAGTTACATGTGTGTCAGTGTATGTACCATGCAGGTCTTAGTTCTCTGATTGTTTCTGGGTTCAGCTATATTTGGTAGCTGAATCAGTCTGGTTTTATTGCTGCCAATCTTGTCTATGCTTCTTCTGACAAGAAAATAAGAATAGAATTAAGTAGAAGAAATTAATGAACTAAACAACTAGAAAAAAAAAAAAAAATTGTTCTTACTTCTCCACGTCATTTTTTTATTTGTCTTATTCAGTAGGTAGTGGAAGAAGCAAACGGAGGAGTGAATATATCATATTTGGCATATTGTATTGTTGTATATTGTATTTCTATGGAAATTGTCCTCTCTTCCTTGGATTTTGAATCTAAAATAAAGCAAAGCCTTCACAATATTACAAGAATCTCTTGCTGCTCTGATATGGAGTAACTTAGTAAGAGAATATTGGAGTAATTTCTTTTTGTCTGTATTTACTAGCACATGTGTGTCCAATTTATGTTTTTTTTTTTTCTTCTTATTATTAAAAAAATACCACCATTTTTTCTTGAAAACTTCGATGAAATAAATGGTCTAAGAGAAAGAAAGGAAAAGTCAGGTCCATTATCTTTCATCCTACTTAAGGCCCGGAATAGTTTTGTGGAAATATTGGATGAAATTTCAGAATTTTATCTACAATCAAATGTCAGGTTGACAGGTTCCCCTTAGTTCTTATCTCTTTTTTCAAGTAGTACAAAATACTTCTTATCAGGAAAATAGACTGTTATGACATTGAACTTTTTGTCACCTTGTGTTTTTTTTCCCTAGTACTCTATTTGATTATATGGGTCTCTAAATGACTAAATGCAACTTATAAAGAAAATAGAATGTTATGACATTGAACTTTTTGTCACCTTGTGTTTTTTTCCCCTAGTACCCTATTTGATTATATGGTTCTCTAAATGACTAAATGTAACTTATCCAGAAAATAGAATGTTATGACATTGAACTTTTTGTCACTTTGTGTTTTTTCCCCTAGTACTCTATTTGATTATATGGATCCCTAGTCAAATTCTCACTTCCAAAGTAACTAAGTATTAACTCAAAAAAAAAAAAAAAAAAAAAAAAATCCAACTAAAGCTGAGTTTGGATTGCACGTCCGCGTCTGCGTTTGGTATTTTTTCCCTGGGTCCCGTGTACTGTTCACGGAATCTACAAGTACGAAAAAACGCACATTTTGCTTTAAAATTGGGTCCTACGACACTATTTACACATTTAAAAATTATTTTGCTATAGTGTTTTCAACAATAAGTTTTCAGTTTTCAGTAATAAGCGGTATCCAAACAGACCCTAAAACTATAAGAGGAAGAGAGACATCTCGTAATGGGGAACTAAAAAACACAACACCAAAATATATTAACCCAAATTAGAGTTATAAAAAAACATAATAATTCGTTAACCTGGAGTAAAGTTACAAGAAGGAATAAAAAATTGAGAGAGAGAAAGAATAATTATTATTTTTTGGAGAGAATGTGAGAGATGATAACAAATTTATAGAAAATAAGATGAGAAGAAAAAAAAAGTAAAAATAAAAGATATAGTAATAAATACCAAATTATCTAAATCATGTGATGTAATATAATAACATTATATTTGTATATAATATCTTCATAATGCAATAGGATAATATCTATGAAATCCAAGAAAAAAGATAACTTAAAAACATAAAACTAAATCACATCAACTCAAAGTAGAGTTCTAAAAAACACAAAAATTAATCAACCTAAAGTAGAGATGTAAGATAAAAAAAAAATTCACCAAAAAATGAAAAAAATTGAGAGAGAGAAATAACATTTTAGTGTTGCAAATATATAGTAAGAGGATATAAATAAAAAGAGCCAAAAATAAAGGAAGATAAAAGGATAGAAGAAGAATGATATTAAGATATAGATAGTTATAGGGAGATGAAAAGATAAAAGAGAGGGGAAATGTTAGAAAAAGTGTAACAATAAATTGAGAATTAATATAAGAAGAAAAAGAATTAAAAATAAGAGAGAGACAGAGAGTTGGAAATAGGTGGATGACGTGATTACCGATGTGACTCAACAGAAGTCTAACAATAATAAGTATTACGCTTTATTTTTTCGGATATAAATAAATATAGATGTGGTATTTTAAGTTCTGACATGATAAGTCCTATACTTGCAGTAACAGAATTGTACTTGTAAGGACCTACACGAATGGATAATGGAAATGAGTCAAGATTAATTTTTTCATGTGTTTTTGCAGTTGATGTGTTTTGGCACTCAAACGTGCCAAGAAATTTGTTAGGATTCAATTCCATACTGATATTTCAAGGGGGGAAAGATGGACTATGTTTATGGACCAGGAAGGAACCATCTCTTTGTTCCGGGGCCAGTCAATATCCCGGAACCTGTCATTCGGGCCATGAACAGAAACAATGAGGATTACCGCTCTCCAGCAGTCCCAGCATTGACAAAAACTCTGCTTGAGGATGTCAAGAAGATTTTCAAGACTACTTCTGGAACCCCATTTCTGATCCCTACCACTGGTACTGTGATATTGATGTGGTTATAGCATTGCATTTTTTTTCATTAAGTCATATATGGGGTTTTGTTTTATAGATTTGAATTACATTGAATCTTAATAAACATAAGGTTTAAGTTCAGATTGGCTCCTCTTTTTCTAATGCATCAAAATGTGTCAGTTTCTTAAAAGAAGAAAAATCTATTTGTATCATTTCAATTGAGCTTAGCTTGCTATTATGAATGACAACTATTCTTGCAATCTACAAATAAAATTTTGTTTCTGTTATTTTCAAGCTTAACATCCACACTAGGTTGGGAATATTAGGCACAATTTGATGCATTTTGGTTATTTTTGTATCTATTATGTATTTATGTGTTAAACAATGTTGTTCTGTTTCAGGTACTGGTGCATGGGAGAGTGCACTTACAAACACATTATCTCCTGGAGATCGGACTATATCTTTCCTCATTGGTCAATTCAGTCTGCTCTGGATTGATCAGCAGCAGCGCCTTAACTTCAATGTTGATGTCATTGAAAGTGAATGGGGCCAAGGTGCCAACCTAGACATTCTGGCATCAAAACTTGCAGCAGATAGAGCACACACTATAAAGGCAATTTGCATTGTTCACAATGAGACAGCAACAGGGGTTACTAATGACTTGTCTAAAGTGAGAAAACTCCTTGGTAAGTGTATCATCTAATGAATTTTGGAGGTAAAAAAAGTCGTAATGTTTTGATGAAGTTATGACCCTTTAGCCCATTTAAACCAACCAAACCAAGGAAAACATTTGGCTTTGGATATCTCTTTGGTGAGATCCAAATTTCATTCTTCAGTACTTCTATCATGGTGGGTGTCATTGCTCAATACACAAACCCATTAAAGTATTTACTAGTTACAGTGGTACACTTGTGACTTAGATTTTCTCAGAACACATTTTCTTTTTGGGTAAGTTTCTTGGAACACATTTGGTGATTGACGTGTGTTTTTTTCTGTGACTTATGCAATTCTTTTGGTGGATAATACTTGCTTGAGTAGGGGTACATTGGACATGATTAAATACATTAAGTTCTTTCAGATCATTTGATCATCAGATGCTAAAAGCCTCTCTTTGCTCATCACATATATACGTACTTCATTTGTTATGATGTTTCTTGTGTGTGTGTGTGCACGCCACATGTGTGCCTGTATTATAGTAATAAAATTGACTAGATCCCTTGTTTTAAAATTATGCTTCTCTCCATTCATGCTATTAATAAGGCTAAATAGCTGGCCATTGTGATTAGCTGTTATCTCAAACTTAGACGTTCTAAAGTTATACTGTCGATTGACAATCTTTGCTGAGAAAGCAGCTGAGTTCTGATATCCATGTGGCTTGCTGATTTGTTTATCAGTTCTTAATTTGGGCCAGCCTCATGGGAGTATATGAATCACAGTGGCAAGTCAAATACTTGAGCTTCCAAAATTAGTGGCGGCCATAAAGTGCTATTGCCTACTCAATAATTTGTAATCAAAAAAAGTTTTAGAAATGTACAGATCGGCCACAGTTTGCTTGGCATACATGGTGCATGATGTACAAATAAAAAATTCCCAGAATCTGTACAAAATATAACATGCTTATTTATATTGCCTAATGTCTAATATTTGTTACTGACTTGCCACTGCAAATGTAGACATCATGATAAAAATTCTCATAAAATTCCTACTTTTTTTCTTACTCCACTTCAGATATTTTCATCAGTGATGTATCCCTTTGCAATGGACAACACTCTCTTCCTCTGTATTTTTTACTCCTTTTTGCCTTTTAAAAAATGTTTCTTATGTTTATTATCAAAATCTCAGATGAGTACAGGCACCCAGCCCTCTTTCTTGTTGATGGAGTGTCATCCATATGTGCTCTTGATTTTCGTATGGACGAATGGGGAATAGATGTGGCTTTAACTGGATCTCAGAAAGCTCTTTCTCTTCCCACTGGGATGGGAATTGTGTGTGCAAGCCCTAAAGCTCTAGAGGCATCAAAAACTGCAAGATCAGTTAGAGTTTTCTTTGACTGGAAAGATTACTTGAAGTTCTACAAAATGGGAACATTTTGGCCATACACCCCTTCCATTCAACTGCTGTATGGACTGAGAGCTGCTCTGGATCTCATTTTTGAGGAAGGACTTGAAAATGTGATTGCAAGGCATAGCCGTCTTGGCCATGCAACAAGGTGAGCCATGTTTTTCCTTTTTTGTAAGGTCTGTTACCAAGTAAAAAAATGAGTCTAATATCCTATGTAATATTTGAAAGAAGAACCTTGTGATGTTCATGTTCCATATGTTATCTTATCTCTTACATATAAGAATGATAGATTTGACTGGCCATTATAACTTAAAATGCAGGCTGGCTGTGGAGGCTTGGGGCTTGAAGAACTGCACCCAAAAGGAAGAGTGGTACAGTAACACAGTGACTGCAGTTGTTGTTCCTCCCTATATTGATAGTACAGAAATTGTTAAAAGGGGATGGAAGAGATACAATTTAAGCTTAGGTTTGGGCCTGAACAAAGTTGCTGGAAAGGTTTTCAGAATAGGGCATCTTGGCAATTTGAATGAGGTATGTTAATTTATAATATCTCTAATGTCACTATAACCGGATTGAATATTAATTTCTGATATTCCAAATGCTAATTTCTTTCTATGTGTCTAAGCATTTTCTTTCTTGGTTTTCCATTGCCTTGTGAATTTCCCTGCTTTATTCTGTGTGATAACCATTTTCATTATTTTCAGTTGCAATTATTGGGTTGTCTTGCTGGTGTGGAGATGCTACTCAAGGATGTGGGCTACCCGGTTAAGCTAGGAAGTGGAGTCGCTGCTGCTTGCGCGTACTTGCAGAACAACATTCCACTCATCCCTTCCAGGATTTGAGTCACCTCAATGCATGTAATTACTTTTCCTTCTGTTGTTTTTGTAAAAAACTGTATTATGTCCTCTGCCTGCACTGATTTGAGGCTCACCACATTCCCTATGTAATTCAATGCTTCTTGAATTAATTGTCCTGTGTCTGGAAATATCTTCTAAGGCCGATCATGTGTTTTATTATTATGGTTCTGAACATGACATTCATTATCAACTCACTTTGCTTAAAACTATGATGTCTTAGAAGCTAGCTAAAAGAATAAATATGTCTAGGAATCCATCAATTCTATCATACTAGTACAGAATATCTAATTTTCACTATGTCAGGCACCACTACACCTATGACAATGACATTACATATATATTGACATTCAACATAGTAATGGAATTTGACTAATTTCTGCACAACATTTTGTTTTTGTGTGTGAGTACGCATGTGTTTTGCATTGTTTGTAGGAGAAGAAGGCAAATCAAACACCTAATCATGAAAAGTCACGTAAAGTTTTTTATATAGTATTGGTTACATTCAAATTCATTGAAGGTTTAAACTTTTCAACAGAAAAAAGTTTTGTTGATGAATTTTTTATTGTGTAGTTAAATAAGCACTCCGTGGGTCTTGATCCACAACCTTGCTTGGTACCTTACACATATAATCAATATATTAATATATTGATTGTTTTTGTTTATATCTTAATGGAGAATTAAAATTTTTTAATATTTATTTATTTTGTTAGTTGTATCCATTAACATTTCCAGAGCCACTTTGTTGTCAACTTTATCCTTTAATCTTGTATACCTCCTGATTTAAAAATCTTAGTTCTACCACTGCTCTTTAGGAGAACCATTCTTGTTACATCTGAGGGAGCTTTTGACTCTTCGATTTTTAAAAAAATTGTAGTAAAAAAAACTTAATGCTTGACAAATAAGCAAACATACTTGCAAAAAAAAAAAAAAAAGAAACTTTCAAGAAAATGGGTACATGAAAAAGGGAAGTAAAAACACACAGCAAGAAGAAACAAAGCAATAAAATTTGAAAAATTGGGAAGTTTAGGTAGGCTTTGAAGCCAATCTTGGACCAGAAACCAGAAACGTGGGTAGTTTTGTCACCTCTTCTTCTCAAGTCATTCCGTCACCTCTTTCATGATGCAATGCATTACATCATTTTAAGATCAATAGACACCGTTTTTTTAATAATATTTTTTTATTTTTTATAATTTGCTAAAGTGTTAAGTTGCGATTAAAATATCACCACTTTTAAATAAGGGGCAATAATTATCACACATTTCCTATTGCGCACTCACCATACACACACTGCCACGTGGACAGGAATTGTGTTTCGAAACATTGTCTCAATTAAAATTGTGAAAATATGATTTCATGACTCCATAATCTTGACTGAAAATACAATTTCAAAGAGAGTGTATATAAAGTGAGCAATAACAAATGCCTAACAAGATTTTCCCTTAAAAAAGTTTGCCTCGGACACTAGGTTTTATTAGTGCCAATCACAGCATACATGTTGTAATAGTTGTGAAAAGAGTTGTAATACTATTTTAACCCGATATCACCTAATTTTCCGTCCTCAGCCTCCTAGGATGAGATGAGTATGCCACCAATACCCCGCCTTCTAATTTGGTATCCTAGGATGAGCATGCCAGGTAGCTTAACTATTTGCAGCGTCAAAGTTTTCTGAATGCCTAGTTGTCTATTGCTTCTTTTGGTTCTTTCTTTCTCTATTTTTTTGTTGTTTTTTTCTTTTCAATAAGAAAATAGGATAAAGTTGTTGCCTTTCTGGAACATCCTTTCTATAATATTGGTCTTTACTAAAACTGTGTCCAAATTCATAGGCAAACCATGGATACCATTTACAACCATTCTATTCTCTCCAATCCTAACCACTTTTTCCTCTATTTATTTGCACTCATAAGATTCAACCAAAAAAAAATGCTTGTCTTCAACTGAAGTCAAATGAATGCTAATGAAGGTTGATCATTTTGATCGCCTTCCAGATGCGCTTCTCCTCTTCATATTGAGCAATTCGCTTGATGCTAAGACCTTAATCCGATGTCTCTTGGTTTCCAAGCGCTTTGCTTCTCTCATACGTCAAATAGACACCATATTCGTTACTCTCCCTCCTCATTTCCGGAACAAGAAAAGGAGGCGTGGCTTGTCCAGAAAGGTTTTCAAGATTCTGGCCAGAAAGTTAATCATCAAACCTATGCAAGTCCTTCACCATATCATGACTTGTACACATGCCGTAAACTCCAACTCTGACCATTTCTTGTACTATTCACCTAATGAAATTTTGAAAAACTTCAATGGGTTAAAATCTTTGCATTTGGAGCTTCCTTCCTTAGGGAGTGAGATTGAATTTAACGGTGGAAGTTCATTGCTCAAGTGGAAAGCTGAATTTGGTGAAGAGCTCAAAAGCTGCACAATCCTTAGCTCAAAATGTTTTCGTAGGGAAAACCTTTCATCATCAAGTTATACCTATGTAAATGAACGTGAAGAGGAAGAAGAAGAACTCCAATCATTTCTAGCTGAGGATGAGCTAAAGTTACAAATAGTATGGACAATATCATGCTTAGTATCTGCATCAGTGAGGCATCACTTGTTGAAACAAATTGTACCCAACTTTCCTATGCTTCAAAGTTTAGTTATTACGGATGCAGGGAAGAGAGGGAAGCTTTGCATGGGGGAAGAACAACTTGTTGAGCTTAGAAACAGTATGAACTCGCCAAGGACATTAGAGTCTTCGTTGGAGAGGACTCCAATACCAAAGTTGTGCATGAAGCTCTGGTATGTGCCTGTAATGGAGTTACCAGCATTGGGGTATGCCATGAAAGAAGTGGCACTTGTGTTGATCAAGCCTGTCAGTGAGGTAATTGGAAAGGTAGTATGTGATGGCGATTTGTTGGTGGGAAATGATTTGTTGGTAGGTGATGATTTTGATGGAGAGGATGAAGAGAAGGTAGTTTTTGTTGAAGCTGTGAGAGAGATAATCAAGAAGAAGATAATGTATGTAATGGAAATGAGTTCCTTTTGAGTTGTAGACTTGCATATTTATTTTGTTGGAAAATTATTAGTTTATATGAACGGTACAATGTATAGTGTACATTGGCAAAAGGCTTGTACACTCTCAAAGTGGCAAATATTATTGAAAGAATCCTTTTGTCTACAATGTAGACTTTACATTGTAGTGTTCATGTAAGCTAATAATTGTACTTACTTGTTTTTGTATATAATACACGATATATCGGTATTTCAATGTTTTCTTTGATTGTTGGGATTAGATTGGTCATATTCTTCGTTTCACCCTCACTTTTTATTTTATTTTATGCTCCATTAATTAAAGTCCATCATATGTCACTTTTTCTTCTTTTCTTTTCTTGATAAAAAAAATCAAATTTTAAATGGAAAATAAAATCAAACACAACACATACTATAGTAGAGGAAACGGAAGTTGGATATCAGATAAGCAAGAAGAAGAAATAGAAAAGACAAGTCAAGAAGAAGATTCATTTGTTAGCTCCAAAGCTACAGTAGTTTAGTGTATTACTATTAGCTAAACTACAATTGTTTAGTCCTTCTATAAATATATGTTAGGCTTAGTAGATCACGTGTTGTGCACATGTGATGCTTGTACAAGTGTAATGCTTCTATAGGTTATTCATTTTGGCTGACTCTACTCTACTTTCCCTCCATCCAAACTGACCATTAGAGTCTTTATTTAGTTCCTATATAACCAGGATCATTGTAATTATTCAATCATGCACTTACTAATTAATGAATTTTAGTTTCATATTTTGATAGTGAAATATTAAGATTGGGACATATATAGCTAAGAGTAAGATTCTTTTAACTCCCCATAATTACTTATATAACCTTCTTTTCAGAAAAAAAAAAAAAAAAAAAATTATATAACCTAAATATACTTTGCAAAAATATGAGACTTAGCTTATATAGGCAAGTGCAATACTTTCATATCATTTAGTCCATAAAATCTAGGATATCACACTTGAGATTAATGCATGTGTAACTTGACTGCTAATCCCAATGTTTTCAATCGGTAGATGACACATAGCAATTCTTAAAAATATGTCACTAGAGAAATAGATACCTATAATAATAATAATATAGTTATTATTAAAGCATATTACCTGTAATTTCTGAAGGAATTACATTTCCAGGAGCGTATATGAAATGAGTTTTTGTAGTAATAAAGGAATTAATACATCTCATTGACTTTCTTTTACTATACTCTATGAAGAGGATAAAATATTAGATAAGGCTTGGCGAGCCCAATAGGCCCATGTCCACAGGCCCAAAGAAGGTAGAGCCCATCCTTTGTGTGTGGGCCCCTAACAGAACGAAGGCCCAGACTTGCCCACCAAGTTTCAGAAGACTTGCTCTGCAAGGAGGAGAAGACTTGCTCTACAAGGAAAGGAGACAGGACCTCACTACTATAAAAAGGCCCCAACATCCTCATAAAAATGGTACGCGTAACTAACTCCTCTCTAGCACTCTAGAGTTGTAAAAACATTTCTAACTTAACCTTCGGAGGGTGTTTGGCCGGCTCCACACCGGTGCCCTTTGAAGGTGTTTCTGTGTTGTTCTCTCTTGCAGGCAACGGCTACGAGTGCAAGGATCGTGCATCTAACTGGTGAATTTTTCGGCATCATCAGTTGGCGTCGTCTGTGGGAAGCGGTTGATCGTGACAGCTTAAGCCATTGTCGCCTCCCGGACACAAGAGTTGCATGGTACTCACACGCTCGATGGCCACCACCAACGACGTTCAAGGCGACGAGCCGCCAAGGCCCACCGCATTAGAAAGACAGGTTCAGACCCTCGCGGCTGCAGTAGAACGCCTCACGAAACAGAATCACGACCTGGAGGAACAGTTGCGACAGAAGAACCCGGGACATAACGGTCAGGAGGAGAACCAGGGGGACAGCTCCGAAAGAAGGGGGCTTGAGAAGCAAGAGGGCAGTAATGAGCCCAGCAGAACGGAGAGGCGGAATTCGAGCGAATGCAACCCCACCGCCCATCCTCGCAGAGATGCAGGCGATGAAAGAGCAGATGGAGGTCATGATGAACGCCCTCAAGGGACGCGTCTCCAGCGACCTTGACGATTTAGTGAATAGGACGGACTCGCCGTTCGCCGCACCAGTCAACTCCTGTCCCCTGCCACCGAAGTTCCGAATGCCGCAGGTTGAGAGCTACGACGGGATCAAGGACCCGTTAGATCATCTGGAAACCTTCAAGACCATGATGCACCTCCAGGGAGTACCGGACGAGATCATGTGTAGGGCCTTCCCTACAACACTGAGGGGCGTGGCAAGAATCTAGTTCAGCAGATTGACGCCAAATTCGATCAACACCTTCAAGGAGCTAAGTGCCCAATTCACCTCGCACTTCATCGGGGGGCACAGGTACAAGAAGTCTACAGCATGCCTCATGAGCATCAAGCAGCGGGAGGACGAGACGCTGCGGTTATACATAACTCGCTTCAACAAGGAAGCACTTTCCATTGATGAGGCCGACGACAAGATTTTGGTGGCAGCCTTCACGAATGGCTTGCGGAAGGGAAAATTCATGTTCTCCCTGTACAAAAATGATCCGAAAACCATGTCTGAGGTACTCTACAGGGCCACGAAATACATGAATGCGGAGGACGCACTATCGGCCAGGGAAGACAAACCCAGGAAGAGAGAGAGACCGGAAGATGCCAGGCAGGACCACGGAAAGAAGAAACCAAGAACGGGAGACAGACGTGAGGATAAGCGTTCTAAACCCCCAGGAGGGAGATTCACAAGATTCACCCCTCTGAACGCTCCACTAGACCAAGTGCTGATGCAGATCAAAGACGAGGGATCTCTGACGTTCCCAGGGAAGCTGAAGAGCGATCCAGCCAAACGATCCAGAAACAAGTATTGCCGTTTCCACCGCGATCACGGTCACGATACTGTGGATTGCTACGATCTGAAACAGCAAATTGAGGCCCTCATCAGAGAAGGAAAACTGCAGAAATTCGTCAGTAAGGAAAGGACGGATGCTCATGCACGGGAACAGGCCCCCCGACGGGAGAACGACCATCCGAGACCCCCTGTTGGGGACATAAGGATGATAATAGGGGGCACGACAACAACGAGATCATCCAAGAAGGCCCGAAAGACCTACCTCAGGATGGTCCAAAATGTGCAGACAACAGGTTCCATACCCAAGATAGCACGGAGGGAAAGTCCAATCATTGGATTCTCAGAGGACGACGCGAGACGCCTCTACCATCCACACGATGATGCCCTTGTCGTCAGTTTGAGAGTAGGGGATTATAACGTACACCAGATGCTGGTTGACAACGGCAGCTCGGCAGACATCCTATACTACCCAGCATTCCAGCAGATGGGGATAAATAGAGCACAACTAACACCAACGCATGCCCCGTTGGTTGGTTTTGGAGGAACGAGGATACTCCCATTAGGAGCAATCACACTCCCAGTGACGGTCGGTGACTATCCGCAGCAAATCACTCAGAACGTGACCTTCTTAGTGGTCGACTGTTCATCCGCGTACAACAGTATAATAGGCCGACCAACACTGAACTCTTGGAAAGCAGCGACCTCAACATACCACCTGATGATCAAGTTTCCTACGGAGTACGGAATTGGAGAGTTGCGAGGAGATCAGGCGGCCGCCCGGGAATGCTACGTCGCCATGCTGGAAATGGAGGATCACCAGCAGACCTTGTGCATTGGCGAGCAGCGGACCATCGCAGAGCCTGTAGAAGAGTTGGAAGAAGTCATGCTCGATGAATCGAGACCCAAACGGACAACAAGAATGGGCACCCTGGCCAGCCCGGCGGTAAGGCAAGACCTGGCAAACATTCTGAAGAGGAATCAGGACATATTCGCGTGGAGCCACGAAGATATGCCAGGGATCGATCCGTCAGTGATAGTCCATAGGCTGCATGTCAACCCGGACTCCCCCCCAGTCTGGCAGAAGAAGCGGGTATTCGCGCAGGAACGGGACAAAGCAGTGGCGGAAGAAGTTAGAAAACTGCTGGAGGCGAGGTTCATCCGAGAAGTCTACTACCCCGACTGGCTAGCAAATGTGGTCATGGTGAGAAAGAACAGCGGAAAGTGGAGAATGTGCGTCGACTTCACGGACCTTAACAGGGCGTGCCCGAAAGACAGCTATCCACTCCCAAGGATAGACACTCTGGTAGACTCGACGGCCAGACACGAGCTCTTGAGTTTCATGGACGCCTTTTCAGGCTATAACCAGATTAAAATGGAGGAGGAGGATCAGGAGAAGACCTCTTTTGTAACTAGCCAAGGACTTTTCTGCTACAAGGTGATGCCATTCGGACTCAAGAACGCGGGGGCTACATATCAAAGGTTAATGAACAAGATGTTCGCGCACCAGCTCGGTAGGAACGTACAAGTCTATGTCGACGACATGTTGGTGAAGAGCGTGCGCGAGAACGACCATCTCAGCGACCTTCAGGAGACATTCGACACCCTTCGGTCGTACAACATGAAGCTGAACCCGAGCTAGTGCGTGTTCGGGGTTACGGCCGGGAAATTCTTGGGATTCATGGTGTCCCAAAGGGGTATAGAAGTCAACCCAGAGAAAGTACGAGCCATAATGGAGTTAGAGCCCCCGAAGACAGTGAAGGCAGTTCAGAGCTTGAACGGAAAAGTTGCCGCCCTGAACAGATTCGTCTCCAAAGCGACAGATAAGTGCTTGCCTTTCTTCCGAGTACTGAAGAAATCATTCGAGTGGACGGACGAATGTCAGAAAGCATTCGAGGACTTGAAGAAGTACCTGTCGTCCCCACCACTTCTCAGCCCGTCCGTGCCAGGAGAAGAGCTGTACCTCTACATTGCGGTTTCGCAAGTAGCAGTCAGCGCGGCATTGGTACGGGACGACGGACGCTCCCAACGACCTGTCTATTTTGTGAGCAGGGCGTTTCGAGGAGCAGAAGAAAGGTATCCCCGGATGGAGAAATTGGCCCTTGCCCTCATGACTGCTGCGCGGAAACTCAAACCATATTTCCAAGCTCATGTAATCATAGTCCTGACGGACCAACCTTTGAAGAAAGCAATGAGCAGCCCCGAGGCGGTAGGAAGAATGGCCTTGTGGGCAATTGAGCTAAGCGAATTCGACGTACGGTACCGTCCACGAACTTCGATGAAGGGGCAAGTAGTGGCAGACTTCGTAGCCGAGTACACCCAGCCGGGAGACGAAGGGGTTGAAGGACAGAAACTGTGGGTCATCCACACGAACGGGTCATCAAATCAGCACTCAGGAGGAGCCGGTGTAGTTATGCGAACACCAGAAGGGGATAAGATCGAGTGCATGATAAGACTAGACTTCCCTACAACCAACAACGAGGCGGAGTATGAAGCCTTGGTAGCTGGATTGGATCTCGCAAGGGCCGCGGGCGCCGGAAACATGATCATACATTGTGACTCCCAGGTGATAACTAGTCAGGTCAATGGCGATTTTGAGTGTAGAAACGAGAGGATGAAGAAGTACCTGGAGGAAGTGAAGGGTCGAATCACCGGCCTCGAGGTCAAATTCGTTCAGATCCCAAGGGAGGAAAACGAGTGCGTCGACCGTTTGGCAAAAGCAGCCTCCGCAGAGTTCATGAATGCGCCTAAACAGGTATTATCCTTTGTTCAAACTTGCTCACTTATTGATGACGGACGGAAGATACAGGAGATAGATGTTGAAGAGGATTGGACCGCACCCCTAAAAGAATATCTACAGTCGGGCTCTCTGCCGGACGAGAAGGATGCTGCAAGAAGATTGAAAGTCCGGGCTTCACGGTTCGTACTGATCAAAGACACCTTGTACAAAAGAGGTTTCTCTCGACCTTACCTAAGGTGTCTGAGCCACGGCGAAGCAGAATATGTGATGAGGGAAGTTCACGAGGGGATTTGCGGGAATCACTCTGGAGCACGGTCTTTGGTGCACAAACTTATCCGAGCCGGGTACTATTGGCCCACCATGCTCAGGGACGCCCAATCATTTGTGAAGGCTTGTGATAAGTGCCAGAGGTTCAGCAATCTAATCAGGCAACCATCAGAAGAACTCGCACCTATGACGGCCCCTTGGCCGTTCGCGCAATGGGGGTTAGACATCATGGGCCCTTTCCCAACGGCTTTAAGACAGCTAAAGTTCCTGGTAGTCGGTATCGACTACTTCACCAAGTGGGTGGAAGCAGAACCCCTTGCCACTATCACAGAGAAAAGCATCCGTGCCTTCGTGTGGAAAAACATCATATGCAGGTACGGGATTCCGAGGGTGCTCGTCTCTGACAATGGAAAACAGTTCGACAACAGCGCGTTCAAGAGTTTCTGCTCAGAGCTAGGCATTCGGAATCATTACTCATCACCAGCACACCCGCAGGCAAACGGACAGGTAGAAGTCACGAACAGGACACTGCTGAAGATCATCAAAACCCGGCTCGAGGGGGCAAAGGGTATCTGGCCAGACAAACTGCCAAGCGTCTTGTGGGCATATCGGACGACTGCAAGGACACCCACAGGGGAGACCCCGTTCCGACTTGCATACGGAGCCGATGCAGTCATCCCAGCAGAGATCGGCCTCACCAGCTATCGCGTACAGAACTACACGGAGGACAAAAACGAAGAAGCTATGCGCCTTCAGCTAGACCTGGTGGACGAGGTCCGAGCAATAGCTGAACAGAGATTGGCGCGATACCAGAACCTCATGTCAAAGCACTACGACTCAAGGGTAAGGCACAGAGATTTCCAGATCGGCGACCTGGTACTACGAAAGGTCATGGGTGCTGCAAAAGACCCTACCCAGGGGAAGCTCGGACCAAATTGGGAAGGACCGTATAAAATCACATCATGGTGTAGGAAGGGCACGTACCACCTCGAGACCATGGACGGAAGAATGCTCCAGCATCCATGGAATTCGGAGCACCTTCGGAAATACTACCAGTAGAAGTGACGTTTAAATTCCCCTATATATATATTTGCTAGATTTCGATTACTAGCAGTCTTTTGATTACTTTTGGGCTTTTTTCTTTAGTACCTTTGTAGACCCAAGAAGGGGCAGGTATTTTCTTCTACAGATTTGAATTTAACGAAGGAACATTCAGGATCTTGCTGCGTAATCTTACTACTAAAAGACTGCTACCTCAAAATGGACGGACCCCACCATGGGTTAAAAATTTACAAGTTCACGAAGTGAACGGACCCCACCATGGGTTAAAAATTTACAAGTTCACTAAGTGGACGGACCCCACCATGGGTTAAAAATTTATACGAGTTCACGAAGTGAACGGACCCCACCATGGGTTAAAAATTTAAAAGTTCACGAAGTGAACGGACCCCACCATGGGTTAAAAATTTACAAGTTCACTAAGTGGACGGACCCCACCATGGGTTAAAAATTTATACGAGTTCACGAAGTGAACGGACCCCACCATGGGTTAAAAATTTAAAAGTTCACTAAGTGGACGGACCCCACCATGGGTTAAAAATTTATACGAGTTCACGAAGTGAACGGACCCCACCATGGGTTAAAAATTTATACGAGTTCACGAAGTGAATGGACCCCACCATGGGTTAAAAATTTACAAGTTCACTAAGTGGACGGACCCTACCATGGGTTAAAAATTTATACGAGTTCACGAAGTGAACGGACCCCACCATGGGTTAAAAATTTATACGAGTTCACGAAGTGAACGGACCCTACCATGGGTTAAAAATTTACAAGTTCACTAAGTGGACGGACCCCACCATGGGTTAAAAATTTATACGAGTTCACGAAGTGAACGGACCCCACCATGGGTTAAAAATTTATACAAGTTCACGAAGTGAACGGACCCCACCATAGGTTAAAAATTTATACGAGTCCTCGAAGCGGACGGACCCCACAATGGGTTAAAAATTTACAAGATCACGAAGTGAACGGACCCCACCATGGGTTAGAAATTTATACCAGTTCACGAAGTAGACGGACCCAACCAGGGCCGAACTTATACAAAACCAAAAAATGGACGGACCCAAACAGTTCGTGAAATTATGCAAGTCCATCACGTGGGCAGCCATCAGGGGTCGTGACCACTTTCAAAGGAGTAAACGGACCCAACTGGGGTCGCAAAAAATATGGAGGTCCATGACGTGGACGGATCAAATTAAGCAAGTATTTAAAGCATCAAGACGGAGCACACACCACCCTTATCAACGCGATATTTAATGAAACATTTGAATAAATAAATTTGAATGTCGGATACAACGGATACAAAATGGCCCTACATACAACGGGCAAAAATCCAAAGTTTTCAAAATACTTAAAAGAAAATGGTAAACGACTACACATCAGGGACGACGGGGTCTTTGGCTTCTGGAGTTTTTCCTTCTTCAACTTGAAGCTCAGGGACGGCGGTGACGGGCCTTTCCTCTACGAAAAGGTCAGCTGTATCATCAGAGGCGTCGGGCTGGACGGACATACCCTCCGCGACGTTGATGTCGACGGCTGAGAAGTCAAACTTGGGGTATAGAGCTTTGGCTTGACGGAGGGCATCCTCAAAACTATCAGTGTATGAAGTTCCAAGCTCCGTCAAAAGAGCGTCGGAGTCACGATACTCCTGGACGGCCTTCTCTTTGGCTAGACGAAGCTCATCCTCCTTGTCCTCCAGAATGGTCTTGAGTTCCTCCGTCGTCCTCTGGTACTCGTCCCTCGCCTGCTCCGCCAGTTTGAGCTTCTTCTCCGTCACCACCTTCCAGTTTTTGAGTTCAAGCAGCTCCTCTTTCGCCAGCCTGGCCTTGTCACGGACCCTCTCCAGCGCCGTCTCATGGTGAAGAGCTCGGTCCATAAGACCCTTCGTCATGAGCATAGCCTGACGACAACATGGAACTTAGTTAAAAATGCTAATGGGAAATGGAAAGATGAATGGCGACGGATTCTTACTTGGGCAATGCTGAAGAGGCCCGTCTCCCCCATGGCATCCGTCGAGTGGTTGCCCAGGTCCTCATAATCCTCACTCCCGATGATCGAAGAGATCTTCCCCAAAGCATACTTTGGGTCTTCACGGAGTAGGTCGGGCGGTTTCTTCTGACTGCCCGGAGAAGGAACCATCAGGCCTTTGCCACCCCCAGGTTTGGCCGGGGTCACCGTCTTCTTACCCTCCGCCATAAGGCCTATGACGAGCTCCGTCGAAACTTTCTGTTTCTTGGGTGCACGGTCGACCTTAGGCATCGGTCTCTTCGCCAGGGGCCTGCTCGAGCCGGTTCCCATCGCCCCCGCGTCCGTCTCCTTGTTCTTCGCGGCTTTGCTTTTAATGGCAGCCCTTCTCTTCGCGTCGTCCATCTCTGTAAGAACAAGGGTAGACGGGTAAACTCAAAGCAACAGGTCAAGATAGTTAAGAAAAGGGTGACGGACTTACGCTGACGGGTGCGTTCCTCGTACTTTATCGCCGCTGTAGAGGGCTCGGGTCCGTCGCAATACCAGTGGACGGTGTTGAGGTTAACCAGCTTCGCCCAAGTCCGTTCCTCTGGCTTCGTCTTCGAAAAAATCTTTTCTAAAAAATGGTACTCCTCTAGATCAACTTGTGGACGTCGTCGCACTGAAAAATCAAAGAAGGAAAACACTCAGGACGGTCATTAAAAAGTTAAAGAAAAACTACCTTCGTGACACGACGGACTGAACTATACCAGACGGGTCCAAGATCCCCCATGTGCTGTCGACGGGCATGAAGTCCGTCTCCCCCGGGTGACACATCCAACCGTCACCTTCCAGGAAGAAATAACGACTCTTCCAGTCTCAATTGGAGTCCGGGGTTTCGTAGATGACTTTCAAGACGGACTTCCTAGGGACGAAGCTGTACATTCCCCTCGACTTGTCTATCTCGTCTGGACGGTAGCAGTGGAGAAACTCCCGTACGGTCAACGATCTGGAACCATTAGACATGGCTCCGTACAGGACCTCCATTGCAATGAAAACCCTCCAGGCGTTTGGGGATATCTGGCTGACGGACAGACCTAAGTGATGGAGGAGTTCTCGTTTTAATCTGTTCAAAGGAAATCTAAGTCCGGCCTTTAATGCTTGTTCGTACACCCCTAGGTCACCCACTCCGTCGTAATAACATTTCTCGGATTTGAAGGGTAGACGGATTGGGATGTGGTCGGGTATTTGGTAAATTGCCCTAATTGTTTTGAAGTGAACCTCCTTAATTGTGGACCCGAATTTGTTCACCGTCCACTCAGGCAGCATGATGAACTCCCTAAGTCCATCAGCCCCAAATACGGATTTAGGTCCTTCACCACCGCCGTCAGAACCTTCCTCTGGTTCGGCCAACCCCATATCCTCATTTGTTGAGGACGGTGAAGTGGCAGACGGAGTCCTCTCGATCAGTTCGTCCGGATCTCTGTAACCCGACGGGTACAATTCCTCGTAACCCGCCCCGTCGCGGACGAACGACTGGTTACTCGACGCACTAGACATTGCCTACAACGGAGTGACAAAGCCTAAGACTGACGGACTAAAATAAAAAAGGGAAGAGACGGATGCAAGAAATTTAATGCTTCTACCATGACAAGTATAAAAACTGAAGGTATATCAAAGTGAACGGATAAGATCACTTACCGAAGAAAGGAGTGAGCGGGTAGGTCTCGTTGCTGAAGGGTGTGAACGGTGGAGCTCTGACAGGTGACGGACTCGCTCTGACAATGAAGTTTCTGCGCAAAGTAGAAAAAATGAAGGAGAGGTGCTGGTTTTTATAGGTGGAGTGCACGGAAGACGAAGCGGCACTTCGATCCAAGATACGGACCAATCTACAAGTAACACGTGTCATCGCCTTAAATGCCTCTGCAGCCTGTCAGACCTCCACAGACATGACGGCGTCGCGCTCCGTCAACCTCCCTCGGGCCCTCGTCACCATCACCCGTTAAGTTCTGACCGTCTTCGCTTTGACTCCGTCACCAGCCATTCGGTCTTTACGATCACCGTCCTAGTTCTTTGTTACCGTTCATTTACGCCTATCCGTCACCCTCATGAGTACGGGCCCACCATTATTGTTTGTTTTAACAGTCACCCCAATTGACCGTTTGCACAACAACGACGGACCAAATGGGGTGAAGGGGGCAGCTGAAGAGGATAAAATATGAGATAAGGTTTGGCGAGCCCAATAGGCCCATGTCCACAGGCCCAAAGAAGGTAGAGCCCATCCTTTGTGTGTGGGCCCCTAACAGAATGAAGGCCCAGACTTGCCCACCAAGTTTCAGAAGACTTGCTCTGCAAGGAGGAGAAGACTTGCTCTGCAAGGAGAAGAAGACTTGCTCTACAAGGAAAGGAGGCAGGACCTCACTACTATAAAAAGGCCCCAACATCCTCATAAAAAGGGTACGCGTAACTAACTCCTCTCTAGCACTCTAGAGTTGTAAAAGCATTTCTGACTTAACCTTCGGAGGGTGTTTGGCCGGCTCCACACCGGTGCCCCTTGAAGGTGTTTCTGTGTTGTTCTCTCTTGCAGGCAACGGCTACGAGTGCAAGGATCGTGCATCTAACTGGTGAATTTTTCGGCATCATCACTCTAGTACACTTGTAACACTTTTTTTTTAATAATAAAACTGAGGACGAACTAATGAGAAATAAGTTATAATATTCTTCTTGTGGGTGTTATAGCCGGCAGGTTTCTGCATCGATCGGCATTCACTTTTGATCATATTCCTGCCACGTTAAAAAACAAAAAAAAAAGTCCTTAGAATAAATTTAGTGAATGCACTGAAGATAAAGATGTTATGTTAATCACTATTGGATGTAAAACTACTTAATCATCTGCTCCGTTTGTTTCGATAGAAAACTTTGTGTAAAAATAAATTTTCATGTTTTTCAAGGTTTGGTAGCATTAGAAAAAATGAGTACCAAATAATAACTATTTTTGGTCAATAGAAAAAACATGATTTATTTTTAGAGATTGTTATTCACTAAATTTATTTGGAAAACAACTTTATTTCGAAGTAACTTTTTTTTTTTTTTTTTTTTTTGAGAAACTATCACATAGTAATCTAAATAAGAGAAGTTAGAAGATTATTTTTTAACTTATTTAAGGTTAATACCAAATATAAGAAAATGAAATAAAATTATAGAAAATATTTTTTTTGAAAAATAATTCATTTTTTGGAAAACATTATTGTCAAACAAACAGTACAAAATAAAATTTAGAGTATCCATTTTTTTTTTTTAAAATGAAAAATCGGATGAATTTCATTAAAGCAGAACAAAAGTTAAATGCTTCTATATATTTCAGACCTTGGTCTTAACCATATACCAGTTGCATGCATCAACTACACTAAGAAAAAGCACAATCCCAATTACTACAATTAAAGTGATAATATTGATTATGTTTAGCTCTACCTATTTTTGAAAAATAGGTACAGCTAAACATAATCAATTATAAGTAGATGACTGAAAATAATCAATTATATACTTAATTAGCTCTACCTACTTATTCATAGGAGTCTCACCACACATTTTTGCTATAATTCAAGCCGATTTAGCTTTTGTTTCTTAGTATAATATATATTTACAGCCTTTTTCTATGTAAAAAAAAAAAAAAACATATTCAGATTTCAGAGGAGCCAAATAAAGTACCTGACTGAAAAATATATGCATCATGTAGATACTTAATTACAGTCCCCGATGTACATAGTTTTTTGGACTTCATATCTATGTCCACGAAGTGAGAAAGAAAGAGAGATTACCTCATCCTAAATTGATGGTTTTCAATAGCTATCAAAGCTATCCACGAAGTTTAGATTTATCACCCACACAATGGTGATAACAGTTCTTATCGAAGAGGATGTCATTTCTTTGAAATTGCACGCATTTTGTAGCCTACATCACATAGCATAGCGGTTTTGACTTTGATAACTTTTCAACATTCAAAGCATCACTCTGAGGGGAAGAGAGAAGAGCAAGGGGAAATCCAGAAGGAAAAATAAAGGAAGGAGGATGGGAATGGAGTTTTGCTTGAACTACAACTAAGGTAGGTATAATGAAAATCAATACCATTATCATAAACATAAACCTCCTCATACCATTTCCTTCCATAACTTCCTTCACTCTTCTAAAACTTTTTGACATTTGGAAGTTGGATACTGGGTTTTTCTTTAAGAGTTAAGGTGACTTTTGCCAAACTTTGATGGCGTTTGAGTTAATGGACTAACGGTTGAATACTTGAAGTTGTGTCTATTCATTATAATAAAATGGTTCTAAATTTTAATAAAAATGACAACCATGCAACCATGCATACTTGACGTGATAGTTATTTTTTTATTTATTTTTTTTTAGAAACTACGTGATAATTATTCTTTTAAGTTTGAAGTTTTTGTGGGGTAAAGGAGATAGGACAAAGACTGAGGTTCAAATATTTAGAAGAGAGCTCTACACACATATATATATTTAGATTATGGTATAGTAGAATTTTTATTTTGTATTAAAATAAAACTAAGGCAGATATTAAAAAAATGAAATAAAATAAAAGTGGTTAGTTCTAAAGTGTAACTAGGGTAAAGAATATATTAATATATTCTTTTACAACATATAAAAGTGGAAGTTGAGAGATAGTATGTAGTCCTTAGAATTGCTCATTGTATACCACGCGGCTATGTAGCAATACATCACTGTGCTAACTTTATTGATACTAGGCTTATATTAAATCATGCAAAAAAAAAAAAAAATCAATTGCATACCACGTACGTGGCTATGAAACAATACATCGCTTTTTTTTTTTCTTTTTTTTCTTTTTTTTCAATTCAATAGTTATAGTCAAGAAGGGGATTTAAAGCTAAATGACACAAGAATGTGCCACTTAGTTAAATTACGAGATTATTGGCCTTGGTTTTAACTATATATATGTGTGTGTATGTATGCATCATGAGAAGAAGAAATTACATTTGTCACGATTTGGTGCTTACGAAGAGCATTGCTACTCAGGATCAGGAAGTGCAGGAGGTCCACATACTGGACGACATTTCCATTTCCGATGCCCACCGGTCGTGGATTGTGGGAAACAAACTTGAGTACATTTTGGTTTTGATATTTTATGACATACTGTAGAACAATTCCATTTCGAGTGCACACCAGTCGTGGATTGTGGGTGACACCTCTTATGACATGATAATGCTTGTGGGAGCTTTTTAGATTGTAAAGCATCACTTTGATGGGGAGAGAGATGAGCATAATTAATAGGAGATGCAGAGGGAGGGAGGAGAGAAGGAGGTTGAGGATGGAGAGAAGACGATCACTCGTTTGCACTACAATTAACATAGGTGTGATTAGCATTAATATCATCATCACCACAAGTCTCCCCATTCCATTTACATCCATAGCTTCTTTTACTCCCATAAATGTTCTTATAATTTGGAAGTTGGGATACAAAGCCATATATTGCATGGCCTTTTATAGTAACACATATGGAACATCTGAGAAGATAAACTATTTATTCTTTATTCAAAAATTAAGAAAGAAAAAAGAAGTGAGTTTTGCCTCTATGAAGAGTTGTTTAAGGTCACTTTTGCCAAAGTTTGGGGGTATCTAAGTGACTTTTCGTTGAAGTTATGTGACTTATGTCTATTTGCTTTCTAAAAGAGTTAATGGTTATCACGTTGAAGTTAATTAATTATGTCTATTTGCTATATAAACTTATAAACTATAAAGTAATAAACGAATATACCAGTTTTTTCTTTTTGGAATCAGAACAAAAGGGTTTTATTCAGCAACTTGAAAAATCAGAAACAAAAACTTAAGAATGTCTGGAGGCACAGTGACTAACCTTCTAGATGTCTTGAGGACAGTTTGTAAGGTTGACTATAGTTCCCTGTTTTAGTTTGGTTGAATAATATTAAAACTTATCCAAAAAAAGGCATAAGCTACAACATTGCCTTGCCTTCTAATATGAGTGATGGAGTAATTCTGTAATGAACCAATAATAGACTTCGACACTTAAGTCTTTTACAAGATGTTCGATAGAAGATAGAAACATATCATCTTGTCAAAGAGCATCGATAACAAAATCTGAATCTCCCTCAAAAATATATTAGGAATACTGATCTCATGAACAAACTAGACAGCCCTTTGTGTAGCTAATATCTCCAGCACCATAATAGATGAAGACATTGGTATTTTCTCAAACATTACTGCCATAACTTCCCCCTTTGAGTTTCAGACCACAACACCAACTCTAGCTTCATTTGAATATTCAAAACTGCGCCATCAAAATTCGAATAAACATATATACCAAATGATTTCACTGTTTACTATAATGTCATAATCACGCTAATCTTAATTATACAAATTTTTAACATTAAATAATCACAACTCACAACATTAAATAAAGTAAATATTGGTTGAAGACTCGAAAATAGAATATTTAGAGGCATAAATGTCAAGTTATGTGAAGATACAACATAAAGTAATCAAGTTATGTGAAAACTATTATTTTTGTTTTTTGAGATACAAAATTGATAATTAAGTTTTTGCATTTAAATTCCTATTTAAAAGTTCTTAAAAAATCGATTTTCAATGATTAATTAACACACACATATATATAACAGTTTAGAGTTTCATTTTGAGGGGATTTCTTGGAAGTGGGGAAAAATTGCAAAATTCACTTATTTATTTTGAGACCTTTTTTTTTAATACAATTTTGAGAGCCTTGTGTTGATGTAATGAGGGTCTTGGGACTCTTTATAAATTTTTAATGAGGGTCTTGGGATTCTTTTTAAATTTTTGGGGCATTGACCAGTGCATAGAGCCTGCCCTAAATATGAGAGAGAGAGAGAGAGAGTTTTCATTGGTTACAACCCTAAGAATTTGTGTTCTCATTGCTTGTTTTGTGAATTTTGGCAATCAGGTGTGATATGATCTTGAATTTCTCTGCCATCATTTGCTTGCTAAGAAAGTGGAAGAAAATGAAGTAAAACAAAGGAGAGAAAACTATTTTGAAATCAATGTTTTAATTGTTGTGTGATTTAGGTAGTTGAGTGGAAATTTTTTTGAGTCGCATGCAGTCTCTTAATTATCGTGTGTATTCTATGCTTTTGTTATAATGAGAATTTGTAATGAGATTAAATTGCTTTCTTATTGTTTGGTTGATAAGAATGTGGAGGAAATGAAGGAAAAGAAAGTATGAGTAATTTTTTTTAGAATGTTTGTTTATTATTTTGTGGGTGAATTTTTTAAACTTATTATAAACATGCTTTTAATGTGACACTTTGGTGCTCCATTAGACATTGAAACGTGTTAGGACTTAGGACCAAGCTTCTTCTTTCTTTTTTTTTTCGAGAAGGTGTTAGAATCAAGCTATAGTGTTAGAAATCTACTCAAGGTACAACTTTTAAAATTTTACTTGTTTTCTTGATATAAATTTTTTTTTATAAGGATATAATTATTATTTAAAAAATAAAAAACCATTTTCAGATACCTAAAAAATAAGCTATGCTAAACTGGCATATAGATAGTGTAAAACAAGCATATCTTTCACATTAATATTTGAGTTCGATTCAATTACATACGTTCATGTGTTTTTCATTTTTTCCCCAGATTGTGATGGTGTTTTTGGCAATAATAAAATTCTAGAATCAGTCAATACCTTTGGAAGGCTATTGAGAAACCCATTCCAAATATTATCCTTATTTTTCTCAGTCATATCAAGAAAATATTTTGGACTTTTACTAATTATAATAATGTCTATCAACACATAGTAATTGATCCTTGAAGATTAGAGAATTTCAAACGAGGTCTCATTACTTGCATGCAATTTTACATATTTTTCTTTAGACAAAATTTAGTTACAAAATTAGTTGTAACTTAAGGCTACAAACTTACTCAATATCTTTTTATTGGAGGTGAATTTTGTTAAATCCATCATTGGATTACATCTTCTTATATCCTCTATGTTTGCAAAATTTCAAAAAAATTAAAGATCAATAGCTATGTCATCAACAAATTTTTTAAATTGCAAGTTTTTGTAATTTGAAATTATGCTTAAAATATAAGCTTATAGATTATATTGTAAATAATATCCGATTGATACAAAATTTGCATATGTATTAAGAGCGTAAAGAATATGCAATTCAACGGTTAGATTTTCAAAATATGTAGTAATATTTATTTTGTTGAGTGAGTTTGTAACCTTAACTTACAACCAATTTTGTAACTAAACTTTGTCATTTTTCTTTATACAGCACTAAATTCCCTCATAATTCACTAGGACTGGATTAATATCATTGTCAAGTTCCTGACTTATGGAACCCTTAATTTCTTGCTTTCTTAATTCTGTTGGACTCAGAATTAATATCTAGATCAAGTCTCCTTTGACTATACCAAACCAAATTTATGTCTATTTGGTTTGGTAATAAAGACCCCTAATTATTTTCACAATGGTTGTTAATAATGTGATGAGTAATACTATATGTACAAAATATTTTATAACATTTTTACAAAATGTTGGTGTGGGCAACCTCTTATAGGTTTTCATTAGGTCCACAATTAATATCATTTTTTCATTTATCAATAATCACTCACCACATCAGCAGTTTGTAAAGTTTTTTGTAAAATAGTTTGTATCTCTAACATTATTCGTGACGTGACACTAGTCATCATAAATTAAGGAAATCCAATAATTAAAACATTCAATCGGTAGTCACTAATATATTTTTCCTTTTAAAAAAAATCAATTCTATATTCTAATCGACTTTGTAATTGTGGGATGTGTGCAATACTTTAGTACCATTCAATTCTTACATTCCAGGATATCACACTTAGCTCTTAACGTGTTTAGTTTGAGGGATATTATACATAACAAACAATTCTTAAGAAAAAAATGTCACTAAATAGTGGAGGTTCTAGGAATTTTGTTCAAAGTGTTCCTTAGGAAGTATAAATTACACCATTTTATATCTTTTTAGCCTTTAGGTAATTAGGTTTGATTCAATGTTATTAATTCCATTCTGTTCTAGCCATAACGGCTGGAAAATACCATGTTGGTAAACAAACCGGAACAGTAACCCACCTTATTCCACTTTGGAAAAAATTTCGGGTCATTCTGATCTATTTCAGGTGTTTCAGTAAATACCAGCCGAAATTCAAGATTCGATCGACATGAAGTTTGTGCTTAAAAAAAAAAAAAAAAAAAATTCTTAAAACCAAAACAAATTTGCATTCTGTAAACCAAAAAATCTCAAAAGGAAAATAAATGAAAAGAAAATAAATGAACAAAAGTACCTGTACAACTAAAAAAAAATCGTATTGAGAAATTTGAGACTCAACTTGAAAAGTGGCACTGCCGTACTGGTACTGGTAGAAGACACAGAAGTTACGAACAAGGAGGAAGGCAAAACTTAGATGTAAAAGTGTAGATGAAGATGTGATAAAATTTAAAAGTATGAAGTGTAAAAATCAAGGAGACAGAAAACGTGTGTGATTAAGAATAAATAAGAAAAAATAATTAAAAATGAGAAGTAGGTAATATATGTTTGATGAGGAAAAATAATACTGTAATAAAAAATAATAAAAGGTTGAAAATTGTGTTGTATTGGACAGTGTGCTTAGTTGAAGGAATTAAGCCACTGCCCAGCCTGTAGTAGTTTTATTATAAATTTTTTTTTTTTTTGAGATTTTATTTCAAAATTTTTTAAAGGTAAATAAATATAAAATTTTAAATTATTATTGTACAGATAAGGGCCTAACTCATATATTGGACCTTGGGCTTGGCCGAGAGCATGAATAGTCCGACGACGAACGAATAACAATGAGTAGTTCAGACTCAAGACCTAATGAGAAAAATACAAAATGGAAGAGTAGTCCGAGGAGGAATATCTCCTCGGACATGATGATTACAGATCAAACATGTACTCCAGCTATCATGGCGACCTTCCAAGAAACTCTAGTGAAAAGGACATGTATCATAAACGTATAAGGATGATAGGAATATAGAAATATATAAGGCAAAGTTGCTACCACCACATTGAATGCACTGCAGCTACTTTAAGTCTCTTAATGTCTTAATAACCACTCCAAAAAAAAAAAAAAAAAAATTAAAGCAAGATCTGAATTCAAGCTCTACCTATACCAAAAACTAAATTATATCTTACCCTAATTATAAGAGTGTACACCATATGTTTAATATGTTTAAATTCTATTGTATCTATCAAAATAAAAAGAGTAAAAGATAATTATATGCTCAAATTAGTGAAAATAATTAAACACTTGTTAATCCACTCAACAATTGGCTCATTTCATATTCCTGATTGTCCTTTCTTTTCAATGACGTGTCATATAGTTTAAGTTGATTACTGAAATATTATAAGACATTATAAGTATTATACATAGGACATGGTTAAAATTTATTACAAAATGTTTCAAAATGCACCACTTGACATATCAATTTACTACAAATTTATTACATGAAATTTGTAAATTGATATATCACTAATCATATTTATTATCACATTAATTTACAAATTTTTATAAAATTCGTAATATTTTTAGCATTTTTCAAATATTTCTTATATATTTAATTTTTTATTATTATTATTATCATTACCAAGTACAAGGGTAAAAGAGCTGAACCTAACATACTTCACATATATATATATATATATATGTGTGTGTGTGTGTGCGCGCGCGCGCGCGCGCGAGAGAATTTATAATGGACTCCACTCGTGATGATACATGGGCTCAAGACTCTCAAGTCTCAACCAAGCGTATACTGGAACGAAAGATGACATCCATGTTTTCACTGCCTTACACCATCAATATTCATTAATCCAAGAAAACATTTACACAGCAAATTAAGTTTCTGCAATGTCTTTTTGATAATATTCTGCAATTACCGAGATAAAATACAGGATCAAACATAGTATGGATAAATTAGAAAACATCCTAACCAGCATAGTGGGGCAGCACTTGACCAATTACAAAAGCTCCAGTTGTGACTGTCAAACTATCATGCCTTAACATTCATCCAGCAATATACACAACTTAATGGGAACAATATGCACACATTGCACACAGAAAGGAAGCTTCAAAGGAATATAATGAGAGTGAAACACAAAAATTGGAGTCAGAATACTATGAAACACCTTGGAAGGACAGTCTATCTCTAAGAGTATCGAAAATTGATGAAGCTGCTGCATTTTGTGCAAAGGTCAATTTTAATCTACCAAGCAATTCACCATCTTTTGCCTGAGAAGCAGCATCAGCAGCTTCCTTGGCCATTCCAATCCGAGCATAAGACTGTTCAAAATTAAAGAATGGCACTTTAGGGTGCTTGAATATGTATTATACAGATAAATTTTTTCAAAAAAAAAAAAAAAACCAGTACTCTCATGCAAGCAGACACAGAAAAATGAAACAATAATAAGTTTAACATGAGTTATCATTAAACCGCTGAACTGTTGATGCATACAACACATAATAAAAAAGGACAAATTTATTTCGAAACAACATATATGGCCCTGCACAGAAAATAACAAGAGGGAAGCTGGAACCTTGAACTACTATTTTAACAGACTAGATTCTTAAGTTTCTTTTCTTAACCAGTCTATTAGGCATGTTTAGTAGCATGAAATTTATTCAGCAAAAAAATGATAGCACTGAATCTGGGCAAGCAGCAGAATCTGAAGAGCATATAATATGCTGAACAAGTTTAATTACCTCAGCTCTTTCTCGAGGATCAGCAAGTTTTGGGATATATTTTAGAGCTTCTCCTTTTTCATCTGCTTCAATGCATGCCTCAACAAATGGCCTGTAACCTATTAGAAGAGAAATGCAAATAGGTAATCAACTTATGACATCAAGAGAGATTAGAGAGAAAACCTTGACATAAAACTCTTTTGAATCCATTATATCTTATAATATGGATTAAATTATTGGATATAGACTAGGTCATATCTCCCTAAAAATTACTCAGACTTGGATATTAGATCATTTCTTGTTTACCCTAACATAGATAATTAAGAGCAATATAATTCGTTTTAATTATAATTATTGAAATCTGTAAGATGCTAATATTCATTATTTTATATAAATTTGACATTTTTACTGTATTCCTTGCAATTAAGGCTTAGTTAAGTTACAGTTGTCAGATGCTAGTATTCAGATACTCCACCTAACTTAATTATAATTATTGAAATCTGTACGATGCTAGTATTCATTATTTGATATAAATTTGTCATTTTTACAGTATTCCTTGCAATTAAGGCTTAGTTGAGTTAAGTTACAGTTGTCAGATGCTAGTATTCAGATACTCCACCTAAATTAAGAGATTTAAGAAGGCCAGCAGACCATAGTAATCAGATTGGGTTCAGACAAGATACCAATATCCAAGATTTCATGTATTTCCTGGTCAAAAATCAACTATTTGACAAATTGGAAGAGCACATCACTAGAAGGAATACTTGACAATAGTTACCACCTAAACTAAAATACTCTTACCCAATGCATACATTACATCAAATCCATGATTCAATATTAGACAACTAGTGAAGATTACATGTAAACAAAATAAGATTATTATTGTGTTTGCTTCTTTTCATTACCATCTTAAATTAAACCAGAGTCGGAAAACTTACCAATTGGCGGTCTCTTCTCCTTCGAAAACTTTTCCAGGGCATCCCAATCTCGGATTGTAGCCAAAGCAAAAACCTTAAGCCAATACCATCTCTTCTCAGAAACCTGAGACAAATAAAAAACAATCAACTTCAAAAGTGCACCTGATAAAACAAATAGGTGGCACATAAACAATTATGAAAGCTGAAAATTGCTCAATCTTTTCTCACCCAAGGACAAGCTTCAGCACCCTTTTTCTATTAAAAATTTCATGGAATGAGGAACAAGATGAACCCTATTTTTAGTTTACCCTAAGAAGCATTGAAGAAACTTTACAAACCTTGAATTCTGTTTTCACTTTCATTGCGGCTCGATGATTTCCCAATACAATACAAGTGCGGATTGTATCACTGATGCTTGAATCAACGAAAATGGCCTGCTTTGTAGTCACCTCCAACTCATGTTGCATTCTATAGAAATAGGAAAAAAAAAAAATTAGTAGCATTGTTTATTATTCTACATCTTGTATTAATAGTTATTTCGTACTCCAGAAGCAGTGTGAATAACTATGTCTAAACCCTAAATACTTGGCATATATTTTTATTTAATATAACCTTGTAAAACCAATAAAACATGCTGTGTCTTGAGGACTGATATAACAAGGGGCACTATAACTTCTTCTTTTTTTATTAGTAAAAAAGATGTATATTCAAAAAACTGCTTTATGCAAAAACACAAAGCATATCAAAGATTACAAAGAAGAGAAAAAGAAAAACAGAAGAGAACTAATTACAAAGAGAGAGCTAAGGAACAAATGGTGTGAGCAATTTAAGTAAATCATTTCTCACCTTATCAATTTGGCATGCTCTTCAGCAGCCTTTGACTCAAAGGTATGTTCCTTTGTTTCTGAGAAAAGACTATGAGCCTTCTCAATAAGTTTTATGCGTGGGCCATGGAGAGGAGATCCTCTGCTTGCCATGGGATTCTTTCCTATCGCCCATGACTCTTTCCATAAAAGAAAAGCCACCTCCTACAAAAACCAGAAGAAACTTTTAGCATAAATCAATGTTCCAGTGTACCAGAGATTATCAATAGAAAATTCATTAAGTATTCGATCAAATACCAAATTCGCTTTGCAAGTCCTGTACTATGAACAAAAATCAGCTAATAAGAGTAGGGATCAACAACTGTACTAGGATCCACTGTTCTAACTAGTCACACAGAGAAACCTCCCTTGTCCTTCGGGTTGACAATTATGATTCCACTTTCAGCTAAATCTTTTCTAAATTTAAAGAAGTAACCCTATCTGGAAGTTTACAGTAGTAGAAAATAGAACTAAGTACTATCATTTATTAAAAAAAAAATAGAACTAAGAAATCAATGCATGGCTGGAAGCACAAAGGAAACATCAATTGCTAGTAACATATTATAGTATGGCAGTGGATTAGATATCATACTTGAATTTATTGCTACATCTTCTTTGATATGCAAACACCAAACACCCTTTATAATAATCAGATGCTCAAACCATATCTTACACTAAACACCCTTTATAATAATCAGAAATACAACAAACAATTACCACCCTATGGTTCCCTAATCCTTACTCTCTACAGGTCCCTTTCAAACACAAAATGTACTCTCTATGGAAACTTTTATACACACACAAACATACATACACGTGTGCATACACACACACACATACACATAATCATTGATCTCAAAGAATTAAAACATACTTGGAGTTGTCCATTTGATAGGAAGAAGTCCTTCAGGAATTCATGCTTATAGCACCTGAAACAGTTAACACAATGAGCATTCACACATAGAACACACACAAACTAGATACTTGACAGCTAAAGATTCCATTTTGACCACCGTAAAAGCACAACCTAGGCACAAAAGCAGAGAAAGATGCAGCCCAAGTGCCTCTCTCTCTCATTCCATTTTTATTTTAGTATAATGTTTCAACCAAAAGGCAAAGAAATTGAAAAAGATTATAAGAAGCCCTGCAATCCCGTTGAAATTCCTCAACAACCCCCCCCCCCCCCCCCTTTCTCTCCTCTCTTTCCCCAGGCTTTGTTTAAATTCCAGCTACTATATGCTGTTCGTTGAGTTCTCCTTGTTGGGAATCATACCTTTTACTCTTAAACCTAAAAGCCACTAAAAATCTATTTATGTTTTATCTTCATTGTATTTTTTTAAGCTCCAGAATATATTTTTCAAGAGCATGTTATCAAATCCCAGGATGTATACCTTCCTTCATGGTGTTTTCAAGAATTTATTTCACTGAATCAAGAGCATTACTTTGGGTGTGTTTATAGAGTTGCACCCCACCCCACCCACACCCACCACCCCCCCCCCCCCCCCACCCCGGGCTTAGGATCTACCCAACCTTAATGCCTCAAGTGTTCCATTAGCATCTAGTAACTATGATTTTTTATTCACTTGCAAACTATAGTACCTAGAAAAGATTAATTGCATGGGAGAAACGAAAATAGAAACTAAATCAGACAAGGCTGTATAGCTACCGTGCATAAGTTATAAACAAATCCCTTGCTAGCATTCTGGCCTGTATCATTCCAAAAAACTCCAACGGTTGCTTCTGCATCAAACCAGAAGAGAATTTGTATCACATCTGGTGATATCATTAAAAAGAGAAACTTTGGTTTAAGTTTGTGTCAGTATTACCTTTTGCCAAATATGGAACAAAACAAGATAAACAAGGTCAGTATCACCACTTTCAGTTGCCTTCGTCAAAGCTGTATCTTCCTCTCCTATGCTTAAAAGAAGAGGGACCTGTAGTGAAAGAATCATAAATCATATATAATAAACTTTCCATTAAATGCCCCAGCACTTCTTTTGGCGGGGAGTCAAAACGTAGCAGATTTTAGCTAACGAAATGCAAAAGAAAGAAAGAGAAGTAGAAAAATACCTGTTTGGAAGAACGTGGTTCATGTTCAATAAGCATAGCAGCTAATTTCCGGCGGCCATTCTTATCTGCATGAGCAGAAACTGCTGCATAGGATATTCCTTTGCATAATCTCAGCTGAAACACAAAAGAGCATGATATAAATTGTATTTGCACAGAATGAAATAAGTAGATATCACAGAGTTTTGAAGTAACCTAGACAACCTTATCCAGTAAGATTTCAAGGAGAGCAGCATCCGGGATTGCTAATGAAGCAGTTATCTTTGAACATGCCCAGTGCATTATAACCACCTCCTGCAACACTCATAATCAGGAAAAAGCTATTTTACATATACAAGAAGTTATGATTCCCATATAAGGCAGCAACTACATCGAGGTTAAAAAAATTTTAGTTTGCAATTGAACACCAGAGAGTATGACAGTATCTTAATGTCCAAAATTCAGTAGGCAGGAAAGGGATATAAAGAAGCATTAAGAACAAGGACGTACACCAACATATGCAAGTCACTCACTGTCAATATACATTGCAGAGAGCACAAATCATTTCAGGCAAATGAATTAGAACATAAACAAGCAATCAGTAATACCCGTATTCCATTTCATTAATATTTTGGTCAGATTTTATTTCTTGGTTTTAAAAAAAAGGCCTTTGAAGTAGAAATTAGTAGACATGGGTTGAAAGAGGCAGGATACACAATTTTAGCTTATTCATTAAATTATTATTAGTATGGTGCCACTATAGAGAAGCAACCACCTCCACATTATAGGCACCACTCATACAGTGGCTGAAGAAATAAGTGTAGCTCAGTCGGTTTTTAAAAAATCTTCAGGATTGTTACCTCATGTACTTTGCATTTCTCAAACATTTGTCTTACCTACTTTCCCGATCTCCAAAAAGAACTTTATTCAAGAAAATTATACTGCTTAAAACACCTTTATTATTTTTTATTTATTTTTAAGATATATATGAACTGGATAAGATATGAAAAACATCAAAAGTTTCACAAACTCTAACACTTTTTTTTTTATAGGTAATAAAACTTTTATTCAAAAATGCTGAGCATCATGTTCACGATGGTGAACATTCTGATCAAGAAAAAATACAGCAGGTTCAAAAACTTAATCTAATAGAGTGTAAGAATTCAGAAACGGAAATACAATTCGTAAAACCCCAAACATGCGGCCACTGAAACAAAGTACCAAAGAGAAGAGCTTTCAAAAGATCTAAGGTTCTCTTATTATCTTCAAAGATGCGTGTATTACGTTCCGTCCAAACCAGCCACATTAAACATGCTGGGACCATATTCCATATGGTTGACAAATGCTTTCCAAACTAGTTTCTCCAAGCAAAGAGGAGAGAGCTAACTGTCTTTGGCAATACCCAATGGATCCCGAATACCTCGAAAATTGCAGTCCATAATGCATGAGAAAACTTACAGTGGAATAGAAAATGATCCACAATTTCCCCATCACAACAACACAACACCTGTTAACCAAGGATTGACCTCTCTTAACTAGATTATCAATAGTGAGTATCTCATTCCTAGCTGCTGTCCAGAAAACGAAAGACACCCGTTTAAGCACCTTTGCACACCACATACACTCCTAAGGAAAAACCTCATTGAGAGGACCAAACAACAACTTATAGTAAGAGCGCAAATCAAACACCCCCTTCTTAGTCAACTTCCAAGTCAAAGTATCATCCCCCTCACCCCTCAGCATAGAGGAATACAGAAACTCAATGAAAGAACAAACATTTTCCTGCTCCCAATCCTCTGGAGCTCGACGGAATTGAAAATTCCAGCTCCTACTTTCCCCTTCTGAGGCAGATACAATGAGGTCAGAAATCCAAGCCTCTTTAGACCAAGAACAGGTAAACAGATCAGGAAAAAGGTCCTTTAAAGGAGTAATCCCACACCAAGAATCATGCCAGAAACTAATACGGTGACCCTCCCTCACATTATACACTACCTGTCCAAAGAACTTCTTTGCTCCTTCTCTAATGCTCTTCCACATCCCACACCCATGAGAATCTCTTACAATTCTAGTGCACCAGCCTCCTCTAGCCTCACAAATTCACACTAAAACCTCATCAATAACTACTCAAACTAAATCTCTAATGTAAATTTACAATCAGCCTATCTTGTCACTAGCTTAGATATTTATTTTCAAGTCACATTACATTTAAACTAAACTTTTATGATTATGGTTCACTTAACTATGATAGATATGCGTCAGCCAAAAATCATTGTTAAAGGTAATTCTTTAGTACACCCTGTGAAATTGAGCTACATTTTTATTATTATTGGTAAGTTACACAGGCACACAATGGGTCTTTAACCCATGACCTCACCTCCATCCCATTTTATGGGAGGAGGAAACACTAGTTAAGTTATAGCTCATCAGCTGCACTTGAGCTACCTTTAGTATGAATATTTTTTTTATTAATTTAAAATATAAAAAAAAAAAATTGTTCAAAACGTTCAACAATAATTATATAGATTTGCATCTTAAATTCGTAATTAAATGTTCAATTTATAACTCTAAAACCTAAACATATTTGCAATCAGCCTGTTTCTGATATCTGCCTCCATCTTACATCCTACCTATCTATTCTCTGATGTTTCCATTGGAAAGAGTAGGGTTCTTTGATGCAGTAATCTCCAGATGAACCTTATTGAGCTGCTAATTAATTTCATGCTTCAATTTTCACATTTCCAGTCTCATGAGTTTCTCTCCCTACTGGTGCCAGCAAAAGATTTTACATTTTTGGCACATCTATTCTATATGTTTTAAATGCTTTAGTTTTGATATATGTTTATAAAATTAATGATGAATCCTCATAGCTGGATAAGTCTTATTTAGTTTTTTGTATCTGTACTTCAGAGTAGGCAGATGGTATCTAACAAAATCTCACAACAATGGAACAATGAAATGGGAAGCAAAAAGCATTGCCACTCCTTGGTATCAATTAAAATAAACTACCACGAGACCAATGACATATTGTACCGTAGAAATCTCAACATATAAATGATTATCCCAGACAAACTATGGTCCAATAGGTGGATGGGGCATGCTGCATGCATACTTATGGAAATCCAGTATAAAAACAACAATGCAAACGTAACTTGATATGAGGATGTATCATAATTTAAAATTATCCCTTGTACGATTTCTTTGTTTGAATGAAATTTCTTCCTTAAAAAAATTATAAAAAATAAAATTAAATTAAACAACAACACAAATCTATCATAACTGCAAAGTCTGTATAAGTTATATAGACTTACTTGATTCATTCCAAGGTACTCTGATATCCGTAGAGCAAGAAGGTGTTGGTGTGCATTAATCAAACGACCAATCAGAACGGCCGGTGTGAGCAACTGGGGCAACAAACTTATTCAGTTTAATTCAAAGAAAATAGCATGCAATTTTAGTTTTGAAATCGGAGACTGAATTCAGTAAGCTTTGAAAACCTTATATTGCTGAATACTAAGAGGGATGCCAATCGCAGGGTTGCGCACAGCATTTAAGACTCGCAGAGTTTTACACATTTCTTGAATTCGGTCACGTTGAAAATTGCTGCCAAAGCCAACTGGATATCATTACCGAGAGCAAAAAATCAGAAAATATGTTTGTTCTTTTAAGACTTTGGATTTAAAAGTCATGCAATTAAGAGGCAATAAAAGGAAGTAAATGCTACGAGGCACTAATACTTAAAATCCATAGTCATATCCGTATCGAACATGTCGAATACTCTTAAATACCACGAGATAATTGTTTAATTTTTTTTTTCTCCTCTGTATCTTTTCTCTAAAAAAACTAATAGCTTCTAAATTAGTTTGATTATTTAGACACGTTTCACACCTTTTAGCATTTCCTGTGTATCGTTTTAAGATAATAAAAAAATTAGCATAATATATACTTAAATATAATTATTGTATATTATCTAATTTAAGTATCCGTGCTGTATATGCCCTAGATTTTCAAGAATTGATGCATCTCCATGTCTATTGTGTACTAGAAAACATATCCTGTATTGGTATTGATGCTTTTTAGGGGGAAAGAGTCCAAGATATGTCAAAATGAGTGGCAAAAGTACCAAAATACTCTTCACAAATATTTGTGCTCTCTTTTTGTTTTTATAGTTAGTACAATGAGGGAGGGAGGATTTGAACCCTGGGCATCTCCATAAGAAACACCAAGAGGTACCAAACAAGCTACAAGACTCTTGGCAATAGTGCTCTCTTTTTTTATTAAGTAATTAGAAACAAAGATTCATAACTCAAGCAATGATGTAAAGTATCTGGCCATTTACAGCACCATGTGTAGCCACTTCAAATGCAAAAAAAAAATAATCTAGGAGCCAAAAGAGGAAGCCAAAATGGGAGTAGCTGAAGGCTGGGACATATAAACTTTCTTTCTTTTTATAGGTAAGATAAAGTTTCATTAAAAAAAGACTACTTCATGGAAAAGAACATGAAGTAGCCAAAAAGTACAGTAAAGACTCAAAACTATGTACAAGAACAAAGGGAATCTATAAAAATGGAGAGAGAATCACTAGATTTGAGTTCCTAATCCCAAGAACAATCAAATAAAGACCCTTTAAATGACGCTAGAAGCTGCTACCCCAAGCTCTCCACATCCTCAAAAGTGCGCCTATTCCTCTCCCTCTAGATACACCACATCAAACATAATGATGTCAAATTCCATATGTCAAACAAGTGTTTCCCCAACCAATTCCTCCACCTGCTCCCCAAACCTTTGTTTCTTTCTCAAAAGGTTTATGTGGATTCTTTTACATATTTGTGTGTGTGTGCACGTGCACGCGGTCTCTGCGTATGTATAGTTAATTATCAAATATTGTAACACCAAATTTGCAGCAAGGTTAAATCACTGGAATCATTTGATTCACCAAAATATCCCAAAATGAGAGCAATGAAAGGACTTTACACTTCCATATGACCCAATGCAACAAAGCAATCAAGCCTAATCTAAAACTATGTACTCTAGAATGACAATAGAGGTCTGGGTCAAACATGAAAGTCAGAGCCTGGCCCAAGCCTGATTTTAGTTTAGCTATATCCAATCCCATTCCATATAGATATATCACAATCCAGTCTCATTTGAGCCGTGGCAGAGTGGGTATACTTTATTCCTTACAACTTAAGCTGAAATGCCTATATTTCAAATATCAAATACATAAATATCAGAATGTCAGCTATTGATGAGTCAAATGCTAACAATGTCTAATAACATTTCTCATAAGATTAAATGCTAACGCATCAGCTAACAACACCTACCTGCAAAAGGCCTGACCATAGCTTGCAGCTCTTAGTAGTGTCCTTTGACGAGAAACATCAAATTCATGACCAGCAGCGTCAACACATGCTTCAACAGCCTCTGGCAATGAGGATCTTATCAATCTCAAATTTTCATCTGCCTGGAAAAGAATAAGGAAAAAAAAAATCTTTATAAGTAAATCCAAAGATAGCATTAAACCATTGGTATAGTACTTGTGTAATTTTTATTTCCTTCACACCAATTTATAATCCAAAATAAAATAATAAGTAAAAAAGAAACAGTAAAACGTATATGCAAACCATTCTTAATGTTAAATTCATATTGTACTGGGTAAAATGACAATATGACATGAGATGATAAATTTGAAAGGGGCACCAATAGGTAAACCATTCTTAATGTTAAAGACCTTCACATGTACACAACAACAAATTAACAAGAAAATGTGGCCTGATCAACACACACAAAAAAAAAAAAAGTGGTCTAACTAGGTATATTGCAATCCTTATAAGTTTTTTATTATTAGTAGTATTTGTAAATTACACATACACCTAGTGGGTCTTGAACCCACAACCTCACAAGTATAGGAACAAAAATTTCAGAAGCTTCTGACATTTGACAAAGTATGCCCATGCCAATTTTTTTCTGTATTCATCAGCAAATGAGATTAATAATCAATTTCCATTGTCTTTAACTTTGTTGACTCAAAAATAAAAGGAAGAGAAATATGGTAAATCCAATAACATACTAATCAAGAAATTGGAATCGCTTGAAATAAATAGATTTTTTTTTTTTTTTTTTATAGATACAATAGAATTCAACCTATGCCATCAGCTCCATGATGATTGCTCTTTATTATTAGGCCAAAATAAATAAACGAAATTAGTTATTTCTGTTTACACTGTGGAGAGAGAGAGAGAGAGAGAGAGAGGCCTACCTTGGCACTGCGCCTGTCAAAATGATCCAACGCATCATACAGTAAAGCTGCAGGTGATGTACTCCCAATCTTAAAGATGGATACTGTGGAACTAGGTACCAGTTGTAAAAATTCCATACTTGTATTAGTCAATATCCTCACTCCATCACACTCGGGAACAAGAACTATTGGTTCATCATATAGGTAGCGCACTGGTTCGTCAGAAGGACCTACCATCAGAAGCATATCATCCCAATAAAGTAACACACTGTCTAATCCACACCAAGCTAGCTGCTCAGGAGGAAGAGCTGACTGTACACATGAAAATTATATAAGATAATTTGCATATAAGCTACTCTAATTTTTTTTTTTTTAATAGGTAAATGATCCTTCATTCCAAAAATGATGAAAAGATACAATAAAAAACCACACAGGCAGTTTGCTAAGAACCCATCAAAAAACAACAAACAAAGGCTACTCTAATCCTTTAATCAACGAAACTTTTTTTTTTGATAAGATTTAATCAACGAAACTAAAAAACAATAAAAGAAAGAAGGGTAGGATGCCCCATGAAGATTAAAAATATCCACTTTGTTCGAGAAATTATTATAAGTGAGTTGCATTTCGGGCAGCAGTTAGCAGTATTTATACAATCTTTCCACATCACTTTAGAAGACAGCATCACTCTAATTGCAACATCCGCTCAGATAACAGGGTTCTCACTAGGTATGCATTAAACTCACCATCAAATTTCCATTACAGTCAAATCACACTCAAAATTTTAAAAACCAAACCAATAATTCACTTTGAAAGACAAAAAGAAGCAATCCTATTTCTATCAAACTCACACAAACTCCGAAATTGCATATCAAAATATACAATCTCTATAAGCTCAATGAACCTTCGGCATATCATAAAATATAGTGATAAGTAACAACATAAATAGCTCAAATAAAACATAGCCCATCTCTACCATCTTAACAGACCTCTTCAAAGAAACCTATATAGTTGCCAATAGTGAATTCAACATGTTCATGACAAATTAACCTCACAATCACCAATAAAAACCTAAGCTTTCAAAAGGATTTTGTCGAATTATCTCAAACCATAACACAAAACATTCCTATCTTATCATTCTAGGCATTGAATATAACAATTATACCTCGCATTGGTACTCAAACATCTTCTCGAACCTAGTCGAGTACACGGCCAATCGGCCATCGTGCGTAAACGCCGCGACAAACCTCCCATTACCGGAAACAACCATCTTCTGAAGCGGCCCGTCCCCGGGTGGCACTGGCAAAGCCTGCACCTCATCCTCCTCCACCATCACAACCCCATCCCCAATCGCCAACAACACCTCCACATTCCCAGACAGAGTAAACTGCGGCTCGATCACCGCCACGCAATGCGGCAGCTCCAGTTCCAATTCCAACTCAATCGGCGGCGGCGGCGGATCTGCCAGCCTCACCACCGTCCTCGTCTTGAAATCCGGCACCGCGAAAACCTTACAAGTCTCCGTAATGCAAACGACGCCGTTTCCCCAAAACACGCACTCAACCACATTCTCGTCGAAGTAATCATGCCCTAGAATCGAGAGATTAGGCTCTATCAGCTCCGCGTGAACGTTGTAGCGATAAACGGTGCCGTCTTGAACGATACAGACCAAAGTATGATCGTCGCTCCACGACAGACCGATCAAGCGACCTCCAGGGTTCTTCCAAACGACGTCGGAGAGAGAAACGCCGGCGGAGTTGAAGAGGCGGAGCTTTCGGAGTGCGGACTCGGAGTAGAGCTGGACGATCTTGGAATCGTCGCGGATGAGAGCGACCGGACCGCCGAATGGGGCGCAGGCGACTTTGTTGCGGCTGAGATCGATGTGCCTCCACTGCATCGGGTGGTAGAGTTCCGGTTTCCGGTAGTAACGGTCGCCGAGAAGTTGCCACTCGGCGGCCACCGACACGTTGGCCATCGGAAATGAGAGGAATTCAGATAGGGCGTTTGATCGGAGAGGTTTGGTTCATGAGAGTTTCGTTTTTTGTTGGGTACTATTTTGTTGCTTTTGATTTGTTGCTTTTGATCTGATCAAAGAAGTAGGCATTTCCGTTTTTCCGTCCGTTAGGAATAATATTAAAAATAAAAATAAAAATAAAAACTATTCTTTTTTCTTCTTTCTTTTTTTGATAAAACTAAATTTCAATTTTATTTGAAACAAAAATTTAATTTTTATCAATTTAATCACTCATTTGGAAAAAAAAAATTAATAAAGTTAGTTTTATCTTTTCGTCCAAATTTATTTGCAAATTAAGTGGTTTAAGCATTATTTTATAATTGTTTTTGAATAATACTCATTAAACAACTCGGTCTATTAAATGACATATCTCATTAATGTTTTGATTCTTTTGAATTAGATTTTTAGCTAAAAAGAATGTTTGAACAGCATCATTTGCTAATAGATTTGGGAGAAATGATCGTATTGACTCAATTTTATAGAATGAGGAACTAAATTGATAAAAATTAATTATTACAAACTAATTTGACAATTACAGTAAAATTTAAGGACGAATTTGAATTTTAGACTAAAATAAATTGGGTGAAATTATTCATATTACCAATAATAATTAATTTCATGAACATAACCAAGCATATTGGGATTGAGTGAATTCTAAGATTGTGTAAACCATAACGAATTGGTATTTAATTCCAAGAAATGGGAATTATCAACAATAAGGGTTTAATTCAAAGATTGTGAGAACCATAATGAATAGGTGTTTATCCCCCACAAAATGAGAATTTTAAGCATTAAAAGGATGTGACTCAGAGATCGTGAGGATTCCAACCATGACGAGTGTAATCCCAAAAAATGGAAATTCTAAGCACTAAAGGCTTATTCCAAAAACTTGGAAAAGTTAAACTTAGGATTTTTGTATTGCAGCGAAGTTCCTTACAAAGAGAGCTTTGAACGTTGACATGATAGCAAGAACTTTTACACCTTTATGGAGAGCACGTAATGGCTTCAAAATTCAGAACCTTGGAGATCACCAAATGAGACGGATGTGGACAGAATTCTTCTAAGTGAACCATGGAGCTTTGATAAACATCTAGTGGTGATGCAATGTTATGAAAAAGAGATCCTTGCGCAGGAACTCGAGTTTGATAGAACAAGTTTTTGGGTCCAACTTCATGGCATCCCACTATGCTATATGACAATGGACGCAGCAGAGAAGATTAGTCAGTCATTGGAGAGGTCTCTCAGCCCATTGATTCTAAAGAGGCAGATGACGGCAACTTTCTACAAGTTAGGGTATCCATTGACTTATCACTTCCATTATGCCGGGGACGTCTAGTTTCTTTGAAGAATGAGAAGCAAACATGGATAAGTTTTAGATATGAGAGACTCCCTAATTTGTGCCATTGGTGTGGTCGGGTTACGCACGATGATAAGGACTGTCAGATTCGGATTGAAAGTGAAAGGATGCTCCAACCTAATCAAAGGCAGTTTAGTCCTAGCATCCGTGCTCATGTGTTCATTCCGTCGAGGAAAAATGTGATTACAATACCGAGCTTTTACTCGTCAAAGAAAAAAGGAACCAGTAGCACTTCTATGGAATGTGACTCCTCAGGCCAAGCTCCGGTGAACTCCATGGTGATCCCTCCCGTTCCGGTGACCTCCAACCAACAGCATAGCAATGAAACAGGCAACCCGTCAGACACTAACGCTTTTGAGAAACACAGTAACGCATGCTCTGGCGTTACTCCAATTAAACATTGGTTACATGATATGAATCCCACAAACAAAGGCGTGTTTAATGGGATTAATTCCCAATCAATTGGTCCAGATAAAGCAATAAGGGATTTCAATGCGGAATTAAAGGATATTGATGGGGAGTTTTCCAAATTTAATTCTGATGAGCCATCCACGTTAATGCCAATCGAATGAATCTCCTTAGTTCGAATTCAAGACCAAATACATGAGACACAAGCAATCAAAGGGAATGAGGCATGTGCATCCCATGAGCCAACTAGGGTTTCCCAAAACCCTAAGCCACTTCGTGTCTTACCAACATGGAGCCACCGACCAAGACCCCTATCCACAGACAACTCTCACTTTGAACTATCCTTAGGGCAAAAACGGGATGCTGTCATTTTTGATGATCATTCAGAATTACCATCTAAACGTCGTCAGGTTTTTTAGGATGATAACAGAGCTTTTTTTGAATTAGTGGAGGTTGATCATCAGCCCTGTGAGGCACAATGAGTTGTCTAGCATGGAACTGTCGTGGGTTTGGGAACCTACATACAAGAGCTTGTAGATATTATACGGGAAAAATATCCCTCTATCTTTTTTTTAGTAGAAACTCTGACATATGATGCAAGGAAAGAATTAGTTGATGTTGACACCCTATTTTGCAACCCGCATTTAACCTCACATGGAGGGTAAAAGGATAATTTTACCTTGAAAATATGCATCTTGATTCTGGTCATTAGATCCTTAATCTCATTTCACCAAAATGATCTTGATGTTGTAACGATCAAATCTACTAGTCATGAGCCCTAATCGGACCACCAGATTGAAAGTTATCACCAAATCAAGTTTTAATGGTTGAGATGCACCATCACAAATTGAGTCCAACTATATGTGATTATGAGCAATTGATTTCAATTGGTTATAAGTATAATCAATTTGAGATTGATGATATATCATAATTTGATTGGTTAGGACTACATTTTATGGTGAGGTTACATACACCTAATTAATTAGATAGTTAAACATTAATTATTTAATGAGTAATTTGTGCAATTATCTTTTAATTAGAGTAAATTTAGAACCAATTAAGTCTAAAATGGGAGTGATTGGAGCCATTTAATGTTAATTGGGAGCTAATTTGGGACCTATTAATGTTAATTGTGCTGAAACCATTTTCTAACAAATGACCCCTGCTCACCATTTCATCAATATCTCTCAAAATATTTTGAATCTGTGAATGAGATTAATTTTCTCAGAAACTAGACATCCGGGGCTTCAATTTGAGCATAAGAATGAGGCAATTCCGATCAGAATTGAATCAGATATGATTTTTAGAAGTTGGCTCTATATACTGTTACAGCAGTTACGAGAAAACCGAATTTTGCTTGCTCCTCACTCTCACCAATCTTTCCATTTAATGCACCAAATTTCCCCAAATGCTAAAATGAGGTCTAGGTTCATGATTCATTGTCAACCCTCATTAAATGACATTCCATTCATATTTCTTCCACCACTACTATATATACCCTCCCTCTCATTCATTCTAGAGCACACAAAAACTCCATCTCTTCTCCTCTCTTGAGTTCTAGTGAAGTTGAGTAGTCTTGTCATATCTTGGTCTTCCTGAAACTTAAGGTATTGAGTGAGACTCACTCTTCCTCTCCTAACTCTTCTTTTCCTCCACCCTTAGGACCTCTATCAAGAGTCTCCTCCTCCACCATATGAATATTGCATGAAGGTATAATCTCTTTCTTTAACTTGTTTTTTGTGTTGCCATGATGAGAATTTAGGATTAAAACATGATAGTAATTATTTAAATTCTCTTGAATATGTTTGAATGTTCTCACATGTTCTTCACATGTTCTTGGCTGTTCATTACATGTTCATGCATAAACACTAGTTTTGATCCTAAATCCACATCAAAAATATGAAAAACATGTTTATTTAATAATTCTTTCAAATCCTTGAATCTAGGATATCACTATCCACACACATTCACTAGAGTTTATTTTTCAATCCAAATGTCATGCTTAATAAATTGAATTAGGGTCATCACATGCACACACTTTAAATTCAACATGTAAATTGATTGACATATTGGATGATATGATATGAATGTTGACTACCATAGTCTAGAAGACCGGTTTTACCGGGCAAGGTGGGTGCCTAACACCTTCCCACCTTGTAACATAGCCTCCAAACTTAGATTAATGGTTAGTAGATCAAATGCTTATCCATGTAATTTTCAATTTTTAGATTGTAACTAGGAAATAAAGCCATGTACTTTATTTTAGATTATATCTATGACCAAAGCCATGTTATTTTCCTATGATCAAATGTAAATTCAATTTCAAATTAATAAAATGAGGATTTTTTTTTTTCAATTATGGTTTTCTTATTTTTCCAACAATTAAATAAGTGGCGACTCCATTGTAAAACCCTTAATCTAAAGGGGAAAATATAATTAGTCGAACCTCCATTTTGAGAGGCAACAACACGACTCCACCCATTCACGTGAGTTTGGCCCAACATCATAAAACGGGCCAGGGGCGCGGTCTCTCACAGTTGAAAGAAATATTAATTTTGACCATCGATTGGTGGTACCGAGACAAGGCAGAGGGGAGGTTTGGTTCTGTTCTAGAAGTTAACAATAAATTTGGAGGTTAAAGGTTCACATCGGTATTTTATTGATGCCACAATAGATAAGGGTACGGAAAATGAATGGCGTTTGACGGGGTTTTATGCTGAATCGGAGACAAGTAAAAGGAGGGAGGCTTGGGAAATTCTTAGGCAACTCAATTCCCATCAAGGAGTTCTGTGGTTATGTGTTGGTGATTTCAATGAAATCACAAAACAAGATGAAAAATTGGGGGGAGCCTTTAGACCATTTAATCAGATGCAATTATTCCGCAATGTTATCGATGAATGTAATTTTATGGATTTAAGCTATGTGGGGTTGAAATTCACATGGAGCAAGCACTATGAAAGTGGTCATTCAATCTAGGAGAGGCTGGATAGGGATTTAGCTACAAACAGTTGGTTCTTAAAATTCTCTGGTTCTGGAGTTTTCCATTTACAAGGCGATTCTTCAGACCATAAACCACTACTGATTGTCTTTGCTCCTCTAGACTTGCCTCAACGAAAGAAACCCTTTAGGTTCGAAGAGATGTGGTTGTCTAACTCAAGTTATGAAGAAACAGTTTAGGCAGCATGGTATCACACAAGTGGTTCAGATCTAAGCAATGAAATCCTAAAAAAAATTGAAAAATGTGGGGTTGGGATTGATCTAAGTTGGTGGAATCGCAATGTTTTTTGCAATGTGCGACAAGAACTGATTCAAAAAAAGGAAATGTTGCTTAGGGCCGAAAATGAGGCAATGAACCTTAGAGATAATTTAAGGGTTTGGGAATTAAAATCTAAGATTAATGTTCTTTTGGATAGGGAAGTAAGGATGTGGGCACAACGATCAAGGCTTCTTTGGGCTAGCCAAGGTGATAAAAATATAAAGTATTTTCACAGTCACGCTACAAAGAGGTATAGGAAAAATCAGATTGTGGGGATCAAAGATGGGCAGGAGTCATGGAAAGTTGATTTGGATGAAGTAGCAACAATTGTAATAAATTACTACCAACAACTTGATAGATCTACCAGAATAGATCTATCAAGTTGTGTTCTAAACCATGCGCCTACCGTGATTACTGAAGAGATGAACTCTTCCCTATGCCGTGAATTCAAGGAAGAAGAGGTATTATCAACTTTGAAACAAATACCACTGAAAGCCTTTGGTCAGGATGGGTTGCCATCGCTGTTTTACCAACACTTTTGAAGCACCGTGGATAAGGATGTCACCACCTCAGTTTTGTCATGGTTGAATTCAAGTACCCTACCCCACCCCTTAAACCACACTTTTGTTACACTCATTCCAAAGACTAAAAATCCTGAGTATTTGCATTAATTTTGACCTATTAGTCTTTGTAACGTTTTGTACAAAATTTTCTCTAAAGTGCTTGCAAACCGTTTGAAAACACTACTCCCTACGATTATCACTAAACACTAATAAACCCTTACAGATAGATTGATATCAGATAATATCATGATTGCCTTTGAGACTTTACATAGTTTGCATAGATATAATTCCAAAAAAGTAGGCTTTATGGCGCTTAAATTGGATATGAGTAAGCCATATGATCGGGTTGAGTAGCCTTTCCTAGAAGAGTTGATGTAGAAAATGGGATTTAATGAGAAATGGATAAATTTGATTATGTTGTGTGTAAAGACGGTCACATATTCCATTTTGATTAACGATGAACCAAGGGGTCTTATACATCTAACTAGAGGCATTAGACAGGGTGACCCTCTATCCCCCTTTCTTTTTTTGCTATGCACGGAAGGATTGAATGGTTTGATCAAACATGTTGAAAGGAATGGAGACATTCATGGATTCTCTCTTTGTAGGAGGGGCTCAAAACTAACGCATCTGCTTTTTGCAGATAATAGTCTTCTCTTTTGCAGGTCAACGAAAGAGGAATGTGATAAGGTGCTAAAAATCTTGAAATCCTATGAGAAAGCATCGGGTCAAAAAGTGAACAGGGATAAAACTTCCCTTTTCTTTAGTAAGTGCACTCCTCCAAATACCAAAACCAACATTATGTGTGTTTTAGGGGTGCAAGAAAATTTTCATTATGAGAACTACTTAGGGTTGCCATCACTTGTGGGAAAGGGTAAAAAAACAAGTTTTAATTACATTAAGGAGAGGGTGTGGCAAAAATTGCAAGGGGGGGAAGGGAAGTTGCTTTCACAAGCTAGAAGGGAAGTGTTGATCAAAGCCGTAATTCAAGCCATTCCCACATACACCATGGGGTGCTTTAAAATTCCTTTAGGTTTGTTGTGCCAAGATATTGAGTCATTGATAAAAAAAAATTGGTGGGGTCAAAGAGGTGAACGGAGGAAGATCCATTGGGTAAGGTGGGAAGAGATGACAAAAGCAAAAATGGAGGGTGGAATGGGGTTTAGAGATTTGGTTCTTTATAATGACTCGCTTTTAGCAAAACAAGCTTGGCGCCTTATCCACAATAAGTCCTCTCTTTTTTATAAGGTGTTTAAAGTAAGGTTTTTTCCAAATTGTACCCTCATGGAAGCAACTGATCAAGATATGGCTCTTATACGTGGAGGAGCATTCTTAAGAGTAGAGATGTCTTGCAATGAGGTGCTAGATGGAGAGTTGGAAATGGGGAAAAAATAAAAATATGGTAGCACTCCTAGCTCCCAAGGAAACACCCTCCCCAAGTGCTATCCCACCCCTATTGAATTAATGGAGAACTCAATGGTGGCAGAGCTGATCAATGAAACAACAAGTCAATGGAATGAAGAATTGATTGGTGGAGTCTTTGCAAGTGATGAAGTTGCCATGATCAAAAAAATACCGCTGGGAAAGGTTGCTTTAGAGGATGTATTGATATGGCCCCACATTCATGATGGAAGGTACACATGTAAGTTGGGATATAGATTTTTAAAGGCAAAAACCAAGCTGCAATCAGCGCAGTAGCACACATTTTCGGAAAAGCTCTAGAATGGCTTGTGGTCTCTTTATGTGCCAAACAAAGTTAAGAATTTGATGTGGCGTGCTTGCCGTAATGCTATGCCAACAAAAGCGAAGCTGGTGCGAAGGACAATCAGTGATGACCCCCTTTGTAACCGCTGCCATGAAGCTCATGAAACTGCTCTGCATGCCATCTAGATGTGTAAGGAAGTTGATGTTATCTGGGCTGATCCTGAGTTGTGGTCTTGTCGAAGGGAGGTACATTTTCTCAACTTCAAAGAGTTACTATCCTGGATGATTGAGTAGCAAAACAATGCCGAACTCTTTGCCATGACTGCGTGGATGATCTGGAGACAAAGAAACCAAGTCCGACTCAACCAAGCAACTTGCAACGTCGACTAAATCGCCAAACAATCCAAGGAGATGCTTGTTGAATTTCAAGCCTGCCAAACCACTTCGACAACTTCTCTGACAGAGAGGCAGGCATGAAGCAAGTAGTGTTGGAGAGCTCCATTGATAGACTTTGCAAAAATTAATTCTAACGGGGCAGTCTTTTCTAGTGAGAACAAACCAGGCATCGACGTCATAATCAGAGATAGTTAGGTGTTGAATTATTTCTTGCCAACCTGTTTTCAACCATAATTGGTTCTCAAAATCTTGCGGGGAAGTTGAGTAGAAAATATGTTATTTATTAATTAACCAGTGTGTAACCCACACATTGAAAATGATACTTTTTTATTTTTTTGAAAATCAAGACATGTTTATTTATGATTCATGATAAAATATGTAAAAAAAAAATTATTTTTTAGTAAATAAAAATCATAGTAAGTTCTATTAATATGATATTGCAATAATAATAATAATGATAATAATAACAACTAGTCGGTAACCTGTGCGATGCATGAGAAAGTTATTGAATGTAAAATTCAAAAAATAATGTCTTGCACTTGAGAAGTTGTCAAATTAAACAATGTTAATGACACAATCTATTTTAAACTTTGCTAAGTTAGAAAGTTGTGATTGGAGAAATATAAAATTCATATAAACCTACCACTGATATTGCTTCTAACACTGCTCTTATGCGCCAATCACAAGTTCAAAAGTTTTATATCCCATAACTAATTGATTATTGGGTGTCTACTGCAACAACTATGCTTAAAAGGAAAGCAAATAAAAGAAAATTCATCCTCATGTTCTCCAAAACAAAAATCACACACAATACTTGATCATATCATCATTGATGGCTTCCTTTTGGTCAATGTTGCACTATTCATGATCTTTAAGTCCTAGCATTCATCATTAGCCTTACCATTCTTCAAAGTTCTCTAAATTGTTATCATTCAATGTTATCATTCCTTTTAGAAGGGACATACATCTTGAGATGGGAGTTAGGGGTTGCAATTTGTGTTCAAATATGTCATGTTGACTTATAAATATTCGACCATATGGATTGACACACTAATACAACATGTTTATTAAGGATTCCTTAATCCTAACACAGCATGTTTATTAAATGTTTGAGTTTTTTTATTTTTTGAAAGAGTTTCAACCTATGGCGTCCGCTCCTAGTGATAGCTCTTTATCATCAAATCAAGACACCAATCAGTTTTTGGTGTAGGCGGGGATGGAACCTCAGATCTCTTATACAACCATCAAATATTTTACCAGTTGAGCTAACTAGAACCCACAAATGTTTGAGTTAAGTTGACCTGTTTATTATATATAATTTCATTATAACCATATAGCTATTCTTTTAAAAATTAACAAAATATATTTGCAGGTTTTGTAGAAATTAATTTATATTATTTCATAAAAATAGAAAAATTAAATTTCAGTAATTTTTTTTAAATTACTATTAAAGCATCAAGGAAGTATTTCAAAAAAAAAAAAGTTTTTTCTTCTTTTGAGAACTAACAAAAAATATTTGCAGGTTTTGTAGAAATTAATTTATATTATTACATAAAAATAGAAAAATAAAATTTCAGTAAAAAAAAAAGAACAATTACTATCAAAGCATCAGGGAAGTATTTCAAATATATATATATATATATATGTGTGTGTGTGTGTGTGTGTGTTTTCTTCTTTTGAGAACAGAATTTCTTAAATGTCCATTGTCCAACACTATCTTCAATCATTGAGAGAGAGATTAAAACATCAAAAAACAAATAGGCAAGTTAGATTACCTATTTTCAACTACAAGACTCTTGACATTAAGTTAAGCTATAGCGTTTTCTCATCTTCCTACTTCTCTACAATTGAAAATCATCCAACAAATTCAAACTAGACACCACCACATCTAAAGGAGGTTGGAGACAATCATCGCGAATAGTTGCATTACACTATACCAAATATTATAAGCAATAACAAAAAAAACCCCAAAAAAACATGACTATCAAATTCTCAATGAAAAGTTGAGAAGTATACAACTAGGAGGAAAATCGAACAATTAACAAGTCATGAAATTTTAACCAAAATCATTATAAAAAAGGTTAACAATAAAACAACTTAATTGGCTGAGAGAATATGGGCAACCCGAACCATTCTAGGAGTATTAAAAAAGTAGACTTGAAAAATTAAGACATCTTGCATCGAATTCATTGCAATGGTGGCATAACCTAGAGTGGAGGTGCCAAATACTTGTGTTTATATTCCGGAGTATAATGCTTTTGAAAGGTTCCATTCTCCAAGCAATATATACCCATGTCAAAAGGCCCCTTCGGACGATACGTATTTTTAATTGCAGAAACGTCGATAGAATCATCTGTCAAGTATATCGAATTTGGTTGGCACCCAGGAAAATTTGAAGCCAAAATTGACATTGATTGGTTGTCGCCAACAAAGAGAGCCTCATCACCCAAGTTTTTCACCTCAACATGCTCCTCTAACGATCCCTTTGTTTGATCATTTAACAACAATTTGTGAACCTTGAAACTTTCGGTTACGCTTTTACGCTCTTCTTCCTCTTCTTCTATTTCTTCCAAAAACCCTTCTTTTTGTTTCAAAAACCTCCGAACAACCAATAGGTCTCCCTTCATTGATTCAACAATATACACTCTTTTAGCATATCTAAAAGTCGTATGACAGCCTCCTGGCACAATTATATTTGGTTTTGTTAGACTTATGGTTAAATGATTAAATTCACAATTTCCTAACAGTTTAAGCTTTTGAGACAATCGGTAGTTTAACATGGTATCAGAGCAGGAGATCCTGAATTCGATCCCTGGTTTTACTCCTCCCATTTAAAATGTTAAATTCCCACTTGTTGGGCCCCCACCTATAAAGGGAAAGTTTAGACTCACAAGTGAGGGGGAGTGTTAGACTTATTGTTAAATGATTAAATTCACAATTTCCTAACAGCTTAAACTTTTTGGAAAATTGGTAGTTTAACAGGTCTTAGTAGCTGTGAAGAACTATAATTCTTACTATTAACGTCAAATGACACCACCAAACCCAAACGTCCCACAGCATAGGCCAAACCTCCATAAAAGACGATATCTGTAAAGCCCGTTAGATTTTCATCAAGGTAAGTCCAAGCATATTGTTGCGTAAGGTTGATGAAAGCCAACCAATCGGAAGGAGCATAAATAACAACCACCGCATAATTGTCCTGACTTGAAGTAGGACTGTGAGACAAAATAACCTTAAGAAGGTTAAATTGTGGAACCTTAATGCGTTTACGGTGCTTTAAAGAGGGAAGAGTGATTTTGGAGGCCGATTTGTTGAAAGGATTCAAGAGGGTTATAGCCATGTTTTCATCTACAATGGCTAACTGATGATGCCTAAAATCGTTAGTAAGTTACACAATTCTCACGTACTCGAGACAACATCTGTGAAATAAAAACAAAGAAAACCTTAGGAGAGTACCGATATGATATCGGCCAAAGACTTTCTGAATGTTAAATTAGAGAACTTTCACAACTCTAGAGTACCAGAGTTGGGAGAATTATGCGTATCTTGGTTTGTGAGGGTCTTGGGGTTTTTATAATAGCATGGGATTGATATTCTTTCCTTGGTTTAGAAGATCTTTCCTTGTGGGAGAGATCTTCTTTAATTCGCATATCTTATTGGATCTTTTCCTTATAGGACTCTCTTGGTTAGGGTTAAGTGTGGGGCACAAGATATTTCCTTATATGCTTATGCGTGAAAGCCAAGCTATGTCATCTTCATCAAAAGTTCGCTTATCCTCTTCAGCTTCCCTCCATCAACTTCATATCCCGTCAATATATTCTAGTTGTCTTGTTCAGGTGTTTGTTGTCTTCAAGGTGCAACCATCGACTTTTATTCTATCGTTGTTAGGCCGTGAACGTGCAAGCGAGGTTGACGAGTTCATTAGGACCGTTGCTTTCGCCTAATATGGACGACTTCATCAAAACCACATAATTACCTTTATCATCTACCCCATACTCCATAGCCTCGTTGGCTTTAGCCAACGGGTTATGGAGTTCAATTCGTAGCTCTCTCCTTTTTACTATTCATTATTTTGTTTATCAAAAAAAGAGAGGGCATTTATGGGTGATTCCTCGAGCAGCCTTTATTAATTGCTTCGACACGTGGCTTAAGCGAATTAGCCCCGTTTCTAGACGAGGGTGCCGCTTCGTCTTCCGTGCACTTTTCATCTTATATATATATATATATATATATATATATATATCTCACTTCCTTCCTCATTTTCTCCTATTTCATCATTGTTGATCTTTAGAGAGAGAGCTCGTTATTCCGAGAACTTCGCTCATGTCATCTTGCTAACTTCGTTGCCTTTGTTCTTTTGCTGAGACCGTCACCTTTCAAGAAACCGTCTACTTTACTTGGTAAGTCACCTTTTTCCTTTATTTCATCCTATCTTTCGTCTTTGTTTTTCTAGTTGATCGTTTACCTCTTTTAAAAGAGGCTGTCAACTTAGGTTCTTAGAATACCTTCATCGCTTGTAGGTAAATAGATGTCTAGAGAAGCGACGAGTAAGCAGTCGTCAGTCTGTGAGGGAGCGGGCTACGACGAGGTCTTCTAGACAGGTTATGAGCCCGATAAGGGCCTTTCCTTGTCGTTAGAAAGGGAAATTTTAGCCCATTCTCCTGACGAGGAAGTGGAAAGTTGTGATGGAGAGGGAGGTGAGGAAGAGATAGATGAGGGTGAGGATGAAGGTGATAAAGAGGATGATGGGGACGAGGGTGATGCTGACGAGAGAACCCTCAAAGTTGGAAGTTTAGGAAGCCCTGGGGATGGGCATACCCGTCCATTTATCCTCCCCAAAATGTGGACTGTCAATGACTTCTTGCCGACAATGACGACCAACATTTTTAAGAATCTGAAGGATCGTTACCAAATCCCTAACCATATCCCAATTCGTCTCCTTGGGAAATTCAAGAAGGGCTACTCAAGGAAGATTGCAAACATTGGCATGTACGACGCTATGTTCGTAGCGGGATTAAGGTTGCCATTGACAACATTGCACCGTCAGTTGGCTAATTTTCTTGGTTTATCCGTCAGCCAGATTGCTCCAAATACTTGGAAGATCTTTATAGGGGCTGAGATTTTGTGGGGTTGTCTGAGTGGTGGGAACCGTCAGCTTTCATCGGACAAGTTCCTTTATTGCTATAGACCTCAGCACATCGTCTCGTCCCAAGAAATATACCACTTCGCTGCACGAAAGAAAGGGTTAAGGCACGTGTCAAACATGCCCGACCCTAACAGGAACTAGAAGGGTAGATACTTCTTCGTTCAGGGGACAGATTAGGTATGCTGTCTAGAAGAGTGGGCATCAATGCCCCATGGTTTTGAAAATTTTTGGGGTATTATCAAGGATTTAGGTTTAGCACGGTCAATTTTTGCTTTAGCTTTTCCATTTACATGTGAAGTGATTTGATATCGTTGTTTTCCTGTTTTAGCCAGTGTTTATCCGATCATAACTGACGATCAGGAGGCCTTCATTCGTTGAGTCCTTGAAATTCCATTTGAGCAGTGGAAGTATAAGGATTTGATCACCCTCGATACGCTGCACGCATACTATGGTGGTCCGAAGCCGACACTTGCAGCTCATAGATTAAATACCTATTCCTATTGGCGTAAGTATTATTAAATTTTCTCTCATCATTTTTCTTTTTGTCGTCACTTGGTCTAACGCTTGTCATTTGTCCTTTACAAAAATGGAGGCAGCTAGGCAGAGGGCATAGGTGAGGGCAACTGTTGCACGCAGGAAAAAGGAGGAAAAGAAGGCGAAGAGGAAGGAGGGGGCGTCCTCATCAGCCCCTAAGGCCGTCGGAAAGGGAGCACCTAAGAGAAAGGCTGACGAGAAGGACGACCATCCTCCCAAGAAGTTGTCTGTCACCCTCAGGGATAAGCTCCCTAAGAAGCCGTCTCCTCTAAAGCCAAGCCATGGGGCAGGCAAGGGATTAATGCCAATGTCAGGTCCCGTCACTCAGGGACTTGATCGTTGTCTCCCTATTCAGAAGGACTATACTGTTGAGGTGATTGAATCAATCATCAAGGATAAGGATGTGGACCCTCGTACTGAGGAAATGACAAAGAAGTTAGGGGTGTTAGGCCTTTTTTACCTTACTCGGGTACGTCTCTTCCTTTTTTCTTTCTTTTTTATTTATTCACTGCTCAATAGCTGACAATTATTCTATTTGTAGGCGTTGGTCCGCATGAAGGCACTGCAGGATAGGAGCATCGCCCAAGAAGGGGTGATTGCCCGTTTGCACAAGCGCAACGGGACTTTGACTGACGAGTAGGAGTAGTACAAGGAGGCCCTTCGTACTCTCAATAAGGAGATGAAAGAGCTAAGGGAGAAGGTAGATGAGGAGGGTCGTCAGAATAAGAATAAGCAAGAAGCTAAGGCAACGGTAGAGAAAAAGCTGACGACCCTTCTTAGGTAGATGGTGACGGCCAGGGCTGACGCCGTGAAGGAATTCAAGGCTTCACAGCCATTCATTGATTCCTGCTCCGTCTACTATGGTGACGAGTTTGAGGATTTCCTTAAACAGGTCAAGTCCATCTACCTTCACTTGGATTTATCCAAGGTCACCATGGATGATCCCTTACTGTCAACTCCTGCCAGCAATACTATCCTTGATGAAACTGATGACTCCATAGAATCAGAGCTTGATCCAAAAGATGATAGTATCGTCCTCGCTCAACCTGTTGCAGATCCTCTTGTCACCCCTTTGGTCCCGTCCACTGAGCCTCTGAATGTTAAGAACCCTCCTACTCAGGACGTTCAAGACAAAAATGACGAGAACCCTCATGATGCCCCGGCCTCTTTGACTTAGTTTTTTATTTTTTAAATGATAATCTTATTGTATATTTAGTATAACTTTCAGACAATGTAAAATTCCCCTTTTTTTTTGGGCCCTTTTTGTAAAGACCTTATTTTATGTATGGTATACTTTTTACATCCATCGCTTTTTAGCATGTGTTGATCTTTAGGTATTGATATATGTTTGCTCATTCTTTGTGCTTGTATGCAAAAGGACTTAGGATGAATCCATCAGCCATGACAAAGACCTCGTCTTGTTTGAGGATAAAATAAGAAACTCGTCTACTTGTCTTTAATAAATTGAGGCATCAAACTTAATAGTCTTTACAATGAACTCATTTGCTAGTGGGTTCTTGCAATAAACCTATCCACTTGAAGGCTTAATAATTTTAACAAACCCCTAAGGTATCCTGAACTCGTCCACTTGTGGACCTAATAATGAATTCGTCCACTTGTGGATTGCGTAGTTTTAATGCATCCACCTTGCGGCCTTGGTAATATTAATTCATCCTCATTGGAGGAACTCGTCTATTTGTGGACTTAATAATGAATTTTTCCACTTATAGACTTTATAATAATATTAACTCATCCTCATGAGATGAACTCATCCATTTGTGGACTTAATCATGAATCCGTTCACTTGTGAACTTAATAATATCAACTTACTCTCTTGGAGTGAACTCGTCCACTTGTGGACTTAGTAATTAATTTGTCCACTTATGGACTTGATAATATTAACTCATCCTTATGGGATGAACTCGTCCACTTATGGACTTAATCATAAATAAACACGTAGAATAAACATGTAGAAACAGATAAATACGTCAATCATATCGGAATAAACTCTTCTTATAATGATAAATGCATGCATACGTAGAAAATTTGTTTTTTAAAGAAAAAAACCTGCCCTTTGGACTTAAAAAGTATTGTAGCAAAAAATAGCTAAAATAAATTGGAAAACGAGGAGTGTCGCTCTTCATGTTATCTACTGGTAGTACTTTCGGAGATGCTCGGTGTTCCATAGATGGTACAACTTCTGTTCATCTAGCGTCTTCAAGTGCTAGGTTCCTTTTCTCTGCCATGACGTGATTCTGTAGAGTCTCTCCCAATTAGGGCCGAGCTTTCCTTGGGTGGGGTCTCTAGCGATGCCCATTACCTTCCTCAAGATGAAGTCTCCAACCTTCAAGTCTCTATGTCTGACTTGGGAGTTGTAGTACTTGGCCATGAGATCTTGGTAACGTGTGAGTCTTTGTTTAACTGTCGCCCTGACTTCGTCTAGTAGATCGAGCTATAGGTGTATAGTCTCTTTGTTTTTTCTTTCATCATGATTACCCACCCTGTAGCTCGTGAGTCCGTCCTCTGCTAGGATGATTGGCTCGCTTCCATATGCTAGTCGAAATGGTGTTTCTCCTGTAGGTGTTCTGGTTGTTGTTTTATATGCCCATAGTATGCTTGGCAGCTCTTCTGGCCATACACCCTTTGTCCCCTCGAGCCAAATCTTAATGATTTTAAGCAAGGATAGGTTCGTGACCTCAACCTACCCGTTGGCTTGAGGGTGGGCGGGGAAGGAGTAGTGGTTCTTGATTCCTAATTGTGAGTAAAAATCCCTAAAGGAGTTGTTGTCGAACTGTTCCCCGTTATCTAAGACCAAGACTCTAGGGATCCCATACCTACAGACAATTTTTTCCAGACGAAGCTTCTCACATTCTTCTCCGTAATGGTAGCCTAGGCTTCTAATTTGACCCATTTAATGAAATAGGCTATGCTGACTATAAGGAAATTCAGCTGTCGTATTGCTATTGGGAATGGACTCATGATGTCGAGTCCCCATTGAATGAATGGTCACAGGGCTATCATCGGGGTTAGTTCTTCCATCGACTGTCTGATGACGTTGCTAAACCTTTAACATTTGTCGTAGGCTTTGACATAAGTTTGGGCGTCTTTTTGTATAGTAGGCCAGTAATATCCATCTTGAATCAGTTTATGTACCAATGATCGCGACCCTGAATGGCTCCCGCAGATTCCTTCGTATACTTCTCTCATGACATAATTTGCTTCTTCGGGGCTTAAACACCTTAGGTACGGGTAGGAAAAGCCTCTCTTGTACAGAACGTCCCTTTTCAAAACAAATCGTACTGCTTGGACCTTCAACTTCCTTGTGGCTTCCTTACCGTTTCGTAATGCACCGTTTTTCAAGTAGGAGACTAATTGCGTGGTCCAGTTGCTTTCAGAGCTATTCTTTTGTATATCGATGGGATCTATTAATGGTGAAAACTGAACAAAAGAAAGTACCTTGTCAGAGATGATCATGTGTTCTGCTGATGCGGCCTTGGCAAGATGGTCGGCTCGCTCATTCTCCCCTTTAGGGATTTGAACAATCTTGGCTTGTAAGTCATCTACTCTTCTCTTTACTTGCTTCAAGTAATTCTTCATCCTTTCGCCATTACATTTGTAATCCCTGTTTACTTGGTTGGTGATGACTTGGGAGTCGCAATGAATAACCACGCTCGCGGCCCCTTCCGCTTTAGCGAGATCTAGTCTTACCACCAGAGCTTCGTACTCTACTTCATTGTTGGAAGTAGGGAAGTTGAGACGAACCATGCATTCAATCTCGTCTCCTTCTGGAGAATGAAACACAATACTCGCTCCCCCAGCTTGCTGGTTGGACAATCCGTCAATATGTACACTCCACCGAGGATACTCTTTTGCCTCTTGGCTTTCTCTGTTAGTGAACTCCGCAATGAAGTCAGCGATTACCTGCCTTTTGATGGCATTACGCGGTCAATACTGTATGTCAAACTCACTCAACTCTATTGCCTATAGTGCCATTCGTTTGGCAGCTTCAGAATTGCTTATTACTTCTCGTAAGGGCTTATCAGTAAGGACGATCACTATATGGGCTTGGAAATACAGCTTGAGCTTGCGGGCTACTATAACCAAAGCGAAGGCAAGCTTCTCCATCGATGGGTACCTCTCTTCTGCACCACGAAGTGCCCAGCTGGTGTAGTACACGAGTTTTTGCACCTTGTCTTATTCTCTGATCAAGACTGCGCTGATGGCGGTCAGGGGTACAACCAAGTAGAGGAACAATTCTTCCCCTGGTTTTGAGGGACTCAACAATGGCGGGGAAGAAAGGTAGGCCTGCAGGTCCTCGAAGGCTTGCTGACACTTGGCTATCCATTCAAAAGATTTCTTCAATGTGCGGAAGAAAGGTAGACACTTATCCGTTGCTCTGGACACGAACCTGTTCAGCACAGCTACCTTGTCGTTGAGGCTTTGTACTTCTTTCCCATTCTTAGGAGGTGTCATTTCTATTATGGCTCGGATCTTATCTGGGTTAGCCTTGATAACTCTCTGCGACACCATGAATCCTAGGAACTTTCTTGTTATTACCCCGAATGCACATTTGCCTGGATTAAGCTTCATGTTATAAAAGTGAAGTGTGTTGAAGGTTTCCCTAAGATCCTCCAAATGATCGCCCTCTCTTCGGTTTTTTACCAGCATGTCGTCAACATAGACTTGAACATTTCTCCCAATCTGCTATGTGAACATCTTGTTCATGAGCCTCTCATATGTCGCGCCTGCGTTTTTGAGGCCGAATGGCATTACTTTGTATTAGAAGAGGCCCTGGCTGGTTACGAACTAAGTCTTCTCCTAATCTGCTTCGTCCATTTTGATCTGATTATAACTTGAAAAAGCATCTATGAAGCTCAGCAACCGGTGTTGAGTTGTTAAGTCAACTAGGACATCGACCCACAGGAAGGGGTAGTTATCTTTAGGGCATACTTTGTTCAAGTCTGTGAAGTCCACACACATCCTCCATTTCCCGTTGGCTTTCTTGACCATCACGACATTTGCCAGCCAGTCAGGGTAGTAAACTTCTCTAATGAAGCTTGCCTCTTGTAGCTTGTGAACTTCTTCTGCTATAGCCTAGTTTCATTCTTGTGCGAACACCCGCTTCTTCTAACGAATGGGTGGAAAGAAGGGTGACACATTCAACCTATGTACCATGACCGAAGGGTCGATTCTTGGCATGTCTTTATGGCTCCAAGCAAATACATCTTGTTTATCTTTGAGAAAAGTTGTGATTGCTTGGCGGACCATCGGGCTAGCGAGGGTGCCAATCTTGGTCGTTCGATTTGGCTTGGAGTCGTCGAAAAGTACCTCTTCAAGCCTTTCAATGAGTTTTGCCACTATCCACTGCTTTTTTATGTTCATTTTCTATAGGTGATCATCCATCTCCACATTGCTATGTAACACTCGTGTGCAGCCACTTGATCTCCACATATTTCTCCTACTCCGTATTCGATGAGGAATTTGATCATCAGGTGGTAGGTCGAAGTCACAGCCTTCCATGAGTTGAGGGTCGGTCGTCCAAGGATGGCATTATAGGCGGACGAGTAGTCGACAACAAGGAATGTAACATCTTTTGTGATTTGCTGAGGATAATCACCAACCATAATGGGCAGCGTGACCGCACCGATGGGGTATACTTTAGTCCCTCCAAACCCAAAGAATGGGGCTTTGGTTGGGACCAACCATTCTCTGTCAATCCTCATTTGCTGGAACGCCGGGTAATAGAGGATATCAGCAAAGCTTCCATTGTTAACCAGGACCCGGTATGTGTTGTAATCTCTTGCGCGTATGCTAATGACGAGTGCATCGTCATACAAGTGGTGGAAACATTACGCATTTTCTTCTGAAAACTCAATGATGGGGTTGTTGATTCGCGCCATCGTTGGGATGAAGCCCGTTAGCTAGACGTTTTGAACCATCTTGAGGTAAGTTTTTCGAGCCTTTTTGGACGAACCGGAGGCCACCGTGCCTCCCACAATCATTCTTATATCTCCTAGTGGCAGCCTTGGATGCTCGTTGTCCCATCGAGGACTGCTCTTGAGGTGGGTCTGCTCTTTCCCAGTTGACAAACTTTTGCAACTTTCCTTACCTGATGAGAGCTTCAATTTGTTGCTTCAAGTCGTAGCAGTCGGCTGTGTCATGACCGTGGTCATGGTGAAAATGACAGTACTTGTCTCTAGACCTCTTATTAAGATCTCCCTTCAGCTTACCAAGAAAGGTCAAGGCTCCTTCGTCCTAGATTTGCATCAAGACTTGGTCAATCAGGGCAATCAGCGAGGTGAAGCTCGTGAACTTCCCTGTCTTGGAGCACCTGTCCTCCCGCCATTCTCCGGTCCTAACCATCTTCCGCCCCTTATCCTGCCGTACATCTTCCTGTCTTTCCCTCTTCTTGAGCTTTTCTTCTCGAGCCAAAAGCGGGTCTTTTGCATTCATGTACTTAATCGCCCTGTAAAGCACATCTGACATAGTCATTGGGTCATTCTTATATAGAGAAAATAGTAACTTAGCTTTTCGTAGCCCATTTGTGAATGCAGCCACAAGTATCTTATCATCAGCTTCATCAATTGAGAGTGCCTTTTGTTAAAGCGGACTATGTAAGACCTCAGCGTTTCATCCTCCCATTGCTTAATGCTCATCAGGCATGTAGTGAACTTCTTATACTTGTACCCTTTGATAAAGTGCGAAGCAAACTGGGCGCTTAACTCCTTAAAGGTACCAATGGAGTTGGGCATCAACCTACTGAACCAAATCCTTGAGGGACCTTTTAGCGTAGTGGAGAAGGCCCTACACATGATCTCGTCCGTCACTCCATAAAGGTGCATCAGGGTCTTGAAAGACTCCAAGTGATCTAAAGCGTCCTTGGATCCGTCATAACTTTCCACCTACAGCATACGAAACTTCAGTGGAAGGGGGAACGAAGTGACGGACTCAGTGAATGGAAAATCAGTTCAATGGACCAAGTTATCGAGGTCGCTAGACACTCGTCCTCTGAGGGTGTTCATCATAAAGTCTATCCGTTCCTTCATCATCTACATCTCTGTGACTATGTGTGGTGGGGCCGTATCTGTGATGGATGGACGGCTCGGGTCTTGTCGTTTTGGTCTGCTTGAGGCGATGCTACCTTCCGTCCTTTCTTGGTCCCTTCTCTCAGCGCTGTTGCCTTCTTGGTCTTCCTCATGTGTTGTGAAAGTTCTTTAACTTAACTTTCGGAGGGTCTTTGGCCGATACCACATCGAAACTCTCCTAAGGTATTCTTTGTTTTTGTTTCGTAGGTGTTGTCTCAAGCACATGAGGACTGTGTAACTTACTGACAATTTTTGGCATCATCAGTTGGCGCCATCTGTGGGAATTAGCGACTTGTAAGCCATACTATCGCTTCTCGGACAAAGAGTTACATGGTATTTACTCGCTCGATGGCAACCACCAACAATGTTCAATGAGACGAACTACACACAACCGCCCTAGAAACAGGTTCAAACTCTTGTCGTTGCCGTAGAGCGCCTCACCAAGCAAAACCATGATCTAAAAGAGTAGCTAGGCCAAAAGAACGCAGGGCTTAACACACAAGAGGAAGACCAAAAAGGCACCAGCGCTGAGAGAAGGGACCAAGAAGGGCCAGAAGGTAGCAATGCCCTAAGCAGACCAGAACAACAGGACACGAGCCGTCCATCCGTCACATATATGGCCCCATCTCACATAGTCATAGAGATACAGATGATGAAGGAATAGATGGACTTTATAATTAATGCCCTCAGAGGACGAGTGTCTAGCAACCTCGATGACTTGGTCCATCGAACTGATTTGCTATTCACTGCGTCCGTCACTTCGTTCCCCCTTCCATCGAAGTTTCGTATGCCGTAGGTGGAAAGTTATGACGGATCCAAGGACCCCCTAGATCACTTGGAGTCTTTCAAGACCCTGATGCACTTTTAGGGGGTGGCAGACGAGATCATGTGCAGGGCCTTCCCCACTACGCTGAAGGGTCTCGCAAAGATTTGGTTCAACAGGTTGACGCTCAACTCCATTGGTACATTTAAGGAGTTAAGCGCCTAGTTTGCTTTGCACTTTATCGGGGGGCACAGGTATAAGAAGTTCACTGTGTGCCTGTTGAGCATTAAGCAAGGGAAGGATGAGATGTTGAGGTCTTACATAGCCCACTTTAACAAAGAGGCGCTCTCAATCGATGAAGCTAACAACAAGATACTTGTGGCTACATTCACGAATGGGCTACGAAAGGGTAAGTTCCTATTTTCTCTATATAAGAACGACCCAAAGACTATGTCAGATGTGCTTTACAGGGCGACTAAGTACATGAACACGGAAGACTTGCTTTTGGCCCCGAGAAGAGAAGTCCAAGAAGAGGGAAAGACAGGAAGATGTACGGCAGGATAGGGGCAGAAGATGGCTAGGACCGGAAAACGGTGAGAGGACAGGTGCTCTAAGCCTTCCACAGGGAAGTTCATGAGCTTCAGCCCGCTGATTACCCCGATCAACCAAGTCTTGATGCAAATCAAGGACGAAGGAGCCTTGACCTTTCCTGGCAAGCTGAAGGGAGATCCTAATAAGAGGTCTAGAGACAAGTACTGCCGTTTCCACCATGAACACGATCATGACACGGCCGACTGCTATGACTAGAAGCAACAAATCGAAGCTCTCATCAGGTAAGGAAAGTTGCAAAGGTTCGTCAACTGGGAAAGAGCGGACCCACTTCAAGAGTAGGTTCCCCGACGAGGCAATGAGCATCCAAGGCCACCCCTAGGAGATATAAGAATGATTGTGGGAGGTGCGGCGGCCTCCGGTTCGTCCAAAAAGGCTCGAAGAACTTACCTCAGGATGGTTTAGAATGTCCAGCTAATGGGCTTTGTCCCAACGATGGCGCGGATCGACAACCCCATCATTGAGTTCTCAGAAGAAAATGCCCGACGTCTCCACCACCCGCATGATGATGCACTCGTTGTTAGCATACGGGTAGGAGATTACAACACACACCAGGTCCTGGTCGACAATGGAAATTCTGCTGATATCCTCTACTACCCGGCGTTCCAGCAAATGAGGATTGACAGAGAACAGCTGGTCTCGACCAACCCCATACTCATTGGGTTTGGAAGGACTAAAGTATACCCCCTCGATGCGGTCATGCTGCCTGTTACGGTTGGTGATTATCCTCAGCAATTCACTAAAAATGTTACATTCCTTGTGGTCGACTACTCGTTTGCCTATACTGCCATCCTCAGACGACCGACCCTCAACTCATGGAAGGTCGTGACTTTGACCTACCACCTAATAATCAAATTCCCCACCAAATACGGAGTAGGAGAAATACATGGAGATCAAGTGGCTGCACGCGAGTGTCACATAGCAATGTTGGAGATGGACGATCACCTACAGACAATGAACATAAAAGAGCAGCGGACAGTGGTAGAACCCATTGAAAGGCTTGAAGAGGTACTTCTTGATGACTCTAAGCTAGATTGAACAACCAGGATTGGCACCCTCGCTAGCCCAATGGTCCGCCAAGCAATCACAACTTTTCTCAAAGATAACCAAGATGTATTTGCTTAGAGCCATGAAGACATGCTAGGAATTGACTCTTCGTCATGGTACATAGGTTGAATATGTTGCCTTCCTTTCTGCCCATCCGTCAAAAGAAGCGAGCATTCACACAAGAATGAGACTAGGCTATAGCAAAAAAAGTCCGCAAGTTACAAGAGCCAGGCTTCATCAGGGAAGTTTACTACCCCGACTGGCTGGCAAACGTCGTGATGGTTAAGAAAGCCAATGAGAAATGGAGGATGTGCGTGGACTTCACAGACCTGAACAAAGCATGCCCCAAAGATAGCTACCCCCTCTCATGGGTCGATGTCCTAGTTGTCTCTACAACTCAACACTAGTTGCTAAGCTTCATGGACACTTTTTCAGGTTATAATTAGATCAAAATGGATGAAGCAGATCAGGAGAAGACTTCGTTTGTAACCAGCCAGGGCCTCTTTTGCTACAAAGTAATGCCATTCAGCCTTAAAAATGCAGGCGCGACATATCAAAGGCTCATGAACAAGATGTTTGCATAGCAGATTGGGAGAAATGTCCAAGTCTACGTTGACGACATGCTGGTAAAAAGCCGAAGAGAAGGCGATCATTTGGAGGATCTTAGGGAAATATTTGACACCCTTTGCTCTTATAACATGAAGCTCAATCCCGGCAAATGTGCATTTGGGGTAACAACAGGAAAGTTCCTAGGATTCATGGTGTCGTAGAGAGGTATCGAGGCCAACCCAAAAAAGATCCAAGCCATAATAGAAATGGCACCTCCTAAGAACTTGTAAGAAATACAAAGCCTCAACAGCAAGGTAGTTGCGCTAAATAGGTTCATGTCCAGAGCAACGAAGGGAAGCTAAAGAGGATAAGCGAACCTTTGACGAAGCTAACATGGCTTGGCCTCCACGCATAAGCATATAAGAAAATATCTTGTGCCCCGTGCTTAACCCTAATCAAGAGAGTCCTATAAGGAAAAGATCCCGTAAGATACGCGAATTAAAGAAGATCTCTCCCACAAGGAAAGATCTTCTAAGCCAAGGAACGAATATTAACCTCATGCTACTATAAAAACCCTAAGACCCTCATAAACCAAGGTACGCATAATTCCTCCAACTCTGGCACTCTAGAGTTGTAAAAGTTCTCTAACTTAACCTTTGGAGGGTCTTTGGCCGGTACCACACCAGTATTCTCCTAAGGTCTTCTTTGTTTTTGTTTTGTAGGTGTTGTCTCGAGTACTTGAGGACTGTGTAACTTTCTAACGATTTTCGGCATCATCAACTACATATTTTGAAATTTTAACTATTGAATTGCATGTTATTTACGCTTTTGGTACACATGTCAAATTTTGTGCCCATCAAATATTATTAATAATATGATCTATAAGCTTATATTTTATGCATAATTTTAAACTACAAAAATTTGTAATTTAAATAATTTATTGATGACATAGTTATTGATATTTAATTTTCTCAAAATTTTGCAAGCATGAAGGATATAAGATGAAAATGTAATCCAATGGTGGATTCGTCAAAATTCACCTCCAATAAAAAAAAATTGAGTAAGATTGTAATTTTAAGTTACAACTAATTTTGTAACTAAACTTCTTTATTTGTAAAATGTAAGTTGAAACAAATAGAAAATTCACCAAATTGATATATCTTGCATAAATATGAAAAATTGACCTAATTAAATTGGATAAGCGTTAGCCTTAATAAACCTTATTACATATATAGACAATGTGGATTATTCTTTTTCCCAAAATAAGGATGGCATACTAGAACTCAAAAATCCTTTATTGCCCAATATTTTAAAATCTATACTGAATCAGGCACAAGGCTTGTGTATTTCATACAAATTTTATAATCTATATTATGGAAGGGACATGCATCTTGAAACGGGATTTTAATTAGGGGTTGCAATGTATTCACATGTTGGGTTTAATTGTGTCATGTTGACTTATGAGTATTTAAGTATATGGGTTGATACACTAACACGATAATAAACGAGTAAGCAAATTATGATTCCTCAACCTTAACACGCATGTTTATTAAATTGATGAGTCATGTCAACTTATTTATCAAATTTACAGTCATATGTATAATTTCATGTATTACCATATAGTTAGTCTTTTAAATAATAACAAAAAATATTTACAGGTTTTATAGAAATTAATTTATATTATTTCATAAAAATCGAAAAATAAAATTTCAGTAAAAAAAAAATATATATATATATATATATTACTATTAAAGCATCAAGGAAGCATTTCAACAAAAAAAAAATGTTTTTTCTTCTTTTGAGAACAGAATTTCTTAAATGTCCACTGCCCAACACTATCTTCAATCACTGAGTGAGAGAGAGTAAAACATAAAAAAAAAACAAATAGGCAGATTAGATTACCTATTTTCAGGCTTAAGAACATTGGGGGACTGCATCTTGTGTGATGTTCCAAACTGGTATATAACGCCAAATCTTGCAAGAACGATTGAAACCCGTTGTATTAGAAGCTCGCCAAAGTAAAAAAAATTGTATTCAACAACAATCAACGGCATGAGAATCATTAATAATTGAAACACATGAAATTAGATTATACCTTGTACATGAGAGTTTTTTTTTTTTTTTTTTTTTTGTTGAGAAAGTTGTACTTTTTTTTTTGAGAATCGAGAAAGGTGTACTTGAGAGTTAAGAAGATGTTGTGGCTATATATATATATATATATATATATAGGGTATGTGGAAGAAGAGGAAGAAAAAAAGGACATCGACTGTTTATAACAACGCATGAGAATCATTAATAACTATTGAAACACATGAAAAATAGATTATACCCTCCTGTACTTGAGAGTTAAGAAGATGGTGTAGCTATATATAGAGGGTATGTGGAAGAAGAAGAAGAGAGTTTATATTAGACTGTTTAGTTTGAAGTTTTGCTCAAATCAGGGGCCATCATCAAGTCCTTTTATAGATGGAGTTTGTAAACTAGAAAGGAACCCTAGTAACGTTAAAAAGGTTTTCGTATGTAAAGGAATAAAAAAAAATCAAACACCGCCTCTCCTAATTAAGTTAATCCTAAGGAGCACAGGATTTCTTGCAGCCTAAGACAACACTTGATGGTCGGTGGGTTTGAGCAAAACTTCAAACTAAACAGTGCCGCGGCCTTCTTTACGTACCCAGACGTGGAATCAGCGCTATAGCTCTGCGTCTGAAATGTGATAATAAACAGTTAGGTATGTTGTGGCTATTTCATCACTAGATAAATAGTTATAATTGTTATGGTACGTATAATTAACTATATATTAGGTCTTTCCCTAAGATCACTCCTATATGCACCAATTTGTCGTGGTTTCCACATAAAATTAGAAAAAAAAAATGATCGTAAATAGTATTAAATTTAGATAAGAATTTTAATATGTGACTAATTACATTTACTTAAAAAAAATAACTTGACTAATTATTTATATTTTATGATAAAAATTGTGTTTAGTTTTAAATGTATCTATATGTAAGCATTAATACATGTGTAACATGCTATTTTTAAAAAATAATTTGACTAATTATTTATATTTTTATAACAAAAATTGTGTTTAATTTTAAATGCATCTATGCTTTGCATTTGTTACATACTAGTGTATATTAATAGACAAAGCCAAGAGAAAATCCAATTAAATTTCATATTTGAATTCAATTAGATTCTAATTTTGCACAATGAGTCCCATTTAATCTAAGTTTTTAAATTTTTGTGTCAAGTTAATTAATTTAGTGTAAAAATTGGAATTTAATTAGAGTTTGATTTTGCGCTACGTGTCTCATTTAATGTAGGTTTTTTTTTTTTTTTTGGGTTAAGTGAGTTAATTCAATGTAGAAAACAAGAAGTTAAATATAAAAAAATCCATAAAAAACCTAATCATATATATATATATATATATATATATATATATATATATATATATATATATATTTATATTTATAATAGTAGATAAAAACACGCTCATAAGGAGTCCTATTGAAACCAAGAAATATAGACAATGACAGCAAAGTTAGAAGAATGAAATGAATTCTAATAAAACTTAGAATAGGAGTTTTGCATTTTAGCCAAAATTTAAACATATATGTGCATTGAATTTAATTATTCTCTACAATGTCTTCTCCCAAAAAAAAAATCCCTTGAAATGATAACACCATTTGCTAGCACATGTTATATATTTGAATTTAATTTGGTAACTAAAACTATACACCTAAAATATTTTCAAATTGGGGTTCAAGTGACAACCTTCAAACCCCCCCACCCTTTAAGATTTAGGTAGTTACTTTTAAAACAAAAGCAACAAGTTTAGTTTCAAGCCAATTTTAAGTTATTTTTATTCCATCTATAACATGACAATGGAAGAAACAATCTATGTGTTGTTTTAAACACGTGAATCGTTTAATAAGTTAAGTGATTGAGAAGTGCTACAATCATAATATTTTCACAGTACTTTCACAACAAATCATAGATGGTAAGTTATTATTGGTTCTAATTTGAATCTACAACTTAAATTACTTTTTCTCTCACCCATAACAACCAGTAACAACTTACCATTTAGAATTTGTTATGAAAATGTTTTTGATATATCATTTCTCTAAGTGATTTGCTTAAAAAATATAAATAGATAATGAGAAATACTATAGTCAATTCATTGGAAAAAGTTTAGTTACAAAATCAATTATAATTTAAGGCTACAAACTACTCTAATAAAGTGAAAAATGTAAAAATGGCATGTGCATTGCACATGAATACTTAACTAAACTTAATCCAACTAACTCTAGTTAACCACACTACCAACTAAAAAAAATTAAAAAAAAAAAAAAAAACTTATACGCACTCTCTCTCTCTCTCTCTCTCTCTCTCTCTCTCTCTCATTGACATCTTTGTAACCCAGCCCCACCGGTCACCCAAGCCCTTTTCTCCCTCCACCGGTCACCCCTAAACTCTCCTCTGTCTCCACCATTGGCCACCCTCAAACCCTCCTCTGTCTCCACTGCTGGCCCACCCTTAAGCCCTCCTCTGTATACACTTTAGGCTGAATTGATTTGAGCGATTGTGAGAGAAATTTTGTGGTTCAAAATGCTACCAATTGCTTTGTAGTCGTTGTGTACCATGCTACTAAAATCTGTTCTGCAAGCTTTAGGCCTGACGATGTCAAACTAGTTTACATTTGACAAAAAACCAAGAAAACTTTATCTTTGTTTCTTGATGTCCCTACAATGCCTTCCTTTTTAAAGATAAAAGATAGAAATTTATATTACGAAAATCAAACCAATGATACAAGAAAAAACTCCAGGACCTGGGTAAAACATCCAAGTAATTAAGACCTCAAAGGTCAGAGCTGCCCATGGGCTCAACTAGTACATGATGAAACAAACTAGAAGGAACAAAAGGACAAAATAAAAGTACAATCAGGAGTTTCTTTGAGAGAGAGGAGGGTTTGAGGGTGAGCCGGTAGTGGCAATAGAGGAGGAATTGAGGGTGACCGGTGGTGGAGAAAGAGGAGAGTTTGGGGGGTGACCGATGGAGGGAAGAGAGGGCTTGTTTTTTCTGTTTTTTTTTTTAATTAATTTATTTATTTTTTAGGTGGTGTGGCTAATTAGAGTTTGTTGGGTTAAGTTTAATTAAGTAATCATGTGCAATGCACATGTCATATTTTACACATGTTAGTTTATTAAAGCAATTTGTAACCTTAAGGTATGTTGAGGGCCATTTGTGGAAGCCCAGCAGACAAAAGGGCCCAATAATGAGGGCCACAAGGAATTGACAGGATAAATAGCAAAAAGCCCATTAGGCCCAAGCGGCAGAAATAATGGGTCACTGGCCCAACAAATATATACATGGGTCTTGAAAAGGCAAGCGGGCTCAAAGAAGCCAGGAAAGAAAGAAATAGCATCCCATGGGCAGAGTATGAGTTAGAAAAGTGAAAAAGGGTCGCCGCAGGCCCGAGACAGTGTAAACTAAGAGAGTAAGGGGTTTATGGCAGGCTCATGAACCCCAAAGATAAGGATAAGGTTATTGGGCCGGGGAAGCCCAATGAAGTTAGTAAAAAGCCCATGGGAGTGTGGAATTAGCAAACAGGCCAAGGAAGCCCAAAGAAAAGCAATCGGGTCGTGGATGCCCAAAGGGAAGCCCAAAAGGACATAGGAGCCCATGAGTAAAAGCAAAACAGTGCCTGTGACAGGCCACTGAGAAAAGGGATAAACGACTGGCCCAAAAAGGGGTCCAGCAGGATTAAGTCATTACGGCAGGAATAACAATTCAACGTGGCAGGCAGTGAAGAAAACCAAAAGTGGGCCAAAGAAATGTAAAGCCCATTATCATACGAGGCCCAGCTCCTGAATAGAGCGAAAAAACCAAAAGAAAGCCCGCATGAAAGGCCAGGAAGCACAGACGGAGAGTCTCCAGGTTGCGGCAGACACATGAGCAGCAGGCAGACTCTTGGACAAATTTGAAAGGGAAGCACGCGCAAGGCCCAGGCGCCACCAGCCTATACCCAGCCAATATAGGACATGGTGGGGCCATGGGCCAGAGGTAAGAGGTAAAGGGGGGTGTAGTTTGGTGGTGGGGAGAGGGGAAAAGATCTATTCACGGCTCCTGCCCAAGCCTCTTTTGGGAGGTACGTCCTGCTGGGATGATAGACCACCCAAAAGAGGCAATTTAAGAGGGAACCGTTGGGTGCATGCTCTGAGAGTGGAGAGAGAAGGGATTAATATCGTGGCAGGAAGAAAGGCTACGACTAGTCCGCCTCTGTCTGGCAAGGGTGGATGTCGCGCAGTGCGGTCGGCAAGTACACCCAGACCAGACAAAGGCAGTTAAGGGGCAAGACTGTAAAATACTAGCCATGGCAGGCGCTATAAAGAGGCCCTTGCCGTGCCCTGTAGAGGGGGAGCAAAAACAAAATATATTTTACGAAGTGAAAGGAAAAAACAGAGCAAGAAGAAAAGAAAAAAGATAAGAAAGAAAACAGAGAATAAAAGAAAGGAAACTAAGAAAAAAGAAGGAGTTAGTTCAATGGGCATGCACCAATAGATCGGTTTCCCTCTCTCCCCCTTCAAATCTTACCTTTTTTCCAAAATGCAAACAAGGACTTTTCCTTTGGGGCAATAACCATTCAGGACCGACTCCCTCAAAGCCATTAATCCCCATGGCAGGATCTTTTTCCTGGGGGATTATTTGCATTGCGAAGAGACGTTCTCCCCTCTTTGGCTTTGCTGCGGCAGACTAAGCTTAAAACTTAATTTATACCATTTAAATTAACCAGTATTATTCTCTTCATTTTTTTTATTGATATCATTATGACTGTAATCATACTTTATTAGCAGGGAATACATAGCAATCTGTTTAAATAGGCAGAATACTCTGTTTTAGTTATTATTATATCTGTCTGCCATAACTTGTCTGCAACAGTCCAGCCTGTCATATCTAAGTTTGCACCAAAATGGGAGGGACCCCTTGTGATAAGAGAAGCGCATCAAAGTGGATATTATCGCCTAACTCAAATAGATGGTAGGGACTTGATGGACCCCATCAATGGAAAATGGCTGAAGCGTTATTTTGCTTAGAGAAGGAAGTTATGTGGTTGACCACCTTTCCTTAGCTGTTTGTTCATGTCTTCCTTTATTGAATCTTTTCTTTTATTCCTCCAAGTGATTATGTCACAAGAAAAGTTGTAACGTGCTTTCATGAGTGTGCAATGAAAAAAAAAAAAAAAGTATGAAGTATTAGCATCATATTATAGCAGTAGTAAGAAAAAAAAAGGAAATAGCAAAGTGTAGCATTATTACAAATCCAAACTGTGGCAAACACAAGCCAAGTAACTACGGCAGGAAACATAAAAGTGTTCTGTATGACATAACAAAAGCAAAGAAACAAAGAAAAGGAAAGGAAACGATGCTATCATCAGTGAAGTCCAGAAATGAGACTCTGATCCCAAAAGCGACTGGGTCCACCAATGCCGGAAAGAAGACGCTCGCGGCGACCCTCCAAGTCAGCCACCTCTTTCTTCAAAAGCTCAATACGGACGTCTATGGCCTCAACGGCTGGATGGACTCTCCTCATAAAAAAGGCTCGGGCAATCTCACGTAGATGCTCAAGAATAAACTCCACAGCGAAACCCACACTGATGAGCTCCTGTACCGCAGTCCTCCACTGCAGAATTCTCTCGGCAGAAACAGTGTCGATGAAATTATGCTCAATGTCGTTCAGCACACACACCCCAACATTTTCAAGAAATGCTCCCTGGCAGAACGACCAAGATGAAAGTCCTGCATAAAGTTGTCGTGACTGTTGTAGATCATCACTAAGTGAGAAACACAGTCCTCAGGGACTCGAAAGCCATAAAAGTCCACATAGGGAGGACCGGAAGCCCAGAACTCTGCCGGACCAAGGTCATTAACTTCCGGCTGGTCAAAACGGACAAAGAAAGATGCAGCATCATCTGGGACGGCGGCAGAACTACTACCCGCCTCAAACTGAGAAGGAATAGTAGGAAGCGGACCTATAATAAAGGGGGAGTGGAACACAAGGCAAGATGAAAAGAAAAAAAAAAAAGAGATGACGTGGGAAGAAAAGACTTACAAAAGAAAAAAGGATGAAATAAGAAGAGAAAGAAAGAGTGCCAAAATTACCAAGAATGGGGGCTACGGGTGTAGCAGGAAAGGGTACTGCAGGCACAGAAGAAACGGGAGCAGTAGGTACGGCTGAAACAGGTACTGAAGGTGCTGCAGGAATAGGCGCTACAGGTGCTGCAGGAATAGGCGCTACAGGTGCGGCAGGAACAGTCATTCCCTCGCCTGCTGCAATCTCTGGCCCCTCAGAAGTTTCTGCAAGTGGGGAGATAAGTATGCAAATGAAGCGCAAATACAAAAAAAAAAAAAAAAAGATAAAGGGGAAGGGAGATACATACCCATAAAGTCAGGCTCGAACGAAGCACTACCCTCTTCATCAGAGTCAGAAATTGTCCTTTTCAGCATGGGTACATCATCAGGATCCTCAAAAATGTCAGCAGATCCCTCTGAAGATAGGTCCAGATCAGGACCACGGGTAGCGGAGCCAGGAATAGAGGAAGGAGTAACAACAAGCGAAGCACTACCCTTGGTAGCCTGGGAAATATCTGCAAAAGGATCGCTAGTCGAAATCACTAGCGACAGAACGGGAGAAGTAGTTTTGGTTTGAACAACGGCAGGAGGAATGGCACCCTCTGAAGGAGTGAATCTCTCAGCAGGCAAGGGTGTAGTCTCGCCAACCCCTTCGACATGAGTACCCTCTCTAGGTACCGGCTCTGCAGAAGGGATGGGAGTTTTGGCAAGAGCCTTGTGTGCAGCAGGAGGGGCAGGCGTCGCTAATACCGCCTCGGCCCCATCAAAGAAGCCTTCCATAGGCACACCCATGGAGGCAGAAATCTCCTCGGCAGTGGGGCGATATACGAACAGAGGCTTGGGCTCCTCCTAAGAAGAAAATTTTTGTTAAGTAAAAAAGAAAAAAAAAAAAAAAACAAGTAAAAAAATAAATAAATAAAAAAAGGGGGGCAGAAAGTGGCAGATGCGTGCGAAAAGGAAAGAAGAAAGAAATGGAGAAAAGGGACTCACCTCAGGCTCAGGATCATCAAGCAAAATGGGGCGGGCAGCTGATGAGTCTTCCTTATGCTTGGACTAAAAGGAAGGAGATAGAAGAAATTGACGAGTTAGCTGCAAGACAATTAAGAAATTTTATCAAAAAAAAAGGAAAAAAAAGAGGAGGAATAACTTACCCTCCGTTCAGTGGCAGATACGGGGTGAGGAGTAGTTTTCCTTTTGCTACCACGAGTCCTGCTAGCCGGCAGAGCACCTACAGGAGGCAGTGGTGTAGCAGACTTGGTTTTGCCAGCAGACTTGGGTTTGGCAGCAGACTTGGGTTTGGCAGGCGCCTTTTCGCTCGGAACAGGAAGATTAATTACCTTAACTTTTTTCTCCCAACCAGGGGGATAGTCGCAAGCATGCCAAAACCATCCTTTCTTCTCCGCGTCCCATTCGAAAATGGTTGACCGGCTCTGTTTTCTAGCATACGCCAAAACAGACCTAGAAGGAAGCAGCAGGCGAGGGTTAACTGAGGCAACCGTACTCAACCCTTCAGGAGGAATAAGGGAGAAGCCACGACTCCCCGCTAACTCAGCAACAAATGAATCAATCACTGCATGCCAGTAGCCGTGCATGGGAAAAGTGCAGACACCCTCCCTCAGTGAACCAGGAACTGTAACGGCATCAAAACGCTTCTTCCAAAAGTCAAAGGCAGTGTGCTGCAGGAAAGGATGGACTGAAGTAGGAGCTCTCATGAGGGAAGAAAGGTCATCGGGGATGTCTTGATCCAGTCCAAACTGCCTTCTCACCCGGTTGGTAGGATAGTGACCAAATCTAATGCCTTCATCGGCTAGGTAAGGCAGCCATTCGGCATTGGTAGCGGCAAGATAGGTGATCCCAGTCTCATCAAAGCCGACCAATGGAGTAGTAGTCCCAACGGCGTCAACAAACGAACCCATGACAGAGTCCGCACAAGTGTAACCGGTACCCAAATTTCTATAGGCTCTCCAAGAGAAACCCACACCTTCATCAAAAGATTCAACCATAGAATAGCCAATCGGCTTCAAACCAGACCAACGAAAAGCAAGCAGGAAATCAGATTCAAACCTGCCATAAAAATCGGTGATCACTCTCGGACAACTCTGGTACTTCTCTCTGGCAAACCGAGCGGGTCTACATTTTGTCAAATATTGAGCACAACGCTCAAACAACCATTGCTAGAGTATGGTGCAATGAACGGAATAAGTGACAATGTGGCAGGACCCAGCCTGATTCTTATCGTTATGAAGGATATCTAACTGAACGTATAACTGCCCCAGAAACATAGGAGCCAGCGGCAGGCTCACCCCCACAGATATTTTGATAGCCAAACGAAAGTACAAAGGTTTTATGGCATAGTGGGGGTGGGACCCAAAAACAAACTTGCAAAGCCAAAAAGCAATGAAAGCCGCGCGGCGGGCGGCAGCAGAAAACTTAGAGGAGGAACTCACCCAGTAGGACAATTTGGCTTTTCCGGTCATCCTTTTCCTCAGTTCAACTTCAATGGCCTCCTCCTCAGGAGAAAGCTCTAAGGCGGCAGGATCGGTATCGCCGAAAATGGGTAAAAGCAACTGGTTAGCCACATCTTCGAGAGTCACGATGAGTTCGCCGCACGAGAAAAAGAAGGTGTGGGTGGTAGTGCACCATCGCCGAACCAAGTGACGGAGATTATAGAGGTCACGGAAATTCGACAAACAGCGAGACGAAACTATAGCCTTCAGAACGCCAGCTCGCTGCAACAAACCCATAAAACCCGTGTCGGAAAGCTCGCTGTCAACCCATTCCTTCCAACCCAAGGATGCGCCGGACCCAAATTCGAAATGAAGGGGTACAGGAAGCAAAGCACCTTGGCGAATGGATAGATCAGGGACTGAAGAGGCCAAAGGAGCCCAAGAAACATCGGGGTCTCGCCAGACAAGGGTAATCAATACACGACCCTGCGGCGGCGGTACATATTCGTCGGGGACTTTTGGGAAGTTAGGGCTGATTTCATACCAAGGATCGATCAAGGGAGTGCACTCGCTGTCAAGGTCGCGCTCCGTCTCCTCCTCAGTGGACCGCTCCGAATCGGAACGTTCCACCTCCTCAGGAACGGCAGGGGAATCGGAGGCAACCGTCTTCCCCTTGCGACGGGAAGAACTTGGACTTTTCACCGGAGACATGGTGAGGAAGTTTAGCCGGAGAAAGTGGGTATGGTTGACTGAAAGGAAGAAGAAGAGACGGAGAGCGTGTGTTTTGGGAGAGGAAGGGGTTTGTGATTAAAATGCAGAAGGATTCCTTTTTAAATACCCAAGTCATTAATGTCAGCACGAAAAGAGGTGAAGGGTCAGCCATCAGAAAGGAATGGAGTTAATGAAGCGGGGGCTCTGTTTTGAAAATAACTGTCAAACTGGGAAATTCGAAGAGACAACCCTGTTCGCAGTAGGAAGAAGGATATATGTATGAATAAGAAGGGGTCCACAGCTTAAAAGAAAAAAAAAAAACCGCGAAAAAGGAGAAGAAGAAAGAAGATGAGAGAAGGGCAGAAGCGCCTTTTCATTCACATATGAATCGCAGGAACGTTTCATATGTTCAGGGGGCTAAATGTTGAGGGCCATTTATGGAAGCCCAGCAGACAGAAGGGCCCAATAATGAGGGCCACAAGGAATTGACAGGATAAATAGCAAAAAGCCCATTAGGCCCAAGCGGCAGGAATAATGGGTCACTGACCCAACAAATATATACATGGGTCTTGAAAAGGCAAGCGGGCTCAAAGAAGTCAGGAAAGAAAGAAATAGCATCCCATGGGCAGAGTATAAGTTAGAAAAGTGAGAAAGGGTCGCCGCAGGCCCGAGACAGTGTAAACTAAGAGAGTAAGGGGTTTATGGCAGGCTCATGAACCCCAAAGATAAGGATAAGGTTATTGGGCCGGGGAAGCCCAATGAAGTTAGTAAAAAGCCCATGGGAGTGTGGAATTAGCAAACAGGTCAAGAAAGCCCAAAGAAAAGCAATCGGGCCGTGGATGCCCAAAGGGACATAGAAGCCCATGAGTAAAAGCAAAACAGTGCCTGTGACAGGCCACTGAGAAAAGGGATAAACGGCTGGCCCAAAAAGGGGTCCAACAGGATTAAGTCATTACGGCAGGAATAACAATTCAACGTGGCAAGCAGTGAAGAAAACCAAAAGTGGGCCAAAGAAATGTAAAGCCCATTATCATACGAGGCCCAGCTCCTGAATGGAGCGAAAAAACCAAAAGAAAGCCCGCATGAAAGGCTAGGAAGCACAGACGGAGAGTCTCCAGGTTGCGGCAGACACATGAGCAGCAGGCAGACTCTTGGACAAATTTGAAAGGGAAGCATGCGCAAGGCCCAGGCGCCACCAGCCTATACCCAGCCAATATAGGACATGGTGGGGCCATGGGCCAGAAGTAAGAGGTAAAGGGGGGTGTGGTTTGGTGGTGGGGAGAGGGGAAAAGATCTATTCACGGCTCCTGCCCAAGCCTCTTTTGGGAGGTACGTCTTACTGGGATGATAGACCACCCAAAAGAGGCAATTTGAGAGGGAACCGTTGGGTGCATGCTCTGAGAGTGGAGAGAGAAGGGATTAATATCGTGGCAGGAAGAAAGGCTACGACAAGTCCGCCTCTGTCTGGCAAAGGTGGGTGTCGCGCAGTGCGGTCGGCAAGTACACCCAGACCAAACAAAGGCGGTTAAGGGGCAAGACCGTAAAACACTAGCCACGGCAGGCGCTATAAAGAGGCCCTTGCCGTGCCCTATAGAGGGGGAGCAAAAACAGAGTATATTTTACGAAGTGAAAGGAAAAAACAGAGCAAGAAGAAAAGAAAACAGAGAAGAAAAGAAAGGAAACTAAGAAAAAAAGAGGGAGTTAGTTCAATGGGCATGCACCAATAGATCGATTTCCCTCTCTCCCACTTCAAATCTTACCTTTTTTTCCAAAACGCAAACAAGGACTTTTCCTTTTGGGCAATAACCATTCAGGACCGACTCCCTCAAAGCCATTAATCCCCATGGCAGGATCTTTTTCCTGGGGGATTATTTGCATTGAGAAGAGGCGTTCTCCCCTCTTTGGCTTTGCTGCGGCAGACTAAGTTTAAAACTTAATTTATACCCATTTAAATTAACCAGTATTATTCTCTTCATTTTTTTTATTGATATCATTATGACTGTAATCATGCTTTATTAGCAGGGAAGACATAGCAATCTGTTTAAATAGGCAGAATACTCTGTTTTAGTTATTATTATATCTGCCTGCCATAACTTGTCTGCAACAGTCCAACCTGTCATAACTTGTCTGCTACAATTCTACTTGCCTTAAATTTGCCCCCTGGCAGACATGGCATAAGTTTGTGCACAAACCGGCCCAAGTTGAGTTACAATTGGACCGGCCCCAGCTCCCTACTCAGAAATACTAGGGCCCATCATCGCAGGAGGCAGCCCAGCCCATTACCGCAGGAGGTAGCCCAATCCTACCAAAAAAAGGCCTCTACAACAGGTAATAATCATAGTTTTGCCACATTAATTTGTAAGTTTGTTATAGTAAAATTTATAGTAACTTTTGCATTTTTCACTCACTTAACAATGATTTGGTTGGATTTCTATTAATTTGTATTTTTCTTTTTTTGAAATTGCTAAAATTTTTATAAATTTTACTACAAAAAAGTAATAAACCGATGTGAAAATTAACATGCTTAGTAGCACTTCAACAAGATAATGAATAAGTATTTGATATTATTTTTTGTGATTGGTGATACAACAATTTGTAAGACATATTTAATAAAATTTGTGGTATTTTTAGCATTACTCAAAATTTTTTGCCCTTCTTAAAATAGGAGGAAAAAAAAATTTACAACTCACATTTTTTTTTAAATTAAAAAATATATATTTACTTGTTGCCCTCCAATTTGAGTGCCTAGGCCATGACCTATGTGGCCTAGGTAGGGATGGCAATTTTGCCCCATCCCTCCCCGCTTCGCCCCATGCGAGTTTTCCTCACCTCGCAAAGGTGGTAGGGTGGGGATGGGGCAAGATTTTAGCTCCACACCACAAGGCGGGGCGGGGATGGGTTTAGACTTTTTATACCCCCCCCCCCCCCCGCTCCGCCCCTCCCCGTCCCCACGTTACTAAGGGTTATAATTGTAAATTTTTTATGCCCTAAAACCCTACTATTTAAACAAATATATCAATATTAGCTTATTTTATTATACCTAATGTGGTTCTTTGCCTTTATTTTATTTTGTGTTATACTATGAGTTTTTTTTTTTTTGGTGATTGTCTTGTTAAATACTTGGATATATTATTCAATTTTTTTTTTAAAATTGATTTGATTTGATGGGATAAATTTAGTTGTAATTTCAAATATATTTTTATTAATGAAATAAGTTTCATTAAAAAAATTGTACTTGTTATAGGGAAAATTAACAAAAAGTAGAGTTTTACGGGTTGGGGTGGGGCTTCGTGGGGGATGGGGTGGGAAAGTTTTCCTCGTCATGTGGGGCGAGGTGAGGATGGGGCAAGACAAAATCATGCGGGGCGAGAACAAAGACCCCATCCTTTGGCCCCGCCCCATTGCCATCTCTAATCCACCATTCGTTCTTGTCCAAAGTCGGCCCTAGGCCTAGGCGACCTAAGACCAGGACCTATGGCCGTGTTTAAAATGTGGCCTAAGGTGAAAGCCATAGCCACGTTTTAAACGCGACCATTAGGCCAATCCTATAGCCACGATTTAAACACGGCTATAGCTTTCACCTTAGGCCACATTTTAAACACAGTCATAGGTCCTAGTCTTAGGCTGCATTTGAAAAAGTGCGGCCATAGACCCCTTAGGACTATAGTCATAGGGTTTAGGCCACATTTGAAAACGCGGCCTAAAAGGCTATAGGCCAAATCGTCCTATAACCATGTTTTTCTGACCTATAGCCGCGTTTTAAAAACATGGCTATAGAATGTTTTTTTTTTTTTAGTGGATCTTTCACAACTCTTATAAAAAAAATTTAAAAAAAGAAAGAAAAAGAAAAAGATCTTTCATGACAATCAAACCATAAATTTTAAAAATATTAAGCACTTAAAGCAAATTCCTATAGCAATAGTCATAAAAAAATAAAAATAAAATAAAAAATCTCAAAATTTCAAACTCACACTATATAATGCACCGAAAATATAAACACATACATCTTTGTCAACTTCTTCGGCCAAATAAGAGAAAGAAAGAAGTTTTGAGGGAATTCTATAAGAAGAGTTAAAAGAATGAGAACCATCTCTGTCATGACCATGTTCATTGTTGGGTTACTAGTTAGTAGTTACTACTTACTACTACTTGTTGTCCATAATGTCAATGGTTTGTTTAGCCTGACCCTTAGATTTTTTATTTTCTTTTTGTGCATCACATATGTACTATAAACATTATACTATTTTAATTAGTTATTCTGTAATTTCGCTTTGCATTAACTTTTTTATTTTATTATGTGTTTTGATTTATTCAGGAATTGAGTATGAGCCTACTTTTTTTTTTTTTTTTGGTTGGGAAAACGGTAAGAAAGAATATGAGCCTACTTCATTAGAGACATTACACATTTTAAAGGGAAAGGTTAACGAATGTTCTAGGGACATTACATATCAAATATTTCCTTATAAAATTTGTTGACTTGGTGTTGAAATTAACATCTCTCCATTTTATTTTATAGGAGAGATTTTAGAGATTTGATTATGTTAGATCAAAAGATTTGATTTCCACAAGTCAACAAATTTAATAATAATGTAATATTTAATATTTAGCTGGCAAAATTTTGATTTTTTTCTCGTAGGATAAAAATGTATTTTTTTAGTTAAATAACCATATGACTAGATTTTAAGAATAGAACCTAAGGAATAGCACCTAAGGTATTGTACCTAAGTTTTTTTCTTTATAATATACAAAAGTATTTTAGGCCAAGGATAAAAAATAAAATAATAAAAATTATATACCACGCACTCAAGGACATACATGATAATGCCGCAAATCTTTTTGTATTTATTTATTATAATTATATAAATGTGTGTGAGGGCTGAGGACCGAGGAACCCAATCCGAGGATAAATTTACCCAACTCAAGCAAAGAAAGGCAGGCAGACTCTAAGGACTATGCCCACCTGAGGAGAATTAAAGAGCCAAAGGGCAATTGGCACCCCAAAAAAACCCAAGGATAATGGAATGGATGGCAAAGGAAAGGTACAAGACGTACAAGGGTGGAGGAAGGAAGTTTCAGGAAGAAAGCACCTCCCACCTCCGCATTCAATACGCTGCACCAACCTAATTGGCTGCATTAATGAGGAAATGATCTCTAAACAATGACTTCATAGCTCACAGCTCTTTCTACCACTTCCAGAAGGATCTTGATGGGACAAGCATCCATAGAGTTCCCCTAAAACGTACAAACGAAGGGCTGCGATGCAAGGAAAGGAGCTATGTAAAGAAAGGAATTCCCCCAGAAAGAGTAGGGGAATGTTTTCCAAGAAAAAAGAAACAAGTGTGAGAATAGAGAATTACCCTGTAAAGAAATATCAACCTTACTTATCAATTCAAGATCTAACTTCGGATCCGCCTGAGGAAGAGTTTACATTGAATTATTGTTCTATTCACTCCTATTTGTTAGTCTTAGACTTGTGATTATCTCAGCATTGCATCTAACTTAGAAGCTCACTCTCTTAAAAATTTATTGTTTGGACTTGGTTTAAAGGTCTAGGCATCACTATTCTAACTGAGTTGGAGCTTTTCCTTTTGAGTCCTTACAGTATAAATTATATGGGAGATGGCCTTGATTTATTTATTTTTTATATAATTATAGCTGCTACCCAACCTTCCAGCCACTTGTATTATTATTGAAAGCTGACTCCAAAGCTTGTATAGACACCATTAGTGCTAGTTCAGAGAAATAACCTGGAGACTTGTTAAATTTGTTGATACTGTCAAGCTTATTTCGTATGATTTTAATGGGATTTCCTTCAGCTGGGTATATAGAGAAGCTAATCATGCTGCTCATTCTCCAGCTAAGTGGTCCCTTGATGGTTCTTTTTCGCCTCTTTTGATAAGGGGTTCAGCCCACCTAGTTTGCTCATACTCTAGCTAAGTGGTCCCTTGATAGTTCTTTTTTTTTTGGGCTCTTTTGATAAGGGGTTCAGCCCACCTAGTTTTGCTACTCTCGTCTTGGTGCAAGCTGCTTAGGTTGAGTTGTTGTTGTTTCTTTTTGGTAATAAAAGTTTTCTTTCCAGAAAAAAAAAAAAAATATATATATATATATATATATATATGTTGTTGTTTCTTTTTGGTAATAAAAGTTTTCTTTCCAGAAAAAAAAAATTATATATATATATATATATGTATGTGGGAGATAATGCCCTTATTAAGAGTAATGCTAGAGATACAAATTTTTTTACAAAAATTTTACAAACTGATGTAATGAGGATTATTAGTAAATGAAAAAGTGATGTTAATAGTAGATCTAAGTGAAAACCATTAAGAAACTGGTCATATCAACAATTTATAAAAATGTTATAAAATATTTTGTAGTAGTAGCATTACTTTTTGATTAATTGAAAAATTCCAATCTTTCCCAATACCACATGACAATAAAACATGTGCAAATGTGTAAAATATAGTATGTGTGACAGCATTTTTGCCTATCTTTTAAAAGGCCTTAATTCTTTTAACAAAAATCCACATTAATTATAATTGAGTTTTATTTGAACTTTATAAATGATTGTTAAAGGTTAGACACAATTCATCATCACATAATCACTTGCACTTAAAAGTTTAAATCTTTCCTAATTAAAGGTCTAATGGCGTCTTATATTTTTATTCCTTAAACTACTTCTTAATTTTGAAAATACAGTAATATTTTGGTTTAATTACCTCTTTGATCCTAAATTTTTTACCCATGTTTCGAAATGGCCCCCCAACCCTTTAAATGTGTTATTTTAGATTTTTTAGTCTTTAACCTTTGAGAAATATTATGTTTACAACATTTTCACAACATTGTCACATTAAATTCTAAGTGACAGGTTGTTATTTGTTGTTACAAATAGACAAAAAAGTAATTTAAACTGTGGATTCAAATTAGAAACAACAAGATTTTACTACTTATAATTTGTTGTAAAAATATTGTTAAAATATTGTGGATGTAGCACTTCTCATAACCTTTTGTTAATATGTTAAAATAATTATTAATATTAAGTGATTGGTGTGACAAACACAAAGAATGTAATATTGTGCTCATGCTGACTATATGCCAAAGTGGATGGCACAACATTTATGTGAAAAATATAGAAAGTTTATAGACACAAAAAAATTAACAAATTATTTTACACCCAACTGATGTGGTTGGGAGTTAGTGATAGGTAAAAAAATAATGTTAGTGGTAGGTTCAAATAAGAACCAATATAAGTTTGCCAATTTAACTGTTGTAAAAAATATTTTGAAATTTTTAGTATCGGTTAACATTGTTAAAATAAAATTAAAAAATACTAAAACCTATTAAATATTTGAAATATATACAATAAATTAATAACTACACTATGATGAACAAGTACAACCCATTTTGCAATGACATAATGAACTTTGTAAAATGATTTTTTTTTTTTTTTTGGTTGGTAATTACACTTTCCTCTCTTAAAATTTGGGGGAATGACACTCCACTCCAAATTTGAAGAGGGAAAAAACACTCTCTTTCTTCGAGGTTTGAAGAAAATAATACTCTTCATAACTAGTAAATTTAGAATAATAATGCAAAGCTTATCATCAAGCACCAAAAAACTTGCAGTGAAAAATTTCTTCGCAACCTGATGAAAAAACAAAAAGTCATACTAAATATATTAAAATACTCTTTAAAATTGAAATAAATGGATTTTAATTTTGAAATAGAGGATCATTTCGAAAACTTGCTCTTAAGCAAATGTTAGGTTAGTACACACTACACACTATTTGTAACATTAATTTAAAAAAGTTCGATCAAACAGATTTCTAGGAAAAAAGTATATTTTATTTTACTTTCAAGTTTGGGGTGAAGTGTAATTGCATACTCGCTAATGCACTTTGGCATAGGAGGGAAAAAACAAACCTTCTGGCTTCTATGATGGAAACGACAATGACTGTATGTTGACACAAGAAGGGTTTGTTTATTAAGGAATGAAATGACTAAATCAAGGATTCTTACAATGTTTGTTAATGTGTTTGGTGATATAACAATTAACAAGAACAACAACCTTCATGCTATTCTTTTATGCAGAATTCCTTATAATAGTAGAACTTCCACAACCATATATCATTGCAAGTATGAGTTTAAAAAAAAAAAAAAAACCATTGCAAACCATTTCTTTCTTTTCTTTTCTTTTTTGGGATCTGTTTTCGATCAACTTATGAAAGACCACGTGTAACTTTTTGAGTTTATAACTTTATATAGGGTCGAGGAATGGTGAAAAAAGTCATAAAATCACACTTGACATTACAAATGCTTTCTAGCTATCATAAAGTTAATCACAAATCATAATTTGAGGGGGCTCATAATTAATATTCTATGGCGCCTCTCTTAAGCTAGCTAGGCAGATAAAAGCTCAGCATACCTATTAAGTCGCCAAAATATTATTGGAATATCATGAAATCCACCTGAATCACTATAACATTAATTTCCATTTTAAGGGTGTGGGGGCCAATTGTCTTGTATGTTCAAATTGCATTGGGAAAGGCTGTGCCCAATATCTAGTCTCATACGTACAGACTGCATAAGAATGGGCCGGGCCCAATACCCAATCCGAAGATAAGAGAGTATCCAAGGACGACCAGTGAAGGAAGAAATGGAAGTTGCACTCCGAAAAGAAGTAAAGAATGCCTGAGAATGATTTGACCGTGTCCGAGGACAATTATCATCTCGGAGCTTCTGTCCGAGATGACCAGTAGACTTATCAGTCCCTTAGGGTGACGCCTCGGACAAACCTTGCAACAAAGTAAATGAGGAAATATCATATAAAGGATAAGAGTGAGAGAAAACAAATATCTGGGGGTACTGTTGCCTCCGCATTAAATGCTGCCCAGTTAACCCTCTGGCCGCATTAATGTGGAGGTGATGCCTGAACAGTGAACACGCAGCCTTACAGCTAAGAATGGAAGATTCAAGAAAAGAGGGGAGAAGCAGAAAAAAAAGGACTTCCACCACCTGATCCACACGTGGATAGAGGAAATGGTAAAAAAGCCATAATATATAATACGAAGAAAGAGGAAAAAGAAAAAGGAACGGACTGGAAAAGAAAGAGAGAGAGAGAGAGAGAGAGAACAAAAAGGGTTGAAGAAATACAACAGTAAAGAAAGAAGAATACAGTACTCTCCGTCTTATTATTAGGGCATGTCCGAGAATACTTTTTGGATATGTACGCAGATAACTCTTTCTTTATAACACTATAAGCCAATATCTTTATCTTAGATTCAGACTAGCTTTTTCTCCCACTCTTTACAAATTTATTGTTCGAACTTTTTGGGCCTAGGTCCATTACTGTATTGGATTCAAGTCAAATCTGGCCCTTACAAAGGGAATGAAACGCTGGAAGTTTTACGTGTTTTTCCTTATAGTAGGAGTATTAATGTACAGTTTGGTAGTGGTGACACGGTTTTTATTTTTTTAGATAAGGTCCCATTGAGTTAATTGAAATAATCAGATTCTCAAAAAAAAAAAAAAATAATAATAATAATAATCAGATTATATATATATATATATATATATATATATATATATATATATATATATATATATATATGTCTTACCATTTTAAGCGGAGGTCTACCCGACTCCCAAGTATATCATTGGTTGATGCATGTATGGCCCTGCAAGAGTGCTTTTGGAAGGGGGGAAGGGAAAATGAAGGAATGCATGTCCTTTCCGCTGTTTGGTTGTACAAGAGAACAGAAAATAGATGAGGTTGGATGATGTTTTTTCCGTGGAGCCCATTGTTTTGTTATCAGCCCAATTTGGGCCGAATTGGGAGGAAATGAGATTTAGGGTATATTTGGATATTATTTATTGTTAAAACTGAAAACATTGTAACAAAATAATTTTTAAATGTGTGAATAGTATCGTGGGACATAGTTTTAATAAAAATTTTGTTGAATTTCGTACTTGTAGGTCCAATAAACAGTGCACGAGACCAACTATTTAAAATGTAAACGTGTTAAAAAGAAAAATCAACGCAATCCAAACTAACACTTAGGAGAGCACAAATTTTATGAGGTCCACCACTTTATACAATAAAATGACTAATATGTCTTTAACACTTTTAAAATATATGAATTTTCTCATTATTTATAAGAATAAAAAGGTAAAAATATGCATTTTTTTCCTTTCTTTTCCTTTTGCAATCCAAACAAAGGAAAGATAGAATGTTCACATATTCTTCTTCTCTTTTTTTCCTGTATCCAGAGAAATATTTTCTTTTCTCTTTCATTTCTTTTCCCCCTTCCCTTCCTCTTTTCCTGTCTCTTTCGTTTCCCCAGCCAGAAGTCTAGAACCAATCATAGTGTAAAAGTCTTCCACTCATAGGCAATGCATCCTATTTAAAGGAAAATAATGCAAAGGAAGAAACGTGTCTAGGCCTAGAGAGGCCGTGATAAAGTGTTTTCTTTGTGTCTCTGTGACTTGACCCAAAAAAAGATAAAAATTCATGACATGTCTTTAACTCATTACATATTGGGATTCTAAAAGTGACATTAACCCATGTCAGGTGACAAAAAAGTTTTTATTTTATTTTATTTTATTTTAAATGTTTTGTTATGAATCTTGTGATTTTTTATTTTTTTTTAAGAAAGAACATCATAAACCTTTATTAAAAAAATCTAACTAAATCAGCTTAAGTGTCTGGAAAATATTGTGGTGGAACATACTCTATCCTCCATCCACACAATTAAGTCTAAGATATGCGCAATATATTTGACCAGACTGTTAGCAACTTTATTACATTTTCTCTTAACATGAGAGTAACGTAATTGATTAAAAAAACAAGAGCATCGATGTACATCATCTAGTAGTGAACCATAATAGGATAGCATAGTTTCAATCTCATTTGGTGTATAAGCTTGCAAAATTAGTTGCGACAAAGAAGTGATAACTGATCAATCACTGTCGCGAACAACCACAATAACTCCCGAATAGTTCACCCCTGAAAAAATTCTTCCATCAAAGTTTACCTTCACCAAAGTTGTTGGTGGACTATGCCATAGAGCTCGAGGTTGTGGACAATTGAGCTAAGGATGCTGGTTGATATTGAGGAACTTTGCCAGTCGTTGTTCACACTCTTGAATCATCTGCTGTAGGTTGCAACACGGCAAATGCAAGCAAAATTGACTGTTGGTGATTCTGCATAATCCAAGACAGCAACTCCCTGAAGTCCAGAAACTGTTTGGATATTTGGCAAGCCCAGAAATCAGTGTTTAGCCACACTGTGTCAAGCAAAGGACATGACTAAATTGCATGGAGGGAATGCTCTTTCGTTTCACAACATCTATTGCAGTAAGGGTCGTCAATGATGGTCTATCGCACCAAATTCTACTTTCTCGGTAGGGATTTTCGGCAAGCAAGCCAAACAAAACTTTTTATCTTATTTAGAACGTAGAGTGACCAAATCCCCATCCAAAGGCTTTTGTCTTGTACCTCAATTTCCTACACTACTCGGTCTAGCCTTGCTTCATCTATAAGTGTTTCAGCTATGAACATTACAGAGGGATTTTTTGATCAAATAATATTTCCAAGCTCCTTCCCTATGTGTAGGATCCCAAGCCCACGACAGTTCCATATTCTGAGATTCATGATTCTTGGCAGGGCTGATTACCAGCCTCCACCAATATAGAATGGAAGACCCCATCCTCCCTTAAAACCTACTTTTTCTTGCGAGGTAATTCAGAAGGACCTTCAACTTGTGAAAAAATTCTCTTTTCTCCACCAATGTATTCATCTTTGTCTCACCCTGTGTTTCTTGCGTTTTCTTGAGCACTGCCTTCAGTGTTTTTCCTTGCCAATCGGGTTCACATACGCTGAGTATTTAGTGACTTTGCTGCCTCTTGCTCCTCATGTGATTGACTAGAAGTATTTTTGGCAATAGTAGCTGATTGGTTCGTAAGTTAATGTGATCAAATTTGGTCAGCTCTAAATCAATCTCATTAATTCGGACTTCAAACAAATCAGGGAAGGCAGCTGTCCCATGAATATTGGAGTTATGACTTTCCAAAAATTGTGAGCTTTCAATGGTATTATTGATTACAGAATCTTTTGTTTCCCGTACGTTTTGTGTTACAATTGGAGAGTCCAAAGTAACGGTTTCAGCTTTTGAATGCTTCTGCAAGGCGTCCCTTGGAGTTTCTGACTTGCTCACCGCTGTTGGACAATGAACAGGTATCAGATTCACATCAATCATCACCACCGGTTCAGCCTTAACACCAGTGTCACGATCAGTAGGATTCACTTGAATGTAAAAAAGAAGAATCCAATTAGGATTCACTTTCTTAATAATAGAGATAGAGATAAGAAGAAAAATGCATATTTGACTATTTGACCCTTGGGTCAAGAGAATTTTTTAGGTAGGGTTTAGGATTTCCATCGCTTCATTGAACTCTCAGTAGTTTTAATTTCTAGTTTTTGGCATAAAATTTGAGAAGATACAGGTCCTTTCCCTTCCTTCAAAGTTGATGTTTTTTCATGTTAGTAAAGATGTTATATTTGTGTGGATCGAGCCTTGGTGTGATGGCAAGTGCCTTACACCAAAAGGTGCAACTTCTCATAAATTCCATAGGTTTAATTTAGTTATATTGAAAAATTTAAGTTTAAGGATTAAATTTCGAGATCTTAGTAATTCTATGCTTTAGGATTTTAATTTTGCCATATTTGGAATTTTAAACTCTAAATATTGAATTTCGAGATCTTGGAAATTATGCACTTGGGTTGAATTATAAAAATGAGACTTTTATGAGATTATTATTATTATTATTTATGAGTGGAATTGTGAAAAAAAGAGTTTTATGTTATATGGGTTTAAATTCAATATGAGTTGAGTGCTTTAAAAACATTTGTTAATTAACATTTTTAGAAAATTTTTGATATTGCTTTCATATATGGATAATGTAAAAAACTATAAAGAAAAGAAACCAGTTACCTTTTTTTTTTTTTTCACATAATTGTTTTTTTTAAATATTTTATAAACTAATGGTCTTAAATTATTGTTTAACTTTTCCTTTCAATATTGCAGCATTCGAGGCAAAAATTGCCAAATAACAAATTTTTTAAAAAAATTTAGAAAAATAGTACACATAAAAAGTTATTTAATTATATAACACATTTTTTTTACTTGAGTTTGAATTGAAACTCGAGTCAAATTTTGCCCTCTCGGAAGGCAGCTGCCGACCTGGCTGTAAAGTCATTGACCCCAAACCCGAATCAAAGAATCCGAAAAGAACAAAAAGCATAACGTGGGGCCATTCTCATTGGATTGCTTGGCATATTCTTCTTCTTCATGATTAGTTTACTCTGCACTTCTAATAATGGTCAATCCCTAACTTATACAAAAGAAACAGGTACCATTTTTCCTATATTTTATAATCCAGGTTCCGTAACAATGCGGTGTTTGTTTGTATTGTCTTAACTACCAATTAAAGTACCAACAACAAACAACACACGGCTCCATGTATTTCATGGATGGCCTCTTATCTAGGCCTATGCTCTCAATCATATTTTGACTCGGACGTTTTCCAGCTAAAATATATAATAATGGGAGAAGGAAAAGTTTCGCTCCCAAATAATTAAGGAAATTTACGTTATGCACTTGCCACATAAATTTAAGATTTAAAATTTTAAATATCAAATTTAATATTATAATGAACACAATTTTTTTAACAAAAAATGATAAGTGTTTTAATTTTATCAAAAAGAGTTGTGCACTAAGAATGACTTTATTATTATTTATATATATATATATATATATATATATATATATTTATTTATTTATATTGTATAAGTCAATTTGAACCTTATAAAAAATCTTCTTCATAGTTGCGGTCTTTTTCTTCTTTCTTCTTTTGGTAAAACGTAACATTGGAACTGATAAAGAAAATCATATAAGAGAAAGAGCAATTCTATAAACACAACTAAATCTTAAAAAGAAAAGGTAATGCCAAATATTTTATAATTTCTTTTAAAATCTGTTAAGATAAAAGTTATCATTGAGAATCCATTATTTGTATCATGTTTCACCTATTGATAATAAATTACCACCTTAAAAAACTCCTTAAAAAATTACAAAAAATTGTAAAACAGAATATTTTGTAGTAACATCGGTTAATAAATGACTTCACATTATTTAATATATTTTTTAATAGAAAAATGCTACATTCATAATATTTTCATAATAAATTTTATAATTTTTTAGAAATAGTTTTAACTTATAGAATCTATTTCTAATAATTGTTCTTTCTAAAAATAAAAAAACACTCCAATTGGTTTTTTGATTAGGTGGAAATTGAATTTCAGATTACAAAAAATCTTATATAATAAATTATTACTGGTTTAAATTTGAATCATTACTAAAATTACTTTTTTGTCTAATAATAACAAATTACTACTTTAAATATGTTTTGAAAATATTGTAAATATAACAATTTTTTTTTATAACTATGATTGAAATTAGATAGATATTTTTTTAAAGCAAAAATAGTTATTGGGAAGAATAGCTCTCTCATACCAATTCAATGGGTCTATCAAAAAAACAAAATTCAATGGGAAGCTTTTGTTAGAAAAATCTTATGTGGAGCCCATTTAAACATGTTCACAAATAAAATGGTTGTACATATTTTTACACCATAGCTGTTCCCAGCTTAATGATTGTTTAAACTTCAGAATATATACAACAGATTTGCAAACGGGAATGACCTGGAAAAAGCTTGTGATTGCAAATTTTCGATGAAGAAAAGAAGAAAAAAATAAAAAAAAATAAAAATACCCAGAAGAGAAAAAGAGAGAGAGAGAGAGGGAAAGATTTTCAACATGACTAAAGAAAATCTGAAAGGGTTCATTTTGGCTTTGCTATCAAGTGGCTTCATAGGGGCCAGCTTCATCATCAAAAAGAAAGGCCTTAGAAAAGCAGCTGCAGCTTCTGGTGTTCGAGCTGGTGAATTATTATTATTATTTTTTCATTTCTGTTTTGGTCTCAATTTTTGTTTTTTTATAATGGGTTTTTGGCTTTCTCAAATGGGTATGTGTTTGATTCTTGAATTTGTAGGTGTTGGTGGATATTCTTATCTTCTGGAGCCACTATGGTGGATAGGCATGATCACAAGTAAGCTTTTTAATTTTGTTCTCTTTTATTGCTTATGTATATTCTGATCGTTTTCAAGTCAAAGTTGGTTTGATTTGTTGCTTAAGTTTCTTGTTTGTTTTGGGTTATGCATATTGTTATTTTCATGTATCATTGTGTGTAAGAACGTTGTGTGTGTTTTTTATGTGGTCTCGTAATGTCCCAATTTGGTTGATTTTGAATTAGCTTTTACATTGTGATAAATCACGTATTGACAAAAAAAAAAATCACGTATTGTAACAAAAGTTTAAGTTGTTAGGAAATGATGAATTTAATCTTTTAACAATTATTCTTACACTCCCTTCCACGTGTGGGCATATACTCCGCCTTAATAAGTGAGACTCAACACGTTGGATTTTTAGCTTTTAAATGAGAGTTAAGAGTGGAGATAATGTTTGAACTCAAGACAACTTGGCTTTGATACCATGATAAACTATCAACTATCTCACAAGCTTAACCTGTTAGGAAAATGGTGAATTTAATAATTTAAAAATTATTTTAAACACATTGATGATCAATTATTGTGTCCCATATCTTGCTCCAGTTTGTGTATTGTATATTTAGTTCTCTTTCTTAAGAAAAAAAAAGTTCTCTTTCACCTTTTTGGTGGCATAAGGAGTTGATGAGCAAGCTTTTAACCTTTTTGTTTTTATTTTTCTTTCATTTTTGGTCTAATCATAGCAAATGGCGCTATTGATTGCCTATTATAGTGCACAAATTGCAAACCTTTTTTCAGCATTTGACATTGCTCTGACTGTCTGCAGAATCTATCTTGTTTTATGATTTCTGATACAGTGATTGTTGGAGAGATTGCAAACTTTGTTGCCTATGCATTTGCCCCTGCTGTTCTTGTTACTCCTCTAGGTGCATTAAGTATTATTGTCAGGTAATTTTTGGTATTGCTTTCAATTTCTTTCTTAGTGGATGCAGTATATTCTTCTAGTGTCATATTATGCGATTGTTTGTTATGATAATGATTTGGTTGTATGGTGTAGTGCTGTATTGGCTCACTTTATCTTGAAGGAAAGGTTACACAAACTTGGGATGTTGGGCTGTGTGATGTGTATCGTGGGTTCTGTCATAATTGTTATCCATGCACCACAGGAGCATCCGATTACTTCTGTTCAGGAAATATGGAGTATGGCAACTCAACCAGGTTAACATTTTACCTTAATTCTTGTGTATTGATTTTGCATATACAACACCCTTCATGGTTAACTTGAGTAATTTTGTTTTCTTTCAGCATTTCTGCTTTATGTGGGCTCTGTAATTGTATTGGTTTTCATTCTGGTCTTCCATTTTGCACCCCGTTGTGGGCACTCAAATGTGTTAGTTTTCACCGGCATCTGTTCTTTGATGGGTTCTCTCTCGGTATATCATTTCAACTATTAATGGTTTATAGTTTTTTTTTTTTGTTCCTTTCCTGCTGAGCAATTATGATATCTACTATAAAGATGTTCACTTTTTAGCTTTTGAACCTCTTATGTGCCGCAGTGGTTTCTTCTTCTGAAATTAGTACGGCAAATCTATTTATGCAGGTTTTTTTTCTTTCTTTCTTTTTTATGTGTCAATTTCGTCATGATTTTTCAGGTGATGAGTGTTAAAGCCCTTGGAACTTCAATAAAGTTAAGTTTTGAGGGAAAGAATCAGTTAATCTATGCAGAGACATGGTTTTTCATGATGGTTGTGGCTGTATCTGTTATCACTCAGATGAATTATCTCAACAAGGTTAGTAGTGGGATAGTTCTAACTTAGCCTGCATAATTTTCAGAGTTTTTGTTCTACCCTTTTACTTGCTTTGAAATTTTTCTAATTTTTCCATGATTTGTTCTTTTACCCTCTACATTTGCAACTTTATACTGTTAAAATGCCTTAAAGAACATAAGCATACTTGCCTATTGTGCTTTTGACATGCTTCTTGACATGTAGTCTTGCCAAAGTTTTGTGAGCAATCCATAGTCCAAAATATTTCCCTTTTCCATGATTCTTTACATTAGTAGTTCAATCCTATGCAGAAGTGATTGCACTATTTTTTGCAGGCATCCCAATTTTATCTATTGTTATATCTTGCCTAAAGGATGTTTCAACTTTTAAGTAAATTCAAATGACTTGGATGTGGATGCCTACAAGTTGAAAATTTTCAGTCGGTAGTATCTTCTCTAACAAAAATTACTCTGATGTTTCAGGCACTTGACACATTCAACACTGCCATTGTGTCCCCCATATATTACGTCATGTTCACAACGCTTACAATCCTAGCCAGTGTCATAATGTTTAAGGTATTTTAAGCTCTGCCTAGTTTACTATGATCCTATAACTGAGACTTTGATAAACACATATTATCTGAACCTGGAGTTCCTGGGGGCAGAGACCTGGTGTATAAAATGTTTTCTCCTGCTATCTCTGTGATCACCCTTATGTCTAGTTGGTTATTTTCTTTGCCAAGTCAAGCGTTATTTTTATTATGGCAAATCAAGCATTATATGATGTAAATCCAATTTGTTGGGCGCATTATATGTTGAAATTTATGATTTCAGGATTGGGATGGCCAAAGTGGAGGAACCATAGTATCAGAAATATGTGGCTTTATTGTTGTGCTTTCCGGGACAATCTTATTGCATGTGACCAAAGACTTTGAGAGAAGCTTATCTTTTAAAGGTGTGTAATCAATTCATTTTTACCAAAATTTCCCCCTGATCTACTCATTTCTGAATTGCATCAGTATATTGAACCTTGAGTTATTTTGGATTTTCATGCTTTATTGTGAAATAACTACAGGTAGCTCTGCACCTGTATCCCCTTCCTTGTCTACCCGACTTTGTGGTGGAAATGGGGAATTGCTGCTGAAGTATAATAATGAGGAAGATGTGCCATCTTAGGAGGAAATTTGCTTAAGCAGACACGAATTGTATTAGATAGTTTTGTATGAGATGTTACCATCCAGTTACCTCCAATGTAAGGGCAAAGCAAGACTGGAATTTGAAGAACTCTGAGAAAGATGCCCTCAGATGATTCCATGCTACCAGTTCTGGTCATAACCACACATACAATGGTGGAAGATTTTTAGAACTTGTTCAGTTGCTTTTGAGAAGCACTGGGATTTCATCACTTTTATGTCTTTTGGTGTCTAGTTTGGAGGAATGCATTAACAAATGAGAGTTCCTTTCTGAGGTGCGTAGTTGTGCAGTTTTTCCAAGATTGCTGGTCTCTAATGGATGGTTTGTTCACTTGTCAAATAAAGAAAATGGCTTTAGGGAAGTTTGATTGGAACCCTCTGAAGACTTGGAAACCTGAATTCCAGCAAGGAAGGCAAGAGTCTGCTTTCTCAAAAGTATCTACAAAGTTGATGAGCTCCTTGGTAACATCATGGTTTCTTCTTCTTTTTTCCCCTTGATTTTGGGAGGAGAATCTTTTGTCTTTGACAAGAAGCGGATGTTTGTAAATTAGTATTAAATTAGGCATAGCCTCTTAAATTGGTTGGTGTAGATTATTGTAGAGCTGAATATTTTTGGAGAGTGGAAATGAGTGATTTGTTTTAGGCTTTCCCCATAAATGAGAACGTTTGGCCCCCCTGTTGGTAGGTGCACTAATTTTACCCATCAAAGTGATAAAATCTTCTCTTACATTGTTGCATCAGCTCATGCAGAGTTATGAACCATGTGTGTAAACGTTGGAAACAAAAAATTGTGTTCATTTTGTAAGACAAGTAGTCAGTTGTGTTCCAAGCAGAAGTTTAATAAATTAGAACAATCCAATTCAAGCAAGCTTTTTTGAGTAGAGACTTTTCCTTGAAGTTCTTCCATGTTGTTTAGTCTTTTAAAAAAATGTCTCCCTACCCTACTTAAATTTGAATCTGTATATATTTCAGATATAACAACAAAATTAGTTATAGTAGAACACACATGAGTGTGCGCACACGCATTCATGATTTGAAAAGCCAAAAAAATAGACTTGTCTAAAGTTAGTTGTGGGTTACCCTATTTATGTTTTTGTATGGAATGACAAATTCATCTTAAGTGAGGCAATTGTTAGAATTATGGTTAAAATGATAATTACATGTTTGGTATTGATTTAGGAAGTAGAATTTTAGTAGTAAAGCTTTAACTGAATAATTCTTAAGCGTTTTGAGTGTTTGACAAATTACAATCAAAGTTGCTTTAAAGTTAAAATTTTAAATTTATAAAGATTGAGTAATGACTTGATAGAGTTTTTCTCTAAAAGTTCCAAATGTTTAGCATTCCTTTGGCAAAACATAATATTAAAGTGCTTTAAAGCTATGAAAAGCTTATTTGGAATCAGTTGTTAAAGAGTTTTTAAAAATGTGAGAAATGACAATAGAGGGTAATACACTAATGCTTAATATTTTAATTAATTAAGAATTGAAAAGATTTGTTAATTGGTAAATAGTTTTATTATTATTATTATTATTATTATGGGGAAAATGCAATTTGTTAATTGGTTATATAATTTTATTATATTAATAATTAATCTTGAAATTATAAACCATGAACTGTGGTAAATTCTCAATCATACCAGCATAAAAACATTTTTATATAAAAAACAGTTTGAAATTAATTTTTTTTTTAAATCATCATTTTAATGCTCCTCTCTCTCCCTCACCAAATTGCAATCAAATGGGCTCATTCCTTTTTCACGGTGCAGTTTGGCCCATAATATAGACAACTGTCCTTGTCAACTCAATGTGAATTTCTTTTTTTAAGTAACTCGGTGTACATTCCTATTAAAAAGCTAACTATGGTTACGGTAATGTATTTAGTTAGTTCAATTGGTAAAAATTTTAATAATTAAATAAAAGATTTGAAATTTAGTCTCTATTTATACTAAAAATCGATTAATAACTTAGTATGATGATAAAAATGATCATTAAAAACGGATGCCATAGACGGATTTCATGCACAAATTCACTATCTTTTTTGGTGAAAAATAAATTGGTTTTTCTATTTTTCAGCCTTGGAAAAAATAATTTGGTTGAAGTATTGGTGGAAATGGGTAAATACCCATAAAAATGAAAGTATTTAGTTAGTAGACGCGGTTCTGAAACTATATGCATAACTAGCAACTCGAGCCTCAGAGGCTCGATTTTGGGCGTCAAAATCGAGCCTCTGAGGCTCGGTTTCTACGTCTTAAGTGGCAAAATTCCACGTGGCGTGTCCACGTGGAACTCGAGTTTTAAAAACTCGAGTTCCACGTGGACACGCCACGTGGAATTTTGCCACGTAGATGTCGAGTCTCTGAGACTCGGTTTACTAAAAGTGAAACCGAGTCTTAGAGACTCGAGTTTCAAAGGCCTGGTAGAAGTCATATCTGCTTGGTCATGTGTGGCACAGGCTGTGTGTGGTCATGTCATAGGGCTGTGTAGCTGTGTGGGCATGTCAGAGAGAAATATGACCTTGTGCTGGCAGCTGTGTGGGCATGTCAGAGAGAAATATGACTTTGTGCTGGCAACGTTTACTTCTATCAGACCTTGTGAACCAATTCAGAGAATATATTCTAATAGCACAAGCAACAAAAACTTGTCTCAGACCTTGTGAACCTATTTTGTTTGTTTAGGGTCGTAGTCAATGAATATTTGACTAACAAAAAAAAAACTCTCACACTACTCTCAGTTGCAGAAAAAAAATCTCTCACACTACTCTCAGTTGCAGAAGAAAAACCTCAACAACTCTCATACCCACACCTTCAGCAACTTCAATCACAGAACTCAACAACTTCAATCACTAAACAACTCTCACAGAAACTCATAAACTTTCATACGTATTTAGCAGTAAAACATTGCTCCTCTCACTCTCATACAATATCAGCAGTACGTTTGCACATCATCATGTCAGGTAAGGGTCTCCTCACTCTCTAATTAGTTGTTTAGTGTATATAACTGCTTTAAAAAGTGTTGGTTGCATTGAACTTGTCATGCCATTTCCTAATAAAATATTTGTTTGTATTAGGCAAATATATTTGTTTCCTGATAAGATATTTGTTTGTATTAAAATATGTATATTTGTTTCCTTATAAAAAATATGTATATATATATATATATATTTACATTTATATCTATATTTATATTTATACAACTATATAATTAAATATGTATATATACATATTTTTATTTATATATTTATACAACTATATAATTAAATAATTAAATATTTATATAAATATATTTATATTTATATATTTATACAACTATATATATAAATACTTATATAAATATATTTATATAAATATTTAATTATTTAATTGTATAGTTGTGTAAATAGGCTAAATATAAATATACTTATATAATAGTTATATAGTTATATAATGGTTTATATAAATATACTTATATAAATATACTCATTCCGTCGCACATCCTCATGAGTTTTGTTGTTTGGTTTGATTTTTTTATTTATATTTTTGTTAAAGCTGATTTTAAATTTTGTAATGGGGGTGAGTTTTGTCTGTAGTTTTTTTATTGTTTTTGTACGAAATTATAATGACTGAGTGTGTTTGTATGTGATGTGGGGTGAGCATATGCAATTGTTACACCCAAGTAAGTTGTGATTTTTGTATTATAAGTATATAATTAAATATTTATATATACATATTTTTATTTATATATTTATACAACTATATAATTAAATAATGAAATATTTATATATTTATATTTATATTTATATTTATATTTATATTTATATATTTTTACAACTATATATATAAATACTTCTATAAATATATTTATATAAATATTTCATTATTTAATTATATAGTTGTATAAATAGGTTATAAATAAATATACTTATATAATAGTTATATAGTTATATAATGGTTTATATAAATATACTTATATAAATATACTCATTCCGTTGCACATCCTCATGAGTTTTGTTGTTTGGTTTGATTTGATTTTTTTATTTATATTTTTGTTAGAGCTGATTTTAGATTTTGTAATGGGGGTGAATTTTGTCTGTAGTTTTTTGATTGTTTTTGTACGAAATTATAATGACTGAGTGTGTTTGTATGTGATATGGGGTGAGTATATGCAATTGTTACACTTTTAGAAGTCGTGATTCTTGTATTATAAGTAGATATAATTCTCTTTGAAATTGATGTTAAATGAAAGAGATCAAATATGTCACTAACATAAATTTACTTGGCTCTCTAATAGTTCACAATCTTTGAAGAATATTGATATCAATGTATACTTCGGTGGACCCCTTGACAATCCTGAAGGAATTGACGGATTCCCATTTACAGGGGAGGGTATCGAATGCTACTACATGATGTTACGTCGTAAGTTGAAGACGTTGACTGATTTGAAGAGAAAAATAATGGACGAATTGAAATTGAACCCTGCTTGGTATGACATCAAGATTATTTATCGTTACCCACACGAAGTCCTTCATGAACGGATAAATTACAGATATATGGCAATTAAAGAAGATAAACATGTAAAGATGATGTTTAATAGGATCCAAAAAATGCCCCAAGTAAATGCTGCTGAGTTGTATGTAAGTTTGGAGGCGAGTGTAGACAACACTACTGAGGTGGTGCAACAAACAACTACGGCTGTGCAACAAACAACTACGGCTTTACAATTTACAGCCCTAGATGATGGATGCAGTACAATGGGAGGGTATGCAATGGGAGGGTATGCATCACAGGAAGGGTATGCAATGGGAAGGTATGCATCACAGGAAGGGTATGCAATGGGAGGGTATACACTCCCATCTCAAGATTATGTTGCGAATATTGGTGAAACCCTCTATTCTCAAGAGACACATTTAGAGGAGGAAGGGGAAGATCCTCTCGAAGACGAAGATCATGCTGCGAATGATGGTGAAAATATTGATGATATGGATCAATACGAAGAGAGGATTGAGCAAGGCGACTTTGAGAATGATGTGGATGAGCATGAAGTCGTTCCTAATTTTGCTCAGGACAATATGGAGTACCATGATGAAGGTGATGCAGATGATGATGATATTGGTGTCCAGCATGATATAGATACGACCACTGGCTACAGACCTCCTGCGGACTCATTCTATGCAAATACTTGGGAAGATATGGTTGATCCTTCACGTCTTCAGATACCATTTCTTTGTACGTGGGAAGATGGGATGCATTTTTGTAAAGGGTTGACTTTTGCAAATAAAGATGCGGTGAAGCGTGCATTGATAATATACGCAGCAAAGGATAATAGGAATTTCTCCATCCAAAGGTCGACCACAACTCAATTGTGCGCTGCATGCGTTGACGATAACTGCAAGTGGTATGTTGGGGCATACAAGAAGCCTAAATTCAATGATCTGTGGATGGTCACGTCTTATGTGGGTCCACACACTTGTATACCCTTTAGGCTGCATAGAGACGGTAAAATGATGGATTCTAATTTTGTAGCATCAGAAATTGTGGGAAGATTGCGACAAAAGCACACTGCTTCCATTGATGAGCTTTGGGCGATCATACGTACTAAGTATGATCATGAGCTTTCTTACTATAAAGTATGGCATGCAAAACAAAAGGCAATTGCTAAGATTTTTGGGGATTGGGAGGAGTCTTACCAACGGTTGCGAAAGTTGTTGTTGGCATACTTAGATCAGGATTCGGGTACCCAGTACAGCTATCACACCATACCTAGGCCATTAGAAGGTACTACATTACTGCGCTATGTATATTGGGCATTCGCTCCATGCATTGCTGCATTCCAGTATTGTAGGCCAGTGATCAGTATTGATGGAACTCATTTATATGGTAAATACAAAGGGGTATTGATGGTTGCAATGGCAACCGATGCTAACCAAAAGGTTTTGCCTATCGCCTTTGCTGTTGTGGACAAGGAGTCAGGGCCTAGTTGGGGGTGGTTTTTAGAGTGTCTCAGGACTTCAATAGAGCGTGTTATACCTAACAAGGACATTTGCATTATTTCTGACCGACATAAAGGTATCAAATGCGCCATGAGAGAGTGGCCTAGAGGGGAAGACGGAAGAGAACGGGTATATCATCGATATTGCTTTCGACATGTTGCTAGCAACTTCAACACACACTTTGATAACCCGACTCTAAAGGCATTGGCCTTGAAAGCTGGATATGCAACTCATGAAGCTAAATTTGAGTCGATAATGCAAACCATTAAGGAGGTTGAGATTAATTTACTGAGGGGTGTAGACCCTACTGATCGCCGGATTGCACGTTATATGCCATACACATATCTAATGAGTGAGGAGCTGGACAAATGGACCCAGTCACATGATGGTGGAAGACGTTACGGGGCAATGACAACCAATATCTCTGAGTGCTTTAATGGGGTTCTTAAAGGTGCCCGCGGTTTGCCCATTGCTGCAATGGTTGAGTTCACTTTTTTTAAACTTGTTGCATATTTCCATGATCGACATAAACAAATTACTTCTGATCTCTCTCGAGGTAAGGTGTGGAGTGATTATGCAATGGAGATCTATAACAAAAATGAGCAGAAAATTGCAGGACACACTCTGAGGTATTATAATCATGCAGAGGGTATATATCAAGTCATTACCCCGTATAACGACCATAGAGCTGGAGGGGGAAATCACAGTCATGATGTGCGCATATTTGATAGAACCTGTGGTTGCGAAAAGTGGCAAAACTTGAAGATCCCTTGTTCACATGCAATTAAAGTTCTTAAAGGGATGGTGGGCGTAGGGGCTGGATGTAGGGTGGGTGGACGGATGGTGGGCGTAGGGGCTGAATGTGGGCTAGGTGAAGGGATGGTGGGCGTAGGAGCTGGATGTGGGTTGGGTGAAGGGATGGTGGCGGTAGGGGATGGATGTCGGAATGGATGTGGGGTGGATGAAGGGATGGTGAGGCTGGCGGATGCATGTGGGGTGGATGGAGAGGGATAGGGGGTAGGGACAAGCTGAGGGGTAGCAACAGGCGGACGAGATTGACATCCGGCCGGAGCTGTGCTCGTGCTTGGGCCGGCAGGCATAGCTGCCTCCTCAATCGGGGCCTCAGGGATAGGAGGTTGGACACGTGTCATCGCCTGCATTGCCGTCAGCACCTCAGTAATGTCGTTGTGGTCCTCCGTGCCCACTGGGTGACGCCTCAACAAACGGATGTATCCTTCAATCTGCACATAGAAAAACCACACATATTAGTAATGCAATACGAAATGAACAATGCCAATCGATAATTACAGGCCATGTTGGTTCTGAATTGGTTCTACTACTAATAATTGCAAATTAAAGGGAGATGAAGTGAAGTGCTAAGTGGAAAATTTAGTAACGAACATCATGCTCTCTAAACAGTGGTTTCATGGTAAGAACTACGGTAAGATGTAGAAGACATTGAGAACTTACCAGGAGAGTCACTACAGCACCAGGCCTATCGATGAACCTCCTCGTCACCCTTTTGAACCAGTCATGGTACTCGTGCTGTGGAGGCATATCACCAAGCACTGCTTCACAACGCCGATAAAAGCGATTACCCCACTCAAGGATATGCACAGCATGTTTCTGCATCCAATTAACACCGACCTTCCCCCTCAAATCAATGCCATGAAGCACTCTGTCGGTGTCAACATCGCGGGGAATTTCTTGGATCATCCCAAATTGACGAACTACACGATCCGGTGTATGTCTCTCTACTAGGTGGAAACATACAAGCGGGACCGTTGCCGTCCATACGGCTCTCCCAGCAACGCACCACGGCGGGAGGTCATCAAAATGAGCTTCATATGGCTGCCACACCACCTACAACAGCCACAAAAGAAGTACACAACACATTAGGGAACAATGTTTATATTTCAAGCAAGGCGAAACCTATATGGACGTTCGTAAAAGCGTAAAATAAGGCATTTTCATACCTGGTCTGGCAACATGGAAGCTAGTTGCTCGCGATACCTGTCCCTGAAGATGTGGGCGGGCCTATTTTTCTTGTTTGGGACCCACAACCACCTACAATCAAGAAAAAGGGATCAATAAGTACTGAGATAATCTTAAAACTATAATGTAATCACATATAATGTACAAACTATAATGTAAAACTAAGATAATGTTAAAACTAAGATAATGTAATCACATATAAGTACTGACATAATCTTAGAGATATTAAACTTGATTTTACTAATATCACTAGAATAAGAAACGGCCCTTTGAAAAGACAAAGCACAAACCAACTATATTGAGAGTCACTAAAATTATAGTAGATTAACATAGTCATATACATTGAACCTCGGTTTAAAATGTTGTTATGTTGACAAAAAAAATTGCTAGAAGCCTTTAAAATCAATAAATAAAATCAAGTTACATGATGGTGGGGTTGGTAATGATCACATAACAGTATGTTATAGGGGCATTCGGTAGAGACTTACTTCAGGGATAGTGGACCACGTACTGGAGGACCATAAGCACCCACTGGCGGGCCACGCTCAACTGTCGGGCACAAATAAGGGAACCTGGCCCATGCCCAGTACTGGAGCAACAATAAGCACCCACCAATCTGACTAGTGTCCTCGCTTGCCCTGCATAGCTCTCGATACAACCATGCAAGGCAAGCACTTCCCCAACTGTACCTTCGTGGGTTGTGAAGGTCTTCCAACTGCTGCACCCACATTAGATGCACCCTATCGCCGGATTTGTCCATGAATATTGTGTCCCCCAATAGCGCTAGGATGTAGCATCGTGCGTACTTATGCAGCTGGTCCTTATCAGCATTAGGCGGCAATGGATTAGCAACTTCCTCCAAAAGCCGGTTGATGAGAATCCTCTGCCCATCAAGTTGCTTATGGTTGTCGTGATTTACAGGTCGAAAGCCAAGGAACTCCCGGCACACATCCACCCAAGTTTTTTGTGTGCTCCCTGTTATAGCGACACCATCAACAGGAAGCCCGAGAAGAACCTCCACATCCTGCAATGTGATGGTGACCTCACCATGTGGCATGTGAAAGGTGTGAGTCTCGGGCCGCCATCGCTCCACTAAGGCCGTTATCAGGCCATTGTCAATCTCTCTACCCGGGACCCAGAGGAGTCCCTCCAAACCAACTGTGTTGATGATGTTCCTCACTCGGTCGTCCACCATTGGAGGTTGCTTGGAGAACTCTGAACTACGGCTACGGCAGGTAATGGACCCTGGATCCTGCACATAACAAAACCATGGATTAATATATGACAACAAAAACGTGTACATTGTATGGATTATATGCATGTGCACAATTAAATATTTAGTTGAGTGTTTTACCCGCCCATTCCAAATAGCTTCGGACCGATGCTTCGCCTGCTGTGACAACACCGAGTCGTCAATGGGTCCAGGCTGTGTATAGTCAATCCGTCCAGCATTTGCAGCAGCCATACTGAAGAACAATGATAACCAGTTAGTTTCAGAATTGAACACACAATATTTATATAATATATAGGTATAAGTTAGAGCAACTAAAGCCAGTTTGTACAATGAGAATTCAGTAAAAGATGAAAGACTGAACCAAACGAGGCCAATATGAAGACAAAGCTTTTTAGACTTAGGATATTATTTTTAAGGTTACAGTTTTGAACACACGCAGTTTTTGTATTTATTTTTATTTTTTACAAGAAGATCACACACAGAATAATGCTTAGTTACAAATACCACAATACAATGAAGGGTTTTGATAAACTTACTATCAAACATGAGATTAAAGGGTAATTTAGGAACATAAAAAAAGAAAAAGAAAAAAGAAACTAATGTATTAATTATAATGATTGAAGCACATAATGGAGCTATTGTGTCTTCTTGATCCAAAAGAAGCATTAATTTTGTCTCTTACTTTTTCTTTTTCTTTTTTGTGATTTCCAAATCAATAAAGGTCTTGTCAATTACTTATTTAGATAAATGTTTTGTTTTTTTAAAAGAAAAAAAAAATCTTTGCGAAGAATGATCTTTTTCTAAGTAATTTAACAAATCATAACTCTCGTTTTTCTAATTCTTTAAGTGGTGATTGATGATTTCTTATCAAACTCATGAGATTTATTTGGATATTTATTTTTCTTTCATATTGTTGTCTATAGGTTTTTAGCCAAATGGTCAAGCTCCAATTTCTTCCACTAATAGGCCTGTGACCCCTCAAAAGCGCATATTTGATTATCTCCTTCACAATGACTATCAAACTATTTGGAGGTATATTGGATTGAAGTTTGTCACTGGACAATCTGTTTGTCTTTATCCATTCAAGCATTTCAAAGTGCCAATTATGTATCAGCTGATGCATGAACTTTCTGCCTCTATAATAAAATTACATAGAATGATGGCGAAGGCTGTGGCTGTTCTTGGCAGTAGCAAGGGTGCCTGTGGCACTATCTACTTCACTTAGTAAGGAGAGGGTAGCTTGAAATTCCTATATGTGCCTGTGGCACTATCTACTTCACTTAGTAAGGAGAGGGTAGCTTGAAATTCCTATATGATTAATAAGGAAATGTAAATTTCTATTTTCATAAGTAAGGTTATGGTTTTCATTTCAAATTTTTGAGGAGCAACTACTGTGACTAGAAATATTTCTGGCAGCCTTTAAACCTAGACTCCATGGCTGGCTTCCTCGTGCATGTTTTGGGGGCACCATTACTTCTAACTACACTGACTGGTGTATTCCAATGACCATTATGTTTATTTCTTTGTACCTAAAGCATATTGGGGAAAAGTAAAGAGTAATTCCCACTTAGTTCCAATTAAAGGCCCTTTTGTCTTTAATTTTTATAATTGTTTTCTTATCTATCTCCTTGCAGGACCACATTTCAGTCCTGCTGGCAAAGAGCTTGGTGCTCGTGAGGATGAGAATTGTCATGTTGGTGATCCGGGGAATGTCAGGGGCTGTTTGGCACTGTTGTTTAAACAATAATTTTCAGACTTCTTACATGTATTTCTATAACATTCAAACACGTATTTACAAAATACTGAAAACTGAACATCAATACTTAAACACTATCACTAGATGGGCCCTCAATGTTGGTAATGATGGTATGTGTTGTACTTAACTCTATAGTGGCTTCAAGTTCCATTAGATTCTATATTCTATTTTTGTATTTGGCGATTGATTTTGCTGTTAGTTAATTGGTAAGAAGGCTTGAGATAGGAATGTATTCTTTGTGCTTAACCTCACCACTATCCTTTTATTTTTTATTTATTTATTTTAATAATCAACAACCAACACACAACAGGTAACATCACACCTCCCTAAACCCATTTTTCCTTAAAACCATTGGGGCAGCGACAATGAGTTTACTCACATAAATATTAATAAAATTAAACATAGAAGTTAAGCAGTTCAACAATAAGGAAAACTATAAAAGCAATTGAAAGTAGCAACCAAACCCTTTAACTTTCACCAAAATAAGGATCACAAAGTGCCGTTATTTAGCAGATACCAATTTAAGTATGAATATTTCTGATAACAAATCTTGTAAATATCCCAGCTATAGTCTGCTGACTCTGCCCATGCTGATTTACCATGCCAACAATGAATAATTCATATGCCTACCACTGAAGAATAAAAGTTCCTCTTTTTCTTTTAAATGACTTCATCTAATATGTATGTTTTGCCTTCTCCTTATCTCTGTACCTTACAAATAATAAGCCTATCTCATTTCAATCTCCATATCATAAGGAAACAAGTACTGTTTCTACTAAGACGTTGTCAAGGCAAAATAATATTTTACCTCAATTCAAAGAATATTTTACCTCTATTACAAATTCAGTACAAAATAAAATTACATAGAATGATGGCGAAGGCTGTGGCTGTTCTTGGCAGTAGCAAGGGTGCCTGTGGCACTATCTACTTCACTTAGTAAGGAGAGGGTAGCTTGAAATTCCTATATGATTAATAAGGAAATGTAAATTTCTATTTTCATAAGTAAGGTTATGGTTTTCATTTCAAATTTTTGAGGCGCAACTACTGTGACTAGAAATATTTCTGGCATACCAAAGAAATAATATACTCTGATGTATGATGTATCAGTAGTAATCTATCAGATGATTCTTTAGTGAAGATATCAGCTATCTGACCTGTGCCTAAAATTTGGTGTGCTTAGTGTTTACATTCAGATCTTTCAAGATTTTAATAAGTAACCAAACTATCTCACGTGTAGCCGATGCAATAGCTCGGGTCTTTAAGAATTAAGGCACTTTCTCTATTACTATGATAAACTAATTCTAATAAGAAATGGTGAAATTTAGTCATACTCTAACATACGATTACAAGTCATTCTACTCATACCCAGAAATGTGAAACAGTCTTGTCATTCTCTAACGTATTGCACAATGCAGCTATGAACATTTGAAAATAAATTAATGAAATGGATAAAAAAAAAGCAAAGATAAAGTAACCAATTAGTTGCAGAAACCATAAACAGAGAAATTAAACCTGTAAATCAGAAACAGAAAATTACCTAGTGTCTTTTATCTCTAAGTCTCTTTCTCTTTCTCTCTCTCTATCACGGACCGGTGAGGCTTTCTGGTCAGTGGGTGAGTGGGTCGGCGTCGGCGACGGTGACGGTGCGCTGAGAGAGTGAGCGAAGGAGAGGGTGAGTGAGAGAGTGGGTCAGAGACAGAGAGGGTTTGACTGATGAGGGAGAGTGAGATTGGGGAGAGCGTTAAAAATTCAAAATATATTCCTATTAGAAATCGAGTTTCTGAGACTCGGTTTCACTTTTAGTAAACCGAGTCTCAGAAACATGAGATCTACGTGGCCAGATTCCACGTGGCCAGATTCCACGTGGCATGTCCACGTGGAACTCGAGTCTCAGAGACTCGAGTTCCACGTGGACACGCCACGTGGAATCTGGCCACTAGACAGGCAGAAACCGAGCCTCAGAGACTCGATTTTGGGCCTGTAAATCGAGCCTCTGAGGCTCGAGTTGCTAATAATGCATATTGTTTTAAAACCGGGCCAACTAACTGAATAGTTGGATTTTTATGGGTAAATACCCATTTCGTCCTGAAGTATTCAAGTAACTGGGCCAAAGATGATTTTGGGTCTAGTACTTTATATAAAACGGGGTCAACATGTCTCTGTGTCTCTAAACTGAAAACTGTGTGTCTAGGCCTTCCATACCCAGTGCCACCCTTTCTCAATACGTGAGTGTAGCTTTGAGAAGAAAGAGCAGAGAGAGAGATGGATATGGATATGGATATGTACAGATGTGTGGAATGTGGGTTTCGGATCAAAACACTGTTCGTGCAGTACTCACCTGGAAACATCCGACTCATGAAATGTGTACGTACCCATTTTGTTTTCTTTCCTTTCCTTTCTTTCTCTTTTTTGTCTTCCTTAAATTCCATTTACACAGTACAATTAATTTTCTGATTTGTTGGCTTTGATAGGAGAATTGCAAAGCAGTTGCTGATGAGTACATCGAATGTAATTTCTTGGTATTTTTTTTTCTCTCTCTTCTTTTTAATGGGAAAGCTAATAATATGAATATCTCTAATTTTATCATATTGGGTGCTTCATAGTACATACATATATCATTTATGACAGTTAAGTTTATTGGGTGTTTTTTTTTTTTGGGTTGTAGATTCTTCTAATTGATTTGATTCTGCACAAGCCCAAAGCATATAGACATTTACTCTTTAACGTTCTTAAACAAGGAGCTCCACATTTTGAGGTACATCTACTCTCTAATATCACTTTACCTTTTCCATGCTATTATAAGTGTGAATTGCTTAATTACTCTGTTGTATTTATTCCCATTGCTTTTGAATTTTTGCTTTGCAAGTTCTTTAACATGTACCCAAAATACCTTTTTTTTTTTTTTTTTGGGGGGGGGGGGGGGGATGAGTAATATGGAATAAAAGTCATTTGTCTCACCCTAGGTGTTCTATTTTATGCTTCACCAATCATAGTCTACCATATGTCCCCTTATAATTAAATAAAGTTTAAAATGAAAAAAAAAAAAATAGACACATGACATGTTGCAGTTGGTAGAGCATAAAGTGGAACACTAAGAGTGAGACAGGATTTTTATTCCATACCATGTACCTAGAATGATGTAAGTTCTTATCCTTGTTTATTGGAGTTTACAGTTCCACATGTTCTTAAAATACAACTGGTAGTTTTTCATTTTAGTTTATTCACTTTAATCTCATAATGATGCCCTTCTCAAAAAAAAAAAAAAAAAATCTCATAATGATGCTGCTCTGTTCAAGATTTCTAATTCTAACATGGGTTTGTTATTTGTTTACAACTTTGCAGGGTTTATTTTGGAAGTCAACTGTTGGTTATCTTCTTTTGGATGCTTGTATCCATTGTCATTGGGACAATATTTCTTTTTTTGATCTAAGATTTTCAATAATTATTTAAAGTCATGCTATGATTATGATTGAGTGCCTTAGCAATACCCTAGACAGGAGTCTTGTTCTAAAAAGTTGTGATGAAGAGTGGAGTTCGTCCATGAGCCTTTCTTCATTAGTTTGGACATGTCGAAAGGTTCGCTCATGCATATGTGTAAAGTTTACATGAATTTAATTTTCAAAACTTTCATGTGGCTTGTATTTTGTATGATGTCTAACAAATGGGTTTACCAATTATGTTTTAGTTGTTGACAGATGTCTTTCTTGGCAATCTTTTGTTTCTTGGTACTTTTCTTCTTGCAACAAAGATATTTCTGAGCAGATCAGCTGGAAGCCTAAGGTGAGCATTTGCATTACATTGAGCTGCTTGCTTATGTTAAGACTTGGCAATCTCTAGAGTGGATTCTTGGAATAAGATTTTGTTAGGTAGTCCTTAAGCACTGATCAGTTGGGAAGCCTTCTCAATGTGATCAAGGAATTAAGGGTAATTGATTTAGTGGAGAAAGAAGTATCTCCTGGATTTGAATGATCAGTTAATAGTTACAAGTTATGGTGTGATAAATTGAAAGGTAAATAACATGAGAATAAGCAAGTAATTGAAATGATGGTGTTAAGCCCAATGACTGTCAAACTCTAAAATACCAAGAGATTCGAATTCATTTGTGAGAATTTGGAGTTAATACATATGAGCAATGTTGCCTTGAATGTTATATCCATTTGCAAATATGGTTAAGCTTGTAGAGAATGAATTATTTTAATCTTGAGGTGATATGATATGACAGGAAAGCCTAATAGACTACAGGTTGAGTATGTGAATGCATACAAAAAGACAACATACGATCACCTTGGAGGCATGGCCTAATAAGACCTAATAAAATAAGGACTCTTTAGGACTCTTTTAGCTAACCTTAAGTACTTAGGTGAGGCACTTCTGTTCATAATGTTATCATAGTTGCATCTGGAACAATATTGATTGGTTTGGCTTATTCTTCTTAAATTGCACAGGAATAAAGATATTTTGCTTGCAATCTTGATTTCAAGTTACTTCAAGATGTTTCTTATCGTCATGATGGTATGATTTTCTAATGTCACTTGGCCATCAATAGTATGTGAATGACACATTTTATGATTCCTTCTGCCTTCTTTGGCTAGTCTCTATTGATTTATTAAATCCCAATATCCCTCTAACTTTAATTAAGCCTTCTACAGGTCTGGGAGTTTCCATCTTCTGTGATTTTCATCATTGATCTATTTGTTTTATCATCCAACACAGTGGCAGTAAAAGGTACCTTGTAGTTACAGATCTTAGAAGATGATAAACAACCATTACTTTTCATTATTGATAATCTTGTATGCACCGTTATTGATTGTTATTTCATGCCTCATTGTGTTGATGGTAGATGGGTTGTTAGCTGAGTTTTTATTTTCTTCTTTACTAATAAGTGATTACTTTAGCTGAGAATATAAAGTTTTATGCTTACTTTAGAATTCCACTACCACTTCAATGATCTTTAGGCCTTGTACCATTTCAGTCTCTAGTATGTCTTCAGCTCCCTTTGTCTATGCTGTTAAAATTTTAATGTGCAGTAAAAAATTTAGTTTAATGTAAGCATTTAATCAGAGCACGAAATTTGGACAAATCCTAGATTTTGAGTCCAAATTTGATTTTTTGTTTAAATATGTGCTCAATCTTTTGAAATAATACTCTATTTATAAAAAAAAGAAAAGAAAAAAAATGAAAGAGAACAAATATTTCTCTTCTATCATCTTTATTTGAGGGTGCTAAAAAATATTCAGATATGAAGTACATAGCAAGCAACTAGGCCCATGTGTGGACCTTAAAATCTTCAGAGTGTATCAGTTTAGTAAATACTTCAGTACATGGAGTATGATTGAATATTTATATCAAGAGTTGTTTCGCCCTATTTACTGAACAGAATTTTGGCTTTTTAGGCTTTATGGCTTGTGGGCTCTAATTGGAAAAAACATGAAATCAAAGTCTGAAGGTTTGGGAGGCAGTGATAGCACTGTCTTAATCTTTTAGCAAATGGAACTGTCGTTCGATTTGAAGGCCCTTTGGTGTACCTCCTGTTAGTAGATCTCAAAGTAAACATCAGTTAGGTTTTGTAAAATAGGTATATGAATGTGTGGAATTTTGTGCTTTGCATATGCTAGAATAACCTGCTGTTATGTTTTAACCAGATATGTGCATATTGTAGGTTTAGAAAAAGTTTCTGTAATACTACTACCCCTTTGAGCTATTAGTTGAATTCTATGATATAAGAATTGTACTTGATTCGAAAGATGTTGTTAACTTTAGTAACTATGAGAATTGTAATCCTTCTCAATTCCTTTCTATAAGCTAACGCCATTATATGAAAAATGTAAAACATAATTTATCTGGTGTTTCTGATTGTAAGAGGCCATAGAAACATGATAGCCTGGGCTCAAAGCTACATATTTAGAAATGCAGTTGAAGATGGTAGGATGATGGGTAGAAGCACAAATGACATAGGTTCAATAGGATGGTACTAAGACGTTTTCTAGGTGGTTTAACATGCTTGAATGCGATATGTCATATGGGATTATTTCGTCAGTTCTAAAGGCTCCAAATGGTGAAGGATGAAAAAGATTTGATGTAGTTGCTTAGGGAAGATTTGAAAGCTAATAATTTGTGCATGAGTGCATCAAAAAGAGCTACAGAGTTCAGAAGCATGAACTAGTTATACATGTGTTTCCCTCTTATCAACTTTTACAAGTTCATATAGGAACATTAGGTACTTCTTAGATTTATTTTATGGCATTGACTCAGTTTTCATCTAAATGGGGTTTTGAGTATTTCAACAAACAGGTTGGCAATTTCTTTGCATTTATCTGGAGTAAATCTCAATAAAATGTCATCATTTTACTAGCGCAGTTTGCCATTTCTTTATTTAATGGTAGTTTGTAGATGCAGGCTGCAATGGTTTTTTGATTCAAATAGATATATATATATATATATGTTGCTTTGATCCTTGGGATCCCAATAAATGCGTGCATTGGATAAATTTATTTTGGCTTCCCTCAAATGTTATTCTCTGGAGCTGCTTCTGGGCTGAGCATAAACTGCTTAACCCATTAGGGGTGAATGCCCCTGGATTACCCCCGACAACTGATTCTGGCTGGTGGGATTAGTTGCCCGTAGGTTTACTGGCCAGAGTCGAGTCCAAATGGCTCTCCTTTAGAAAGGTTCCCAACGTTATTAAAAAAAAAAAATGTTATTAACTTGTGCGATTTATAACTATTGGGTGATTACTGTAGTTGAATAAAAGATAGTGCATGTTACAAAGCCCCTTACAAACTAATTCTCTTTTGTGAACCAGTGATGACTGAATCAGCTATGAGTAGATGCATAGGAGCCTGCTTCAGTGCACATGCTGTTAAGATTTTCACCACTCAGGTGCTTGAGCTAAGATCATTGAGATATTCTAACTTCTTTAGTGATTTAATGCCCTGATTGTTGTATTGAAATACAGTAAAATGCAAATTAATTCAATTATTGTTTCTTTTCTCAAAAATTTTTAGGACTTTTCTCATACTGAGATAGTGGCAGTGGGATTTACTGATAAGAGTGTAATGGACTTGCATGTTATGTTTTCTGGCTACTGCACATGTGGGTTATTCAAATATTATTTTTAGATGACAGCAATAAGAACCAACACTTAGTTCCAAATATTTGGGGCTGGTTATGGACACTCGACATATTAATCAAGCTCAAAATGTATTCTTTCATTCTATTATATCCGAAATCATAGTTTTTGTTACATCTTTAATTAATAAGTGCTCTTTTACTAATTTTATTAGTATTATTTTAGGACTTCCTCTACCTTTTTCATTCCATTGACTAGAATCCAACTCACTCTTTTTTATTTGGTGCATTAATTGCTCCACTCTGCATATGACTAAACCATTTCACATGACTCCCTCCCCCAATCTTTTTATTAATAAAGGCCATCCAATTTTTAAGCGAAATTCCTCATTTCATATTCTATCTTATTTTTTTCACTTATTCATCTTAACATTCTCATTTCAATTACATGTATTTTATAAACATATTGCTTCTTAACAACATTTATTACCAAAGAGCATAGTTGGTATAATAGCAATCTTATTAAAAAATTCATGTGACTTAACAAATATTCTATGATCACACAGTACTCATGATATGCTTCTCCATTTTATCCACTCTTCTCTTATCCTATGATTCATATTCTTTTAAAATCTTTCTATTTTTATGTATTATGGATTCAAGATATCAAAAGCTCTTGTTTTTTGGTATCTCTTAACCGTTAGGTTTTATATCTCCTTTGTCTTTATTTATGCATGTACTAAACTTAAATTTCATCTACTCAATTTTAGTCCTACTTAGCTGAAATTATTTATATTCTAAAGCATCTCTCCAAATTTCTAACTTAATATTAACTCCACATCTAGTTTTATCTACTAAAACTATGTAAAAAAATACACCAAGAGACTTCATCTTAAATTGAATTAGTTGAATTAGTGAGTTCATCCATCACTAATGCAAATAATTATGAGCTTAATATTGATCCTTGATGCAACTTATAGTGAAAGGAAATTCACTAATGATGCATCTACTTATTCTCGTAGTAGTTACAATTGTCGTACATATCCTTAATCAACTTAAATATACTTTAAAGGAGCCCATTTCTTCTCTATAACCCACCACAGAACATCTCTAGGGACTCAAATTATACAATCAAAATAAACCGTAATAAATGATAATGTGGATAATTTAGTAAGATTAGGGCATATACTTGGAAGCTTTAAAACACTCAATCCAACATAATGGAATGTTTCTCAAGGAAATTGGGGTTTAAAATAGGATATCATAATGGAATGTTTCTCAATCAAATTGGGTCAAAATAGGATATTGAGGGTTATATTACACTAAAGAAATAATATTCTATAATTATATTGCTACTGAATATTTACTTCATTTATCTTCAGTAAAAGTTTTGTAGAGATGTTAGACCTTACTATGACGGCAAATGTTCTCTAAACAAGCGGGTGCAAGACTGTTTAGCAACTACCTTTTCCATTTCTACTCAAAATCTACAAAAGTGAGAGCCTAATCCACTTGGTACGCGTACAACCTTAAGTTTCCTCTTCAATCTGTGACTACTTTCCACTTTAATTTATCTTTAATTGTCAAGTGTATCATTGCTTGAAATTATTTGTAACTTTTTCTCCATGCTTTGACAAACGTGATTTACCAAATTACCAATAGGATAGCTTTTGAACATGATTGTCGCTCTTTTTGGTTGCACCTGAATGGAGACAAATGTAGGCTGCATCTAAAATATCTTTAAAAATAAAAAATAAACTGTGTAAAGTAAAATTATATCTAGAACAACTGTAACTTCAAAAAACTATATATTTGTTTGAGGTGATAATAAATTGACATTTTAAACTAAAATAAACATACCCAAAAAAAAATAAAATACCGATCAATCATTATTGTGCTCTCTGTCTTAGTTATTTCTGATTTCTTACACTCTATTAGATTAACTTTTTGAACCTGCTATATTTTTTCTTGATCAGAATGTTCACCATTGTGAACATGATGCGCAGCATTTTTGAATAAAAGTTTTATTACCTATAAAAAAAAAGTTATTTTGTCTGTGAGTTTATCAAAACACTAACGTTATTTGTGTGAATTTAGATGGCACTATTGGCAGAGGCAATCCTCTGGCTGGTTTCCATTATGGCAGCATTGCCTAAGATTAAGTAGTGATCCAACTCTTTTGAATTCACTTCCATGGAGATAAAAACTGCTACCTAGCTAGTTGCTATCACTTTTTTTTGTGAGTCAAAAAATTTACTATAAGATGTTGAAGGTGAAAATAGTCAAATACCACATTTTGGTAGAATTTGTGGCAAACTAGCACTGTTTCGGAAATATTTAGCAAACTATCACTTTTTTAGTACTCAAGTTTTACAAAATCAAGTTCTAAATAGTACTCGAGTGCAGTGAACTCGAGTTCCTAGTGAGTTGCCAGTGTGGCACTGCTGACCTGAAATTTGTGTAATTGAAAAAATAATTTGATACTTGATATTACTGAAATTGAGTACTTCTTTATAGTACTCGAGCTTCATACAGTTGAGTACCTTATTTTTCTTCTTCTTTTTTTATTATTTTTATTTTTAATCTCCTGTAGGAACTCACTCTTGCTTCTTCTCTCAAATTCACCATCTATTTATAGCCAAAGTTCAGCCAAAATATCAATAGTTGCACCGACATGAAACTTGTCAAGTCAAAGAAAATGGCAAGCATTTATGGCCAAAGTGTCATCCATTTCGGCCAAAAGAAAAGAAGCATGAATTTGGTTTGCATGTTAGGTTTTGTTCCTGGCCATCTTTGACAATTCATGAAGAACATTTAATGCAAGCTCTTGCATTTCTTCACACATGTAACTTCTTGAATATCATGCATCTTCCTGACATGGGCATGCAAGCCATTTAATGGTTTGTTGGCTAATGTCAAGCTACTAATTTTGACTATTCAAGCCATTCCAATAGAAACAAAAAGTAGAAAAAGGGAAAGGAAAAAAGAAAAAAAGAAAAAAAAGTACTCAACTACACTAAGCTCGACTATAAAGAGATACTTGAAATTGGCAACTCACTAGGAACTCGAGTTCACTGAACTCGAGTACTATTTAGAACTCGATTTTGTGAAACTCGAGTACTAAAAAAGTGATAAATTGCTAAATATTTTCGAAACAGTTCCAGTTTGTCACAAATTTTGTTAAAACGTAGTATTTAGCTATTTTCACCCTTTGATATGTCTTATTTTCTCTCCCATTCTCCAAACATTTTTGTAAACTAGTTTCCTAGAAATTCTAATGGTTTTCCCATACCTTGAAGTGGGCCTAGACAAATGGTCTCTCAATCATTAATATATTTGATACTTCTTTCCCATAATCTTTATTTTTTTTATTTTTATTTTTATAATTTTTAAAGAAGACCTCGTTTTCTTTTATGTGTTTTTCAATATATTTTATGTGTTTTATCATATATTTTATGTGTTTTTCAATATGACTCGTCTCTTAATTGCCAACGTATTAATAAAGTTTCTTTCTTAATATTGACTTATTAATCCCTTCCTAGAATTCATTAACTTTAATTATTGAAAAAATATAATCTTGTTCAGAATGTCACATTGTTATGTATATATATACTTGGAATAGGATTCTTAATATCCACTTTTCTTTTTCTTTTTTAAATATCCTTATTGTTGAGTTCAACTTAATTTTCTTAAAAACATAAATAAAAGAAAAAAAAGTATTTTTAAAAAAGTATTTAAAAAAAAAAAGTATTTTTAAAGGATAACCTCTGGAGACACAAAATCCAAGTTCACACAACTTCACTACTCTTGGAGGTTTTAATTGGATCCACTTGTAAATTTATTTTTTATATCTTTGAATAAAGGATTTAGATTCAAAAGAATCAAAACCAGCTTACACTAAAAACCAATTGATCTTATTTAGATGGTAGAAAGTAATCATTATGAGAGTATGTCATAAGTTCAAATGGAAAACTACTCTTCGTTTGCGTAGTTAAAATTACAACCACCAAATTATTAATATATTCTGTGGGGGCCAAAGCTTGAACCTTTGCGTTGGGTTTAAAGTCTCATTCTTTAATAATAACGCGTCCGAGGAGAAGAAAGTGTGGGGAAAGGCCCCATAATAGGTAGTAGAGCAAATAAATATCCAAGGGTGTTGGTCCGAGAGGGTCATCCTCCTCGGACCTGACGAATGTCAATAAAGTGAACTTCGTCTTATCCTAGGCAACCTTCCAGGAAGCTCCAGCAGTGAAGATAGACTTCAAATGTACAGGGAAGGGATAAAAACACAGAAATATCTAAGAGAAAAGCTGCCACCACCGCATTAAATGCATTACAGCAGCTTTCCTGGCCGCATTAATGTGGAGAAGACCTCTGAACAGTACTTTCAACTACTACCGCCCATAAAAAACTATAAAAATCTACTTAACATGAGAGATACAGGGGTCGAAGGTTGGATGAAGGACAAGTGGACGATGGAAACAGATCAAAGGGGACTATGTAATGGGGAAAGACCTCCATAAGGAGGGGATCGAAAAATACTACCAGGAGAGATTGGAGAAGATTTACTATAGCATTAGAAAGAACATACTATCCGAAATTGTTTATCAATTCTAAAGTTTACTCCTCGGACGTAAATTCAGCTTCAAATTGTATGCGTATTCCTCCTCGGACAGGCTTAGAACCCTGATTAACTGTTAGAAAACTCATTATCAGCCCAATTTTTTCACCAATTCTCTTACAAATTTATTGTATTAAGCTTATTGGGCCTATTTCCTATTCCTTTTGGGTTTGGGCCGCAATTTGTGACCTTACATATTCAATTTCGTTTTTTGGTTTTTTCTTTCAATCGTACTTCAATTACTTGAAAGGAGGCTTTTGTTGGGTATTGGCCAACTTTTGCCTACAGTTAGTAGCAAAACTAGGAATTTATCTTAAGTGGGGCCATATATATATATATATATATATATAAAAAATTTTTTTTTGCATGTATGAAATCTAAAATAGTAATGTAAAATACTTCATAACTCAAAATGTGCTATAAACAATAACTAAATACATGTTAATATAGTAATATATACTGTATATTTTAATTAAACTAATCAAGTACATTATAAATTATAATGCCTTGTGGTATATAATATATTGATTATTATAATAACAAATAATATATTATAAGGAAAAAAAAGAAAAAAAGAAAGCAAATGAAAAGTAAAGTAAAGAAATCAAAAGAAAGCAAATGAAAAGTAAAGTAATATAAGAGCATTGTATAGGGGTGAAGGGTTTATGGAAGTTTCAAGCTTGTCTTTCACTTTTTCTTGTCTAGTCTAGTCACACAAAACTTTTACTTTTTATTTTGTAAAAACAAAATTGCAACAGTAGTGGGAAAATGAAAGAACTGAAAAGAAAAAAAAGAAAAAAAAAAAAAGAAGGCAAATGCCATCGGAGACAGAGAGAGCGAGAGAGATAGGAAATAGTATTTTATATAAAATGATATCACGTCATCTGTATTAAAATCTAATAAACAAGAGACATTTGTGCAAAAATAACTATCCACGAATACATGTCTTTCATTTGTTAGTGGGTTAATTACTTTTTGTTGACATGTCTCACACTTATTAGATTTTAGTACCACTGACATGATATCATTTGATACCAAATACATGAGAGAGAGAGAGAGAGAGAGAGAGAGTCACTTGTGAGAGCACTATGAGCAAAATTTTCTACAATTGTGTGGTGGACTTGGTGGTGCGGCGAATCAACAAAGCTGCTAACTTTTCAGTTTTTCTACTACTATGGTACAAGTAAGCCCTAATGTGTGTTGGGATGAAAATTAGAATTTTTTTTCTCTTTTATTTGTTGAAGTAATTGTTAAAATACTTATGTGTTCATTTTAAAGATGCTAAATGTTTAATTATTGTAATTTTTTTTTATATACATATTTATGGATTGTATTTTATTTAAATGAAAGTTATGTTTATTTTTAGACTTTCTTGTATATAAATATATATATATATATATATATATATATATATATATATATATATATATATATATTTTATTGGATATGGGGGGCCAAAATGATAAGGTTCTTTTAAAAAATTTCGGGGTGGGGGGGAGGCCCCCCTTGGTCCTCATGATGCTTCACCACTAACCCGCTGTTGATTTATACATTCCTTGATAGGATAGAAAGGTGGGATGAAAGAAAATATAAAAAAGAATCAACAAAAAAAAGGGGCGAATATATAGACATTTTCTCATATTTTGGGAAAATTAAAAATGGTGGGCTGGATAGAAAATTAATTCTCTTTCCTTTTTAACTTCTTTCCACTTTTCTAATCAATCCATCTTTCATTCTTTCTTTACCATTTTCTTTACTCTCACTTTTCCACCAAATTAAATGTACTTTTGAATGTTTAAAAGACAAGCAATGTTAGAACCACACAATTTCACATAACTTTGGCCACAACTCGCCACATTTTCTTTACTCTCACTTTTCCACCAAATTAAATGTACTTTTGAATGTTTAAAAGACAAGCAATGCTAGAACCACACAATTTCACACAACTTTGGCCACAACTCGCCATGTGGCAAGTTGTGGCCAAAGTTGTGTGAAATGGTATGGTCCTAACCTTTCTCTTAAAAGACACCCAACAGTCCCAACCCAACAACCTTGGTGTACAAGGAAGGCCATAGAAATAGCTGTTTATAATCATCTCCTTTGGCTTCTACCACACTACTGAAAAGTTACAAAATTTCATAGCCCAATAGATATACAATAAAATTTATGCTATCAGACATTATTACTATATTACAGCTTCCTTCCCCCTCCAGCACCACAATTTTATCTTCTTTCCCTTAGAATGTCACCATTTGCATGTAGACATTCACTCTTCAAAGTCAAAAGATGATTTGCCTTCATTTAAAGAAGGTAATTCTACAGTCAATGTGCTAAAACATCAAACTGATTATTGTTTACCTTGCAAGTGCCAAGAGATCTAACGAATGCGTAAAATAATACCAGACCACATTGTAGAAAAGGAAAAACAAAAAAAGAGAAAAATCCAAGAAGCATTTCGAAGGACAAGTGTACAAAACCACTATGATGAAGGACTAAGGAGCCACCAAAACTGTCACATAATTTTTGTAGATTCAAGCTAAAATAATACATCATCTTCATCAACAAATCAAGTTATTTGAACCAAATCAAAATCATTTTCAACAAAAAATGACAGTATCTACAAAACTTCATGTCATATTGTCATGGATCATATGCTATCAAAGAAAACAAGAACCATCATTATTACAACAATGCGAACATATAAGATTAGAAAAGACAAGTTGATAATTATGTAGAATATGGTGGGTTTGAAGATCAAAAAAGGCAAGTTTGAAGGAGGACTTGAAGATCCTTCAAGAAGTCTTTCTTCCTGGGTTGGCGAAGATTGCTGCAAGAGGTGGGGAGTGGGCTTTAGCAATCAAATAGTAACATCATAAAACTCGACCTCAAAAGGCCATTTTCTGTGATCTAATGTCTGGTGATACATCAACAGGTGTTTTATCTCCTTCTTTGCTTGAATTAAAATATCTAAATTACTTCGACCTAAGCAACAATAAATTTCAAGGAATTCCCATCCCAAATTTCATTGGTTCTCTCAATAAGTCGAGTTACCTTAATCTCTCCTATGCATCCTTTGCTTGAATGATCCCTTCTCATCTTGGGAATCTTTCTAACTTGCTTTATCTTGATCTCTCTACGTTTGCATATCGACTAACACCACCAATTTCAAACTTAAATTGGCACTCTGGTTTCTCTTCCCTAAAATACCTCAGTTTGAATGGCGTGAACCTTTCCAAAGCAAAAACTGATTGGCTGCAAACTATTAATCTGCTCCCTTCTCTGTTGGAGTTGTGCTTGTCCTTTTGTCTACTTCACTATCTCCCTCAAAGTTTTCCCTCAGTCAACTTTTCATCACTTTCAAAACTTGATATCTCTGGTAATGACTTGAACTCTTCAATTCCTCAATTGGTGTTCAATATCACTTCCCTCACAGATCTCAAACTTGGTAATTGTTATCTCAAAGGCTCCTCTTTAGAACCTGCATGGAATAATGGGCACCATTTTGTTAAAGATGATATAGCTCACGAGCAAGTCAATAGGAAATGGGGGTAGTGGTTCATTATGTAAACCAGTTACTAAAATGTGTAAGCTACAGAGTCACAGAAGTAGAATACTCGGACACGGCTAGTTATTACAGGGCGCGTTCTATGATAACCTTTGAGAGGATAGAAAAGTTGGATGAATGAAATTATAAGAAGAATAAATGAATAAATAAATAAATAAGTAAAGAATATATGGACATTTTCTCACATATTTTTCTCAATACAAACATTCTTTGTGTTCTCCTTGAAACTTCTATAAATAAACATATAGAAAAACCAATAAAAAAAAAACACTAGAATTCAAAAAAGTGACATTTCACCTGAGGAAGGTTCATGATTTTTTTGGCGAATTAAAAAGAAGATCACAAAGAACGCAAAAACGCTGAACTAACTAATTTTGGGCCTTAAATACTATGTTTATAAGTTCTTGTTGAGAGCTTGGGTAGAGTGGAAGCTTGAGTTCGGGCCTAGAAGTGTATGTCGTGGTGAGACGCATAGCCCATAAACTAATTAAAATTTTAAAATGCTGGGCCTAAGACTAGTTAAGTTGAAAATCATTGAGGCCTTCCATTAGACTTGACTGGCAGGAAACGAGCCTACATTAGCTCAATAGTTTTGGGCCTTAAATACTATTTGAAAGTTCTTATAATTAAATGATGGAAAAACAAATATAAAACCCACCCTTTAAATTTGAGTAAAATACAATTCAGTCCTCTAAATTTACTTTCTTTTAATTGAGTTCTCTAAGTTTCCGACTTATTCAATTAAGGTCTTCCATCCACTTATGTTAGCTATTTGTCATAAAGTATTTAATTTTGAATTTTCTAAAACAAAAAAAATTTAATTAAAAATTCAAAAAAATATTAAAATTTATTTTTTTGAAAAGAAAAGAAAATACGGTTAATCAAAATGTGCAATGGGTGTGGCATCGATGGGTGATGAGGTTGATCATGCTGGTTGTCATGGTTGGAGTGTTGGGTAAAATATGGTCTCATCGTTGCTGGGAGAGGGTGCTTTTATAGTTTTAATTTTTAACAATGATGAGGCCAAAAGAGAGGTGGTTTGATCCTTTGCTATGTTCCCACTAGGAATGCATTGTGAGTCAATGACTATAGTAATTTGCATAGAAGCATTGGTGTCTCTCATTGGAGACGATCAAATCTAATTTCCTACAGTGATGTTGGATTTCAGTTTTGCTACATGTGAATTTGCCTTCTCACAGTCGTGGCTTGAATCTCTAGACAAATTACTAAAGTTAGGTACTTGATAAGATATATGATATCAAATGATACCATATCAGTGGTATCAAAATCTAATAAGTATGAGATATATTAGTAAAAAATCACTGACCCATCAACAATTGAAAGACATGTATTAGTGGGTAGTTATTTTCCCACATATGTCTCTCATTTACTAAGTTTTGATATGGATGACCTGGTAAAATTTGATATAAAATACTTTTTTTCTAGAGGAGGGGGTTAAGGGCAAAAGTGATTGTGTTGCTAATTGGGTTGTGTTGCCGATAGTGTTACTTCATTCATGCTGATCTAGGCAACCCAGTTTGTTCTATTTTTTTTTTCTTTTCAAAATATCATTTTTTAATTAAAAAAACAAATATTCAAAAAAAAAAATCAAATTTGGATGGATAACGGTTATAACTAGTTAAATGGAAAGTATTAACTGAACAAATTTGAAACTTAGAAGACTTAATTGAATGAAAGTAAACATAGAGGATCAAAATTTTGCTCAAGCTTAGAGGGTAAGTTTATATTTTTGCATTAAATTAATTAAAAAAATTACACAAAAATTGAAAATTGTAGTTTCCCTAACTATGATGTAGGATTCTTAAAAAAAAAAAAAAATAAATAAATAAAACTATGATGTACTTGTCATCCAAAACTAAAAAATTTAGCTATTTTCCTCCTTAACTATGGGTAATAAAAGAATTTGCACACTAAGATTTCCATCAAATTTAATGGAGCATTTAATTTTCGATTAGAAATGTTTGTCAAGAAAAGTGCATGTTCCTAAACTGTTGATACCAAAATTGACCATTATTACAACTTTGGTATTTGCATTTTCTCCTCTAAAGACTTGAGTCAAGTTCATTGGATATATGCTTGTCACCAACTCCTTAAATCGTGATCCTCACAAAAACTACCATGATGTCATTTGGGGTTGATGTTGTTTTCTTCTTGCCTGATAGTGAAGATAACTTTATGTTCTACAATGAAATCCTTCACCACTTAGAGCACTCACATTAGGCTCAACATAGTGAAACTTGATTAAAACACTTTTTTGTGAAGTTCAATAGCCTTTCAAAAAGTAATTTATGAACAATAGCACAATACATGAATTGAGATGTTTTGACTCAATATATATATATATCTCTTTCTCGGTGCTTGCGCGTGTAGATTAAGAAGGTTTGGGCTAGAATTCACGCTCCAATATGATCTTTTAAGTACATAAATGTCAATTCAGCCTCAACATGATTGCATGAATCATGTCGAAGTCGAGCTTTGTGAGAGAAGACATAGGTGGCAATTGGATTGTTGAAGAAGAAGAGCTTGCGAGAGAATTTTAAAACAAATAGAAGATGAAGACGACAATGAATGTTTCTTCTTTAAAGACAACAAGCATAACAACCTCCTTTATTGGGACTTTGGACAACTGTTATCATAGAGAAAGAAATAAAAAGTTCATTTTATTTTTCCAATATAGGACTTTCAACAAGTCAAGAGCCTTGTAACTTAATTGACACATTCTAATATTTTCAATAAAGACATCCAAGATACAAATTTTCATTATCCTAATAATCGAATTATCTGAAGTCTTTGTTACAATAAAACTAGTCCCATATTGGAAAAAAAATGATGTTAACAATATTTTTACTTAAAAATGAGCAAGTCTTTTTGTCTTATTTTTTTATTTTTAAGATGAAAACACATTAATTTTTTACATGACAATTTCCAAAAGACTAAAAATCTTTATCAGCCTTTCTCATAAGTTAAAAAATGAAGAAGTATGCAGCAAATAAGAAAAAAAAAATTCCAAAAATTTATAAGTATGAATCAATAAGTTATCTCTCTCAATTGAGAGTTTATCAATCTTTAACTTATAAAATTAGAGCATTCATAGTGGTGGTTGTAAAACCACTAAAAAGCTATTTTTAGCACTTTAAACACCAAAATACATGCCATATCAAAGGTGCTAAAGCTAGAAAAATTTAGCAACATGCTACCGTGATCAACTACTAAGAGCATTCCCATCAAGAGTTTTAAAAATTTTAGCATTTAGCAACTAAAAATGCCATTTTATAACATCACTTTATAATACATCCAACATCAAAATTTCTATTTTTTTACCACATCATTTAAATATTCTTTTTTATTATTATTTTAATTGAAGGAAAGAGAAAGGGTATGAGAGATAAATTCTTATTTTAATTGAAGTGATAATATATATATATATATATATATATATATATTTTTTTTTTAATATTTCAGCTACAGTAGGATGTCAAAGATGACATTCTATTGTAGCTAAGATGTTAAAACTTTTAAGTATAGCACCCTTAATGTAGTGTGGTTTTTTAGAATCAGATGTTAAAAAATTGCATATTTAGCATTTGAAACATTTGATTAGAATGCTCTAATAGTCAACCATTGTAGCATGTTGCGCTACTATTATTTAATTCATTTATTTTCATGGGTTGGAGAGGAAGAGAGAGAAGTGAGAGACAAAAAGGTTATAGAGAAATTAATAATTTAATATGTTGGGTTGTTTATATTATTTTAATGGATTGTATGTAAAAATAGAAGATTTGATGTAGAGTGTGTAGTAAAGTGGAGAGGTAAAATAGATAAAATAGCTTTTGAGGTATTAAAAGCCAAATTTTTAGCACATTTGATGTAAATGCTCTAAGGATTAATTCTTAAATGTGCCCTTATTATTATTGTTGTTATTATTATTATTATTATTATTATTTGCTGCAATCTCTTAATTATTTTTTATTTTTAAATTTTTTATGTATTGACTTTTATTAAACAAAAGTGCAAAATTGAGCATTGGGAGTTGGCATACTACCCGGCTATCTCTCTTAATATAACTAGTGTGTAACTCCATACATATGCATGAGTACAATTATTATACAGTTCAAATTATACATTTTTTTAGAAGAAGTTCAAATTATACATGGTATTAACTTATATTTTTTTAAAACCATACATTACACGTTATTGTTTAAATATATATATATATATATATATATATATATATATATTTAAATTTATTATTTTATATTTAAATTTTCTATTAAAATCTTGGCTTATCATATTTTTTAATTGAATTTTAAATTTTATTCCATAATTAAATTTTCCATCATATATGATTATGTTTTTTATGGTTTATTTATATTGAATTTCTCACTTTCTACATTAAATTAATTCATTTGGCACAAAAATTAAAAAAAGATTAGATAAAACACGTGGTGCAAATAAATTAAACTCTAATTGAAATTCAATTTTTACACTGAATTAACTCACTTGACACAAAAATTTAAAAATTTATATTAGATGTGACACGTCTCGCAAAATTAGACTCTAATTAAATTTTGATTTGAAATTTAATTGAATTTTCTATTAGCTTTGTCTATTAATATATATATATATATATGGGTGGCAATTTGTGTTCGCGTGTCAAGTTCGTTTCATGTCAACTCATGAGTATTCGACGTTATAGGTTAACACTAACCCAATATGTTTATTAAACGGGTCAAAATTCATCAATCCTAACATGACCCATTTATTAAACGGATCAGTCGTGTCGATTTGTTTATCAGATTTTATCAAAATGAAAAAAAAAAAAAAAAAATTTATGAAAAAACAAATGTGAGGACAAGGGCCCAAATTTGTATACTGGGCCTTGAGCCCTATTTAATGATGTGGATACGTCCGATGAGGAGTAAATGATTGAAGAGACCCCAGAATGGAGGATCACGTACAGAAAGGGTGGAGGAATACAGTCCGAGGAGGTTATTCTTCTCGGATAGGATGAATATCGGTCAAGCAAGTACTTGAGCGACTTAGGTGACCTTCTAGGAATGTCCAACGATAAGGATGAACTACATGCTCATACAAAGAAGATAAGAATATAGAAATATCTAAGAGAAGGGCTGCTACCACCGCATTAAATGTACTGCAACAACTTTTCTGGCCACATTTATGTGGAAAAGACCCCTGAACAGTGCAGTCTCAACCACCACCGTTCACAGAAAGCCAGAGAAAATGCCTGATGGGACATGTACTCAAGTGAAAGTTTAGATGATTAACAAGTGTACGATTGAGATGGTCTGAAATGAACTATATAATGTGAAGAACCCCCCATAAGATAGGGATCAAAAAAGAAAGTAAAAGGAAAGAGAAAAAGAATTACTTTAGCACTAAGGGTTGTATTGGCTTTCAGGAATAGTGATTCAAATAACAGTTCATCTCCTCGGACAACCATTTCATCAAGTTTTACATGTGTTTCTATGTTTGTTCATATTTTAAATCCTTGCTAGCCGTTGTCCCATTCACTAAGAGCCCAACTCTTTCACCCACTCTCTACAAATTTATTGTATTGGGCTCATTGGGCTCATATCCCAATTCTTTTGGGCTTGGGCTACAAATCGTGACCCTATAACAAAAAAATAATTTTTTTAAATATAATATTCAAAACTAACGAGTAATTGCATTACAAATAATTATTCAAAACTAAAACAAATCACAAATAATCAATCACAATATGTCAAAGAAAATAAACCACAACAACTAATTAGTTTACATACCTAGAGTTTGAAGGGTGTATTGGTAAAATTTCATTTAATTAAATGGGCCAGATGGGTCAAACGAGTTCTATATGTTCAACACTAACCCAACCCGTTTATTAAATGGGTCAGCCGTGTCAACCCGAATATGACACGAATCCGTTAAGTTTCAACCCATAACCTGCTAATTTCATGTCATATCGTGTCGGGTTCGCAGATTGTGTCCAATTTTACCACCCCTATATATATATATATATATATATATATATATATTTATATAGATTTCATTTTGCCACTTGCAACGCCCATGGGGCACTTCTTAGTTACTTTAATGTGAACCCTTATTATTGTTATTATTATTATTATTTGCGACAATCTCTCTCTAATTTTTTTTTTCTTATGGATTAACTTTTATTAAACAAAAGTGCAGAATTGAGTATTGGGAGTTGACAGACTACCAGGCTATCTCTCTTAATATAACTTCATTTTGCCGCTTGCAACGTCCATGGGGCACTTCTTTGTTACTTTAATGTGAACTTCTTAATCTATATTAATTTTCAGGTAACTAACTGCTGTTTACTTGATCAAAAGAACCCCTTCCTCAATTTTAGGTTACAAGACTCCTTTTAAGGTGCTTTTTGGTCAAGTTCCAACTTATGCTCATCTCAGGATTTTTGGTTGTCTTTGCTTTGCATCTGCCCTTTCTCATAATGGTCCAAATTTGATCCAAGGGCAACTAAATGTGTTTTCTTAGGTTATCCTTTTGGAGTTAAAGGTTACAAGGTTATGGACTTATCCACCAAAACTGTGTTTGTTTCTAGAGATGTTCATTTTCATGAAAATATTTTTCCTTTTGCTACTGATGTTAAAGATTTTTCTGATCCTTTTTTTACTGAAGTTGATGCTTCTGCTTCTAGTACTAATATGGATACTTTTGTTACTCCTGTTAGCATCCCAGATACTCAATCTGATTCTTCTGGTGCTTGTAATCCCTTGAATCAACCTTCTTCCTCTCTTTCAACTCCTTCAGATAGTCCTAACCATTCTAGTTTTCCTTCTAACCCTTCTGATTTACTTAAAACATATGTTTCTACTCCCACTATCTCAAATGCAGATCCTCCACCAACCAAGAAGTCCACCAGAACTCACAAAGCCCCAACATACTTACAAGATTATGCTTGCAATTCAGCTACCATGTCACCACCCTCAACTGCTTCTCATGCCTCAGGCTCACCATATGACATTGCAGAGTGCTTAACTTACTCTCATTTAGAACTTGAGTATCACTCCTACCTCATGACTGTTAGTCATAGTCATCAAGCACCTTAACACTTCTATCAAGCTGTTCAAGATCCTCTTTGAAGAGAGGCTATGGATAAGGAAATTCAAGCCTTAGAACAGACTCATATTTGGGTGCTCACTCCTCTGCCACCTGGAATAAGGCCTATTGGGTGTAAATGAGTCTATAGAGTGAAGTTAAATCCTAATGGGATTGTAGAGAGATATAAAACAAGGTTGCCAAAGGGTATACCTAAAGGGAGGGTCTTGATTTCTTGGAGACCTTCCCTCCTATTGCCAAAACTGTATCAGTAAGGGTTTTGATAGCTCTTGCCTCAGCCAAAAGGGTGGCCATTTCACTAGCTAGACATAAACAATGCCTTCCTCCATGGTGATCTTGAGGAGGAGATGTACATGGACTTGCCTCCTGGTTTTCACAGTAAGGGGGAGTCTTCTAGCATACATTCTTCCACTCCTTTGGTATGTAAATTGGTTAAGTCTTTGTATGGTCTCAAACAAGCTTCTAGGCAATGGAATGCCAAGCTTTCTGCTACTATTTTGCAACTTGGTTTCACACAATCTCAGGCAGATCATTCCTTTTTTATTCATGTTGATGGTACTTCTTGTTAGGATTAGTGCCCTTAAATCCTATTGTATTATGCTATATATGACACTATGTATGACATTATGGTGTGATTAATAAAGTTGTTTTATTATTATCTAAAATAATGGTAACATGAATATTTGGACATTATCATATAGTCCATGAGATGCATAGTATGTGATTTATGTGATTTAGTCACAGAAGATGTAAATCATAAGTTCTTTGTAAATTCAGAATTATAGTTCTTAGTCAATGATGAAATTGGGTATTTCATCTACGAAAACTATAACATATCAACTAAGATGATTTGTCTTAATCATGGAAGTGAAGACTTCTAGTTGATATGTTTTAAGATTTAAGACATATTGAACTAGACCGCTGTGAGATTTATTACTCTCCTAACGACTGTCAAATGAATAATAAATCTCACGACTTCTATTTACATGAACTCTTAATCCTGAGAGAATAATGGACCTGATCATAAAGTGTAGGTTGCTTTGATGTATCAGAAGTGAGATCTAAAGTCAAGATCAAAACTTCATTATGTTGGGCAGCCACATTTAGTGTTGATGGAACATATATTCTCAAGATGAAATTCATAATCTCTTAATGGAGATATAAAATATTCCATTAAGATAAGTTTAATGGGTTTGTTTATTCAGAGTGTTAGGCCTAACCACTTTAGTAAAGAGTTACTAAAGTATATATTTATGAAATTGGATTTCATAAATATATGATGAATAACTTAAAGGATTAAACCAGGTACTCAAGGATTAAGATGTAGTAATCTTCAAAGTGGCAGTCAACATTCATGACTTTGTATTTCTACGAATATTTTATGAAGGGGTTGCACGTATAATAAAGTTTTGGGATATAATTTATAGATAAGGCCTAAAGTGCAACTATATCTAATACAATATATAAAAGCAGAAGCTTTTAACCAGGTGTTGACACGTTAGCAAAAATGCCTCCTTCAAAAACTGACACGTATATATAAAAGCAGAAGCCTTAAGGAGGTGCTGCCACGTTAGGAAAAAAGACCCCTTTAAATACTGCCACGTGTAGAACTTTTAAGCTAAACCAGCCGTACGTTGCAACGCTTGGTCTTTTAAAACTCTGCCACGCTTGCAATTAAAAAAAAAGGATAAATTATATTGTTTCATTAGGTTAACACACCATTTGATGGCATCTTAGTATAAAAGGAAAAATAACCGGTTAAAAGGCTTGGAATTCTCCCCAAAAAAAAAAACACAGCATACAAAGAGAGAGAGAGATAGAGTTCTTCGTTCCTTCGCCAGACTTAGAGCACCGCTGCAAGCAGAAAGAAAAATCTATGGGCATCAACACCGTTAGACTATATATCTGCCACCATCAGATCGTTGGAACCGGTACTGATACGTTTTTCTCCATTTTTCTAGATTTGGGTATGAAATATTACTTTTTATTGAGTTTTTTTGTTGGGTAGGTTTAGATTTGATTTTGTTTTTGATTCCTTTTTGTTTTGGGCTTTTAGGTTCTCCATGAAAATGTTTGTTTTCTCAATTTTTCGATTTTTGTTTTTAATATCACTATGCCTTTCCCTGTTCTCTGATATCGGTGTTCATAGGTTTTTTTTTTTTTTTTTTTTTTTTTTTTTCCTGGGGTTTTGATTTGGAAAACACCTTTTGATCTGTTTACAGGGTTAAAACACCTTTTGATAGCCTTCAGAATAAAAGAAAACAAACCGCTTAAATCGGTTGTTTGCAATCAAAAGGAAAAGGAAAGAGAAGAGAGTTCGTCGGAACCGTAACCCGATTGAGGGCTTTAAATTCTATCCATTTACCGTGCACACGGTTTAAAACAAAAACACCATTAAATTGAAAGAGACTGACGGAATGAGAGAGACTGATAAACAGAGAGAGACAAGTGCCAATTAGGTGTAGAAAAATCTTAGAAATCAAACAAACTACATATTCCCCATAGTTTCCCAGTTCCTTTCAAAAACTCTTTGTTTCCAGTTACGCTAAAACGACATTTTTGCTTTTTGATTTTTTGAGAAAAAGAAGCAGAAGAAGAAGGAAGATGAAGCCGACTAAAAAGAGTTCCCTCCAACTTTTTGATTAACAATGCCTCCGACAGGTTCCTATTCTTTCTCTAACTTTTTTCCCCCCACAAATTAGAAGTTAAATTAGTTTTGCTATATGTTTTCCACTTATACAATTGCAGTCAGATTTTGGTTCTAGAAATTAGGGTTAAGGAAATCGGAATTATGATTGTGGCTATTTCTATTAAATATTTTTGGTAATGGGTTTGTTTGAATTCTTCTCTTTTGGATTTAAATCATTCAATTTCTTCCTTTGCAACAATAAAGTGGAATCTTTCTGCAATCTATAGTCTCTAATTTAATCAAAGCAAAAGTCTCAATTAATTTTCCTAATATTCTCTTCGATTATGGTTTGCTGTCAATTTAGGAATTTGGATTCATAACCCTTTTCCTCTCTATTCGTTAAAATCTGGGAAAACCCCTCACAATATGAAAATCCTACCTGAGTTATAATGGTCTCTTACCTGTTTTGTTTTTATTGCAAGGGGGAGTGAAATTGTGGGATTTTGAAATTTGATAGTATAACTTTCTTTACACTAAGTTTATTACTTTGTAGATTTTAATTGATATTTTTTAAAAAGACACTTTTTAGGTCTTGATTTTGTTGTTTTTGATGTTGGGGTTTAATGGGTTTAAATTGTGAAATCTGTAAGTATAATAGGAAAAGGAATTGCAACCAGTTCTAAAGTTTTGTTTTTTTGGTTTTTTTTTTTCAAATTTCAATAATGTTTGTTAGTTTACTTTGCTAAATGTGAATCAATATTGGATAGATTAAATCAATCATCATAGAGAGCAGATTGAATCAATATTAGATTTCTGATTCAATATTTTGGCTTCTCTGTTTGTGTTTGGCTTTTGGTAGGCATCCAGATTGGCATATACATTGAATTTATATGTATGACATTGAAATTTATGATTCAATATTTTGGTTTCTTTGTTTGTGTTTGGCTTTTGGTGGGCAACCGGATTGGCATATACATTGAATTTATATGTATGACATTGAAATTTTCATTATAATGTGGCAACTATGAAATGATAAGGGAATGGGCATTAGTTATGAATCTTATGGTCATTGGAAAAGACAATTGTGAAGAAGGCTTTAGCACTTCAGATTTTATCTATTAATATTCTCCAGATTTTTTTTCTTTCTTACTCTTTGTCCATGCTTGATCCATTCTTTTTTCCTCCAATCATGATGCTTCTTTTTCTCCCAGTTTATCTATCATTGGTTTTTCTATCTGTGTATAGAGCAGAAAGTAGGTAGGCAATCTGTCACTTACACAGGTTTTATTACTTTTTTAGGACTTCACCTTTCTTATATGAGACACATTGTACTTTTTTCTATTTGTGTTTAGGACTTACTATTACTTCTGTTAAATACCTTTACGCACTGATCTTATTTTAAAATATTTTTTATGCCATTTTTAAGTGTATACTGCCCTGCACATGATCATGAAGATTAGTTTTCTGGTGGTTATTAATTATATGTTATTGAATCACACTTAATACAGAATACCTCTTTGGCCTTCAAATAGTGACATGCATTGATCTCAAACAATATGGTTTATGTATACTGTTTATCTTTTTTTTTTTTGTTTTTTTTTTTTTTGAGAAAGATTGTTTATCTTAATTGATTGTTAGATTACCAAAATCATCAATTTTTTTTTCATTTTTTCTCCTCTGATTTTTAATTCAGTTACTTCTTCATTCTGCAGCCTTTGAAATGATTTGGTTTTGCTTGGAATATTTGGATTCGTTTTTTTTAGGGTACTCCAGACTTATAATTCAAAGGCTACAATATTTAGATTGTTTTAATAGTTGGGCTTCTAATTAATATACAATAGATTTATCTTAACCGTGTTAACAGTATTTGCATGACTGTTGACTAAGTTTTTTAGCATGATACGTGTTTGAAAATATGTCTTATAGACTTGCATTTTATTTCCTTAGTATTATGTTGTTTAGAAAATATATACCTGCAAAACGAATCCTTTGACTTTTAATACCATTAAGATGATTGCACTATTGACTCATAAAATAGATGCCTACAAAAGAGAAAGCAAAGGGTAGCCCATAGCTGTATGATGCCATTTATTATATCTTTGATCCTTTTTTCTTTTCTTTTTTTTCCCGGTAATATGTTTGAGATATGCCTAAAGGAATACCTCCAGACCACAGCCACCCCCTTATACTTTTAAGGGCCCGAATATAAATGAAAACAACATGGAAAGTATACCAATAGTGGTTGTACATAAATAACTTTTTAGAGTAAACTTACTAGAATTAAGATACTTACTTCAATGCTTTTGACTGGCTTAGTATAGGATGATTTCTTAGGTTTTGTATGTCTAAATATTGTAGTGCTCTTTACGCTTAAACTCACATGACTCAATTAAAATATATAATTAAAGGATCCTATTGTGCATCTTTGATTCTTAAAGGGAATTTTCATGTCAATGATCATGATCATTTCTTTAGAAGTATTTGGATTCAATTAGTTTTTGTTTTGGACTGAACTGAACTGAACTGAACTGTAAACCATATTATGATTCAGTTAGGTTTTTCCCATCAATTTTCAGTAGCAAAATATATTGTTAGGATTCTCTTTTGTTTTGTTTTTCTGTTTTGGCTATGCTTTCTAATCAGTTTTCCTAATTTGTATTCTTGAGGTTTTAAATTCAGTCTACCTCAAAGATTACATTGTCGTGATTTTGAGGGAATTTGAATTTGAATTTATGATGACTCTAAAATTGTTCATTGCAATTTCAAACTGAGTTTTTACATATGATTTTTGGTCTCCATTTTTCCCTATAGGTGTTTGTGGGTCTTGGTGTAATAATTGATAGTAGTGGAATACCTATAATGCCAAAGTATGTATCTTAATTATTAAAATTATAGGTACTAATTCTAAAATAGTTGGTTTCCTGTTAAAATGATTTAATATGTAGTTATATAATTTGTTTTTTCCATAAATTAGTTCATTAATATAATGCCTAATTTTATTTCATTGTCCAAAGTATATATACTCAATTTTGTGAATTCAGTATGCTACTTTAATATGAATGACCTTCATTATAACCACCATGTTCCATTTTATTGATCACTTATATACAAAATGAAGTAGCAAGGCTAAATTATGTTATTAAACTTGAGTTTGGTGTTACTCAACCTTCAGATGTTTTTATTTTTTATGATTCATTTATTTAAACCTGCCAAATATCAGAAGCCTTTTCCTACAATTAAGGTGGTGTTGCCATGTAGGAAAAAAGGTCATCTAACTTTCAGCCACATTCCCAATTAAAAAACGAAACATTTTACTGTTCAACAACGCTGTAACACCGTTTAATAGTCTTAGTATAAAAAAGAAAACTGTGTAATCAAAAGGCTTGCTGTTAAATTTAATTAAAAAAAAAAAAAAAAAACCTTGCTATACGTAGAAAGAGAAAGAGACAGAAATTGTTGCTCCGTTTGTACTCTGCCCCATCCCTTCTCTACTCTGTTTGTTCGCTGCCCCATCATTTCTCTTCAACAGTGTATTTGGAAGGTATGCATTGATTTTTCCTTGGAACTTCTCACTGATGCTTTTCTTTTTTGATATTTCAAAAATAAGAAAAGCTGGCTGTTTATTCTCTTTATTTTTTTTCTCTGACTTTCTAGGGTTCTTTCACCCTTATTGAAAAGTAGATGGGTTTATTGTTTTTGTTTTTTCCCCTTGGTTTTTTTGTCTTTTTCCCCATTCTATCCCTGCCAGAAACGGTGCTAATTGGTGGGTGTACTATTGTGGAATTGTATTGTGTTTTGGTTTAGGACTCTATCACCATGGGTCAAACTCAAAATCCACACACACTGATTATGACTCTATTGGGCAATCCAATGGATCCGGATCCCTTTACCTTTTACTATTAAGGGATTTTTAGATATTATTCTATAAGGCCAATGGTAAAGTTTTTTTTTTTTTTTTTTTAATTTCTTTTTTAAAATTTGTGGATTAAATATGCTTTAGATTTGGTTCTTTAGGTTGGATTGTTTTTCATTTGGGTATATGGGTAAGATTTGGTTTTTATTAAGGACTCTAGATTAGAATGGTTTAGTTTTGGGTATTTCAGTATATTCACGTTGCTATAAACAAAGGACTCTGGATGATAATAGTGTTTTTTTTTTTTTTTTTTAATAATAAATTTGTGTTGAAACATTTTTATTTTTTTATTTATTTTAATGTTCTTTTTTTATCCGTTATTTTCAAGTTCTTTGAGCGCCTTTTCCCCAATTTGTCTCACACAATTCTATTTTCAAGTTCTTTTATACATTTTTTCCCCAATTTGTCACACTTTTTTTTTACCAGTCCAATCTGAGACCCAATCTGTCTAGAATATCATTTTTTTTTTTTGCGTCAATGTTGCATGCCATATATTTGATGAAATTTCTCATAGTCATGCGGTATTAAATGTCTCTTATATATAAAATTTAAAGAGATGAAACTTCATAATGATTTTTAAAATAGAAGAATCTTGAAAAAATTAATGTTGTTATGATAGGGCATTAACAAAAAATATTTTAAACCTCCCTACAGGGAAGATTGGTGTGAGGGTAAAGTAGCTCTTATGTGTTTTACTTTTATGTGTTGAGATTTCCATTTGAGGGTTTTGATTTTTATATTTTAATTTCTATTGTTTTAGTTTCTATAGGTCACATTTGTATGTGCAATTTATCTTTTTAATAAAAGCTTAAGAAATTGCAATTGGTAAATCAATTTCACAAAACATTTACGTCTTTGATTAGTTTTGGTGATAATATGTTTTTTCTTTCAAAGATTGCCTTTTAAAAATATTGTTTGCTAATCTGTGGGTTGACAAAATAGAACTTGAATAGGTTCTTTACAGAGTTGGTCTAAAATTTCCCACGGCCAAGGTGGGATGCAAAATTGGGTGTGGATACATAGCTTGAGGTCATTCACAGCGAAAGCTCCTACCTATGCCTTGGAATTTTTTTAAGAGCATGCTCTGCAAGGACTTTTATTCTGTTTTGAGATGATTAAAGCTTTATCATAATTATCTCATTGGAATTTTGGCTTAGTTAAAAAGAGGGGCAGCAAGGTATATAAATGTGCACATGCATAAATATTTGTATATATCAGTCTTGCCAATTTGTAGTAAAGAATTATTATCTTCAACTATAAGATTTTTAAAAAATATATTGTTTCTTTAGCCAATCTGATTATTTTGGTTTTGATGTAATAATATTATTCTTCTTTTTCTTTTTGGAAGGCATAACAAATTGAAGATATACTATATGATAGTAGGTCTAAAACAAAACTAAAAAGTTAAACTAAAATCAAAGTAGAATTTTTATTCATATATATATATATATATATATATATATTGTTTTGCTTTCAAAGTTGGCTAAATTATTATTAATAATGTCTATCATGTATAATGGTTAGTGGAACTCATTTTCTGTTTCATATATCAATGTTTAGTATTTTTAAAATAGGCAAATACTTCCATTCTTCATATTTTTATAATAGGTCTTAATGCCTACAACCTCCCATTAAAGATTATGCCACTTTGTTTAGTGTTTTGAAGTGCATTGTTTTCCCATAACATTGTACTGTAACAAGAATAACTCAAGATGTTGGTTATTGTGTCTTTTATATCACAGAGGTGTAACAATGTATATTTTCTTTATTTGCAATCAATCAATTTACATATTTACAAGCAAATTTAGCAAGGACAAGTGAAATGATTTGTTGGTGGTAATGTAGTTGAGAAGATTTTGGATTCATAAATCAACCTTTGTTTTTTTAAATGTGAGTTAATGTAATTCTTTTTTATTCAAGGTTTTCTTATATATTGTTCAATATACATTTGGCAGTCAAACAGATTCATTTCGAATGGAATAAATTTTTTATTTAAGTTGTTTTCAATAACTGAAATTCAGTTTGCTTTTGGACGAATTCTGTCAATTCATCAGCAATAAAATAGTGCAGAAAACTAGGGTACAATGCACAATTAACCACCACAGGAAGATATTTTAGGTAGTTGGGAGCTGCCGGAGTGGGTGCCATTATATGAAATTCAGTGTTTCTTCCAATGACACTGCTAAAAAAAAAAAGAGAGAGAGAGAGAGAATTTGAAGATCCTCTAGAAGTTGAACTGGTAGCTGTTTTGCGTTGCTAGAATTTTGCTCATGAAGAACAGAAAAAGGCTTATATTTTAGAAGGTTATTCAGGTGTTGTTGCTTTGGTATATGAATGAAAATAATTAATTATTGACTGAGTTTTGATTTTTTTTTTTTTATACATATTCTGGAGTATTTAATAAAAACCCAATTTTTGGATATGTAAATTCAAGTGCTATTTGAGAAGAATAGAAAGTAGTTTGTAACACCTAAGAAATTTTTTTTTTAATGTTGTTTGTGCAAAAATGGAAGTGTTTTTCTTCCGAAATTCTTTTTGATAAGTAATTAAAGTAGAATTAATAGTCTATCTAAAGTGAAGGAAATGTCTATACTTGGTGAAACGAAGAAATTTTACCTCTGTTCTTTGATAATCTGATGTAAAAAGTTAAGAAAACAGAAAGTATCCAAACTGCTTGATGTGTTTAAATTTTTTAAAGATGAGATTTTAGATGCAATTCCTCTAGCATGTATGTGCTTCAACTTTGGACATCGGTTTAGTATAATTTTCTAAAGAACCAATTGAATTACACTTTTAATTATTAAAACAAAAACTCTTGACACTATAATGCTTGTGATCATTGCACACTTGAAACTTCCATAGTGGAAATTTGGTGGCTAGGATTGTAAGATGCATTCTTAGAATTTAGACTATAAAAGATTGAGCAAAGTGTAACCTGGTGGAGAAAAAATATGAATTTATTTTTCTTTTCCAATTTTGTTTTAGATTCCTTTTTCTTTTATGGTTTTCAACTTTTCATATATTTAATTTAGATGATGTTTGTATATTAAAAATTGCAATTGTTAACCATGTTTGATGCTTTATTTATTTATTTATACCTATTTAAGACTAGAACATCAATCTTTGGCATCACCATCCCAATTTGTATTTCCCTAGCAGGTGTAAGTCATTCTGTTGCTCGGTGCTAAGGCTATAAAAGATCTTATAATACTTATAAGTATATCAAAGTTCTTTTTATACCAGCTGTGCGTTCCCTTATCAATCACTTACTTTCTACCAATAGAAATTAAAATATTGTTTATTTGTATTTATACATTGGAATTTTACCTTATATTATTATTGAATATGTTCTCCTTACATGGAGCTCAAAAGGTTGTTTAGTTTCTATTATTTCAAAGGTTACATTTAAATAGGTCTTCATTATGCTATTACCTCCGGTTGGACAACAATCACCCATTTAGCACACCAAAGAATCCATTTTGTTCCTATTGTGTATGCCGTTGTAGTTGGCATGTTCAAGATGGACTACATTTGAGAGGGTTCTACATATGTGCTATAGTTTTTGCAGGTGGCTAATGATGACTCAATTCATCCAAGTGAAACAGAGTTGGCATTTACAATACATCAGGGCTAGCGAGAATATGGCTTTGCTCACTAGATGTATTTTTGGTTAATAAGTTCTTAGACTTTATTTTTTGCTATGGGGAATTTTGGACTTTTGACATTGTTATTGAACCTGACTCTACATCGCATAATTGTAATTTTTGTTTTTTGAATTGATTGGCATTATTAAAACAAAGCCTTTAATAAACATATTAATTGTTGTATTTTATTGTATTGTTATGTCAATTTGATGGTATTTAAATGTGTAATATGTTCCCCACGCATTGCGCGGGTTAAATGCTAGTTTATATAGTGGTATTAAATATAATTAATGGTAATTTTGAACTTGTTAAGAGTTGACAAAAAAGCCTAAGGCCCATTGGAGCCAGAGTCTTATTGGTTCCCTTTTGATCTCACTCCAAGCTATATATTTAAGCCCAAGTGGAATGGCCCAAAAGGCCAACCCAATTAGATAATCAATTTTAAGGAGAGAAACATACATAATTTAATATGACAATGAAATAGTGTGTATGTGAGTGTAAGACACTCTCTTATTACCCTTTGGAAACTGATTGAGAGACCACATTTCTTGGGCATTAATGGAATTGGAGTGAAGATTAAAAGTGTTCCAAAGTACTTCTAATCATTGGTTTTGAATTTCACTGCACCAAGGTACGCTTTCTTGTTCTTAAATTCTGAAATTTACATAGTACATATTATCAATTGCGAATAAAGTAGATTCGTTAATTATCAGCTACGTATGTTTTGTATGCAATACAAACATGTATTTTTCTAACACTTCTTTCACTACATTATTGGTTTATGTAGATGATATGATTATCACAGGTAATGACTCAGCTTATGTTGCCAAAATAAAGCCCTTGCTAGATCAGAAATTTGAAATCAAAGATCTAGGTTCCCTCAAGTACTTTCTCAGATTAGAGATTGCAAGAAGCCCTAAAGGAATTAGCATCAATCAAAGGAAGTATGCTCTTGAGGTTTTAAAAGAGGCTGGAATGCTTGGTTGCAAACCTGTTAAGTCTCAAATGGAGCAACAATAGATGTTATCAAAATTGGATGGAGAATTACTTAAAGATGCAGGTCCGTATAGAATGTTAATATGCAAATTGATGTATTTGACCCTAAGTAGACCTGATATAACCTATGCTGTACATTGGCTTAGTCAATTTCTAGCTCAACCTAGAGTGCCACACATGAAGGCAGCCACTAGAATCCTACAATACATAAAGGGTACACCAAGACAAGGAATGTTCTTTCTTGTTCAAGCAGACCTGCAACTGAAAGCCTTTTGCGATGCAGACTGGGTAGGCTGCCCTGATACAAGGAAGTCCTTAATTGGTTATTGTGTGTTCCTAGGAAATGCTTTAATCTCATGGAGGTCTAAGAAGCAAGATGTGGTGTCAAGATCTTCGGCTAAAGCAGAATATAAATCCATGGCAAAAACCACATGTGAGGTAACTTGGTTGCTATACTTGTTGAGAGATTTGGATGTTTCATATGAAAGGCCTGTGCTGATGTATTGTGACAACCAGGCAGCCCTACATATCTCAGCCAATCCTGTTTTCCATGAGAGATCCAAACATATAGAAGCAGACTGTCACATAGTTAGAAACAAAGTTTTGGATGGAACCATCAAAACCTTCTGTGTCATCAAGGTACCAATTGGCAGACATTTTCACTAAAGCATTAGGGGTTGACAATTTCTCAAGATTGTTAGCAAAGCTGGGAGTCATTAATATCTTTGCTCACAATATTCAATATCTAGATTACACAAGGCACAATCAAGAAGCAAGAGCTTTGCTCTTGAGTTGAGGGGGAGTGTTAAAACTGCAAAGCAAAGTGATTCTCTGCATCAGGGTGAAGTGCATTGTGTCAGCTCACAACATCAGAGCAGCTCACAGCATTAGAGCAGAGTAGGAAAAGGCATTGATCAAACAGTTGTCAAGGAATCTGAATTGGAAAAGGAAGATCTAATGGTTCTAATTGAATCAATGCCTTACTATGATCAAGTCATTCACTCAGTTCCAGAAATGATGCCAAGTGTGTTAGGTAGTTAGAAAACTGATTCAGGGCTTGACACGTGTAGAGATGAGTTGGAATTCTGTTACAATTTATTTTCCCACCTTTCTAGTTTTCTTAGCTAGTCTCAGATTGTATATATATAGAAGCAGAGCTTGTATGTATTAGTTTTGTATTCTTTTTCTCCAATCAATAAAAGGTTCAGTTTCTATTTAGAGAGAGAGCACAAGTTTTTACACTAACCTTTGGAATCAATTTTGTATTATTGACCAGGAGTTTAAAACTATCCAAATTGACTTTCCATCTCATTGTTTTTTCCAATACCTGTCTCCCAATCTTCCAAACCACTATCTCCTCTTGTGAAATATGTGGGCTTTGACCACAAGAGGATTTAGTTACTCTGTGACTGTGAGCTACAAGAAGCAATTGATGCATTAGTTTCGAGAGGCTGAAGAGTCTGAGCTTCTTCTTTCACTTGAAGCATAAAGTCGCTTAAGAATCTAGTTGACCTTCAAGGGTTTTTTTGTTCTTTTCTCCAATAGCCTAATAAAGGAAGATGATATTGATTTCTCTAAGATTTGAGGTATTTGTGCAAGGAAAGTGCTTTTGAGTAGCCAAGCACCTTGTGAGAGTTACTTATGTGATCCAACAGCTTAATGAAGAAGATGGTGTTGATCCTTGTATTTTGTTTTATTTCCAGCATCTTGATGGGGAAGACATTGCTGCCTGAGATAGAATGCGCTTATGAGTTGTTAGGCATTTTGAGGGAGCTGATCGTGTGCTTCCAAGAGGACTCCTTTATTGGTGAGCTCACTTATAAAATTGGGCTTTGAAATACAACTCATATAGCAAAGAAAATAACTCAAACTGTATATTAAAGTAAGGTGAGCCGAAAGCCTAATAACTTTTGATGAAAAATAAATAGGCTAATATATGTTTGGACCCAATATTTTATGCCAAATATAAAAGTGTTGCATGACCAAAGGCCCAAAAAAGGAAGCTAAAGCTATAAATTGGGCTATAAAGCTAACTCATAACTTGGACTTTGTATCCATTTTCATTAAGAGTAACTCCAAAGTTGTAGTTAAGGCCCTTTTTAAGCCAAAGCTCAAAATGACATGGAGAATCCTCAACGATTGCTCTAATATGGGTGAAAATAGCCAAATACCACGTTTTTTGTAAAATTTGTGACAAATTAGTATTATTTTGAAAATATTTAGTAAACTACCACTTTTTTAGTACTCAAGTTTCACAAAATCGAGTTCTAAATAGTACTCGAGTTCAGTGAACTCGAGTTCCTAGTAAGTCGCTAACGTGGCACTGCTGACCTGGAATTTGTGTAATTAAAAAAATAATGCGGTACTCAATATTACTGAAATTGAGTACTTTTTTATAGTACTCGAGCTTCATACAGTCGAGTACCTTATTTTTCTTTTCTTTTTTCTTTTCTTTTTTCTTTTTTTAATCTCCCATAGGAACTCACTCTTGCATCTTCTCTCAAATTCACCATCTATTTATAGTCAAAGTTCAGCCGAAATATCAATAGTTACACCAACATGAAACTTGTCAAGTCAAAGAAAATGGCAAGCATTTATGGCCAAAGTGTCATCCATTTCGGCCAAAAGAAAAGAAGCATGAATTTGGTTTGTATGTCAAGTGTTGTTCCTGGCCATCTTCTTTGACAATTTATGAAGAACATTTAATGCAAGCTTTTGCATTTCTTGAAGCATGAAACTTCTTGAATATCATGCATCTTCCTAACATGGGCATGCAAGTCATTTAGTGGTTTGTTGGCTAATGTCAAGCCACTAAATTTGACTATTCAAGTCATTCTAATAGAAACAAAAAGTAGAAAAAGGGAAAGAAAAAAAGAAAAAAGAAAAACTATGTACTCGACTGCACTAAGCTTGAGTACTATAAAGAGATACTTGATTTTGCTAATATCGAGTACCACATTATTTTATTTAAATTTCAGGTCAGCAGTGCCGCATTGGTGACTTACTAGGAACTTGAGTACTATTTAGTACTCAATTTTGTGGAACTTGAGTATTAAAAAAGTGATAGATTGCTATATATTTCCAAAACAGTGCTAGTTTGTCACAAATTTTGCCAAAACAGTGTATTTTTTCTTGATTAGAAAGTTCACCATCTTGAACATGATGCTCAACATTTTTGAATAAAAGTTTTATTTCCTATAAAAAAAAAAGTTATTTTGTCTGTGAGTTTATCAAAACACTGACGTTATTTGTGTGAATTTAGACGGCACTATTGGCAGAGGCAATCCCATGGCTGGTTTCCATTATGGCAACATTGCCTAAGATTAAGAAGTAGTGATCCAACTCTTTTGAATTCACTTCCATGCAGAAAAAAACTGCTACCTTGCTAGTAGCTATCACTTTTTTTGTGAGTCAAAAAACTTATTATAAGATGTTGAAAGTCGGAAAAGTTTTAGCTTACTTTGTTTGATCATGGTGTACTACTACTATATGTTGATGTATACAGAGAAGTAGGGAACTATTGGTAGTTTGGTAACTTCGGTTTTCTTATAGCTAGTTACATGAGTTAATAATTTTGGAAAAGCTCTCAGATTGAAAATTTATCAGCGTGCCTTGCACTTTGGATTGTATTTTAACTAAACCTTTTGGGTGGGGGAGGAACAAGAAGAGAAGCAATTAATTAGCCCATTTATACAAAGTGACTTTTGCTCGAAGATTGAAGAATCTCTAGAGTTTGTCTTTTTATCCTACAAATGCTGCTTGTCCTATATACGGAATGATATTATGAAAATGCTCAAGTAGCAGTCCCAGAAACCAAAAGAATAATGCATGCATGCATGCATGCCTCTTTCTTGTCCATGACCGCATGTTATCCTTTTCATCTCAACATCACCAAATACCCTCCATTCTTTGTTATCACCATTGAAACAAAGTAATACGATATTGATATATTCTCTTGTCGATGTTGTTGGCACAATGTTGTATTTGTATCCTAATCATTATCATTACCAAGGTGCAAACTCCTACACCTACTTCTACGCTCTAATATCTTCTTCTCCCATACACACCTTTACTTGATTCTCCGAGTCACAAAATCTGGAGGCTCTTAAGAATGCAATCATTATTGAAAATTATATATTTAACATGGCAATCATACAAAATGGGGAATCTCTTCATGGTTAGAATCTATTCCTTTGATAATGGGGAATGAGATCTAAGGTACTCCTGAGGGAAGCGGGAAGCCCCTTAGAAGACGTTATGATAGTAATGTCTCATGCAGCTTTCTTTAGGTCAAGGATGAGGCCTTCAAGGATAGTTTAGTTCCTGATCCACAATATGTCCTGAAAGAAGATGATGGATGGAAGCAAAATTGAACCATGTAAACTTTGATAGGTTTTTTTTTTTTTTTTAGGACTAATCTCTTCTCTTTTTTCCTATTTTGGTCAAGAAGATAAGAAGAGTACCTTTATATATCAGACTAGCTAATAACACTTTGTAATTTATAAAATCATGACAAATTTTTATTCATTATGGACATTTGCAGCAAAGCAAGATTAACATAGAAAAAGATAAACACTAACTTCTTATAATGTATCAATAAAATTAATCATAAGTCTTCCTAATCTAAATTAACTTATTATAAAAAATAAATTTTTTTTTATCGGTAATAAATTTTATTAGAAGAACAATGAACATTAAGTACACGGGATGCATACTTGGATGTAAATCACACTTAAGCTTTAAAAGTACTTTGATTCAAAAAAGTCCTCAGTTCAAATCTAACTCTAACGAGAACCTCCTTCAAATATAAAGACAGAATAATAAGAGCTTGTGTTTTAATTTGCTTCTTTACAAGATAAGAGATAATTATGCTATTGTATTTGAATTACATAAGAACTCCTAAATATTATCAGATTACTTTAGAGGTATTTGGATTTCAAGAGAACTTCTCAATACTATCAGATTGCTTGGAGATTCCAGTGGCGGTGATTGACGATCATCAAATGCCTTGATTTGAGCGGTATTTGGATTACAAGAGAACTTCTAAATACTATCAAATTACTTTAGAGGTATTTGGATTACAAGAAAACTTCTAAATACTATTAGATTAATTAGGATTAACTTTTTTGAATCTATCAATAACATGCTTTAAATTTTAAGATGCTTGAACATGAATGTCAAAGCACCAAAACATTTTTTGGAACACTAGTTGGCACCGTAAAATGATACAGCACATTCAGGAATGAATTATGGCAAGAAGAGAAGCAATTCATTGGATTTTTTACAAAGAGCAAGTTCTGCTCGATACAGCAAATGAATTTGATTGACAATAAATGTGAGAATACATGAGTGTCTATAAGAGTAATTATACAGTAAAATTTAAATTTAAAACAAATGTTCTCTTGTTGATATTGTTGTTATACACAATCTCCCTTACACCTTCATTGAATATCCTCCACTCTTCCTCTTCATCGTCTTCCAAACCTTTGAGCACACCCTCCTCTTTGCCTTTCGGTAAACCAGTTGGACAGAACCAACAAAGTACTGCCCTCTTCATTGTGTACCCATGCACTGGCAAATCCAAAACGGGCACCCTCCACATCGTGCCAGAACAGTACAATTCTGTATTTGTGTCCTCATCAAGGCGCTTATTCCTACACTCTTCAATATCTTCTTCTCTCATACACACCCTTCCCCGATTCTTCGAGTCACAAACCACAACTCTCTTAAGCATGCAACGATTATCGGATATTATATCTTTAACATAGCGATGCCTCTGAAATGCTTCGTCAATATAAAAACAGTTAAAAGTCAAAAAAAAAAAAAAAATGATCTTTCTTCTTTTGATCCGTAGAATCTGTCAGTTCTACTTGTATTCTCTATAGGGTCGTTTATCTTGTGGAAGGATTCTGCAAAGAGAAAGAGGCCATCACGAAGTTCAGCCCCGAAAAACGCCTTCCACATTAAGAAGCCTGAAGTGAAAGGATGGTCTCTTCCGGCGGAGTGACTCTGGATTTTCAGACATTTGATCTCTCGAAAGATCTTTAACACATCAGAAGCTCGGATCTACTTTTGCAGCACTTTATCCCCAGAAGAGGAGGAAATAGAAACCGTAGCAGGCTTGGGCTTTCTACTTAGTTTGCTTAAGAAGTTGGTGAAGCGGTTCTTGAATAATCTTCTAGAGGGTTTCTTAGATTGAGGAATGGCAGGGGGCTCCATTTCCATTGGGAGAAAAATAGTGTTGGTGTAGGTTTGAAAGATGAGAGAAGCGATGTGCTTGGAGACTAGAAAGCAACTGGCTAGGGTTTTGGGCTCTAAGTCTAAGATTTTGTCAAAGATTAATAACAAGAGAGCGTCTGGTAATTTTTGGAAGGGATTATCTTCATGGTTAGAATCTTTCATGGTGGGGAATGAGATCTGGAAAAGGTTATGATATTAGATCTAGGGTTTTATGGAGTGAATAGAAAACTTGTTGGTGTTAATATATATACATGTGTGTGATTTTTTTAAAGATTAGACACGATGATAAGATGATAAGAATGTGTTTCTTAGTTAAACTAACCCCACCTATATTGCCGCTTAAACTGGTTTCAGGAATGAGGAATATGTTTCGTTTTAGGAGTCCTTTTTTTTTTTTTTTTTTTTTTTTTAATGTGTTTGGAATATGTTTTAGAAAGTTATGTTTTTTAAGGTATTTGGTTCTTTTGGTTTCCGTGATTAACTTGCTTGATAAGATCCAATCCATGATAAAGTTCTTCATAAGCAAGCCTGATCAACTTCCTTTAAAAATTTGATCTTTCTCAAAAAAAAAAAAAAAAAACTTCCTTTGATGAGTTGTCTGTTGGTGTCCTTGCTAGTATCAACAATCTTATCACACGGTTCTGCATCTAAACCATATATTTAGAATAACAAGAAAATTATGTCAGCCATTCTCTTTGACAATTAGAACTCAAAAAGAATTATATTTTAAAAAAGAAGATATTTGGTTCTTGAACTATGTTGTTAATGTTCACTTTAGTTATTGAATTGGGTTAAAAAAAAAAAAGTCATTAAACTATTAATTATGTCAATTTAGTTCTTGAAGATTTAGAAATAATTTAATCAATGTTGATATTTCTTCTATTCGACTTTTAAAAATCTAGGTACAAAATGAGTCATTCAACCTATATTTAACCTCAATATTTAGTAATCTAGGATCAAATAGTTCAAAGGATGCACATTCTATGTGATTTTGGCCATAAACTTAGACCATAAGTAGGAATCAGACTATTCTTGAAATCTTAGAGATAAAATTAACATATACAGATAGTTTAGAGATAAACGAATATACTTTGACACACACACACCAAATGCAAAAGTAATAACTGCTTTAAGAATGTTCATGGGGTGGGGGGAGGAAAATAATAATCATGTGTTTTAGCTACATGAGCATGGGGCCGGGGTATCTGTTTGTTTAATTGTAAAATTTTGGTCAATTTGAAAACAAGTGAAAAATATGTGTACAAGTAAACTATTTTACCAAAATAGTTTTGATAAAATATTTTCCAAATCTTGGTTGCTCAAAATCCCCCTCTTCCAACTTGGCTTCCACATACCCTCCTCACCCCCCCCCCCCCCCCCCTTCTCTCTATCTCACATAGAAGTGGTGGTCTCAAGGATTGGCAACACGGTGTCACAAGCAAGTAACGATAGTTAGCTTGCAGTGGTCATCCATGGTCAAATAGAAAACATCTATTTCACTATGGGTATTTCACTTTATATTCCATCAATTATAATGTCATGTGTTTGATTTTTTTTTTTTTCCTATTTTAAAATTTGATTTTTATATAAGGCAAGAAAAAATTAATAGTGACAAGTTGTGATTTGGTCAAATATAAGATGCTTGAATATGAAGGTCAAAGCACAACAACATTTTTTTGTTCACTACAACAGCATTTTTGGTAACACAAGGTGCTACTATGGAATGATAAAAAAAAATAATAATAAATAAATAAATAAAACACTTGCAGGAATGAACTATATATAACAAGAAGAGAAGCAATTTATTAGCCCATTTTTCTGCAGCTCTAGAGCTTCTGTCTTTTTATACTACATATGCAAATTGCAAAAATGATAAATGAATTAAAGAAACAAATTGACCATAATCAAAAGCATCACCTGAAGAGGGTAAAAATGTGAGATAAGGCCTGGTAGGCCCAATGGGCCCATGTCCGCAAGCCCAAAGAAGGTAGAGCCCATTCTTCGCGTGGGCCCCCGACAGGACGAAGGCCCGGACTTGCCCACCACGTTTCAAGAGGCTTGCTCAGCAAGCATGAGAGGCTTGTTCAGCAAGCATGAGAGGCTTGCTCTGCAAGGATGGGAGGCTTGCTCTGCAAGGATGGGAGTCTTGCTCAGCAAGCTTGAGGAGCTTGCTCTACAAGGAAAGGAGGCAGGGCCTCACCACTATAAAAAGGCCCCAACACCCCCACAAAAAGGTACACGTAACTGACCCCTCTCTAGCACTCTAGAGTTGTAAAAAAGCGTTTTCTGACTTAACCTTCGGAGGGTGTTTGGCCGGCTCCACACCGGTGCCCTTTGAAGGTGTTTCTGTGTTGTTATTTCTTTCAGGCAACGGTCACTCGAGTGCAAGGACTGTGCATCTCACTGGTGAACATTTCGGCATCATCAGTTGGCGCCGTCTGTGGGAATCGACGATCGTGACAAGTTAAGCCATTGTCGCCTCCCGGACACAAGAGTTGCATGGTACTCACGCGCTCGATGGCCAACTCCAACGACGTGCAAGGCGATGAGCCGCCAAGGCCCAACGCATTAGAAAGACAGGTTCAGACCCTCGCGGCCGCAGTAGAGCGCCTCACGAAACAGAATCATGACCTGGAGGAACAGCTGCGACAGAAGAACACGGGGCATAACGTTCAGGAGGAGAACCAAGGGGACAGCTCCGAAAGAAGAGGGACTGAGAAGCAAGGGGGCAGTAATGAGCCCAGTAAAACGGAGAGGCGCGATTCGAGCATGCCCTCCCTCACAAATGCAACGCCACCGCCCATCCTCGCGGAGATGCAGGCGATGAGAGAGCAGATGGAGGTCATGATGAACGCACTGAAGGGACGCGTCTCCAGCGACCTTGACGATTTAGTGAATAGGACGGACTCGCCGTTCACCGCATCGGTCAACTCCTGTCCCCTGCCACCGAAGTTCCGGATGCCACAGGTCGAAAGCTACGACGGGGTCAAGGACCCATTAGATCATCTGGAAACCTTCAAGACCATGATGCACCTCCAGGGAGTCCCGGACGAGGTCATGTGTAGGGCCTTCCCTACAACACTGAGGGGCGCGGCTAGAGTCTGGTTTAGCAGGTTGACGCCAAACTCGATTAGTACTTTCAAGGAGCTGAGTGCACTTTTCACCTCGCACTTCATCGGGGGGCACAGGTACAAGAGGTCGACAGCATGCCTAATGAGCATCAGGCAGCGGGAGGACGAGACGCTGCGGTTGTACATAACCCGCTTCAACAAGGAAGCCCTCTCCATTGATGAGGCCGACGACAAGATTCTGGTGGCAGCCTTCACGAATGGCCTGCGGAAGGGAAAATTCCTATTCTCCCTGTACAAAAATGACCCGAAGACCATGTCTGAGGTCCTATACAGGGCCACGAAATACATGAATGCGGAGGACGCACTGTCGGCTAGGGAAGACAAACCCAGGAAGAGGGAGAGACCGGAGGATGCCGGGCAGGACCACGGAAAGAAGAAACCAAGAACGGGAGATAGACGCGAGGATAAGCGTTCTAAACCCCCAGGAGGGAGATTCACGAGATTCACCCCTCTGAACGCTCCGCTAGACCAGGTGCTGATGCAGATCAAAGATGAGGGATCTCTGACATTCCCGGGAAAGCTAAAGAGCGATCCAGCCAAGCGATCCAGGAACAAGTATTGCCGTTTCCACCGAGATCACGGTCACGACACCGCGGATTGCTACGATCTGAAATAGCAGATAGAGGCCCTCATCAGAGATGGAAAACTGCAGAAGTTCGTCAGCAGAGAAAGGACGGATGTCCAAGCGCGGGAGCAGGCCCCCCGGCGGGAGAATGACCGTCAGAAACCCCCCGTTGGGGAAATAAGGATGATTATAGGGGGCACGGCAGCAACGGGATCGTCCAAGAAGGCCCGGAAGACCTACCTTAGGATGGTCCAACATGTGCAGACCACGGGTTCTGTACCCAAGATGGCGCGGAGAGAAGATCCTATCATTGGGTTCTCGGAGAACGACGCGAGGCGCCTCTACCATCCACACGACGACGCCCTCGTCGTCAGTCTAAGGGTAGGAGAATACAACGTGCACCGGATGCTGGTCGACAACGGCAGCTCGGCGGACATCCTGTACTACCCAGCGTTCCAGCAGATGGGAATAAATAGAGCACGGCTAACACCGACGAATGCCCCTTTGGTTGGTTTTGGGGGAACAAGGATACTCCCATTAGGAGCAATCACGCTCTCGGTGACAGTCGGTGACTATCCGCAGCAGATCACTCAAGACGTGACCTTCTTAGTGGTCGACTGCTCATCCGCGTACAACGGTATCATAGGGCGACCGACGCTGAACTCTTGGAAAGCAGCAACCTCAACATACCACCTGATGGTCAAGTTCCCCACCGAGTACGGGATTGGAGAGTTACGGGGAGATCAGGTGGCCGCCCGGGAATGCTATGTCGCCATGCTGGAAATGGAGGATCACCAGCAGACGTTATGCATTGGCGAACAGCGGACCGTCGCAGAGCCGGTAGAAGAGTTGGAAGAAATCACTCTCGATGAATCAAGACCCGGACGGACGACAAGAATGGGCACCATGGCCAGCCAGACGATAAGGCAAGATCTGGCAACCTTCCTGAAGAGTAATAAGGACATATTCGCGTGGAGTCACGAAGATATGCCAGGAATCGATCCGTCAGTAATAGTACATAAGCTGCATGTCAACCCGGACTCCCCCCCGGTCCGGCAGAAGAAGCGGGTGTTCGCTCCGGAACGGGATGAAGCGGTTGCGGAAGAAGTTAGAAAGCTGCTGGAAGCAGGGTTCATCCGAGAAGTCTACTACCCCGACTGGCTAGCAAATGTGGTCATGGTAAAAAAGAGTAGCGGAAAGTGGAGAATGTGCGTTGACTTCACGGACCTGAACCGGGCGTGCCCAAAAGACAGCTATCCACTCCCGAGGATAGACACTCTGGTGGACTCGACGGCCAGACACGAGCTCTTGAGTTTCATGGACGCCTTCTCAGGCTACAACCAGATTAAAATGGGGGAGGAGGATCAGGAGAAAACCTCTTTCGTGACCAGCCAAGGACTTTTCTGTTACAAGGTAATGCCGTTCGGGCTCAAGAACGCGGGGGCCACGTATCAAAGACTGATGAACAAGATGTTCGCGCACCAGCTCGGCAGGAACGTACAAGTCTATGTCGACGACATGTTGGTAAAGAGCGTGCGCGAGGGCAACCATCTCAGCGACCTTCAGGAGACATTCGACACCCTTCGGTCGTACAACATGAAGCTGAACCCAGGTAAATGCGTGTTCGGGGTTACGGCCGGGAAATTCTTGGGATTTATGGTTTCCCAAAGGGGCATAGAGGTCAACCCAGAGAAAGTGCGAGCCATAATGGAGTTAGAACCCCCGAAGACAGTAAAGGCAGTTCAGAGCTTGAACGGGAAGGTTGCGGCCCTGAACAGATTCGTCTCCAAAGCGACGGATAGGTGCTTGCCCTTCTTCCGAGTACTGAAGAAATCGTTCGAATGGACGGACGAATGCCAAAGAGCATTCGAAGATTTGAAGAGGTACCTATCGTCACCGCCACTTCTCAGTCCATCCGTACCCGGGGAGGAGCTGTACCTCTACATTGCAGTCTCACAGGCCGCAGTCAGTGCAGCCCTGGTGCGGGAAGACGGACACTCCCAAAGACCCGTCTATTTTGTGAGCAGGGCGTTCCGAGGAGCGGAAGAAAGGTACCCACGGATTGAGAAATTGGCCCTTGCCTTAATGACCGCAGCACGGAAACTCAAACCGTATTTCCAGGCCCACGTGATCGTGGTCCTGACGGACCAGCCTCTGAGGAGAGCAATGGGCAACCTCGAGGCGGCAGGAAGGATGGCATTGTGGGCAATTGAGCTGAGCGAATTCGACGTGCACTACCGTCCGCGGACCTCGATAAAGGGGCAAGCGGTGGCAGATTTCATAGCCGAGTACACTCAGCCGGAAGGCGAGGGGGCAGAAGGGCCGAAATTGTGGATCATCCACACGGACGGATCATCAAATCAGCACTCAGGAGGAGCCGGCGTAGTCATACGGACACCAGAAGGGGACAAGATCGAGTGCATGATAAGACTAGACTTCCCTACAACCAACAACGAAGCGGAGTATGAAGCCTTGATAGCCGGATTAGATCTCGCAAAGGCCGCGGGCGCCGGTAACATGGCCATACATTGCGACTCCCAGGTGATAACCAGTCAGATCAATGGCGATTTCGAGTGTAGAAACGAACGGATGAAGAAGTACCTGGTGGAGGTGAAGGGTCGAATCGCAGGCCTCGAGGTCAAATTCATTCAGATTCCACGGGAGGAAAACGAGTGCGCCGACCGTCTGGCCAAAGCAGCCTCCGCGGAGTTCATGAATGCGCCTAAACAGGTATTATCCTTCGTTCAAACTCACCCACTCATTGATGATGGAAAAAAGATACAGGCGATAGATGTTAGAGAGGACTGGACCACGCCCTTAAAAGGATACCTACAGTCGGGCTCTCTGCCAGACGGAAAGGATGCTGCAAGGAGGCTGAAGGTCCGGGCCACACGATTCGTGCTGATCAACGACACTTTGTACAAGAGAGGTTTCTCTCGGCCTTACCTAAGGTGTCTAAGCCAGGGCGAAGCAGAATATGTGATGAGGGAAGTCCACGAGGGGATTTGCGGGAATCACTCTGGAGCACGGTCTCTAGTGCACAAACTTGTCCGAGCCGGGTACTACTGGCCCACGATGCTCACGGACGCCCAATCGTATGTGAAGGCCTGTGACAAGTGCCAGAGGTTCAGTAACCTAATCAGACGACCATCAGAAGAACTCTCACCCATCACGGCCCCATGGCCGTTCGCGCAATGGGGATTAGACATCATGGGCCCTTTCCCAACGGCTCTAAGGCAGCTAAAGTTCCTCGTAGTCGGCATCGACTACTTCACGAAGTGGGTCGAAGCAGAACCCCTCGCCACTATCACCGAGAAGAATATCCGTGCTTTCGTATGGAAAAACATCGTATGCAGGTTCGGGATCCCGAGGGTGCTTATCTCCGACAATGGAAAACAGTTCGATAACGGCGCTTTCAAGAATTTCTGTTCAGAGCTAGGCATTCGGAATCATTACTCCTCACCAGCACACCCGCAAGCAAACGGACAGGTAGAAGTCACAAACAGGACACTACTAAAGATCATCAAGACCAGGCTCGAGGGGGCAAAGGGTATTTGGCCAGACGAGCTGCCAAGCGTCTTGTGGGCATATCGGACGACCGCAAGGACACCAACTGGGGAGACCCCGTTCCGACTTGCATACGGAGCCGAAGCAGTCATACCAGCAGAAATCGGCCTCACCGGCTACCGCGTGCAGAACTACACGGAGGACAAGAACGAGGAAGCAATGCGCCTTCAGCTAGACTTGGTGGACGAGGTCCGGGCAGTGGCTGAACAAAGATTGGCGCGATACCAGAACCTCATGTCGAAGAACTACGACTCAAAGGTGAGGCACAGAGATTTCCAGATCGGCGACCTGGTACTCCGAAAGGTCATGGGTGCTACTAAGGACCCTACTCAGGGAAAGCTCGGACCAAATTGGGAAGGACCGTATAGAATCACATCATGGCATAGGAATGGCACATACCATCTTGAGACCATGGACGGAAGAAAACTCCAGCATCCGTGGAACACGGAGCACCTTCGGAGATATTACCAGTAGAAGTCAAGTTTTAATCCCCCAATGTATATTTACTAGATTTCAGTTATTTTGTAGCAGTCGGGCAACTACTTTCGAACTTTTTGTATTTTGGAACCTTTGTTAGCCCAAGAAGGGGCAGGTACTTTCCTCTACAAGATCGAATTTAATGAAGGAACGTTCAGAACATTGCTGTGTAAATCTTGCTACTAAACGACTGCTATCAAAAGTCCTAAAGAGGACGAACCCCACCATGGGTCAAAAAATTTACAAGTCCTAAAGAGGACGGACCCCACCATGGGTCACAAAACTTACAAGTCCCAAAGAGGACGGACCCCACCATGGGCCAGAAAACTTACAAGTCCCAAAGAGGACGGACCCCACCATGGGTCACAAAACTTACAAGTCCTAAAGAGGACGGACCCCACCATGGGCCAGAAAACTTACAAGTCCCAAAGAGGACGGACCCCACCATGGGTCACAAAATTTACAAGTCCTAAAGAGGACGGACCCCACCATGGGTTAGTAATTTACAAGTCCCAAAGAGGACGGACCCCACCATGGGTCTGAAAATTTACAAGTCCTAAGGAGGACGGACCCCACCATGGGTTAGTAATTTACAATTCCTAAAAAGAGGACGGACACGACCATGGTTTGTAAATTCATACAGATCCACTAAGTAGACGGACACCAACATGCACTAGAAATGTACACGAGTACAAAAAATGAACGGACCCAACTGGGTCACAAAAACATAAAGGTCCACGACGTGAACGGATCGAATTAAACAGGTATTTAATATCAGGACGGAGCATTCATCAACATTATCAATACGATATTAAGAGAAGCATTTAAATAAATCAGTTTAAATGTCAAATACAAATGATGTAAAATAAGCCCTACACACGACGGGCAAAAATCCAATGAGTTTTCCGATACAACTAATACAAAACAGAGAACGGCTACACGCTGGGGGCGACGGGGTCTTTGGGCTCCGGGGTCTTCGCTTCTTCAGCTTGGGGCTCAGGGGCGACGGAAACAGGCTTCTCCTCAGCAAAAAGGTCGGCAGTGTCATCAGAGGCGTCTGGTTGGACGGACATGCCTTCCGCGACGTTGATATCGACGGCTGAAAAGTCGAACTTGGGGTATAGAGCCTTGGCCTGACGGAGGGCATCCTCAAAGCCATCAGTATACGAAGACCCAAGCTCCGTCAAGAGGGCGTCCGAGTCGCGGTACTCTTGGACGGCCTTCTCCTTGGCCAGACGAAGCTCGTCCTCCTTATCTTCCAGGACGGCTTTGAGTTCCTCCACCGTCCTCTGAAGCTCGTCCCTTATCTCCTCCGCCAGCCTGAGTTTTTTCTCCGTCACAACCTTCCAGTTTTTGAGCTCGAGCAGCTCCTCCTCCGTCACCCTGGCCTGGTCACGGACCCTCTCCAACGCCGTCTCATTGCGAAGAGCCCGGTCCATCAGACCCTTCGTCATGAGCATAGCCTGACGATCAAACTGGACTTAGTAAAAAAAGATGACAACGAAAGAAATTGAAAGATGAATGGTGACGGGTACTCACTTGGGCAATGCTGAAGAGGCCCGTCTCCCCCATGGCCTCCGTCGAATGGTTCCCCAAATCCTCGTAGTCCTCGCTCCCAATGATGGAGGAGATCTTCCCCAAGGCATATTTTGGGTCCTCGCGGAGTAGGACGGGCGGTTTCTTCTGGCTGCCCGGGGGAGCAACCATCAGACCTTTCCCCGCCCCAGGCTTGACAGGGGTCACCGTTTTCTTTCCCTCCGCCATGAGGCCTATGACGGGCTCCGTGGAAACTTTCTGTTTCTTGGGCGCACGGTCGACCCTGGGCATCGGTCTCTTCGCCAAGGGCCTACTCGAGCCCGTCCCCATCACCCCTACGTCCGTCTCTTTGTTCTTGGCGGCTTTGCTTCTGATGACGGCCCTCCTCTTCGCGTCGTCCATCTCTGTAGAAACAAGAGTAGACGGGTAAAACTCAAAACGAATGAACAAAAGAGAAGAGATTTGACGGACTTACGCTGACGGGTGCGTTCCTCGTATTTTATCGCGGCGGCTGTAGGCTCCGGTCCGTCGCAATACCAGTGGACGGTGTTTAAATTGACAAGCTTCGCCCAAGTCCGTTCCTCTGGTTTCGTCTTTGAAAAAATCTTCTCCAAAAAGCTGAACTCCTCTAAGTCAACTTGTGGACGCCGTCGCACTGAAAAAAAAAACGGAGAGAAATTTAGGACGGCTGTTAAAAAGTTAAAGCAAAATTACCTACGTAACGCGACGGGCTGAACTGTACCGGACGGGTCCAAGATGCCCCATGTTTTGTCGACGGGCAGAAAATCCGTCTCCCCCGGGTGGCACATCCAACCGTCACCCTCCAGGAAGAAGTAACGGCTCTTCCAATCTCGGTTGGAGTCCGGGGTCTCATAAATGACTTTCAGGACGGACTTCCTAGGAACAAAACTGTACATGCCCCTCGACTTGTCTATCTCGTCCGGACGGTAGCAATGGAGGAACTCTCGTGCAGTCAACGACCTCGTGCCATTGGACATGGCTCCGTACAAGACCTCCATTGCAATAAAAACCCTCCAGGCGTTGGGGGAAACCTGGCTGACGGATATACCTAAAAAGTGGAGGAGTTCTCGTTTTACCCTATTCAGGGGGAATCTAAGTCCGGCCTTCAGCGCTTGTTCGTACACCCCCAAGTCATCCACCCCGTCGTAATAACACTTCTCGGATTTGTAGGGTAGACGGATGGGGATGTGATCAGGTATTTGGTAGATCGCCCTAATTGTCTTGAAGTGGACTTCCTTAATTGTCGACACAAATTTGTGCACCGTCCACTCAGGCAGCATGACGAACTCCCTAAGTCCGTCACCCCCGACTACAGTTTTATGTTCTCCACCGTCGTCAGAACCTTCCCCTGGTTCGGCCAACTCCGTATCCTCATCTGTTGAGGACGGTGAAGTGGCAGACGGAGTCCTCTCGATCAATTCGTCTGGATCTTTGTGACCAGACGGGTACAGTTCCTCGTAACCCGCTCCATCGCGGACGAAGGACTGGTTACTCGACGCACTAGACATTTCCTACAACGGATTGACAAAGCCTAAGACGGACTGTCTAAAATAAAAAAGGGAATAGACGGATGCAAGAAGTCTGATGTTTCTATCATGACAAATATGAAAACTGAAGGAACATCAAGGGAACGGATAGGATCACTTACCGAATAAAGGAGCGAACGGGTTGATCTCGTTGCTGGAAGATGTGAACGGGTAAACTCTGACAAACGACGGACTCGCTCTGACAGTGAATTTTCTACGCAAAGTAGAAAAATGAAGGAGAAATGCTGGTTTTTATAGGTGGAGTGCACGGAAGACGAAGCGGCACTTCGATCCAAGATACGGACCAATCTACGAATGACACGTGTCTTCGTCTTAAATGCTTCTGTAGTCTGTCAGACCCCCACTGTTATGACGGTTCCCCTATCCGTCGCCCCCTTTCCGGAGATCCTCATCACCATCCATTGAGCTCTGGCCGTCACCTCTGTTACTCCGTCTTCCACCAATCTGTACTTATGGTTGCCGCCCCAGTTCTTTGTTACCGTTCGCTCATGCCCATCCGTCACCTCCGTAAAGGCGGACCATCTCTCTTGTTTGTTTTTGACCGTCACCCCAATTGACCGTCCGCACGACGGAGACGGGTCAAATGGGGTGAAGGGGGCAGCTGAAGAGGGTAAAAATGTGAGATAAGGCCTGGTAGGCCCAATGGGCCCATGTCCGCAAGCCCAAAGAAGGTAGAGCCCATTCTTCGCGTGGGCCCCCGACAGGACGAAGGCCCGGACTTGCCCACCACGTTTCAAGAGGCTTGCTCAGCAAGCATGAGAGGCTTGTTCAGCAAGCATGAGAGGCTTGCTCTGCAAGGATGGGAGGCTTGCTCTGCAAGGATGGGAGTCTTGCTCAACAAGCTTGAGGAGCTTGCTCTACAAGGAAAGGAGGCAGGGCCTCACCACTATAAAAAGGCCCCAACACCCCCACAAAAAGGTACACGTAACTGACCCCTCTCTAGCACTCTAGAGTTGTAAAAAAGCGTTTTCTGACTTAACCTTCGGAGGGTGTTTGGCCGGCTCCACACCGGTGCCCTTTGAAGGTGTTTCTGTGTTGTTATTTCTTTCAGGCAACGGTCACTCGAGTGCAAGGACTGTGCATCTCACTGGTGAACATTTCGGCATCATCATCACCAATTCTAATCTATCCTATAGAATGAAAATGTTCATAGCTAAGGAATAATGTACATGCACATGCCTCTTTCTTCACCAAAGATCCTCCATTCCTCAACATCATAAATCAAGCGAATTTGGTAAAAACATGAATAACTTCACTGAAAATCTTCCACTTGTCTTCATCATCTTTATAAACTTTGAGGGTTTCTTTGAGACAATCCTCCTTTTTGAAATTATCTAGAGTGAACAAAGTAAGTGTCGCCTACTTCATTGTGTATCCATTGATCACGGGCAAATCCAAGAGGGGCACATGCAACACCATGCCACGATAATGGGATGTTTATTTGTATCCTTATCAAGGTGTGAACTCCTAGTCCTACATTCCACAATATCTTCTTCTTCCATACATATCTTACCTTGATTCTCCGAGTCACAAACCACAACTCTCTTAAGCATGCATTGATTATCAGATATTATATCTTTAACATAGCCATAGGCGGAGCTAGGGGGTTGCCAAAGGAGGCCATGGACCCCTTGATTTTGAAATTTTCCATTAATTTTCTTTTACGTTTGGTAATAAATCTAAAAATTAGCCCCAAACACTGCTTTCCACTTGAAGAAGCCTGAAGGGAAGGGGTTTTTGGCTCCGGCAGAGACTCTGGATTTTCAAACATTTGGGGGGTGTTTGGGAAAGTAGTTTGAGTTATGTTGTTTTGGTATTTTTTATATACGTGTACATGAAAAAGTATGTAATGTTGTTTAGAATGTGTAATTTTGTGTTTGAGATAACTTACCAAACAGGCCCTTGATCTCTCGAAACATCTTTAACACGTCAGAATCTCTAAACTCCTTTTGCACCACTAGGCCAGAGCCGGAGGAGGAGAGAAGTGACCTGTTTAGAGACTAGAAAGCAACTGACTAGAGTTTTGGGCTCTAAGTCTAAGAATTTTTTTGAAGATAGAGACCAAGAGAGCGTCTGGTAATCGATCAAAGGGATTATCTTCATGGTTAGAATCCATTGCTTGGATAGTAAGGAATGAGATCCGGAAAAGGTTATGATATTAGAGCTAGGTTTTATGTAGTGGAGAGAAGACGTGTTGGTATTAATAATATGTACGAAACATTCAACCGAAGCTACGTAACTTTTTTACCTTCAAGATCACGTTGAAACAGGCTCAAGTTCGAACGATCATCTTCATGGTTAGACTTGGGCTCACAAATAAAGATGAGCCCAAACTATAATAGGTCCTTTACGATATCACCGATTCACTCCAGTTTTTACAAACTGAAAATTTAATTAATTTAAGCCCAAGTTAACAGAAGCTTTTTAGACTACTTCTAAGAACTTTTTTTTTTTATATATACAATATAGAAATTCTACATTAATCTAATTTAAGTATCCTCTTATGAAGAATACTTCTAAGGATTTTTTTTTTTTTTTTTTGGTATTTTTTTTAGATACCATCTGAGGATATTTCTAAATTCTAAGTATGTGTTTTTTTGTTCTACGTATCTACCCCACCTATATTGTTTTATTTCCAAAACATTAAAAATAAATAATAATAATAAAAAAAACCACCTATATTAATGTCACTTCAAACCGATTTAAGCAATGATGAAAATGGTTTGGGATTTTTTTATAAGGTGTTTCGATTTTGGAATATATTTTAGGTATACTATATAATTAAGTACTAATATTTAAGAGTTTTATTTATATTAAAAAAAAATCATATCTGGCCCCCAAAATTGAAAATCAGCTTCTTCACAGAAAAAAAGAAAAAAAGAAAAAAATCGGCTCTTTGAAATTGAAATTTGACTACAAAAATTCAAAATTAAAGTGACCACTTCATTCATATATGTGGCGAGTGGCCCCATTCTAAAACAAAAACAAAACTCCCTTTTGTTACCAAAACCAAAAAAGAAAAAAGAAAAAAAAATCCTTTATTTAAGGAAAAAATTGAGTTATGATTTATTATAATAATGTGTTTGGTATAATACTTTGGTTTTTTTGCTTATTTGTTTCTTTGAAATCCAAAATGAAAAGATTGAGACTTCAGTATTTGGATATTGTTGTGTTGTCTAACTCCATCTAAAAGATTGTTTCTAACGTACCGTTTGTTTCAATGTAAAATATTTTCAAATATAAAATATTTTACATTTAAATATTTTACTGTAGAACATTCGCAAGTGTTTGGTTATTGCTGTGAATTAAACATTGCAAATATAAATCAGTCACCACTAGCCACCGTATACCCAGCCACCACTAACCATTGCAAAAACACACCCATTGTAATCCCATCCAATCAACCACTGTCATCCACCTACCCAAAAACCCAGGAGCCACTAGAATCACCACCAACTATTCAAAAAAAAGCCATCAAAACCACCACCAGCCACCACCAAAGATTCAAAAAACCACCACCAACTACTAAAAAAACAACCACTAACCACCCAAAAAACAACTACCAACAACCCAAAAATCCATATTAGAAAGGTAAAAACACTCACAAACCATATCAAAAACTTGAAAAGAAAACCCACGAACAAAAAATCTAATCTAAAAATCCAACAACCTAGCAAATCTAGTGGCGGCAAAATCAGAACAGCCACCTGTAAGATCCAAGCTGCCACCAAAAACCCAAGCCGCAGCTCAGCAACCAAATCTCGATGGATTTTGTGAGAGAGACGAGAGGAGGGAGGAGGTGTGGAGTCGTTCTATGGGTGGCACCGTAGGTGGGTGGCGTCGTTGGTGGGTGGCATCAGTCTGTGGATGGCGCTGGTCAATGGGTGGCGCTGGTGAGTTATGGGAGAGATGGATTGAAGGAATGGGTTGGGTTGTGACTTGTGAGAGAAACCTAAGAAGAAGAGATAGCAAGATAGGGAGAGATAACGTGAGAGTTATCAGGACGAGAGTTAGTGAGCGCATGTAAAATATTTTACCAAAATTTTAAGTGTAAAATATTTTACACAAATTTACATAGGTTGATTTAGATGATTAAAAATATTTTACTGCAAAATAAACACCATAAAATAAAAAAAATATTTTCCTATAAATATTTTATATCGAAACAAACAGAGTGTAAAAAATTGTTTTGGTCATTTTTTTAGCCCTTAGAATAATAACTTTATAATTGAATATCATTATCAATGATAAATTTTCTAAATTGCAAAAAAAAAAAAAAAAAAAAATATTAGTTTAATGAACATGTAGTAGAGTTTCTTATTTTGAGTTTGGCTTTAATCCTTGAGAGGTACGTTAATCTTTTTTTAGAATAGATTATATTTGTTTGTTGATAAACAATTTTTTTCCATAAGAATTCACAAACAATGGAAATCTACCATTGATATAATTTTTTTTTTTTTTAATTTTAAAAATTTGTCCTACTAATTTGTTTATAGAATAATTGCACTTATACTTACTTTTTCATTTTTTATTGCAATTGTGGAATGAACATTTTAAATCATAAATACCATCAAAATATTCTAACAAACTTCTGAATTCATATTTTGGTCCCCTTTAATGTAAATGGGCAAGTATCAATAATCTTGGGCCTATCAAAATATTCCAACAGGCCCAAGTTCAAACAACTCGGTGCACTCTAGGCTCAACAAAATTATGAGTTAATGACAAACAGAAACGATATAAATTAATGAGATTGGTCTGCGCGGTTTTGTAAATTGAAAATTGAGCAGTCCGTCAACTTGACTCCATGGCCCAATGGATAAGGCGCTGGTCTACGGAACCAGAGATTCTGGGTTCGATCCCCAGTGGAGTCGTTTCTTCCACTTTATAAACACTTTTTTAACCTCATTTCAATGTTTCAGCTGGACCCTACGACAAGCCTTAGCTCCACCAAAAAAAAAAAAAAAAAAAAAAAGGAATTTAGTGGCTCAAATTTTGTTATACAATGACAATACACCACCACTTGTCACGAATGCTATAGAATTCGTTTTCCAATTCCAATCATGGCAATTGATGATGAGGATTGAATCTGAATATTCTGGTTAAGGAAAATATTATGGGTTTTTTTTTTTTTTTTTTTTGGGGGGGGGGTGTGTGTGTACTTCTCCCTATTAGCTAACCACTATCATCTTTTGAGCTACACAAAAATTCCTAATTTCCCATTATCATCTCGATGGCCACCTATCTGTTATTTTTCAATTTCTCATCGATTTAAAAGTCTCCTGCTGAAGAGGTAGAAATATTGATGCATTATTCCACCAAACAATGTACATATATAATTATATATGCATTATGCCAGAAGCAATAGTATTCTGGATTAAGAAAACTTGGGGAAGTACAAAACCTGGAAAACAGCATCATTGGAGTGTTTGAACATTTTGGCTTCTATGGGCTAAACAATTATTAATAATTCAATACAATACCACTGCCTTAAAAAAGTGTTATATTTTGGAACTTTGGGTGTTTAATTTGATGCTCACCACATGATTTCCTGCATACCTTTAATGTGTCAATCATTGCTGGATCAACATAGCCCGAGGGGCTTGTTTAAGGAAGTTTTCATTTAAATATAAGTCTGGGCATGTGTCTATTTGAGGTATTGACATGTGTATATTTTCGTAGGAGTTGCTGCAATTTAAGGAAAAATATTGAGTTATGCTTTATTATAATAATGTGTTTGGCATAATACTTTGGCTTTTTTGCTTATTTGTTTCCTTGAAATCCAAAATTAAAAGATTGAGACTTCAATATTTGGATATTGTTGTGTTGTCTAACTCCATCTAAAGGATTGTTTTGGTGCTTTTTTTGGTCCTTAGCATAATAACTCTATAATTGAATATTATTATCAATGATAAATTTTCTCAATTGTAAAAAAAAATTAAATATTAGTTTAATGAACATACAATAGAGTTTCTTATTTTGAGTTTGGCTTTAATCGCTAAACTATCCAGGAGCAAGAAGAAGGTTAAGGAAGGACACCATACTGAGTTTAATGATGGCTTAAGCGAGGGTGGACATTCGTGGGGAGGCCAGAACTCTTGGGGGACTGCTAAGAAAACCTTCAAAGATAAATTGGTGGGTGAGATTCCAAGAGCTTATGCCAAGGCATTTGACTTCTCAGACCTCATGGATATGGAGGCGGATTCAAATAAGGAGGTGGAAGAGCTCCGTGAGGGGCTAGCGGCAAGGTTATGGAGATTCTAGAGGTGGTTATTGTGGAGATTAGAGCGAAGCCAATGCACGTGATGGGATGGTTCGACAGGAAGCTAGCAATAGCTTGGAGAAACATTTTTCCGTTGACGGGGGACAATCCAAGGTTGGGATTTCTGCCACTCACGGATCCAACTTGGGGAAAGATGTTGAATTTGTGGTGGCAATTCCTGGCCGACGACTTGCCTTCGGAGGAGGAACGAAGAAATGTGTGAAGGGTGCTTCTCCAAATGTCGCAGGTTCCAGTGTTAGGCAAAGAAAACCTAGCGGAGACACTCTCGAAGAGAAGGATGTTAGAAGCTCAACCCATGTCCACCTCCATAATGGGGAATCAGCACTACATGAAGATTATCCAAGTGTTCAAGCCAACTCTAGAATTCAGCATCCATGTCGTGGCGAGAGAGATGAATTTGGGAGTGTTGGAGCATCTACTGACTCTATGCCCAGGGAAAGGAAAGGCAAAGGAGATGATGGCATTGATGGGATGGAATTTGAGGAGGGAAGCGGAGATTTTTTCTCCTTCGGATGAATGTCCTACTCCTTTTCATCAATTAACCATGAATAGTGTGAAATTGTAGGGGTGCTTTGAAGCTCAACTTTCAGAGTCATGTTAGGGAGCTGGCTAGGAATCATAATCCTGCTGTTTTGGTAGTCATGGAAATGTGGATTGGGGGAGACAGAGTAAAGGAAATTACTAATTGTCTCCCATTTGATGGTGCTATCCATACGGATACAATTGAATATGCGGGTGGCATTTGGCTATTGTGGAATTCAAATAGAGTGGAGGTTGTGTAGCTCATGAGCACGAAGCAAGAAATACATGTCAAAGTCAAGGTATTACCTTCTAACCTTTCTTGGATTTTTACTGTTGTGTATGTTAGTCCTAGAATTGTTGAGAGGAAGGTGTTGTGGGAAAATCTTTCTAAAGTTATTGACCTCCATAATAAGCCTTGGATAATTGCGGGTGACTTCAATGAGCCCCTTGCAGAAGATGATAAATTTAGGATAGGCCGATTAGCATAAACAGATCACTGATGTTCAAGGAATTCCTTGATAAGTGCAACATGGTGGATATGGGTTTTAGTGGGCCAAGATATACGTGGACGAATAGAAGGGAGATCAATAGTCTAATCCAAGAAATAAATGATAGATTCTTTATGAATCCAAGCTGGTGTCTGCTCTACCCGAATGCTAAAGTGTCGCATTTAACTAGGTGTTACTTAGACCATTGCCCCGTGTTGATGGAAACCAACCCCAGAAGGAAATTGCATCTCACTAGGCCCTTCAAGTTCCAATCCTTTTGGCTATCTGATCCCTCCTTTCCTAATGTGGTGAATCAGGCATGGAAGCAACCAAGGAAGCTTATGGAAGCAATTGAAGTCTTTTCCAAGCAAGCCAGCTTATGGAATAAAAATTAGTTTGGGAATATCTTTAAAAAAAGAAAAGAGTATTGGCTCGACTTAATGGGGTGCAAAGGGCTTTGGCCAATCAACTGTCTTCCTCGCTAGTAGCTCTAGAGAATCATCTAATTAAGGAGCTGGATGTTGTGTTAGAACAAGAGAAAGATCTTTGGGCCCTTAAATCTAGAATTAATTGGATGATTTTGGGGGATAGGAACACATCCTTTTATCACGTTTTAGCTCTTGCTTGAAGGAAACAAAATTTTATCACTGCAATTAAGAATGATGCGGGGGAATGGTTGACTGGGGAAAGTGAGGTTGCAAATCACATCAGAGAAGGATTTATTAAAATTTACACTACATCTCAAGAGGCAGCAATCTAAGACTTTAGTTATAATTTGCAGTGTGTAGACACCCAATTTTACAACTTACATTTAACCAACCGGTAGATCTTTAGATTTGTGATACAAAACAAATCTTGATGTTCTAACGATCATAATGGTATATCATGGGTTTTGATCGGACCACTTGATCAAAAGTTATCATACAAACAATTTTCAATGATCATGACTTGCCTATACGATAGGTCGGATTACATCCTATTCTAAACACTTAATTTTGATTGGTTCTCACAAGAATTAATTTAAAATTAATTAAGTGTGATTTTTTATTGGATTTCATTTCTTTTTAAAGAAATAATAAAAAATGTTTTTCTTTATGATATCTTAACTGCTCTTTTAAAAAAAAAAAAAATTCTGGAGATATGAAAAATTCAAAAAGAATAGAAAAATGCTCAGAAAACGTCATTATCTCCAGCAGCAATTTGAATCACATTCTTGGCCTGGAAAACATTGAAATTTGGATTTCTCTATTTCTATAAAAGTTATAGAAAATTGAATTTCCTTTCAAAAAACATAAATTCCGAATCAATTGGAATTTTGAGCAGCAATTTATGGCCAAAATACGAAACAGATGCAGGAGATAATACAAACTCAGCATTATCTTCAATTTTCTCTCAAAATTTCAAATGGGGATCAGCAATAAATCTGTTCAAGCCTATCTAATAGACTTATCCTGCCCCTTTGCTTCAGAAAAAAAAAATATTTTTTGAAAAATAAATTGGATAAAGAAACAAATACATCATGTGAAAAATTCAAAAAAAAGGCTCAAAAGACGTTACTATTTTCAGCAGCAATTTGAAACACATTTTTGGCATGGATGACGTTGAAATTTGGCTTTCTATATTTCTGACAAAATTGTAGATAATTGAATTTACTTTCAAAAAACACCCATCTTGAATCAATTGGAATTTTGAGCGGAAAATTAGAGCCAAAATACGAAGCAGGTGCAGCATCATTTCAAAATTTGAATGGAGATCAGAACCAAATCCATTCCAGCTCGTTTAAACAGGTTACCCCCTCCCTTAGCTTCAGAAGAAAGCTAATAAATTATCTTTAAAGCTAAGCCATCCCTTCCCCTATAAATAGAAAAGACATCTTCCATTTTCTAAACCCCGAATTCCCTCTAGAGAGCTAGTGAGAAGGCAAAAAAGAAAAACTGTTGAGCAGCCATTGTTCTTACTTTGGTTGTAGTTTAGCACTTCCTTGCTTTCTCCCTAGCCCTTTAAGTGATCACTCCCCCTTTTTTTATTTATGTTCTATGCTGGTAAGTAGTTAATTGTTTTTTTTTTTATTCTTTATACATGCTAGAATAAATACTTACAAATCATTATTCACTTCTTTTATGCTATGCTTGGATGAACATGCCTATATTTCTTATTCATTTTCTCTTTAATACTTAGATGAACATGTCTAGGTAGTTGTTTTACTTTTTTTAAAGATTTTGAACATATATGTCAAAGTATTTTTATTTTGTCTAGATAAACATGTCTAGAGTTTTTCCTTTACTTCTTTTCATAATTGTTTGGATGATCAGATGTGCTGAAAGGTTTTATTTTTATTTGTTCTCTTTGCAATTATGTTGATGACAAATAAACATGACAACTTTGTTTTTCCTTCACATGCTTAGATGAACATGTCTAGGCTAGGAAATCTTTGTTTATATGGATCTCTTGGATGAACATGCCATTACCTTCATTTTTTTTTACACTAAAATTGTTATCTAACAAGTTTCATTTTTTTTTGGTTTCTCTTTATGTCAAATCCCCTAACACATATTTGTTTAAAATTCTTGCAAATCACATGTTTGTATGACATATTCCTTGTATTTGTTTGACATGACATGACATTGGCCACCTTAACCTAGGAGACCGGTTTTTACCGGGCGAGATGGGTGCTTAATCCCTTCCCATCTCGTAAATTAGCCTCCGAACCAAGATCAAGGGTTCTAGACTATGTTCTTGTATTTACAATATTACATTTTTTTAGAATGTAACTAGGAAATAAAACGATGTAATTTACTTTTCTTAGATTGTATCTAGGACAAAAAAGCATTGTAATTTTTTGTTACAAAATTTGATGTAAATTGTCATATACATTAATACAAGAAGTATTTTTTATTAAAGATTTTCTTATTTTTCCTTTGAAATTAAATAAGTGGCAACTCCATGTAAAACCCTCGATCTAGGGGGGAGTGCATTTTACACAGTGGCAACCCAAGCTCTCGAATGAAGAGAAGAATAGTATTAGCCACATGGTGACGGAGGAGGAAATTAGAGCTTTTCTCTGGTCCTTAAAAGCCTTTAAAGCCCCCCGGTCCTAACAGGCTACACACTAGATTCTTCCAAAGATTTTAGCTTGTTGTGGGAAGGTTGGTTAGTGAGGAGGTGCTTGCTGTTTTTAAAGAGAAAAAAATTTTGGAGTACCTAAATAGAACCAACATTGTGCTCATTTCGAAGGCCCAAGGGCCTGAATCCATTGTTAGTTACCGCCCCATAAGTTTGTGCAACTTAGTGTATAAGGTAGTCTCCAAGATTTTGGTTGGAAGAATTAGACACTTGTTAGAGCAACTTATTTCCCCATGCCAAGTGGCTTTTGTGCCAGGTCAGAGGAGAGTTGATAATGCGATTGTCATGCAGGAGATTATTCACACCATGGGGAGAGCTAAGGGAAAAGGTGGCTATATGCCTCTTAAAAATGACTTAGAGAAGGCATACGACAAACTCGAATGGAGCTTTATAAGGGGTGTGTTGATTAGATACAATTTTCCTGACAACCTCATTAAGATCATAATGAATTGCATATCATCTATTTCGATGTCACTTCTTTTTAATGGAGGGAGTCTCGAACCTTTCAGGCCTTTTAGACTTATAAGGCAGGGAGGTCTGCTGTCCCCGTACATTTTCATCCTATGTATGGAATTCTTAGGTCAGCTCATTCAAGAAAAGTGCGAGACTAAAGTGTGATGCCCGGTCAAGGCTCCTAGGAGTGGTCATTCCTTCTCCCATCTTTTTTTTGCCAATGATCTAGTGCTCTTCGCTAAGGCCAATGCGAAGAATTGTAGTGCCATCAGAGAGGTTCTCGACACTTTTTGTAGGTGCTCCGGGCAAACAATGAGTGATACTAAGACAATGAGTGATACTAAGTCCAGGGTATATTTTTCACCAAATATTAATCAAGATGATAGGGAGGCTTTTAGTGATATCCTTGGCTTCCATCAGATGGAGAGTTTGAGGAAATACTTAGGCTTTCCTATTAAGCATCAAGGAAACAATAACCAGGACTTCGGATTTGTGTTGGACAGAAGGAAGAGTAAGCTTGCGGGTTGAAAGGCCAACCTTCTATCCATGGCCGAGAGAGCAGTTCTGATTCAAGCTTCATCTTCAGCAACACCGGCATATATTATGCAAAGTAACTTGCTGCCTGGTAAGGTGTTGGATGGTATTGATAAGGTCAACAGAAATTTCTTGTGGGGATCAACTGAAAATAAGGAGAAAATGCATTGGGTGGGTTGGAGGAAGGTTACAAGACATAAAGATGAAAGGGGACTGGGGCTTCAAATAGCAAAAGGAAGGAATACGATGCTTTTAGCAAAGCTAAATTGAAGATTCCATAATGAAGACAAGGCCCCGTGGGCTAAGGTTCTTAGAATGAAGTACTGCAACCCTTAGAGGCTAAACTCAAGAAATGCAAGTAAGCTTCCTAGTTCTAGAATTTGGAAAGGAATATTATGAGGTGAAGAAACCTTTAAGAAAGGAATTAGATGGCTTCCAAGCTTTGAAAGTAATCTGGAATTTTGGAATGATAATTGGACTAATTTCAGCCTCTTAAGGAATATCATTTAGCGTCCTTTGTCTAGAGAGGCCTTTAATTTGAAGATTAAGGATGTGGTGGATTATAATGGTAGATGGGATTGGTCTTCAGTTCAAATGACCTTTCTAGTTGAGGTTTTTAGAGACATTAAGGCCACTCCAATTCCTTTTACTGACAATTTAAAGGACAGGTTGGCCTGGAAGTACTCGACTAAGGGGGATTTTGATCTTAAGAGTGCGTACATGCTTGCCACGGATTCCATGAGGGATGCTCCTTTCAAAAGAAAGTGGATTTGGAAGTTGAAAACACTGCCTAGAATTCAAGTTTTTGTCTGGAAGTGTATGCGCCATAGTCTCGGGTTCAATCAATGCTTATTGGCTAGAGGGCTGCAAGTTAAGGCCTACTGTCCTCGGTGCAATCGTGAAGTAGAATCCATCTTGCTTATGCTGCGTGACTATCCCTTTAGCAAAACTGTGTGGCATCAACTTGGAAGGCGGGTAGACAACTCCAATTTCTTCACCTTGAGTCTTCAGGAATGGCTAAATGCCAATGCCACATCTAATCTTCACCATAAATCAAGTCCTTTGCCTTGGAATTGTGTTTTTCTATTTGGTATTTGGCTGCTTTGAAAAGATAGGAACTCATGCATTTTCAAAAAAAAAATCCAAATCCCAACTTGGGCAAAAAAATTGTGGATCATGCCTCAGAGTATTTTTTTTTTTTTTCTTTTTTTATGCAAACAATTCTTTGGTCACCAAAAGGATGATTCTAAAGAGCATTAGATAGGAGAAACCTTAAATACTGAAGGCTCGGCAACAAGCAACTCCGGTTTAGTGGGTGGAGGTGATCTGATCAAAGATGAAAAGGGTGATTAGGTAATAAGGTTTGCAAGGAAGATTAGGAATACAACTAGTTTCATGGCGGAATTATGGGCTCTCTGAGATGGACTGCAACTGTGCTTACAAATTCATGCTCATTTTGTCATTATTGAGTTAGATGCTAAAGCCATTGTGGATGCCTTTAACTCACAAACTTATTCTAATACTATTGTATCCTCTGTAATGGATGACTGTAGGCACATAGTTACCCGGATTCCCCAGAAGAGTTTTAGACATATTTACAGAGAGGCAAACAAGTGTGTAGACTACTTGGCTAGATTAGGCACTTTGCTTGAGAGTGATTTTATTGTGTTTTCCAATCTACCTGTGGACTTATCTAGTATTTTGGAGGCCGATGCCAATGGATTGTATGTTAACAGGCTTTGCCCTGAACCATTATTTGTTGTTTAGTTTTTAATGAATTTCCCTTTCTACCAAAAAAAAAAAATCTAGTGGCTCAAATTTTGTTTTACAATAGACCACCACTTGTCACCAATGCTATAGAATTCGTTTTCCAATTCCAATCATGGTAATTAATGATGAGGATTGAATCTGAATATTCTGGATAAGGCAATTATTATTATTATTATTTGGGTACATCTCCCTATTAGCTAACCACTATCATCTTTTTGAGCTACACAAAAATTCCTAATTTCCCATTATCCTCTCAGTGGTCACCTATCTATTATTTTCAATTTCTCACCGATTTAAAAGTCTCCTGCTGAAGAGGTAGAAATATAGATGCATTATTCCATCAAACATGTACATATATATATATATATATATATATATATATAGAGAGAGAGAGAGAGAGAGAGAGAGAGAGAGAGAGAGAGAGAGAGAGAGAGAGGTGAAAATAGCCAAATATGCAAAATTTGTGGCAAATTAGCACTGTTTCAGAAATATTTAGCAATCTACCACTTTTTTAATACTCGAGTTCCACAGAATTGAGTTCTAAATAGTACTCGAGTTCAGTAAACTCAAGTTCCCAGTGAGTCGCTAGCGTAGTTGGAATGGCTTGAATAGTCAAACTTAGTGGTTTGACATTAGCCAACAAACCATTAAATGGCTTGCATGCCCATGTCAGGAAGATGCATGATATTCAAGAAGTTTCATGTGTGAAGAAATACAAGAGCTTGCATTAAATGTTCTTCATGAATTGTTAAAAAAGATGGCTAGGAACAGCACCTAACATGCAAACTAAATTCATGCGTCTTTTCTTTGGCCATAAATGCTTGCCATTTTCTTTGACTTGACAAGTTTCTTTGACTTGCAAAAGTGAGTTCTTACGGGAGATTAAAATAAAATAAAAAAGTAGAAGAAAGAGTGCTCTATGTGAGACAGAGAGATAGAAAAGAACTCGACTATATGAAAAGTAGAAAAAGAGGGGAAAAAAAAGAAAAAGAAGAAGAAATGGTACTCAACTGCACTAAGCTTGAGTACCATAAAGAGATACTCAAATTCATTAATATCCAGTACTACATAATTTTTTTTTAATTACACAAATTTCAGATCAGTAATGCTACGCTGGTGACTTACTAGAAACCCGAGTTCACTGAACTCGAGTATTATTTAGAACTTGATTTTGTGGAATTCAATTACTAAAAAAGTGGTAGATTTGCTAAATATTTCCGAAATAGTACTAGTTTGTCATAAATTTTGCCAAAACATGATATTTGTCTATTTTCACCTCTCTCTCTCTCTCTCTCTCTCTCTCTCTCTCTCTCTCTCTCTCTCTCTCTCTCTCTCTCTCTCTCTCTATATATATATATATATATATGCATTATTCCAGAAGCAATAATATTCTGGATCAAGAAAACTTGGAATTACAAACCCTGGAAAACAACATCATTGGAGTGTTTGAACATTTTGGTCTAACAAGTTTCTTTGACTTGCAAAAGTGAGTTCTTACGGGAGATTAAAATAAAATAAAAAAGAAGAAAGAGTGCTCTATGTGAGACAGAGAGATAGAAAAGAACTCGACTGTATGAAAAGTAGAAAAAGAGGGGAAAAAAAAGAAAAAGAATAAGAAATGGTACTCAACTGCATTAAGCTTGAGTATCATAAAGAGATACTCAAATTCATTAATATCCAGTACTACATAATTTTTTTAAATTACACAAATTTCAGATCAGTAATGCTACGCTGGCGACTTACTAGGAACCTGAGTTCACTGAACTCGAGTATTATTTAGAACTTGATTTTGTGGAATTTAAGTACTAAAAAAGTGATAGATTGTTAAATATTTCCGAAATAGTACTAGTTTGTCATAAATTTTGCAAAAACATGATATTTGGCTATTTTCACCTCTCTCTCTCTCTCTCTCTCTCTCTCTCTCTCTCTCTCTCTCTCTCTCTCTCTCTCTCTCTCTCTCTCTCTCTCTCTCTCTCTCTCTCTCTCTCTCTCTCTATATATATATATATATATATATATATATATATATATATATGCATTTTTCCAGAAGCAATAATATTCTGGATCAAGAAAACTTGGAATTACAAACCCTGGAAAATGGTGTGTTTGAACATTTTGGTTTAACAAGTTTCTTTAACTTGCAAAAGTGAGTTCTTACGAGAGATTAAAATAAAATAAAAAAGAAGAAGAAAGAGTGCTCTATGTGAGACAGAGAGATAGAAAAGAAATCGACCATATGAAAAGTAAAAAGAGAATAGAAAAATAATAAAAAAAAGAAGAAATAATACTTCACGGTATTAAGCTTGAGTACCATAAAAAAATACTCAAATTCATTAATACAATTCCACTGCCTAAAAAAAGGTGTCATAGTTTGGAACATGTGTTTGATTTGATGCCCACCACACGATTTCCTACCCGCCTTTAATGTGTCAATCATTGCTGTCTCCTCCTTATCCTCACAGGCAATCCACCTCTCATCTTAAGTATTAGTGATAGCATGTAAGGCGGGTTCATCATCTTCTCTGGACTCGCACCACCACCATCAACAGCCATGATCTCAAACTCAAACATCAAAGCTGCCACCACAGACTTCATCTGAACATAAGCCATCTCTTTCCCCAAGCAAATCCTGGGCCCACAATGAAACACAGGGAACCTAAACTGATCAGACGGCTGAAAATCCCCATCATCATTTAGCCATCTCTCAGGCCTAAACTCCCTGCAATCCTTTCCCCAAATCTTCTCCATCCTCCCCATTGCATAAGCTGAGTAATCACAAAACCAGCCCTTTCCCACGTAGGTCCCATCAGGTAAAACATCATCATCCACCGCTAATCTTGACTCCATCGGTACAGGTGGGAACAACCTCATTGACTCGGTTATGGCTGCGTGTAGGTAATGGAGTTTCTTTAGCTCATCATAGCTGAGAATATTACCGCACTGTTTTCCCTGCACCATTGATGAGTTTGACAACAGCTCTTCGTATATTCGTTGCTCACATCGTGGATGGCCTGAGATCAACCAAAAGAACCATGTCAAGGCCGTCGAGGTTGATTCACTCCCAGCAAGTATGAAGCTTATGACTATATCTCTCAAGAACTTCCTGTTTTGTTCTTTGTCTTTAAAATCCTGTGTGTTCAAGCTCGAGGAGTACATGAATCTCGATAGCAAGTCTTGATTTCGAAGTGATTCTTCACTGCCCTCTTGTTGTTGTTCTTCTTCTTCTTTGGACCTAATGATTTCCATTGCGTAGTGGTTGATCACTTTTAGTGCTTCTCTGTATCTCTTTTCAGAGCCCATGTTGAGAAACCTCTTGATCTTCCATATTATAGGCAGTGGTGACAACATCCTTAAAGAGCTAATCTCCACGGCAACATTGAAAGCTTTAACAAAGTTAGAGCTTGGCGAGTTCTGATACATGTTGTTGGAGGCTAAACACGTGGGGTTTACACCAAAAGCAACGTGGCATATGTTGTCAAAACCGAACCTTTGCAACGCGTCTTGAAGATCAATGACTTTGTCTTCGTTGCTAGAAAGGTAAGGAATGAGGGAGTTCGAGATTTCGGAATTGACAGTGAAAGAAATGAAGTGTTTGAGTGATCTGGTGTTGAATTCATGGCTTGCAATCTTGCGTTGAAGAGTCCAGAGATGACCATCGACATTGAAAATACCATCACCAAGGAGTTCATTGAGGACGCTGTAGAAGCGAGAGCCTTTGATGTAGTTTGGGAAGTTTAGGTGGAGGAAGTGTTCGAGGTTTGTGGGGTTTGCGGTGCCGATTCCATGGGAGAGGTCAAGGAAGGAACGGACTCGGAGAGTAGAAGATGGGGTTTGGGAGAGCATTTCGGTGATCCAGTCATGGAATCTATGGCGGTTTCGAAGGAAGCCTAGGAGGTTTCCAATTATGGGGTATGATTGTGGACATGGGGTTTTGGAATGGGGATGAGAGTTTGAGAGGAAGTGGAAGATGATGAAGATGAAGATCGGTGGGATTAAGAGGTAGCTGAGAGGTAAGGTGGTGAAGAAGGGAATTAGAGAAGAAGTGTTGAGGTCCAACATGGATTCTTGTTGCGAGAAGGGCAAAGCCTCAATGAAGATTAATGTGGAGTTTATTTTTGGAGAAACAAGATTAATGTGGAGTTTTGTTAAAAGAATTAAGGCCTTTTAAAATATAGCCAAAAATGCTGTCACACGTACTATATTTTACGCATTCATGTGGTATTAGGATAGATAAGACTTTTCCGATTAATACTATGACTACCAATTATTTCATAACATTTATATATATATATATATATATATATATATATATATATATATATTTTTTTTTTTTTTTTTTCTGGAAAGAAAACTTTTATTAACAAAAAGAAACAACAACAACTCAGCCTAGGCAGCTTGCACCAAACTATTAGAATAGCACCAAGGTGAGATTAGCAAAACTATCAAAAGAGCCAAAAAAAGAACTATCAAGGGGCCACTTAGCTGTTTATCAAAAAAAGGGGGCCACTTAGCTAGAGTATGAGTAAACTAGTTGGGCTGAACCCCTTGTCAAAAGAGCCGAAAAAAGAACTATCAAGGGACCACTTACTTAGAGAATGAGCAGCATGATTAGCTTCTCTATATACCCAGCAGAAAGAAATACCATCAAAATCATACAAAATAAGCTTGATAGTATCAACAAATTTAACAAGTCTCCATGTTATTTTCTCCGACCTAGAAGTCTAGCACTAATGGCGTCTATACAAACTTTGGAGTCGCTTTCAATAATAAAAACACAAGTGGCTGGAAGTTGGGCAACTGCTATAATTATATATAAAAAATAAATAAATCAAGGCCATCTCCCATATAATTTATATATATAATTATAATAAATAAATAAAAAGACTTGCAGCACTATCATGTATGTCCTTGAGTGGTATATAATTTTTATTATTTTATTTTTTATCCTTGGCCCAAAATACTTTTGTATATTAAAAATAGCCCACTCTGTCTCACGCTTTCCTCGTGGTCCGGATCAATCTTGTTTGCTAAAGTCACTACTAGAAAATTCAAAATTGTCATACAAGTTTACAACCATCAATTAATTGCGATTATATAATGTATTATAAATATGGTTTAAAACACTAATATTACTATTTTCATGTGTGTTCTTTTTATTTTTTAGAAGAATTTTTCATGTGTGTTCTAATAAATATTACTGTTAACTAAAAAAAAAAAAATTTAACTCTCTCACAACTTAAAAACCTGTCCAATCGTCTTAAAATGAGATCAATAAAATAAAAAAATAATTATATAGTCAATGTATTTTTAAATGTTGATAATGCAATAAAATTTATCCTAAAAATATGGTATATTTATCCTAAAAATATTAATGTTATGTTTGGAACAATGGAAATGGAAAGAGAGGTGAGGAAAGTAGACTAAGGATCCGTTTGGATACTGTTTATTTTGCTGAAAATTATAAATAAATAAAAACACTGTAGCAAAATAATTTTTAAATGAGTGAATAGTACCGTGAGACCCATTTTTAATTTTTTTTCTAAATAAAGTACTTGTGGGTCATGTGAACGGTGCACAGGACCCACTGAACAGTGCATAGTGTCTCCTAAAACGCGTGCATAAAAAAAAAAAAACGCCCAGACGCAAGCGCAATCTAAATAGTAACCGAATTATTTCTTTATTAAATTTATTGACTTGGAGAAATCAAATCTTTTGATCTAACGTAATCAAATCTCTAAAATCTCTCCTATAAAATAAAATGGAGAGATGTTAAAGATTTGATTTCAACACCTAAGTCAACAAATTTATAAGGAAATATTTGATATAAAATATCCAAAATCAATGTCCTTAGAACATCCATTAACTTTTCCCTTTAAAATGTGCAATGCCTCCAATGAAGTAGACTCATATTCTTTCTTACTGTCTTCCCAAAAAAAAAAAAAAAACAGCTCATATCCAATTCCTAAATCAAAACACATAATAAAATAAAAATGTTAATGCAAAGCGAAATTACAGAATAACTAATTAAAATAGTATAATGTTTATAGTACATATGTGATGCACAAAAAGAAAATAAAAAATGTAAGGGTTAGGCTAAACGAACCATTGACATTATGGACAACAAGTAGTAGTAACTAGGAACCCAACAATGAACATGGCCATGACTGAAATGGTTCCCATTCTTTCGACTCTTCTTACAGAATTCCCTCAAAACTTCTTTCTTTCTCTTATTTGGCCGGAGAAGTTGACAAAGATGTATGTGTTTAGATTTTCGGGTGCATTATATAGTGTGAGTTTGAAATTTTGAAATTTTTTTTTTTTTATGACTATTGCTATAGGAATTTGCTATAAGTGCTTAATATTTTTAAATTTTGTGGTTTGATTTTCATGAAAGATTTTAAATAAGTTTAAATGTGCAAAATTATTGTTTAAAGTCTAAATATGAAATTTGATAATTATGATAATTGTTAATAAGCATTTATTATGATTGTGTTTATATATGAAATTATTTATTTTATTATTAAAAAATATGATGGGAAAAAATCCTAATATGTTGGTTTAAATATATAATATATAATTAAAAATCAATTAAAAATATCCATTTTTATGATAACATGTAAAATCGAGAGCATTTATATATATTTTATATTATTATTGATATCAGTTTCAAAAAACATGATTCTCAAAAAAAAAAGTTTCAAAAAACATATATATATATATATATATATATATATATATATATATATATATATATATATATATATATATATATATATATATATTTATTAATAAACAAGTTCAATAAAATATGAGCTTCTCTTTAATTTATTTGTATTTTGAATTAGAGATTTAATCTTATGATCCTTATTAATAGACATTATTATGATTATGTTTGTAATATTCTAATAGAGGGACCAAATATGGGAGATTTTATAGGAAAAATAAAGCTATCATAACAATTTCACAAAACCTCATTATTATTTGTCTATTACCTGGTTCACCTCACACATGGGACATTAATCAAAGTTGCAAATTGTGGGGTAGGGGGTGATATTGAGTAGGATAAGAATGAATCAATGAAAGCAAAGCAGAGCCTTAAATGGCAATTAAAATGGAAATTTGTTAGAAAAATATATCCTTTAGTTGTATTTCCGCTTTTACTCTATCTTTAAAAAAAAAAAAAATACATTGATAATTAAGGGGATTTGTATTTTTAATGTCTCTGTTGAAAACATCTCAAAGTATCAATTGAGTTATAATGCTCTTGGCATTTCCACTTGTTGCTTACCCTTGGTTGTTCTGAGGTATGGGGAAAGATTGGACTTTTTCAAACAATCAAGGGCATTTCATTTAGGAAGGGCGGGATACTCTCCAAACTCCAATTAACTCGAAAAAAGAAAAGAAAAAGAAAGTACTAAAAAATTAGGGGGATGGAAATGTACCTAACCCAAACAAGAATGACCTTGCTAGAAATTATTATAAAGTCTGATTGCATTATTTAAAAGTCCAATCTCCATCTCATCTATTCCAAAATGGTTGTAGGAGGAGATGGCCTTGGCCCTTCTTCAATATAAGCTCATTTTTATTAATATCTCTTATCCTTCTCTTTTTTTGACCAAATACTATCTCTTATCCTTATTCAGCTTTTTTTTTTTTTTTTTTTTTTTTTTTTTTTTTTTTTTTGCATAAATGGGACTTATATTAAATAAACAAAGGTCTTACAACAGAAATATTACAACAAAACTACAGTGCAAGGGACCACATCATTACACAAACAAACTTAGAAAAACACAAACTAACTAATAAGACACAAACCAACCAACACCAACAAGACTCTTTTGGATATATACCATTGTAAGTTTCTTTAAAAAAACCTTCTTCCCTCTCCTCGTGTGTGTATGTTAAAAATACTTAGTATTCTCAAAAAAAAAAAAAAAAAAAAAAAAAAAAAAAACTAACACCAACAAGAAGAGAGGACTAGCTGAACCAAACACAACACTACTGGATCCTTATTAACCGGGATGACTCCGGGATGAGACAAAACCCATGGAGTCCCAATATATACATTGCAACAAAAAGGTGGGGCATGTATCATACAACACTTCCCTTTCCGATTGAGAAGCACCCTCTTTGCCAGTAAGTCTGCACAACTATTGGCCTCTCTCCATATATGTTCAACGTGCACCTCCCAATCCCCGCTGAGGAGCCACCTGCAAGCCAAAACCAAGTTAGAAAATTCCATAGGATAGTCCTCATTAGTTTTCAACCATTTGTAAGCAAGAAGGGAATCTGTTTGGAGACAAACTCGGTAATAGCCATTGGTCCATGCTCGAACCAAAGCCTCTCTAATACCCCACAGTTCAGCCATAGTATTATTTGTGACTACCAGGTGCATGGCAAAACCCCACAACCATTCCCCATTTGCTAAGCGAGGCATGCCACCCACATCGGACTCGCTAGGGTTACCTAAAGAGCTACCATCTGTATTAAGAGTTATAAAAGGAAAAGGGACCGGGCTCTATCTAATGTAAATGAAGGAAGACAGTAGTGAGTGTCTTGGCAGAACTATACTGAGAAAGAAGAATTTTGTGGCATGAGATATAGCATTTTGTTTCCAAGGAAGATAGGGAATGAATTTCCCTGTAAAGATCAACAAATTTCGTCCCAACCATATTGCCCACATGGTAAAGGTGAAGATAATATAACAAGGAGTATAACATAAAGGGGAGGCTAGTTTGGAATTAATCTTGCACCAATCATGGAGTTCCAATATGAAAAAGTCAACAATAAGTGCCTAGGAAATGAGGACCAAATGCGACGGGCAAAGTGGCAATCCCTCAGAACATGAATTGGCGTTTCAATCTTGTTGCAACGAGGACACACTTGGTCTCTCATAGCAGCATGCGGGAAAAGGATCGATTTGGTAGGGGTGGGTGTGCGCACATTTTCAGATAAAATTTTTAATTTTTGGTGGTATTTTTAATTTCCAAATCCAAGACCATGTCACCAACGTCCTCCCTGTTGCCTCATTGGACTTAGACACAAGGTAATGGTATGCGGATTTAACTGAGCAATAGCCCGTGTGATGGTCCTAAACACGGTCATCAGTAAGAGTAGAGGAGTATCGGGAAGAGACAGTGATTAAGCATAAATAAATTGGGTTATGTATGATGGCAAAACTATACTAAGAGATGTGAAATCCCATTGGTGATTATTAGTGATCATGTCGGTCACCCTGTACCCATATTCATGAGGGAGAAGGGGGCCATGAATGAGGCCACGAATTGGTCCTGGTGGAAGCCAATGGTCTGTCCAAAAATTTATGCTATGGCCATTGCGTGTAATCCATTGCAAACCACCCTATAAGAGGTCCCTTCCCCACAATAAAGCCTTTTACGAGTGAGATCCCTTATGCGAATTGGTCCCCAAAAAATCAATTGTTCGGTAATGCTTCTGAGAAATAAACTTAGCTAATAGAGACTGTGGGTTTCTCCATAATCGCCACACCTGAATCATCAGGAAAGCATCATCGATAGTATTTGAATCCTTGATACCCAGTCCACCATAGGTCTTAGGTTTGGTGAGCGTGTCCCATTTAATAAGATGCACATGTCGTTGTGTTGGTGTATCACCCCATAGGAAATCTCTTATGGCCCTATCTATACTATTCGTGGTACCCTTAAGGAGGACAGTTGTTTGCATTTGATAGTATTTAAGGGGGGAAAGGACAGATTTAATCAGAGTAAGCCTACCTGCCTGTGAGAGAAGCTTAGATTGCCAGGCACGTATACAAGTGTGAATTTTATCTAGTAAGGGTTGCAAAGCCGGTGTCGATTTCCTCTTAGTAAGGAGAGGCATGCCTAAATATTTGCCAAGATCTTGGACAATAGGCATGTTTGTGAATGAGGAAATGCTACGCTGGGTGTCCAAAGGAGTGCTTCGTGAAAAGAATAGCTTAGATTTAGTAGCATTGTAGATCTGACCCGGCACCTCATAAAAGCTCAAAAATAGATTAAATAGGGTCGTACACTCCTAAAGATTTGCCTTGGCAAACAGGAAAATATCATCTACAAACAAGATATGATTAAACCCAATAGGGCGATGACCAACCCGAATAGGAGAAAGCCATTTAGTATGAAGTGCCTGGTCTAATGATAACGACAAATGGTTCAAGCAGAGGATGAAAAGATATGGAGATAATGAATCCCCTTGCCTAATGCCGCAGGATGGCCGAAAGGGTGCACTCACCTCTCCATTCCATAAAATAGAAACTTAGGAGGACGATATACAAGCCATAATTAACCTAATAATAGGAGTGGGGAAATGATAAAACTTCAAGGTATACTTAATGAAGGACCATTCCAATTTATCATACGCTTTCTCCTGGTCAATTTTGGCTGCCAAAAGATTAGTTTTCACATGCTGGTGGTGAATAAAGTGAAGAAGTTCTTTTGCAAGAATATAATTATCCATAGCTCTTCTACCCAAAAAAAACCCGATCAAGCTAGATGAATCATAGCCAGAAGAAAAGGTTTGAGCCTATTGACTAAAAGTTTAGCTAGTAGTTTGTACAACGTGTTACACAAGTTAATAGGCCTGAACTGAGTCACAGATTCAGGGTTAGGAACTTTTGGGATGAGCGCTAATTTTATTTGAGTTAAGTCCTTTGGAATACGTGCTGTGAGAAATAGTGTTTGTTATCCTTATTCAGCTTTAAACGAAGAAAAAAAAAACCCTACAAAATTCTTTTTTTTTAATAGGTAACATATTACATATCCACCATTCGTTCTTGTCCAAAGTCAGCCCTAGGCCTAGGTCACATAGGTTATGGCCTAGGCACTCAAATTGGAAGGGCAATAAGTAAATTTTTTTTTTTTTTTTTTTAATGTGAGTGTTAACTTTTTTTTCCTCTTATTTTAAGAAGGTCAAAAAAATTTGAGTAATGCTAAAAATACTACAAATTTTATTACATAGGTCTTACAAATTGTTGTATCACCAATTACAAAAAATGATATCAAATACTTGTACATTATCTTGTGGAAGTGCTACCAATCATATTAATTTTCACATCAATTTTTTTTTATTTTTGTAAAAAAATTATAGAAGCTTTAGCATTTTCCAAAAAATAAAAATAAAAATTAATAGAAATCCAACCAAATCATTTTTTTTTTTTTTTTGAGAAAGAACCAAATCATTGTTAAGTGAGTGAAAAATGCAAAAGTTGCTATAAATTTTACTATAAAAAATTTACAAATTAATGTGGTAAAATTATGATTATTGCCTGTTAAAAAATATAATAAATGAACGTTTGAATCAAATTTTTATAATTGATGACACGTTAGTTTGTATGGCTTACGTAGTAAAATTTCTCTTATCCTTCGCATCGCTCAAATGAATTAGTCATAATAAAAAGTAAAAACAATGGATTTAATTTAAAAAAAAATTATAGTATAATATATTAAATAAAATGATAGTTAATAAATTAAATATTATTTAAGTGATATTTAAATATAAAAAGACTCATTTCAAGTTTTTGTCTTCAGCCTCACATTGTATTGAACCAAACCTATTCCTTGTCTATACTTGTAAAAGAGTCTTTTTGGAGATCCATTTAAGTATCTGAATCTTACCAACTAACATATATAACATTTTTTTTTCTAATTAATTTTGTTAACGTGTGATTTGATGTAATCAAATCTCTAAATCTCTTTGTAAAGATAATGAGAGAGACGTTAGAAAATTGATTTCAATATATTAACAAAAGTTACAATTCTTTTATTAAAAAAATTGATATATGATAATTTTTTTTTATAATTCGATAATTACTATAAGGGAGATGAGATTTGAAACTTATGTCTTGTAAATACCAAGAGATGCCAACTAATTTAGCTACAAAGAACATTGGCAAAATAATTGCTATATTGATTTTTCATATCCATATGGATATTATATGGTTATCCCAATATAGTCAAGTTGTTAATTTTACTTATTATTTTGTGTAGTAAGTAGGGTTGTAAAAGAGTCAGGCTTTGTTGAGTATTAAATATTCAAGTTTGACTCCACCTCAAAAGTAAACTATTCAAGCTCAGCTCGAGCTCAAACCAAACTTGCAAACAATTTTCGAACTCAAACTCATCAAAAAATCCAAAAGCTTGAACTTGAGCTCAATATCAAGCTCATGAGTTTGAGACCCATCACAAGTATATTAGCAAATCCATTTGGTTTGGGCGGGTGGTCTAAACACCCAATTAATTAAAGTTTTAGTAAGATATGTGTATTTTTCAAACTCATATAGAGCTTCTTACTAAGCCCATAAACAAACCTAGGTTTTGCTTCTTCTTTTTTATCGAACCCTATTGTTCATGAGCCTATTCATGAACATATATATATATATATATATATATATATATATATATATTTTAGGCTCAACCTGTTATTGAACAAGCCTAAAATTAAACCTCAAGCTTGACTTATATATAAACAAACAAACTTTTTATCTAGTAAAACAACTTAGTTGATTATAGCCCAGCAGTAAGTAATTCAAATATTATATAGCTCTCCCAATATTCAAATGATTAATTTTTCTTCTTCTTTTGTGTAATAAGAAAATTGTAAGTGGCATTCATTGTAGTCGTAAAAAGATTAACAAACAACAAATATGTTCTAGACATGCTGCGCCGGTTTTGAGCCGTCGTAATAGGATTTCCTATACTAGCATTTTCAAAAAGCGCTGGTATAGGCTTATCTATTACGGCGGTCTGTAAAAACGTTGGGACATGACGATTTTTTTGTAGTGGAAGAAGCGTAAAATGAAGCTCCTTGCATTATTACATTATAATAACAATATATAAAATGACATAAATTTATAGTGAAAAATGTTACGTCTACAATATTTTCACAATAATTTTATTATAAATTATAAATAATAAGTTGTTATTGCCGGTTAATGGTGGACAAAAAAGTAATTTCAATAGTGAGTTTAGATTATAACAAATAACAATTTTTCACATAAGATTTATTGTAAAATATTATGGATGTAACTTTACTCATTCACAATAGCCATATTCTTGTTCTAAAAATTACTCAATATTGATCATATATTCGAATCAAGGTAAGCAAGTGAGGGAGGAAACAGCAAGGGGGAATCGGGCACTAGAGGCATATTCGAAGGAGATAACAGCACCATTAGCAAGGGGATTTCCATTGTTAACAAGGCAGTCATTACTGCCAAGTTTCCTGAATATCATAGGGTTAATCAGTAGCTCAGATGCAAAAGAATCACAGCTGAGATGGATTTGGGCAATGCTACAATCCCTGGGGCACTCATTTATTATTTGCACACTAAAAATTGGAGTTCCGCTAGGTAGGTTGCCAGTGGTGCCTTGTATGACCTGAATGTAATCTTTTAAACAATCTCCTGAATCTCCTCCTCCTGCAAATGAAAATTTTAGGTGATTAAAATTCACCCGTTCTTGATAAATTTTTTTTTTTTTTTTTTCAAATAAGTGGTTGTTTCTCACTATATAACATAAACATATTTTATATAGTGAGAAACAACCACTTATTATTAAAATAAACTATTCATCAAAAAAATATTATTATAATCAACTATCATAATAAAATAAAACTATCATAATTATCAAATTCATATTTAATAAGTATTTCATAGACAAACACAATAAAAAATAAATATATATTTTTAATAACTATTATAATTTTCCTTTAAAAAAAACCCTAAAACTATTATAATTTTCAGATTTCATATTTATATATGCAAAATAAAATAGACAAAAAAAACTTTTTTTTAGAGAAAAATATAAATAATATTTTATTAAACTTTATCGTGAGAGAGAGAGAGAGAGAGAGAGAGAGAGAGAGGGAGAGAGGCTGCAAACTAGTGTGTAGAAGGGTCAAGCTAAACAAACCATTGACATTATGGACAGCAAGTGCCAGTAACCCGACAATGAACATGGTCATGACCGACGCTGTGTGAGTGTGACCAGAAGAGATGGTTCTCATTCTTTCGACTCTCTGCTTTTTCTTTCTTTATTTCTTTGTTGTGTTGTATAAGCTAAAGATGTTTGTGTTTAATTATGTTTTTGGGTGCATTATATACTGCGAGATTGAAATTTCAAAGCATTCCTTTTATAAGAATGCAAATCTTATCTCACTTTTTATGCTCTCCTCTATATTCTACTATTAATTAATTTCAACTTGCCATTCTTATAAAATAACGGAAGTTTAAAATGAAAAATAATAATAACAATAACAATAACAATAAGAATAACAATAAGAATAACTAGTCGCTAACCCGTGCGATGCACGGGATAGTTTTTAAAAAAACATATATATTTACTTTGCTTAGAGAAATAATCACTTGAAACAAATAAGAATTCACCTCTACTTACTATGGCTCAAAACATAAAGTATAATTTTATTTGAAATGTAATCAAACATTAAAGGAAACTAAACAGTTGTATATCAATTATTGCAAAAAGGGGGAGATCTGGACCGAGTGCGTTATTCTCACGAGCAAATTTGATTAACTTCCTTAAACAAATATGAAGTGTGCAAAGAGATGATTTAACAGAGGAATATACACACAGACTATCTACTTCAAGGAGGAGTCGGTTTACTTTAATAAATGATTCTCTCTCTCTAAATGAATGCTTAGGCAAATATTCCATTTAATATTTTTTGTTTATTCATCTTTTGACTTATTTAAAAAATATATTCCTTATACTTTGTAATCTAGCATAGTAGATGACACTCATATTCTACATGAGCACAATATAAAGGAATAACAAACTTTAGGGATAATAATTTAATGATTTAACTATTTTTAGAGATAATTTTATAACTAAATCCATACAAATAAGTTATAAACACTCCCTCTCTCGAAAACTTTAAAAACTACTATTCAAGCATAAGTAAATAAAGATACAACTACCAAAATAGCTTTCACATAAATATTTTGAAATTCCCAAGGTCTTTATACACAAAGGCAAAACAAATCTCTAGTGTACAACTCCTAATCTCCACTTGAAAATATTATCTGCAAAATAAGAGAATTCATACCTAAAAAATAATTCATTTAGAAGGAAATAAAAAAAATCAATATAAATTTTCTACTGTTAATGGAGGCTTGCAATTAGTATGCACTTCCCTCCCTTTACCACTCATTTGAAACAATGAGAAGAATACTTTACATAAATCCATGAACTACTTATACTTAGGAGATAAAGCAATTATGAAAGATACCATTTATTTCAACCAAAAAAAGTCAAAGAAAAAAAGAATAATCATAATGAATCAAAAAAGAAAGCAATATGGATGGCTTAGGGATGATGATCCAATAGGTTTTGAAAATATTGAACATCAATGCAAGAACTTATTTGTGACTTTCATTAAACATTACATTTATCATGAATTCTATCCAACACATGCTAGAAACTTTTAATTCAAAAACTTTTCACAACTAAAGAAAATCAAATATGACTACAAACGATGTGAAAAAAAATTTAAAACTTTATTAGCAAAATATATTAAAAAACAAACATAGACCAAATACAATAGAAACTGATAAGGAACTTCATTAGCACAACTTTCCAATCAAAGAAAGACTTTATTTGATTGGTCTAGGTGTTGGGGCTTCTTAGATTGTTCTACTATCTTGGAGTTTATTTCTTCTCTTAGTATTGCATTTTAAGTTTTTCCTTGTTGTTTGATACTGATTGTTTGCTTGTTGCATTTCTTTGTGTTCATCATCATGAACACCTTGTATTTGCTTACTTTAGTTTATAGTTTCTTTAATAATACTCTTATTACCTATCAAAAAAAGAAATGCATATCATTAGTTAATATAAAGACATAATACATAAGCTAAGACATTAAAAAATCTTATTAGATTAATATGAAATTGAAGTATTCTAAACATAATATACAAAGTTTGAGAAAAATGATTTGGCAATTTTTCTATTATTTGAATCTTAAAATTTTCTCCTATCTTAAAGCCAAAAAACAGTTCCAATTATAGATAACAAACTGAAAAATGTATACAAAAACTCCCCACGAAGCTAGGAGAGAAAGAGGTCCCTAGGAATACAAAGCCTATGCAAAAGGAAAAACAGACATAAACAAAAGGAGAGCCCCATGAAACATTTTGGATTTCTATTGGGCCAACATGAGCCATTGGGGCTCCTCCAGAAAGCCAATTGCACCCTTAACTATTCTTTTCGGCTCGAACTAAACTCTCTCAAAATAATACTTGTTACGGTTTCTTTTTGCTCAAATTATCTCTGGTAGGTAGGATATTGGAGCGAGCTCTCCAAACAAAGTTACACACTTTAATTTGGTGGCACATTAAGGGCCCATAATTTCCTCCATAGTAACAAATCTCCTCTAGCAGAAGAATGTTACTTGTTCCTCGACTGCCGCAAGCGAAGTGCAACCTGGTATGCAGATTTTATAGAGAAACTTTGTGACCGATTCTCCTTCCATACCCACTGATCCCGAGAGTAGGTATTGTTCAAAGGAATGGCAAGTATCACCACACAGGTCAAACAGTGAAAAAAAATTTCCACGATCCCATTGTTTAGTCGACTCATCAATAAGTTCATTTACCTGCATAGAAGGAATCTGTTCCCCAATCAAATCAAGCCCTATCGTCCCTCACTCTCCACTTTGACCCAGCCCGAATAATCTCTCTTGTTGCCAGTAAGTTGCGCCACACGAATGAGGGATATGATATCACATTAAGGAATCATGGATGAAAAGAAAAGATACCGAGTGTTAGATTAATTTGAAGATAACTATTATAAAAAATAAAAATAAAAACAAAAAACAAAAGAGTAAGCAATGAAGTTGGATAGAGAAAATTAAACATCTTAGACTTCTAAAGTGATCAAGCAGAGGAGGCATCCAATTCATATTCATTTGTAGGCCCAAAATGTCCTAACTACAAATGAAGCAAGGTGAAGGTGACTGTTGCTACCATTTTAAAATAAAAAAGGTAATAATTTCAGTTGCTCAAGTCTTTGCAAACAGTTAAAAGTTATTGTTCTTGAGAGAGGGCCATAGATCATATTAGTTTTATGCTGATTTTAAAAGGGGAAGATGAAAGAAAAAAAATCAGAAAAATTCAAAGAAAAGACAAAAGAAAAGAACCAATTTATCTTAATTAGATACCGATCCAACCACAATTCTTCCAGCATATAGTCTAAGTGCATAAGTATAGAGAATCAGGACATTTTGGAAGTAGTTTAACATAGAAACAACTTTGAAATAGAAGATAATTTCAAGTTAAAAGACATAATGCTATGATGTTAACTGTTTCATTTGGTCATTACTGGCTGGGTTTTTTTTTTTATAAGTCATTACTGGCTGGGTTAACAGCATTTACTGTAGCATTTTGTGCTACATTAGGGCCAAGGCTAGTCCAATAATTTTCTTAACAGATTTGTGAAGGACATAATAGCTTACACTCATGATTCTTGTATTTGAATTCAGTCAGCTGTTCAACTCAAAGTTTTGTTGATTTGGGTAAAAGTAACTTAGAGTAATTAATAATATGTACAATTCCCCTACTACATAGCTAATTTGTCTTTAGTTGCGCATGCTTAAATATCTAAAGCATTTAAAGAATGCAGATGTCAGTGGTACTGAACTCTTAACTTCCAAGAATTTGTTCACAAATGATGGAAATATTATACCTGAGCACTTATTATCTCTAACTAATGAATAAATCATTATGAAAATTGTAATTCTCATGCTCTCATGCCTATAGTGGTTCTTTTTTAAGAGAACCATCTATAGCTCACAACATCAATGGAATAAGAATAACAAATTCTAAAAAAATATAAATTATGCAGTAAACAAAGAAGGCACCAGATTACCAATCAAAGTGAGTATTGGCTTTGCAATGCCCCCTCTTCCCTTTGCCCTGCCAACGATCTCTTCTTTTTTTCTTCTTTTTTATATCAATTAACACATGTCAGAACAAAAAAAAAAAAACAACAACAACAAAATTGAACTTTATGTGATATCCAGAACATTAATAGTGAAACTAAAACAAATCCAAATATTTTATTAATAGTGAAACTAAAACAAACCCAAATATTTAATTAGACTATAAAAAGGGGGAAACTCAATACAGATCAAACCAAAAAAAAAAAAATCCATCTTTGTTTCTCATAAAAGACCTTAAAACACAGCAATTTTTTCCAACATACTCAAATATGTCTTTACCTGCACATCACAGGGTCCAATTGTATCCTTATGGCCTGTAACATGTATGTGATAGTCAAAAAACTCTCAAAACAAAAATAAAATCGCCACAAAATGCAAAATAGCAGTAGCCCCAACAAACCGAAAGATTATATTACCCATTAATAAATTATAGAAAGGGAAAACCAATGTAAGATAAATACAACAAAAAAATACCATACCAGAATTTTAATGATTCTTCAAACCAAAACAAACCCAGAATCAAAACCAAATTAAAGAATCCCAGAAAAATAAAAATCCAATAAAAATTGCATTAAAAAAAAAAATTCAATACCAGAATTTTAATGATTCTTCTTTGGTATAACTCTGAATACAAAGGAAGAAGAAGACGTAAAAACTCTGCAAAAAACAAAAAATCAATTAAGAGGAAAAGAACCACACCACAAAGCAACGATCAGGTTTTTTGAAGGACGGCTTAGAGGCCACTTTCGCCTTCAACGGTAGCGATGTCAACAACCCCGGTTTAGATTAAGCCCGCTTCTTTATTGTTGTTGGATTCAGAGAAGAAAGGCGAGAGATAAAGACCGATGGTGGTTCTGGGTTGTGGAGAGAAAATTGATAGTGAAGATGGGCAAAGAATCGGGTTTAGATTCAGAGAAAGGTGAGAGATAAAGACTGATGGTGGTTCTGCCTTGTGAAGAGAAAATTGACAGTGAAGATGGGCAAAGAAACGGGTTTGAGAGAGGAGAAGTTTTTTTTTTTTTTTGTATTAGGGTTTTATGTATTATTGGGTTTTAGTGAAAAAAAATAAAAACTGATTTTTTTTTTTTTAAATAATGCTGACGTGGAAAATTGTGGTACCAGCAAAAGCTTCGGTTTTATATATATATATAGATAAACAATAAGAATAATAAACAATAACCTTGGCTTACCATAATTAGTGGATGGAGCATAATGATATATTTATTGTTAAAAAATAAGAATATAAAAAAGAAGTATATTCCTTTTGTGGCTGTTGCTTTATAAATTTGCTATAATTGCTTAATATTTAAATTGAGTCACCTCCTCTGCATGCTTTGTACTTGGACTCCATGTCCCTGAATGAATGAATGAATACTTGCATCGGTTTCAAAAAAAAATGTGTCCGAATTTGGTAAGGATGAGTGTAAAACTCATGTTTTACATCATTCAATAAGTGATTGACACATTAGCATTTTACTTAAAATTCAATATATTATGTCATACTTAATAACATCTCAATAAACTTCCAATTTGGTTGGATTTATATATGGGTATTAGAATTTTTTTAATTTTTAATATAAAATAGAAATTCTACTATAGTCTAATAAGTGTATGTGTGTGTGAAACTCTTTTCTAGAAACTTGAACTCCGGCTCTTACCCCCTACATCCTACAGGTACTAATACTTGTATAATGACCATCGCGCCAAAAGTGTGCGGTGGAAACTCATTTCTTATCCATGAAACAATAAATTTAAAAGAGATTGAATTTTATAAAGATGTAGTGTAAAACCCAAGTTTTATCCTTCCAATCTCAACATGTCACATCATTATATTACATATTGAAGAACATGTACAACAACACATTACCTAAAAAGGTGTTTGGGAAGATGGACAAAACTTGGTGTACATTTGAATGTTACTTTTGCTAATTATTTATTGAGTCCGAACTCAGTAAGGATAGGGTATAAAACTTATGTTTTACATCATCTAATAAGAGATAGACACATCAGTTTTTCACTTAAAACTTAATAAATCAGATTCTACTACACATAGTAACATCTCAATAAACTCACAATTAAAGTTGGATTTTCAAATGGGTATTAGAATTGATTGAGTGCGGTTATGCCTATTCTTTAAATGAGATTAAATTCTATAAGGATGTAATGTAAAACCCAAGTTTTACCCTTCCAATCACAACATGCCATATCATCATATTACATATTAAAAAATAGGTACAACAACACATTACTAGAAAATGTGTTTGGGGAGATAGAAAAAACTTGGCATACATTTGGATGTTACTTTTGCTTATTATTTATTGAGTTTGAATTTGGTAAGAATATGGTGTAAAACCCATGTTTTACATCATCCAATAAGAGATGAACACATCAGTTTTTCACTTAAAACTCAATAGATTAGATCCTACCACACATAATAACATCTTAATAAACTCACAATTAAAGTTGGATTTTCAAGATTAGAATTGATCAAGTGCGGTTGTATCTATTCTTTAATATGTAATATGATTATATAGCATGTTTGAATTGGATGGGTAAAACTTGAGTTTTACATTACATCCGTATAGAATTTAATTTCTTTTAATAAAAACATTTACGTTCAAATTCACATTCTCATTTTTTTTTTTTTTTTTTAAGTCGGTTGATGCTAAGAGCATTATAGCTAGATCAGCACATTTTGTATTTTTGATGAATACGCAGTGAAAATGAGTTTTACACTATATCCTTACAGAATTTAATCTCTATAATAAATGAACATTTGAATCAATTTTTTATGATTGGTAACACGTTAGTTTGTATGGATTACATAGTAAAATTTGTCATATTCCTAACATCACTCAAGTGAATTAGTCATAATAAAAAGTAAAAATAATGGATTTTAATTTTTTTTTAAAGTATAATATAATATATTAAATAACTTGATAATTAATAAACTAAATATTTTTTTTAAGTGATATTTAAATATATAAAAAAGACCCATTTTAAGTTTTTGCCTTAAGCCTCACATTGTATTGAGCCGGCCATGTTCTTGTATATACTTGGAAAAGAGTCTTTTCGGAGATCCATTTAAGTATCTGAATCTTACCAACTAACATACCAGATTTTTTTTTTTTTAAATTAATTTTGCAGTTAACGTGTGATTTGATGTAATCAAATCTCTAAAATCTCTTTATAAAGATAATGAGAGAGATATTAGAAAATCGATTTCAACATCTTAATAGTTACAAAATTAATTTTTAAAAATTGATATATAATATTTTTTTATAATTCAATAGTTACTATAAGGGAAAGAAGATTTGAATCTTGGATGTCTTGTAAACACTTGAAGGTGCCAACTAGTTGAGTTACAAAACACTTTGACAACAACAAAAAAAAAAATTTAATATATTGATTTCTCATATCCATACGGATATTATATGGTTATCCCAACATAGTCAAATTGTTAATTTTACTTATTCTTTTGTGTAGTAAGTAGGGTAGTAAACAAGTCTGGCTTTATTGAGTTTTAAATATTTAAGTTCGACTTGACATCAAAAGTAAATTGTTCAAGCTCAACTCGAGCTCAAACCAAGCCTGCAAACAATCTTCAAACTCAAACTCATCAAAAAGTCCAAAAGCTTGAACTCGAGCTCAATATCAAGTTCATAAGCTTAAGACCCAACACAAGTATATTATCAAGTTCATTTGGTTTGAACAGATGGTCTAAACTCCCAATTAATTAAAGTCTTAGTAATATATGTGTATTTTTTAAGCTCATATCGAGCTTATTGCCAAGCCCATAAACAAACCTAGGTTTTGCTTCTTCCTTTTTATCGAAACCTATTGTTCATGGGCCTACTCATGAACATCTTTTTTTTTTTTTTTTTTTTTGCTTAGGCTTGACCCGTTATTAAATAAGCCTAAAATTAAAGTTCAAGCTTGACTTGTATATAAAAATTAGTAAGTGATTCGGATATTATATGGCTCTCCCAATAGTCAAACAATTAATTTTTCTTCTTCTTTTGTGTGATAAGAAAATCGTAAGTGCCATTATTGTAGTAGTAAAAAGATTAACGGACAACAAATAAGTTCTAGACATGCTGCAATGTTGCAAAAAGCATAATATGAAGTTCCTTGTCATTTTGTATATTGTCATTATAATGCAATGTTTCAAGAAGCATAATTTGAAGCTCCTTGCATTATTACATTATAATGATAATATACAAAATGACATAAATTCATAGTGAAAAATATTAATTTTACAACATTTTCACAATAATTTTATAACAAATTATTGGTAACAAGTTGTTATTGCTTGTTAATGGTGGGTAGAAAAGTAAATTTAGTGATAAACTTAAATTAGAACCAATAATAACTTTTCACATAAGATTTATTGTGAAAATATTATGAACTTAATTTTACTCATTCATAGTAGTCATATTCTTATTCAATATTGATCATATAATCATATCAAGGTGAGCAGGTAAGGGAGGAAACAGCAAGGGGGAATTTGGCATTAGAGGCATATTTGAAGGAGATAGCAGCACCATTAGCAAGGGGTTTTCCATTGTTAACAAGGCAGTCATTAATGCCAAGTTTCCTGAATATCATAGGGTTAATCAGTAGCTCAGATGCAAAAGAATCACAGCTGAGATGGATTTGGGCAATGCTGCAATCCCTGGGGCACTCATTTGTTATTTGCACACTATAAATTGGAGTTCCACTAGGTAGGTTGCCAGTGGTGCCTTGTGTGACCTGAATGTAATTTTTTAAACAATCTCCTCCTGCAAATGAAAATTTTTAGGTGATTAAAATTCACAATTTCTTGATGAATTTAAAATCTTTGAAATAAGTAGTTGTTTCTCACAATATAACATAGCTCAATACTATGATTTTAGGTTTCCAAGGCTTTATCTCCTGCCTTTTAACATCTCTTACTTATTTCTTATTTCTGTTTTCACTATTTTTCATATAATTTATCAAGACACTTAAAAATAGTTTTTTTTTTTTTTTTTTTTTTCGAGACAATAGAATTGTGACTCTAAATGTATCTGTTACTTGGAATAAAAATGATTCCAAATAATCCTATTTGGGTTAAACATCGTGCGATGTATATTGAAACCATTCTATGACATCATTTAATTACCTTGAATATGAAGCTTTTGATTTGGGAGGCTGGTACGGGGCCCTATTCCCATTGAAGTTGACTTATATTCAGTTCCTGAATAAATCAAAAACACAAGATAAAATAAAATTTTAATGCAAATCAAAATTACAGGATAATTATATTTAAAATAAAATGAATAAGTTGAAGTGGACTCATATTGAGTTTAAATTTTATTCTATTTCTATATTTAAATTCCTAATTAGAATCTTCTCATATCATATTTTCTTCAAATAATAAAATAAATATTTTCATATATAAATACGATCATAATAAATAACTATTAATAATTAAATTCTTTAAAATAATATTAATAATTACATAATTATATATTTAATAGTTCCAATTAAAAGCGTTCCAATAAAAATAAATAGTTATTAAATAGCTAGCTATCATAATTATGAAATTCATATTTAATATTTCATGCACAAACACACAATCAAAATAAATATATATTAAAAAAAAAATAAACAAAAAACTATCATAATTTCAAATTTCAAATTTTATACAAAATATAAGAGACCAAAAAAAAAAAAAACGCCTTTTTTTAGAGAAAAATATAAAATTATATTTGCTAAACAAACCTTTGACATTATGGACAGCAAGTACTAGTAACCCGGCAATGAACATGGTCATGACTGACGCCATGTAACCACAGGAAATGGTTCTCATTATTTGGACTCTTCTAACAAAACTTCTTTAAACTGCTTTCTCTTTTTTTCTTTGTTGGGCTGGATAAGCTAATAAAGATGTTTGTGTTTCTGTTTTTGAGTGTATTATATACTGTTGAGTTTGAAATTTGAAAGCATTGTTGTTATGAGAATACCCATTTGGTTAGAAATTTTTAGTATTGTTGTTTAAAGTGTTATGGAAATATATGTAGGCTAAAAAGTGTTGTGTTGTTTAAATTCCGAAAACTATTGTTTAAACACCCCTACCAAACACCCAAATCTTTAAGTTTTATTCCTTTTTTTCCCCGTTTATACTCCACCAATTAAAAATTGTCATTTTTTTAATACTTTTTTATTATAAAATAACCAAAATTTAAAATGAAAGAAATAAAATAAACTAGGGTAAATTGCAAAGTACACCCCTAATGTTTGGAGTTGCTTGGATTTTACACCCTGAAGTTTGAAAAATTGGATTTTACACCCTAAAGTTTACTTCCGTTAGCAAAATCAGCCCCTCCGTTAGTGGGTTGCTGACATGTCTGTTAAGTGTCACATAAACTAATGAAGAGTACTAGTTGATTCAATTAAAATATGACATATGGATATAATAAATCCACATCAGGTAAATAACTTAAAATTTTTAAATAAATAAAATAAAAATTTGTTAAAAATAATTAAATAAAATAATTAATTTCCTTGGCAACTATCGTGTTGGGTTTCTCATAGGAATTATTCACTTTCTTAATGTCTTCTTCCCTTCCATTAAACTTAAGCCTTTGCTGGTAGCTAGAGAAAATATTAGAAAATGTTTATTCAGATTTTATGAACATCAAATACTTCTCACACAGCAATAATTAAACCAACAAAATATCAATGAACCACAAACTGATGTGTTCATCAGAGACAGAGGGAGAGAGTGAAGAGGAGATTAAGCCAACGGCGGAGCAGATCGAGTGTTGGTGGCCAAGCTTCATGCAGCCAAAGCTCAGCTGCCGCCAACGACCACTGCGAGCCACAGAAGGTTGGCTCTCTCTCTCTATTCTCGCAGGTTTCTCTCTCCTAAGCCCGATTCTCTCTCAAGCTTAGCCATGCCGGAACCTCACGAGTACGGCCACCATACACGGCAGCACAAGTCAATGGGGTCTCCACCACTAATGGCCGCCGATCTCTCTCTCTTTTTGTTTTATCCTTTGGTTGATTTGGTGATTAGGTTATGAAAGCTTGAGAATTTCATTTGGGTTTGGGAAATGAGGGCTTATAGATCTGTGGGTTTTGATATGTGCCCTGTTGAAATTGTTAATGTGTTTTAGAATGGGTTTTTAATTTGAGTTGTAATTTTTTTTGTGTTTGTTTGAATAGAAAATCTTGATTTCTTGAGAAATTTTGAATGCCCAAAATATTGTGTTGGGTTTCTTGGGAAAATTTTCTGTTTGGTTACCCAGAAAATGCTGGGAATTTTTTTTTTCCTGTTTGTTTATGACTGGATTCATTTGGATTTTTGCATTGTGTTGTCATTTCCAGTGTTCCTTTGGAAAGAGATTCTTGATTTTCTTGGGAAAATTTTGAATAACCTGCAAATCAGAAATGCTATAAAAAAATATAGATTTATTTTAATTTTAGTTAAAGACATTAAATAGTTAATAACACATGTCACTATTTAATTGGTCCCACTAGCAAATGTTACAATACAATGTGGCACTTAACGGACACATCAGCAAACCACTAACGGAGGGTCTGATTTTGCTAATGGAAGTAAACTTCAGGGTGTAAAATCTAGTTTTTCAAACTTCAGGGTGTAAAATCCAAGCAACCCTAAACGTTACGGGTGTATTTTGCAATTTACCCAATAAACTAAATCAAACACTCGACAATTTTATTTATTTATTTATACAAGATAGAAATTCTACTCTAGCATAATCTAAGTGTATATGTGTGTGAAACTCTTTCCTGGAAACTTGAATCCCAGCTCTTGCTCCCCATACTCCATAAGCACTTATACTTGTGGGGTGATTACTACACCAAAGGTGTGCAGTGATACACTTGACAATTTTTTTTTTTTTTTAGAGAGTTTCAACCTATGACGTCCGCTCCTGATAATAGCTTTTTATCATCAGACTAAGACATCAATCAGTTTTTAGTGTAGGCAAGGTTTGAACCCCAGATCTCTTATACAACTATCAAAGACTTTACCAGTTAAGCTAACTGGAACCCACAATACACTTGACAATTGACATACCATAATTATTGTGGAGTATAATGTGAAATATAAAAATTGGGACTTAGAAGTATATCCCTTAATCTTGCTATGAAATAAAAAAGCAGGTTTCTTTCTTAAAAAAAAAGAAAAAAAGAAATATATTCCTTAATCTGGGAAAAAAAATAGAAGTATATTCCTTTTATGGCTATTGCTTTATGAATTTGCTATAATTGCTTAGTATTTAAATTTATGGCTTGATAGTTAAGAAATGAGTTAAATTTTATAAAATATAACTCATTTCTTAACTATCAAACCAGAAATTATTAATAACTATTTATTATGTTTGTATTTATATATGAAACTATTTATTTAAAATGTGATGATTATTAATAACTATTTATTGGGTTTGTATTTATATATGAAACTCCATAAGTATAAATGCTTGTGGGGTATAGGGGCAAGGGTCAGGGTTCAACCATTCGGTAATGTTGTTTTAGTAACATTGTTTGTATTTTTTGAAAATACGTGTGGGTGAAAAAGTGTGTAGAAATACGTGTAATGTTGTTTAAACACTGAAAAATGTTGTTTAAAATACACTACCAAACAGCCTCAAGTTTTTAAGAATGAGCTTCACACACATATTCACTTAGATTAGGTTAGAGTAGAATTTCTATAGGTTCAAGTTACACCTGATGTAACTTTAAGCAATATTGCAATATTCAATAACTTGTTATTGAATGCATATTTTAAAAATTCAACCGTTGAATTACATGTTCTATATGTTCTTAACATGTATACCAATTTTCATGTCAATCGGATGTAATTTATCATTTGATCTATAAATTCATATTTTATGCATCATTTTAAATTACAAAAATTTGAATTTAAACAATTGATTGATGACATGGCTATTGATTTTTAATCATTTTTAAATTTTGTAAGCACAGAGAATATACGAAGATAATGTAATCCAGCGGTGGATTTATCAAAATTCACATCTAATTAAAAAATTTTTGCTAGTGTAATATTACTTAAAGTTACACTTGGTATAACTCTTATAAAATTACACATTTTTTACATCATAAATGTCTAAAAGATTTGACAGTTGAAAAAATATCATTAAATGACATTACTTTTCCCCTGATTACCTAATTAATACTTAAAAAAAATTCCCCCCTCCTTAATTATTGCATTCCACTTAATTAAAAGGCACCCCACCACTTTTAAGAACCTGCAAAACATATACTCATCCACTAAAGAGCACCTTGCCATAACCAAAGCGGGAGTTTTGGCAAAGAAACAATTGCATGGTACACCATAAATTTGTTAGGTTGGCTCTGTTTGCAAATCAAGCATTTTAGAGTTGCTTTTTTTTTTCCTACCAAACTTAATTACAGTATATCTATAAGAGTTTCTAAAGAGTTTTAGTTTAGAAAGAATCCAAAGAAAAAAAAAAAGTTAAGTTAAATCTTAATTTATTTTTAATGATTCCTCCCATATGTAATCAATAATCATATAGGGCAAGTGGCATCCCAAAGTCTATGGGAGAATACTTGTAGTATTCTTTTTTAGACACCCATTAGAGGAAGCTCAAAATGCCATGGATAAGTTTCAGATAATCCAAAATGTCATGAATAAGTTTTAGATAATCCAATGGCACATAGCAAAAAAGACCAACATACAATGAGGGAAATGATTAGCACAGTAAGCCTTTTGTACTCCTACTAAATAGATATGGACAGGAGAAATCCAACCCATCATATGTGATTTATAGCAACCTCTTCTAGTTTGCTCAATAAAATTTCTATAGATCACTTAAAAAATTGAAAGTTTGAGATAAAATTTTGGCCTTTAATTATTATATAAAAAAAAATGATAGAGTGCCTTTAATTATTATATAAAATTTCTACCGCTTTCCCTTGGTGCAGTGGTTACTCTACAAGTATAAATGCTTGTGAGGTGTAAGGGGCAAGGGCCAGGGTTCAAGTCTCTAGGAGGGAGCTTCACACACATATACACTTAGATTAGACTAGAGTAGAAATTCTATCTTGTATAAAAAAAATTTATTTTTTATTTTTAATTCAAGATAGAAATTTTACTCTAGATTAGTCTAAGTGTATATGTGTGTACTCCCTCTTGAAGACTTAAATTTCGGTCATTTCCCCTTTCACACCCCAAAAGCACTTATACTTGTGGAGTGACCATTGCATTAAGGGTGTGCGGTGATGAGAAAAAAATGTTATTAATTAGGTAAATTAGATTGAAAAGCAATAAATGTTTAATTTTTTTTTGTTTTTAAATAAGGAGAGAGAGAGAGAGAGAGAGAGAGAGAGAGAGAGAGAGAGAATTCTGGTATTAATTAGGTTTTTTTTTAGAAGAATAGTATTAATTAGGTAATCAAGGGAAAAGTAAAATATGATGTTCTCTTTATCTTATTTGTGTTTTAAATATGAGATTTCTTTTTAAGGAAAAATATGGGATTTAATATTGTGATCATTATACTACTGCACACTCTTGGTGCAATGGTCACTCCATAAGTATAAGTGCTTGTAAAGTATGGGAGGCAAGAGCCGGGATTCAAGTCTCCAAGAGGGAGCTTCACACATATATACACTTAGATTAGACTATAGAGAATTTCTATCTTGTATAAATATATATATATATATATATTGTGATCATTATTATTAATAGGATTATCGTGTTTGTACGTAGAACTATATATTATATCATTTAAAGAAAATACTTTAAATATGATGTAACAATATTTTAATGGTTGGAATAAATATAAGAAAGTTTATAGGAATAATATAGCTAGGGTCACAACAATAATTTATAACAATTCCACAAAACCTCTAAATCCGTCCATCACCTCACACACGGGTCATTGAAAAAATAATTTGTAAATTGTGAAGAGCTTATGTGTAAGGTGGTAAGCAAATTAGGGAGTATTGTGAAATTGTGGTGAATTTTTCTTGCAACCCTACGTCCCTACCTTTATAAAGATCCTTATAGAATTTTAACTCAATTAAAAAAAAAAAAAATTAGAATGACTAGAAAAAGGTGGGCTTTCAAAAACTTATGTGTTGATATTCAAAGAAGTCAATAGAAACCTAGAAGCTTTGATTTTTATATGTACTAGTCAATAGCTAAAAGATTTGTAGATCAATCGGTGTACCTCTTGATGTTTTCAATGAAAACATCTAGGGTTCAAATATCTACACTCAAATGATTGAATTATCAATACATATAGCATACAATAGTCATTAATTTGAAAAGTTCAACAAAAGATGGTATTCTTAAATGGTGGGGGAAATTTGAACTGTGGACCACTAGACATATTTGTTAAAAATACTAAGAGATGCTAATCTAGTTCACAGTGTGGTTCGGTACGGTTTTGCAAATACCATCGCTGCACTGCACCTCAATTTTGAGATCACATATGCAGTGTGGTAAGTTGTATCATGGTGTGGTTTGATTGGTTTTGGGCAAGGACATTTTTCAAAATGTTGGGCTGAATTGGCCCAACCCAAAATTGGTTTTTCCTTTGTTTTTGTCCAATTTTTAAAATGTTAGACTAGTTTATGTTTTTATTTTATTTTGGGTTGATTAAGAGTAGTCTTACAAGTGTTAGGCGTGACATGGCTCATTTTTATAATAGTATTACTTCATATAATATTAATATATGTTTAATATAAAATAAATAAATTTATATATGGATGCGGTGTAATTACTTCATTTTGAGATTTTGGTAAGTTTAAGTGTGGTCATGTTGTTTGAGCAATTTGATTAACGCCCCTAATTACAAGGCTCTTACCATCAACTAGCTTTCTTTTTTAGAGTAATTACACTCACATCCCTTGAGGTTTGGGGCAATGACACTCCACCCAAAACCTGAAGCGAAAAAACATTTCCATCTCTTGAGATTTGAAAATATTAACACTCTCCCTCCTTCCCCTCTTTTGTTTATATTAGTATGAAATATTCTAAATTTTTATAGGAATCTCTTAAAAAAAGTTTAACCATGGTTAGTAAAACATAATTGATAAATTTAGAATGAAAAATGAAAAATTTATCAAGCACCAAAACACTTGCAAAAGCAAATCTCACCATAACTAGTTGAAAAAAGAAAAAAAAATTAATAAGCAAAATTCACACTTTATATTTTAAAATACACTTTAATTAAAAATTTAAAATAATGAATTTTAATTATGAAATAAGACAATTTTATAAACTTGTATTGCCCTTAAGCAAATGACAAGTTAGTACATAACATTTTTAATATTAATTTAATAAAGTTTCGTCAATTGAATGTTAAGGGAGAAAGTGTTTTTTCTCTTCGAATTTTGAACGGAGTATCATTTCTCTAAACCTCAAGAGATGAGAGGATAATTACCATTTTTTTTCTTTTTTATAATGGGAAGGAGAATTTGACCATGGACATCTTTATTAAAAAATATCAAGTGGTAACAATCTACTTGCAAGGCTCTTACCATCCCTTTTTTTTTTTTTTTTAAGAAAAAGCATCAATTAATATCTTTTAACAAAATAATAATTAGATCACTATGCATTCTTGGTGCAATGGTCACTTCACAAGTGCTTGTAGTGTGTGAGAGGCAAGAGTCGGGAGTTTAAGTCTCTAGGAATGAATTTTACACATATATACACTTAGACTAAGTTAGAATATAATTTTTATCGAGTATAAAAAAACAAAAAAACAAAACAAAAGGATAATCAGCAAAAGTGAAACCGTAACCCCGAACACCAAACTCACTAATCTAATTCCCAAACAAAAACCTCACAATCTCCGCCATTTTTTGACTTTCCCCAAACACCTTTTCTTGTACAGGAAATTACGATATCTTAAACAGGTACAAGTGAAACCGTAGCCCCGAACACCAAACTCACTATTCTAATTCCCAAACATACCCTCACAATCTCCGCCATTTTTTGATTTTCCCCCAAAATTTTGAACTTTTAACCCTAGCGCCTTACTCCACTTCCAAGCACCAAGGTAAGATTTTCCACCTCATTCTCCTTCTAATTTAATCTGTATTTCAATTTTTTATTTCAAAATTTCTTAATTATTTGTTCATATAAACCTAGATTTCTGTTCAGTATCAAAGATTGTTATGGCAACTCGTTTCGCACAGAGACAACTCATCATCCCAAATGAAAATTTCGATGTTCACCCCAAAAAAAGTAATACCCATTTTTTTTTTCTACATAGTATTTGGTTTTATAATTGTTGTTTTCCTTAAAAAAATAGAATGGGTTTGTTTTGTTTTGTTTTGTAGAGGCTAATGTTGATGGTAAAGTGAATGGTCTGAAAAAAGCAGCCACAAAGAAAGGGGATCGTAAGGCTCTTAATGACATAACAAACAAATCATCAAACATTCGTATCGAAGAGACTTCGACCACGAAAAAGAATGTGCCAAAAAAAGAGGAACTTTTTGATGTGGCCCAGGAAATGTTTTTACACGACCACAAAAAATGCATTGAGTCACAACAACAAAGTGGAATGAATTCATTTTACCTGGACTTGGTTCTTCCAGGACACGGTAACTAACTATACTTTGCTTCTTTACTTTGATTGTGTTCGTTAATATTGTCTTATTCATGTGTTGTTGTTTTACTATTCAATGTCTTATGCTTTTTGATTTGAATGTCAATTCTGTTTCGCGGTTGAAATCGGTATCTAGATTTTGTAGTGAATGGCATCTTGATACTTGGGACCTACTGGGAACAAAATATATGACCACTATATTAAGATATTGAAATGGGTACTTCGCAAATTTGGTTTCTGTTCGATCACATTTATCTGTTTGTTGTTGTATAATCACATTTCTCTGGGAATATGCATAATCCAAGTTCTTAAGTTTGTTTGCAATTTTCTGTGATAAAGATTTGGGCCAAAATTCACGAATCCAAAAGAGTGTGGAAGATGAAATCAGTGCTGACGTATTCAAGCATCTTATTTCCTAAAATCAATAATTCACTGGAAAATATTCTCATGTTATTGTCCAAAATATATTTGTTTTTTTTATTAGATTTCATTTGCTTGTAATATTTGATCTATTTTTTAGGCTACCTTGTATTAATTTTTATGCATAAGTTAGTTCTTTTGTAATGAAAACCCTTATGTATCAAAGAAAAAGGGGGAGGGGAAAGATCCTTGAGCAATGGAAGCGCTGATGCTTTCACTTCAATAAAAAGTTTGCTTTCTACCTATCAAAAAATAAAAAGTTTGCTTTTTAAAATATCCTTGAGCAATAAAAAGTTTGCTTTCTGTGTGTATTCCAGAATAAAATCTGGAAATGGTTTTCTTTCCCTGATTTTGAGAAATTTTTATCTTTTATTTGGGTTTGAAATACTTTTTGGCTTACTTATCTTTTCACCGGGTCTTAAAGGATTTTTATTGCAATCATCCATGTTTAAAGGCGGTCATCCACGATTAAGAGACAGGAATTGCAGACTGAAATTAATAGGTTAATGGCTTAATGCAGATAAGGGTTTAGACACAGAATAAGCCAAAAGAAACTAAAAAAAAAAAAAAAAAAATTTGTCTTGAAAAGTCTGTTTTGGTTTTAGATTCAAATGCTCTCTCTCTCTCTCTCTTCCCCCCCCACCCCCCCTCTTTTTTTAATCTGATAACTCTCTCTCTTGTATTGCTGTCAAGTTGTGGGTGCATGACTATTTAAGTTATTTTCTTCTCCCTCCTGTGTAGATTCTGTATGTACTGCTGAAAATCAAGAGTCCAAACAAGCAAAGGTGCTTCTTTTTTCACTTTCCTAATCCTATATCTCTACTTTGATATAATGTAAAATGTAAGGACAGGGTCACTTAACAAAAACCTAATGATTTTGAGAATGTTATTCTACTATTGAGATTGTTATATCCACTCGAGTGCAAAACTAAAAATGCAGTAAATAATTTTGTTATCCTTTTTTCATTGAGTTGACAATCATTCTCCTAACAATATTGGCATTTGGCTTTAAAGTAGCTCGGTTTCATGAGTTTTCATTATTGTATTTGTTACTTTGCAACATTGCTTCTCCTTACCTATTTTTTCTTAAATTATTGCCTATTTTTGCTTTAGGCTGATCTTTATGGCCCTCGCTGCTACCCAGAGCCAGTGGAGTTGCCCATCGCTGATTTGTTAGATTGGACCTCCCCTCCTTGTTCTCCTTTAAATTGGGATGCTCCCCCACATACCCCTTTTGGATGGGAATCTGAGGTGGTTGAATTTGTTCTGAAACAAGAAGCTGATATTTGAATCATTGAATGTCTTTTCTTTCTTTTCTTTTTGTTCATAAAATGTAATTCAATATTCACATTTGATGCTAATGATTCTTTCAATTCTTCATGTGATCTGTACACTATATTGTTTGAAGAGACAATGGCACATAAGTACAAATGTGTTTCAGACTTACAAGTAGTACAACAGCAGGAGAGTGAAGTAGAGAAGGGAACTATGTGGAGACTTTGGTAGATGAACACATTGCCTCTGTTCTAAAGCAGTCGTATTGGATGATTGTTTGCATTTATCCACTTATGTTATATGGTAATTGAATTTCATGTGGTTTATTGAATAATACATTATTATACTTCCGTTATCTTAAAATGATCACATTTTAGTGATTTCACTAGAAAGTTGAATATTTTTAGAAACGTTTTCTCAATTTCATTTCTTGTTCAAAAAATTACTGCTCATTATAATAATATTTTCCCCTCATTTCAGTACAATTATTTCTCTCTCTCTCTCTCTCTCTAGGTTTTTTTTATCCTTAGATGCCCGACTTGGGGTATTTGGTTGATTTTGTGTTATAGCCATGTGTCCTGCCGTGGGTTGGGATGGGTTGTATCCGATTGTGGATGGGGTGGAAAACAAAACCTAAAGTATTGCCAAACAGGTTGTGAAGGCTAAAAAAACACTAAAAAGCTGTTCTTGAGAGAAATTTCTCATAACACCTAGAAAACAAGTTTTGAAAGTATAAAATTGAAAACAAAAAGGCCTTTTCATATGGAAGATTGTGCCCTATGTTCATATATTCTATGTTCCTATTTTTATGTAGTTTATTGAATAATTCATTTGTGTTGTTATCTTAATGTTATCACATTTCACTAGAAAGTTGGGACTATCTTAGCAGTTGCTCTCTCTCTCTCTCTCATAGTGATGATATAATATAGGGTAAACTACATAAACGGTCTCTATCCTTTACACCATATTTCAATTTGGTTCTCAACCTTTCAGTTGTGTCAATTTAATCATTCACATTTCAATGTTGTGTCATTTTGGTTCTTACTGTTATCCATTTGATGAAAAATTCTAATGTGTCAAACGGAATAATAAAAAATTAATTTACTTGCCAAATCTATTGCCAAGTGTATATTCACATCAAATTAAATTTAAAAAAAAAAAAAAAAAAAACCTAAATTGCTGTTCTCATGTGAGATTGGGCTTGGGGAAAAAAAAAATTAAAATTCCTCTCTCAATCTGCACATCTATGTCCCTAGTCCGGTCCTAACTCTCTCAGCTAAATCAAAAAGTTGCAGACGGTGACATGAGGTTCATCGGCAAAAGGTTCGACTCTCTCTCTCTCTCTTAATCTTTTCTATTTTTCTATGTTTTGTTACCGTCCAAAATATCAAAGATGGACATAAGCTAGTATCTGCACCACTGCTTACTGCTAAATGATATGCTTCATAAAATTTCAAAATTAGGATGTCACTAGTTATATACCATTACATGCAATAGCTAGCTGAATTGGCTAAAAATGGCAGACGTGGTCCATTGTCAGTGGCGGCGTCACCTTATGGCCAGGACCACCCTGACCTGAAATATATATATATATATATATATATATAATTTAAAATTTTATATTTATTTATCTTTAAAATTTTTTTTGGGATCACCTTGAATTTTTTTTATGCCAATAAAATTAAATTTCAGTCCATAATTTGAGCAACTTAACAATATATTGGGGTCTTTCAAGTAAAAAGGAAAAACTCAAAAAAAAAGAAAAGAAATAAAATCTGGAAAAAAAAAATTATAATAAAACTACTACAGACTGGGCAGTGGTTTAATTCTTTTGACTAAGCACACTGCCCAATATAACACAGTTTACTATCTTTTATTATTTTTTTATTATAGTATTATTTTTCCTCACCAGACATATATTACTTACTTCACATTTTTAATTATTTTTTCTTATTTATTCTTAACCACACATATCTTCTGTCTCATCGATTTTTACACTTTATACTTTTAAATTTTATCACATCTTCATCTACACTTTTACATCTACGCTTTGCCTTCCTCCTTGTTCGTAACTTCTATGTCTTCTACCAGTATTAGTGCGGCAGTGCATCTTCTCAAGTTTTGAGTCTTAAATTTCTCAATACGATTATTTTTTAGCTATTCAAGTACCTTTGTTCATTTCTTTTCTTTTCATTTTTTTTCCTTTTGAGATTTTTTGGTTTATAGAATGCAAATTTGTTTTGATTTTAAAAACTTTTTTTTATTTTTATTTTTATTTTTTTTAAGCACAAACTTCATGTCGGCAGAATCTTTTTTCAGCTGGTATTTATCGAAACACCCCAAAACACTGTTCAATTAGGCTGACCATGTCTATGAATGTCCAATATCAATACCTATTTCGATCAAAGTTACTACCTTATTAATCAAATTGCTTTCATGCCAAGTGGGTAGGGCATGATCATGCTATTGTGAACTATTTTATAAACTTTTTTTTTAATTAAAAATTGTTGGGTAGTTATTGGTAATTAAAAAGGGAGTAATGCTACATGCACAAATTATTTTACAATATTTTTACAAATTGCCACTTTGAAAAAATCTTACTGGTTCTCATCTGGGTCCACCAATAACAAAATCTTTTTACTTACTAATAACCCACCTACCAATATCACATCAGCACATTGTAAAAAGATCATAAATTTATGACTTTAGCATTTCCGTTCAACATTTTTACAAATTGTCACCTTGAAAAATTCTTATTAGTTTTCATATAGGTTCACCAATAACACTTTCTTTTACTTACCTATAACCACCTACCATATCAACAGTATGTAAAAAAAAAAATTGTAAAATAGTTGGTGACTTTATTATTTCCTTAAAAAAGAAAAAGAAAAAGTAAAGTTAGTGGTATCACAAGCACGCATAGTCCATGGGATAAGAATGGAAGACATTGCAATAGTACCTGCTTAGACGTGAAGTTCAACACCATATGCATGTTGGGATTTCATTTCAAATTATTTGTTTTAGGAAAATTTCATTTTTATTTATAGAATATTAACAATCATTACAATTTTTAAAGTTACCACTCAAATGGAACTTACAGCTATGTTACTCTGATTTTTGACCCAAAAAAAATAAAGGGTTGATATCACACTTAGTATAAACTGACGGTCATATATAATTCTTTTTTTTTTCTTAGTATAATTCAGAATAATGCAAATTACTATTGGCCAAATTCAGAATTGACATGTAAGAATGTACCATGACTTATTGACATTAAGTATATAGCTTCACCCATTCACACGTCAAACATTACATCAAGAAATTCACTTCCAAAATGGCCATAGATGAAACCAAATAATCTATATCTGACCTCATTTTGTAAAGAGAAGAGCTTTAAAACTTATTAGGCTGCCCATGTCTAAGAATATTTCCAATATCAAGACCTATTTTGATTACTTACTATTTTATTATACGCATTACAAAAATAATATAAGTTTATTAATCACACTACTTTCTTGCCAAGTTGGTAGGGCATGAATGACTTCACCATGCCCAAGTAATATTTTACTTGATGACAAATAGGAAATGAAGGGTACGTAGGAATAAGATATGAAAAATACTAAAGTCACATACATTTTACAAACTTTTCATAAAAATTGTTTATATAATAAGTAATTATTGGTAATTAAAAAGAGAGTAATGTCAGTGATAGAAACCTGAAGAAAAATGTACACCAAAAAGAAAAGATAGTAATTTCCTACACAACCACGCAAACTCCATGAAAGACATTTGAATATTACAAATTATTGGTGAAGTGCAACAACTCCATATGCATGTTTGGGATTTCATTTCAAATTATTTTGTTTTAGGAAAATTTCATTTGATTTAGAAAATATTTAAAGGGGCCACTCACACAAAAATCATTCACACAAAAATTCACAGGTTCATAACACACCTAACTTCCCGCGTGCCAACCCTAACAAACTCAAACTCAAGTGCAATTTTGTAATGCCTCTCTCAAACAAAACCAACTGAACTAAGCTAGCACTGAGTCATGAACCTAAGCCCCTGGCTAAACAATTCTTTGACCATGAGTTGTCTGGACCTTCCTTTCACCCCAACCCAAGTCCCCAATCCCTATAAATAAATTGTTACCCTATCTCCAATAGTCCACACGGTTTCATTCACACACATACAAAAATATTCTTCCTTACAGCCTGAGGCCATTGCAAGTTTCTTCCTCTCTCAAGTCTCAAGAAACTTGCAATGCCCTCGGCGGTAAGGAAGAAAATTGTGTACCGAAGTGTCACTGCCCATTCTGAACCAAGGCTGACCTCAAAGACCATATCAAAAATGGACAACACTGAGCAATGATGCTCCAACCAGTTTTTATTGTGTTTGTGTTTTTATTATGTATTTATGCTATTAGCCCTGTTCCTCTTTATCTTCAAATTATGTTTCTCTCAATGTAATCCTGTGTATTTATTTATATTAATTTGAAGATAAAGAGAAACAGGGCTAATAGCATAAACATAATATAGAAACACAAATAGAAACACATAAATACAATAGAAACTGGTTTGGGTATCACTGCTCAGCGTTGTCCATTCTTGATATGGTCTCGTGAGGTTTTTTGCACAGAGGCAACTCATCATCCTAAATGAAAATTTCGATGTTCACCAGAAAAGTAATACTTAAAAAAAAAAAATTCTACATAGTATTTGATTTATAATTATTGTTTTCCTTAAAAATCGAATGGGTTTGTTTTGTTTTGTAGAGGATAATATTGATGGTAAAGTGAGCGGTCTTAAAAAACAGCTACAAAGAAAGGGAATCGTAAGACTCTTAATGACATAACAAAACAAATCATCAAACATTCATATCAAAACGAAAAAGAATGTACCAAAAAAAAAGAGGAACTTTTTAATGTAGCCCAGGAAATGTTTTAACACGATCACAAAAAATGCATTTAGTCACAACAACAAAGTAGATGAATTCATTTTACCTGGACTTGGTTGTTCCAGGACACGGTAACTAACTATATATGCTTCTCTACTCGATTATATTCGTTAACATTGTCTTATTTATTTGTTGTTTTACTATTCAATGTCTTTATGTTTTTTGATTTGATTGTCAATTTTGTTTCGCAGTGGAAATCGTTATCTAGATCTTATAGTGAATGGTATTTTGATACTTGGGACCTACTGGGAACAAAATATATGACCACTCTATTAAGATATTGGAACGGGTACTTTGCAAATTTTTGGTTTGTGTTCAATCACAGTTCTCTGTTTGTTGTTGTATATTGCTTCACTGACGACCCTAGGAAGGGAACGTTGTTAAACTTGGGAATATGCGTAACCCAAGTTCTCAAGTTTGTTTGCAATTTTCTGTGATAAAGATTTGGGGCCAAAATTCATGAATCCAAAAGAGTATGGAAGATGAAATTGGTGCGGATGTATTCAAGCATCTTGTTGCCTAAAATCAATACTTCACTGGAAAATATTCTCATGTTATTGTCCAAAAAATATATATATATATATATATTATTATCTTTGTTTGCTTGTAATATTTGATATATTTTTTATGCTACCTTGTGTTAATTTTTATGCATAACTTAGTTCTGTTGTAATATAATCCCCTATGTATCAAAGAAAAAGGGGGAGGGAGATCCTGGAGCAAGAAAAGCGCTGATACTTTCACTTCAGTAAAAAGTTTGCTGTCTAAAATATCTTAATGCTCATTATTAAGTAACCCCCAAAGTTTCCATTTGTGCATGTAGGTGTGAGAATGGAATCTAGAAAGGTCTTGTTTCCTTGATTTAGAGAAATTTTTATCATACATTTGGGTTGGAGTTGGAAATACATTTTGGCTTATTTTTTCACTTGGTCTTAAAAAAGTTTTTTTTTTTTTTTTTGCAATCACCCACTTTAAAGGAGGTCATCATCGATTAAGAGACAAGAATTGCAGACTGAAATTAATGGGTTAATGCAGATAAGGGTTTAGATACAGAATAAGCCAAAAGAAATTAAAAAAAAAAAATTGTCTTGAAAAGTCTGGGATCGTTTAAGATTCAAATGATCTCTCTCCACACCCCCCCCCCCCCCCCCCCCTTTTTATTTTAATCTGATAACTCTCTCTTGTATTACTCTCAAGTTGTGGGTAGTGGCACAAGTACATGCATGACTATTTAAGTTATTTTTCTCCCTCCTGTGCAGATTCTGTATGTCCTTCTGAACATCAAGATGCTTCTTTTTCACTTTCCTAATCCTATATCTCTACTTTGATATGATGTAAAATGTAAGGATAGGGTCACTTAACAAAAGCCAAATGATTTTGAGAATGTTATTCTACGATTGAGATTTTTTTTATGGATTTGAGCTAAAAAATGCAGTAAATAATTTTGTTATTCCTTTTTGATTGAATTGACAATCATTCTCCTAACAATATTGGCATTTGGCACTAATATAGCTTGGTTTCATGAGTTTTTATTATTGTATTTGTTGCTTTGCAATGTTGCTTCTCCTTACCTTATTTTTTTCTTAAATTATTGCCTATATTTGCTTCAGGTTGATCTTTATAGCCCCTGCTGCTACCCAGAGCCGGTGGAGTTGCCCATGGCTGATTGGTTAGAATCTTCAACAGATTGGACCTCCCCTCCTTGTTCTCCTTTACATTGGGATTCTCCACCATCCACCCCTTTTGCATGGGAATCTGAGGTGATTGAATTTGTTCTGAAACAAAAAGTTGATATCTGAATTATTGAATGTCATTTCTTTCTTTTCTATATGTTCATAAAATGTTATTCAAGGTTCACATTTTGATGCTAATGATTCTTTCAATTCTTCATAAGAACTGTCCACTATATTGTTCGAAGAGACAATGGCACATAAGTACAAATGTGTTTCAGGCTAACAAGTAGTACAACAGTAGGAGAGTGAAGTAGAGAAGGGAACTATGTCAAGACTTCGGTAGATAAACTTGGGAACGTTGCCTCTGTTTTAAAGCAGTCGTATTGGATGATTGTTTGCGTTTAACTGAGTGCTGCCATTATGGTTCTCTATTTTTATCCACTTATGTTATATGGTAATTAAATTTTGTGTGGTTTATTGAATAATACATTATTATTGTGCTGTTATCTTAAAATCATCACATTCCCCTAGAAAGAGGATTTTTTTTTTTTTTAATATGTTCTCATTTTCATTGTGCAAAACAGTTTTGGGTGTTTTCTCTTTTCATTTCTTGTTCAAAAAATTATTGCATAGTATAATAACTAGTCGCGGACCCATGCGTTGTGTGTGATTATTTTTTAAGGTGGTCTCATTACTATTATTATTTTGTAATTTGAACTAATTTAATGAAAAGTAATGCACTTCATAATCATATTTATCACAAGATAATTTTTTATTATTGTAGAATTGTTTTATTTAAAATTTGAAACCTTAATTCTACCATAGTCGATTGACTAATTTTTACATCTCTAAGTTAATTAAACACGTTTTCCATGCTACATGTAAACCTTCTTTTCCATAAGGATTGAAATAATGTGGGTAATTTTTTTCTATGGAAGTTAAAAAAATTAAAATTCACCTTGTCTTGGCGTTTTCTAAAAATTAAATTTGGCGATTCTCTGTCAATAATTGTGAAAATTTCAAGCAATAATTCAAAAGGTAATTCATGTTACATGTTCATGCTTTGATTATGTACTTGTATGATTGATTTGGGTTGTAATTTATAAGTTAAATATGGTGATGTATATCCAAAATAGCCTAACTCTGTAGCTTAGGGTATTGAATATAGTGTTGTGTGTGATTTATAGAGTAGCGACGGTTGTAGTAATTAAAAATTGGTTTTTCATTGTCTTTTAAGTTAATAAAAATTTTACATATACTTTTTTTTTTTTTAAAACATTTACATTTTTTTTTAATGTGAATCTTTACATATACCTTAATAAGTAAACTCTATACATTTCATTTTCTTAGATGCATAAAAAAAGACATTTATTCCATAATAATAGTGGCTAATTAGTTTTTTCATAATCTCATTTATAACGTTTCTTACTATTATCATATTTTACTCGCCAGTAATTTTCATAATAGAGGCATTAAATGAGAGTTAAATTCTTAGAACTTTTCATTAGATTTTAAAAGTCGTGGTGTGTGAAGAATATAAGCATTTAAGGATTTTTTTATTTATTTATAAATAATGTTAAGTGAAATGTCAAAAAAATTATTTTGAAATTTTTTGTCTTTATTTCTTATATATTTCTATTATTACTGAAGAATGCCTTCCTTTTAGTTTTGATAATAAATATGATTTTCTAGATTAGAGTTTGATTAGTTTCAAGTTTAAATTTTGTATGATTGTAATTAATTGTTGATTATATGATTTAATTAAGTGAATTTAACGATTTATTTATTTGCATTGTAAAGTTTTTAATAACATTTGTAAGTTCATCTTTAATTAATTTTTTACTCCTTTAGCCATCAACCTCTTTATTTTTCAATTAATGGTTACTAATTAATTTATTTAATTGACGTTTGATTTCTTTTACTAATCTCTTTCTCTCTCTTCGTTAACATCCTATTGTTTCCCAAATTTGATGACAATTCTAATGTACTAAATATGCATATTGTAACGTTTATTTTTATTTTTATTTTATTCCATTTTGCTACCATGAAGTTAGTGTATCCATAACTATTAGTTTATTTTATGATATGTTTGGTTAGATATTATTATTATTATTATTATTATTATTATTGTAGGGATATTGGGCCTAGGAGCTCACTATCTATGTACACACTACGCTTGGGGCCCAATCCGAGGACGTAACATTGTCCGAGGAGGAGTAGACGTGGTCAAGGGAGTCCGTGTTAGTAATTGAAGAAGTCAATTCTGGTCATAGGGCCTGAGAGGGTAGGCCGAGGATGAATACCTCCTCGACTAATCAAAGCCGAAGTTAGAAGAGTCAGTCTGGCATCAAGGGAGCACCCCAAGAAAGTTCTGTTGATACGGATATGCATTACAAGAATGCAGGACAAGGAGGAATCCAGAAATATCTAAGGAGAAAACTGCTATCACCCTATTGAATGCTCTACGGCTAACTTTTTGGTTGCATTAATGTGAAGAAGACCCATGAACAGTGCTGCATTAGCTACCCCAACGCACAAAGGGCTTAAAAGGGTATCCGTTGGGACAAGCACTCGAGTAAAAGCTTGGATGGTCAACAAGTGGAGGGTCAAGATCGACTAAAGAGAACTATATAATGGAAGAGACTCTTCACAAAGGAGGGATCAAGAAACTAGGAGAAAAACATTGTAGCATCAAGAACTAACTTTGTAATCAAACCTAAAAGGAATATATAAGAACAAATCTCCTCGGACTGTGCTGAGGACGATTTTCTTTAGTATAAACTTGTCTATTTTCATTCCCTTGTGATCTGAACTTATTTGAGTGATTGTCTGATTCATTAAGGCCCAGTTTTTCCAACCCACTCTCTACAAATTCATTTTTTTGGACTTTTTGGGCCTAAATCCACCTACCTTTTGGGCTAGAAACTCAAATCTAGTCCTTACAATTATTATTATAAATTTAGTGTTTCTAACATAGCATGTTTTTTGTATTCTCTTTTTCTATTGATGCATTGTAATGTTTTATGGGAATACTTTATAAGAAAAAATTTTATTCTATTTTTTTTAATTGAGTGTTTCTAAATTGATATTTGTTTTGTATTTCATTTTTCCATTGATGCATTGTAACATTTCATGGGAAGACTTTATAAGAACAATTTTTATTTATTGAATTTAAAAAAAATATATATTATATGTTTAATTTTTTTTAAAATGAGACAAAATATAAATAATTATGATATGGAGGATGTCGCTAAATTTAAATCTTAAATAAAATAAGATGAGAAGAAAAATTGTAAAAATGAAATGTATGGCAATAAACACCATATTATTTTAGTTATGCTCTGTAATAAAATAATATTATATTTTTATATACTATCTTTATAATGCAATAATATAACATTTAAAAACTAATGAGAATAAAAATAATAATAACAACATAACACACAAAACTAAATCGTATCAAACTATTACCGGTCAATTCCAATTTTAGCAAACTAATTGACTTCTAGTAGTCTAAAACTAATTTTTGCGATGCATTTGGTGGAGCTTTCAATATTGCATCAATATGTTTTGATGGTCAACCTGTTACACTAAAATAAAAAATATATATATATACCAAAAACTGAAAAAAAAGAAAAAAAAAAAAATATATATATATATATATATATATATAGAGAGAGAGAGAGAGAGAGACTTTTGTGTGTGGAAAAATAGAAATTGTGCATAGAATAAGAGAGGGAATGACAATTTTATAGTATGAGGATAGAATAAGAAGAGTAAAAAATAAAGCAAGATAAAAAGATAGAATAATAGTAATATTGAGAGTAGTGGAGATATGAAAAGTTAAAATGGAATGAGAAAGGTTGAAGGAAGAAAGTTACGGTAGAGAGTAGTGGGGATATGAAAAGTTAAAATGGAATTGAAAATTTAATAATTGTAAGGACTAGTTTTGACTCGAACTCCAAAACATGAATGGACTCAGGCCCAAAAAGCCCAAACAATAAATTTGTAGAGAGTGTGAGAAAAAGCTAGTTTGAATCTAGAGAAAAGATATCGGTTGTTAGTGTTTAAGGGGAAGAATTACACAAGCAAAAATACAAAAAGCATCCTCGGTTATGCCCTAGTAGTGTGATCAATAGTTTAGAGTTCTTTCTTTTTTACTGTTGTATTTCTTCAACCTTTCTTTCTTTTCTGTTTTTCTTTCGTCCCCTTTCTCTTGGAATGCATTTTCACGTTATATACCATGATCTCTACACCATTCTCACTGTACACGTGTGAGTCAAGCGTCGGGAGCTTCTCCCTGTCCCATCTCACACCTCCTTGAACCTTCTACTATTAGCTGTAAGGCTGCTTGTTTACTGTTCAGGCACCACCTCCACATTAATGTGGCCAGAGGGTTAGTTGTGAAGCATTTAATGCAGAGGTAGTAGCTTTTACAGATATTTGTTATCCCTCATCCTCATCCTTTATCCAATATTCACCTATCCCCCTATTGCGAAATACCTTTAATATGTTATATTAAGGAATTGGGAATGCTTCTAGCCACCTCGAATAGAGGTTCCGAGATGGTCATTATCCTCGGATACGGTTAAGTCCACCATAAATATACTTTACTTCTTCCCATAGTACAGTTTTCATCTCTTCCTTAACTGATCGTCCTCGGATATGTTCTTATCCTCGGACTGGGTATTGGGCCATAGGCCCAACCCTTTCAGGTGAATAGTACCTCTGGAATCAATTGGCCCCCACAATAACCCCTTAAAATCTTGCTTTTCGACTCCTTGGGAGAAAATGAGGATTTTGATACCCTCGTCTTACTCCCCCTATAGCCTTGTTTCGTTAGGTCAAATCACAACAATACGTGTTTATTCTCCTGAGGTTCGCCCCTAACGCTTCAGTGACCAGAGCATGCCTTCATTTAATTTTGGCAACTCCTTTGTCTCCCACGTTCAATGGTTGGATGGGAATCCAACGGTGGGTAGGCTTTCTTGGAATACGAGCGAGAGAACTCCTGCTCATAATTTATGCGTCACTATAAATAATCTTTCAAATCAATTCATTTTCACCTTAAACAATTGCGCTATTCTAGGACCCGTGCATTGAACCTGCTATTTCCTCTCTCTCTCTCACTCTTCTGCGCATCTACAATTACAAAAACCTTGTCCGAGGACCATTTCTCACACCTGTAAGTCTTCTTGAACTCTCTTCAACTTTTATTCCTATTTTGCGAAATTTTCCTTATAAAACTTCTTAGAAAATGGGTAGATTTAAGTACTTAGTAGACACCGAAGAGGGGATGAGGAGCTTTAGGTCTAAATACAATATTCCCCCACACGTGGGTGTTAGATACGCAACACAGGGGGAATGGTTTGACGAAAGGAAAACAAATGAGGTGGTCATCCCTATGATTACCTTCATAGAAGGAGGTATGACCATTCCCATGGGTACCATTACTAGAAATTACCTTAGGTTCTTTAGGCTGTCCCCAACACAGTGTGCACCGAACATGTTTAGGGTGTTAGGGAGTATAGAAGCTTTGAATGAAAGGATGAACTTGAACCTAACACACCATGATGTGAATTGGATTTACAACCTGCAACATTTGAAAGGGCAGGGATACTACCTAAAGTCCAGGCGCTCCAAAGTTAGATTGATCCAGTGCCTCCCCGTATCAAATAAGGGGTTAAAGGACAATTTTTTGATCTTCTCTGGGCAATGGCATGATGGCTTACCTTGCCCAGTTAAGGAGGGTGAACCAGGTGGGAAACTAACTGTTTAGTTTTACCATTTAACTTTATACAATTTTTGTACTTCTATTGCTTTTTGTCATTACTGAAATGAGTTTTCGTTGGTTCTACTGATATTGCAGATCCTCACGCCACTACGCCTTCACTCCGCTTAGTTAACAAGGCGAGCTTTGACAATATTCTACAAGCCGAGGTTTATGTCAACAAATCAGACGGTCAACTGAGGGCAGCGCACCTCATCCTCAGATATAATCCCATCTCGCGCGCATTCCAAGCTCCGACGTGTGTGATAAAGGCCAAAGATCCTCGGCTCCACAGAATCAGTGTTGCCTATGAGGGGTTTGTAGTTCCACAAGGCATTCCTCTCCCAAGATACTCACCACTCACAGAACCTCTACCTGTTGCCACCCTTGCAGCAGGAGCAACATCTTCCCCCCCCCTATTTTTCAAGTAGAGGAGGAAGAGGAAGCAGAACAAGAGGAAGAGGGTTTTGTGGACCTCACTGCGTCCACTGACGATTACGAAGTTTTTAATCAACCCTCACCATCACAAAACGTGTCTGAAGATATGGGTATTCAAAGGAAACCCCAGCGTAGTCTTCAAGAATTGCTGGAAAGCTAGCCAGGAAAGGGAGAAGCTGGGAAGCCTTCCCAACCCAAGCTTCCTCCTCCTCCACCTAAATCTCCTCCTCGCGCTCCTCAGCCACCTCCACCTTCTAGGATCGAACAAGTTGATCCTAAGAGGAGAAGGAAACCAAAGGACAAAGAGGTAATGGAGCCTGGAAGACCTCGTTCTTCCAGTGAAGAAGAGGCTCACAGGCCATCAAAGCAGCAGAGAACCAGTCATGCCCCCAGCCGAGGATCAGAAAGGGGCAATGTTCAATTGCCCGAGCCCCAAGCATGGCTCCCAGCTCCCATGCTTGGTGGTGAGCCCCTGACAGACGATGCACCAATCAGGGACTTCAACGGGGGCATAGGTTGTCACGTTGCTTCAGTTTTGGAGGAAACTCTCCTGCTTTCCAGAGACATGGTGGAGTTACAAGGATTTAAGAGGAGTGAAGTCTTCCTTCACACTAAACGATTCTTGGGCATGGTACATATTTATTTTTTCACAGAATTTTTTTTTTTTTTAATTGACACAACACTCATCCTTTTCTTTTTTCTTTTTCTTTTTTCTTTTTTTTTTTTTTTTTTTTTTTTTTAAAGGTTGTTCAAAGCACTTTCAGATTAGAGGAGATGTTCCACTCCCTCTCTCAACAACTGGACGACGAGAAAAAATGGAGGGTTGCTGCTGTGCAGACCCTAACCATTGCTGAAAACAACAATGCTGATCTTAAGAAGAAACTGACTGCTGAGGAGCAGGCTAGGAAGAGCGCAGATGCTGCTTTAAAGGGTGCTGAGAAGCAAGCTGAGAGCCAAAGGAAACTGACAAATGAGGCTAAGGAACAACTGGCTGCGTCCAAGGAGCAAGTGGCAGCTTTGAAGCAGCAGTTAGAGGAGGCTAAAAAGCTCAAGGATCAGGCTGAAAAAACCAGAATGCAGGCTGAGGAAGACAAAGCCAAGGCTGAAAAAGAAAGAGATGAGGCTGAGCAGCACGGCTACGACGTCGGCGTAGCTGAGACTGAGGATACTCTACAAGTAGAGGTCCCCGCCGTGTGTCGTGCTTACTGCACTCAGACTTGGGAAGAAGCCCTTAATCAAGCTGGGATTGAAGCTTCTTCTGAGCTGAGGAAGCCTGAAAACATTGTCTTTCCTCCAGCCTTGCAGATCCCTAATCAAAAAGTGAAAACTCTTTCTGTTTCCCAGCCAACCAAAGAGGCCCAATCTCAACATCCTCCCCCCTCTAATTAGCAAGAACAAGGCAGAGAGCAAGAAAACCTGAAAGAATCCTCCTCGGATAAAGTGACTGAGGCTTTTCAGCCTGGGGCAGCTTCTCAAAACTTTGAGAAGCAACTAGCCTCAGTTACTTTACCTGCAGAAGGATCTCTTAAGGAGAAGGAAAAAGAGATCCCTCCTGAAGCAGTTGACCAGGCTCCCAAACCCAAAGTTCAGATTAAGTTGAAGCCTTAGTTTTTATATTTGTTTTTAGGATAAGGACAATGGTTGTAATTTCATTTTTTTTTTTTTTACTTGAAGATCAATTTTGATAATTTATGAAACATTTTTCTTTGTTCCAAGTAACATTTGTTTGCATTATTGTTTTACTTAGCTATATGATATTTATTTTGTCTTATCTTTTATCTGTTCTTCAACATAAGCTATTAAGGAACAAAAAATGTTAATAAAACATAACATTAAATCTCGTTACCTCAAAAATATATTCTCCTTTCACCAAGTTCTCTAATAAGTTTCACAATTTCCAGGCAATATCCTTACACTTAAGTAACAGGCAGGATGTCAAGATATTAAAACACAACTACGCTTATTTGACATCCATGAGGTTTATCATGACTTATAAAACAGGCTAGAACTTAATCCAAAAAATAATAACTTATGTCCAACATTGTGTTCTAAAGATTTTAACACAACTTATATTCCATTGAACATATTCCTTGATACGACGAGGACAGTTATCTTTACAATGCTCATGGTCCGAGGAATCAACACAGATGATTTTCCATTTTACATTTCAAGAGATGCCCTGGGGTACTAATTTCCACTAAGTTTGTGGTCCGAGGACCTGACATAACTTAATTTCTGTTTAATACTTCAAGAGATGTTATAGGATATTAATTTCTACTAAGTTTGTGATCCGAGGACCTGACATAACTTAGTTTTTGTTTAATATTTCAACAGATGTTATAGGATATTAATTTTCACTAAGTTTGTGGTCCAAGAACCTGACATAACTTAGTTTCTATTTAATATTTCAACAAATGTTATAGGATATTAATTTCCACTAAGTTTGTGGTCTGAGGACATGACATAACTTAGTTTCTGTTTAATATTTCAACAAATGTCATAGGATATTAATTTCCACTAAGTTTGTGGTCCGAGGACCTGACATAACTTAGTTTCTGTTTAATATTTCAAGAGATGTCATATTATTCACAATACACACTTAAGATGAATGGAAGGGAAAACATAATATAATTGTTCTTATTAATAGTAGTACATTTTCAGGTTGTTTACATTCCAATGGTGAAGTACAGCTCTTTCATCTAAATCTTCTAAGTAGTACGCACCTACCCCGACCACTGATGTAATGCGATATGGTCCTTCCCAGTTAGGCCCCAATTTTCCCCAAGCAGGGATTTTAGTGTTTCCTACAACTTTCCTTAACACCAAATCTCCTGGGGCCAATAGCCTTAGTTTCACATTAATATCGTAGCCTTGCTTAAGCTTGTGCTGATAACAGGCCAACTGCACCATAGCATTTTCCTGTCGCTCTTCAATCAAATCCAAATTCTTCTTCAACAGCTCGTTATTTCCGTCCGAGGTAAATGCGCTAGATCTCATAGTGGGGAAACCGCTTTCCAAGGGGATTACAGCTTCAGCCCTATATGTCATTGAGAAGGGGGTCTCTCCAGTGGACTTTCGATGTGTTGTCTTATATGTCCAAAGGACGTGTGACAACTCTTCAACCCACCTTCCTTTGGTGTCATCCAATCTCTTTTTAAGTCCGTTCACGATGACCTTGTTAACAGCCTCGGCCTGTCCATTTCCCTGCGGATAGGCTGGAGTAGAATATCTGTTCTTTATATCCAGATCAGAACAGTACTTCTTGAAAGCTTTGCTGTCAAATTGAAGACCATTATCTGAGATGAGCACGTTAGGAACCCCAAATCGTGTAACAATATTCTTCCAGATGAACCTTTTAACATCCACATCCCTGATATTAGCTAGAGGCTCAGCTTCGACCCACTTAGTAAAATAATCTGTACAGACCAGGAGGTATTTTTTATTCCCTACTGCTTTGGGGAAAGGTCCCACAATGTCCAGGCCCCATTGAGCAAAAGGCCACGGGCTAGAAAGAGGGTTGAGAACCCCTCAAGGCTGGTGAATATTGGGCGCAAACCTCTGACATTGATCGCATTTCTTGACATACTCTTGCGCCTCTTTTTGCATGTTTGGCCACCAATATCCTTGGGTAAGAGCCCTGTGAGACAGGGATCTTCCTCCTGTATGACTTCCACAAACCCCTTCGTGGAGCTCCTCCAGAAGTGATTTGGATGCTTCGGGATGCACACAAAGCAAGTAAAGACCAGAGAAAGAGCGCTTGTATAATTTTCTATCCTCGGAGAGCCAGAACCGAGGAGGTTTTCTTCGTACTTTGTCAGCTTCAGACTTCTCTTCAGGTAGTACATCCTTTTCCAAGAATAGCGATATAGAATCCATCCAGCTCGGACCCAGTTTGATTTGATGGATCTGAGGAATACCATGGTATGCTGAAGTCTGCGTATACAAGTCTTCAACCAGTACTACTCGGGGCAAATCCTGTGCCGAGGACATGGCAAGGGTGGCCAACGAATCTGCATGTGTGTTTCCACTTCTAGGAATATGAGACAAGTCAAAAACCTCAAATTTCTCTTGTATGATCCTGATTTGGCATAAGTACTCCTGCATTCTTGAATCACGCGCCTCTAGATCACCCCTTACTTGTCCTACCACCAGTTTTGAGTCTGAAAAAACCCTCACTGCCTTTCCTCCCATTTTCTGGACCATCATCATCCCCATCAGCAAAGCCTCGTACTCTGCTTCGTTATTTGTAGCCGAGAAATTCAACCTTAAGGATTTTTCAATGGTAATCCTCTCAGGTGACACCAGAACTAGCCCTACTCCTAATCCTCGTTGATTAGCTGCTCCGTCAACATACAATTCCCAAGGCGGTGGGCATTGAACAGAGGCCACGCCGATTAACCCTTCATCTAGTTTTTTCTCTTCCCCCTTCCATCTCTTCAAGACATTCAGCAAATTCGGCCACCAGATCAGCGAGCACCTACCCCTTTATAGAAGTACGAGGCATGTACTTTATATCAAAAGCCCCTAGGATCGTGCCCCACTTGGCTATCCTTCCAGTATAATCAGCGCTTCTAAGTACTGACTTGAGTGGAAGTTGAGTGAGTACGACAACAGTATGCGCTTGGAAGTAATGGGGCAGCTTTCTTGTAGCATGGACTACGGCCAATATCACCTTCTCTAATGGCAAATAGCGCACCTCGGCTTCATTAAGTGACTTGCTCGCATAATAAACTGGCCGTTGTATACCACTATCCACCCGTATGAGCACAAGGCTTATGGCATATAAAGCAGCTGTGATGTAGGCAAAAAGAACTTTGTCCACCACTGGGCTAGACATTATGGGTGAATGGGATAGATATCGTTTAAGCTCCTGGAATGCCATGACACACTCATCGGACCACTGAAATTCTTTCCATTTATGTAGCAGAAGGAAGAAAGGCCTACATCTCTCTGCTGATCTGGATATAAACCGATTCAAAGCGGCCATCATTTCAGTAAGCTTTTGCACCTCCTTGGGATTTCGAGGTGGTTGCAAGCTATTAATGGCTTTAATTTGGTCTGGGTTTACCTCAATTCCCCTATGAATCACCATGTACCCCAGGAAGTTTCCTGACCCCACTCCAAAAGAGCATTTAGACGCATTCAAACGCAGCTTGTGTCTCCTCAGGATTTCAAAAATGTTCGTAAGATCCGCTAGGTGTTCGGACACCAACTTGCTCTTTACAACCATATCATCAATATAGACCTCCACATTTTTACCTAACTGTGGTTCAAACATTTTAGTCATTATCCGTTGATAGGTTGACCCTGCATTCTTTAGGCCAAAAGGCATTACTTTATAGTGGTAGTTTCCCATAGGAGTAACGAAATCTATTTTTTCCTAATCATCTGTTGCCAAAGGTATCTGATGATATCCTTGGAAGGCATCCAAAAAGCTCATCCGAGGATGACCTACCGTTGCATCTACCAATTGGTCTATCCTAGGCATAGGGAATGGGTCTTTAGGACAAGCCCTGTTGAGATCTGTAAAGTCCACACACACGCGTCACTTTCCTGTCTTCTTCTTGACCACCACGGTATTCGCCAACCATTGAGGGTAAAATACCTCTTTAATAGCTCCTGCCTGTTTAAGTTTAGTTACTTCACTCTTGACAGCCTCTATATGTTCATTAGAGGGGCGCCGAGGTGGCTGCCTTTTTGGAGTAACTGAGGGTTTCACATTTAAATTATGACAAATGAATTTTAGATCTAACCCAGGGGCTTTATAGGCATCCCATGCGAACACATCTACATTTCTTTTAAAAAGCTTAGCCAACTATTCCTTCTCCTGTAGGGGGAGTCGAGCTCCAACCTGAAAGAATTTCTCCGGATCATCTCCAATGACCACCTTGTCCAGGTCTTCACATTTCACCTCGTCGGCTGGTGCACTGAGCAGAGATGTCGGGGTTTCTAACTACTATAAATCGTTTTCCTTAGTGGCCGAGGTGCCACTCTCTGGTTTGTGTTGAATTATTGCTATTAAACACTACCTAGCCATAGACTGGCTTTCCACTATCTCCAGCACTTGACCTCCAGAAGGGTACTTCACCTTCTGATGAAATGTGGATGAAACAGCACCCAAGGAATGCAGCCAAGGCCTGCCCTTAATGGCTGTATACGGGGAAAATGCATCTACCACAATAAAATCTACTTCGACCACATCTGCCCCAGCTTACACGGGCAATCTTATATGTCCCTTAGGGACAACCATTTTACCCTCGAAACTCACCAAAGGTGATCTGTAGGTCGTCAAATCCTCAGGTTTTAAACCCAACCCCTTGTAGAGATCAAGATACATAATCTCTGTTGCACTTCCCTGGTCAACCATAACCCTCCTTACATCGTACCCACAAATTCTAAAGGTAACCACCAGAGCGTCATCATGTAGCTGTATGGTTCCCTGTTTGTCCGCATTCGAAAAGCTTAACACTAGAGGAACGTTCGTCTTGATCCTCTTCGGCATTGAATTAGATTCATCATTGGAATAACAAGACACTGACATTACCCTGGAAGGGCAAGATCCAGTCCTCCCTGGGGCAGCAAATATGACATTTATGGTGCTGAGAGGAGGTTTCGATGCAATGTTTCCCTGAAATGCCGAACCAGTCTGGCCTCCCCAGCCACTGGAATGATGCAAGATATGTTGTAACCTCCCTTCTCGAACCAATTGTTCCAAATGATCCCACAAATTCCTGCAATCTTCAGTAGTATGACCATGATCTTGATGATAATGGCAGTACAGGTTTTGGTTACGATTCATTGGATCTCCTACCATCTTGTTCAGCCATTTAAAGAATGGTTCATTCCTAACCTTCTCGAAGATTTTTTGCATTGGCTCTCGAAACATAACGTTGACCACCTGGGTGTTGGCAAACCCAAATTGCACTACGAAGTCTCTCCGAGGTCGATTGTTCTGTGCCTGATCCGACTTGGAATCCCTCCTCTCCTGAGGGATCACCTTCGCTTTCCCCTTTCCCTGTAACCGATCCTCCTCAATCCTCCTGTATTTGTCAATCCTATCCATCAACAAGCGTACACTGGTGACAGGTTTGCCAGTGAGGGATTTTCTCAAATCATGCTCGGCTGGTAATCCAGCCTTAAATGTGCTAATGGCCACATCGTCATAGCTCCCATCTATCTCATTGAACATTTCCCAGTATCTATCTGAGTAAGCCTTCAAAGTTTCTCCCTCTCGCATGGACATAGACAGCAAAGATCCTAAGGGCAATGGAACCCTGCTACACGTGATAAAGCGAGCGCCAAAAGACTGGGTAATTTTTTTGAAAGAGTCAATGAAATTCGCCCTCAAGCCATTAAACCATCTCATCGCCATTGGACCTAGGCTAGACGGAAAGATCTTACACATTAAGGCCTCATCCTTAGAATGAACGGCCATTTTTTGATTAAAATGGCTAACATGCTCCACCGGATCTGTTCGACCATTATAAAGAGAGAAGGTTGGCTGATTAAATCGCCGAGGAAGGCTTGCACCCTCAATCCGCCATGTGAAAGGCGATTTAGCAACTTGGTTCAACGCTTCGTTCATGGCCTTGTTTCCAAGGCCCTTGTGCGATGGACTCTTGTTCTTACGCCTATGGCTACTGTATTTCTCGTCGCCTAAGAAAGTTTCACTGGGTGGAGTTCTGGATCGTTGCCTGTACATGGCATCTTCTACATCCTCAGAAGAAGACTCAGACCCAACCCAAGTGATGGTCGCCTTCGCCGTGCACGGCGTAACTTCTTCTTCAATTTGTCAATCTCACGTTGCATGTCTCTCTCATTCTTTGCATGGGAGACATGACTTTTCCCACGCAACTGATTCCTATTAGTGTGTGTGGTTTGCCCACTTCCTTCATGATCTCCCATTTGTTGAGGGTTCACCACTGAGTTATTATGTTGTGAACCTCCTGATTCCGCCTGGTGCGGACTATCATTACCCTGATGTGGCCCGATTGTCGGTTGATGCGAACTTGATTCTTCCATTTTCAGCACTAAACCAAAATCTCCTTTTGATCAGATCAAGCTTTCCCACAGACAGCGCCAATTGTATGGACTAGTTTTAACTCGAACTCTAAAACAGAAATGGACTCAGGCCCAACAAGCCCGAACAATAAATTTGTAGAGAGTGGAAGAAAAAGCTAGTCTGAATCTAGAGAAAAGATATCGGTTGTTAGTGTTTAAGGGGAAGAGTTACACAAGCGAAAATACAAAAAGCATCCTTGGTTATGCCCTAGTAGTGTGATCAATAGTTTAGAGTTCTTTCTTTTTTACTGTTGTATTTCTTCAACCTTTCTTTCTTTTCTGTTTTTCTTTCGTCCCCTTTCTCTTGGAATGCCTTTTCACGTTATATACCATGATCTCTACACCATTCTCACCGTACACGTGTGAGTCAAGCGTTGGGAGCTTCTCCCTGTCCCATCTCACACCTCCTTGAACCTTCTACTATTAGCTGTAAGGCTGCTTGTTTACTGTTCAGGCATCACCTCCACATTAATGAGGCCAGAGGGTTAGTTGGGAAGCATTTAATGCGGAGGTAGCAACTTTTACAGATATTTGTTATCCCTCATCCTCATCCTTTATCCAATATTCACCCATCCCCCTGTTGCGAAATACCTTTAATATTGTCGGGGGCGGTTTTTTGTGCGTGTAGCCACGTGTCTTTAGAGGTGTGACTTTGCTAGGCCCGGATTTTTTTTGGGGAGGTCAACCCGGAACTTGACATTGGGCCGCATAGACCAATGGCTACCAGTGTATTTTTTAGCCTACAAAATAGATGAAACCCAAAGTCTTAGAATCATGATAATGGTTGAAATAAATAATAATATGCTTAGCATGATAGGTTTGATTAAATGGTGAATTGATACGTTATTATTATGTTTATTAAGTGATGTCCAATATTAGAAAGTGTTAAATTAGGTGTCCAATGTCCAACAATAGGAAGAGTCCAATAGTCCAAATGATACAAGTCCAACAATGGTTTATGTCCAAGTAATATATGTTCATTGGTGGTATATGTCCAAATGATACAAGTCCAACAATGGTTTATGTCCAAGTAATATATGTCCATTGGTGGTATATCAATTTATTAATATGTATGTTTATTATTAGTGAGACCATATTTATTAAACGGTGAGATAATATTAGAATAACTTGCATCCAACGGTAAAATAATAATGAATAAAATATATTTAATAATATAAATTTAAAGATAAAATATAATGACTTATCTTCATATTTTGCAGCTCCAGCCGTAACATCAATGGACTTAGCATTTCAGCAACTTTCAGACTTTGCAGCTCCAGCTGTATAACATTAGTGGGCTTTAACATTTCAACAACATGAAAAAAGGAGTCCAGCACCATAATAACATTAGTTGAGTGGTATAATGACAATGAATAAAATATACTTAATAATATAAGTTTGAAGGGAAAACATAATGACTTATCTTCATATTTTTCAGCTCCAGCTGTAGCATCAGTGGACTTAGCATTTCAGCAAATTTCAAACGTGGCAGCTCTAGCCATACGACACCAGTGGACATAATACTTCAGCAGCATGGTGAGGTGAATCCTTTCATGGTGACTTCATGTTTGAAAGGGAAAAATGGGTGCAACTGGAGGAAGAGAGAATATGTACAGCCGTGTGCATAGTTGGTTAAGTTCATCATCTTTATCGTGCATTTAAATGATTTTCCCCATGTAATGCTCTTTTAGTTTTTTAGTCAAGCATGAGTGATATTGCCTTCCATAAGAAGGGCTGTTATTTTTTATAAGTTTTTGCCTTCCATAAGAAGGGCTTTTAGCATTATAAATATATGTCCTCCATGAGAAAGGGCTTTTGTGATGTGTTCTTGGAATAATATTTTGATATGTATTAAAATGTGTAGATATGGTAAGAAATATATATATATATATATATACACGTGTGTTTTTTGTGATATATAGTGTTTGAAGATATATGAGGAGTATGTATGGGTATTTTGTAAGGAATGTGTTTGTAAAATATATGGAAGTGTGAGATAGATGATATGAAGGTTAAATGTAGTAAATACATGAGATTATAGCTGCTGCTGGAGTGATTTTTGTGTTATGTCATGGGTTAAGTTACTTTCTAAGAAGGGAGGTTTTGTATGAGAAATAAAGAATGAGATGGAGATTTGTATTGGTGCAGCAAAATGATGAAGTTTCAGAATATTGGGGATGAGAGAGGGATGAAGAAAGACATGGAGATCTTTTAGAGATAAGGCAGCAAGATGAATGAATTTTCGGAATTATTGATGATCAGAGAGAGGGTTAGAAAGGAGAGTAAAGATCAGCCAAGAGGGGATTAGAGAGGGAGCCTTAGTGTGTAGCTTGGTTCTCTTTATATAGAGCCAAGCTATGCAACTAGATCAGAACTTAGTTGAGGGGGAAAATAGCAAATAAGGAAAAAACTTTAACAATGTAAGTGATCTTTTGTTTTCTAACCAAAAGAAGAAATTCTGAGACTTAAATGTTGCTGACACAGCTGGATGATGTCATGTGGATGACATCCTTTGCTTGGAGAAAAACACTTGGCAATAAATTCATGATTTAACTAAAGATGGTGAGATAAGCTTTATGAGTTTTTCTGGTATCACAGCTGGAGCTATTGCAAAACGTGCTAGAACTGTTTCAGCTTCTGCAGAAGGTGTTTCTGCTTTTGCTAGAGCTGTTTGCAGCTTAACCGAAGCTGTTACAGCTTCTGCAGGAGCTATTTCAGCTTCCGCTGAAGCTGTTTCAGCTTCTGCAGAAGCTGCTGCAGCTTCCGCTGGAGCCGTTTTTTGTGTTTTCGGCTAAGTCTTCTCTTTTGGAAAATATATTTAATGAAATTTTAGAGATGTAAATATGATCTTTTTGTATTTTAACCAAATCTTGATGAGTAAAGAGAGAATTTAATGCTAGATATGAGATGTTAATATATATTCAGCCATGTGCTGGGAATTAATTTATATGAAAATAATAAAATAATTAATATGGAATGATATGATTATATTTTAAAACTTATATTATATGATGAATATTAATTTTTATGTAAAGAGCATGGAGAGTTTTATCACTTTAAGTGCTTATGTGATGTGAGAGGCTTACCCAAATGTTACCTTTTGCACACTGACCCATCGGAGTTCAGGGAATTGGGGAAGACATGCCAAGTAACATGCTTTCCTTTATCAACTTTGAACCACTTGAGCTTTACTGAACATACTTCTTGGCCCTCCAAATCACGACTCCCAAAATTCCCCCGATGAGACTCATGAGCTTGGATCATGAGCCTAAAATGAGATGTTGTGCCATGAGCTCGAACTATGGGGCTTGATGAGATTATACCACCATGAGTTTTGGACCATGGGCTTTGACATCATTTTTATGAATAAGGACTCTTTTGGGCTTTAAAATAGATTCTCCCAAAATCCATGATAATATTGATATGGTGCAGGTCACCAATGAAATGAAGCCATGTGGTGTGAAAAATTTGCCCTCAACAAATATGTTATATTAAGGAATTGGGAATGCTTCTAGCCACCTCGGATAGAGGTTCCGAGATGATCATTCTTCTCGGATACGGTTAAGTCCACCATAAATATACTTTACTTCTTCCCATAGTACAGTTTTCATCTCTTCCTTAACTGATCGTCCTCGAATATGTTCTTATCCTCGGACTGGGTATTGGGCCATAGGCCCAACCCTTTCCAAGTGAATAGTACCTCTAGAATCAATTGGCCCCCACAATAATAAATAGGAATAGTTAATAATAAGATAAATTAAATATGATATTTTGATTGTAATATAATAGAGTTTTTAATTCACTTGAAATGTTAAAAAATTGGGAAAAAAAAAATTTATAATGACATGGCTGCTGACATGGCTTAACGTGAGCGTAGCAACATTAAATGCTACGCTTTAGTTTTTAGTAATATATAGATATTTTCCCATCATTTCAGTGAATTTATTCCTCTCTCTTTCTCTTTCTGATTTTTCATCCTTAGATGCCAGAATTAGGGTATCTGGTCAATTTGGTGGATTTGGTTGATTTTGTGTTAGAGCCCATGTGTCTTGCCGTGGGTTGGGATGGGTTGTGTTTGATGATGAGTTGTGGATGGGATAAAAAACAAAACCTAAAATATTGCCAAACTAGTTTTGAAGGCTTAAAAACACTAGAAAGTTCTTAAGAGAAATTTCTCAAAACACCTAGAAAAAAAAGTATAAAATTGAAAACAAAAAGGCCTTTGAATATGGATGATTGTGCCCTATGTTCATATATTTATCTATGTTCCTATTTTTATCTACTTTATCTTATATGGTAATTAAATTTTATGTAGTTTATTGAATAATTCATTTTATTGTTGTTACGGTATAATTCATTTTATCCATTTTATTGTTTTATCTAAGAATGTCCAATATCAAGACCTATCACTATATATATAAAAGCAAAGATTTCATATGGAAAAGTATGAGGTTCTGTTAAGTGGTGCATTCTTGACAAAGAGAATTGAAATATTCTCAAATGTCACATCAAAGATAAGATCAAAAGTAAATATTTAGAATGCACCACACATTTGACTCAATATTTCAAGACTTTTCTAATTAAAAAGTAAATATTTTTTGTATCATTTGACTCAATATTTCAAGACTTTTCCTTCCTCACACATACATGCAAAATTCTTTACATTTCAATTTATCATTTTCACCTCTTGCTCTTCTATTCTTTTATATATACCTACGATTAACCCTTCATACCATCCCATGTCAAATACAATAGATAAAAATGATTTTATTTACCTTCAATCTTTTGACAACACCTAGCTCTAACATTGTTGTCTCATCTAATCCTAACCTGATCTAATCCTAATTTGATTTAATCCTAACAAGTATGAGTTGGTTACAACCAAGGAAAGAGGCTTGCATTTTATATTGAGCGACGACAACTGTAATTACGATTTTGATGTTAAACTCAAATGTTGTAGATTTTTGGGTTTTGTAAATGAAGTGATTAATTGTGGGTGTTTGAGATGAGTATTTTGTTTTAGAATCAAGGAGAAAGAGAAAGACACATTTTATATTAATTTTTATTCTACAATATTTCTTCAAATTGTTTTTTTTATTTCTCACGGATATGTGTATGCAATTTATAATAGTTTTTTCTTATGATGAACTCATTACTAACAAAATTCTATAACAATAGGCTATAATATATGTACAAAATTCTCCAAAATTATCTTACATAAAATATTACAACATTATTCATGCATCGCATGGGCAACATACTAGTTATGATCAAAGTTACTACCTTATTAATCACATTGCTTTCATACCAAGTTGGTAGGGCATGAATGAACTCATCATGCTAAATTGATCTATTTTATAAACTTTTTTTAATTAAAAAAATTGCTTATGTAGTAAGTAGTTAATGGTAATTAAAAAAGGAGTAATGCTAAATGCATAGATTATTTTACAATATTTTTTTTAAATTGTCACTCTGAAAAATTTTTACTAGTTCTCATTTGGTTCCACCAGTAACACAATCTTTTTACTTACCAACAACCACCTACTACATCAGTAATTTGTAAAAATATTGTAAAATAGCTTATGACTTTAACATTTTATTTCAACATTTTTGCAAATTGTCACCCTGAAAATTTCTTATTGGTTTTCATATGAATCTACCAATAACACAATCTTTTACTTACCAATAACTACCAACCATATGAACAATTTGTAAAAACTTTTGTAAAATAGTTGTTGACTTTATCATTTTCCTTAAATAAAATAAATGATGTGAGTGTTATCACATTGGTTTTTAGACTTAGACCGTTTAACGAATTGAAAAAAGAGAGAGATTCAAGATTTTTAAGGTCGAACCATGATGATGTCATAATTAATTTAATAATAATAAAATACAAGTAAAAGTATTAAAATGGCAAACATTAACAAAATTTTACTAAAAATATGTCTAAAAAAAATTAAACATTCAAATGAATTTTCAAAATTTTTATAAGATTAATAGAAAATAATAAAGTATAAACAAGTGTAAAAAATTTGTGTTTAATAATCTTTCAAATAAAAAAATATATAAAATAGAATTATTTTCAACATAAATTAATAAATTGTATATTCACGTGTAAAAAGAATAGTTGTTAGACCTCTAATAAAATTATCAAATAATAATATATTGAGAATTTGAGAGGGGGTAATATAATAAATTGAAAAACTATAATCTAAACTCAACATAAATAGAATATTGAATCCAAGAATAACACATCAAGGGATCATAGTCTATTGGTTATTGTGTTGGTAGGGGTGGCAATTTGTGTTTGTGGGTCGGGTTCGTGCCGTATCGAGTCATGAGTATTTGGCTATATAGGTTGACTCGAACCCAACCTGTTTAGTAAACGTGTCAAGAATCCTTAATCCTAACCAAGCTTGTTTACGAAATAGGTCAACCCAATATGACACGTTTAGCCCATTTAATTAACAAGTTATGTAAAATTTAATACAAATGGCCAGTTTAATAACTCGTTTGATTAATAGGTCATACCTAACCTGAATACCCTATTATTAATTTCCATATATCTAAAATTAAAATATAATTACAACCATAAATGTAGTAATAAAAATATAATTATAACAAAAAATTATAAAATAATAATAACAAAAATTAATACATTTATAAACTAAACAGGTCAAACGGGTAAGATGGGTTCACATGTTGAACGTGAACACAACCCATTTATTAAGCGGGTTAGCTGTGTCGACCCAAATATAACCTGAACCCATTTAGCCTCAACCGATGACCTGTTTATAAATGAATTAGTCATGTCGGGTTCACGGGTTATATGAAAAACTGAATTGGTGAAAAACTGATTCTCTCAAATTCATTAATTGAGTAAAATCCCTATATATACAAGCTAAGCAAAGATAAGCAAATGTTTTGTAACTAACTTAACAAACTCACACACGTGCAAAAAGTAGCAAACAGTAAAAAACAAACTAAAACATGTGCGTGACTAAAGCTAACTAACTCTAATAACAAAATTACAAGTTGTTCACTATACTAGGATTAACTACAATGCCGTTTAAGTAGACTTAAGTGCAGTCTTAATTCCTCTGTCTCTAGAGCTCAAAGCTTGATTCCTTGAGGATTGAGCTGTTTGTTCTTCATTAGTTGAGTCTTCAAGGTCTACACTAGCTGCACTAAGTGAGTCTTTAAGCTGTTTTGGTGCAATAGCTTCAGTTCCTTCATTCCTTGGCCTTTGATAGGTTATGTCAACTTTTTTTTTAATTAAAAAATGCTTATGTGGTAAATAATTATTGGATAATAAAATGAAGTTAATGTAAGTAATAGATATCTGAAAAGACATTTGAAGATTGACGTGAAGTGCAACAACACCAAAAGCATGTTGGGATCAAATTATTTTGTTTTAAGAAACTTTCATTTAATTCAGAATATATTTAATAGGACTACTCAGGCACTCACACAAAAATCACTCACTAACATGTTACTATTTTTGCATATTCTAATCTGTTTCCTTCAAACTCAAGCTTGTGAAAGTCTGTAATTCCTCTCTAAAACAAAACCAATGCAAATAGCATTGAGCCATAAACCTTAACATGTTACTATTTTTGTATATTCTGCTTTGTTTCCTTCAAACTCAAGCTTGTGAAATTCTGTAATTCCTCTCTAAAACAAAACCAATGTAGATAGCATTGAGCCATAAACCTAAACCCATGGCTAAACAATTCTTTAACCATAAGTATCTGGACCTTCACCCCAACCCAAGTGCCCAACCCCCTATAAATAGAGTACTACACCAAAATGAATCAATTACATCAAAGTGTTAATATAACAAAATTAATATAGTGATATTAGACAAAATATCACATCTACAAGTTGAAATTTGTTGCAATAGTAACTTAAAACTCTTAAATTATTGAATTAAAAATAATTAGTTACAATAACTTATAATTTTTTGTTGCAATAGATGCTTTAATACCTTATTACATTAGGAAATTTTTTTGCAATAACTTAAAATGAAGAAATCATTTCAATAAATGATACCAATTATTTTTTTCAATTTATTGCAATGAAAATTTCAAACTGATAGCTTATTGCAATGAATTATTTTACAATCTATTACAATGACAAACTACAACGAAAATATCATTGCAATGATCTGATATTAATTATTTTACAATCTATTGCTATAATAGGTATGATGTAATTATCTATTACAATAAAGATATTGTTGCAGTAATTTGATCCAAATTATTTGTGCCAATTATTTGATCCAAATTATTTGTACCAATTATTTGCAATCTATTGCAATGAGATCCGGAAAGTAATAGTCTATTGCTACAACATATTCATAGTAGTAAATTGTTTATTAGGTTTCTTGTGGCACGTTGGACATGATGTGGTAAAGCCCGAATTCAAGTGCCCCAAACTGAAGAGTAATCGCCCATACCTAACCAAGGTTGTGCTCTAAGACCATATCAAGAATGGACAACACTAAGCATTGAGCAATGATTCTTAGCCAGTTTCTACCAATTTCTATTGTGTTAATTTTCTGTTATGTGTTTATACCTTGTTTCTCTTTATCTTCACATTATGTTTCCCTTTATCTTCTTCAATGTAATTGTGTGTGTTTATTTAAACAAATAAAACTGGTCTTCCTCTATAGGGTGGTGTGCTTTTTACTAATCAGTTGGTCCACATGTTCATTTTTCAATCTCTTGGATGGCTCACTCTTAATAGTAAAATTGTGGACATTTTTATTTTAATGACATTTGGGATTAAATATAATCCCAAATGTCATTTGACAGTTAGTATTGAATATAATGCTTTAATACCTTATTACATTAGGAAAATTTGTTTCAATAACTTAAAATGAAGAAATCATTACAATAAATTGATACCAATTATTTTTTCAATTTATTGTAGCAAAAATTTCAAATTGATAGCTTATTGCAATGAATTATTTTACAATCTAATACAATGACAAACTGCAACGAAAATATTATTGCAATGATCTGATATTTACTATTTTACAATCTATTACTATAACAGATGTGATGTAATTATCTATTACAATAAAGATATTGTTGCAATAATTTGATCCAAATTATTTGTACCAATTATTTGATCCAAATTATTTGTAATCTATTGCAATAAAATTCGTAAAGTAATAGTCTATTGTTACAAGATATTCGAAGTAGTAAATTTTTTATTGCAACAACATATATATATCATTGCATCAAGATTTTGTGTGGCACATTGGGCATGATGCAGTGAAGCCCGAATTCAAGTGCCCTAAACCAAAGTGTAATCGCTCATACCCAAACAATGTTGCACTCTAAGACCATATCAAGAATGGACAACACTAAGCATTAAGAAGTGATTCCTAGCCAGTTTCTACCAATTTCTATTGTGTTTATTTTCTATTATGTGTTTATGTCCTATTTCTCTTTATCTTCAAATTATGTTTCCCTTTATCTTCTTCAATGTAATCGTGTGTGTTTATTTAAATAAATGAAACTAGTCTTCCTCTAAAGGGTGGTGTTCTTTTTACTAATCAATTAGTCCACATGTTCATTTTTCAATCTCTTGAATGGCTCACTTCTTAATGGTTAAATTGTGACCATTTTTCTTTTAATGACATTTGGGATTGAATATAATTCTTGGTTGTATTTTTGGTGTTTCCTGTTAAATAGTCCCAATAAATTGGACATTGAGTTGTGTTTTCCTTGTAAGGCAATCTTCAATCATTAAATGAGGATTGTTAAAAATTATTGTTTTTCTATCCCAACTCATAATGTTCAATTACTTCTCATATTTGTTTGTTTGTGTTATTCGGCTGCTCTAGTCGTTCTGTGATTCTTAACTAGCAGAAGCTAAGATAAGGCCATTTCACTTGACACATGCGATCCCAAGAGCATCAAGGTCTCTAGATTATGATAGCCAATCAACTTTAGAGGAGTCAAGAATGGCGAACTCTAAAATCTCAATTACATGGGACTGAAGAACATTATGTTGGGGGATGTTTTTCAAGTTTCTTCAATTGGTAGAGTTGTGCATTGAAGAATGGTGAATTGAAACACTCTTAAAGTCTATAAATTATGTATATCCTCTTATATGTGGGACATGAATCTCTAGAAGTTTATGTATTTTAATGCTCTCTTTGCTCTGTGTATATGCATGTTACTCTGTTTCTGTTGCCTAGTTTAAGTTGGTACTCTTGTCATTATGCTTGTTAAGTGAAACCTAATGGTTTCTTTTGAATTACAGACTGCCTATCCACTATATACTGCCAGTAATTTTGTCGAATTGGATAAAGATAAATATGTAAATACCAAAGGATGAGGGATTTGTCATGAGGATCCATATTAATTATTGATTTTGCATCATCTCAAACATTTGTGCTTGTTTGGGGTAGATAATACTTAAAGTGGGACTTCTACCCTTTTTGAGGCAATGCAATTTGATTTAGTACAAATATCTGTTTGTTGTGCTAAAATCACAAAAAAACAACAAAAAAAAAAACCAAATACATGAAGTTTTACAATTTCATTTTATTAAAATTCAATTAAACTTAACTTATAAAAAAGTTATATGATCAATATCCTATTATAGCAATCTTATAAAAAAGTTCATGTAACTTAACAAATATTATATGATCACACAGTACTCATGATATGCTTTTTCATTTTATCCACTCTTCTCTTATCCTATGATTCATATTCTCTTAAAATCTTTCTATTTTTATGTATTATGGATTTAAGAAATAAAATACTCTTGTTTTTTGGTATCTCTTAACAGTTTAGTTCTATATCTCCTTCATCTTTATTTTTGCATGTACTAAACTTATATTTCATCTACTCAGTTTTATTCCTACTTAGCCGAAATCATTTATATTCTAAAGCATCTCTCCAAATTTCTAACCTAATATAAACTCCACATCTAGTTTTATCTACTAAAACTGTGTAAAAACATATACCAAGAGACTTCATCTTAAATTGAATTAGTTGAATCAGTAAGTTCATCCATCACTAATGCAAAGAATTATGAGCTTAATGTTGATCCTTAATGCAACTTATAGTGAAAGGAAATTCACTAATGATGCATCTACTTATTCTCGTAGTAGTTACAATTGTCGTACATATCCTTAATCAACTAAAATATACTTTAAAGGAGCCCATTTCTTCTCTATAACTCACCATAGAACATCTCTAGTGACTCAAATTCTACAATCAAAATAAACCCTAATAAATGATAATGTGGATAATTTAGTAAGATTAGGGCGTATACTTGGAAGCTTTAAAACACTCAATCCAACATAATGGAATGTTTCTCAAGGAAATTGGGGTTTAAAATAGGATATCATAATGGAATGTTTCTCAATCAAATTGGATCAAAATAGGATATTGAGGTTTAATATGACTAGCTATCCCAAGTAAACTAATAGACTTGCTGACTAATTCTATAGAAAGTGCTAAGAAACAAGAAACATGCAAAATGGTTATATGACAACTTTCTAAGCTAAAGTGAGAACATAAACCTCCAAAATAATTATTTTATAATTCAAAATTTTGCAGATGTATTCAATGACTTTGCTCTCCCCAAACTTCTTTATCATCCGGGATTGCTTTCATATAACCATGACATGCAGTTTGGTAGCTTGGTTATTAATATGTTTAATATTATTTTCGCATGCTTATAAGATAAGTGATTAGACTAGGTCTTGATATTGGAAACAATTTTAGACATGGACAACTTGAACTAGCACAGTGTAATTCTTGTTCATCATGACTACCTAAACTAGGCAGCAAGATTACTATCAACATCACAATTAAAGCATTTGCACTGTGCAAGCTTAACAAAGAAAAAAATTAAAAGTTTTAATGGATTTCTCCTTACAAAATGAGGTCAGATAAATGTTATTTGGTTTCATCTACGGGCCTTTGGAAGTGAATTTCTTTGATATAATGTTCAATATTTAATGTGTGATGCGTGAAAGGGTGAAGCAATATTTTGAGTTTGGCCAGCAATTGCATTATTCTAACTTATATATAATCAAATGCACTTTCTTATGAAATTGGCGTGCTGCTGCCTAGCTAAGTTGTATTGAAGATATTCATATTTTGACCCAATTTGATTGAGAGGTGGATAGCCTGTAAGGCTAAGGAGGAGACAGCAATGAACCCTCAATATCCTATTTTAACCCAATTTGATTGAGAAACATTCCACTATGATATCCTATTTTAAACCCCAATTTCCTCGAGAAACATTCCATTATGTTGGAATGTGTGTTTTAAAGCTTCTAAGTATATGCCCTAATCTTAGTAAATTATCCACATTATCATTTATTTGGGTTTATTTTGACTGTATGATTTGAGTCCCTAAAGACGTTACGTGGTGGGAAGAAATGGGCTCCTTTAAACTATATTTAAGTTGATTAAGAATATGTACGACAATTGTGACTACAACAAGAATAAGTAGATGCATCATTAGTGAAGTTCCTTTCACTATAAGTTGCATCAAGGATCAACATTAAGCTCATAATTCTTTGCATTAGTGATGGATGAACTTACTGATTCAACTAATTCAATTTAAGATGAACTTACTGATTAAAGGAGCTATCTGCCTGAGATAAACTAGGAAATTGAGGAAGAAAACACAATAAGAAAGTAGTTAGCAGAAAACCCATCATTTGTGATTCTTAGGGAATATGGTAATGTTAAGGGAATGTAATGATGCTATCATATTAAACCTCAATTGGGTTTGTGCTGGTAGGTTGGTAGCAATCAAATATCTAAGAGATACAGCTTCACAGACACAACTGGAAGTGGAGATCTTGCACAAATTGTCTTCTCACCCAAATATCATTTCCTTGTTGGGCATGCTTAAGACAGACTCTGGAGACAATGTTTCGTGTTTGAATTCATGGGAAGGGGAAGTCTGAGTTGGAACTTGAGAGAGAGAAAGCAGAAACATTGGATTGGGACAAGAGGTTAGTAATAGCATTACAAGTCTGTTCAGTGATCCATCAGATGCACTTGTACCTAAAACCGCCTATATATCATGGAAACATAACATCTGAGAACATCCTTCTCAATGAGTTCTGTAATGCAAAACTATGAGGTTTTGGGGCTGCAAATTATTGCAGCAATGACAGGACAAATCCTGGCTAACTATCAAAAATGGCTGAAGATATTTGGAGTCTTGGGCTTTTGTTACTTGAGCTACTAAAAGGGAAGCCTCTAGCAGATAGAGATGGTTACAAAAATTTCAGGAGCTTGGAAGAGATAAATGAGCTTGTTAGTGGTCAGGAGTCCTTTGATGAGTGGCTAGATATTCCGAAAGACAAATGCAAGATCATGGCGTTGGCAAAGTTTGGTGAAATTGCAAAATGGTGCATCAGTAGCAGCTGGAGTTTTGGAAAAAATCAAAATTATCCCAAGATAGTTGATGTTCTATCTGGCTTGACACAAGTGAAGCAACTGTTTTCTTCTGCTTCATGCTGAGAGGAAAAGGCAAAATGTAGGTTGAGGTGAAGCATCAGTATTGAACAGAGACTTAATTATATTTAAATTGACAGTTCATGTACATATTGTAGTTGTCCTATAATCACTTGTGTATGTTCTAATATTAAGTTGTTTAATGCATTGGTTATTGTTCACTTCAGTTACTGCTTTTGTTTTGCCTCATGATCACAATTACAATATCAGTATTTTTTATCTTAGTGTAAAAACCATTGGTGCTGAGGTATAATGAGATATGCAATATGTCAAGAACATATGACTTAGATGTTATTTTTAGGAGTTGAATAGAAATATAATTCTATGTGGGGACGAGAATCCCACACCTGATTTAAATGGGCAGTTGAGGTTATTTCTTAGGATGCACCTCGGACCTCAGGGACGAGCACTAGTTTTGTGAGACGCATAAAGTTAAAACATCAAGAAGGAAGGAAAGTGAACTTGGCATAGAATACGAGAAAGATGAAGAAAGAAGGGTGTAGAAGCCATCCCCTCCACATTAAATATAAGACAACCACTCCTTTGGCCGCATTAATGAAGAAATGACCATGAATAGTGGTGGCATAGCTAAGATTACAGGGCAAAACTTGCTAGTATGTTTTGAATGGGACAAAAGTTCTAAGAGTACAATCTCAGCCCTCCAAGCGTAAGATTCAAATGAGTTGTAGCTCGATATAAAAGCAAAAGGAAGATCCAGATGCAGGGAGGGGGGACGAGAAAAAGAAAGAAAAGAATCTATCCATTTGTAACCCCAACCTCGGACTAAACTCGAGGACCAACACTTGTATTTTTTAACCAGTTCTTAAATGTGAATTAATAGAAGAGGCATCCTTTCTTATTCAATTCTATGACATGAACATTCTTAGTTCGCGCATTGGATATCATAATTAGATTTGACTTCCCATCTCTAAACAAATTTATTGTGATAGCAAACAATAAAATCTTCATTTATTTCCAATAGTTAATTAACTGCATTTTTCACCGTTACATTCTACATACTCCCTGACTCCTAGTAATACTAGATTAAAATGTATGTGTGGCCATAGTTGTCAGTATCGTACGATACGCGATACGTATCGTATCGTTTGAAAAAAGTGTTGTATCGTTGATACGTATCGTAGGTGCATATGAATCGGACGATACAGTTATATGTATCGTACGTATCATGCGTATCGTACGTATCGGTTGTATCGGACGATACATAAACAATTAGCTTAAATAGGCTTTTTAAACCAAAATTTCAGCCCAAGTTTAGCCCAAAACGTTTTTCCATTTTTTCTAAAAGCAAGTTGGGCTATTTTGGTGGTTTGGCCCAATATAAAAGCCTTCTTAATATTTTTTTTTAGCCCTAAAAAATTTGAACCACATTAAATTGAACCCACACCACATAGCCGCACTAGTCAGTAGTCACCCACACTGCCACACGTTTTTTTTATCTAATATTTTCCTTTGTATCTCAATTCTCAAGCTCTCAACTTTCCCAAAACCCCTTTGGCTTCCTCTCTATTTCTTTTCATCTTTTTACCTTTTAGATCATCAAGTTTCAGGAGATCTCTCATCAAGGGACCACCATCTTGTCTTTTTCTTCTATTCCTTTTCCTAACCCAAAAGTCCCACACTCCCACATGCTACTAGAGCAAGACAACAACAACAACAAGTGCTGCCTCACGTTGGGTCCACTGTGTGTGTAAGGTTAGTTTTTCTTTTTTCTTAATAAATTTTTTTGATTAATTCTTTATACTAAAAAATTATTGTAATTATTTATTGTTATTGACCTATTATATTAGTTAATTTAGTTTAATATGACCGAGTGGCTTATAAAAAATTAGTTTAGTATAACTGAATATGTATCAATGGATGTATATGAGTGTTTATATAAAAATATTATATAAAAATATTATATATATATATATATATATATATATATATATATATATATATATATATATATATATATATATATATATATATATATATATGTATGTATGTATTTTGTAATGTTAATATTAATACCGTGAATTTGTGATAGTGTAACTGTGATGAATTTGTGATAGTGTAACTGTGATGCTTAACTTGTGTACATAAAAGTTATTGATTGACTATAAATTCATGTTTTCATATTTGCTTTTAGGTATATAAAAAAAATGGGTGATAGGAGGAAAAGAAATAAGGAGAAAGACCCCACTTGGGATCATTGTCTACGTATTAATGATGATAAGACAAGTAGGCTTAAGCTTAAATGTAATTATTGCTCAAATGAATATTGGGGTGGAGTCATAAGAATGAAAAACCATTTGGCACATACACATAAGGATGTTAAACCATGCTTGAAGGTGCCCGAAGATGTTAAAAATTATTTTGCCAAACTTTTGGAAAACATTAAAAAAAAAAATGAGCAACTTGATGATGAGTTTGATGTTGAATGTCTTCAAGAAAATGAATTACAAAAAATTGGTGGTGATAATGCAAGAAAGGGAACCATGGATGCATACTTAAAAGGGAAATCAAATTCTAAACAAGTGACTTTACCTTCCATGGTGAAAGATCGTACTGCAACTTGTTTGGATATTTGTAGATTTTTTTATGCTCATGCTATACCTTTTCATTTAGTTAAGAGCCCTTTGTTTAAAAAAATGATGGATTCAGTTGCTAATTATGGCAAGGGATTGAAACTCCCTACTTATCATGAAACAAGGGTGACTTTCTTGAAAAAAGAGGTAGAAAATATGCACTTCACATTGGATAAGTATAAAAATGAGTGGAAAAAAACAGGTTGCACTTTAATGTCAGATGGATGGACGGATAATAGAGAGAGGTCTATCACAAACTTCCTTGTCAATAGTCCAAAGGGAACAGTTTTTCTTAAATCTATTGACACCTCTGATATTTCCAAGAATGCTGAAAATTTATTTCAATTGCTTGATTCTTTGGTGCAAGAAATTGGAGAGGAGAATGTGGTACAAGTAGTGACAGATAGTGCTTCGGCTTATGTTTCAGCTGGTGAAAAATTAATGGAAAAAAGAAGTAAGATCTTTTGGAATCCTTGTGCTGCCCACTGTATTGATTTGATGCTTCATGACATTGGTGATTTGCCTGTGCATGCAAATACTATAAAAAAAGCAAAGAAGATCACTGTTTTTATTTACCGTCATATTTGGGTGCTTGATTTGATGAGAAAATATACAAAAGGGAGGGAATTGGCAAGACAAGGTGTCACAAGATTTGCTACTGCCTACTTAACTTTGAAGAGTATATATCAACAAAAAATTGGATTAAGGTCTATGTTTGCATCTGAGGAATGGGCTAAGAGTCCCTACGCAAAGAAAAGTGATGGCATTAATGTCCAATTAATTGTCTTGAGTGATCCAAAGTTTTGGCCTGCTATTAAATTTTGCTTGAAATGTGTGATCCCTTTAGTAAAAGTTTTAAGACTTGTAGATGGTGATGCAAAACCAGCAATGGGCTACATATATGAAGCAATGGATAGAGCAAAAGAGCAAATCCGGAAAAATTTTAATGATGTGCAAAGGAGATATAGACCTATATTGAGAATTATTGAAACTAGATGGGAGCTTCAGCTTCATAGGCCTTTACATGCAGCAGCTTATTTTCTCAATCCTAAGTAAGTTCATTATTTAAATTGTTATATATTTTAATCTTTATCTTTATATTTTGTATGCATATTTATTTATAAGATATACAACTATGATAGGTTTCATTATGATCCCAACTTTGTTGCAAATGAAGAAGTAAGAGTTGGACTTTATGAAGTGATTGAAAAGATGTGTCCTACAACTTTGGAGAGGTGTAGGATTGATCTACAATTGGAGAAATTTGATAAAGCTGAGGGTTTGTTTGGAAAAGAAATGGCTATACTTACAAGAACAAAGAAGCAGCCAGGTATGTGCTATTGTTATTATCATTATTATTGATTATCATCATCATCATCTTAATGTAGCTTTTTATTTGTTGTTATCGTAATTATATTATAACCCTTTACAATTTCTTTTGTTGGCAATTTAGCATTGTGGTGGGAAAGTTATGGAGTACATTGCAAAGAGCTTCAAAACTTAGCTATACGTGTCTTAAGCCTAACTTGTAGTGCAACGGGATGTGAAAGAAATTGGAGTACTTTTGATCATGTACACACTAAAAAAAGAAATCGTCTTGAGCAACAAAGAGTGAATGCTTTGGTGTTTGTAAACTACAATATTAATTTGGAGTTGAGACAAATAAAGAGAGAAGAGAATGGTGACTCATATGATCCAATTTGTCTATCGGATATGGAATCTGATGATGAATGGATTACCGAAAAGGAAGAACCTTGCTTGCCAGAAGATACTTCATGGATGGACATTCATGAATGCTTTGAAGTTAATGAGGAAGGATGTAGTAGAAAAAGAAAGAGAGGTATAAATTTATATTAAATTGAAATTTTCTTTTCTATATTATGAATAAAATGCTAATTTTGACAATATATATTTTTTGTTATTATTTTTATAGGTCCAAGAAATTTGAATGCCAAAAAGAAAAGTAAGGAAAAAGTTATTGAAGTTGAAGAATTAGATGAGATAGTGGATGTTGGAGATGATGAAGAAGATGTACAAGAAGATGCCAATGATGAAATGATTTTGCAAGATGATGAAGATGATAACTTCATTGATTTGGACTATGGAGATGATTTTGATGATTTTGATTAGGCAATGATGAACATGATTAGGAAAAAAAAGTATTTTGACTAATATAATATGTAGTGACTATGAACTCTAATGAATTTGGGTGTGGATATTTCATATTTTTATCTTTTGGATATGGATGTTAAAAATATATTTCCATTTAGTTTATTTGCTTAGCTTAGTCAAATAATATAACATAAGTGATAATTAAAGTAGTCATTATTTGTATATGTTTCAATTTTATAATAAATATATGTATATGTATAATGTTTTATAAATTTTATATAGTGTTTGTGTATCTTACGATACACGATACGATACGATACACGATACATAAAAATGAAAAAACGATTCACGATACGATTCATGATTTGACAACTATGTGTGTGGCTTTCTCACACCCGACCTTGTAGAGGCATGCATGACTTGCACATGAAAATTGGGTTTTCAAATCATTGATGAGATATCCAATCTAGACCTAATATCTTCAAATCATTGACACCCTATCCTTTGATAAATTGGGTTTGCAAAACAAACATGAAAGTTTGATTAACACACATAAATTACTTACATGATACAAATACATTTATTCACTACATGTTTAAAAAAAAAGTAACAAGAATATTAACATGGGTAAATGGTGTCCATAACTCTTTGATAGGATGACACTTCCATTCCAAGAATCCTCAACTGGGACATCTCTAGGTTCAATCCCCAAATGAGACAAATCTTAATTTCCAAGTGCCCAATTTAAGAATCCAAATATAATTAAAAAGGTTTATTAATTAATGAAGTAGAAGACGCCTCATCAATCCGTTGTAGTCCAGCGGTTAGGATTCCTGGCTTTCACCCAGGCGACCCGGGTTCGATTCCCGGCAACGGAATTTTTGTTTTCTCATTTTATTTTCTATGTACTCTTTGTGGGCCTGGGCCTTCGAGTTAGATTTCAATAGAATTGGCTTGGGCCTGGGCCTTCGGGTTGGATTTGTTTATCTGACTTTTTTATTTTTTAAGAAGAATAATTTTTTTTTTTTAAATGTAAAAAGTATAACTTACTAAGCAAGCATAGCATAATAGGTTTTAAAGAAATAGGAAAAATTACCAAAATCCAATAGACAATAAAAGTTTTTTTATTTATTTTTTATTAAGAGTAAAATTTAGGTAATTTTTTTTATGTGCAATATATGCCAATGCATTTTTCTTTTTGGTTCTTTTTGGTTAGGCTAATAGGGAAGGATGAGGTGGGGTTCAAAACTTGAAATCCTATACATTTTTTTTTTTTTTATAGGTTTAAATCCTATACATTGAATACAAAGGTATTGATATCACTAGACTATTTTTTTTTTTTTTTTTAGTCAATCAAATGGTAGAAATGACAACACAAAAATAATTTTTTAAAAGAATTTAACTATTTTTTTAATGAAAAAATTTGAACTAAATTGACACTATTGAATTTTGGATTACCAAAATAAAATCTAAGACAGAAAAAGTGATTCCCCTACCCAAAAAACTTAGAAACAACCATAAGTATTATTATTGGACTCATTTTATGAAATCCCGTAAATACATATAAACATTTCCCATCAATCGGGCAACATTAAAATTTTCTTTTTCTAGAAAAATTGACAAAAATAAAATTTTTGAGAATCAAAATAAAATCACTACCATATTCAATTGGTAAATTTCTTTAACAAGGTTTAAACTTTAATGTTAATTTAACCCCAAGCCAAGTAAACGTAAGTCCCACACATGACTTTTTACACTGTGCCTATTTCACCTTAAAAAACACAACAACAAAAAAGTGGTAAGAAAAAACACGACCAAATACTAAATATAAAAAAACACCAAACACAAACCACAATACAAAAGAAAGAGAAAGTTTTCATTAAGCTCTGTCAATGGCAAGAGATAGCTGCTTGGCTCGTGTCACAGCCGGCGTTGCTGTCGGCGGCGCTGTTGGCGGCGCCGTTGGTAATTTCTCTCCCCTAAAACCCCAATATAGCCGATTCTGCAAAACCCTTATTTCATTATTGTTGTTCCATTAATATTGCTTTGAATATTGTTGCTTCTTTCTCTGATTACCCATTTGTTTTTCTAGTTTTGTGTTGCTTGTTCATGGGTTTGTGTTTTTTTAACCACTAGTTGCTGGAATTTGCATGTACTAAAATTTTGGGGATTTTTATTAGTCCAAAACTTTGTTTAAAAAATACCCACTTTGCTTTCTTTTTTTTTTTTTAAGTTTTAACAGAATGGGCTCATTATGTATTGTTATTAGATTAATGTTATTAATGGAATGGACATGACTTAGTAAGGCTTACAGCTTGACCACAAATTGTATTGTGGGAAAAAGATAAGAAAAAAGAAAAATTAGCCTTGAATTCATTTGCTGCATTTTAAAGCTGGTGTCTTGATGGTAAACATAATGGACTATCACTATCTTTCTTCGAAACATGTTTTTTCAAGCTATTTGTGTTGGGGTTTTCTTGATAATGTTCTGGGAATATGTGTTTACAATTTTGGAACTATATTCTGCTTCCAATGAAATTTTCTTCTGGGCAATAGTTTCAATTTATTTCATGCATTTTGTGTGTGTGTGTGTGTAAGCTCATTCTTTGAATTCTTGCAGTTTGAGCTTTTTGTTCTTATATGATTTTTTTTTTAATGTGAATTTTATGTTGTAAACAGGTGCGGTGTATGGGACATATGAGGCTATTAGGTTTAAGGTACTTGTCTGATCTGATCTCCAACTTGTAGCCATGAGATTGTGTAGCCTTCACATATGATTACTCTTCTTCATCACTATTGCTCTCTGTCAAAATAAAATTTCTTGCTTTGTTTTCTTTCCACTTTTGGTATGATCTTTCTAAAATTCTAGGTGAAGGTTATCATGTTAATGTGAGTAGCTTTTTAGTTTTACACGCTGAACAGTTTACATAGCAACATCTGTACATAATACGTTGTATGAATTGGTGATATATATATATATATATATAATATGACCATATGGACAGTGACTAATCATTGTAAGATACTAAGATAGCCCATAGTCCGATTTTTCAGTTCTGCTCCTTATGAAAGTTATGTTTCTTTATAAAACCATATTAGACATTAGAAAGATAATCTAAGCCGAGTGTTTTGAACTTCCTCATGGGATGGTTAAATGATTGAGGGGCTGAATAAACGACTTGGATAGTGTATTGGTGTGGCTGAGCACAGTGTTTTGGGCATATGCCTGCTGTGGTCAGGTGTATATTTTATCTTATTGGTAAGTTGCACATGCACCCAGTGGGTTTTGAGCCTACAATTATACCCTCCTCCACTTATTCTTATGAGGGGAGGGAGTGCCATTTCAACCAAAACTTATTGGCCTTTTTCAGTTTTATATATGGGCTGATCACACACAAAGCCCTCTACTTAGATCCTATATTTGGGGGAATTTTTCTTTTTTTTTTGAACTTTTATAGTGATCCATTTTGGGCTGTAAGCGAAAGGGTACCTTGCAGGAAGTTCAAGAGGTGGATATTTTGAACATTGATAAAGTCAAAGAATTTAAAATTCGCAGATTTTTTTTTCCCTTTTTCTTTAATGTTGACTAGTTGGCATTTTGAATTGAACCCTGACCTAACCCAACCTGGTCTGAGCCAATTTTGTTTTCATTGTATACTGGTAAGTTATACTCACTGGGTTTTGAATTTACAACCTTGCCCTCCATTCTTATGGTAGAAGAGGAAGTGCCCTTTTAGCTGGTTCATTGGCCAACCTAGTCTGAGTTGCATTCTGTCACTGTCTTCATTATGTGTTTGAAAGGCGGATAATGATTAATCACCAATCAACAGATTTTCTCTGCATATCTTCTTATAAGTTTCGTTAAATCCATTCGTTAATCCATCTCAAATACAAGATGTAATTGCTGATATCGTGGTAGTATAGTATGATGCATGGAGAAATTTCTTTTGTATTAGAAGTAAGAGTGGAAATGTGGAACTAGAACCCATAGTACAATTAGATCTCTGTTGGGCACTTGGGCTGCATGTATCATGGCTTTACAGGAGCATGAAGCCATGAACTCTTCAAAAGAATCAAAAAGTATATATGATATATATGAGCATGAAGTCTGGCACATGCATTGCCGTGAGTAGTAAAACTGGCTGCAGCAAAGCCATCAAAACTTCTTTTTTGGATAGTGTAATTCTAGAATCCATGTTGAGGCTAGTTTTTTTAATATCATCAAATCATAATTGTGAACAATGTATCTTCTGTAAAAATCCTGCGTCTTCCCCCACCCCTCTTTATCTATCTATCTTTATTGCTATGAGGGTTATTACCATCAAATTTTTAAAAACCAGGACAGTTTCGGGTTCCTGTTTTGACCTAACCAGTCTTGCATGTAAGTGGAGTGAACTGGAATAGCAGATTGTCATTAATATTTTGTCTGGGTTTGTTGGAATCATCCCTTCTACTTCAAACATTTCAATTGTACGCTATCATATGTAGTAGCAGTAAGGGACTCAGGGATTCCTTCCGAGCCAATCACCTCTATGGCTTAATGGCATTCCACCCTCTCATGTGGGGTTAGATCCAGTGGTCAAATCCCCCACTAATGCTTAGACAGGGGTCACTTCCTAGATCAAGAAGCATGAGCAAGAAATTCCTCCATATAGATAGAGGCACCTATTGCCTTGCCTCTTTCTTTGTCCCCTTATCTACTATTGTTGAATCTATTTGATCTGGAGTCTATCTCTTATCTTGGTCCTCATCCTAGAGCAATTTCTTGCTGCCCAGAGACCCAATTATAGAGGTGTTAGTTGTTTATAATTGTTTCAATAATGATAATCCCTCCCATTGTGCTAGTATGAGATTGTTCTCTAGGAGCTGTGCTGTACCAACAGTAACAGAAATACATATCCCTCACCTGATAGGTCTACCTTATGTGGCACTGGCTTACATATTGTAAAATACTTGTCATATGATTTCTTATGTGGTGCTGGTGTACATTTAACCCAGGCAACCTGTTGACTATATTTAAGATCCTTAATGTGAGGAATTTCGATTTGTGTAGCCATCACTTTGGATGAGATAAGCTTTAGAAGAATAACTAATCTTTTATCAATTATATATATGCAATTTTGGATGCAAAACTGTAGAATCACCTTCTCTTCAGCTTAGATCTGTAGCTCATGTTTATATTGTAAGTATTTAATTCAGTTAGCTATCAATTTTAGCATATTTATATTGTTGTATAGTCTTTATTTATGTAATTATTGTTGGGGGATGTAGGTGCCAGGACTAATGAAGATCAGGTACATTGGACAAACTACACTTGGCAGTGCTGCTATTTTTGGCCTTTTCTTGGGTGCTGGAAGTCTGATACATTGTGGGAAGTCTTATTAAACACTTCTTGGTAAACTAATTGTCTGTTTACTAAGTTCTTCTTTGAACTTAGATGTCACATGCCCTGGGACAGTTGAAAAGAGTGCATAATCATGATTACTTGTTTCTTCTATGGCAAAATTCTTTTGTGGAGTTGTAAGTTATTTGTCTGACAATGGTTGCACACCATGGTATAATCAGTTGAATTTTCTATGGCGGCCTTTTCTTTCAATGCAGAGCTCCTTTCAGTAAATTGATTGACCTCTCTCTCTCTCTCTCTCTCACATGTTGGGGCTCTATTTTTCTCTCTAAACAATGATGGCATATTGATGGATCTGTTTGTCTTCTCACAGATCAATGTAATATTTCACTGGGCAAGACCGGTTCCACTTCATATGTGGTTATTGGTTAAATTGTTGATGTATGTCTCGGACATCTGAGTCAATATCTCTTTTCCAAATATGAGAAACTTTGAAAAAGAAAATTGCATTAGAGGGAGCTAAAGGGCTATGGCTGTAAAAGCAACTCATTATGTGTTGATATAACAGTCAAGGTTTATGCTCTTTACAAGTGAACAATTTTGATAATCTCTTAATAGAATGGCAGAAATCAATTAAAAGCCTGAAATTTCTGGTGGTTTCTTTCCATCGTGTCATTGCTAATACCTAAGACTAAGAACAAGAATTTTGTTGCATTGATGCAGAACCAATGCATGACTGCTTTCTGCTGCTTAAATTGGTTAAAAATTGGGTTGAGGTTTAGCTTCCATCTATGGTCTTACTAGTTGTTACTCCTTTTAAAGATTTCCATGCATGATCTATTAATACCTTTTAAAAACCTATCCTGCAATCATAGAGTTCCAGGCAACCACAGTTTTTCCTGAAAGGTTCTCAAAAACCTCTAATCTATCTCTAAACGATAAAACAACCACATTTCCATACGTGTCCACAAGAGCAGAGCTCAGCAAATCTCAGTATTCCAACACACCACATCCCTATCAGGAATTTCATCAATGTATCAAACATCTGTATAGCATACAGCATACTCTGCGTTTTGCATGTAGATGCTCACTTGAGCACTGGCCACACAATAAAGTCAATTGCAAAACCAGTTTTTTATCAAATGGGTATGAATCATTTTACCACAACCAACTCTAACCAATCCACCACAGGCCTCAAGAACACTTGGGTAAGTGTAACTATTAGGTTTCAAATATGGGTAAAGAGCTTCAATGAACATGAAGTTTTACGTGTAAGCAGCCAATTATAAGTCATCCTACTAGTTCGAGGTATTTCTTCTCAAAAAAAAGAAAAAAGAAGAAGACATCCCACAAAGAATTGTTTATTGGGTTCTCAATGGTTTGGAAAAACAAGCTTTGCAAAATAAACAATTGGTAGGACAAGTAAAACTATGAGAAATATGAATCTCCAGAGAGAGAGAGAGAGATTTACATGATACAAAGCACAAACATGAGCCGTTTACATGGATCTTGAGCTGTTCAAAAGTACAAAAGTATTTACTTTTCATGTACATTCCATAACTCTAGACTCACAAGTCACGACTATTCTATCTCAAATTTTACATTGAAATTTTCAATTACTTTGTTGGCAAGTTATTATTAATTAATAAAAAAGTAATATTAGTGATAAGTTCATATTATAGCAAATAAAAACTTATCTGTAATGAAAATTATTATATCTGTAAAATTACTATTTAAAGTTTTAATCTTGATTGGAAATATTTTTACTAAAGATGACATATTAGAGGATGACTCATGAGTGATGCATTTTTAAGGATATTGCATCATGTAATTGTCTTTTAAAGGCTAAAATTGAATATTAAAAAAAAATTCCATTGTTAGTATCTTTGCATAAATAACAATAATAATAAGAGTAATATTACAGTTATAAACTATTTTACAACATTTTTACAAACTATTTATATGACAAATTTTTTTTATTAATTCTTATTTAGACCCACACTAACATTACTTTTACTTACCAATAACCACTCAATATATCAGCAGTTTATAAAATAATTTGTAACTTTAACATTTTCATAAGAATAACTTTTAACTTTTTTTTTATTACCTTTTTTAGCTTTTACTCTTCACATCAATAGAGGCATTGCACACTATACAATATTATACACTTTTTTTTTTAATGATGATTTACAATATTATACACTTGTTAGTGTACATCATCGGTACATATATTTTATGTGTTGAATATGGGAAATGCTTAAAATTATGCCCAACATATAAAATTATGGACTTATAATATGTACATATATTGTACATACATGAGTGCACAATAATATTTTCCTTTGGTTTTTACTTTTTATGAATAAGATCAATTTGATTGGAACCATAAGGTTGCTTGAGCTTCTTTTCTCTCATTGTTTTTTAGCCAGCTAGTAAGTTCCACAAAAATTTGATTGGACAGTACAGCTAATTTTAGATATGTTAGAATATATCATCTAATTATGGAATATGTTATTTACAACTTTGTCTACCTTTGTCTCAAAAAAACAAAAAAACAAAAAAACTTTGTCTACCTCTCTCATCGCAATCTTTTCATCAAACACACACATACTATTACTCACACATTTTCTTAATGGTTTAAAGATAAAATCTTAACCCAAATCCCAATTTCTTAATTAATTAGAGAATAATAATGCATTCTAATCTCATGATAGTGCTTCTTAAGCAATATGCAATTTATAACAACCACTGTAAATTTCTGTAATTTACCTTCCATTGGTTTCTCAAAAAAAAAATTCCATTGATTTCTATTTAAATATGAATTCCGTCCCATTTTAATCTTGATTTTCCTAATATTCTAACCAATTCTTGATCAATTGGTGCAACGTGCAAAATCCACTAATTCATTATATATATATATATATATATATATATATATATATATATATATATATACTGTATATAATTATTTTTTTAAAAGAACACTAATTCCTCCCTTTGTGCTTTGCAGTATTTGAGATTTGACCCATAAATTGTGGAGATTTGGAGACGTAAAAATCGTAACATGTCTTTAATTAAGGTATTACATAGTTGTATTTGAGGTCTTCATTTTTTCCCTCCTCTCTCTCTTTCTCTCTCTTCTTTTAAAAAATTAAAGAAATAAAAATAAAAATTGATAATTACAAGAGGAGAATTGAATCTTGGATGTCATTCACAAAAGGTATTACATGGTTATCAAAACGTGAATCATATTGTGAATCGATTTTTTATTTTTTTGTATTGTGTGTCGTATCGTATATCATAAGATACAAAAATACTTAATAAAAAAAAATTATATATATACATATATAAATGGTATATTCATTATAAATTTGGAATTTATTCAACTATTAACTAATTTAATATCACTTATGTAATAATATTTAACAAGCTAATTAAATAGATCAAATTAAAATGTGCTTACAATATACATAATTAAATTGATTAAACTCAAAAATAATAATATATGACAAATAATCCAAAATAATAATTTATTTTCATAATATTCATCATCTTGCCTAATCAACTCCATCTAAATCAATGTTATCATCATGTTCATCATTTTGCAAATTAATTTATTCACTGAAATTTTATCATCATCAACATTTAATATCTTTTCTTGTTCTTTTATATTAACATTTCTTCTTGGCATTCTAGCCTTTTAGTTCATCATTTTGCAAATTATTTCTTCATTGAAATTTTATCATCATCAACATTTAATATCTTTTCTTATTCTTTTATATTAACATTTCTTCTTGGCATTCTAGCCTTTTAGACTTATAACAATAATGACAAAAAAAAAAAAAATTTTAATTATATTGTCAATTAATTCCTTATTCATGGTATAGAAAAGAAATTTACATATATATATAGTGAGGTGAATATTGAGCCTTATTATAATGGGATAAAGTTTGGGCCTATTTTAAGTATTGACCCAAGCGGAGGAAACAAATCCAACATTAACTATCCCATTTTAATAATGAATATAAAACCTCGGATCGTTGGTCAGGCCTAATACCCTTCCAAGCCCTCACACCGAGGTCTTGTATGAGCTACCGAGGTAAATCCCAAAGAAGGTAAACTTCACCGAGGTAACTTTTTGAAATTTCCTGATGATTACACAACAATCTCCGCATTAATGAAGGTCACCTACCTAGCATCACTGTATTTAATGCTGAATGACAAGCCTTAATAGTAAGCAAAACCCTAGAAGTCTCCGTTCATGATGAAAAACCAAAAAAAATATGAGCCCGATAAGATCAAAAGTTATATAGATGGACGTCTAAACAGTAAAGAAGACCTCAGAAGTCTCCATTAATGATGAAAAACCAAGAAAAAAGAGCTCGATAAGGCCAAAAGTTATCTAGGTGGATAAGGACAATATACGAAAAAGAAGGAGATGGCTCATATAAAAGGAAAGGAAGAAAGAAATGAGGAACAACACAGGAGAGAGAGAGAGAGAGAGAGAGAGAGAGAGAGAAACATTCAAAAGAGATCCATGTAACACATCATACCACAATTAATACAAAGATTCTCATATTTTTACGTGTTCTTGTCCAAATATCCCATTGCAGATTAGTATCAACCCATAACACAAATTTATCGTTCCACGTGTTTTGCTTAGTGTCTTAAATCATAGAATTAGGGAACACGTTCCTACAATACACACGTGCATGCACACACACACACTCACATATATATTTGAAAAATGAAATTTGCAAATATGAAAGTGAAGTATAAGTGTGTAATCCAAATTTTGTATGAGAAAGGGAGAGATAAAAAAAATAAAAAATAAAAACTTATGGACATGTTATTTATTGGGCTAGATTAAGTAACCTAATATTTTTGTGTTAAAAACAAATCTAATAACTTGTTGGATTAAAATAAAAGCACAAATTTTAACCCAAAAAAAAAAAAAAACTCATTTTAAAACATATGTCTATGTATCGTACGATATGATTTTACGATTCATATGATATGCACTATTGTATCATGCAATTCATAAGTATGTCATTACGATACAGAACTTTTTGTACATGATACAATACGTATCGTATGATAAGTATTGCATATTGTATGATACTGAAAACTAACTAATTAAACTGCAAGATTCTCAGCGATGAATGAACTTATTTTGAGTATTTGTTACTAAGTGATTATTTTTGTTTGTTAAGTAATTGACTTGATGAAAGAGAGAAATAGGTGAGGGTGTTAAACATAGGTTTTAATTCTAGATTCTTTCTATAATGAGTTATTTTTCATAATGAGTTACTTCAATAATCTAATCTCTATATATTAAGGGGATTCAGAAAGTTAGTTATGACTTTAAAAAATGTCAAAAAATACCCCTAATCTAATTAGATAATCCTTTTTTTTTTTAAATAGGGTTAAAATTGTAATTCAACAAAAAATTTTAAAAAAACTACCAGAGAAACTTTTTTCCTAAAAGTTAGCATACTTTCTATCTAAACATATATCACGTACCTTTTATACATTGTTTTTCTAAAAACTAGCACACACTAACCCTAGCAGTTTACTCCATTTCAAATCCTAAATTTGAGTTTTATAAAATCATTTCCTATGTAACTTTACTAACAATAGATAAATTAAAATTGAAAAATTATATTAAAATCAAAATAAAAAAAGAGTCTTGTCACACATGCAGAGCGTGTGTGATGAGGCTAGCATATATTGTGGGTGTTGGTTAGGTCAACTAGTAGAGAAATGGTAAATTCACAATATTTTTACAACGTATTTTAGGTGATAAATTGTTAGCTATAGGTTAAAAAGTAATGTTAGTGGTGGATCTATAGATGTAGTATTTTTCCCACTGGACTCTCCGACTTCCTTCTCAAAAAAATAAATAAATAAATAAATCTCCGACTTAAAAATGAAGAAAAAGAAAAAGAAAAAACCTTTACTTAGCATGACAAATGAACTATATTCGAGTATCACCAAACCCATGAAATATCGTGTGAAAAAAAAAATTGTACCCATCTCTTACCTCTTGAACTTTTTTTGTTTTGTTGAAAGCTAAGGTCAAGTTCTCTCTCTCTCTTTCTCTCTCTCTCTCTCTCTCTCTTCATTTTTTATGAAATAAATCAATATGTATTCCAAAAATAAAAAACAACAAAACCAGTGGCGGAGTTAGGAATTTTGGCTTGTGGGGGCCAAACTATGGTATTCATAAATCGGTCTAGATAAATTCAAAACATATTCATATACAATTAGATTAGCAAGAACTCGTTATTTTCCTTTTCTTTTCTTTTTTTCTAATGAACATAATCTTTCTAAACTTTAACGAGTATACACAAATTGTCTACTTTACTTTAAACATGTATGGAAAATAATCCAAAGAAAAAAATAATTAAGTTTTTAAATATAATGGAGCCAGAGCCTTGTAATTCAATTGATTTGATGTATAAATGAAAAGAAAAAAAAAATATATGTATATATATATATAATGGATGATATTTGTGTAACTTTTTTTTTTTTTTAAAAATAAATTATAAACTTGTTTTGGAAAGATTAAGTTATCTATTTTTGTTTATTCTTGGAGGAAGCCAATTTTTTTTCTAATATTATTGGAGAGCAACTCAATTTGGGGGGCCAAATCTCATTTTTCTTTGGCCCCACCTTAACCGATTTATAACATATATATAAAGGATATTAAAATATTTCAATATTTGGGGGGGGGGGGGGGGGTGCATGGCCCCTCCAACCTATAATGTGGCTCTGCCACTTACAAAACCATCTCTCTTTTTCATCCTTCCCTTTTTTGGGCCCACCCTTAAGTTTAAACTATTACAAATTAATCTTTATAATTTTGTTAGTTTCAAATCAAAATCTAATCTTTTTTCCGATAAAAAAAAAAAAAAAATCTAATCTTTTTAAATGATATTAGCTTAAACCCTCAATCAAACCCAAAAAGTCCATGTTTTTAAATTGATATCATTTTCAAAGACTATTACCACGAAGTTTCAATTTTTTTTTTTTTACTCATTTGTGCCCATTTGGTAACGCGGACAAGCCACAGTATTTCAAAATACAAAATTTGTAAACTTTTTTTTTATTTTTTTATTTTTTTATATACAATTTTTTCAATCAACCTAATTTTAAAAAGGGATTTTTTTTTTCAAATCGATTTAAAGAAATCTCCTTCAACCTATTATGTTACATTCATAAAATTATTCATGTGTATTAAATCAAATGTCTCATTACACTATTTAATACAAGTCACATAACTCACTAAACATGTTATGAATTGCAACGTTGTGGGTTAAAGAAATTTGTCTCTAAATCAGTTTGGAGGAAACTCTATCATTTTTTTTAAAGCATAAAATAAGCTATACCAAATGAACAGTAAATGGATCATATGATTAAAAGTACACATAGATAGTAATTTTCTTCAAATTAGTATGGAGATAAACTCTATACAAAGTTTTCTTCTAAATTGACTTGGAGAAATTTCTTCCAACCCATTATGTAGTAATTCATAAACTCATTTATGTGCATTAAATTACACAAACTCATCAAATTACTTGAACAATTTACATGACTCATTAAATAGATCGTATGATTAAAATTATGCATAGATAGTCGTTTGATTCCCCACATAGTGGGTTGGAGGAATTTTCCTCCAAATTTGCATAGAGGTGAGCTTTGTCCCTAGTAAAATCATATAATTTAATTTGTAATGGTATTAAACTTAGGGTTTTGTTTTAACTTTAAATTATTATGAATTTATATAATTTTTAAAATTGGATTAATTTATCATTTTTGTTAGGTACAAAAGCAAAAATCTCCAAAGAAAAACTTAAGATAATTCATTTTTTAAACTTTAGAATTTTATTTTTACCTTAATTTTCTATTAAATGTTTCATTTAAACTTTTTTAGATTTTAGAAACATTTTGTTTAATAATGTTCTTTTTAGAGAGGTAGATGGTGAGGCCTTAATGCCTTTGTTTGGGAGTTCATAAGACAATAGAATGGAATGGAATGAGTAAATCATAAATAAATGAAAATGAATGAAATGTATTTAAGTAAAGGAAAAAAATGAAAAATAAAATAAAATAAAGGAATGGAAGTAAGTAACTTTGTTGATGAGTAGCATAAAGGGAAAAAAATGAAATCATTTTATGACAATATTACTATTCTGTCTATTTAAACATATAAGGCTAAATATATAGGGGTATTTTGGAAGTTTTAGTAAAAAATTCATTAAATGTAATTTCATTCTCTCCAATTTCTCTCAATTTTGCAAAAAATGATAATTTTTTTTTGAATACAAGATAGAAATCTACTCTAACCTAATCAAAGTGTATGTGTGTGTGTGTGTGTGAAGTGTTGCGACTTAAATAATGCTCCCAAGTGCAGGATTGTCGCGAAGTAATAACTTAGTAAGTCCGATATCGAATCCATAGGTAAAAGGGAATTGATTAGCATACCACAAGAGAACAAAATTAAAACAATAAAATTATATTGAAAATAAATTTTGATAGATTAGTGAAGGTAATTTTGAATGAGAGGAAATAACAATATTTTAAGGCGCTAAGGTTTAGGGATCCATACACAAAACATCTATTAGTAGTCTTAAAAATATTTATTTTATAACTCAACTAAAATTCATACGAAGGATGATCTTAGTTGGATGATTTAACAATAAGAACTTAAGAATTAATTTTCTAGGGTAGTTTCATGAAATTGATTGGTTTTAAGCAAAACAAAACTAGTGAATTAATTCGCAGGGAATATTACGCATTTAACATGCTTTAACATGCCCGGAGTCTATGATAAATCAAAAAATTATATAAAACTAAACACTTTTCTAAATGAGTAAATCAATCAAAAACATAAAAATATAGACATTAAAACCATAAAATAATTGTTAAGAACATACTAATAAACGGTTGGGTTTCACCCCTTACCTTATCAAGGCTTCTAATAAGCCATAACACAAATAAAACTCTAAAAAAATTTTAAAAAAAAAACTTTAAGAAAACCTAAATTACATTCTACAGCAGCTCCCTCCTGAATTTTGCCCTAAAAAACCTTTAAATAAGTCAAAGAATCCTATTACAAGTTAAATTCCCGTTTGGAGAAAATTAAGGTTTTTAGGCTTCATTTAACTGAAGTTTTTGGCCCATTTAACATCATAATTCAGACTTTTGGTAAACTACAAAGTTGTAGCCCTTTAAGTTAAATTTCTAGCCCAACTTGAATCATCTCGATTGGACATCTAAGCCAAAAGTTATGCCCAAAATACTAACTTTAGTCCAAATTGGACTTGGATTTGGTACAAATTTCTTTTGATTCATTACTCCAATTGGACTTAAATTTCATTGGGTTAGCTTACTTTGATTTTATTATGGCCCTTGTAAAAATAAAATCCATTAGCATTTTTCGTTGCACAATTTGCTCATTTAATTTCATTATCCTACAAAAGACAAATTCATGCATTAAAATTCAATTAAACACAAAATTGATTATTCAGCATTATTCCAAAATCAAATATAAAATGCATGAATTAACTCAAAATTAGTATGATAAGGCTTTCTAATAATGATATAAATATACAAAATTAAGCTATTATCATGAAGCTTCCTCTTGAAAACTTGAATTCTGATCCTTACCCCTCACATCACATAAGCACTTATATTTATGGAGTGATTATTGTATCAAGGATGTGCAGTGGTAAGAAAATGATAATTCTAAAATAGAAAGAAATAAGTGTTCGCTCCTACTCATTTCATTATCTAATTAAACTCCCATATAAGGGAAGTGAAGGAAGATTTTAAAATTATTCTTTTAATTTATTCCTATTTTATTTTTTTCCTTCCTCCCAAACGGGCTCTATATTATCACTAGAATTCCATGGGTCAACTTCTTTACCGATATTAACTAAAAAGTGTGTTGGAATGTTTAAATGTGTGCATGTTTAGCATTAAATTATAAGTTGTTTTGCAGATTTCACACTATTTTTTTCTCTGTTTTATTATGAATAACTTAGTTTTACTAAAATAAACTAACTTTGGCTCCTTGTCCCGCGTTATATAAATAAACTATTGAAAATAAACAATATGATAGAAAGATAAATATGCCTAAATTTTTTTAAAAGTAATTCACAAATATAAAAAATAAACAATAAACTAACTTTTTAACTTTTTGTTTCATATCATGCAAATACACTATTGAAAATAAGAAAATCTCAACTAGACACATGTACACCTAAAATTATAAAAATAAAAGAAGTGATTTACATATATAGTAAAAAATAAATAATAACCCATCAAAAAAAAATAATAATAAATAACTAAACAATAAGAAAAACATGCTGAAAAGAGCCAAATTGCCAAAATCGGTGATAAAAAAGTAATTGTCTATTTGTTTACTATGTCAAATTAAAATTAAAAACAAAAACAAAAAAACATCTGTAAAATTAGAACAAGCAAATACCAAATGGAAGCAGAGAGTCAAAAAAATTCCCCTCCCTTTTCACATTGTATCTGAAAATTTCTCTCATTACAAATATATCTGATGCATTAATCTTTGGCTTCAAGCTTCTTGGTCAAATGGGTTTTGCTTTTTGAGCCAACAGAATCTACGAAAATTCTTGGCTCGAGAGAAAGAGAGAGTGAGAGAGAAGGAATCACCAGAATTTCACACACCATGGAAGGTAATTTTTTTTTGTTTGATTTCTCAATCTCAAATTCATATTGGCGTATTGGGTTTTCGTTTTCTGATTGATTTGTGTCAGTTGGCTTCTGGGTTTTCTGCGTTAGAATTTGTAATTGAATTCCTTGCATGGACAGACAAATTGTTTTAATGGTTGGGGTAATGTCCAGGATATGGATTTTTGGGAGGGACTGTTTGGTAGCTGAGAAAACTGAGGGAAAATATTAACTTGGGATTTTTTTTTCTTCTTCTATTGTTGTCTGCTTTTCTTTTTGTCCTCTTGGGTCCTGAAATTGGGATTGATGCAGAATTTAAATATTCAAAAGCTTTTGATGCCTTTTGATTCCTACATTTTCTTGGTAGCCAAACTGGGTATTATTACTTTTCTTTTATTCTCTTCACAATGGCAATGATAATATTATTAAATTTGAGTTTGATGAATGATGATTTTTGCTCAATTGCATTGTTGAATGGAAATTTTGTTATTTGTGAATGCTGTGGTATTGTCAAGCGTTTGAATGTGATGTGTTAAATTGTTCCACAATGGTTTAATTACAAGCCTCCAAATTTTGGATTGGGTGGTATGGTTTCATTGAAGATCTGATTAGATTTAGGAAGCCTTATGCCGATGAACTCTGGCTCAAATAATACTTTCTCCTCCTACAAGAATGGGTGCATGTTGCAGTTGTGGGTTCAAAATCCATTAGGTACATGTTGAACAGAAATTAAAAAAGAGATAAATGAGTAAATAAAATAGTGAAGCCTTGTACAAAAATGGGGAATCCGATACCTAGTTGAGTTGTGGAGGAGAGCTAATTGTGGCTGGTATAACATAAATTTGTAGAAGTGAACATAATTATGCAAGGATAAGCTTCAAAATATCATGGTTTATAAAACAATTGACTAGATGAATTATTCTCGGTTGAAAAACACTTTTTGTTTTTGATAACATTGGAAACCTTTCTAAAGAAGAGTCCTTTGGATTTGTCTCTAGCCAGTGAAACCTACTGGCAATTGACCCTACCCGCCAGAATTAGTTGCAGGTAATCCGGGGGCATTTTCCATGATGGGTTAAGTAGTTTATGCTTGTGCCCAAGAGCAGTAAAATCACTTGTAGAAACAGTATTCTTGATGCATCTGATTGTTACTTCAATGCATGCAACAGAAGACATGATTTTGCATGTACTTTATCAAGCTGCCTTACTTTTCAACAGACAAAATTAACATGAAGAGAAAGTAAATTTATGCAATCACAATGATAAGGAAAGTGAGATGCAATTTTACAAATATCTGAAGATTTGATGAAATCTTTTTTGTTTCTTAGTTGATCATCCAATTTGTAATATTTTCCTTGTGAGCAAAGGGAGAAGCTTTAAGACTTCTTCTTTTTTCCTATTGCTGCCGTCCATTTTTCTGATGTACATTCAGCTAGAGGGCTTATGTCCTGTGAGAAGACAGATAAAAGAAGGGGTGAAGACCAAATAGACATATGAGTGATTTTCTTTCTGGCTCAGAAACTAAGAGAATTTATGACATCTATTATCTATCTCTTCATTTACGTGGAAAGCACTTAGTTGTTGGGATGACCTCAACTCATCAAATGCTCTACCATGAGTGTTATATATATTGGTAAATAAATTAAACTAGTGGCTGATAGGGCCAACAAATATATACTGATAGACATCAAGGTCATTATTATCATTAATCATGTCTTATTTTTTTAATTATTTTCTATTTTTGCTAGAATCAAGTGAAGTACACTCAGAAGAGAACAAAGTTTCTTCAGAGAAGGATAAGAAAAGAAGGCTCAAGACACCTGCCCAAGTTATGGCATTGGAGAGATTTTATAATGGTATGATCACTTATCTTGTCATATCTTCTCTTAGGCTTTCTGCTAAGTGCCCAGGCATTATTTTTTCTGAAGGAGAAATTTGTTTGACTTCTCGTAGAACACAAATACCCTACCGAAGAAATGAAATCCCAACTTGCAGAGCAGTTAGGATTAACAGAAAAGCAAATATCTGGATGGTTTTGCCACAGAAGGTTAAAAGACAAAAAATTGTTGAGAGATGAAGCTTGTGCTAGTGGACGACAAGATCGTTCAAGTGTTGTTATTCAGGATCGTGGCAGTGGACTTGGACAGGATTCATGTGGCAGCACTAAACATGGGGATTATAGGAATATTGATCCAAGGGAAGTTGAAAGCCGGAGGCTCTATGGGAATGATTTTCAAGTTTCAGACCTCACCTATAAGCATATGAGTCATTATACAGAAACTGTTAGTGGCACAGATGATACGTCTTCAGAGAGTAGCTCATCTTCTCAAGACAAGTTGTTTTCACAGACTGAAGATCCATATGATGTAGAAAATTCTAGATATCTAACCCATAATGGGGTCATTGCACCCATAAATGCCAAAAGTGCAAAAATTATGGGATATAAGCCATCAGGATACTTGAAAGTGAAGGGTGAAATTGAAAATGCTGCTATTACTGCTGTTAAGAGGCAATTGGGGGGCCATTATCGAGAGGATGGTCCACCACTTGGTGTGGAATTTCAGCCACTTCCTCCTGGTGCATTTGAGTCTCCAATTCAGAAACCAGTCCGTGGTAAGTTATAACATATATTTCTGTGACAGATTAACTACTCTTAATGAAGTTTTATGCAATTTGTCCAGCAAGAGAGGAATCTCCGGTTGTGGTTGGTTAGATCTCTTTGCTTAATTTTATGGTTATTTCTCTCTCTTCTTTTTTTTTTTTCATTGTTTTCCTTTAGTGTTTGTGTTTGAGAAAGATTATCAGTATTTCTTATTTACAAGAAAGAATTGCATTGCACATTTATTTTCCGTAGGCAAATGATAATTGGAGAAGCATAACTAGCTCAAACCAAGTCCAACAAATGAAGTTTTGCTTTTAGGAAGAGGACATAGATGATTTATGAAAAAGATTTATAGTGCAATTGTGTACATTTGAAATCAATATATAGAGGGTGCATTGGCTTTGGTCTTAGCTGATTTAGGTACTGCAGGGTTTGATAAGATCAATTGGAAAACAAGTTCAAACATGGGTTTTGGAAAAATTTGATTAGATCAGTGTTCTTTGTTATGCTAGTTTTGTGAGTTTTACTACGTAGCAGGTTCTTGTTTACAGTTTGCTGTTTACCTAATGCCAGCAGTCATTTGATGAAATAGCATATATTTGGATATCTAGAGCTTGATCTACCATGTTTGCACTTTAAACTTTTAGTTTTATAATATAAACTCTGAAAGAATTTATTATTATTTTTTAAATAAAATAATTTCAAGCATTTGTAACCAGTTGAATAATAGAATGAATGTCTTGCACATGGATGGTAAGTTTGAAAAGTTGGCTGGGGGAGGGAGACTGAAGAAAAAGCTACATGTGTAGAAGCTCTAAATGTGCTTTCTAAGTATCTGAGTTATTTTCTTAAACTGGTATCATCACAACAAAATATGATAGTATTTTGATTTTAGAGATGGACACTGGAAAGGAGTTTGAAATGTGCAGTTGTTTAAAGAGGGGGGGGGGGGGGGAGAGAGAGAGAGAGAGAGAGTGAGAGTTTAAGAGGTAGTTGGGAGATGTTTTTGATAATTAAGAGTATTATTAATTAAATTATCAAATTATTATTGCAATCTAAAACTGTAGCAGTTTATGCTATCATAAGTGGAAATACTTTTCACTCAAAATTATTTGAGAATTCTTTTTATCAGTGATAGATATGTACATCAGTACATGTATATATCTCTATGCATTACCTAGTATGTGGTTCCTTTGTTTTATAGAGCAGACAACTCTTTTTCTTAATTTCCTAGCAAAACTTATTTCTGGAGCAGGTTGGAGTCTTATGTTTCATATATATGTGCTTTTGCAGAACCATACTATGATGAGGATCTTTCTATTCCCAATTCTCCAGACATCTCTGGAGCGGAAAGGCAACCCAGTCTCAGCAATGTAAGTGGAGTTTCTGATTTATCAAGCACTGACAATTTAGTAAGAGAAGCTATATTTTACTACATATGTAGGATGACTGTGATGGAGGTTGAAAAAAGACAGGAAAAACTTATAAATATGTTAATCTAACTATATATAATTGTCATGATGAGGGCTGAACCGGATCAATTGATGTCAAGACTGAAAGTCCATGTGATATATCTTGATGTATAAAATTTTGCAATTTTGTTATCTTTGGTAAGTGCTGGATGATTTTGTGATGTTATGTTAAGGATTAGGGGGAGAAGATAGACCATAGTTATTCTGGGTAGGGTGCCTTTATTGCAACTCTTCTTTGTACAAAATATATATTTACAAACCATTCTGCATTTTACCGTATTATGAATATCTGAGTTTTTTTTTTTATATATACACAAACTTATATTATGACTTACATCAAACTCAACTCTGCTGCTGCACTTGACAGTTTTTATGTATTTGGGGTTTCCAGTCAGATCCATGTATATAAGGAGCCAACCTAAAATTGCTAATTTGATTTGGTTTATGAAGTACTGCAAAACCCATCTTTTTGAGAAGGAAAAAGTTCGTCATATGTCATGATTCAATGTACTTGGTTGGCACAAATTAAGTTCTTAAAGTTTTAGTGCTTGTTAGCTGTTACATATTGTAGCTGTAATGTTTCCCCTAGAATTCAAGTGATACTTTCAGTACCGGATATGGATGCCACAACTGAGTAAAAATTGTGGTTATTTGGATTGGATTCTGAACTATTGAACTCTTGCTTTCTAGAGATCCAAATTAATTATCTAATGGGAGAAATTCATTTACTAATTTAAGGCTCATTTGCTGCTTTAGCACCATCACAACCTCCATATTTTCTGACACTGTCACTACTGCTGTGGTCACTGCCCTTACTTCCACTTCTGCCATTACTTTTGTTGCAGTATCACCATCATTTTTTGTCAACCACCATTTTTTACTGTCAAGTAACTCTTAAACCCCTCTCTCTCCTACCCTTTAAAGAAATACTGAAAGGGAAAAGTGCAATTGATACCATATTACTACCACCCATTGGACCTCCACTACTGCCTCTGCAGACCACTCCTGCACCAGCAGCATGTGTACTTCCAACAGCATCACCTTCATATTCTTAACACATATTTCCCCAAGTTGAACCCCAACTTTTAAGAGATTCCACCTGGTGGTTAAAAAAAAAAAAAAAAAAAAATCTGGGCTGAGCAAGTCTTTTTCAATTCTTTGGTTTTGAACTGACCTGCAATTACTAGTGACAGAGCAATCTATATTTATTTAAACTGTGGATTTCTGAAAGCTCTGAACAACAGAGCTCACTCCTGCACTTTTGCTTTACTACAGCAAATAATATTTCTATAGTATTCCTAGAAGCCCAATAAACTTATCCATAAAGCCTTTGCATCAATTCTAGTAGGAATTGCATTCTTGGTGCCGTTTGTATAAGTGGCTTCTTTTATGGAGTAATACTTTTGGTGACTTTTGTAATTTTCCCTTTACCATGCCTTCTCAGGGATATGAGCCGTATAATTCCAAGTTGAGCTCACAGGATTTATATATGGAAGAGGCAAACAGTAGCGGGATGCATGGGTCTCATTACCAGGATAAGATATCTCAGTTAAAACAGAAGTCAACTGTTCTCAACCATGTCAAACCTTTCCCTAAGCAGAACTCTTCCTTGGATCTCTATGAAGATTCTGCTGGAGAAACCTCTGTTTATAATAGCAAGAGGAATCAAAGAATGAGCTCTAAGCATGGTGTTGAAGGGATGAGGATTGATTCTGTCACTAACCATCGTGGTCACTATGATGGGAAAATTGAAAGCGAGATGCATGATTATGCTAATGTCAGCCCCAATGTCATCCAAAGGAGTGAATACTTCAAATTTAAGCCTCCAAATTTGACACATAACCGCTTTGAGTCGCTTGACACAGAAGAGAGAGGGCTATCTACAAGGATGAAAAAGGTTGAGTTTTTGGTTTAGACCTTTCTATGATTTGCTATATTATTAAACAACTCTCATGTTAATTGAAAGTGCTTTGCTTGAGATTCTGGTATTTATGTGCATATGTGCAGGGGGAGAAAGTTAATCGAAAATGGAAGGGTATAAAAGAACATGGCAACCAAGTTAAATTAAAGATGCATTCAACAAATGAAATTAAAGTGAGTTTGAGCTTTGGCCAATTTTTATATGACATTGTGATACTTATGTATAAACACACATTATGGAAAAATATATATACCTAAGTATATGCATGCATGTGTATGTGCAATTTTTGCATTTCTGTTGATGCTCTGTTTTATATTGAAGGTTCCAAAACGAGTCAGACATGATCTTCTGCAGCAAGACTATGTGACAAAAGCACCATTCACTGAAATGCAAACAAGGAAATTTCTGAGCAAAGGGTCGGTATTAATCTTCTTGTGATTGTTATCTCTTCCATTTCATGAGCATGCATGCGTCTTCACCTGTTTATGTTTTTGCTTGTGCATCAGTGCCCCTTTCATTTTCCTTGATATGACTTGAACAAGACCTATTCCAAACCAATCCCTTTCTTTCTGAGCCAAAGCCCAAGTGGCATGTGCAGGAGTGGACCAGAATACAAGATTGGGTGGACAAAGTGATAATTAGAATGAAAAGTAACCAAGGGGGCATAAAGTGAATAAGTACATTTATTTAAAAAAAAAAAGGAGGGGGTGGGTTGGGGGGGGGGGGGGGGGGACTGCATTCTGGAAAATTTAACTGAAATATAACAGTACAACTTGAAATTTTAGGAAGTTTGTGGGGACCATGTTGTTTCTATCCCTCAATGGGGAGAGGTTAATTGTGGAATCTAAATCTACTGTTGAAGATTCTCAAAAAAGTATAATAATTAATCTGATTTTAGTGAAGCTCTAAATGTCCAAACTCTAGTCCTTTAATTAATAAATTCCGACACTACGCAATAGGAGTATAAAAATCCAATATGACAAATATTGTAACATTTGACATAAACACTCTACTCATTCCTCACTAGCTCTGACATTTTCTTACATTTTTAGAGGCATCTCCTGGTATTATTGCATATCATGCTTATTTGTTTCAGTGAGAGTGGAATGATGAAAATGTATGTTGTTGGTGGCTTGGCGTCTTAAGGGAAAGGTGTAACTATGATTAGGATTATGATTTGCCATTTAATGGGAGTTTTTCCATGACAAAATGACTGAGAATTTAGAAATGAACAGCTATGGAAATTCTAGGAAACTGACCTCCGAATCATAAATTATTCGCATTTTTTCTTCAATTGCTTTTCTTTCTATTTGTTTTGGTTGAATTTTTCTGTTGTCCTTTTGGAGGACGAAGAGCTCACTGTATCACCTTTCTATGCTGTATACCTATCTGCCCCCCCCCCCCCCCCCCCCCCAAAAAAAACCCAAAAAAAAAAAAAAAAATCCTGTTCCTGTATATATGTTAACTTATCATCACCATTTTTGGTGTCACATTTACTTCTTTTTTTCTTTTCTTTCTTTGGGGCTCTACACAGCTAATTATTATTTTGACTGCATTATATATCGTCTAGATCTGTCATGGAGATGCCTTCTAGCTTCAGCGAGGATGAAACTGCAGAAAACAGCTCTTCCCAGGAATTAGGTGCCAGTAGTTGATTGATGGTAGAAAGCTTTAGGGTCCTCAAAGTTATGGCCATGTACAGTTCAATGGAGAATCACTTTTTTGGTAGTAACAACGGAGCATCGTTTAGCATTATAATCATCAGAAGCAAACTTTCAATAGTGGCTACCAATTGTTTTAGCAGTTGCAGGGTCATCTGTTTATAAGTGTAGAAAGAACTCCTTTTTATTTTTTTATTAATTTGACTGCTTCACAGAGAAAATGTTGCAGATAAAAGTTTGTTTGTAAGATTCTTCTGCTTGGATCCACCAACTGTTCAAGGACTATCGAAATCAAAGCTCACAAAGACATCACTGCCTTTTTGTTGTATGATGGTGGTGCTTTCTGCCCCTGGATTTGGCTTGTTTTAATATATTAATCAATATCATATTATATACTATATAATAAAAGTTGAGACAGAAGTTGTAATTGCGCCAACAGCTAATTAGCAGCACCAAATTGCATAAAATTTATAGATAAAAGTAACATCTTATTTGTTCTTATCAACTTTTTTTGATAAAGAAAACAATATGTTTGGTAACTATTATTTTTCCCAGTTTTCACTATTTTCTATTTTCTAGGCCTTAAAAGTCAACTTGTTTGGTAACTGAAAACCAGTTTTTTAATTTCAAAAACTATTTTCTATTTTCTATTTTCTAGGCCTCAAAACTTGTTTGGCAACTGAAAACAAATAGAAAGCAAAATCTGTTTCCAAATCTCAATTCACAAAAGAAACTAGAAACGAACAGAAGGGTATTTTCAATTTTTAGTTTTGAAAGAAGCGTTCAAAAACACGGAGAAAACTTGTGTATTTTACTGTGCACTTAAATGTAGTCCAAGCTTGAATCCTAGTTGGAACAAAAATAACAAATAAAAGCAAAAGCTTTAAAATGAAATTAGTAAATTACTACAACAATGCCTACAGAGAGGGCTGGTTTCGTCCTCCTGTAGCAAAGAGAGGTGAGTTCTTGTTCTTGCTTCTTCGTCTTTTTCATCTTCTTCTTCACAAGCACCCATTGAGCTCTCTCATTGTCTTTGTGTGTGGATGAGTTTAAATCAAACATTTTTTTCAGTCTAAGCTCAATTGGTCATGGCGCTATGTCTGGTTTCCTATGTTTGGTATCCATACTTTCTCCAATTTTTCAAATTTTAGTCATTAAAGTGGTTGCTTTAACTGAATTATGTTTTGCCTAGTTTGTATCATTAAAGAATTTGTTCAATCTCATTAAAAAAGAAGTGTTCCTGCCACTCTACCAGTAATATCATTAAAGAATTTTGGCTTAAAATTCTACCATAATAATATTGTAATCAAAGCCTTCATTCAATAATGTATTATTGAATGGTTGTCTTGATCGATTGCGTCATCACTCACTAGTTTAAATGTTTAATTTATTCGTTGATAGTTTTGCAAAGTGGGCACCTACCATAATAATCTTATAATAAGAGCCTTGATTTTTTATTTTTTTGGTCTCGAAAACCGTTTTTTGGATAACAATCCAGACAAGTTTTTTTTATTCTGTTCTTGGAAAATTTTTTTTTCTCTAAGTTTGCCAAACAAAATAAAATTGTTTTTTTTTTTAAATATTTGTTCTTGAAAATAAGTTTTGAAAACTAAAATAAAAACAGTTACAAAACATGAGTGTTTTAATAAAACATGTAACTTTGTATTTTTTTAGCCTACATTTTTTTGTTTTGTTTGTTGGGTAAACATACATCCTATGCCATCTTTATCCTAATAATAAAGAACTCACATTAAATTTTGACAATTATTTAAGTTGTTATAAATTTCTCTAAAAAATTAACATAATTACATATTTTAAAATTTTAATTATTGTATTGCATATTTTTTATATTCTTTATATTCTTAACACGCATATTAAATTTTGTGCCAATCAGATATTATTTATTATTCGATCCATAAACTTATTTTTTGTACATAATTTTATACTACAAAAATTTGAAATTTAAACATTTGATTGATGACATAATTATTGATTTTTTCATTTTCAAATTATGCCTTTTTCCCCCCCTTAATTTGAACCTTCCAAGCATAGTGCAATATTAATGATCATTTGACACTTCTTTAATTCTAATTTGACCTCCATTCTCCATTCTCCCTTACTTGTCCCTCACACTCTTGTAAACTTATTTAAATAACATTTTATTCATGAAATTATATAAAGATAAACAACATGGATCGACTAATGCAAATAATAGCTTAATTATACAAATTAAGCATAGTAATAAGAAGATAACGGTCCAATAAATATATATATTTTTAGTTATCATGCGAATTAGCCTTCCTCATTATGTTCATTATACTATCATTTTTTTCTTTACCCTTACTAATTATTTTGCGGCAGTCGTTCTTGAATTATTATTGACATCTATAATTGCCATTTTTACATTGTTAAAATCAGAACATAGATTTTCTTAGATTTCCTTAATTAGAGAGTGGTGGTTTTTAGCTTTGAATCTTGATTTGTAACTATGCATGTTAAACCCGCTAAAGGAATGCTTATTTTACTTCAAATGTCAATAATGTCCCTTTTGCTTTACTTTCTTTTGATCTTCAAATTCTCTTTGCTTTATTTTGTTTGATATGCCCTACTAGAGAACAAAAAGGATGAGAGGAGATTTAGCGTTGTAATGTGTTGACCGACATGATGGTTAAACTATTTTGGGAGCTTTTTTTTTTGTCTTTCATTCCTAATGGGAAATTTCCTCCTAGAATATCACTATAGCATACTTAGTAATCTTTGAGAAACATATCCAAATTCACAATTATTGTCTTTGAACAAATGAATAAAGTGGTTAAGGACAAAATTTTCTACAACACGGGAAATAAAGTTGAAATTATGTACTTTCTTTCCAGGTTCCTCTCGAAGGATACAATTTGTTCGATTTAATGCGAGTCAAAGTTTCCAACTACGTCTTTGTCTTGTAAGATAGGCGAAGGTGTGGTGGCTAGAATATAGGGAAACTCGTCAATTCCACGAGAAGAATATGCGTGAAAATTGAAACCATCATTGCAAGTACTCTGAATTTATGTATCTCAATCGTTGTTGTTAAATTATTTTTCTTGTTATTTTTCCTTTCTTCTGTTATAGGAAACAAATCAACTCCGGTGCATATTCATGCACTTTCTTAGTCATTACAAGGAGATGGGGTGCGTAACTCCACATGCTGTGAGAGATATATGGACTAGGAGCACAAAATCAAACCAAAAATCTATTATGAAGAGCAAATTTAATAATACTAGTAGTCAAACTCAAAAAACAAAAGAACACAAACTATTTTCTATTCCACTAGCTGATTGATCAAACATAATAAATGAACTGTAGATTACAAAAAGGAAAGAAAAAAAATGTAGAACCCATTCATTCTCATCACATCTTTTTCTCCCTTATATTTTTGGCTCAAACTCTTTGAATTGAACTTGGTACCTGCATAAGGGACATGTAGCTTTACTCCTAAGCCAATTCACAATACAATCGGAATGAAACTTGTGCATGCACTTGAGCATTCTTCCTTCGACTCCAACGTTCATGTCTTCTTGGCAAACTCCACAAACCGCCCCATCTTCCTCAATCACCACATCCTTCGACCCCTTAAACACCGGGTCCATACTCTTGGCCAAGATCCTCCCTAGCCATCTCAACACTTCAAGCTGAACCTCCTGCATCACCGTGTCGAAATCGCGCTTGGTTTCGCGTGCACGAAACGAGGCTAACTTGGCTGTCAAGCTTTCCAACCTTATGCTTTGCAATTCCAAAGGATCCAACTTCCCTGAAAACGTCCTAGGATCATATGAACCATCAAAAGTTGAGTGTTGTGCCCAGTTTCTCGTCGTGTCCAGCAGTTCAGCCCTCAACATAGCTATTTGAAATTCATCAACCTCCATGGTGATAGTCGTGAGCCTCTGTCACAAATCACAATTCTGGGCAATACTAGTAAAAGAATGATACAAGTCTAGGAAATAGTAGCAAAAGAAAGAAGAGATATAAAGTGATTTTGGTTTGCGGTTTGTGGGATTTATAACAAGTACGATATTTCAGAGTTAGAGTAGGATAAGGAGTAAGGACTTAAATTTCTGTGATTTCCGAATAGGAGAAGGAGAAGGAGAAAGAAAGTTTCACCGACCTTTGAAACAAAAAGTAGCCCAACCGGGAACGACGTTTGTACAAGTCAAGAAAGACCACTTTGGATTGTTTACGCGTTTAGAATCTAACATGCCAAAAAGGACCTGGACACGTAGGGGTGTTCTTCTAGTGGGGTCTAGTACTATATACGTGTATATGGGGCAGTGAATGTAGGAACCAGAAAGAGAAAGTACTAAGAAGGAGATTTTTTTTTTTAATGTACTTTTTCATATAGTTTGATCGGTGTTAGGGCCACGACCCATGAGGGAAATTGTATAGAAATTTGGATTGCATTTATTGCTTAATTATCCATAAATTAAATTATTAAAAAAAAAAAAAAAAAAGAATAAGGGTCCCAACAAATTGGATTGGGTTTAGATTAGTCCTTCAAATTAGGATTTAGCATTGGTTCCATACTTCCATGTTCACAATTTTTTTTTTCTTTTCTTTTTTGAAGGGACTGATTTGTGTGGTTTGGACAAAGTGGACTATAACTCAGGATTAGTCACAATTTTTCCATGTTCCATACAGTCACAATTTTTTGAAGCACTTCTTACTCTACAGTCACATTAATCAGAAGAAATCTCTCAATTATTGACCCTATACTATAGTATGAGATTACTGAGTAATTTCTTTTGAAAGAGAACCCAATCATATGTTTGTCTTTCTAGCCCGGGCCAATCTTACCTTCTTAAGCTGTCCGTTTGTAATGATTCATAAGCCGAAGAATAATTAAAGTTTATATTTTTATAAACATGGTAGGACCTAAAGCTTACTGTGTTTATATTTTATTATTATTTTTCACCAATAAGACTAAACACAAGTGGATTTCAGTTAGCTCAACTAGTAAATTAAGTTTTTTGTAGTCAAATAAGAGATCTTGCTTATATAGAATAAAAAAATAAAAACAATCAATTGATATATTGTTTTGGTGATAAAAAGTAATTATTAAGAGCGGACGCTATAGATTAAAACTATCTCTAAAAAACTAAAACACCAACTCCTCCCTAGAACTACAGAACTAACAAAAATAAATTTGACCTCCTCCCCTGCAACAAATAACAAAGAAATCTTTAGGGGGGAAAAAAATAATTCTTGCCCATTGTAAACCGAATCCAGGGCCTCCAGGCACACTACTCAAGCCCAGGTAAGGCATGGGCGCATGGCTGTGTCGAAGTATAGGTCATTGTTGAGGACAAAGCCTTCTACAACATGACAAATAAATTTAAAATTAATTATGAAGATGTAGGAAAACAGTTGATGAGTTAAAATTACGATCTCTAAAGTATTCACAATTATTATTGTTATTTTTGTTCAATTTTACTACAACAAATATGGACTATAGTGACAAAATCTAATAAGGAAAAATATTTTCATCTCTAAATAATAACATTCAGTGAGGAAAACAAAATTCATCACCAAATACTATAAAAATTTTAAAGATAGTGACGAAATCAATATTTTGTCTCTAAAGATATTCAAATTTGTGATGCAATATTTTTTTTGTCAATATAGGTCATGAAAAATAAGGCGTCATTACAGGTATCTATGGTGATGAAATAGTTCGTCTCAAAAAATTAGAGATGACGATATTCTAATTTTGTCGCCCAATATATAAGATTTTGGTAACTTTAGTGACAAAATAGTGTTTTGTCACCTATTTGTAAAAAATAAATGTGTGCACGGCTAATTTTTGGGTACTAGGGTATTGAAAATTTTTTTCTTTATTACTAAAAAAAAAAATACCCCATCACTCTGTCTCACCTCAACCTCACGCCTCTCACTTCCAGATCGGTAAGCTCTTTCTCATTGTCTCTCTCTCCCTCTCTCATCATCCTCTCTCACTCTCTCTTTGGCTTCAACTACAATGGCTTAGATTTTCCAAACTCGTTTGTCCACCATAAAGTCCCTCAAAAGTCCAAGCCACTTGAAAAGACATTTATTACCTTGCTTTGGTTATAACAAGTGTGGTTCACTTTTGACTTTGTACAAATAGACTAAATTATTTTAATAAGTTTTATTGCTCTTTGAAGAAATGTATGTAATTACCGAATGGGTCATGTTAACGAATGTCCTTAGAATATTGGTTAAGAATCCAGTTAAAGAAAATTTTTATGGGAAAAGAAAAAAAACAATTAATGTTTTGACAGTTTTTTTCATTTCCTATAAAAGTAATGTCAAAACTTTTTTTAATTGGATTCTTAACCAGTGCCCTAAGGACACTCATTAGCATTTCCCTTACTGAATTTAGTCCAACATGTGTTCTTCTAGGGTGAATATTTTGTAAAAAAGGTTGTGATGCAGATAGAGAGACATGGGAAGAACATAAGTTTCACATTTCCTGTTTATGTTGCAATTTTCTCAATCTGATTAGCATAATAGTGCTAGAGTCTAATGTTTCCTAGACTTTAGTGTTTTTGGATTCCTTTAGTGCATTAAATTGTTGGATCATAATTAAAATCTTTTAAGGTATCAATGGTTTTTTTTTTTTAATTCATGATGAGAAAGTTTTATTATTATGATATGTAACATTTATTAATGAAACTTTCTGTGACACCTATCAAATATATATGAAGCTTGTGAATTTATTGAGACAATTCATAATAATAGACCTTGCAAAGTGAGCAACACAAGCACCTATCCTCACGTCCAATATAACATGTTAAAACTTAGGCATAGCAGTAGGACTCACAATTAGAGAGTCAGACGTAAGTGTGCATTATATAATACTTGAAAACATATCTTTGCTTTATACAACTTAACTTTTATGAGTTGTGGTGACCTAAATGCAATGGTGACAAAATACTTTTAATGCATCGCTAAAAATGTTTTTTTTTTTATATTACTAACATAATTAATGATTTTGCTTGACGGTATTGATGTATTTTTCTTTAAAAATGTGTAGATATGAGATTGGCGGCGAAAAGTTTTTTTTTTTTTTTTTTTGTGGTGCTACTTGAACTTAATTTTATTTTTGTAATTTATGAAAGACATCTTTCATCTATATATTGTTATAATTGTTTTGTGAACAACTTACTTCAATGGTTTTAATAGTATAATAGTTTTTTATTTACTTTTTAAATTGTATATATGGATGATTTGTTTATGAATGTGGTTGGAAATGAATAGGTTAATGTAATGTAATGACAAGTTAATGTAAATAACATTAATATAAAAAAAAAATTAGTGACAAAAATTTTTGTCACCAATAGATTCAACTAACAACTAAAAAATGGTGACAACCATTTTGGTCACCAAAATGTTGAATTACCACAAAAAAAAAAGCAATTTGTGATGAAATGTTTCATCATAGGTTGAAATTTGAATATAAACAGAAATTGGTGACAAAATAATTCGTCATCTAAATCTATTGAAAAAAAAAAAAAAACAATTAGCAATGAAATATTTTGTCGTCTAATAGGGTCAAATAAAAAAAATTAAAAATTAAAAAATCATTGGTGATAAATTTATTTTGTCTCTGAATATAATGTTTAATGAGGAAAATATTAGGTGAAGAAAAAATTTCGTCACTTATGATTTTTTTATTAAAAAAAATAGATATATTAGTGACAACAATTTTCGTCACTATGACATTCAGTGACTGAGATTACGTGGTGAATGCTATTTCATCACCATATGTTTTAGGTGATAAAATAAGACATTTCGTGACAAAAAGTTCTATCACCATAGTGACGGAACCAAGATTTGATTTCAAGGGAGGCAAAATTTATATACACTATGGACATTCATTAGGATATCTATATGAATATTACTTGATATAAAAAAGCAATACACATATATTCTAGTGATATTTTAATGTAATAAGACCTACATAATTTAAAATAAAAGAATAGAATAACACTATTACTTCTTTAAAAATAGAGTATATATACTATAGAACAATATATTGGAGCCTACCTGCTAACTGATATTAATACCCTAAGAGACTAAGACACGTTACACTAAAGAAAAAAAGAATAAGAAGACATGTGCTACACTAGGAGAATAAGAAGACATGTGCAACACTAGGAGAATATAGTTCAATTTTTAAAGAATTTGATACCAGTAGTCACAAGAGTGTTGGTTTCATTCCTGGAGTTTAAATCGAGTTCTCTTCATGTACTCTATATGTTTAGGACTGAAGAAAACAAGAAAATGAAACCATCACAAGGAAAAATTAGGATACCTCTTAAAGTGCCTAATTTTTTTTTTTTTGGCGAGCCAGGGGGCTTGGCTCTGCCCTTGATCACCATAGTCCATGTTTGTTGCAGTGTAAGTTAAAAAAAAAAAAATCATTATTATTTTTGGTCTAAGTCAAAGTTTCCAACTAGGGCTTTTTTTTTTTTTTATTTTTTTTTTATTTTTTTATTTTAAGAATACTAAGTATTTTAACACAATACACGGGGAGAGAGGAAAATGTTTTTTAAAGAAACTTACAGAGGTGTATATCTAAAATGGCTTAACTTTTAAATACACAACACAGACTTTAAACATCTTTAACACACACTCATTTTCTTATGTGAGATTAATCTACTGTATTTTTCTTTTGAGAATACTAAGTATTCCAACAAGGTTTTTGTCTTGTAAGATAATAGGTTTTTGCCTTATAAGATAGTGGATGAGATTAAATTTTGAGCTTAAAGGTTATATTTAGAAATGTTCTATTGAGCGTGTGTCATAAGAGTATACATTAGTAAACTATTTTAGGTTACCTTTTATGGAAAAATGAAAAAGTGATTAACTTTTGAGATAGCTTTTTTTTTTTTCTTTTTTTTTGAGAATATTGCAATAGCTTTTTTAATTTCTCATAAATAAATTTCTAAAATAGATGATTAATATATACCCTAAGAACATACATTAATCGGACATTTTTTTTAAAGTTTCAACCTATAATGTCCGCCCCTGATGATAGCTTTTTGTCATCAGACTAAGACACCAATAAGTTTTTAATGTAGACGGAGACTGAATCCTAGATCTCTTATTCGACTATTAGAGACTTTACCAGTTGAGCTAACTAAAACCTACTTAATCGGATCCTATTTAGAATGGAGGGAGGGGACATGAAAGTATAGAAGAGAATGTGTTCGCTAGAATAGAGTAATTCGCAAATTCCACCAGAGGATGCGTGATACCATCATTACAAGTACTACTGAATTTTTATATTTCAATGGTTGTTGTCAAATTATTTTTCTTGTTATTTTTCCTTTCTTCTGTTATAGGAAACAAATCAACTCCGGTGCATATTCATGCACTTTCTTAGTCATTATTCATGCACTTTCTTAGTCATTATTAGGAGATGGGGTGCGTGGCTCTAGCTGTGAGGGATATATACACACACATAAAAGCAAATTTAATAATACTAGTAGTCAATAACAAAAAAACACAAACTATTTTCTATTCCACTGGCTGATTGATCAAACATAATACATGAACTGTAGATTACAAAAAGGGAAATAAAAATGTAGAACCCATTCATTCTCACGTCTTTTTCTCCCTCATATTTTTGGCTCAAACTCTTTGAATTGAACTTGGTACCTGCACAAGGGACATGTAGCTTTACTCCTAAGCCAATTCACAATACAATCGGAATGAAACTTGTGCATGCACTTGAGAATTCTTCCTTCAACTCCTACGTTCATGTCTTCTTGGCAAACTCCACAAACCGCCCCATCTTCCTCAATCACCACATCCTTCGACCCCTTAAACACCGGGTCCATACTCTTGGCCAAGATCCTCCCTAGCCATCTCAACACTTCAAGCTGAACCTCCTGCATCACCGTGTCGAAATCTCGCTTGGTTTCGCGTGCACGAAACGAGGCTAACTTGGCTGTCAAGCTTTCCAACCTTATGCTTTGCAATTCCAAAGGATCCAACTTCCCTGAAAACGTCCTAGGATCATATGAACCATCAAAAGTTGAGTGTTGTGCCCAGTTTCTCGTCGTGTCCAGCAGTTCAGCCCTCAACATAGCTATTTGAAATTCATCAACCATGGTGATTTGAAACTCATCCACCTCCATGATGAAACTTGTGAAGTGTAACAAATCACAATTCTTGGCAATACTAGCAAATGAAAGAAGAGATATAGAGTGATTTTGGGTTGCGGTTTGTGGGATTTATAAGAAGTACAATATTTCAGAGTTAGACTAGGATAAGGAATTAAGATAGGAGAAGGAGAAGAAACAAAATTTTCACCGACCTTTGAAACAAAACAACGTTTGTACAAGAAAGGCTTTCTATGTATGATTTGTGAACTCTTATAAAGTCGGCCATATATATAGGACAAGATACTAAAGTCTGTTTGGCATCAGCTTATTTTGCTGAAATTGAAAATTTTTTGCTGAAAATACGATAAAAGTTAGCTGAAATAGTATAGTGGGACTCATGAATAGTACCAAAAAGTGCAGTGTGACCTATAAATAGTAGCAAAAATTAACTGAATAGTAAAATAAACTGGCAAAATTAATTATACCAAACAGATACTAAGTGTGCATTTGGAAAGTAATGAAAATTATAAAATATTTCACTATTTAGCTATTTTTGCTACTATTTAGCTATTTTTGCTACTATTTAGCTTATTTTTGCTATTATTTATAGGTTCCACTATAATTTTTGGTACTATTCATGGGCTTCGCTGTACTATTTTAACTAATTTTTATCTTTATTTACAGTGTTTTCAGCAATAAGTTTTCAGTTTCAACAAAATAGGCAGTATCCAAACATACACTTAGATAACATGCCAAAAGGGAACCAAACAAGTGGGGGTGTTATTCTCGTGGGGCCTACTAATATATGAAAGTACTATTGGAATTTGTGTACTTTTCATGAGTTTGAATGAGTAATGCTAGGGACATCATTTTTTGTACAATTTTGTACTACAACATTTTTTGTATAATTTTGTACTACAACTCATCATATGTCGAATTGTGATTAGTAAGAGTGTGTCCCCACATGACCCACTGAAATACCCTTACCAATCATAACTCGCAATGTAGCGAGTTGTGGCACAAAATTGTGCCAAAAGTAGCATCCCTGCTCCCTAGCATTACTCCAATTTGAACGGTGTTAGGGCCACGAGGGAAATTGTATTGAGACTCACTAATACAAAGATTATGCCTAACAACACTGCTTGTAATGATCAAGATTGGTGGCTTTGGGGCTATTCGTAAGAAAAAGTGTTTCTTTCTTAAACTGAGAAAACGTGTTTTTTCTTTTTTATTTTTTGGTTTGTAAAACGTGTTTGTTGGATTTTATGTTTTTGGAATCTTATTAGTTTTTGATGTACTTCATTTGGCTATTTGATTTTTATTCTTGACAAATTATGTTTATTTAGAAATTTGGATTGCATTATTGTTGAATTATCCAAAAAAAAAAACCAGGAACATGGGTTCCAAGTCCCAACGAAATGGATTGGGTTTGGGCCGTTTAGCCAAATTGGATTTACAATTGGTTCCATGTATTACTCTTCGTACATTTTTTATTTTCCTTTTTTCAAGGGATTGATTTTTGTGGTTTGGACAATACAGTCACATCAATCGAAAAAAATCTCTCAATTATTAAGCCTATAGTATGAGATTACCGATATGTTGTCAGTAATCTTTAACCAATCATGCTTTCTTAAACTGCCCATTTCTAGTGATTCCTAAATCCTAAGCCGAAGATTTTAAAGTTTTTATATTTATAAATACTAGTGAATAACTCATATATATATATATATATATATATATATATATATATATATATTTTTTTTTTTTTTTATGAACCGTATAATTCATATATAGTACAATTAAAAATAATTACAATGACATATATATATATATGTGTGTGTGTGTTCAAATTATACTTTGTTTAAGTCATAGATATATACATGTGTCTCTCTCTTTCTCTCTCTCTCTTTATTTTAGATTATTTTGGATATACAAATGATTTTACCTTTTTTTTTAAAAAATTAGGCTTTTAATGGTTTGTTTATATTAACTTCTTCGTCTTTTGCACAGTATTGATTCACCTAGAACAAAAATTAAATAAAAAAAACTTAGATAGGACATGTAATACAAAATTAGATAACAATTGGAATCTGATTTAGAATCTAACTAGATTTTCTATTAGTTTCAACTTTAAATATAAATATAGATAATAGGATCTAAAGCTTACTAAGTGTATTTTATGATTATTCTTTACAATTAAGACAAAACACTAATGTTTTTTTTTCTTTTCTTTTCTTTTTTAAATGCAATATTCAAACCTAGGTAGTTTATTTGACCACAATAAACTATGATAGTTGAAATCTAGAATCTACATTAAAGAATTTAAGTTGTATCCATGTAGTAGTGTACGCCAAAAAATTTAAATAAAAACTCCAATATATAAACACATCAACCTGACACCAGCTCCTCCCCAGAACTAACAAAAATAAATTTGACAACCTTCCCACCAACAAATTACAAAGAAAACGAGATTGTCATCAGTATCTTTAATTATTAAATGTTTATACGAAGGCCATATAAAACAGAGTTAAGGCAAGGCTGATTAGAACAGAAAAATTAAAAAAGGCACAGGCTAGGCTTATGCGAAGTGCTATCTCAGGGATTGAAAAAGCATTAAATGTGGACAAGGCATTGGGCATACCTCATGCGCAACAATCTGCCAGGTGAAAAATATGAACTAGGCATTGGGCATATCTCATGCGCAATAATCCATAATTGCATGACGTGGGTCGATGAGACCATACCAAAGACCCCACTTTTTAATGCCTGCATTCTTCTCCAAAAATAAAAATAAAATCTAATGCCTGCATGGGCCATTGTAATTGCCTTAGCCGAATCCAAGGCGTCTAGGCATGACTACCCAAGCTCAGGTAAGGCACGGGCGCATGGCTGTCAAAGCCAATTATTTTGCATGTCCTCATCTCCTTACCCAATAGGTTGCTTTTGTATCTTGGTCTGGCCCAATTCTCATGCATCTCCAATCTACCTCTTTTTATCATGAAGACTCTAGATAGAGATGGTTCCATGCCCAATCCCTTTTGTGTTTTTCCGGTTTTGGATTGAGCAATAAAGTAATTTACTCAGCCTAAAAAAAATAAATAGAAAAAATAAAGATACTTGGCCATGGCCACCTAAGATTTTGAATTTTATTGATGTTTTATATAAATATTATTAGAATTTAAGGTTTTTTTTTTTGTGCTTTTCCTCCCAATAATTATGTGCTTCATAAAAAAAAAAATTCTTAAATTCAAATATTCATAATGATCATCAATCTGTTTTGTATATTATATTCTAAATTAGAAACTCAATCAAGAATTCAAATGTGCCGAAAGTTTATAGCATAGTGACATAATCTGCTTTCTTTCATTAGGAGAATCATAGTTCAAATCCTTACTCCCTCGTTATAACTATTTTGAATTAAAAAAAAATTAAATTAAATGAATATTTCAAACTAGATTCTAATGGCATTCCAATTTGCACCAAATGACCTTCTAATTGCACTTTAATTCGATACCAAGCATTTTTAAATTTTAAATGAGCTTCAATTTTGTGTGCAGTGTACCTCCAGTATTGCGTCAAGTATCTTTACCTATAAATATATTAGTTTAAACTTAAAAAACATAAAAAGACTCAATTAGAATTTATTATATTTCTATATAACACTATGAATGTTTAATATACTTCTAACCAATTTAAATTATTTTAAATCAATCTAGAACTGTTTCTAACCCATTCGATTTATATACCATTAGAAACCACTTTCAATCATTTAAAACTGTTACAAATTTTCTTACAAAAACTATAATAGACTATTGCATAAAATGATAATTAACGTAAAAATAGGTTACCTAATCCTTCTCCTTTCGGAGAAGCATAAAACCAACAACACAACTCTATAAAAACAAAACAAAACAAAACTTAGACCAACATATACGATTCCTTAAATTCTGTCATTACAAAAAACTGGAATTTGTGAAATTTATTTTTCAAGGTTGTGACAGGATGGTGCAACCATCTCCTTCTGTGAGTGGAAAATTTAGAGTTTTGGAGGTTAATCTTCAATCAGTTTATCTGAAGGCTAAAAAGATCACAAAGACTTATGTGGATGCATATATCTGTCCAGAAGCGAAGATCCAAACCAAGGTTAATTCCACTAGAGGCTTAAACCCCATATGGGACGAGAAGTTTATTTTTTCAATCTCTGATAACTCTTCCATGCTATGCGAGATTTACCTGGCACATAGATGGTGTAAAGACTTGTTCATAGGGAAAGCTAATTGTGACCTACACTCTCTATTTGAAAGCATTAAGATTAAGGAAGAAGAGTGCAAGTATGATACTGCTGATGAAGATCGATCCTTGGTATTATAACATGGATGACGGTAGTACGAGTGAGATTAATGATCACAGTTATAATTACGATGGGGTTGATGAAGAAAAGGAATCAGAACTGAAGGCATCAACTTCTCTTAAGGTGTTCAAGGGTTCGAAGAATGTGGAATTGGCTTTTAAGTGCCTAAATATGCACGGACACTTCTTTTCATCATTATTTAATATGGGACTTCACTCACACGTGTATACCCAACAATCTCCCCCTCACTTATGAGTTTCTACTTCTCTGTGGGCTTCAAGAACAATCTCCCCTTCACTTATGACTTCAAGAACAATTTTCCCCTCACTTATGAGCGTTTGCTTTCTCTATGGGCTTCAAGACCTCTTAGCGGGCCATAAACAAGTCCTACTCACTCTCTTTTGTCTAATGGACCTTTCCTTTCACTAGTGCATCATCCATAGGCCCCCATGTGCCTTTCCCTTTGCCTCGCACCTCATCGTTGTCTAGCACCATTGGCAATAATACTCCTTTGTTAGGCCTTTTTCAAGATCGTTTGTATGGACTTGCTTGGTACAATATACCGTCCCCGCTCCAATTGCAAAAGGGACCCACCCTGCTCCATTTGTAAAAGGGCTTCAAGTACACACACCTCATTCTTACTCCAACTGTGAAAGGAACCTCGTTAACCTTACCTCCTTTGTCCAACACTACCATGGATTTTGATACCATTTGTAAGGGAGATAAATAAATTGGGAAGCTTCTTTAAGTAATTAATATAACATATAGAAATACACTTTAACCCAAAAGGCCTAAACCCAATGGGTATGTGCTTAATTATGTTATATTAACCACTAATTTTTCTCATTATTATTCAATACAAAACTTCACTCACATGTGTATACCCAACAATATTGGTGTCGCACTTGCCATTTCATGTTATAATATTTTAAAAATTGCTCGTGTCGCTATGTTGTATTTGTACTCGATCTGTACCCGCATTCGTATTCGTGCATCTTAAGTTCAAATTTATTTTCTTTCTTTCACCTCCCAATTATTTATGTCTAGCAAATAACCAACATCTATTTTTATCTTATGATTTAAGATTTAGTACTATAGAAGAGTGTAATTGTAACTCTAATTAGTTATTATATATTATATATGTCAATATTCTTTAATTTTGAATGTTCTATTCTAATGGCAATACCAAGTTAAATCCATTGATTTTTTATATATGTTGATGTAAGACAAAATATTGGATTTAATTATTAATGTTTGTTCATTTTTCAATTTTTATGTCATTTTCGTTATTTTAGAATATTTGGATATTTGATAATTTTGGGTGTTTTTAAGGGTATTTCTAGTCAAATTAGAGTGATTTTATGTTAAGGTATCAATTATGATCTATTATAGATTATTGCAAAAAATGATAATTAAGGGTTACACAAAAAATAAAAATGTCCATTCATTTTAGTTATATAAATAATTAAAAGTTGTATATTAATGTATTCGATTAATATTGTATATAAAAAAATTCATCAAACTTCACACAAGCTTAATTAAAAAATTATTTTAAAAAGTCCGAAAGAGAAATTAAATTAACAATCTTTCACGTGGTGTTAATTTAGTTCTTTTTTCAAAATGTATGAAGTTTTTTAATTTCACTTTTTAAAAGAAAGAAAAAAAAAAAGAGCAAAATTAAATTAATTTATATGTGAAATAACTGTACAAGGCTAGTATTTATAGGAGGTGCAGGAGAAGGAGAATAAATAACTTTAGACTAACTCATAGTAGTGCAGTGAAGGTAGGTTGGGAAACCTTAACACAACTGGGCCGGGTTAAAGGCAACATAATTGTTTTAGGCCTTATCAGGTTTTGGGCCAATATCTAGCTTGTTCTAAGTTTTTTTTTTTTTTTTTTTTTTTGAAAACCATTTTATTCAACCAAGGCAAGCTTGCAAGAGCTAGTTTACATCTGAAGAAATCTCAGAGTTTATAATGGGTGGAGTTTCCTCCATCCATGTTACAAAGTCATCAACAAATTGCACATACTTGGCTAAACCATGTGCTACCTTGTTTCCTTCCCTTCTTGTGTAGCGAGTTTCAAACTGGCTCAACATCTGCATGTGGTGTATGGTTCCTGCAATAATATTAGCAATAGCTGGGGAGGGATCTGATTCCCCTTGTATAGCTAAGCAAACCAACTAGCTGTCACTTTCAAAAATTACCTTCTGGAGACTAATATCTTTGGCAAATATGGCAGCTTGCTCCAGTGCTTTCGCTTCGATTTCCAAAGGTCTCAATGGGAGCTCTAGCTTCTTACTCATGGCAGCAACCACCAGGCCTTGGTCATCTCTTGCTATCACACCAATTCCGCTCCATTTGTGTTTCGAAAAAACAGCCCCATCCACATTCACCTTATACCATCCATAGCATGTGGTGAAAAGTTCTACAAGTTGACCATTTGAAGAGATAAAACAAAAACTAAAGAAAATCACGAAGACGATAATGGAATGAAGTGACGATCAATCTTATGGGAGTAAGTGATTTGAGCACATTTTTAGACCTTGGGCCCTGTCCCATGATGATTAAAAATCTACATATGTGTGAGGCAAAATGGGGGGATGCATATCTGACACTAAGAGAGAAAAAGGAAGAGTATACAGAATCTCATTGTAAGATGAACAACATTGATCTTTTAATGAACAACTCCTCCTCAGACTTGTCCGAGGAAGATTTTATACTAAATTTGCGTCTCTTACACTTATATTAATAATGCTAGCCTAGTTATTCTCAAGTCTGAATTTGCTTGGCATTGTAGTTGGCTCATAGAACTCTATTTCTTACAAATCTATTTTTTTGGGCTTGTTGTGCTGGGTCACACTATTCTAAGTGAGCTTGGGCCACAATTCTAGTCCCTACAAATCTCAATATAATTAATTCATGCACAAAAGACATTTATGACTAATATAGATAACAAAATTATGAACAAAGACATCCATTGGCTCCAAATAAGTTGGTCAAAGTTTAGTTTACATTCATCGAAGGATTTACATTACACAACATTAACTTGCAACTATACAAGTTTAAACTCTAATAGAATTAGTTTGGAAAAATACTGAAGGTAATACCAATTTTACTATAATTAATGTAATTGGTACAAAATAATTTTGTTGTCTATAAAATTTATAAATCTATTCAGCAATAAATAAATAAATTTTTTTTATTTGTCTTTAAAATTTGATGCAACAATTTATAAGACATGTGCAATAAAATTTATAATATTTCTAACATTATTTTTTGTTTTAATTTTTTGAACATAAGCTTAAACTTGACTTAAATTTGTAAAGCTTACCAATGATGAGTCCATTTATTTCAGAAATTGTAAAATAATTAAACACCAAAACGCCTTGCATGATGGGAAGTTCATAGCCCAAAAGGGTAAGACCCACACGTCAAAGTTGATAAAAAAAGAAGATCAATGTATGGTTGAAGATTCACAAAATGTTATATTCATCGCCATAAAGTAATGTCCTCTATTATTCGCGAGAGTTTTGACTTTGAGTAGCATAGCATATTCAGCAAATATTCAGAAAAAGAAGAAGCAAATGTGTTTTATAATAGCAAACGAAAACGACCAGTGCGAGAAAGGAAACTTTTACAAGACTCAATAATTTGAATTTATAAGTGAGTACTACCCAATGAGAGTTAATTACCCAAATAAATTGATTTTTATTTTTATTATTTTATTTTCTTATTATTTTTTACATTTATAGTTGACAGTGGAAAGATTTAAACCTTGAATATTTTTGTTGAAAATACTAAACTATAGATAATAACATATTTATCAAAACAGGAACCATAATGTAAAAAAAAATTAAATTTTTTGGATAGTGTATAGTAAGATACACAAATATTTTATAAAATCTCTATAAAAACATTTATAAATATAAATTATATAAAATATATATTTATTAAAAATTAAACATATTCAATTAATAAGTAATTTTATTTTCACTTGTGTAAAATTAATATCTATTAAAGCTAGTTAAATAAAAATGAAAATATATTTATATCCACTTCCAAATTGGGAAAACTGAGTGATAATACATTATACATAAGCCAAAATAAAATTTATTTTTTCATTTATTCATCATCTTGCTTAATCAACCTTATCTCCACAATCCAAGATAATGTTACCATTATCTTACAAAATCATCTAATCATTGACACCTTCTTCCTGTCCATTTTTGTTTTCATTGTCTCCTATATTTACTATCTCTTCTTACACTTTTATTTCAATTACTTTTTCTTTGCATTTCTTTTTTGCATTCCATTTTAATAACAAAAATAAAAATAGTTATATTGTCGTTGAATACTTTTTCATAGCATAAAAAAGAAATTTGCACTCTGTTAAAAAAAGTTCAGTCCCAAACATGTTCGCAGTCTTAGGCTTCAACTTCTAATAGAAAGATGACATATGTCCCAACTAACCAAGTGAGTTATGTAAATTGCACATGACATGGGCACATGTCAACTTCCTATTGAACGTGTTTTTTTCTTTTGTAGTGAGAGAGAAAGAGAGACTAATGAACATGTTTTTTTTTTCCCCCTTTAATTAGGCTTAATTGAATAGCCCAATACTTTTGTGAGAAAACAAATCCAACAACTTGTTAAGCTCAAATCAAAGTACAAATTGTAGTAAAAACCTAATTTAAACTCACAATATATATCGTCTAATACATATAATACAATATGATTTATACAATACACATTTATGTATTATACAATTCACGAGTAAAACTAATACATACCTACGTTATGGTATTTTCTTTTGTTCGATTCAACACGTATCGCATGCTAACAACATTACTGGAGCACTCATGTGAAGGATTGAGCGGTCAAGTCCCAAATTGTGAAAAGGTGAAAAAAAAAAAAAGTGGTAAATTTATAACAAGAATAGACTTTGGGTATAATATTTTAACTTTTGAGTTAAGTGGTATATATATAATATATCACACCAATAATCCAAAAACTATGATTTAAGAGAACAATGAAGCTCGTAATTATTCACACACACACCAAACAGTATTTTTGGGGGAGAAGGAGAAGGGGTCGGTCGAGCCTTATCTATTCCTAATCCAGGTGGAATTAACAAAAAGATTTGGATTCATTATTAAGGCGCAATTTATAATAACCCCATTTATTTAGATGTTATTTATTAATGAATTCTATTGAAATTATAAAATCTACTTAAGAGTTCTTAAAAACTCCTAATGTGGTGGAGTCCACTTAAACCTGAGTTTTTAATTAATTAGATCAAACTAAGCTTACCAAATTGGTATTATTTTTTGAGATAACATATAGAAGTATTATTAATAAAAAGAAAAGAGTTATTTAAGTGCTAAAGTAACAGCATTTTTTTTTTTTTTTTTGTAAGAAACAAACACACACACAAGGGAGAGGGAAAATTGTTCTAACACAAAGGCACACCATAACTCCACTCAATTGCCATGGTAACTTTTAAGGGAGGGTAGAACAAGTTATACTACACACAACACACTAATAAAGCTAAACTAGTAATCTTCACAAGACCACTGAGAGTTTGTCAGGGTTTACAGTATAAGGAGCAAGAATAATTCTATTGTTTATTGAAAAAAGTGAAATGCTATGTTCATAATATTTTCGCATCAAATTTTAAGTGGTATATTGTTATTGACTATTACTTATGGATAAAAAAAAAAATTTAACTATGGGTTCAAATTAAAACCAATAATAATTTACTAAATATGATTTATTATAAAAATATTGTAAACATAACAATTCTCTTGAAAAATAAACATTAAAAAACCAATGATTCTTATAAATGTATGCAATTTTTTAAAGGGTAATAATTAGTGCACACTATTGCACACAAAGTATGCACACACAATTTTGTACTAAACTCATGACCTGACGATTCTCAATACTTTGTGTGCAATGGTGAGCGCCGTTCATTTTCAAACGCAGAGCTGCATTCTTTGCTCAAAATCAAAGCTAACTACTTGCTTAATTTGGTTAGTTCTGTCTGTCAGATCAATATATTAAAAATTATTAAATATCTTTTGCGTGCATCACTCGTTTATGAGTCAATGGATTTTTATTTTTTATTTTTTATTGATAAACTGAGTCAATGGATTTCATCACCTGCTTTCCTACCACATATTTACTAGGAAGTTTACACACCATACACTTCAAATATGGACCCAAGGAAGTAAGTACACTAATTTCACCTCCCAGTCAACTTGCCTTGTCCTTATACCTGATTTTGAGGCCTTTACACAATTGCCATTGCACTCCCTCATAGATCAGTGCACACAAATAGAAATGGGGATATAATCACTTTTATCAATAACAAAGTCGGATCTGTGTATCATAGGAAAGTTAACAAATGCTTTCAGTCATTAGTTTTGAAAATATTTTTAAAAACTTTTTATGAGAAAATAAAAAGTAATCGATTTTTTTGACTACTTTAATTTTTATATTTCTCATTAAAGTGGTATAAAAAATTTCCTTAAATGGTCTATTAATAAATGTCATAAAGACACTCGTTAACCAGGCTTATTAATATATCTAACTTGCTTGAATGGCGTCACCAAATCTCCCACATTTTTTTTGGAGAAAAAAAAGGGGCTTGTAAGTGTAATAATTGCACTTGCACTGCTTAAATTTCTACATTGTGTTATGGCGTGGGACCATCTAACCACTAATGGGACTTGCTACAATTCCAACCCACAACTCCCAGAGTAGCCGGTGAAATAGGTCACAAAAACTTCTTACCACTAAACCGTTTTACCAGATAATCCTAACTCCTAAATCGTAATCCTAGCTCTTAGGTTTGTCCCTTTCCCACTTATTTTATATATATAGAAACACAAACAGACAAATGGTTTTTCATTGCTAATCAAATGCTTTCCTTGGCCTCATTTTAGTTCCCCTTTTGGCCAAAAAAACCATACCTAATTGCTCCCAGAGAAAGTTTCCTTTCTTTAAGGGCCAAACTTAGCCACTAACTGAACAATCAATAAAGTTGAAGTGTTAGTTTGATAACATGAAAAGAACGAGGGATGTCTTCTCCTGTGGCATTGCTAAAACATTGACACATGATCTGACAGGAGAGTTTGGTGGTATTTTCAATATGAGAGGCTATGACAGGCAATGGTTTAGACTTGGGGCTGCTTAGGCTGGCCATTCTTACGTGGTAGGGGTTGTCATGCTTGAGTTGATAAGTACAGCATCCCATTATATGAGATGATAAAAGTTTATTAGGACCACTTAGAGAAGAAAAAAAAGGACCTCTGATTTCTGACTTGTGGCTAAGCTACTTTTCTATAAAGTGCACCAGCATGGTGTTGGTTTCAATCAACAAGGGTGGAAAGACAAGTGCCCTTGCTAAGGGCATCATGGACCTATGTGAACTCCAACCATTTTGCACATGGTTTTTACCTTTCTCATCACCAATTTTCTTTTGTGCAAGGCCAATTACCAAATTTTTAGTTGCTTCATTCATTTTTACTATTTATACTAGATTTCTTGTACTTGAGTACTTTTGAAATGGGAATGTGTGACCAACTTGCCTTTGCAAACCTTGTATACATTAGAGACAAGTATCTTTGATTGAGTAGTGACGGAAAGTTACAATGTATCATTTTTCCTAAGAGCATTTATATCAGTCTATGTATAATAGAAAGATATATAAAATTTACACAATTTTACCTAAAAATAACATAAATCAGTTCCTGTATAACTATGTGAATTTAGAAGTTTGCTATAATAACCATGTAAATTTACACTGATATTATTTATTTTGCATTTAGTTGTTTGTTCTTTTTTTACGTATTTCGAGGGTGAATGAAGAGAGAAGATGGTGGTTGTTGTGTGTGAAGAAAGAGAAACAATTTAAAAAATCAAGAAAAATTGATATTTTAATGAAATATAGTGTAAAGTAGATAATCTGGTATGAGATGTTTTGAAAAGTGAGTATGTAAAATAGAAAAAGTAAGTTCTTTCGCTAAAATAGACAAAAAAAAAATTGGCTTGAACTGACATGAATGTTAACTATAACATACCCAAAGTCTTGAATTTTATAAAAGCTGTATAGAATAGACTATTCTTACTTTGAAATGCAACTGTTGAGTCTGTTTCCAGACTTGGTTGGACCAACTTATAAAATATACTTCATATTTTCCCTCAACGTTGACAAATGATTAACCTATAGATGCTTAGGCAACAGTAGACTTAACGCGCATGTAAAAACAGTTTAATTATTTAAAGATAATCTTTAATATCGACTTTGTGAACTACATGACAGTTAACTCCTTGCATGGTTTCACACACTTTGCAGACATAGGGGAAAAAAAGATTAAAAATTCTTAATCTTAAGCTTCTCACCATGCTTGGAGCACCGGTATCAATACTTGTATGATAGAAAAAATAATATATTCTAACCAATCAAATCCAAAATTCACCTCATCAGTCTACGTAAAGTTTTGTTAAAATACATTGTTACTATAGTAGCTCTATAAATTTAGATTGATACTATTCATTTTGCATTTAATTTTTTATTTTTTTTTATGTATTCCGAGGATGAATAAAAAATGTGGATGGTGGTTGTCGTGTGTGAAGAAATATAAATAATTTAAAAAATCAAGAAAATTTGATATTTTAATTAAATGTAGTATAAAACAGATAATATAATATTTGATGTTTTGAAAAGTGAGTAAGGAAAATAGAAAAAATAGGTTTTTATACTAAAATAGACAGAAATTTTTGCCCAAGTTAAGGTGAATGCTCTTATCTTTTACCTCATTCTAAATTCTCACTGTAAAAATAAGGAGATAGGACTTAGGAGTATAATAAGGCTCTCTCTCTCTAGTCTTAACTCTTAACTCTTAAGTAACATATCTAATCTTAGATAAATCTGTCTAACTATAAAGAAATATCTAGGCCTCTTGTGATAATTTTACCATTTTTTTAAAAACAATAAATACTAAAATAGTTCCAAACTTCCAATAAAAAAAGTTCCAAACTTTTAATTAATAATTATTTAAATAAAATTTGATAATGATACTAGGATTTTAAAAGCATTTTGTTGGAATTGCCTAAAAAGTTCTTAAATATCTAATCTCGTAAGGATACCTTTTCATTGGAATTAAAATTCATTTTTTCTTTAAATTAAAAATAAAATGATATAATTATGTTTATCACCATCAAAATAAAATAAATAGCAAGCATATTAAAAAGGCATAAAATGAGATAAAGAAAATAACGAAAAGAAACCATTCTACTACCCTCTTTCTTTTTTTGGTCCCTTAAAAGGTTGAACTGTGACTATTTTACTTTTGACTCTGCCTTAGTTGTGTTTCTGTTGTTATACGGCTATACCCATTTTTTTAAAATATTAATTTGTAATTATATTATTATTTTTTCTTTTTTGAGAAACATATTTTATTTTTTTCAAGTACCTTAATTGACAACTTACCAAAGGTTGTATTTAGTTCTATAAAGTTTTAAATAGGTTATGGCCTTATGGGTACTTTTATTTATTTATTAATAATTAAGAATAATTATATTAAGGATAAACGGAGAAATTGACCTATATGAAAATATCCTTCTCTACCTTCTATACAGAAGACCCAATTATTGGATATATTAAAGTCTTAATTGACATTTTTTAATATTTTCAACTAAAATTTTAGGTTTCAAATTCTTTTCTCTCTGACTGTAAAATTATAAATGATAAATTAGTTCTACATGGTCTTAAATTGGTTCTTCTCAACAACAAAAAAAAAGTCTTAAATTGGTTATTGGTTTTATTTTTGTATTTTTTATATATAATTAAAAACATTTATATTAATGAGATTGAAAGGGAAAGGCCCTTATAACCGTATATTTCTTTCCCTTCTAAACAAAAGATCCATTATTAGATAGATTAAAGTCTCAATTGACATTTTTTAATATTTTTAATTGAAATTTTAGGATACAAATTATTTTCTCTTTGACTATAAAACTATAAATAATAATATATAAAAAGAAATTTTTTTTTAAAAGATAATTATAATACACTGCTAACTCCATAAATCGAACTCATTTTACCCTAACTCTGATATGTCGAGTCAAAGGGGGTAATTAGTTGAAAGTAGACTAATAAAAAAAATGTGTACTAGTATTTTCAAAGATTCTTTACTTGATATATTTTCACCATAAACAAAGAATCTAAAAAGAACTTTCCCGAGAAAAAAGGAGTGTCAAAATAGAAAATTAAGATAAAGATAATGGGCATTATCTCCTACACACACATACCTCCACTTAATTCTTTTTACTACGACTTGTCTTCTCAGACTAATATTAACAGCAATTTATTTTTTCTACTTTTATAACTCTCTCTCTCTCTCTCATAAATTTTTATAGTTGCTTTTCTTTCTCTCTCTTCTGCAACTTAGAGAGAGAATCAATCAGATCATAGTTTCCTAGATTTTCCCACTCTTTCCCGCACTTTCTCGCCCCGATTTTCTCTCTCAGACAAACACGCACGCACGCACTCACACACGCAGCTCCCACCTCCACCTCGCATAGACTCTGATAGACCTCTCTCTCTCTCTCTCAGAGGAGCTTGCTTTTTTGTTCTTTGCTCTTCTTTCTTCGATCGAATCTCTTTTCATATCCAAAAAGAAAAACCGATAAACTGACTCTGCTTCTTCTACTGTTTTCCACTTACACTTTCACGAGCTGTACTTGAATTCAGGAGGAGCACCGGTTAATGGTACGGTTACTGTGAAGCCGTAACCGCACCGAATTGGAGGAGCTAAGTAGAATGCTCGATTCGAAGGCTCGCCCGAGGATTTAGGGCTGAGTGAGTGTGTGTATGAATTTTGAGGGCGAGTTCAATGAATTGGTGAATGGAAGCTTGTGATTTTGAGAATGGCTGAGTCAAAGAGTTGTACTGGTTGCGATAGTGGTGGTGGTGGTGGAGTTTAGGTTTTACAGTTCTTGCGTGAATGTCACGGACTGATAGGATGGCTTCGGATCTTAGCAGAACTGGACCAGTCGAAAGAGACGTCGAGCAGGTTTTATTTTTATTTATTAATTAATTAATTTTGGTTTTATTCATTTTTGTGCAATGATTTACATTCAAGAATGAGATTAGAGTGCCTATAATTGGCATGGAGAAAATGATGAGTGCGTTAATTTATTGGTTTGTTGTTTGTAATGATGCTATTTGGGTTGCTTTCTGTGATATTTGAGCATAATATATTAATATATATATATATTTTTGGTGGGGTTTTAATAGTGACGGTGAAATGATGTGTAGAATTGGGTTGGTACTTGTTGGATTTTTGTAGGGATTTGGGTTTTTAGATGAGCTGATTATGTTGTTTGAACTGACTGAAAATGGTTGTTACCAATGAATTTTTTCAAATTGTTGGACTGAGCTGGAAGATGACTATTTTTATTTTTATTTTTTGGGTTGTCTGACTTTCTACCTTGAATAGTTTTAGACAATGTGCTCTTTCACCATTGGCTAACTAAGTGTTGTTAGGATGTTATTTGTGATTTGTGATTTCAATTTGAGATAGGGGATTAGAAAGGAGGAAACTTAAAAAAAAAAGGGGGGGGGGGGGGGTGGGGGGCTCTGTTGGAAGCTCACTAGGGACTCTGGGATGCATATTGGGAGGTAGTTGTCTCCCGTCAATTAAATCTGCGTTCTGTAGTAGATTTGAGATTTGGTCCCGGCCTCTTGGGTTAGGCAAAGAGTGACTTTAATAATTAAGCTAGCATCCACAAAGAGATAGAAAACTGGCTGCTCTTAATCTAGGAGTTGGTACTGACAAAATTATTGGGTGTTTTCTCGCAAAGCATGTTGGGGTAACCTTCCTTTGACAAATGTGTGTAAAACATAAGGTACACGTGTAACCAGCGTACTGGTGCTACCTCATTGATCAAGAAAGTAACTGAGCTTGATAGGCTTTCTTTGAAGGGGTCTTAGTGCCAGGTTTCATGTCAGGATCCTGTCTGCTGTTGTCACTAGGCATTGAGGCTGTAACTTTAGTGTTATATAAACTCTGAAGAGAGGATCATCAAAAAAAAAAAAAAAAAAAAAAACTCTGAAGAGAACGTGTGTCAGTTTTTCATTAAATTCAATAGAAATACTTTATCTTCTTCTCAGCCAGTTGAATATGTTGCCAACCTTTTGTCTTCACTTAATTCTCTTTTAATTTGATATCAAACTGCTTGCAAGTGCTGAATATGCTTAATCTACATTCTTGGCTGATCTCAATTACAGGCCATTACTGCTTTAAAGAAAGGTGCATACTTGCTTAAGTATGGAAGAAGAGGGAAGCCCAAGTTTTGCCCATTCCGGCTTTCCAATGTAAGCTTGGCCCTGTTTTCCCAGACATGTGTTTGTAATATTTGGGAAGTATGCTACCTATCCAAAAATTAAAAAAATAAAAAATAAAAAATTGGGAAGTATGCTAGTGCTTTACAACTCCCTCCCCCCAGGTTTTGTTATGCTTATTATAATCTGAGCATCGCAAAGTATTAGTTCATTGGAATTCAACTTTAGTGTATGATTCTTTATTTATTAATTTAGGGTCATTTATTCATATTATCTTGTGGGCAGAAGTCATTAGATCTTGTCATAAGTACATCTCATATGTTTTAGTCAGATGAGTGATATGCACAAAATTTTCAGCTTCTATGTTTTTCTTCCGTTGACTGATGATTATTCAATAGTTTTCGATAAATTATGTGTGTGTGTCTGATTCTACTGGGGGGAGGGGTTGCATAGGTAGTTTACTTTTTAAGGTATTGATTAAGTTACCATGTACTTATCTTACAGAAACGGAGAGCTCCACATATGGTGTACTTCTCTATGTATGACACTGTCAATGGAAACATTATATTCATGCTAACTTGCTGCATATCAATCATTTTTTTAGTGGCAAAGTACTCATTTTGTTCATGATACTCCAGTCACTAACACATACATTTAGAGATGGTTTCTGCAATTATAGTTGCTTCTGTTAAAAAAGAAGGACAACTGATTTGCTTTGCTGTTTAACCAAACCCTATTTACTGAAGTACAATAAGTAGGTTACTAGCCATATGTGCCAGACAGATTGAATGTACTTAGTTTATATATATTGCATCATAATAAGTATAATAAATAGAAACTAGTTTGGCTTTAATACCAACTTCAAGAAAATGAAAATTGAATAACATTAACATGTACCTTAGTCAAGATATTTTGACAATTTCACCAAATAGTTTCCCTTTCAGGTCAGTCAAATGCCACTGAATTATACTGTATATCATTTCCCTTCCAACCAATCCATTGGATTCTTTCATCTTTAATGAAGTTAAATATACATAAACGCACACACACGCGCACACACTCACACATGTATAATGCAGACAGCTTGTAAGCTGGTTATTGATTTGTTTTATTTTTAAAATAGTAGTTCTTTCTGTTTCAGTGCAATTAATTGCAGAATGAGATTTTTGCTAATAAAAGTATAATATGATTGATTTTTCTTCTTGCTTTCAGGATGAGTCTGTTTTGATATGGTTCTCAGGGAAAGAGGAGAAGCATCTTAAACTAAGCCATGTCTCTAAAATTATTTCTGGACAACGCACTGTAAGTGTCTTTGCTGTGAAGAAAACTTTCTTTATATGCCTTTGCTGCCATAATGATAGGAGAATGTAATGTCTTTACTGTGATCTTTTGACAAAAGAGAGAGACGTTTTTATCGGATGATTCAAATTCCTTTTTCTTGATTGTTTCTTATGGGATTTTGACAAACTTATATTGATAATTTTTTGACCAAATATCTTATATTTTATATTGAAAAATTATCGTCATTATAGTCCAGTCATGTGTGACTAGAACGTGGAATACATTACATCCAATTCATATTCATAATTTCCATATTAATCTACTTATAAAATAAGTTCATCCTAAATTAGCATCCATTCTATTTTGACCTCAAACTGTTTATCATTCACTAACTTTCAATTGTTCATTGAGAGGTTTCTTTGTCATGGATCTTGAATCTGTAGACACATTGCCACTTATTTTGAATGTGTCAGCTTATGGTTACTGATGGGGTTCTCTTTTGTACTAGGATATACTTTAATGAAGATGTTTTGCTGGGTTCAGATCCTAAATTTGTATATATCCATGAGTATATTGGTCATCTTTTTCACCACAACCCCCTTTCCTTTTCTCGGTTAAATTTAAATGACCGAAGTGGTACTGATAATTTCTTATGAGTGTGTCATTGATTATGTTTTTGTGTGTCTGCATATGTGTTCAAGTTGTATTCTTGTCTTTTTCCAACTCCATTTCTTGCCTTTAACCATCTGTGATGGCCTCATGCTATGTCATATGTTTTTGTGTTGTGTACAGATTGAATATGTCCTAAATTTTATTGACTGAAGTGGTACTGATAATTTCTTATGAGCTTATGTCATTGATTATGTTTGTGTGTGTCTACATATGTGTTCCAGTTGTATTCTTGTCTATTTTCCAACTCCATGTCTTGCCCTTAACCCTCTGTGATAGCTTCATGCTATGTCATACGTTTTTGTGTTGTGTACTGATTGAACCTGTCCTAATATTTTCCAGCCAATCTTTCAAAGGTATCCACGGCCTGAGAAGGAATATCAGTCATTTTCTCTCATATATAATGAAAGATCACTAGATCTGGTAAGACTTTCCTTTATGTAGTCATTCTCATCCATTTCTATTATTTTTAGTTCCATTTTATTGATTCCATGGTCCTTTTAATACATCTTCTCTCCTTTATCCGTGCCTATGAGGTTTAAGATTGTGTTTGTTGAAGTGGTTTCTAATCTGGTGATCTGATTCTCCTGGACCAGATTTGCAAGGATAAAGATGAAGCTGAATCATGGTTTAGTGGTTTGAAAGCCTTAATTTCACGTAGTCATCACCGGAAATGGAGAACAGAATCAAGGAGTGATGGGATTCCTTCCGAAGCAAATAGTCCTAGAACATACACACGAAGAAGTTCTCCCCTGAATTCTCCATTTGGTAGTAATGACAGCCTGCAGAAGGTAAAGTTATATTGATTAATACGTGCTTCCGATTTGAGTTGAAAATGCAGATTTAAAAAAAAAAAAAAATCTTCTTATGCTCAATTCAGGATAGTGGAGATAACCTTCGTCTTCATAGTCCATATGAAAGCCCCCCCAAGAATGGTCTGGATAAGGCATTTTCTGATGTGATATTGTATACTGTTCCTCCCAAAGGTTTCTTCCCTTCAGAATCTGCTAGTGTTTCAGTACATTCTTTGTCATCTGGAGGCTCAGATAGTGTACCTGGCCACATGAAGGCAATGGATGCTTTTAGAGTTAGTCTCTCGAGTGCGGTTAGCTCATCAAGCCAAGGTTCTGGTCATGATGATGCTGATGCCTTGGGGGATGTTTTTCTTTGGGGGGAAGGCACAGGGGATGGTGTTCTTGGAGGTGGAATTCAAAGAGTTGGGAGTTGTTTTGGTGTCAAAATGGATTCTTTGTTGCCTAAAGCCTTAGAATCTGCAGTAGTACTTGATGTCCAGAACATTGCCTGTGGTGGACGACATGCTGCCTTAGTAACCAAGCAAGGAGAGATTTTCTCCTGGGGGGAGGAATCTGGAGGTAGGCTTGGGCATGGAGTAGATTCTGATGTTGTAGAGCCAAAGCTAATTGATGCCTTAAGTAGTAATAACATTGAGCTTGTAGCTTGTGGTGAGAACCATACATGTGCTGTAACATTTTCTGGTGATTTGTACACGTGGGGTGATGGCACGTACAATTTTGGCCTTCTTGGGCATGGAAATGAAGTGAGTCACTGGATCCCAAAAAGAGTAACTGGGCCCTTGGAGGGCATACATGTCTCATCAATCTCTTGTGGACCCTGGCACACGGCTGTTGTGACCTCTGCTGGACAATTGTTTACTTTTGGTGATGGCACATTTGGTGTTCTGGGCCATGGAGATCGGAGAAGTGTTTCAATACCAAGGGAAGTAGAATCCCTTAAGGGGCTCCGCACTGTCCGAGCAGCTTGTGGTGTTTGGCATACAGCTGCTGTTGTAGAAGTCATGGTCGGGAATCCTAGTTCCAGCAACTGCTCTTCAGGGAAGCTGTTTACTTGGGGGGATGGGGATAAAGGTCGACTTGGGCATGGTGACAAGGAAGCAAAACTTGTGCCTACCTGTGTTGCTGCCCTTGTTGATCCCACTTTTATTAAAGTTGCCTGTGGACATAGTCTGACTGTTGCCCTTTCAACCTTGGGTCATGTCTATACAATGGGCAGTCATGTTTATGGCCAGTTGGGGAACCCCCAATCTGATGGAAAACTCCCTACTCGTGTTGAAGGAAAGCTTTCCAAGAGTTTTGTAGAGGAGATAGCTTGTGGTGCTTATCATGTTGCAGTTTTAACTGCAAGAACAGAAGTCTATACTTGGGGCAAGGGAGCAAATGGTCGTTTAGGTCATGGGGATACGGATGATAGGAATTCCCCTACATTAGTAGAAGCTCTAAGAGATAAGCAAGTCAAAAGTATTGCTTGTGGTACTAATTTTACCGCTGCTATCTGCCTTCATAAGTGGGTCTCAGGTGTTGACCAGTCTATGTGTTCTGGCTGCCGCCTTCCATTTAATTTCAAAAGAAAACGTCACAATTGTTACAATTGTGGACTTGTTTTTTGTCATTCTTGCAGTAGCAAGAAGTCTCTTAAGGCTTCTATGGCACCAAATCCGAACAAACCTTATCGTGTCTGTGATAGTTGTTTTAACAAACTGAGGAAAACGATTGAAGGTGATGGCTCATCTCATTCTTCTGTGAGCAGAAGAGGAAGTATCAATCAAGGTTCACATGAGTTTTCTGAAAAAGATGAGAAGTTGGATACCAGATCTCGTGTGCAACTTGCAAGATTTTCTTCGATGGAATCCTTGAAGCAAGTGGAAAGCCGATCTTCTAAAAAAAACAAGAAACTAGAATTTAACAGCAGTCGTGTCTCACCTGTTCCAAATGGAAGTTCCCAGTGGGGACCACTTAATATTTCTAAATCTTTTAATCCTGTATTTGGGTCATCTAAGAAGTTTTTCTCAGCCTCTGTTCCTGGATCAAGAATTGTTTCTCGAGCAACATCCCCAATATCAAGGCGGCCCAGCCCCCCTCGTTCAACGACACCAACCCCTACTCTAGGAGGACTTACCTCACCAAAGATTGTTGTGGATGATACTAAAAGGACAAATGATAGCCTTAGCCAGGAGGTTATTAAATTAAGAGCACAGGTACATAGTTCTCCCTACCTTTCAATTGCTCACTTGTGCTAATTTGTTGCTTTACTTATCATATCTTTTTATTTTTACCAATGGAAATTTTCACGCTGTAAAGAACGGTTATGTACTGCAGGTATTAAATTAGATAAAGCACTGCCTCTAGGTTCCAACAAGATCTATCTCCTCCTTGGAATTGAAACTTGAAAGTAGAGAATTGTGACCTTAGACACCTGTGTTTTCAATTTGAATTATGTTATGCAACTATGATTGTGATTCATGTCACAGATGCAATTTGTCCATTTATTTCTATTTTAGTGGCTAGAGCTTCACAAAGGCATTGCAAATTAACTGTAGAAAAATGACTAGATTGCTTTAACTGGTCCATGAGAGTGAAGGAGATGACTTGTGACCTTCCTGCAACACTAACAGCAACTGCAAGCCCATTGTATTCAAGATACTATATTGCAATAATATTTTGAAAAGTTGTTAGAAAATGATTAAATAATTAAATTCACCCTTTCTATTAGTTTTTTTTTTTTTTGGGACTAGTGGCAGTTTATCAGGGTATCAAAGCCTGTGGTCCTAAGTTCAAACCTTGTCTCAACTCTACCTCCCTTTAAAAAAAGGTTAAAATCCCACATGTTGAACTCCACTTATCATAAGTTATAAACTTTTAAGTTAGGGGAGACACTTCATGTATATATTTTGTATACACAAAATTCGCCTAAAATATTGCACAAGTAAAGAATTACAATTGGACAAGAAGAGATTGAGCAAAAAAGGTTGAAAAGAAAGAGAATCAATGAAGTCTACTTCTGTATTGCAATGGTTGTCTTGTGTAAGTATGACATGAGTAATATACAGCCTCTCAGGTATACCAATTGGTAAGGGTGGATTTGGGTCCCAAATGTGCCATCCAAATTTGTTTACCGTCAAACCTGACCAACCATATTCAGGTCTGAGTTTATATAGATATGGAAACTAATTGATCAATCTGGTTTGGGTTTGGGATGACTTCCGGAATAGCTAAGCATTCAGCCATCTTTAGCTTATTTAGGCTTCATGAAATAGAAGGAACGTCATTATTTTAATGGATGGTATTAGATGGATGTAGGCCTTCCAATCTTATAGATTTTTTGGATTCTTTGTATTCCTGATTTCTTATGGGGGACAATTGAGTAGGTAGGCTGTATGCTGAAACTGTACATATTTCTTGATCGACTGCATACATGTTTGGTGTGGTTGAAAAATGCTCTCTCTCTCTCCATGGGTTGGTTCTGTTATCTTAATGAATTCTGAAATGGTGAAAGAAAAAAGTGGACCACTATATTATCGGTAAAATGGACATCTCCAAAAAAATAGTTCGTATATTACAACTGAACATTATTTTCCAGAATGGAAGTCGTTGTCGTTTTTTCCTCATTCTTGCTTATTATGGATTCAGTTTTTCAGATGGATGTACCAATTATTCAGTATGTTCCTAGCAGTTCTGGCAGACCCAATGGGTATCTGGTCACCTGTCTGTTTATGATTAAAGAAATCATAGAATCATTTATAAAACAACTTTAGAAATAGAAATATTCCAGAACATTTCAGTTTAAGCAGTATTGAAAATAAATAATGAAGTGGATTTATGTTAAAAGTTAAAACATGTAGGAGCCATAATGGAGGCTGCTTTGAAATGTAGAAGTAGGGAGATTGGTAGGTTTGGTTGGATATATCATGATCTAATTTTATGGGCTATTTATATGATGGCAAGTTAGGTGTAACACACAGATGCAAAGTTTACCTTTAATTTTTGGTCTCTAAAAGACTTCCATTTATGTTTGAGGACTGGTTTCAAGAGTCATGTTTCAACACAGATATATATATATATATAACTCTCATACATCTATAAACAAGGACCTGGCTGTACTGTTCTTTGTGAATCTTTTTTAAACTGTAAAAATGTAGGCTACAGAGTGTGGGTATAATTCCCAGGCCCATACCTATCCCTTCCCATGGGTTGAACTAAAGACCTTCCTCATGCCAAAGTGGTACCACTTGATCACGATGGCAGTATTGTGTTTGGCATGTGACTTTGTGAATTTATGATGATATATTATATATGTTTGAGGATATGTTTCCATATAATAGAACAATACGGTCAAGTGAAAAAATTTACTATATGTATATATACATTAACAACCACCCCCCCCCCCCCCCCCCCCCCCCCCCAACAACACACACACACACACACATGCACACAGACACAGAGAAACGTATAACATTGTCTGAATCTGCAAATGCCATGGGCGATTGAAGCTAATTAAGTTGGGACTTTTTTTGAGTAGTCTCGTATTTTGGGTTTTACGCAATTTATTTCTATTTCTGATTTCCTACAATCTGTTAGCATTTCTTATTGATATTTTTCTAATTGTTTCAAGTACAATGTGTTCATCATCGTGAGCACGTCGTACTTTTTTTTTTTGATAGGTAATAGATATTTTCATTAAAAAAAGTATATCATGTTCATGATGGTAAACAGATTGTACTAGAAACAAATATAAACAAATCAAACAGAAACAGAAAATGATTGCATGAAATCAATAAAACTTCTATTACCTATCAAATATATATATATATATATATATGACAAAATTAAATAATTCATACATATTGAAATGATCAGTTACTTTGATCGTTTGCTTAAAGAACTGATTTTAAGCTTTTACTTAGCGATAAAAGTTGTAGTTGATATCTTTAGCTTACAACTTAAATTCCTCTTTCCATGACCTAACAAGCATATAGAACTGGCTCAGTTTTATATTTGTCCATTATTTCTGACCAATATTTATTTGTAGGTGGAAAATCTCACTCGCAAAGCACAACTTCAAGAAATTGAGCTGGATAGAACAACCAAACAGCTAAAAGAAGCATTGGCATTTGCAGAGGATGAAGCTGAAAAATGTAGAGCAGCAAAGGATGTAATCAAATCACTTACAGCCCAAGTAAGATTGATGTTTAATATTATGGGATTTTGGATTACCGTGTACATGAAATCTACCAGTTATGTTCTGCATGGCAACAGGGAGGAGTCCTTTTTTCCCCCTAAAGCATTTCCATTTAGTCAATTTCATATATGTCTAGTTCCAGTTTAAAGGACATTCAGTTAAAAAAGAAAGAAGGCAAAAAAGAAGATGAAATTAAATTATCTGCAGTACTTCCTATTTTCTATTCCAGAATTTCTCCTAACTGGGAACAATACACTTTTTGCTTTGCAAATACTTCATTTTTTAGTGTTATATTTGTTCCTTCAAATATCATGTGGAAGAAAGTGAATTATTTCTTTTGTTTTATCCCTTGGATGTCCAAAAACCCTTTATTATTCTTTGTAATGAATTTGATTATCTGTCAAACAAAAAATATGTATAATAACAATCATATTACTATCTACAGCTATATATTTGTTATTTTATCTAAAAAATTTAGTGACTTTGTATCCAAAAAAATTAGTGACTATGTGGAGCATGTAGAAAACCAAAGCCAGGACAGGTTGAAATGTGCTTTCTACCCTAACTTTTTCAGATCATAAACTTGTCAAAAACACTGACACCAAATACACTGGTTTGAATTTGCCTTTCCTTAATTCTCATGAGGCTCTATTGTCATGTGTTTTTAACTGTCCCTGTACACATTCACTTCTTGCTTGTCACTGATGCATAAAGAGAGAATTTGTCAGTCCCAGCACTAACTTGTAAATGATTTTGCTACTACCAGTTTTTCTTGTTAAGTTGTAATCTACCAATGCCTCCTGTCTGTTTCTCTAGTGCTTGATGTAATCTTTGTAGTATATTGAGCTGACAGTGGCCACGCCACCCTTCTCAAGGTAGAACATCATTTTTGTTAATGAGGTTAAAGTAATGTTGTATTTCAGCTTGGTAAATTGTTATTGCTGGGACATTTATTGAGGCTTATATTGTTAAACCTCTAGACTTTCCTCAAAGTTCTGTAAAGGTAGCTTTGATTAGGAGGGCATCAAATGTATATAGAGTTCATTATATTCAGAGATGAGTTGATTTGTTTTTCACTTGTGTTTTCATTGGATATTGAAGGAATCTTTAATGCTTTGTTATCCTTGATAGGGTTCAGGTTTTTATACTGTAAATTATATGCATTTGAAAACTTAAAATTCATGCGGCATGATTTTAGTTACCAGTTACTAATAACCCAAGGTAACCGTGCACCAAGAAATTTCTTAAGTTGCATCTAGGACTTGATCCAGTAATGTGCTTGCTAACTGAAGCTATTGGGCTGTTGTTACTTGAGCTTTTATTGGTAGCTAACACTTTTCTTTTTCTTATGCTGAATAGTTGAAGGACATGGCTGAAAGGCTGCCTGTGGGAGCAGCTCGGAATACCAAATCACCTTCTCTTTCTTCCTTTGGCTCCAGCCCTGCTTCCAACGAAGTTTCTAATGCTTCTATTGACCGAATGAACGGTCAAGCAGTGTTCCAAGAACCAGACTCAAATGGATCAAACAACCAGTTGCTTTCCAATGGATCAACCACCAACAGTAACCGTAATTTAGGTCATAACAAACAAGCCCATTCTGATGCAACGACTAGAAATGGAGGCAGAGTGAAAGAAAGTGAATCTCGCCTTGACAATGAATGGGTTGAGCAAGATGAGCCCGGTGTATATATTACACTAACCTCTGTACCAGGAGGAGCCAAGGATCTCAAGCGAGTTCGCTTCAGGTACATTATCTTCAATGCAGTTTTCTTACTATTTAAAATAATATGCAACATTTTCCTGGTAATCGAGATGTCCAAGCTGATTCATCTAGTGATATGATGCCCTTTGTCTACATTAAATCCTAACCAGGCCATCAAACCTGCACTTGCAGTCTGTGCTTGATAGTACATAGTTGATGTGAAATTAGACTTTGTGTTGATGATTATATCCCTCCTACCCCCCACCCAACCTTTTTCCTTAATCCTTTCTTTTTTGGGGGTTTTACTTTAATCTGCATTAATTAATTGAGTTCTGAGAGTTGATTATATCATGATCTTCCCCCTGTAACAAATGTAAACCTTATTAATGATGCATGCAGTCGGAAGCGGTTTAGTGAGAAACAAGCAGAACAATGGTGGGCAGAGAACCGGGATAGAGTATACAAACAATACAATGTGCGTGTGGTTGACAAGTCAAATGTTGGTGTTGGGAGTGAGGACTTGTCTCATTGACATATTGAAACAATCATCTGTAAATGAAATGGTATTTTCCAGTTACAGCTTGACTTACTGAGAGGCCATACTAATTGATTAGTTTTGGCTTCCATCTGCTATAGAATTAGTTGGATGGAAGCAAGGTTTGGTATAAGGAGAGAATTAGAGGGGTTTGATTGTGTTTTTGTATGTCCCCTTTTTTTCTTTGATATTTTTTTCTACTTGATTTTACTTGCCATTTTTTCCCTATATGTGCCTTTGTGTGGGGGTTGAGGGTGAGAAATGTAAATTCTTAGTAGGTTGCTGGCTCTTGTGGCTGCTATGTAAATTCCATAAGCAAATGTATCTGCAGATTTTTTTTTCCCCTTTACGGTTTATAAATTCATTCAAGCCATATTAAAGGCAGCTGTTATGTACATTTACAAATGCATCTTCTTTCTTTATTTGTCTCTCGTCTTCTTTTTCGATTAGGCTTACATAATACATAGTTACATGTTCTGCGAAGATAACCGATGTTGTCACCCAACTAAGTAAACGAAAACTAATTATATTTCAAGATATATATATATATATATATATATATATATATATATATATATATATACAGAGAGAGAGAGAGAGAGAGAGAGAGAGAGAGAGAGAGAGGGGTTCAATCACGGCCGGCTTTACGTATAGGCTATGAGTTCAAATCTTTTCTCATTTTTCTTGCTTCACTCTATGCTGCACAAATAAAAACTTGACACATGTCTATCTATTTAATTAATTTCTATTTTTTTTCTTATTTCGGATACCTAATATAAATAAATAAAAAAAGAAACTTGCACACCACCATCAACGTCATGAACCCCTCTCTCTTCTGTATAAGATCGTCGTCAATTTGCTTACTTGCCTTCAAAATAAGCCCACATCACCGTTTCTTCCTGATCTACTTCTTTGTAGACCAAACCACCAAATTGCTTTGTTGGTTTGAATTGAAACTTAGCAAATTGCTTCGTTGGTTTGAATTGAAACTTAGAAAGCGTAAACTTTTCTAGCTAGGCTTGCAATCTGTTGTGATTCAAAATTTAAGAAGCAAAAAGGAAAATTTGGGGTGCCTTGATGATTGAAGAGGAAAGCTGCAGAAATAGTAAAGGCAAGGAATGGTTACAAACAAAAATCAAAATTTATTTTGGTTTGTTTAACATAGAGGCAGCCCCTTTGTCAAAAGGCTCAAAACAATAGGAATTTAATATTTGAGTTTGCTGAACATAAAGGCAGTGCCTTGAACAAAGAGGCGGTGGTTGGCCGTGAGCACTAGTGTTGATGGCACCGGCGATCTCTTTCTAGTGGTGCCAACAATCTTTGCTAGCGGTGACCAGTGGTAGTGGTGGGAATGTATTTGGTTATTTATTTATTTATTTTAGGTGTTTGAAATAAGAAAAAAAAAGAATTTAATTAAATAGGTAGACATGTGTCGAGTTTTTATTTGTGGAGTATAGGTTGAAGCAGGAAAAGTGAGATAAATGATTTAGACTCATAGGCTATAGCCTATATGTCATTTAGACAATTATATCATATTTTTATACCCACTTTAAAACATAATATATGTCATATTTATTGACTTTTTTTTTTTTTGGAAAAGTGGTTTAGGATATTAACAAAATTTGAATACAAAAATTTCAATATTAATTTTGTACTATGAGAAAGTAAGAAAATGTATTTTAATTTTTGAAAAAATTTATCATATAGAAAGTTGAACGTATATATTTGCTTATTTTATATATATATATATATATATATATATATATATATATATATATATATATATATATATATATAAAATATTATTCAAAATGATCACTTTAGGGCCTTTAGGCCTCCTCAAGCTGTATTGAGTCGGACTTGGGATTCAAGTTTTCTTACGGTTAAAAAAATAGTATCCATATAATCATTATTAAATATTTATTACTTTCCACCTCAACTTATCTAATTACTAATTAATATTATTTTATTTTCTCTATTTAATTTCATTATATTTACAACTACATAAAGAGGAATGAAAAAATTGGTAAAATGTAGGTACAAAAAATTTCGTAAAATGTTGTAACTTATTCACCAAATAAATTTAAACATATAAGTGTATTCACCACAGGCCTCAATGGTGAGAAATGGTAGAGTTGTACTCGGATTTTAGGCTGATCGTGGGCCAAGTCAATGGTGACTTTGAAGCTTAGGATGAAAGGAAGCAAAGGTATCTTGCTAAAGTGCAGAACACCCGAGCTCAGTTTAAGAGTTTTATTTTGAAACAAATCCTGAGGGGATAGAACTCTCATGCAGATTCTCTAGCAATGTTGGCCATTTCACTAGAATCAAGTCTTCCTTGGGTTGTTGTTATTGAGGAGATGGACAACTCAAGTCTTACAGGGGCATCTTTGATAGGGGTATGCAGCCTCTATGTGGGGCCAAGCTAGATAGACCCCATAGTAACCTTTTTGAAGCAAGGATCCTTGCCTGAAGACAAGTGTGAGGTAGAAAAGGTATGCAAAGTTACCCCTCGCTATTGGTTGTCTGAAGAATAGAAGTTGTACAAGCACTCTTACTCAGGGCCATATTTATTGTGCGTACACCCTGAAGTTGTGGAGCCTTTATAGGAAGAACTGCATGAGGGCATCTGTGGGAATCATACAGGAGGAAGGTCTCTAGCACATAAGGTCCTCACCCAGTGGTACTGGTGGCCTAACATGCGAAAAACCTCTTAGGATTATATAAAAAAGTGTGACCAATGTCAGATGTATGCTCCAAATATCCACCACCCAGGGGGAGTTCTAAATCTTTTGTCTAGCCTTTAGCCATTCGCTCAGTGGGGCTTGGATATAGTGGGACCCTTTTCCCGGGCTATAGGGAACTAAAGATGACTCCTCGTCAGCACGGACTACTTCATCAAGTGGGAGGAAGTCGAGCCCCTTGCCAATATCAAAGATGTGGATGCTAAGAGTTTCATCTAGAGGAACATTATCACCAGGTTTGGAGTTCTTCACACACTGAACTCAGATAACAGTCTTCAATTTGACAAAGAGCCTTCTGGAGATATTGCGGGGAGTTAGGGATTAGGAATGGTTATTCTACACTTGCTTATCCTCAGGGGAATGGGCAGGCCGAGGCCACCAATAAAGTTATAGTGGCTGGGCTGAAGAAAATGCTAGACGATGTTAAGGGAAAATGGGTGGATGAACTACCCCACATGTTATAGTCCTATCGTACTATACCCTGAAGATCAACGGGGGAGACCCCTTTTTCAATGACCTATGGTTCAGAAGCAATAATCCCCCTTGAATTTGGATTCCCAACTTTGAGAACGGATTAATTCAATGTTGAAAAAAACCACCATTTACTCCTAGACAGCCTGGATCTGGCCGAGGAAAGACGAGAGGTAGCAACGGTAAAGATGGCTTACTACCAACAGAAATTTAAGCAAAGGTTTGACTAAAGGGTGAGAGCCAGACCATTGGCCCTAGGAGACCTGGTCTTGAGAAAGGTGGTGGGGACGGCCAAGAACCCTACTTAGGGCAAGCTGGGTCTTAACTGGGAGGGGCCATATAGAATCACTTCCATTGCTGGCATTGGGGCCTACTATCTGGAAGAATTAGATGAAAATGTAATTCCTCACCCTTGGAATGTAAACAATCTACGGCGTTATTATTATTAATAAATTTTGTTGCCATTTATATCTTGCTTGGTTATATCTTGTTATGGATACGTTTGTAGAGACAATTGGTCTGTTAAATATTCTAAGTGTTAAAAAAAACCTAGGTCTTGTCTAGCTCCTCGAGTTACAAGCCTTAGATAAATTAACATTGCAGAAAATATTCTAAGTGTTAAATAGAACTTAGGTCTTGTCTGGCTCCTTGGGTCACAAGCTTAGGGTAAATTAACATTGCAGAAAATATTCTAAGTATAACAGCATATGCAAATACTCTAACTGTTGAATGGAGTTCAGGTTTGACATAGCTCCTAGGGTCACAAGTTAGGAACTATGTGGAACTTGAGAAAGGTTGCTTAAAGGGACGGGGAAGTAAACACCGTGGGGGCTTCCTCGGGTTTCTAGAGTAGTGCCAACAAGTTCACTTTGAAAGTCCCAAGTCCAGTTTCAAGTGTCAGGTGCTAATTTGCTAAAAATCCATAAGTTAGTTTACTCTTTATGTTATGATAGCATTGTGAATTGCCCTGGTGTGATGATTATGAATGAAAGAAGCTGATGTGATATGTAAAATAACTAGCGCAAAGTAAATAGTAAAGAAATGTAGAAGTATTAAAATAAGCGAAAAAGGTTAAACTTCAAACTTTTTCATTAAAAATAACAGAGTTGAGGTACAAAAACAAGGAAAAGGGGGGCACTAGCTATACAGCCTATTGCAAAAATTGCCTAAGTCTTTCTTAGTCTAAGACTAAGCTAAACTGTTGGCTCCTTTTCCTTGGTTCCTTTCTTCTCTGGCTCTTTTTCCTTTTTCTTTCTCTTCAACTACTCCACCTCAGGTCATGGCAAACGCATGAACAGCAGACAAGCCATGGACACACATGGAAGTGGAGCACGCACAAGGCTAAGGCACCACCAATTTGTACCTAGCCAATACAAGAGTGGTGGGCCATGGGTCAGAGGTAAGAGAGGGTATGGTCTGGCGGGGGGGAGAAGGGGAGAGCCTATTCTGGGGTCCCTGCTCAAACTCTTTTGGGAGAAATGTCCTGTTGGGATGACATACCACCCAAAAGAGAGAAAAATGAGTTGGAATCACTAGGTGCATGCCATCAAAGATAGTGAGAGAGAATACCCACCCTTATTTGGATAGGAATGCCACGGTGAGCAAACAAACAAAATAAAACCCTTTTGTCTAGGAATGGGATGTGGCACGGCCAGCACAAGTAAGTGATGATGGTTGGGCAACTGACAAACCAATGAGTGGTCTAGGAAGAACACCCACACCAAGATAAAAGCGTTTAAGGGGTAAAATAGTAAAAACCCGACATGGCAGGTAGTATAAAAGGGGCCATAGTCGTGCACAAGAAAAGGGAGAGGGGGGGGGGGAGAGCAACAAAACAAGAGAGTGAAAGATAGAGCAAAAAACTTAGAAAGAAAAGAAAAACAGAAAGTAAGCAAGAGTATGATAGTGGGCATGCAGCAAGAGTGTGATAGTGGGCATGCACCAATAGATTATTCCCTTCTCTCCCTTTAAAAGCCTACCCTCTAGTAAGGATTAAGGAATCTGAGGATAAGCCATTTAGGCCCATTCTCTCAAAGTGGATAATTTTCGTAGCAGGATTTCCCTATGAGATTGCCCACATTGAAGAATGGTTCCCTTCCTACACTTAACTCCGTAGAGAAATCAAGCATGGAAAACTGGCCATTCTTCCTTTATTTTGTTGATTAAGCATTAATAAGTGATGATGGTTGGGCAACTGACAGACCAATGAGTGGTCTGGGAATAACACCCACACCAGGATAAAAGCGGTTAAGGGGTAAAATAGTAAAACCCGACATGGCAAGTAGTATAAAAGGGGCCATAGCCATGCACAGGAAAAGGGAAGGGGGGGGGGGGGGGGAGAACAACAAAACAAGAGAGTGAAAGATAGAGCAAAAAACTTAGAAAGAAAAGAAAAACAGAAAGTAAGCAAGAGTATGATAGTGGGCATGCAGTAAGAGTGTGATAGTGGGCATGCACCAATAGACTATTCCCTTCTCTCCCTTTAAAAGCCTACCCTCTAGTAAGGATTAAGGAATCTGAGGATAAGCCATTTAGGCCCATTCTCTCAAAGTGGATAATTTCCGTAGCAGGATTTCCCTATGAGATTGCCCACATTGAAGAATGGTTCCCTTCCTACACTTAACTCCATAGAGAAATCAAGCATGGCAAACTGGCCATTCTTCCTTTATTTTGTTGATTAAGCATTAGTGTGATTTCCTTTCTTTATTATTATCATCCTATTTATGTTGCATTTATATTACTGCATTGCTTCTTCCTTTATTAAGATCATCATTTAGTATTTTCTGTGTTCTGACTGACCATAAGCATATTCTTTTTATTGTTGTCATATTACACCTGCTTGCCATGACTCTTTTGTAACAGTTTTCTCTGCCATGGTCATGTGACCAAGGTTTTAGTGAAGGGGCTTTAGTTTGTGCACAAGCTGGCTTGGGGTGTGTTGCAGTCAAGCCAGTCCTGACTCTCTTACCCAGAACCATTGGGCCATAGCGTGGCAGGAGGTAGCCCAGCCCGCAGTTGCGAAAAAAGGGCCACCACAATTAGTATAACCATAATATTAATAAAAGTAAAGTTAACGAATGCCTTAAGTCATTAGTTTTGAAAATATTTTTAGAAACTTTTTATGGGAAAATAAAAAGTAACCGATTTTTTTGACAGCTTTAATTTTTATATTTCTCATTAAAGTGGTATAAAAAATTTCCTTAAATGGTCCATTAACAAATGTCCTAAAGGTACTCACTAATCAGGTCTATTAATATATCTAATTTGCTTGAATGATGTCCCCTAATCTCCCACTTCTCTTTATTTTTTGGAGAAAAAAGGGGCTTGTAAGTGTAGTAATTGCACTTGCACTATTTAAATTTTTACATTATGTTATGGTGTGGGACCATCTAACCACTAATGGGACTTGTTGCAACTCAAACCCACAACTTCTAGACTACCCAGTGAAATAGGTCACAAAAACTTCTTATCACTAGACCGCTTTCCCAGATAATCCTAACTCCTAAATCGTAATCCTCGCTCTTGGGTTTGTCCCTTTCCCACTTATTTTATATATATAGAAACACAAACAGACAAATGGTTATTCATTGCTAATCAAATTGCTCCCAAAGAAAGGCTCCTTTCTTTAAGGGCCAAACTTAGCCACTAACTGAACAATCAATAAAGTTGAAATGCTAGTTTGATAACATGAAAAGAACGAGGGATGTCTTCTCCTATGGCATTGCTAAAACATTGGCACATGATCTGACAGGAGAGTTTGCATGAGTGGATGAAGGGTATTTTCAATATGATTGCCTATGACAGGCAATGGTTTAGGCTTGGGGCTGCTTGGGCTGGCCATTCTTACGTGGTAGGGGTTGTCACGCTTGAGTTGATAAGTACAGCATCCCATTATTTGAGATGATAAAAGTTTATTTGGACCACTCAGAGAAGAAAAAAAAAGGACCTCTGATTTCTGACTTGTGGCTAAGCTACTTTTCTATAAAGTGCACCAGCATGGTGTTGGTTTCAATCAACAAGGGTGGAAAGACAAGTGTCCTTGCTAAGGGCATCATGGACCTATGTGAACTCCAACCATTTTGCACATGGTTTTTACCTTTCTCATCACCAATTTTCTTTTGTGCAAGGCCAATTACCAAATTTTTAGTTGCTTCATTTATTTTTACTATTTATACTAGATTTCTTGTACTTGAGTACTTTTGAAATGGGTATGTGTGACCAATTTGCCTTTGCAAACCTTGTATACATTAGAAACAAGTATCTTTATCTTTTTTTTTTTTTTTTTTTAATCAAAATAACAAGTATCTTTGATTGAGTAATGGCGGAAAGTTACAATATATCGTTTTTCCTAAGAGCATTCATATCAGTCTATGTATAATAGAAAGATATGTAAAATTTACACAATTTTACCTTAAAATGATCTACATCAGTTTGTGTATAACTATGTAAATTTACAACTTTGTTATAGTAACTATGTAAATTTATACACACTATTTATTTTGCATTTAGTTGTTTGTTCTTTCTTTACGTATTTCGAGGTTGAAGGAAGAGAGTGAATGGTGATTATTGTGTGTGAAGAAAGAAAAACAATTTAAAAAATTAAGAAAAATTGATATTTTAATGAAATATATTTTGTATACACAAAGTTCTCCAAAAATATTGCACAAGTAAAGAATTACAATTGGACAAGAAGAGATTGAGCAAAAAAGGTTGAAAAGAAAGAGAATCAATAAAGTCTACTTCTGTATTGCAATGGTTGTCATGTGCAAGTATGACATGAATAATAATAATATACAGCCTCTCAGGTTCACCAATTGGTAAGGGTGTGTTTGGGTCCTAAATGTGCCATCCAAATTTGTTTACCGTCGAACCTGACCAACCATATTCAGGCTATTGGGCTATTGTTACTTGAGCTTTTATTGGTAGCTAACACTTTCCTTTTTCTTACGCTGTATAGTTGAAGGACATGGCTGAAAGGCTGCCTGTGGGAGCAGCTCGGAATACCAAATCACCTTCTCTTTCTTCCTTTGGCTCCAGCCCTGCTTCCAACGAAGTTTCTAATGCTTCTATTGACCGAATGAACGGTCAAGCAGTGTTCCAAGAACCAGACTCAAATGGATCAAACAACCAGTTGCTTTCTAATGGATCTAGTGACAGCTCCAGAATTTTTTTTCAATAAGATGTTACTCAATAAGTATAAATTACACCCTTTAATAAAAAGAAAAATTTTTATATTGACAACAACAATAAAAAAAATACGCAAATACATAAAATTTACAATTGTTTTTTACGTGATTTTCTTATCAAATATTTGTCCATAATTCTAACAAAAGAATAAACAATAAATTATAAGTTCATTTGAAATATTAATAAAATTATTAATTATTATTGTTTAGTTGCTTCATTAATTTGTTGGCCTTTTATATGCTATAATTTGTTATATAGTTGTTTTATTAATTATAAAATTATTAATTGTTATTTAACTTAACATAATTTAATTTGTTTGTCTTTTGTAATATATTGGTTAATTTAATTATTAATTATTGTTTATTAGTAGCTTCTTCCAATTAAAAATTTATTGTTTATTTTTTTATTTACTAATATTAACTAATCGATAATGATTTTTTATCTTTTTTATTATTTTTCCTTTCATTCCTTGCATCCTTACGTTTTGTTTTTTTTTTCCTCCACACAAGTATCCCCATCCCCATCCCCACTCCTCTCATCTTGTTTTTATTTTTCTAGAACTCTTCCTCCACACAACGTGTCCTCTCTGCTTTTATTTTTCTTTCTTCATCTCTAGCTCTCTCTCTCTCATACTCTCACCCTGTCACACACACATTACCGGTGGAGAACAAAGCCAGAATTTAAAGCTATGATGTTGAAGATGGCAGTGGCAGAATTTAAAGCTTGCTTCGCCCAAGAGAAGTGTGAACAGGAAACACTACAGTGTTCTCTACCGGTAGAGAAGCACTGTAGCAATTCTAAAAAAAAGGGAAATGGAGAAGCTGTTGGAGTGGGTTTTTGGGGTGTTTTCTCTCTAAAATTGGCTTTAAAGAAGCCATAGGAGATTCTCTTAGTGAATCTCGCCTTGACAATGAATGGGTTGAGCAAGATGAGCCTGGTGTATATATTACACTAACCTCCGTACCAGGAGGAGTCAAGGATCTCAAGCGAGTTCGCTTCAGGTACATTATCTTCAAAGCAGTTTTCTTACTATTTAAAATAATATGCAACATTTTCCTGGTAATCAAGATGTCCAAGCTGATTCATCTAGTGATATGATGCCCTTTTGTCTACATTAAATCCTCATGATCTTCCCCCTGTAACAAATGTAAACCTTCTTAAAGATGCATGCAGTTGGAAGCGGTTTAGTGAGAAACAAGCAGAACAATGGTGGGCTGAGAACCGGGATAGAGTATACAAACAATACAATGTGCGTGCGGTTGACAAGTCAAATGTTGGTGTTGGGAGTGAGGACTTGTCTCAGGTACACCAATTGGTAAGGGTGGGTTTGGGATGACTTGTGGAATAGCTAAGACATTCACCCATCTTTAGCTTATTTAAGCTTCATGAAATAGAAGGAACTTCATTATTTTAATGGATGGTATTAGATGGATGTAGGCCTTCCAATCTTATAGATTTTTTTGGATTCTTTGTATTCCTGATTTCTTATGGGGGACAATTGAGTAGGTAGGCTGTATGCTGAAACTGTACATATTTCTTGATTGACTGCATACAAGTTTGGTCTGGTTGAAAATTGCTCTCTCTCTCTCTCCATGGGTTGGTTCTGTTATCTTAATGAATTCTGAAATGGTGAAAGAAAAAAGTGGACCACTATATTATCAGTAAAATGGACACCTCCAAAAAAAAAAGTTTGTATCTTACAGCTGAACATTATTTTCCAGAATGGAAGTCGTCGTTGTTTTTTCCTCATTCTTGCTTATTATGGACTTAGTTTTTCAGATGGATGTACCAATTATTCAGTATGTTCCTAGCAGTTCTGGCAGACCCAATGGGTATCTGGTCACCTGTCTGTTTATGGTTAAAGAAATCATAGAATCATTTATAAAACAACTTTAGAAATAGAAATATTCCAGAACATTTCAGTTTAAGCAGTATTGAAAATAAATAATGAAGTGGATTTATGTTAAAAGTTAAAACATGTAGGAGCCATACTGGAGGCTGCTTTGAAATGTAGAAGTAGGGAGATTGGTAGGATATATCATGATCTAATTTTATGGGCTATATATATGATGGCAAGTTAGGTGTGACACACAGATGCAAAGTTTACCTTCAATTTTTGGTCTCTAAAAGACTTCCATTTATGTTTGAGGACTGGTTTCAAGAGTCATATTTCAACACAGATATATATATATATATATATATATATATATATATATATAACTCTCATACATCTATAAACAAGGACCTGGCTGTACTGTTCTTTGTGAATCTTTTTCAAACTGTAAAAATGTGGGCTACAGAGTGTGGGTATAATTCCCAGGCCCATACCTATCCCTTCCCATGGGTTGAACTAAAGACCTTCCTCGTGCCAATGTGGTACCACGATGGCAGTATTGTGTTTGGCATGTGCCTTTGTGAATTTATGATGATATATTATATATGTTTGAGGATATGTTTCCATATAATAGAACAATACGTCAAGTGAAAAAATTTATTATATGTATATATACATTAACAAACCCCAACCCCCCCCCCCCCCCCCCCAAACACCACACACACATGCACATACAGACACAGACAGAGAAACGTATAACATTATCTGAATCTGCAAATGCCATGGGTGATTGAAGCTAATTATTTTATACATGATTGTATGAGGGGTCAGACACCAGAGCACGAGCACAAGTTTTCCTTGTAACATACGTACTTTTGAAGATATTGAGAGACCCTTAGATCTGTTGATGTCTATGCTAGTTGGGACTTTGTTTGAGTAGTCTCATATTTGGTGTTTTATGCAATGTATTTCTATTTCTGATTTCCTACAATCTGTTAGCATTTCTTATTGATATTTTTCTAATTGTTTCAAGTACAATGTGTTCATCATCGTGAACACGTCATACTTTTTATTTTGATAGGTAATAGATATTTTCATTAAAAAAAGTACATCATGTTCACGATGATAAGCAGATTGTACTAGAAACAAATACAAACAAATCAAACAGAAACAGAAAATGATTGCAAGAAATCAATAAAACTTCTATTGCCTATCAAATATATATATATATATGACAAAATTAAATAATTCATACATATTGAAATGATCAGTTACTTTGATTGTTTGCATAAAGAACTGATTTTAAGCTTTTACTTATCGATAAAAGTTGTAGTTGATATCTCTAGCTTACAACTTAAATTCCTCTTTTCATGACCTAACAAGCATATAGAACTGGCTCAGTTTTATATTTGTCCATTATTTCTTACCAATATTTATTTGTAGGTGGAAAATCTCACTCGCAAAGCACAACTTCAAGAAATTGAGCTGGATAGAACAACCAAACAGCTAAAAGAAGCATTAGCATTTGCAGAGGATGAAGCTGAAAAATGTAGAGCAGCAAAGGATGTAATCAAATCACTTACAGCCCAAGTAAGATTGATGTTTAATATTATGGGATTTTGGATTACCGTGTACGTGAAATCTACCAGTTATGTTCTGCATGGCAACAGGGAGGAGTCCTTTTTTCCCCCTAAAGCATTTCCATTTAGTCAATTTCATATATTTCTAGTTCCAGTTTAAAGGACATTCAGTTAAAAAGGAAAGAAGGCAAAAAAGAATATGAAATTAAATTATCTACAGTACTTCCTATTTCTATTCCAGAATTTCTCCTAACTGTGAACAATACTCTTTTTGCTTTGCAAATACTTCATTTTTTAGTGTTATATTTGTTCCTTCAAATGTCATGTGGAAGAAAGTGACAATGTGGAGCATGTAGAAAACCAAAGCCAGGACAGGTTGAAATGTGCTTTCTACTCTAACTTTTTCAGATCATAAACTTGTCAAAAACACTGACACCAAATACTCTGGTTTGAATTTGCCTTTCCTTAATTCTCATGAGGCTCTATTGTCGTGTTTTTTTAACTGTCCCTGTACACATTCACTTCTTGCTAGTCACTGATGCATAAAGAGAGAATTTGTCAGTCCCAGCACTAACTTGTAAATGATTTTGCTACTACCAGTTTTTCTTGTTAAGTTGTAATCTACCAATGCCTCCTGTCTGTTTCTCTAGTGCTTGATGTAATCTTTGTAGTATATTGAGCTGAAAGTGGCCACGCCACCCTTCTCAAGGTAGAACATCATTTTTGTTAATGAGGTTAAAGTAATGTTGTATTTCAGCTTGGTAAATTGTTATTGCTAGGACATTTATTGAGGCTTATATTGTTAAACCTCTAGACTTTCCTCAAAGTTCTGTAAAGGTAGCTTTGATTAGGAGGGCATCAAATGTATATAGAGTTCATTATATTCAGAGATGAGTTGATTTGTTTTTCACTTGTGTTTTCATTGGATATTGAAGGAATCTTTAATGCTTTGTTATCCTTGATAGGGTTCAGGTTTTTATACAGTAAATTATATGCATTTGAAAACTTAAAATTCATGCGGCATGATTTTAGTTACCAGTTACTAATAACCCAAGGTAACCGTGCACCAAGAAATTTCTTAAGTTGCATCTAGGACTTGATCCAGTAAAGTGCTTGCTAACTGAAGCTATTGGGCTGTTGTTACTTGAGCTTTTATTGGTAGCTAACACTTTTCTTTTTCTTATGCTGAATAGTTGAAGGACATGGCTGAAAGGCTGCCTGTGGGAGCAGCTCGGAATACCAAATCACCTTCTCTTTCTTCCTTTGGCTCCAGCCCTGCTTCCAACGAAGTTTCTAATGCTTCTATTGACCGAATGAATGGTCAAGCAGTGTTCCAAGAACCAGACTCAAATGGATCAAACAACCAGTTGCTTTCTAATGGATCAACCACTAACAGTAACCGTAATTTAGGTCATAACAAACAAGCCCATTCTGATGCAACGACTAGAAATGGAGGCAGAGTGAAAGAAAGTGAATCTCGCCTTGACAATGAATGGGTTGAGCAAGATGAGCCAGGTGTATATATTACACTAACCTCTGTACCAGGAGGAGCCAAGGATCTCAAGCGAGTTCGCTTCAGGTACATTATCTTCAATGCAGTTTTCTTACTATTTAAAATAATATGCAACATTTTTCTGGTAATCGAGATGTCCAAGCTGATTCATCTAGTGATATGATGCCCTTCGTCTACATTAAATCCTAACCAGGCCATCAAACCTGCACTTGCAGTCTGTGCTTGATAGTACATAGTTGATGTGAAATTAGACTTGGTGTTGATGATTATATCCCCCCTACCCCCCACCCAACCTTTTTCCTTAATCCTTTCTTTTTTGGGGGTTTTACTTTAATTTGCATTAATTAATTGAGTTCTGAGAGTTGATTATATCATGATCTTCCCCCTGTAACAAATGTAAACCTTATTAATGATGCATGCAGTCGGAAGCGGTTTAGTGAGAAACAAGCAGAACAATGGTGGGCAGAGAACCGGGATAGAGTATACAAACAATACAATGTGCGTGTGGTTGACAAGTCAAATGTTGGTGTTGGGAGTGAGGACTTGTCTCATTGACATATTGAAACAATCATCTGTAAATGAAATGGTATTTTCCAGATTACAGCTTGACTTACTGAGAGGCCATACTAATTGATTAGTTTTGGCTTCCATCTGCTATAGAATTAGTTGGATGGAAGCAAGGTTTGGTATAAGGAGAGAATTAGAGGGGTTTGATTGTGTTTTTGTATGTCCCCTTTTTTTCTTTGATATTTTTTTCTACTTGATTTTACTTGCCATTTTTTCCCTATATGTGCCTTTGTGTGGGGGTTGAGGGTGAGAAATGTAAATTCTTAGTAGGTTGCTGGCTCTTGTGGCTGCTATGTAAATTCCATAAGCGAATGTATCTGCAGATTTTTTTCCCCTTTACGGTTTATAAATTCATTTAAGCCATATTAAAGGCAGCTGTTATGTACATTTACAAATGCATCTTCTTTCTTTATTTGTCTCTCGACTTCTTTTTCGATTAGGCTTACATAATGCATAGTTACATGTTCTGCGAAGATAACCGATGTTGTCACCTATCTAAGTAAACAAAAACTAATTACATTTCAAGATATATATATATATATATATATAGAGAGAGAGAGAGAGAGAGAGAGAGAGGGGTTCAATAACGGCCGGCTTTACCTATAGGCTATGAGTTCAATTCTTCTGTCTCATTTTTCTTGCTCTATTCTATGCTGTACAAAAAAAACTTGACACATGTCTACCGATTTAATTAATTTCTATTTTTTTTCTAATTTCGGATACCTAATATAAATAAAAAAGAAACTTGCACACCGCCATCAACGTCATGAACCCCTCTCTCTTTTGTATAAAACTGTTTTCAACCTGCTTACTTGCCTTCAAAATACGCCCACCTCACCGTTTCTTCCAGATCTACATCTTTGTAGACCAAACCACCAAATTGCTTCACTGGTTTGAATTGAAACTTAGAAAGCGTATACTTTTCTAGCTAGGCTTGCAATCTGTTGTGATTCAAAATTTAAGAAGCAAAAAGGAAAATTTCGGTGCCTTGATGATTGAGGAGGAAAGCTGCTGAAACAATAAAGGCAAGGAATAGTTACAAACAAAAATCAAAATTTATTTTGGTTTGTTGAACATAAAGGCAGAAACAGTAAAGGCAAGGAATAGTTACAAACAAAGATCAAACTTTATTTTGGTTTGTTTAACATAGAGGCAGCCCCTTTGTCAAAAGGCTCAAAACAATAGGAATTTAATATTTGAGTTTGCTGAACATAAAGGCAGTGCCTTGAACAAAGAGGCAGTGGTTGGCCGTGAGCACTAGTGTTGATGGCACCGGCGATCTCTTTCTAGTGGCGCCAACAATTTTTGCTAGCCGTGACCAGTGGTGGGAATGTATTTGGTTATTTATTTATTTTAGGTGTTTGAAATAAGAAAAAAAAAAAGAATTTAATTAAATAGGTAGACATGTGTCGAGTTTTTATTTGTGGAGTATAGGGTGAAGCAGGAAAAGTGGGATAAAAGATTTAGACTCATAGTCTATAGCCTATATGTCATTTAGACAATTATATCATATTTTTATACCCACTTTAAAACATAATATATCTCATATTTATTGACTTTTTTTTCCTTTTTTTTTTTTTTTGGAAAGGTGGTTTAGGATATTAACAAAATTTGAATACAAAAATTTCAATATTAATTTTGTACCATGAGAAAGTAAGAAAATGTATTTTAATTTTTGAAAAAAATTATCATATAAAAAGTTGAACGTATATATTTGCTTATTTTATATATATAAAAAATATTATTCAAAATGATCACTTTAGGGCCTTTTGGCCTCCTCAAGTTGTATTGAGTCGGGCTTGGGATTCAAGTTTTCTCACGGTTAAAAAAATTAGTATCCATATCATCATTATTATATATTTATTACTTTCCACCTCAACTTATCTAATTACTAATTAATATTATTTTATTTTCTCTATTTAATTTCATTATATTTACAACTACATAACGAGGAATGAAAAAATTGGTAAAATGTAGGTACAAAAAATTTCGTAAAATGTTGTAACTTATTCACCAAATAAATTTAAACATATAAGTGCATTGAATTTAATTATCCTTGAAATTGTCTTATAAAAAAAACCTCTTTAAAATAATAACATTAGTTGTTAATATAGTCATATTATATTTTTTAATTTAATTTGGTAATAAAAACTATACACCTAAAAGCTAGTTCAAAACTATTTTTCTTTGACCCACAATGTGGACTATTTAAGAAACCATTCATAAATATTTTTAATAAATTATGTGACTTATTTAAATTACCCTTATAAGTTATCCGGGCCTTTATTTCCCAAATTCCCATTGAAAAGTTGAGAAGTGAATACTTCTGTCTTGTCCATGCAGACCGCTTGTTTTTGTTTAACGTAAATCTCTCTTACTTGTCTCTACGGATTAATGTATCTCATAGTTTATGTGCTTAGACTTATCTGCCTATTTTTCATGCAGTTTCATTTCCATTTTTACCATCTTTCCGTACTACTACTAGTAATTGAATGGAAACCACAAAGCTATTATCTCTCTTAAGAGCATGCATAGGTTCTAAATCAGTCAAGCAAGGCAAGCTAATCCACCAAAAGATAGTCTCTCTAGGCTTACAAACCAACACTGCCATTTGCAAAAGCCTCATCAACTTTTACTTTTCTTGCCATTTGTATGACTCTGCAAAGCTTGTTTTCCAAACCATTGATAACCCATTAGACATCTCTTTGTGGAATGGCCTCTTGGCTGCTTACACCAAAAACTTCATGTTCATTGAAGCTCTTGAGCTGTATGAGAGGCTATTGCGTTATCCATATTTGAAACCTGATAGTTACACTTACCCAAGCGTTCTAAAGGCCTGTGGTGGGTTGGGTAGAGTTGGTTGTGGTAAAATGATTCATACCCATTTGATAAAAACTGGTTTTGCAAATGATATTGTTGTGGTCAGTGCTCTTGTGAGCATGTATGCAAAATGCAACGCTTTTGAGTATGCTATACAGCTGTTTGATGAAATGCCTGAAAGGGATGTGGCATGTTGGAATACGGTGATTTCTTGTTATTATCAAGATGGGCAAGCTAAACAAGCGTTGGAATTGTTTGAAAGAATGAGAGGTTCTGGGTTTGAGCCTAACTCGGTGACACTCACAACTGTTATTTCATCGTGTGCAAGGCTTTTAGATTTGGAAAGAGGGAAGGAGATTCACATGGAGTTGGTGAGAAATGGTTTTGAGTTGGATGGTTTCATCAGCTCTGCTCTTGTGGACATGTATGGAAAGTGCGGTTGTTTAGACATGGCTATAGAGGTTTTTGAGCACATTGCAAGAAAGACTGTGGTTTCATGGAACTCCATGATTGCAGGATACAGTTTAAAAGGTGACAGCAGATCATGCATGGAACTCTTTAAAAGGATGAACGAGGAAAGAATTAAACCCACTTTGACCACTTTAACCAGCATATTAATGGCTTGTTCAAGATCAGCCCAACTGCAACACGGAAAATTCATACATGGATATATAGTAAGAAACAGAATAGAGGCTGACATCTTTACTGAAATCTCCTTAATTGATTTATACTTCAAATGTGGATGGGTTGGATCTGCTGAAAATGTTTTTGAAATGATGCCCCAGAATAATGCAGTTTCATGGAATGTCATGATTTCTGGATATGTGACAGTAGGCAATTATTTCAATGCTCTTGGCATCTTCTATGAAATGAAAGAAGCTGGTATTAAACCAGATGCCATTTCATATACTAGTGTTTTACCAGCTTGTTCACAACTAGCAGCCTTGGAACAGGGTAAGGACATTCACAACCATGTCATAGAGAGTAAGTTGGAAAACAATGAAGTAGTTATGGGGGCTCTACTTGACATGTATGCTAAATGTGGTGCAGTAGATGAAGCACTTAATATTTTTCATCAATTGCCTGAGAGAGATGTTGTGTCATGGACGTCAATGATCACAGCTTATGGGTCTCATGGTCAAGCTTTAGAAGCTTTGAAGCTGTTTGGTGAAATGCAGCAGTCCAATGCAAAACCAGACATAGTGACTTTCCTTGCAGTTTTATCTGCTTGTAGCCATGCCGGATTGGTTGATGAAGGTTGCCATCATTTTAATAAAATGACCACTGAGTATGGTATTAGTCCCAGAATTGAACACTACTCATGCTTGATTGATCTTCTTGGACGTGCTGGAAGATTGCATGAAGCTTATGGGATTCTCCAAAGAACCCCAGAAATTAGTGAGGATGTTGGGTTATTAAGCACACTATTTTCCGCATGCCGTTTGCACAGAAATGTAGATTTGGGGGTAGAAATTGCAAAATTGCTTATCAAGAAGGATCCTGATGATCCATCAACTTATATTATTTTATCAAATATGTATGCATCTGCAAAAGAATGGGATGAGGTGCGCAAGGTGAGATCTAAGATGAAAGAGCTAGGATTGAAGAAGAACCCTGGGTGTAGCTGGATTGAGATTAACAGTAGGGTCCAACCTTTCTTTATTGATGATAAGTCACACCCACAAGCCGAGATGGTGTATGAATGCCTCAAATTACTTACCAGTCACATGGAGAAAGATGAGCTGTTTTCATGTTGTAGATGAGTCAAATGATGTACTAACTTGTAGCAGCTACTTGTATTCAAATGAGACAGAACTGTGAAAATCCTGTGTGTGAATTTTGAGGGTGAGTTGGATATATTGGTGAATGCAAGCGTTTGTTTTGAGAATGGGTGACTCTAAGAGTAGTACTGGTATTGGTTGCGATGGAGTTTAGTTTTTTCGGTTTGTGTGGATGTCATCAACAAATAGGATGGCTTTGGATCTTAGCTGGACCAGCCCAATCAAATGGGACATCAAGCAGGTTTTTTTTTCCCTCATTTCTTGGATATTCTAGATTATTTCAGTGTTGTTCAATGATTTACATTCAAGTATTGGTTGGTTTTAGATGTCTGGGACTAGTTTGCTAATAAAAGGCAAGGAAAAACATTGTAGATTGCTTTTATTTGTTTGTTTGTGCTAACTGTGTTATTTTCATTGGGTTGCTTTCTGTAATATTAGCATAAAGGTGAAGTGATGGTGTAGACTTGGGTTGTTACTGGTTGTATTTTGTAGGGGTTGGGTTTAATTATCTGATTATGTTGTTTGAATTTTGAACTGACTGAAAGTAGTTGTTAACAATGAATTTTCAAGTTGTTGGAATAAGCTGGAAGATGACCGTTTTCTTTGTGTGGGTTGACTTTCTACCTTGAATAGTTGAAACAATGGGCTCTTTTACCATTGTTTAACTAAGTTATTTTAGGATGTTATCTCTCTTTTATTTGGGTTTTAGATAGGGGATTAGAAAGTAGTAAACTGTTTTTGTGTCCCACTAGGGACTCTGAGCTACATACTGGGAGGTGGGATTTGATACTGGCGTCTTGGTTTAGGCCAAGGATTTTACTAACCAAGATGCATTCACAAAGAGAGAAAACTGGCGGCCCTTTCTAGGAGTACGAACTAAGAACTAACAAAATTATTGGAAGTTTTCTCACAAAGTGTGTTGTGATAAAATTTCTTTGACAAATATATGTAAAACATTAAGTACATGTGTAAGCAGTGTGCCAGTGCTACCTCGTCAATCAATAAGGGAAAACTGAGCTGGTTAGGCTCTCTTCAAAGGGGTCTTACACTCTTACTTCTAGCTTTTATGTCTGGAATCCTGTCTGCTGTTGTTACTAGGCGTTAAGAGTGTTAGTGTTTATAAACTCTGAATAGTGTACATGTCAGTTTTTCATTATGTTCTTCTGTGCCGGTTGAATGTACTGTCGAATTTTTATCTTCACTTCATTCTCTTATAATTTGATATTAACCTGCTTCCAAGTGCTGAATATGCTTAAGTTAGATTCTTGGCTGATCTATATTACAGGCCATTACTGTCTAAAGAAAGGAGCATACTTGCTTAAGTATTGAAGAAGGGGGAAGTCCAAGTTTTGTCCATTGCAGTTTCTAATGTAAGTTTGGCCCTGTTTCTCCAGACATGTGAATGCAATCTTCTACATGTGTTTATTTTATATTTGGCAAGCATGCTTGCATTCCCGCCTCCTTCCTCCAGGTTTTATTGTGCATCTTATAATCTCATCATCGCAATCTATTAACTAATTTGAATTGAACTTTTGTGTACGATCTTTGATTTTGTAATTTATGATAATTTATTCATATTATCATGCTTATTGGTAAAGGGTATTAAATCTCGCCATGAATATCGAGAATGTATTTTATTCAGGTAAGTGGTATGCATAAATTTTTCAGCTTCTTTGTTATTTGATAAACTGCAGAATAGGCATTTTATGCCATTTACAATTTAACTTGCATCTGTGTCAAATCACACTCTATCTTTATCTACCTAAAGCAATCTAAGTCATGGAAGTTTCATTTAAAGGATTCTCAATAATTATGCATACCCATAACACCTTGCTTTGTTGCTCTAGCAATTAAACATATCTGCTGTAGCTAATGTTTTCATTGGTGGATTAGATGACCATGATAAGCTAGCTATGTTCACATTATCCGCAATTCTTGTTTTCTGCAATCTGCTCCCAGACTGGCCTGGAGTCTTTGGTTTCTTAGCTTATCGGATTGAATTTTTTTTTTTTATGTTGGTATGTTTTTGAACCATCAGTGTATATTTACCATATCTACCTGGCATTTAACGAGTTGCATCTGTTGAGCAAGAATTTGTTATTTTAGGAAGACCAGCATTGATAAACTGCATTTTGCCTCTGATGTTAAGCTTGATGTGCATCATTGATTAAAGATGACGATCTCAGTTATAGGACTTTCAAGTTCTAGCTATTTTAAACAGGTGGTTGATTTTTAGAAGAGAGATTTTTTTGAAGTGATAGCAATTTAAAATCAGTGTTCATGATGTAACATAATTCATGAATCCCATGCTCAACTGCTTATAAGGAAAACATATAGAATTGAGTGATTATTTATATTTTTCTGGAATGAAAAATTGGTTAGCCTGACTGACTTGTTTACTGTAATGTTACTCTTTGTTATATTACTTTGTCATATTTTGTAATATGCAGGCGTATCTTGATTCCTTGATAACCTCTTATTGGAGCCAGAGAATTGCAAGTAGATCAACAGCTAAACCATAAGCACAAAGCACACCAACCCTATAGTTTTCTACCCGATGATTACCCTCTGTCTGCATCATAGGAGCTATTAATACAAATAACCTTAAATCAAAGAGAGGTGGTGCCTCCATTTACAAATAATGATGATTTTTACTTGGAGGAAGACTTGCAAACCCTCTTCCTTGTATCTTCCACAACTCTCTGTAATTGAACCATTACCAGTAGTTTATTATTGGACGTACGTTTTTAGTTTCTTCTTTGGAATTTGCTGGTCAAAATAGATATTTGATGATCTATGGTGTTTTATAGTTTTTCAGTCACACATCCTTTAAGAGTGTTATTTTGAAACTTTGTTGATTAGATGCGTTTAGAGCTGTCTCCATATTTTTTTTTTTTTTTTTTTTTACCATTACTGCCGAACAATCAGAAAAAATACTACTATTTTACTTGTATACATACGGCAGGTAAACACAATAATTTGGGTGTATGTGGCTCCAACTTGATTTTGCATGACAATTTGATATGTACTTTCACCCTCCTTTATCTGAACCTGGAGATGGAGTCCATCTAAACTTTGATTCAGGTTTTTTTTCATAACGCTTGAAGAACCATATAATTTAAGCATGACTGCATGAAGAAGCCTAGTCTACATTTTATATATTGGATATGTGATTGCATTGGCGATCGAACCCTAGCCTTTGTCTTATAAAATCCAGCAATCAGACAATATAAACTCGTTAGTCATTCCCAAAGCTCTTACTCGTCCGTCTAACATTTTCAGCATCTAACATTCTTTTTAAAAGAAAATTGACATTTTTAATGTTAACGAGTGCCGTACAGTATTGGTTAAGAATCTAATTAAAGAAAGTTTTTATGAAAAAAGAAAAAAAAAACAATTAATGTTTTGATAGCTTTTTTCATTTTCCAAAGTGATGTCAAAACTTTCCTAAAATGGATTCTTAACAAATGCCGTACGACACTCGTTAACAGGACCCTTTATTAAATTTGACATAAATTCTAATAATGGAGGATAAAGTGTTTATTAGTTATTATTAATGGGTAAAGGAAGACATTGCAACTGCACCTGTTAAGGGAAAAGTGCAATTAAACGTTTAAATGATATAGAGAAATAAGACTGTAACTTCTTCTTCTTCTTCTTTTGAGAAGAAAATAAAACTGTAACCAATTTCAAATAATATACCATTATTAATCTTTTAGATCCGCAATTTTAATCCAAGATTTTCAAAAGCATCAAGTATTCAAGAATTTTAATATGCGTTTCTCCAATTTTTGAAACTTAGGTGTTTTTATGCCTTAAATGAGTTTAGGCCAGTGGCGGAGGTAGGATTTTGTGTGTGGGGGGCCGACTAGAAAATGAAATTATTAAATTTTTTTTCCTCAAAAGTCTTTGTCGGAGTTTAAGTACTTTATAAGTCTATATAAATCAATATTATTTGTGTATGTATACTTATGGTTATATACTTATATGATATATTAGGTGATTTATATATTATATTATAGAACATATACAATTAAACAAAACACCAGTCAAAAAAAAATAATAATAATAATAATAATAAAACAAATATATACCATTAAACAAAACAAAAAAGGATCTTCTTAAAAAAAAAGAAAAAAAAAAGAAAAAGAAATTGAAGAGGAGTCACATCACCCACATAGAGAGTAGATAAAATATTGTTTATTGTGTACCTTTTGAAGTGTCTAATTTTTCACCACACACGTGGAGGGCATCCTCTTAGAGTTGGAGAGTAAAAAGCCCAAGGCTTTGGCAATCAGTACTGAAAAACTTGTAGAATAAAACAACAAAAGGCTAATAAGAGAGAGTGAGAGAGAAAGCCAAAAAGGAGAGAAACTGAAAAGATTTTAAGGGCCCACCTATCAGCCCAAATGCAAATAAACTGGTGTTGTTTTCTGAAGTCGATGGAGACAAGTGCACGGAACACAACCTCCTTCGACCTTAATTTGAAAGTAAGCCAAGTAAATTTTTTGTTAATAAGAAAGAGCAAAAATTGAAACCCCTTTTTGTCTCCTTTATTTTATGAGATAATTGTAAAAATAAATACGTGCTTTAATTGTATAGATATCCTGATAATTACTGTATTTGTGTTTTTTTTTTTACTTCAAAAAGGTAATTGTATTTGTGTTTTTGAAGGGCTATTTTCACAATAAATTTATCATTTTGGATTTAAGTGGTGGGTAAGAAAGTAATATAAGTGGGGGTTTAGAAACAATAATAACTCATCACTTAGATTTATTTATTGTGAAAAATATTGTGGACATATCATTTTATTTTTATTTTTAAAGAAAATTTAAAAAAGGAAAATAATTTTAATAGCAAGATTGGGGGGGCCGGGAGCTTATATTGGGAGATTGGTTTCATAGATTTCGGGATCTCATATATGTAAATGATTTTTTTTTTTTAAAAAAATTTGGGGGGGCCAAGGCCCCCTTCAACCCCAACGTGGCTCTGCCACTAGTTCAGGCAATTTTTTTTTTTTTTTTTTAAGAAACCAATCGTGAAACTATATTAATAGGACAGAAAACTTCTGTCAAAAAATACAAGAGTAGCTACATCTCTATGGACATCCTCAAACCAAATTGTAGATTCGTACAGGTTCTTAGCTAACTTCGCTAATTTATCTGCCATCATGTTACCCTTGCGTTTGATATGTGAAAACTGATAACTCCTCAAAGTCGCTGCTAAATTGCGTGCCTCATCAAGACATCAACTAAGTGGCCAAAGGCAGCCACGCTTGGTTGATCAGAGCTGAGATGTTTGAAGATAGTCTCTGAGTCGCCTTCGAACACGACGTCCTATATGTCCAGATCAATGGCAAAAACTACTGCCTTCCTACAAGCTAAAGCTTCCAAGGCTTCAATAGTTGGGGGGAGGGAAATACGTTCCGAAAAAGTTGCAATAACTCGTCCGTCTGAATCACATGCCACTACACCCAACCCCACTGCTGCCAAATCTGGAATGTTGCACCATCATAGTTTATTTTATAGAAACCTGGTAGGGGTGGCAACCAATGGGTTGGGTTCCAATCCTTCTTTAAGAAGATCCTCTCGACCTTCTAAACCCCACTACAAAAAAGAGGGCTATAGCCGTGTTTGAAAAATGCAGCTATAGACCCTAAAAACGTAGCTATAGGATATAGTCGCATTTTCCATAGCCGCGTTTCCAAACACAGCCTATCCTGTGCAACTATAGCCCCCTGCAGGACCTAGAGCTGCGTTTTCTACCCCCTATAGTCGCATTTTTACACACCCACAGATGTGGGACCTATAGCTGCGTTTTGTAGAAAACGCGGCTATAGACCTGGTTTGGGCTGCGTTTAAAACGCAAGTATAGGCTAAGGACTTATAGTAGTGTTTTGTAGAAAACGCGGCTATAGGTCCAACTTAAAACTGCGTTTTAAATGCAGCCCAAACTGGGCCTATAGCCGCGTTTTCTACAAAACGCAGCTATAGGTCCCACATCTGTGGGTGTGGAAAAATACAGCTATAAAACGATCTGTATCGTGTTTTAAACGCAACCCAAGCTGGGCCTATAGCTGCGTTTTGAACAAAATGCAGCTATTGGCCCCGCATTTGTGGGTGTGTAAAAACGCGGCTACAGACCCCGACATTGGATTTTCCTGTAGCTGCGTTTTCAAAAACGCGGCTATAAGTTTTATTTTTTATTTTTTTTCTTCCTAAATACATTCCTGCCCAAAACAAGACCTGTAATTCCTGCCAACACTCAGATGCAACCATTTGGAACCAACAAAACAAATTGCCAACACTCAACAATTCCCAACCAATTACCAACAAACAAAACAAGTTCATTGCCAAAATATTAATTACATAAACAAATAATTACATAAATAAAAAAAAGTTCATTGCCAAAGGATTAATTACATAAACAAAACAAGTTCCCAACAACAGATTTTCACATCACAGAATGCATATCCCTCAAGGATTTTTTACATCACAAAAAATTGTCAACAAGCATCATGGTACTTCATCAGCCAGTTTCCAGCAAGCATCATGGTACAACCAATTACCTGTGACAATAAGCTAACGTTTTAAGCTAAAACAAATAGACTCTAAACAAATAACCAAGTATTTTGCTCAGTCAATCTATTATCAAGGTCAACATCCCTTAAATTTTTAGAGTCATTATCATATATGAGCTTGTTAACATAGTCTTTTTGCTTGTATCCATTTAAAAGCATGGCATCTTAAAACAAGACTGAGAGTGAGACATAGTTCACTAGCTGCACTTTTAAAGGTTTAAATCTTTCCAAACTCTATACAGTATCATAGATTCCACTCTCTTCAAATTCATATATACACATACATTTACATAATCCATATTCACTGCCGTTTTATAAATATAACAACAAATGTTATAATTTCTTAGATGGGAAGCTACCTTCCATTAAGGTCCCTTCATATTCAAGCTCACTATTCATCAAATTTCAATTCTTTCAAGTTTCAACAATAAAATGCGAACAATACTCCATGTCGAGTATACCATGTTCTAATTAACCACATTGCTATTATTATCCTTCCTTTAAAAAAATTAAATAAATAATGTAAACTGCATTGGGAACTATCAGCTACATTTAGCAAGTGTAAAAAGGCTTGGTTGAAATTTTCTCATTTGATTTTATGTCTTATAGTACATCTACTTCCCTACTTCTTGCTTCATATATATTGATGTGGGACCTTCAAATTGGAATAAAACCAACAAAGGCAGGAATATATCTGATTTTTATTTTTATTTTTTTCCCAATATAGTTGTATATGTTATAACGAAAAGTTGTATTTGTTTTACCAGAGGATTCACAATTTCATTCCCATGGAGTGTCCCCATCAAGCACTGCCACCCTGAATATATTAAAGGCATCGTATTAATATCACATAACAATGCATTGCAAAAAGTAGTGTTTTGCTAAATACACCTTCAATTTGGTACCTGAGACATATCCAAATCACATACACCTTGGCTAAGTTGGGCGAACATTGCATTCATACGCGTCATCACTTCGGCCATTTGTTGTTGGTGCCTTGCTTCTATTTGGGAGAGTTGTTCTTGGTGCCTTGCTTCTGATTGGGGGAGTTGCTCTTATACTTGGGCTAGTTGCTCAGTCAGTCTAGAGGAGTTGTTCTCCAACTCCGAAATCCTTTGGGTTGTTTTGCTTGGCAATGATAGAGTCGAGGTAAACTGTGAAGCATTTGTGGCACTTCTTCCAGATGGGGTGATTCCAAATCCCACCCCACGTACACGTCCAGGGCGCTCTGTACCAAACACCCGAGCATATGCATCATCTTTAGACCAGAGAACTCCACTACCAAGCTCTCCTTGTAGTCGCATGCCCTCTTGCCTCAAAAGTTCTTCTATCCTATTCTGTATGTTTTCCCACAAGAACCAAATAACATATTACATATCATAAACAATATAAACACAAAATACACTAAAATTCGATTCAAATTGTGCTTATTATGTTCTCTTGCGCATGGGGAGTAGCAGCAGTCCCATCTCTCCTACGGTATACTTTTAGATACACATCTGCATGCTTGACCAGAGCCCCATTAGTTTTCGCCTACATCATGAACAAAATTTCATACAATAAACACAATTGCTCTCAAATTTGTCATGTTGTTTATCATTTGCATTAACTAAGGTGTTCATGAATTCTAAGTTTATATCTACCACCAACAAGAAAGTAAAAGAGTATTTTCAACATTTAGTGTGATTCAGAAGCATAAAATCAGCATATGTGACACACAAATACAGTAGCACTTGTAATTCATTTCTTAACATGTCATCAGAAATTTGTGCAAAACTTTGAGCCCCAGACGTTGCTATCTCCTTCTGTTTACCACTTTACCTCGACTGACCTTGTTCTTGTTACTTAATGTTTGCAACCACATTACCGTCAAAGTATATGAAAATTAAACATCTCTTAACTAAGGTATTTTACTACTTAATGTAAGTTTTTGTCTCTTCTGTGCTTGTCATTGTGCATTCATAATATATTTATGTTTCTAATTACCCTCCTCCTTAGTGTTAAAATAGGAGTTGATAAAATTCAGTTTTGTAGCATGTGTGTGACCTGAATATACTTGTTCATTGTTTGCTATTAGTTTACCTAAATTGGTTATGCCCATTCATCTGGATGGTTTATTGGTGTGATTATGTATTATGTGCATTTAAGTAATACGTTAAGAACTGCGTTGTGATCTTCTGGGTTTTGATACTCCATGCACTCTATTTTTCTTTTCTCTTTTTATCTTTTCTTATATAAACCAGTCAAAATTTAATTTTCCATGTGTAAAAGGCCAATCAAACTAAGCAGCCTCATCCTCATGCAACTCCATAGTGAAGCAAAGTTGGAAAATCACATTCCCTCAAAGTCCCATTAAAGAAAAGCAATATTAATATTATTATATTAACAACTGAAAGAAACAATCTTGAGTTGTTCCCACATTAAAAAATGATTGAAAAATATCTAAGAAAAGTTTATAGCTATGAATAATTGTAATTAAAACACCACAAAGAAAAGCAAACCCAACAAGCCCTTCTTTTTTCTTTTTCTTTTTTGCCTTTTCGTTTCTTTTCTCCTACTCCATTAGTTCTCTCATGGAGGATTTTAGATCCAAGTCATGCGGGGATGGGAGGATGATGCAGATTGAGAGCTACTATGGAGGAAGAAGTGGACCTAAACCTTTGTTGCTCATGGCATGTACACAATGTAGTACACTTTACATATATTGTAACATTCATTTCAATTTCCTTTAAGAAATTTCTTTTTATAATTTTAGTATGATTTTCCATTACATGTGCTTCTTCTTTTTTTCCTTTTTGTTAAAACTATATTAGTCTTTAATCCCATTATTAATATCCAAAACAGATAGAATCCCTATAATTGAAAGAATGAAAACTAATCTTACTCCTAAACGTGTCGGTTAATTTAATTTGTAATTTTTCTAAGTTGTACCAAAAACTTATGATTCAATCTTTAAAATTGATTGGGAAGAGTTAGAGATTAAGGAGTTTATAATCAAAGGAGAGCTATCCTCTTAGGCAGCCTAGTGTTTTTGGGCCGGGGGGGGGGGGGGGGGGTGTTGGGGGTTGGGGTTGAAGAGAAGAAAATGAAAAAGATCACCCCGATACCTATAGTTCTCTTTTGGACTTAAAAACACAGAAACAACTGAACAAGCAAATCATGTGACACATGCACAACTAGCTTGGCCAATAAAGTCTAGGTGTGTTCTAATGGTGCATTGACATTTTTTTGTTTTCAATTTTTTCTCTCAATTAAGAGTATAGACAGAACACATTGCTTGCCATCAAATTGACCCTGTTTCTCTTCTTCATTTCTTTTCTTTTTTTAAATGAATAAGAAATTTTATTCAAACAAATGAGAAAAATATTATATAAAAAAAAAAGACATTAAAACTTTTAATATATCATATAAAATGAGAAAAATATCATATATAAAAAATATGATATAATTTTAGTCTAATATCTCGGGTGTGGAAGCTTGAGACATTAAAACTTTTAAAATAGTTTTTTTTTCCCCTTATGATATAGCTTGTACATCTTGGGGTACTACAGTTTAGGACAAATGGAGAATGGTGAATTACCTGTTCTATTTTTTTTACTTTTTTATTTTAATTCAGTTTAGGCTCCTTTGTTCTTATCCTGTTGCCTGTTTGTCAGTTTTGGAAGCTATGGTTGTGTCTGCTTAATTTTTGAATAATAGAATTAGCCTAGTGTGAAGCTTTTGTTTAGCTTTGATTGAGTAAATTCCTATTTTTGTTTAAACATACCCTACATGATTTAGGATTAAAATTTATATATATATATATATATATATATAAAGGATGGTTGGGGTCATTAATTAGTTTTTACATCATGTTATTCCTTACAAATGTAGTCAATCTAAACATTTTTCTATCACAGTAAGACTTGATGACTTGAGTCCAATGTGTGAACTGCAATAATAGATTGTATATATTATTAGGACCATCAATATTATTATTTACTTATTTAAATTGTCACAATGTACTTCTTTTCATTTTCAACTATTATTACAACAATCTTCTTAAAAAAACAAAACAAAAAACTACTATTACAACACACAAGATCAGGTTTGGAAACTAAAATTTTCATTGATGTTGTCACGACTAGAATTGTAGTCACCTTATAACCATATTACTATTATGTCATTTCTTGAATCTAGATAAAAGTATATGCATCTAAGAAAAAAAAAAGGCATTATCGAAATTTCAATAAAAGATGATATACCACTATGTAAGGTATTCTCCAAGTTTGTTGTCCTTTGGGATAAATGTTCTCAGTACTTTTATATTGTCAATATTGACAAGTGACTTGATTTCAAATTTCTCCCTCTCTTCAGCTGAAAGTTGTCTGAATTCCTTTTCCACAGCTTCAACACCCCGCTTTTGTTTCACCTACAAGAAAATTTTAGTATGTGAAAGTGCTCTGTTGTTACAAAAAAAGAGAGCAATGTAGAGAAATCCTCCTCCATATAAAGCAAAAATAAGTAGAGGGAAAAAAAAAAAAAAGCTATATAAATTATTCACCCCATTCTATAACTATCAATGTTTAGGTAGAATGTTTTTGAAAAAATTAATACAAAGAATAGAAAGAGAATAGGTGAAAGAAGGACCATAACAAGTGGATTGCTCATAATTAAATAGTGTGTTTTTAGTTCCAGAGCAGGTAAAAAGCACAGAAGTTTGATGCAGTATACCAACACGACAGGTTTATAGATGACAAACATTGCAGCAGCATATTTACAACATTGCATTCGAGAAGCATATAGGTAATCTAGGTCCATGTCATCTCTCATATAAGATATATCAGTATTTCTGAATGTCATGTTTGATTTGAAAACAATAAAAGCTTCAACGCTAATTAATGCATTAACTGCATAAGTATGTTTGAATGTGCATGTGTGTGTCTTTTAATTAGAGACATATTTGTGAGTATAGTCCCTGTGAATGTATAAGAGAATGGGAGGAGAAGAACAAAAAATGGAGGGGGAGGGGGAGGGAGAAGAGTTGGGGGGGGGGGGGGGCGGGGGGGCAACATTCAAAACCATATATATGTGGAAAAGGATAAATCCAAATGATTATGAGATATACTAGTAAAACTCAACTCAACTCAAAAAAACCAACCTATTGACACCATATATATATATATATATTGTCTCCTTGTCCAACTCCATCAAAAGCATCTTATGCTAACTTCGACAAAATCATGTTATGACAATGTACAATGATAAGTAATTTAGTTTCTTAAACATTTGTAATTGATTTGGTTTGTATGATATTTCATTGGTCATAAAAAAGTACTATTCATTACTTGCCCTTTGAATTGTTGTATATAAAATCAAATTATAATAATTTTCATAGTGCCAAAGTTGTTCACAGAATCACAGGTTAATTGTTGCTTTGGCATTATGTTTTGCATTGAATCTCATGTCAAGCAATCTCCCTATCCCAAGCCTAATATATTTTCATGAAATTATGTTATGAACTAGACAAGTATGGATATGATGCAAGGAAATGATGGCATGAAGCCTAAAGAGTATTGGAATGCAAAACAAGTGTTGCTGAAGGAGTCCAATGCAGAGCAGGTGTTGCTAATGGGGTCCAATTTGTTAGCTAGGGTTATCAGATAGAAGATAAAGATTTTGTTGGATTAGTTCTTTAGTTTATTGATAGGCTTATCAAATAAAGGCTTCCTATCATTTAGGTATAGTTACTTGATTGTTAAAAAATTATTTTTCAGAATGTAATTTTTTTATTATCGATTAGTGTTTGAGCATATCAGTTGTTTGTAATTGAAGACACTGTATTTACAAGTTACAACCAATATTTTTTTCTCTCTGTTATCACATAAACAAGTAAGAGATCAAAAAAAGACTTACAACTAAAGAAAAGAAATTTCCCTCTACTATGCGGATATAAAAAAAAAAAAAAATCTCTTCTAATTAAAGACTAAAAGGGAGTTCAACTTAGGGGGAGGGGAATAATCGCCCTATCCTTCCTATCTATATTAACATTAACCTGATTATCTTGATTTAAAGCCATTTAACTAATACCCATTCCTTAGATTACAAAATACCTCTTCCTCATATTACCCATTCTTAACCCATCCTCTAATAGCATATATATATATATATATATATATATATATATATATATATATATTAGCATATATATACATAATAAGCAAAACTAAAACCACTGTAAATTAGCATATATATACATAAATTACTTCAAAAATTTTACTAACTAAACAAAACTAAAACCACCGTAAATTACTTCAAAATTTTCTAAGATAAATATCTTGTTCCCATGGCTTCAAACCCAAAAATCCACAATAAGCAAAATCAAAATTAAGAACCAGTAGAAGATATACCAATAAGAATTAAACACAAAAAAAGAAGAAGAAGAAAAAGCATGATACCCATATGAAATATACAAATCTATCAACTCTATTAAACCCAAAGCCAACACCAACGCCAAAATTTGACATGCACACACAGTTGTGTAGCATACCCATCCTCAATGGACAAAATTTCACATGGGTTTCAATTGGGATGAATAAACTTTGGGGGAAAATCAAAGCGTACCTGAAATGGGTTTTGATTGGAGCCGTTGGAAAGCCCTTTTTCCTTGCGTCAGTGAGGTTAACGAATGAACTCTCCTCCTTACTAAAAATGGCACGAAGGGAAAAACGATTCCTACAAGTAGAGAGAGGATTGATGAGAGAGAAAGAGAGAGAGGATCTATGAGAGAGAAAGAGAGAGAGAGAGAGAGAGAGAGAGAGAGAGAGCTTACTGATTGATGAGGGAGGCTAAGAGGCGTGAGGTTTATGGGTATTGGCTTTTGTTTAGGCGCTAGGTTGAGAGCATGGCGACGAGATTAGGGATCAGGAGCTAGGTTGAGAGTGAGCTAGGTTGAAATGGGTTCAATTGTGTCAATTTAGGGTTTTTTTTTTTTCCAATTTATAGCAAACCTAGAGTTGCGTTTTATGAAATGCAGCTTAAACATGTTTGAAGCTATGTTTAACCAAACGCAGCTCTAAAAATGTTTAAGTTGCGTTTATTAAAAGCAGCTCCAGACATGTTTAAGCTGCATTTAATCAAACGCAGCTTTATATTAGTTTAAGCTGCGTTTATTAAATGCGGCTTTGGGATATATTGAAAAAAAAAAAAAAAAATCCTCGAATGGCTCTATAGCCGCATTTTTAAAAACACAGCTTCAGTCCTACCCAGTTAAATGCAGCCTCAACATCATAAAATGCGGCTTCAGAGCTGGTCTATAGCCGCATTTAGTAAACATAGCCATACTTCCAGTGGTGGAGCTACATTTTTGTAAAATGCAGCTCAAACAATACCCTAAAGCTGTGTTTTTGAAAAAACGCAGCTCCAAAATGCAGCCCCAAAGCGTGTATTTTGTAGTGCCTCCTTCCTACTTGCAAGACTATAAGTGCAGCACTATCACTTCCAATAAGCTTACACAGTCTAATCCTATCAACAGCAAGTCAGGTGCTTCCTCAATCACTCCAGGTACTAAATACCCTCTTTCTGACTATCTTGATTCTTCACATCTCTCTCCCTCCTATGCCAATTTTTGTTCTCTTATTACCTCTATACTTGAACCAAGATTCTATCACGAGGCTGTTAAGGATCCTAAGTGGAAAGAGGCTATGAATGCTAAGATTGCAGCTTTGGTTTCCAATCATACTTAGACTCTTATTCCTTTGCCTTCCAACAAAAAGGCCGTTGGATGCAAATGGGTCTATAGGGTGAAGTACAATGCATATGGTTCTGTGGAGAGGTATAAAGCAAGACTAGTTGCTAAAGGGTTTACTCAACAAGAGGGATTAGATTTCACTGACACATTCTCACCAGTTGCAAAGTTGACCACTGTTAAGACTCTTCTTGCCATTTATGCTATGAAAGGATAGCATCTAGTCCAATTTGATGTTAACAATGCATTCTTAAAAATGGGGATTTACATGAGGAGGTGTATATGCAACTCCCTTAAGGCTTTCACAGCAAATGGGGGAATGTTGTTTGCAAACTAAATAAGTCTTTGTATGGGCTTAAACAGGCATCAAGGCAATGGAATGCAAATTTTTGTTTTGTTCTTAAACAGCTTGGTTTTAAGCAATCTAAAGCTGACTACTCATTATTTACAAAGAAGTTCAATGATTCTTTCATAGCTTTGGTGGTTTATGTTGATGATATTCTCATATCTAGCAACAATGTTCAAGCAGTTGATGAACTTAAAGTTTCTTTAGATCAGCACTTCGAACTTAAAGACCTTGGAGGTTTAAAGTATTTTCTTGGTCTTAAGATATCTAGATCAGACAAAGGGATTATTTTGTGTCAATGAAAATTTGCTTCAGAGATGTTGAAAGATGCAGGAATGTCAGCTTGCAAGCCTAGCAAGGTACCAATGGAGCAGAATTTGAAGTTAAGCAAGTTTTAAGGTAAACTGTTATCTGATCCTGGAGTATACAGAAGGTTGGTGGGCAAGTTGTTGTATCTAACTATCACTAGACCAGATATAGCATATCCTATTCACAAGCTAAGTCAATTTATGTCCAAACCCAGGAAGCCTCATCTAGATGCTGCTTTTAAGGTGTTGTAGTACTTAAAGGGTTGTCCTGGTCAAGGAATTTTCCTATCAGCTTCATCAGATTTTCATTTGAAGGCTTACACAAATGCTGATTGGGCATCTTGCATTGATACCAGAAGGTCAACCACAGGATATTGCATCTTTTTGGGTGATTCTCTAGTCTCTTGGAAGTCCAAGAAACAGTCCATAGTGTCTAGATCTTCTGCTGAAGCAAAGTATAAACCTATGGCTGTCACAATTTATGAGATGACTTGGTTATTGGCATTATTGAAAGATTTGGAGATCTATCATCCTTAACCTGCATTATTGTTTTGTAACAATCAAGCAGCCATTTATATTGGAGAAAATCCTGTGTTTCACGAAAGAACCAAGCATATAGAAGTAGACTATCATGTTGTCAGAGATAAGGTGCAAGACAATGTGGTTAGATTGTTCATTACTCCCACACACTCACAATTGGCGGACTTGCTTACAAAAGCTCTTAATAGTCAACAATTGAAGTACTTATTAGGCAAGATGAATATTGTGAATATTCACAGTTCAGCTTCTCATCTTGAGGGGGAATGTCAAAGTTTAGTTGATTGTACAGATAAGAAACATAAGGAGAAGTCAGATACAAGCAAATTAAGATGAGTTTGTTGAAGAATGTTTGAGGACATTAGCTTAGGCAGAGAGGTAGAGCATTGGAGCAAAGCATTGAAAAACTTGTGGATGACTTACTAAATGACTATAGTGGATACGACATGTAGTTTAGGCTTAGATCAGTTGTAAGCTATGTATTAACACGTGTAGTGTAGTGATTGGTTGTAGATATTGGATCCGTATAGTTTGGAGTTGGTTAATGGCTAGTTAGTTTCATTCCTGTAATAGCTCTATTATATAAACCTAATATAAATTCAGTTTGTTAATTAATGGAAGTATTACAAAGTTTCTTCAATCTGGGTTCTCTCTCTAGCTTCTCTATTTCCTAGCTCTTTGTTTTCTTATACAGTGGTGGGTCCTGCGCTGAGTGGAATTCCTAAAGGCGTTGAACTGCATCAGTATAGATCATTTCCATAGGCATTGTCACCATCCCAAACTTCCTTGCATTTTGATTGTGCCATATACTCCATCCAATGTACGCAAATAACTCTGCCATAATTGTTTTGTGTAAAGACACCTTGGAGCAAATCACAGAAGCATTTGAATTTCTCCCACACGAACGCTCTACATTGTTCCAGCTCCCACCAAATGCCTTTAACCATCGGACAGCCCCAGAGTGCATGTATTGTATCCTCAATGTTGTCACCACAGCGCTCATAAATCGACTCCGGCAAGATATTTCGTTTTTGCAAGTTTTTCTTTGTAGGTAAAGAATCATTGGAAGCCCGCCACATGTAATGCCGAATTTTATTCGGCACATTCAGCAACCACAACTGCCTCCAAAACTAATTGTGTGCATTCAGATTAGATGGACCAAGTTCTGGAACTATTGCCTCCATTGAGAGAAGGTGATACGTGGATTTGGTAGAGTAACAGCCATTGCTTGTAGCAGACCAGATGAGCTTATCCTCGGCGCCCAAGTTACTTAGAGGTATACTGATTATTGCCTTTGCTTCGTGGGGGAGAAATTCCTCTCTCACTCTGTCTTCTTGCCACCTGCCCCCTTTCCTCATCAATGAGAGCATAGACCTTTATGTTGTTGGGAAAGGTTTTTTTGGGTGATACCACCTGACTTGCCTGTGAATCCGGCAGCCATTTATCCCCACGGATCCTCACACATTTCCCATCTCCTATCCTCCACTTCGACCCCAACCACACAACCCTCCTCACTTTTAGTATACTTGATCAAGCGTATGACCCGTTCAACTTTACCCCCTCATCTAGAATAGTGCAATCTGGGAAATATTTTGATTTGAAGACTTTATAGAAAAGGGAATCTTTATTGTGGATCAATCGCCATACTTGTTTGCCTAACATCGCAAGGTTGAAATTTTCAATATCCTTGAATCCAAGCCCCCTTTGGCCTTTCGGTTTGCATAGTTTCTTCCATCCCACCCAATGAGTTTTCCTTTTATCTACCTTGTAGCCCTACTAGAATTTCCTAATAAGAGCTTCAATATCTTTGCATAAACTCTTTGGAATTTTGAAACATCCCATGGTGAAAGTAGGCATTGCTTGAAGGACTGCTTTTATCAAAACTTCTCTACCACTTTGCGACAATAATCTTTCCTTCTAACCTTGCATTTTGTGCCAAATTCTTTCCCGAATATAACTGAAGCTTTGCTTTTTAGCTTTTCCTACAAATGATGGCAGACCAAGGTATTTTTCATAATTGGAAGTAATCGCCACCCCAATAAGGGTTTTGATATTTTCCTACATGTGTGGATCAGTATTGGGGCTGAAAAAAAGTTGTGTTTTGTCTCAGTTGATTTGTTGGCCTGAAGCTTCTTCATATTGTTGCAGAACCTCCAAAATAGTGGCACACTCTTGAGTATTTACTCGACAAAAAAGCAAACTATCATCTACAAAGAACAAATGGGAAACCTTTGGCCCTGCACTACAAAGAGAAACTCCTTTGATCGAACCTAAATTTTTAGCTTGTTGTATGAGAGAGTGTAACCCTTCTGCACACAATAGAAATAGGTATGGTGATAACGGATCCCCTTGACGGAGGCCTCTATTAGGTGTAAAATTACCATGTGGTTCACCATTAAAACAGAAAAAGAAACAGATCTGATACATGAGCTGATAAATGAAATACACCTCCTATCAAAACCCAATTTTTCGTTATTTTTTCAAGAAAAATCCATTCCACTCTATCATAAGCTTTGCTCATGTCGAGATTTAGGGCCATCAGCCCTGTTTTTCCTTTTCTCTTAGATTTTAGGTGGTGAAGGGTTTCAAATGCAACAAGGATGTTATCAGATATCAATCTGTTTGACAGGAAAGCACTTTGTGATTCTGAGACTAACTTGGGAAGTAATTTTTTCAGACAGTTGGCTATGGTTTTGGATATAATTTTATATAGAATGTTGCAAAAGCTTATAGGTCGAAAGTCCTTGGCTTTTTCAGGTGATTTAATTTTTGAGATCAGGGAAATGAATGTGTGATTTAGACTATCAGGCATGGACCCGGAATTTAAAATTTTCAGAGAAGCATCAATTACATCCTTGCCAATAAAGTTCCAACAAGACTAGGAAAAAATTGGAGACGTACCATCTGGCCCTGGTGCTGTTAATGGCTTCATTTGTTTCAAGGAACGTTCCACCTCCTCTACTGTGTATTCTCGAAAAAATTCAGCATTCGTCATTGAGGTAACCTTTGTGTCAATGCCTCGAAGAATCTAATCAAATCTTGAAGGGGAAGTAGAGGTAAAAATTTGCTTGAAATAATCCACCAAAGCCTCTCCAATCTGCCTATCACCATCCACCACAGACCCATCCTCCAACTTTAATTTGGAAATAAAATTTCTTTTGTTTCGATGGGTTGCTCGGCTATGAAAATAGCTTGTGTTCAAATCCCCACTCTTCAGCCAATCTACCCTTGATCTTTGCTACCACAAACATTCTTCCTTCACCATAAGATCATAAATCTCACCTCTTAGCAAATGAACTTGATCATGATTCGTCCCTACCATGGACATGAGTTCTGCTTGTGCTAATTGTTTCTTTTTTTGAGCTAACAGATGGCGAATATTGCCAAAAGATAGCCTGCTCCATTTTTGCAAACTCGATCGACAAGCATCCACCTTGCACATTAACCTCCCAACCGGTTCACCAACATTTTTTCCCTCCCATGCAAATTTGATGATCCCCTCACATCTTTCATCTTTTAGCCATATAGCCTCAAAGTGAAAAGGCCTGGATTTCTTGTAAAATCTAACATTTTCATCATTAGAACATAACCACAATGGACAATGGTCAGATAATGTACCTTTGATGTGGTGGAGTCGAATTGTTGGAAGCAATTTAGACCATGATGGAGTTGCTACCCCTCTATCCAGCCGAATCCATATCATCTCTCCTTCAAAATGATTATTACACCAAGTGAAAGGTGGGCCAACAAAACCCAAATCCCGTAATCCACAAAAATCCAAAGCACTCCTAAATTCTCTCATCTGGCGTTCCTGTCTTGGAGCACCCCCCCCCCCCCCCTCTTCTCCTCAGCTTTGGTGATTTCGTTGAAATCCCCCACATAAAGCCATGGCAAATCCATCTTCAAGCAGAGGTGTCTTAGTAGTGCCTAAGAATGTTCCCAGTTGGCTGTTATTGGGTTTCTGTAAAAACCCGTTAACCACCAGGCGTCATCCATTCCTGGGTTAATTATTGTATCAATGAATGTTGGTGTTGAATCTATAACTTTAAGATTAAGTCCGTCCTTCCAATAGAGGGCCAAACCACCACCTGTATTAACCCTTGGCTTAATGAAAACGTTCTCCATGTGTATTTTCGAACAAAGTCTCTTTAAGTGGTTGTCCTTTGCTTTAGTCTCCATAAGAAAAAGTATGGATGGGGAATATTTTTTCACCAACTCGGTGAGCTCTAGAATTGCATGTGGTTGCCCCAATCCACGGCAGTTCCAACTTAAGCAATTCATTGGGTTTGGTGGGGCTGCTTAGCAGCCTCCACCACTTCAGAGTAATCATCATGAGCAACCTGGATTGTTTGTTGTCATTTGGAAGGGAAATCTGGTGAGGATGAGTATTGGTGTTTTCTAGTAGAGAAGGGTTTAGATTCTAGAGTTTTTTGAGCTAGACCAACCTCACGTTTTTTGCGAGTCTAAGTAGGCAAAACTCAAAAATCTGCTGCTAAGTTTGAAACCCTAGCTAACTTTTAGGGTCACGTGAGTCACTTAAGTTGTTGTTGCTTTGTTCAGAACTTAAGGCACGTGAGGTTGTTTTGGACTCTTCAGTGTTATCAAATTTTGCCAGCTTTGCATCAATTTCATTTAATCGTATATTGAATTCCCTAACATTATGGGCTGTAACAGCTTGTGGAGTAAAGGAGGTTGTAATTGAGCTTGAATGCAAATCCACTACTTCAATATTCTTATTAGAAACGGCGTGGGGATTAAATGCTGAATCATTGCCGCGTTTTGTGCTCTGCTGTAATTCTGTGGGAGGATTAAACTCGTAATTAATATCAGGATGTGCGTTACGCACATGAACGTGACCATTCAGACTACTTGAGCCATTTCCTCCCCCCTTGCTCCGATCACTGACTTTCTTCGCTTTCCCAATTTTTGGCTAATCTTGCCCGGATTCATCGTAATCCATGGAAGAGGGCGATGGATGAGTAGCTGATTGCTTCTTTATCAAGTAGAAACCTGGGACTATCATACCGATTTTTTTTTTTTTTTTTTTTTTTTGTCTTAACGAAAGCCAGGGCTCTTAAGCGTGCCTTCACTATCAATCCAAATCTCACAATCCTTGTCATCATGAATTAATCGACCACACCAATAAGAAAGGTTCGGTAAACGTTCATACTTGAAGCTTACCTAGATTTGCTTACCATTCTCCAACGAGATGAGGCGTCCACGGCATAAAGGAAGAGACAAGTCTAATTTCACCTTAAATCGCAGAAAATTTCCACCATCAACTTCCTTAAACTCCTTAGGCTGAGCCACTTCTCCAATTTCATTGCTTATTTTTAAAACTGCTTCCAAAGTCATGTACCGTGGTGGAATCCCCTCACAATAGTTGGTATCAGAGCCATGTCGTTGGTTTCTCCCTCCTTTGATTAGTATACTTTGATTATTGTCCTGATTAGTATGCTTTGTGGTTTGCAGTTGCCACACTACGTGGATCCTTTGTATTAATCACATCAGAACACTGGACTTGATAATCAAGTAGAACACTAAGGAGTTTGCTCTTAAAGTTTTTAGAGAATCCTATTTGCCATAGTCTCCTTGTGGACGTCTAAGCCTGGAGTTGGTGTTTTAGTCCTGATAGGTCTTTGGTAAATAGTTCTTTTTATAAGAAATTATCATGGCAAGTTCATCTTCGGAAGTAATTGATACCAATAAACCTACTTTTGACCTTTCTCTTCGCAAGTCTACTACTAATAGGTTAGACTACTTGTATGAAATTTCCCATGTACCTGAAGATAGTAAAATCCCTATTACTGACTTTCCTATTGTAAATCCTTATACTATGTTTGATAAACCTCAAGTCTCTTTCAAAAAATCCATAAAAAAATTGTTAGGTCCTTTTTAGTCTTCCACTGTAAAAGAATACGTCCAATCTTCTAAGTTTGACCAGTATAATATTCCAACCAATGAAACAGAAAATTTCATTACCCTTGCACTTCCTAGAGAGTTTGTAATTCCATGGCAGAAACAGGGATACACACACCTTCACTTTGGAGCAGTAAGGTTAGCAATAGCTTTTCATGGAAGAAAGGGACTCCCTGTAGTCTCTAGAATTTCACTTCTTGACTCCAAATTTCTGGAATATCAAAATGCTGTCATAGGGACGGTCCAGACCACTTTAAATGTAGGAACAATTTTTGTTGCCCTTTTTCCTTAACTTTAACATGTCTCTTAAGGACCCCCATCTTTGTGATGCTCTTAAAGTACAAGTCCAAATTACAGGAGCTTCTCAGGTGCAGGATACATTCGCTGCCACACTTTACTACCAGCTGGCTTATAGACTTCAAAATCATGCTTTTGACATGGCGGTTCCAGACATAGCCCAATCCAATGATGCGTTGCTGATTCAAGTTGATCCGGGAATGAAACCCATGTGTACTTTTGTCCCAAGACAACTCAACAAAGACCAGATGATGTCTCTTTTTCTAGAATCATGGATTACGAAATATGAGATGCTTCATCAAGCAACTAAACCGATCCAATCAAAATATCCTCTCTTTATCAGAAAAGTAAATGGTGAAGTAAAGACAAAATTCTTGATGGCACCATCAGAGAAGAAGGATGTCACAATTTTCCCAACTCAAATTGCTATGCTCCAACCAGTATCCTATGTTGGTGAAGATGGCCTTCAAATCAAAGCATTTCGAGAAGATGGAAAGCCTTGTTATGAAGGGAAATCACCCTCTGGTCACATATGGTGGGATATTTGTGATTGTGTTAACTACTAGAAAGAAGAAGGTTTTGAAGAGGATTATTCCAAGAGAAAGAAAAAATACTCCCAGCAAAAGTTCAAAGAAAGATATGAAGCAGGAGATCCAGAAGTTGATCTTCTGGGAGAGCCCTCTGGAAAGTTTGATTATTATGTCCTTTATCCTAGAACCAAGAAACAAACCTCTCCTTCCTCATGCAAAGAAAATCATAACCAAAACCAAAAACCTCCATTAATCCCATACTATCAGAAAGTCCTTCCCTAAACTTCAAAATGTCAACCTCTTCCTACTAGACAAATTTAGATATCAGATTTTCCCCCCTATTACATGTTTGACTAAGCCTTTCCTTCTTATTCTCAGAATTTTCCTCCATTAAAAAGTTTTGACCACCCTCAAACCAATACCAAACATGTCTGGAAAATAAAAAATCATGTTGGAACTAATTCAGATGGTACCAAGAAATAGGTCTCTTCGGCAGAAGCAGCTTTAAACTAGCAAGCGGAAAATGCTGTAGCACAAAACAAAGTCCTTTCAAAAATCTTGGATAACCAGCAAAGGATGGCTGAAGTAGTTACTCATACTTTTTCATCTTCCAATTCTCTTATTAAAGATCTGAAGAAGAAAATCAAGACAGTTGAACAAGAGTTGGCAATTATTGCTTCTACAGTCAAGGACTTGTCTGTCTCCTTTCCTCTTATTAGACAAAAAGAAAAAGAGAAAAAGCAATTGCTGCTACAACTCCAATCTATGGAAGGATCACAGAAAGAAGCTACTCAAGCTCTCTCAATGCATGTTCATATGCCCTACTAGCCTTGGCAATTATTGTATAAAGACCTCGCCATGCCCTTGACCTCACCATTTTCACCAACTTCTCAAAATCTACAACCATTAGTCATGACACATCCTAATCATAATCCTTTTTGACCAAGTGGAATTCTCCCCAGTATTACACATCCAGTTCCACCTCAACCAGAATCACAAGCTAACCCCCAAAATGACTATCTTCCCATGAAAAAGGATAAAGAACAAGAATACCAATTCCCAGACCCAACTATTGGTGCTTCTTCAAGACCTCCAGATATGAACATGTTGACTGTGGACCCTGATCCCCCAAACCCAATTTCGTCATTCCTTAAAACCCTCACCCTTAATGACTCCAAAGACCTTTCGTGCTTCCAGTAATTGAGGACTCTGACCTAGACTTGTCTGGCCTTGGTTTAGAAGAGATGTTCATGGCGAATAATGAACCAAAAGTAGAAGAGGAAGATGATATTCTTCGCCCTAAAAACCCTCCATCCCCACTGCCACCAATCTTTCCCCCACCACCCTTTATCCTAGAATACCAAACAAGGTTGGCTTATTTGCCAACTATAGATTCAAAACATTTGTTTACCCTCGATAATGCTCCTCCTTCCAGATGGCATGATGAGATCTTTAGCATGTATTCCTGGTGTATTGCTAAACTTCAAGCACCGAATGCTACTGTGCCCCAGATAATTGTTAAGTTTGTGGCAAGGATTACAGGAAGATTAAGAGAATGGTGGATCAGTCTAGGAGAATACAGACAAAGACAGGCAGCCCAATGCAACATGTTGGAAGATTTTTTCACAATTGTCCATAATGAATTTCTTGGCTCGATAACTCATTACACTAAAGTAGCACGAGAAGAATTCCTATTGATGAAATGTTGTTCATTTGAAAGGAAAAATTTGGAGAAGCATTTTGATAGAATGTCAAGGAGATATTATTCTTTTAATGGTACAGATGATGTTAATGCCAAGCATACTTTTCTCAACTCCCTTCTAGAACCATTAGGAGATGAAACTCTTCGCATGATGAATCTCCAAAAAATAACTTTGCAACAAGCCTCCTTGGAAGAAATTTATCAACATGTGCTCATTACCTTGGAAAAGCTCTGCAATCAAAGGAAATTTCTTTCCGAAATCGACAAGGTCTATAGAAAACTCAAAGACAATTGCAGGAGAAAAGATTTGCAGATAAAGTGCTATGAGAAAAATTGTGCTTGTCCGCAGAAAAAAAGAGATCATTTTAAAAAAATATTTTGGAAAGAAGAGACATTATGCGGGAAAAAAGAAAAAAAACTTTCAGGAAGAAAAAATGGAAGTTTCTTAGAAAGAAGCAGTTTAAAAGAAAACTTCGAAAGTTTGCTTTGTATGCAAAAGACCAAGTCATTTTGCTAAAAATTTCCCGAAAAAGGAAAAAGCAGCAAAGCTCCTTGAACAAGCCCAGATTCATGCAGATGATGTTCCTTTCTCGGAAGAAGATTCAGATCCAAATAGTGAATATGATTCAAACCCAGAAATCCAAACTATCTACACATCCCAACCAATTATAGCCCCCCTGACCAATCCCACACCCATAGCCCAAGTACACCTTCTCCCTGATATCTACACCAGACCCATTCCAGTAATAGCCTTATTTGACACAGAAGCAGCAGCAACAATCCTTCATCCCAAAATCTTACCTGAGGAATTTTGGTTACCCCATCACCAGATGTTTAAAGCGGCCAATGGAGAAACATTCCTTATTACCCAAAAAAGTAAGCCTATTTTCATCAAAATTTTCCCAACCCTTACCATAAAACATCAAGTACTTGGATCCCCTTTTATAGGGAGAGACCTTCTCATAGGATTTGATCTTCTTCATCAAATACCAAGCCTTAAATGGTCTTCAAAAGGTCTTATGCACAAACAACACCTTCTTACTTAGACCCAAGTACCCCATTTGTTTACCGCTGACTCCTTTGACTCTTTAAAACTCCAGATTATCAATGACTGTTGTGCAAACAGCCATTCTGAATTCCTCCTTAAAAATCCAAATCCTTTGTGGAAAAACCCAAAATTTTTCATATACCTTTCATTCAAGAAAAATGAAGACGTCAACCCCACAAAAGCCAGTCACAAAGGGATGAATCTAGAACATTTAGCCCTGGCCACTCAGGAACTATCTACTCTCCTTTCAGAAGGCCTTATTGAACCTACAACTTCTCCTTGGGCATGTGAAGTTTTTTATGTCAATAAGCATGTTGAGCAAGTTCGAGGCAAACTCAGATTTGTAATCAATTACCAGGATCTTAATCACTTTCTTGCATATGACAAATTTCCTTTGCCAAACAAGAGTGCTCTTTTCCAGCATCTTTCAAATGCAAAAGTATTTTCAAAGTTTGATCTTAAAACAGGATTTTGGCAATTAGGCATCCATCCAAAAGAAAGATACAAGACGGCTTTCTGCATCCCAAACCACCATTACCAATGGATTGTTATGCCTTTTGGTCTTAAAAATGCTCCATCCCAATTCCAAAAGGCAATGGTAACATTGTTCCAGCCACTTTTAGCCAATGCATTAATCTATGTGGATGATATCCTTTTGTTCTTAAAAGATGAAGAATCCCATGCCAAGTTGCTCACTAAATTTTATAATTTAGTGAAATCCGAAGGAATAATGCTTTCAAAGAAGAAAATGGTCATAGGACAGTTTTCTATATACTTTTTGGGAGTAAATATTTCAAATGGAAAGTATACCCTACAGCCTCACATAGCATCTTCTTTGGGTGAATTTCCAAACAAGCTCACAAATGCCAAGCAGATACAACAATTCCTTGGAATTGTAAATTACATGTCGGACTTCATTCTAAAAATCTCCAAATATAGGAATTGTCTAGCTCAATTACTGAAAAAATCTCCTCCATAATGGAATTCAGCTCACACAGAAGCAGTCCAACAATTGAAAAGGTTATCAGAAAAGCTTCCTCCATTACAGATTCCAAGGCCAGGCAAACGGATCTTGTAGACAGATGCAAGTGATGAATTTTGGGCAACAACTCTTTTTGAAGAAATTGATGGCAAAAGGAATATTTGCGGCTATAAAAGTGGTGCATTCAAGCCCCCAGAACTTCATTACCATTCTACTTTCAAAGAAATTCTTGCAGTCAAACATGGAATTGAAAAATTCCAGTTCCATCTTCTTGGACATAATTTTTTGGTAGAAATGGATATGTCTTCCTTTCCCAAGATGCTGCAGTTCAAAAGGAAAATGCTCTCACATCCTCAGCTACTCAGATGGTCAAAAGAATTATTAAAACCCTCCACGATTACCTTAAAAAGCACCAATGCCACTTCCTTGCTATTTTCCCTGATATAGACCAACCATGGAAAACCCCTTTTGCATTTTGGATAACCAATTGGATAGTTGCACATTACCTCTATATATGGTACTTACTCAATGAATATTACTTGTGTCTTCATTTTGAACCAGAGTTTTACAAATATATTTTCCCTCAGGGAAATATATATTTTCATAAATTCTGGTTTGAAATTTTGAAAAATGACGCTCATGATGGTGAATGGATAAAGTATCCTAAAATAGAACACCCCAAATTTGGCCCCAAAGTCACTTTAGCATGTTTGGTTGCCAAACTTCATTCCAAAAATAATATCCGAGCACAAGGAATTTTCCACCCTACTGAGATGTATTGGGTTACCAATTCAAATGAAACTTTCCACACACATTTGAATGTCTCTTGGGTATTCTGTTATCATGCTCTCACAATGGCAAAATCCCTTAATAAGGGTATTTTCCTTGAAATAATACCAACTGGTCCGGATATTTGTAAGCAACAATGGCCACATGAAGATCATTGGGAAATGCCAAATCCCCTTATTTGATATGATGACCCGCAATATCATAATCATGATCCTGATGAAGATGTTAATGAAGAATGGTTCCAAGAAAGAGATGGATGGGACTAGATATCTTTAACAACAACAACAACAACAACAACAAAAACAAAAACAAAAAAAACAAAAAAAAAGACAGTCAAAAGTCCTAGAAACGTCTTCAGTCGTACCGCTTCTATTCCCAACAGTACCATATCTCCTCCTTGTCAAAAAGATGCTTGAATAAGATCACCAATGCAAATATGCCCCCCACCTCACCTGACACCTATTCACAAGCCCCAGCACTCAGGATCTCTATTATTGATTTTATCCTGACATCCATGGCAAAGTTATCTGGTGGAAGATGTATATCCAGCCATGCCACTATGCTTTGGACACTTGTAAATCCATAAAGCCGGCCCCTACTTTCCCTAATATGTATAGTGTACATTATCTTCAAGCTCTGAGGTCTATAAATAGAACTCTTGTAATTCTAAAGAGGCAAGAGAGAGTGAAGAAAAGGAAAAGAAAGCTCTTGTTGTAAAATGTATCTCAGTGTTTCTTATGTCTAATGTAAAAAAGTTGTTGAATCTAATAATATCCCTCAGTTTGTTGTATCTTGTGTTGTGCTCTATTCCACATTTCCATGTTGCCTTTTATATATTCCTAGTAATCTAGGAGTCATTAAGGGTGAGGGTTTAAGCTAACCCCCAAAATGACTCTCTTTTGGAAGCGGCTTTAAAAATAAGCAATGTAAGGTGTGACTAGTCCCATATAGTAAGGTTTTATACTAGTGATTTATGTATTGAATGATACGTACACAATTTGATTAAAATTTTTAGATATCTTTATTCAATAATACTTGTTGGTTTTATACCAGTTACTACAACTTAACAATCGAAAAATAAGAACTCCACAACATTTACAATCTAAAAACAAGGGCCCACAACTGAAAACAAACTCCAAAATTACAATGAATAAAAGATAATAACAACAATACCAAATACCAAATTCCATGGTTAATAAAACAGTAGTAAATGAATTAAATTACCAATGGCACTTATTATTTCTCACATCACTTAGTTGATGGCTCTTATTATTTCTCATCATCCCACCTCTTCTAGTGTTACCCGTATGGACACCAACTACACAAACACACATCCCCTTCATAGAAAACCGCACTCCTATAATTAATTTAATCGACCTATAATTCCAAATACATGTTCGTATCATTGAACCTCTGATAGCTTTAGTGGATTTATGTATTGAACCATACTCTTCTGATGTAGAGATATCAGATATGGAATCGCAACAAGAGAAAAGCTGAAGACATAAAGCCATAGCAGTCTATAGTTAATAAATTAAAACTTCGGTCAATGGGGTTTGTTGCTGGGAGAGGAGGGATGAAAGTGTAGGACAACAATTTCCCTTAGAGGATGAAGGTGCAAGCCATGAACAACATAATATACAAATTTTAGTTGATAGGATTTCTTAAAAATTGATTGGTTTCACATCAACAATATAATAAACAAATTTCTTACTTTTTATCCCCCATTTTATGTAATGTCACTACAAACTTAATTATACTGCAAATGGCCAAGATCCTTATAACTCAGTGACATTTCTTAGCCTTTCTTATAAGGTGAACTAGGGTTTGAATACTCCTCCCCCACTTCTTGTAACAAATTGAATTATAAATTTATGTGTGTGTAAATTCCAATTAGCTTAACTAGTAAAGTCACTTAATTACCATCAAATAAGATATTTTGAGTTCAAATTCCAACTACACCATAAACCAATCAGTGTCTTGTCCTAATTATAAAAAGCAATCAACATGAAGCAAATGCCATAGGTTAAAATTTTTATCATATCTATAAATAAAATAAAAAATAGTTATATACAAATTTGTTAGTTAATTTTTTAGTTTTGTGTAACATCACTCTAAACCTAACCATACTACAAAACCCAAGAGCCTCATTGCTTAATTTGTAGTATGGTCTTCCTTATTAGGAGAACCATAGTTCAATTCTCCTCCCCATTTGTTATAATAATCAAAGTATACCCACCCCCCCCCCCCCCCAAAAAAAAAAAACTATACCATAAAAGGGAAAAATGAAAATCTAGTTCGGCCAGCTTATTGTTATTGATGTCTTTCATGATTTGCACCTTTTTTTTTTCAAGGATTAATTCAATCCAAACCTAGTGTAAAAGGTCTTATTTACACCCTTCAACAGTAACAGGACAAGTTAGAATTTTACATATAGAAAAATAGAACATGGTACACACAATCACACCCTCATTTATGGATTTACCTAATGTAAAAATAAAAATAAAAAAATTAATTAAGTTAGTAATGTGGCAGGAAAAAAGTAATTAAGGATTATGTCAGGTATAAACTTGCTACTTTTGCTCACACAATTAATTTTTAAGAGGTGGGATGCTTAATCAACCTTGAATTCCCTTAACAAGATGAAAAGATTAGAGTGGGTGTGTTTGAATTAATTCCAAGTGTAGAAAAATGATATTTGATAAGGAACGGTCTTGAAATGCTTATGTTAGGACATATGTGGAACTTGTTAGAACATATGTTATTGTAAATTGGTTAATCTTTTGACAAAATGCATTTTACTTGTAATTTGGGTAGATCTATGATGGTTTAGTACTTCATGGAACAAGAGTTCAAGCCTGGTATTGAAGCCATGCAAATCTATCCAACTCGAGAGATAAATCTATTGAGGTTTAATAAGAATTCTCGACAGCTCTCAACATAAGTTGTATCTATCGAGAATTACGAAATTTAGATTTCCAGATCTATTTTTCATACATATCCAAGTTATTTGTGTAAAGTTTATTTTCTCACAACCCTAGACATATATAAGGATTATTTTAAGGGCCGTTAAAGGTGATGCAAAGTGATGCAACTCAATGCAAATTGTAACCGAAGACAGAATTTGCCCTAGTTCATCATATTCTCTGTAGAAGCTGCTGCGTCTTTGTGCCGAGGGTTTTGTAACCAAAGAGCTTCTTGATTTTTATCATTTGGATGAATTGAAGAACTTTGCAGTCAATATCTTTCTCAAGTTGGTGTGTTAGTCACGTACTTAGATCCATGCATCGATTGGTTAGTCATGTACTGAGAGCTGTGCATTGAAAGGAGAGATTGTCACTACATCATAAGTCCAATTGGATATTGGGGTAAGGGTTCAACTGTAAGTTGGTATTAGGTACTGGGATTCTTTTTACTTGTAACCGCTTGTTTTGATAATAGTGGATTATCGGGAGTGGTGACCTTAAATTCACCCGGTGGGGTTTTGTCTCAGTGGTTTTCCCCATTCCTAAACAAATTATCTGTGTCAAATTTGCATTCCGCTGCATTTAATTTAGTTGGTGATTTGTTTATACTACCACGCTTATTGCATATAATTGAATCTAATTAATTTCACTTGGCAAAATTAATTGATTAAGTTACCAAAGGGGTCAATACATTATTGGCTTATCAAGTGGTATCAGAGTGGTCAATACATACTTGGCCTATCAAGTGGTATCAGAGCGGACACACTCTAATTAGGGTTAATTTTTGCTGTGTGATCCATTGACCCCTGTTTGTCATGGATAGAGGACAATTTCTAATTATACCTCCGTTATTTGATGTCACTAACTATGCATACTAGAAAGTACTCATGAGAGTTTTCTTGCACTTTTTAGATGAGAAGATGTGGCAAGCTGTGGAGATTGGCTGGACTAAGCCAAAGGAAGGAAGCGCCGGCTAATTGGAATGATGCCAAGATCAAAGCGGCAAACTTCAACAGCAAAGCATTGAATGCTTTATTCAGTGTAGTCACTAATGAGGAGTTCAAGAAGATATCCTCTACCGAAACTACTAAGGAAGCATGGATTATCCTCCAGACAACCTATGAAGGGACTAAGCCTGTCAAGGATTCAAAGCTTCAAAGGCTTACCACAAGCTTTGAAGAAATTAAGATGGAGGAGGATGAGTCGTTTGATAAGTTCTATGCCAAGCTGAAAAACATAGTCAACTTCGTCTTTAATCTTGGGGAAACCATTCTTGAACTCAAGGTTGTAAAAAAGGTGCTCAAATCTCTTCCGAAGAGATTCCATGCCAAGATCACCACCATTGAGGAATCAAAGGACATTGACAAAATTCCTTTGATAAAGCTGGTTGGCAACTTGCAAACCTATGAATTAGGTTTGACTAGGATCGGGAAATCAAACAAGAGTAAAAGCATGGCATTGAAGGCCAAAAGCAGTGATACTGATGAGTTTTTTGGTGATGAAGATTCCAAGATGAAATCTTATATCACTAGACAATTCAAGAATTTTATGAAGAATGCCAATGCAAAAGGATTCGACAAGGATCGAAAGCAATTCAGTTCTTCACAATTCAAAAGCCAAGATAAAGGGAAGAAGGATGCTAAGGATAGCGATCAGTACACTGTTCCCTCCGAATCAAAGTGCTTCGGATGTCAAGGCTTTGGACACATGAAACAAGAATGTCCAACTTATCTCAAGACTATTGGGAAAAACAATGCCCTTGCTGCTACCTTAAGTGACATCAAGCCTAAGGATGATTCAGATGACAATGAAGACAAGGGAATCTTGAATGCCTTCACTACTACAGTTGATCCTACTAATGGGGGTTCAAAAACAGTAGATGATGAAGAAGACTATGTGCACTCTAAGTTTGAGAAAATGGATGATCAAGATGATATCCATACAGCCTATGAAAAATTGTACAAGGTTTCTGAGAAGCATGAGAAACTATATAAGCTGGCCACCAAGAAACTGAGTGATTTTAAGCTAGATCGAGAAGAGCTCTCCACAAAATTTGACGAAGCGAATCAGACAATTGGAGCACTGCGGTTTGAGAACAATTTCTTGGCTGAAAGGACCAAGAAGCTTAAAGCGGGGCTGTTTCAAGTCAGAGCTCAACTGGAGAGGACTTCCAATGCAAAGCTTGATGAAATGCTTAGCTTTCAAAAATCTACTTCTGATAGAATCGGTTTGAGGTATGATTTCTCTTCTTCTAATATTGCCTCTTCTAGTACTACTGTGTTTGTCTCACCTACTAATAATATTAATTCTGAGAACGATGAATGTAAAACTGATATAGCTAGTGAGAATGTAGACAATGGCAAATCTATTCTAGGAACACCCCCTAAACTTGAAAAGAAAGAGACTAGAAACCCTAAGACTAATAAAGGTAATAACCAAAAGTCTAAACAGAAGAAGCAGCATCTCTGTCATCACTGTGGAGCTTCAGAGCATACTCATCCAAATTGCTACAAGTGGTTGGCCACTCAACAAAGCAACAGTATGATCTCATCTGGAAACCAGAATTAGTTTCCATCTTCTTTTACTCCTCTTGGAGATCTTCTTAAGGCCCTCATGTTCCTTTCGAACTTGAACGGTTTCAATTCTTCCCCCTCACCACCAGATCAAAGGTTCACTCAACGGAAAGTTTCTTCCAAGGTGTGGAAGGGAAAAAGCTCAAAGTGATTTAGTCACTTTTTCTCTCTCTCCCTCTTTTTATTTTTGCATTACTTATGTGTTTTGCTTTCTTGTTGTTAAGTCTAGTTTTATGCTATGTTTTGTTTAACATGTTTTTGTTTGTTTGTTTTCAATTTTGTTTTATTTTGTTTGTCATAAAAAAAATTGAAAAATCAGAAAAATACAAAAAGTGTGTGTTTTGTGTACTTTGGCACTTGTATACCTTGAATGGCCATTGAAGCAAAGTTTTCTAAACTTTGGATCTCTTGTAACTTAAATGAGCATCTCAATGCACAACTAGCAAGTGAGCTTTGTGGCTCGTGTTTGTAATAAGTACGATTAAGTAATCTCTAGTACTTAACACTCATATCACTCTTTTTGACGGGAATGACTAAAAAATCCTAAAAGAAAGGTATCAATAACCATCTCACCACTAAAGCCCGCCAATCATGAATAACATCTGTATGCTTCGGCATAGCAAAAATTATGATGTTTAAAGCTTAACATAATTGGGTATTTCTTTTCTCTCTCTGATATGCCCATGAATGATATGCTCAAAAGAAAAATATGCAAAGAAAAACAAAAGAAAAAAAAATCAAAATGATTTTAAATATGGTTGCAAGCGTGTTTCTAGGAGATATGAGAGTTATAGGATGTACCTCGAAAGTGATAGTCCCTATCAAGCAGTTATGATTATGTGTGAGTTAAGTTGATTTTCTCATATCTCAAATTGTCATATGAGATACTTATGCACCCTTGCAATGTTTTCACACACAACACACAAAATTTTTTGCTACTTTTGATACATGTGTAGGTACAATGTGATTTTGCCATCACGAGGGATACATGTGTTGATGTGTACTCACTAAACTGTCTTGACTTGTTTTTGAAATATAAAATTGGTTAGACTTGTTTAGTGTGTGTGCGCGCGTTTTGGATCATGAATGCTTTGCATTTTTCTTGTTGAGAGATGTGTTTGAAAGCTTAAAATTTTGTTTGGATCTTTGGTTGAGTAGCTTACTTGATTGCAATCATTTCTGTTTGTTTTTCCTCTCTTTGAAAAACTGCTTTTTATGTAGTTCGACAACTTCTCGACAAATCCTCGACAGATTGCTATCTATCGAGACCCTTGTATTTCTTTTCTCGATAGATCTTATTGCATCTTCGATCCATCGAGCTATTTGGAATTTGTCTCGATAGCTTCTCGACAGATTCTCAATCCATCTAGAAAGTTTCTATTTGGCCGATAGCTGCTTAATATCTATCGAGATTTAGTGCTCAACAGATCCTCAATCCATTGAGCTGCGATTTATTTAAATAGCTTCAGCGTGAAATCTGTTTTCACTTTTTCATATCTCTCTCCATAGAAAAGCTATCTCTCTCCTTCCAAACACTCTTTTCTCTCTTAAAACTCCTTACCCATGAGTTTTTCGATCTTGTCCAAGATCAAATCACTTGGTAAGTGTTCTAAATCCTTCACTTGTCATGCATTTAGACCTAGGTTTTGGGTTTTCTTGAATTTTTTGGGGTTTTTGAAAACTTTTGAGATTCTTGTGAATTTTTGGGTTGGGTTTTGCTTATTTGATGTTATATGATCATGCATTGCATTCCATGTGCATTTTCACAATGTTTCATGCATCTAGATGTGTGTTTATATGTTGAAAATTGTGTGCTAATAGGTTTGGATTGGGTTGAACCCATGATGCAAATTTTTTTTGCATATCACATGTTCATGCATTTTTTATGCATACGTACCCTCTCTCTTCTTTATATTTTGGTACCTGTTGTGATGGTGTTTTTCTGTTTCTCTCTCTCTCTCTCTCTCTCTCTCTCTCTCTCTCTCTCATAGTCTACGCATTGCACCCAAGTGCAAATTCGCTCCGTCTCAAAACTCTTTTCTTTCCGAGGCATCTTCCTCTGATCCTACTCCTCTTCACATTTAGTTTCGTGATGAGAAGGCCCGTCAAGACATCTCGGAGAACTTCTCCAAACGTGGTGTTTATTCGGAACACCGCATGATTCTATCAAACTTTTCCAATACTACTCTACCCACTATCATTCACAGTCGAGGATGGGCAAATCTATGTGAGATACCCGTGAGTTGTCCCACTGTGATCATACAAGAGTTCTACTCTAACATGCACGGTTTTGATTCCTTTATACCTCGGTTTGTTACGCAGGTTTGAGGTACACGTATTGTAGTCACTCTGGATATTATTTACGAGATACTACAAGTTCCACTGGTTTCGCATCCTGCTTACCTTGCTTGTCCACATTTGAGGACTATGTCCAAAGACGAACTTCTATCTCTCTTCTGTGAGACACCTTCTTCTTGGGGTGATCGCCAAAACACCTCATGATCAGGCTTTGTAAAAGGTCTGAGGTTCCTAAATATGGTTTTGACTTTTGTTCTCCATCCTTTGTCTCACTATAACTCCATTATAGAGCCTCGTGCTCGGTTTTTGCTTTCCCTCATTGAGGACCTCTCAATAGACTTTCCTTCTCACTTCATTCTCTCTCTCATTGATGTCTATAAAGATATGGCAACCCGTGATAAGTTTATCTTTCCTTCTGCTATCACGAGATCATTTGCCATCATTCTACTCCTTAACCCGAGTCTTCTCACTTCACCGTCATGGGTGCCATTAGCACAGTGTCTGTTCGATGAAGTGAGGCCCAGCTTCAACCGAAGCGGCCACAGACTGAGACAGCGACTCCTCCAACCCCTTTTGCTCCTTCTTCTTCTTTTGCGGGTGGTGTGATGCTTGAGGCCATCATGGCATAGCTTAAGCGCATGGATGCTCGCCTTGATACACTCATTATTAAGTTGTATCAGGTGAACACCCATGTTAGTCGCATCGCATGACAACGGGCTTGCATGGGTGGCTTCACCGCGTCTCCATCTCCCTCTCCTTCTCTAGAGGCTTATGAGGATGAGGATGCCGATAATGGTTCTGATGATGATGATGAGGAGGAGGATGAGGATGCTAGCTCTTCTAGTAATAAGGAGATGATGACTTCTCAGTGACTTACCCTTTGTCATTCATGACAAAAAGGGGAAGTAGACATGTATTTAGGCGGAGTGTTAGCATAGGACATTTTGATAGGGGATGTCTTTTGTTTTTTATGGATGTAGTGAGGATTTATGTATTTTTCTTTTCTTTATCTTAGTTACATTATCCTTTTATACATCGGTCTTGAGACCATTTAGTGATAACAAACATTATACTTATTTATCTTTTATATATATATGATGATGTTGTTATCATTTCACCTATCTCTCCATGTGTTGTTTCTAGGGCTATCCATGGGTCGGTTTGGGTCGGTTTTGTGCCTAACCTGAAACTGACCCACCGGAATTGGGTGAACGGCTTAACGACCTACCACCGACTGCCGACGACCTCCGGTCAAGTCAGATCGGTCTCCGGTGGATAATGGTTGGGTCGGTCGGCCTCGATCTGAGTTTGAATCATCAGATCTTCACCAGATCAAGCTCAAAATCACCACATCAATCCCAGATTTGAGCAAAAATCAGCGGATCTAAGCAAAATCAAAGAAAAAGCACAACATCAAGCTCAAATTTGAGCAAAAATCATTGGATCTAAGCAAAAATCAAAGCAAAAACCCCCACATCAAGTTTAGATTTAAGAAAAAATTTCTTCTCATCGTCGGATCTAAGAAAAATCAAAGCAAAAGCACTCGCAAATTCGAGCAAAATCATCATCTCACCACCGAATCTAAGCAAGAAAACCTAGATCTTCACTAGATCTAACCAAAAACTACTAAACCTTCATCGGAATACTGATGAATCTAAACGGATCTAGGAACTCCGACCTTCTCTCATGGGTTTTGTCGGTCAGATCGGGTATATTGGGTTTTAAAGAAGAAAACCCACCATCGTCAGTTTTTGGTGGCGGAGACCCGTCTCCGACCATCACTGGCGTCAGGTCGGCCGGTTTTCAGGTCAGCCCGGGCTGTTTGGGCGAGTGGGTCGGTTCCCGGGTTGCCGTGAACACCCCTAGTTGTTTCTTTTCCCTCTTTATATACATGTTTCTATTATTGTATGCAATTTTTTTATTTTTGTTTCACACTAAGATGCCTTGATGAGTTTTGTTTAAAGTGTTTCAGAAATGTAGGTTATCAAAATCTTTCATGCCATGAACTCTCTTCTTGTAAAGTTTTTCAAGAGTCTGTGAAAGGATTAGATTTTATTGTACTTAACAAGTGATTATGAGTTTAGTGATTTATGACTTCTCTCATATTTCATTTGTTTTTTGTGGTTTTTTCATGGGTTGCCAAAGGGGAAGATTGTTAGGACATATGTGAAACTTGTTAGAACATATGTTATTGTAAATTGGCTAATCCTTTAACAAAACGCACTTTACTTGTAATTTGGTAGATCTAGGATGGTTTAGTACTTCAAGGAACAAGAGTTTAATCCTAGTATTGAAGCCATGAAAATCTGTCCAAGAAACAAGTGAAGAAGTGATGTTCATTAAATCTCGATAGCTAGCTCGACAAATAAATCTATCGAGGTTTAATAAGAATTCTCGATAGCTCTCGACAGAAGTTGTATCTATCGAGAATTATGAAATTCAGATTTTCAAATTTGTCTTTTACGCATATCCAAGTTATTTGTGTAGGGTTTCTTTTCTCACAACCCTAAACATATATAAGGATTATTTTAAGGGCCATCAAAGGTGCAAAGTGATGCAACTCAATGCAAATTGATTGTGCATGCAAATTGTGACCGGAGACAGAATTTGCCCTAGTTCGTCATATTCTTTGTAGAAGCTGCTGCGTCTTTGCGCCGAGAGTTTTGTAACCAAGAAGCTTCTTGATCTTCATCATCTAGATGAATTGAAGAACTTTGCAGCCAACATCTTTCTTAAGTTGGTGTGTTAGTCATGTACTTGGATCCATGCATTAATTGGTTAGTCACGTACTGGGAGCCATTCATTGAAAGGAGAAATTGCCACTACATCACAAGTCCAATTGGGTGTTGGGGTAAGGGTTCAACTATAGATTGGTATTAGGTACTGGGATTCCTTTTACTTGTAACCGTTTGTTTTGATAATAGTGAATTCTCAGGAGTGGTGACCTTAAATTCACTCGGTGGGGTTTTGTCTCGATAGTTTTCCCCATTCGTAAACAAATCACCTATGTCAAATTTACTTTCTGATGCATTTAATTTAGTTGGTGATTTGTTTGTACTACCATGCTTATTGCATGTAATTGAATCTAATTAATTTCACTTGGCTAAATTAATTGATTAAGTTACCAAAGGGGTCAATACATTTTTAGCCTATCAGCTTATATTGGGGTCTTCGGGTTTAGTCCGAGATAGAGATTACAAGTAGTTTTTAAGTCTCAAGAAGTTCATTCCTGATCCAGGGGCTTCTTGGCTTTATATAATCAGCCAAGATGTATTTGAGCCCTACATTTGGAAGGTCAGGATCAGATTTCCTTGATACTTGTCCCATTAAGGCCTTACTAGAAGGATTCTACATTGAGGTATAAGCTAGGTGGACACTGTTCATAGGTCATTTCCTCATTAATGTGGTCAGCTAAATGGTTGCAGTGCATTAAATGCGGAGGTGATGGATGCCTTATCCATCCTCTTTCCTTTCTTCCTTGCTTGGCGACAAATCTCTATCTTCGCCCTCGGTTTGCACTCGACAACCTTTAGCCTTGGTTCTCGGTTTCTCAAAGGCATGTTAGCATTCTTGGAGTCCTCGTCCATTGTAGTCTTTTTGCACTTGCATAAGGTCTCTTGTATTTTTCCGAGGACATTATGCTGGTGCTTTTCGAGGTTCGTTTCATCGGCATTGTCCTTAATCCCTTTATTCGTATTCTCGGATCCTTGTCCCTCACAAGTAACATTAGTATTGTATTTTTATTTTTTTTTATATAATTCCATCACTTAGATATGAAGGAGAGTACTATTTTAGAGTTTCCTATGTTACTTTTTTTTTTTTTTTTTTTCCTGAAAATTTCCTATATTACTTTAGTAGTGTAGAGTGTAGACATAAAATAAGGGTGATCAAGTTGTCGCATCCCAAAGACGGTGTGCCTTAAAAAGTTTGATGCATTGGTTGATAAAATATCTTGCAAGCAGCATGTGTATCATCTCAAAAGAGCAATATTGTTTGTGCTTCAAGTTGGCCACCCTCAATCTTATAGACTTGGGGGTAAATAATTTATATTTCATTTTATAAGAAATGTCAAAGCACTAATGAGGTAATATCTTCTAATTTTTTTCTCTATCTTGAGATGATATAGAACTTTTGTGAAATATTCTTACTTAAATTATAATTTTTAAATTATGAAATACCTTTTATTTTATTATTCTTTGTTCATAGAAACAACAAAAAGTAAGCAAAGCTATAGTGAGGTGTCTAGAGTTATGGTTGGGAAATTACCTCAAATTCCAATTGTGACTTGGAAAGCTATTTGGGTGTCCTAGTTGAAGAAGAAAAAATTAATTTTGTTATTATTTAGTTTCCTTTTTGTGGAAGGAATGCCTATTCTTTGTCCAAAAAAAAAAAATATTCCTTGTCCACAAAGGATAGGATATTTGGGTCTTGCAAATAGACAATGCTACAAAGAATTTGACAGCTTTGGTTCAAAGGTCCTTTGTATGGGGAGAGGGAAAATAAAGCATAAAATCAAGAGAGAAAAATGAGATTTTCGCTTAGGAAATAATGCAAGGAAAGAGACAACAAGGTTTTAATTTTGTCTACAACAATTTTTGTAAAGTGCACAAATTAAGAAGAATTTGTGAGACTTTGTTTGATGTTGCAAAGTGAAAAAAGAAGAAAAGAAACACATCTAAGGATGGTTGCGTGAAAAGAAAAAAGAGAGAGCAGTCAAAAGAGAGATACCTGAAGAAAAAGAAGAAAAAAATTGTAGTGAAAGTAGTGAGTGTGTATGAAAGCAAAGAAAACAAGGAGATTTCTTTAGCTGTGAAACATACACAAGATGATTGATTATTGCATTTGGTGTGGATCTCAAGTTAGACATAAACTTGAGAGATATTGTAATTAATTTGATAATAGTGGAATTGATTTGGAGTTTGTCTTGTGGTTTTTCGTTTCAAGGACAAAATGGTTTTTCACATAAATATATGTGTTCGTGTGTGTGATAACTATTTTGGATTGGTATTGTAGTGATAATATCTTTTGGGAAATGATTAAAATTGTTAATTGATTTTCTTAATTCACATAGGACTAAACAGGGACCCAACAGTTATGAGAAGTGGATTAATGTAGTCTTGAGCCTCCTTATAAAAGCACTTATATTCACGTAGATTTTATCCTCTATAAGGCATACATTTCGTTTTGTTTTTAGGGATCACTAGCTTAGAGAATGAGATGGAAGCAGAGTTTGCAGTGAAGCTGATCAAGAATCATTCTCTGTATAATAATTACTTAAGCCCTTTTGTAAATGACTACAGGTCAAATCCTTGTTGACTTTTGACAAACCAAGCTCTTTTGTAATAAAATGGACAATTTAAATTTGTCCGTTTCGTCCTTTTAAATTAAGGAACTAACAAAACACAAAAGGAATTGAATTTTAAAAATTAAAAAAAAAAAACCAAAAAAAAAACAAATATTTCTCATTTCTCATAAGAACAGCTACACTAGGATTTGGGATTTATCCCAAAAATAAATTGAAGGGGTTTTAATGTACGTGCGTCTTGATTTATATTTACTAGGTCTAGCCTACAAGCTTTGTGTTTATAATCTTGATTCTTTTCATAAATAAAGTATTAATAAAAACCATAATAATCACCAAAAATTTGCAATTCAATTGATATCTCCTAATGATTTTAACGAAAACATCCAAAATTCAAATCTTCCCTCTCCTTATTTTAATTATTGAATTATATGTGTGTGTGTGTGTGTGTGTGTGTGTGTGTGAGGGGACGAGGATCCAAGAATACAAATAAAGGGATTAAGGACAGCGCTGAGGAAACGAACTTCAGAAAACACCAACAGAATGCCCTCGAAAAGATACAAGTGACCTTATGCAAATGCAGAAAGACTACAATGGACAAGAACTCCGAGGATGCCAACATGCTCTTGGAAAGCTTAGAACCAAGGCTAAAGGTTTTTGGGTGCAAACCAAGGGTGAAGAGAGATACTTGGCACTAAACAGGGAAGAAAGGAAAAGGATGGATAGAGCAACCATCACCTCTGCATTTAATGTACTACAGCCACTTAGCTGGCCACATTAATGAGAAAATGGCCTATGAAATGTATCTACACAGCTCATATCTCAGTGTAGAAACCTTCTAGTAAGGCCTTGATGAGACAAGTATCGCTCTTGGAAAGCTTAGAACCAAGGCTAAAGGTTGTTGGGTGCAAACCAAGGGTGAAGAGAGATACTTGGCACTAAACAGGGAAGAAAGGAAAGAGGATGGATAGAACAACCATCACCTCTGTATTTAATGCACTGCAGCCACTTAGCTGGCCACATTAATGAGAAAATAACCTATGAACAGTATCCACACAGCTCATATCTCAGTGTAGAAATCTTCTAGTAAGGCCTTGATGAGACGAGTATCAAGGAAATCCGATCCTAACCTTCTAGATGTAGGGCTCAGATACATCTTGGCTGATTATATAAAGCCAAGAAGCCCCTGGATCAAAGGACGAATTTTCAAAAAGAGAGAGAAAACAATTTGTAACCTCTATCCTCAAACTGAACCCGAGGACCCCAGTATAAGCATTTCAAGACAATTCCTTATCAAATATTATTGGTCCACAATTCGAATTAATTCTATCACACCCGCTTAAATCTTTTCTTCTTGTTAACAGTATTTAAGGTTAATTGAGCTTCCCACCACTTAAAAATTAATTGGGCGAGCTAAAGAAGTAAAATAGTACTTGACTATATCCTTGATTACTTTTTGCCTGCCACAATATATATTAATCCATAGCTAATTTTAAGAATATAGTGATAATAATAACAATTAAATATGTTTATGTTGAAACATGTTATGTACAAATGTTCTGCAAAGTAGCAAGATATATATTGTTCTATGAAGTAGATAAATTTGTGTATGAGAAGAAAAAAAATTTGTAAAAAAATAGAAAAAATCATTAATCCACAACTACTTTTAAGAATATGGTGATAATAATAAAAATAAATGTTTAAGTAGTTATTACACGAGAGGAATAATTCTTGACTAGCTTCACTACAAACTCTGCTTCCATCTCAATCTCCATTAAAATGTTTTAGAAATATAATCATTCTATCTTCCCTTTTATTCAAATAAAGTAGGAAACAAGGAAGAAAACCATGTGTAATACACAATAGCATTGTGGATTTTAGAGAACCTAACATGTTGAGCAAGGGTTTCTGGTGTAGAAATATTTTTAATTTTAATGAGTTTATTTTTCTGTAATTAGTTTCTCCATGAAAAATACTATCTTATCACAAATATGCCACATAAAAATTTTTGTTACATTTAGTGTAATTTTTAGTTCATGTGCTGTATGATCAAATATATGCTGTCAAGCATAAGAAGTTAAGGAACAAGGCTAATGAATACAAACCAACTTAGCTAGATTGCAATTTTAGCAAAAATTTGTTGAGATGTTCATGTGACTTACACATAACCATAAGGAGTAATTTGTAAACTTTGTTGCAATTGGGTTAGTCATTGAAAGTTTTCATAGTTTATAACATTATCCAAAAACAGAACCCTGAAGTATACAGCCAATGAACAAAAACCAAAGATTTGTTCTTCTAATTCTTAAAATTAAAAATTAAAAAAAATTGACTTTTCTTCTAGCACGCATACAAAACATATGTACATGGGGTGAAATCAGAAATCATATGCATGAGTTACTAAGAACCGTTCCTCTCCTTACTGTAATTATCAAATTATTTACAATAATAGTAATAATTTTATATTAAAAGAAAAAACATATTCACAGTTACATTTGCACATAACATGTTTTTACATAAACATATTTATTACTATTATTACCAACATATTCATCTACTGCTACTTTTAAGAATATAGTGATAATAATAACAATAAATATGTTTATGTTAAAACATGTTATATGCAAATGTTCTACAAAGTAGAAATTAAGATACATATTTTGTTGTTAAATATTAGCATTGATACATTATGTTGAATATGCTAGTATGAACACAATAACACACGAGGGTTACGTGGTTCAGCCTAACGGCCTACATCCACGAAGGAAACCTTAAAGGGCTACATCAATAATATATTATAGTGTAGTACAAATCCTGTATTACAATGCATCATAACATGTGTATATATAGTAGACTAAACCCTAGACTAATAGACTTCTAGTACAAGTAGAAGACTTGACTTGCACACAAAGTAGAATTAGGCTTGGGCCTATACTAATGAGCTAATATATCTCTAACACCCCCTCTCAAACTCAAGATGGAAACTTGATGAAATCTTGAGATTTGATAAGGTTGAGAAAATCCATTGAATGAAGTTTGGCTCTGTGACGGTAGTTTGAGGAAGGCAATGGTCTTGCAGTGTTGATGTGACTTCAAACGGTGGTTTGACTATACCAGAGAGTTTTGATGGCAACAGTAAGAAGCCAAAGAAGATGAATGCAGCGAAAAAACACCGAGGAAGACAAAGATTGCTCTTAAATATACCGTAAGGACAGAAAACCATGGCCACAAAAAGGTAGCTCTGATACCATATTAAATATTAGCATTGATATACCATGTTGAATATGCTAGTATGAACACAATAACACACGAGGGTTACATGGTTCAGCCTAACGGCCTACATCCATGGAGGTAACCCTAAAGGGTTACATCAATAATATATTATAGTGTAGTACAAATCCTGTATTACAATGAATCATAACATGTGTATATATAGTAGACTAAACCCTAGACTAATAGACTTCTAGTACAAGTAGAAGACTTGGCTTACACACAAAGTAGAATTAGACTTGGGCCTATACTAATGGACTAATATATCTCTAACAGTTAGGAATTAGATAAATTTGTGTATGGGAAGAAAAACTTTATGTAAAAATGTTCTACAAAGTAGAAATTAAGATATATATTTTGCTAGGAAGATGATAAATTTGTGTGTGGGAAGAAATACTTCTTGCCATATATATAATAAATGACTAAAGATTCATGCTATCTAGAAAACACGACTAAAGAAAGGATTATGAGTTTGAATTCATTTGAGATATCCAAAGAAAAAATATTTCGACAATTGATTAGTATGCAATTATTTGTACAACTTATAAAACAAAATAAGAAGAATTATAACAACAACCAAAAAAAAAAAAATCAAATCGATCAGATTGTATTATACATGTCTTTCTTTCACCACTAACAAAAATTCTCTAGCTACCATTACATATTAATTACCCTTCCTTCTTTTTTTTGTTTCCACTCCAACCCTATAAATCTGCAAGGTGATAACCTAATCTTATGCTCTGAAATGGTTTCAAGCTTAGGTGACCATACTTGCTCCTTAGACCCAACAAGTTGATCATACTGCTTTTGCAACTCTGGCGTGCTACAAAGAACACTATTGCTAGGACTACTAGACCCAATTTCCTTACCTCGCGTAATAAGCCTTGTTATGAGCTCTGGCACAACCTTAATCGAAACCTTTCCATTCTCACCCTTAATGTACTCAAACGGACGGTCCCCAAAATTGACAGGGGAGTTTTTAGGGCTTGATCCTAAGCTTACAAGAGAAGAGGCTGTGAGGACACTGCAAGCAAAGCGATCAATAGGAAGAACAAAGTAGGTTTGACCACTCATAAGCTCGTCATCTATGCCTAAGGCCGGTACCGGGTGGCCGATAAAGAAAGAGTCACCATGGCAAACCATTTTGTCAGGAAACTCAAACATGATCTCCCCAGCAACATGTTTTCCTGTGAGAATTCTTGTTGTTCCTTCCCAAAAGACTAGCTTCACAGAGGAAGAACTGCTTTTAGGGTTAGGGTTTGATTGGAAACATGGAGATACTGCATTTCCCATTTAGAAAGAGGAGGAGGTAAAGAATCAAAGATGGAGAATATGGGATTTCTTGGGGGCTGTTGGGATGAGAAGATATATAAAAGAAAGGTGAGGATGTAATATATAGTATAGGGTGTAAAGGGCTTGACTTTGAGAAAGTCTAGGCTTGTTTTCTAGTTAGGTTTTAAGGGTCGGTGGTCTGGTCAACCATGCCGGCTTTGAACACCTCGATATCTCTCTGTATTACGTGGTATATATTGCTTGTAAACACTTTTGGACTCGCAATATCCAACTCATATATAAAGTCATTATCTTAACAGCTATAAACTACAATGCTTGTTTTGAATATAAAATTATGATTTTTCCTATTTTTATAATTCATAGTTTGCGTGGAAAATGTTTTGGCAGGTTATAGGTTAGATTCATTGTAAGATAATAGCCCCACGGCCACGAGTCAATTGCAACTCGTATATCGGTATAGATTCATTCATTCACTTATTATTGGTATGAGTCTGAATTGTCTGAATACCTCTACGGTACCACTTCCTCTTGTAGCTTAAACTTGAGGACTAGTGAAATTTTCAACAACCCAAACAAATTAATTAATTAAATCAATATCAACGTTCTTTAATTATCTTTGAATTGCATTTTTTATTTAGGGAACATTTTGACGTACGCATGTGAGACCAAAAGTGTTTTGTTTCCTCAGTGTGTATCCTATAGCATCTGGGTTGACTCTATTTTTTTTAGAAGAGGGTCGAGTCTTTTTTCTTTTTTTTTTCTTTTTTCTTTTTTGCATATAAATGATCAATTTCAAGATCTATGAAATGTAATTAAGGCTTTATTAAATGAAATCAGTTTTATTATTTTTATGTCGGCTTGCACTAAATTTGGGCATTTATTATCTTTCAAGGATGCAATTACATCAATGCTTCTATCACAAAATAAGGAAAAAGAAAAAGAAAAAGAAAGAATTATTACATTTGTATATAGGGATGGAATCAATAATTTATCTTTGGGGGCTAAACCATGAACACACCCAAAAAAAAAATCATTTTTCATTTGGATGTGAAGTCTACTTTTAAAAATATTAAAAAGGTTGAAAATGCTCCTTCTATAGTAGCAATAGAAATTCAAAGAGTAATAAAATATAAGTACAATTACTCCCTAAATAAGTCAATAGACTATTAATTTTATGGTACTTATATCAATGGCACAGTTAAGAAACATTTGACAATTTTTTTGAATCCACAACTGGTATGGAGGAGTTACCAAGGTGCAAGGCATGCTCACGTGGATGCTTCACGGTTGTTCACCTGTTTGGGGACCTAATTTTCAATTTTGAAGGGTTAGGTATAAAGTCTTGGATTCAAACTTTTTAATCTCATACATTTATATAGACCATTATACCCAAAAAAAAAAATCATGGTGATCATGGTTTCCCTCAGTTTAATATTAGTTCCACCTCTGATTTTACTGTAACAATACTAATACTTTGTTTTAGTAATTAAATCTAGTGAGTAGGTATAGTTTTCTTTTATAAAAAAGTTATTTGTTAATTAAATAATCAACTATATAAACTACATATACATGTTAGCATTTAATTGTTAATCATTATCACTAAGCAATTTGGGGTGTCCTGGGTTTTAAGTTTCGAATAATAACCACATGGCCTTTGATCGAAGTCTGCACATAAAGTGAGTGATAATGTTGACAGTCTTTAAGAATTGATATATATGTTGACTAAAATTGTGGACTTTTGAACAACTATTAACTAAAAAGAGCGTTGTTCTCAACTAAGCCATTAATGTCCATAACTAACACTTGCATACTTTAGGCCCAGCAGAACAAGTGGTTTTTATGAAGTGAATTCTAGATGTACATGTCTTTAAAGCCATTGGTGCCCCAGTGAGCATAGGCAGATGTAATTAGTTGACCTCTAATTATTATGACCAATTGACCATGCTATATTCAAAAGTAGGCGATCACTTTTGAAGAGGATAAAAGTTAAGGTTGACGGACCCGTTCAAACAAACCGGCCATAGGTGACGGTACTGAGTTATTGGATGATCAAAAACAAGATAACGGATTAAGATACTGAATGGAAAGATCACATGACAGATGGTCCCTCATAGTGGATGGATGATCCTCCATGATAAACGAATTCTAGGTACACGGGCCCGAGGTCGAATCAATGTCACGTGGCACCCACATGGCTTAAGTGAACTCCAAGGAATCCTAAATTGAAATATCTTGCACTCTACGATTGACCCTGGTCAATGGAATCCCTATATAGGAAGAATTCCGCAAAATACACACATTTATTAGGATCTTCCCCCATAAGGAAACATCTTCTTGCCCAAAAAATAAGAATCGGTTCTACACTACTATAAAAACTTCAAGTCCTCAAAAAACAAGGTACGCATAATTACCCCAACTCTTGCACTCTAGAGTTGTGAAAGTTCTCTAACTTAACCTTCGGAGGGTCTTTGGCCAATACCACACCGGTGCTCTCTGTAAGATTTTTCTTCTTCTTTGTTATGCAGGTTTTGTCTAGAGCACGTGAGGCATGTGCAGCTTACTGACGATTTTCGACATCATCAACTTTCATTGTAAGGTAAGTAGTAATTATTACGTCATTTTGGAAGCCACCCTAATCTTGTTAGTAGTCTTAATTATTGTCACTGGAGTGATATATGACCACGGATCCTGATAATAGGTGCTCTTAGGGCAATTGTTACATTAATCATTCATTTTATACATTAGTAAAACCCTTGTTTTTTTTATCAATAATTACAACATGTTGCTAAACCTACAACTTGAACCCTTTCTCCCCTAGACCCCCAAGAACTTTGCGCATGGGGAGGTGTCAATTCAGCTACAAGGCCTTTGGCTAATAAAATCGTTGTTGATAAACTGTTTTGACACCATTAATCAAACTACTTTGTGTATGGGGTTTGTATATAAGGAGGTGTCAATTCAGCTACAAGGCCTTTGACTAGTAAAATTGTTGTTGATAAACCGTTTTGACACCATTAATCAAACTTAGGGCAATTGTTACATTAATCAAACTTAAGTTTTGACACCATTTTCATTAGAAATATAAAAAATTATCAAAAATTTTAAATTATTTTTTTCTTTTCCCATAAAAAGTATCTAAAAATATTTTCTAAACTAATGTCCATAGGGCATTCGTTAACTTTTCCCCATGATTACTTAGATTTAGAAAGATATGTTGGGATGGATGGAACCATAGTATTTCATGGTGTTTCATTTCCCGTTACAACATATTCAAGCATAAAGTTTCCCTTATTGTTTGTTTTATGTTTGAGTCAACAATCTATAATAGAAGCACCTTTAAACTTCAAAAATTAGCAAAAGATTAGCGAATAGTTAAAGTTTGCTTGAGAAGTGAGATTTGGAATCGCTTCTAATTGCTGTTGTTGTAATCATCGGTAATTTTCATCAAGCAAAGACGCATCTAAATAGTTGACCAGCTTTTACCGGTCAGCTGCTAGCACTAGCATATATGTGTGCATGATGAATGATTAGGTTAATAATTTTCAATTTAAGCCGTAATGAAGTTATTCTACATAAAAAGAAATTACTTTAGATTTTTAAATCTTTAAATTTTTAAATCTCACACCCATGAATCTTAAGAAGAAAAAGCTAAAATTTCTACAAATTTTACTATAAAAAACTTACAAATTGATGTGACAATAAATGTAATTAGTGTGTTTCAACCACTTCATAACTGAAATTTGAATTACATCTTATATTAGGAAAACTTGTAGTATCTAAAACACTATTCTCCTTATGTCATTTTGTTTGTATGGTATGCAATGACATGGGCATGGAAAAAAGAGCATGACCATGACATGTAAAGTATTGTTTTCGTATTCCAAAATTATTATACTATAAGCTTTTAGCATTTACCTATCAATTCAAAATAACTAATTGGATGTTGGAATTGCAACACCGTCATGGGATTTATTTTTGGGCTACTAAAAGATTTGAAAAATTAATTAAGGGGATTACCGATTACGCCCTCATGCATTAAACTCATAACTTTATCATTAGGGAGAGGCAGAAGTACCAATTGAGGGATTATGCCCTCATCTATTAAACATAAACCTTTCTCACTGGAGAGAGGCAAAAATACCAATTAAACTACGAGGTTAATTTGGTAATACAATCTTAAGAATATTGATATTTTATTGAAGCGCATGCATATGTACATATTATTTTTCCCCCCTAGTATTACCAAACCTCGATTCCTCCAAATCCAATAAGAAAGGTCTAGATTTAATATATGATATTTCATTCCATTTACGTGGTTTTACTATTTGAAAATAATGCTGATATGTAAATTGAAGGAATTTCATTTCGTATTTAACCTAATAAAAAATAAAAATAAAAAAGTGTAATGCCATTAACTCGTATGCTCATTTAATTATTTGTAAAATTAGGTACGTTTATTTAGGTGGTAGCATATATATATATATATATATATTAGGTTTTCATTGAAAAATTAAACACATGATTACATTATCAATAAACACAAATAATATTATTTAATCCAAGAATAATTAAATTTAACGTAATCTTATGTTTGAATTTAATTGATGAATCTAATATATCATTATATTGCACTTAAATAATTAATGGTCAAAATGATAAATTATGCGTTTAATGCTTAGTGCACTGCATGCATACTGTGCATTTTTTATAAAGAAATAATAGTCAAAATGAATTTATTTTTAAGGAATATAACGGTCAAAATGATAAATGCATACAGTATTATACCTCAAATAATGGCATCTCTTTTCTTGTACATTTTTGGTCGGTACCTATTTAAATAGTGAGACGCGTAATGAGTAGTACTCCTACTAATTAAATTGGAGGTATCTATAATTTGTAGCTGATTTTGAAAGTTACAGCTACAAATTTGACCTTTATCCCAATTTCGACACATGAAATTAAATGTTGAGGGAGAGATTTGACTTCATTTTATAAATTGGAATTGGAGCAATACAATCAGATACAACTTTACAAGTACAACTTGAGGACGAAAGTCTTCTTTGACTATTTGTAAGAGAATAATTCTCTTCACTATAAAGAGATCAAGACCAAATCTTTGATTTTAATATTCGTTCCTATGAGCACAAGAATTGTAGTCAGATTGTTAGTTTTTAGACCCCTTAAAACACAATTGGATTAATCTAGAAAATTAGCTAAGTTGTTACTTAGTCAAATTAATTAAATCTAGGTTAACACAATCAAATAATCATATAATGTAAAGTAGCGGAAATATAAAAGATACAAGATATGATCACCCAGGAAACCAAACCGGTAAAAACCTGGAGAGAATTTAACCTAACTATCCTCAAGGTAAACTTGAATCCACTATCTTGAAAAAATCAAAGTTCATACAATAAGACCTACAAGCCCCCACACTCGACTTCTTATTGCTACCCACCAGTAGAACTTACTGACACGACCACGTGCAAGCTCCAAATTCACGGACTCCTTCTTTCTTGGATTCTCCACCAAATACAAGCACACCCACTTGTGTTTCTTTAAGCTTCAATGGCAACAACTGGATTGATCATCAAGGTGTAGAAAACTTCTTCTCCTTGAAAACCCTAAGTTTATGTGAAGGAAAGCTCCTCAAAGATCTCACAAGAGATTCACATAAACCGCAATATAAGCAACACTAAAGCGTGGCTAGGGGTTACTTTTTATACCTAGGGTAAATTAGAAATCCAAAACGTTTTAAATCATTTAGGGCTGAGTTGGAAATTCTGCAGAAAAAACGTCAGACCCGATTTTCGATTGATCGAGCCTAAGCTTCGATCAATCGAAAAAGGCTGAAACAGTTTTTTAAGTCCTGCAATAATTTAATCCAACTTTACAATAATGAACCAACTTTGAGCAAGTCTAAAACAACCTAAATACATTGTTTTGATCATGGTTTGCCAACAATACAATTTAGAGTTCTAAATACATAAAAACCTAAGTCTTTAAAACCTAACAAACTTCCCCTTTGGCAATCCGTGACAAAACACAACTTATTAACTCAAAGTTTACAAATAAAAATCCTTTACAAAATAATGCTCACAAAACACAAATTCAATCTTAACTACTATCCATCAGTTGCAAGAGTAAACAACAGCTTAATTGAATCAACCTGTATGTTTCCTGAAACACTTAAACAAAATGCATAACCGCATGTGTGGAAAAAATACAAGCAAATAAAATAAAATCTTGATTTCAAACAATACACAATAAAGACATATATCAATGAAGAACTCATAAACATAAATCAATAAGCAGTTTGAAACAAGAAACATAAAAAATATACTCTCCCTAACATGAATATCCCAACAAGGCTAAAAAAAGTAAAGTACAAAGTGAAGCACCTAGATACAATCTAAACAACTCCACAAGCTCCAACCAACAAAAATAAACTCTCGCCCTGAAAATTAAAACAAGTACAAGTGCAAAACTCATATGTACTCCCCCTTTTTGTGACGGAATGCCAAAGGACAATCAAAATCCATCATCAAAAGGAGGTGGCGATGAAGAACTCCGAAACCGTGCCAAATCTGCTCGCAAACCACGAATCTCATCAAGAACGTTTACCAAAATCTGTCCCTGAGCCGCCTGAATGGTCAAGACATGATCCAACGTATGTCGAATGTCTGAATCATCTGAAGTAGTTGGTGGAGGAACATCAGCAGTAGCAGCAGCACCACCACCTGTAGAAGAGGGAGAAGGGGGAACATCACCAGAAGATACACCTCTAGGACCCAAAGGATCAACTCTCAAGTGAGCAGCCCTCTGTCTAAGAAATGTAGCACCTAAAGGACCGACAACATGAACAGGCTCACCAGCAGGAAAATCAGCTAAACCAAGGAATAACAAAATCCTATGAATGAAAATAGGATGAATAAGTGCATGCCCTATGGCAAAACTCCTATGAACTTCATTCAAAGAACGAATAAACAAATGAGGAAAGCTGATAGACGCACCAGACATGAAAGCGTACAAAAACACACATCGCTCAAGAGGGATGGTGTGGAGATGAGAAATAGGCCACAAAGAATGACATGCAACTCTAAGAAACAAATAAGCAGTCTCAAACAATACAGAAGACGTGATCCAAGGATCAGAATCCCATTAGATAGATGATCCAGTGATGTGTGACATGACAACATCTATAGGAGGAGACTCAGCATAGGGATAGACAGGATCGGTAACGACCGGAACCCCAAGAGCCTCAGCCACTACCCTAAGGGTAATGGTGAACTCAACACCACGTATCCAACTCCTAACAAGGGTGTTGGAATCATAGATGTGACAAGAAAGGTTCGAGAAGAACTCTCTAATTAGGGCGGTTGGGGGTGGATGGTCTATCTCTAGTAAAGACAACCAACCTCTAGACTCTAGATTAGCCCTAATGGCTGGATCAACCTCATCTAAGATCACAGAACGCGCAGCCCAAATTTTACGCTTACTGTTCAGTTTCTCAAAAGCCTCACAACAACGATTGTTCTTAAAAAGCTGAACCCTAGAGGGAGATACAGAAGGAGTAGAGGGAACCCTATTAGCTCTAGTCTTTCTAAGCATGGTGCTAGAATAAGGACCAAAAAGCACACAGCAAAATAGAGAGAAACAAAAGAAACAAAAAATCAAAGGCAGACTACAAATTAACACAAAAAAAATATAGAACAAAAACTATATGATGCATGAACAGATTAAATGATATGATGCATGTGCTAAAGCAGTGAATTAAGTTCAATTTAAGTTCAAATTCACAAAATTGGATTAAGCATAAAGTTTCTAACAAAAAATCCCAAAAAAAATAAAAACCACTTGAATGTTTTTAAAGAAATTGACCAATTGATCATCACACAAGTTAGAAAACAGATTAGAGTGATCAATTACATCAATTCAACAAGCCAATTTCATCAATTTTAACCCAATTGAACAAAATCCCCAAATCGGGTTCAATACAAGCCCTAGAATTTTCAATTTATCACAAAGCCCCAAATTGATCAAATTAACCAACATATATCATGAATATAACTATATAGAAGCAAAACCCAATGATCAATTTTAGAAAAGGAGGATTGATTCAACAAAAATCCCATTAAAAAACATAAGTTTATGCATGAAATCATGAAAATAAAAACAAAATGAGGGGTATAAAGGTCTTACTGGCCTTGGGAGAGAAAGACACTGCAAAGAATTTGGTTGAAAACGACAAAAAATCCTCAGTGGGGCCTTGCCAAGTCGGAGAGAGAGAGGAAAGTTTGAAAAAGTTTTGAAAATGTGTTTTGAATGAGTCAAACACTGTGTTAAAAAAAACTTGATTCACGATATTCGATTGATTGAAAAACAGGTTCGATCAATCGAACTAGGCAGAGACTCATTGAAATTTTTAAACGCAATTTCGATTGATCAAAAAACAGACTCGATCGATCGAAATTGTAAAAAAAATGAATTTTTGAAAATCAACAGAATTTTAAGCAACCTCTCCACAAAGCATTGAAGAATTATAAAAAAATGCATGAGTATGAGATGAAATGATTTTCACAAACCCAAGATTTAAAACCCAATTCTCTCAAAAATTTAGATTTCAAACAATCTCCCTTTTTTTTAAGCAACAAATCAATTTTACATAAAAATCAAAGTATTTTTCAAACTTGGTTGGTCAGACCAAAAACACACACAATTACATGTACAATGTTTAGCAAAGAATAACTTGTGTTGTGTGTGCAACTAGCAAAAACTTGAGATACGTGTGAGGTGATATGTGAATAGCAATCAACCACAAAGTCTACAAAATTCATCACATAGAATTCAAAAGAGACCATCACCTAAAGAGTTACATCATATAACTCCCACATCTTCTAGAACATAAGCTTGCAATCATGTAAGTTTCTTGAAGTTTGCCTCATAATATACACACCAATTTTTAATTATGTGATTTTGGCATTAAGCCTAATAATACACACCAATTTTAAACAATTATCAATTAAACCGAGGCTTCACCTTATGTTCTTTTTGTGCATGTGCTACACTTTCTTAAGCACAAAATCTTATGATATACACTAAGGTGTTCATGATTGGCTAGTGCACAGTGGTGAGATGGTTATTTATGCCTTTCTCAAAAGGATCAAGCCCAACAGTCAAACAATATGTGACTTCAAGATTAAGACAAAGTGATAAACACCATAAACATATTTCCCACATAACATGCACTGCAAAGCTTCAACTAGTCAAGTGCAATAAAAGGCTCATCAACGCTAAACAAAGTACAAGAGACATGTCATGTGAAAATAAATTGACCAACCTTATTTTCAAAAACAAAAAGAATAGTGCAAGAACACAATGTGCTTCCTTTTTCCTTCCTTCCTCCCCCCCCCCCCCCCCTTTTTTTTTGGAATAAAAAAAACTTAGAATGAAATGCATGAATGTAATGCAATGCAACTCCTAGAGACAAAAGAGAAAAACACAAAAACCAAAGAACAAAGAACAATGGTCACAAAGGAAAAGTAATGAAGCACAAGGACCAAGAAAAGCCAAGACAAATCAGGGACACAGAATCACACTAATTACTTGACGAAGAGTCTCAAACTTACTTATATCAAGAGGTTTGGTGAAGATGTCGGCATTTTGACGCTCAATAGGGATATACTCAAGACACACAATCTTTCTTTCAACAAGATCCCTAATGAAATGATACCTAATCTCTATGCGCTTAGTCTTAGAATGTTGAGTAGGGTTCTTAGATATATCAATAGCACTAGAGTTATCACAGTAAACAACCATGGTATCTTGGGATATCCCATAATCAGTTAAAACCTTTTTCATCCAAAGAAGCTATGAGTAACAACTTCCAACAGCAATATATTCTGCCTCTGCAGTAGACAAAGACACAGAATTTTGCTTTTTACTCATCCAAGCAACAAAATTGGCTCCTACATAAAAACACCCACCAGTGGTGCTTTTTCTATCATCAGCATTACCAGCCCAATCAGAATCAGAAAAACCAGCAAGAGACAGATTAGACTCTTTACTATAAAATAATCCATAATCACAAGTTCCACCAACATATTTAACAATTCTTTTAACAGCATTCAAGTGTGAAACTTTAGGATTAGATTGAAATCTAGAACAAACACCAACATTAAAGGCAATATCAGGCCTACTAGCAGTCAAATACAACAAGCATCCAATCATACTTCTATATAAAGTAACATCAACAGACTCTCCTGATGGATCATTTGTTAATTTTGTATTGGCAGCCATTGGTGTTCTGGCATGTGTAGCATTGTCCAATCCAAATCTCTTGACTAGATTCCTTGCATATTTTGCTTGGTTGATGTAGATTCCTGAGTCCGTTTGCTTTACCTGTAATCCCAAAAAATAAGTTAGTTCACCAACCATACTCATTTCGAACATAGCCTTCATTTCATCTGCAAAAGAATGAGCAAGAGAGTCATTAGTAGCACCAAAAACAATATCATCAACATAGATTTGAGCTACAACAAAACTATTCTTATCATTTCTTATGAAGAGAGTAGTATCTACAGATCCCCTTTTGAATCCATGCTCAGTGAGATATGCAGTCAATCTATCATACCAGGCTCGTGGAGCTTGTTTCAAACCATACAGTGCTCTCTTCAATTTATACACATCATCCGGTTTGTGAGGATCAACAAAACCCTTCGATTGTTCCACATATACTTCTTCTTACAACATCCCATTTAAGAAAGCACTTTTGACATCCATTTGGTATAACTTGAAATTTAAATGACTAGCTATAACCAAAAGTATCCTAATGGATTCCAGTCTTGCTACCGATGCAAAAGTCTCATCGAAGTCAACCACTTCCACTTGTGTGTAACCTTGAGCAACAAGTCTAGATTTATTTTTGATAACAGTGCCATGTTCATCAGACTTGTTCTTAAAGATCCACTTAGTTCTAATCACATTTACACCCTTTGGTCTAGAAACTAATTCCCACACATCATTCCGAACAAACTAGTGAAGTTCTTCATGCATGGAGTTTACCCAGTCAGCATCTTGAAGAGCTTTATCTACCTTTTTCGGTTCGAATTGGGACAGATAGCATAAGTGAGTAATTACACTTAAAGCTTTTGACCTTAATCTCATGTTATCATTTAAACTTCCCAATATGTTTGAGAATGGATGGTTAAGCCTTACTCTAGAGGAAAGACCCTTGACTAGAGATTTTGAGGTACCTTTTTGTTCCGATGAAGGACTGAACTCATGTAGTGCTTGTTGAGTCTCATGTACCGGTGTGGATGGTTCCAGACTTGATGGAACAAACACAGCATCATTTAGCACCATCAACTCTTCATCACTGTGCTTTCCAACATAATCAATAGGAAGTGAGTCATCATTCTCCACAGGCTTATCTTGAACAAGAGCAATGTTTTCTAACTATGCTTCAGAACATACTTCATCATTAATCACAACATTTGATGATTCCATCATAGTTTTGGTTCTCAGATTATACACTCTATATGCTCTACTAGTAGAGGAGTACCCTAGAAAATATCCCTTGTTACTCTTTGCATCAAATTTTTCTAGGTTCTCTCTATCACGTAGAATGTAACAATCACTACCAAATATTCTGAAATACTTAACAACAGGCTTCTTTCCTCTCCAGAGTTCATAAGGAGTCTTCTTTGAATCAGGTCTGAAATACACCCGATTAAGTGTATGACAAGCAGTGTTAACTGCTTCTCCCCAGAAGGATTTGATCAACTTTTTATTGTGTAGCATGACACGTGCCATCTCCTAAACAACCCTATTTTTCCATTCCACTATTCCATTCTGTTGAGGAGTCTTAGGTGAGGAGATCTCTTGATGTGTGCCTTAATCATTGCAGAAAGTAGCTAGCTTGGTATTCTCAAATTCTCTTTCATGGTCACTTTTGATTCTGGCTATCACAGTATCTTTCTCAACCTGCAACTTTTTGCACAGATGTATCATCTTCTCAAGAGCCTCAGCTTTGTCTTTCAACAGCACCACCCAAGTATATCTAGTAAAGTCATCCATAACCACCAGAATATATTTCTTTCCACCTAAACTCTAAACTCTAGCAGGACCCATGAGATCAATGTGAAGTAACTCCAAAGGTCTTGAAGTTTGAACACTTGCCACAAACGGATGTTTAGATTTTATTTGTTTACCTATCTGACATGTTCCATATATGCACTTATCTATCTTCTCAAACTTAGGTAAACCAACAACTGCATCACATTTGGAAATTTTTTCTAACTGTTTATGACTTGCATGCCCCAAACGTTGATGCCACAAATCAACTTAATCAATCTTTGTACTAAAACACTTATTGCTTATGCTTGGTGTTAATTCATAACAGTTGTCTGTTGTCCTTACACCAACACACATACAGTCACCTCCACCATCAAGTATCTCACATTCATACTTAATGAAGAGAACATTTAGTCCATTATCACAAATCTGACTGATGCTGAGTAGGTTTACCTTCAGTCCATCAACATATCAAACATCTTCAAAAACCGGCAACCCTGGAATGTCCACAGTTCCAATGCCTTTGATCACAGATTTGCTTCCATCTCCAAAAGTGACTGTCCCAATCTTTCCTTCAAAAAGAGTCTTGAATAATCCTTTGTTTCCTGTCATATGCCTGGAACAACCACTATCCAAATACCAAAGACAAGAATCACGTGTCTTTAAGGCGGTTAAGGCAGTATAACACAAATAATCATTATCACATGAGATAAAACCAAGAAGTCCAAGGAAAGATTTAACATATGCAACAAGAGACAAATACACAAGGTAGGCAAGTTGATGAATAAGCATTAAAATTTTCAATAAATCCATAACAATGGGATCAAGGATCAGCTCAGTGATCAAAAGATCAACAACAAGAGAGCTACCCGCTCTGATACCACTTGTTAGTTTTTAGACCCCTTAAAAACACAATTGGATTAACCTAGAAAATTAGCCAAGTTGTTACTTAGTCAAACTAATTAAATCTAGGTTAACACAATCAAATAATCATATAATGTAAAGCAGCGGAAATATAAAAGACACAAGATATGATCACCTAGGAAACCAAACCGGTAAAAACCTGGGGAGGATTTAACCTAGCTATTCTCAATGTAAACTTGAATCCACTATCTTGAAAGAATCGAAGTGCATACAATAAGACTTACAAGCCCCCACGCTCAACTTCTTATTAATACCCACCAGTAAAACTTACTGACATGACCACATGCAAGCTCCGAATCCAAGGACTTCTTCTTTCTTGAATTCTCCACCAAATACAAGCACACCCGCTTGTGTTTCTTTAAGCTTCAATGGCAGCAAATAGATTGATCATCAAGGTGTAGAAAACTTCTTCTCCTTGAAAACCCTAAGTTTATGTGAAGGAAAGCTCCTCAAAGATCTCGCAAGAGATTCACATAAACCGCAATATAAGCAACACTAAAACGTGGTTAAGGTTTACCTTTTATACCTAGGGCAAATTAGAAATCCAAAACATTTTAAATCACTTAGGGCTAAGTTGGAAATTCTGCAGAAAAAACGTCAAATAAGATATCTGGGGTTTAATCCCCCACGTACGCCAAAAAACTAATTGGAATTTTCATCTGATGATAAAGATCAATTATCAAGAGTAGAATTATAAGGGTGTCAATGTTTGACCCAACTCGTGAACACGACATGGGTTTTCAAGGATTAGGGTTGGGCCTTAGCGGGTTTGGATCATAAATGGATCGACCTGAAAGCGATACAATAAGAAATGTGTCATAAACGGGTCAACCTACATGACCCGCAATAGACTCATTTGACACGCCAATTACCCGAAATGACCCATTTAACATAACCTATTTAACTTGTATAACAAATAAATATTCATTTTATTTTAGATTTCCCAAATATCTTTTATATTCAACCTATATTTTAAACTTAAAAAGAAAATAGAGTAATTACAAAAACTTACAAGTGATATAGTTGTAAATTGAAAGTTTCTCTAGTCATAATTAGTCTACTGTTTATACCAACTCTTTCAATATTGATACTTAACGTTTGACAAGTTTGGTGAATGTTAGATTTTTGTTGAACCATGTTATTTTGAATTTGGTTTGAAGTGCATGCCCTTCTTTTAGAGTGTAAAGAATTTGTTTCTAAATCGATGTTATATTTTTGTTGATTTATGTTATTTTGAATGTGGGTTGAAAACTTGAAGTGTATGGATTACTTTCAAGATGTAAAGAACTTATTTCTGTATAGATGTTATATTTTATATTAAGCGGGTTGAAATGGGTTGTGTCACATTCATGTCAACCCAACCTGGCCTGTTTATTAAACATGTTAGGTGGGTCGGGTTATGTCAACCCACTTCATTAACAGGTCGGGTTATGGTTGAAAAATCATGACACGATTATTAAATGGGTATGGATTGAGGCATTTAATCGAATTCTCCTACCTTGACACGACACAAACCTGATACGCTAACCCGAAATGACACTCCTAAGTGTAGAAGTCAGAAGTTGAAACTATCTCAAAAAAAAAAAAAATCCTTTAATAGCCACCATCCCCATCATATATAGTCTTTGCCATTGTCACCCACTCTAAATATATCTTCCTTGTCATTGTTATTCTCAACCACTCAGTCATGACCACATAAAAGTTAATCGATTCTTATTAAACCTTATCATCTCTTCAAATAAATAAACTATCCATGAGAAGTGAATATCTAAAGTTTGTCAATTTATAATTGATCACTTGATTAGAACTCTAAAAAAAAATTCTGAAAAAATCAAAAGCAAACTAGTCATTTTCCAATGTCGGCCATAGTTCAAACTATTTATTTATGCAAGTTACTTAATCAATTATGCAAGTGTCATTACATTCTACATGCATATTGCGAATTAGAGAACAAATTGAATTAGTCACAGCACACAATTCTCAAGTTGCAACCACAAATTTGGTTACCATCATTCTGCAGTTTGATATTATAATGAGAATGATGCAATACCGTGGTATCATATTATGTCACTAGATTTAGATATGGCCATATGGGCTACTAAGATATTCGAGCTATCAAAGAATAAAACGACACAGGCTGCTATCAACTTTATATTTTAATAGGATACATATCTTTGCCCGAGAGATTAACTTAAAATTCTTAATTTAATTATTTTTTTTCCCCTTTTTTTCCCTCCTAAATTAATGGAACCTGCTCATCGAGTTTGAAGAGAGGTGATAAGCTTGAATCCTCCGACAAGACAAGAATTAATTATTATATTTCTCTTGTTTATCTTCTATTGAGAGTGGGTGTAAGCGGCACAATATATGTAATAAAAGACAATGAGAGTAGGTGTCGAAACGGCACAATGTGCGTAATAAAAGATACCATATATATGACTTTATTACAGTTTTCAAAAATTTTTACTAATGCTCTGTTTGTTTTGATGAAAAATCTTGTGTAAAGATTGTTTTTCATGTTTTTTAGTGTTTAATAGCATCAGAAAAAATTATTCAAAAGAAAACTATTTTTGACCAACATAAAAAGTATGGCTTATTTTTTAAAATTGTTTTCCACTAAATTTTAAAACAAAAAAACAAAAAAAAAAACAAAAACAAAAACAAAAAACAAAAAAACAAAAAACAACAACAACAACAACAATATCTCACAGCAAGCAAAATAAGAGAAGTTAGTAGATTGTTTTTGAACTCATTCAAGATTTCTACCAAATATAGGAAAATGAGATAGTTTTATAGAAAATACTTTTTGAAAAATGATTCATTTTCTAAAAAACATTATTGCCGAAACAAACAAAGCGTAATTAATATCAAAAAATGAAAAGTTTGAAATCTAAAGGGCCAATATAAAAACAGCCTCAAACTTTAAAGGTTAAAAATGTATTTTAATGGCTAAAAGTGTACTTTAATATAAATTTTATTTTTCTAAACGAATTCTAGGTACGTTAATTTTTTTTTAATTTGATTTATTTATTTATTAATACTTATTACTTAAATATATATATAGCATATATAAATATTTTTTGTCAAGATTTCTCGTATATATTTTTTTTCCCCAGTAAGTAAAGAGTAATTTTATTGAAAGAAACTAGTAAAATGAGTAATTCAGAGAATCGGCCCATTAGCATCAACAAGAGTCCAAAGGAGGATAGAGTTAATCAGGCCAAAATGGCCCAATACCACCATTTTTGGAAATTTTTAGCAAGAAAACACTGTTTCGGAAATAAATAGCAAAGTACCACTTTTTCTAGAACTCGAGTTTCAGAAACTCGAATTCCTCATTAGTTTTCCACCGTGGCACTGTTGAGTTGGATTTGTGCGATTAAAAAAATTTTTGTGGTACTCGAGCTTGGTAAACTCGAGTACCATTTACACAGTACTCGAGTCTACTAGGCTCGAGTACCTTTTTTTTTTTTTTTTTTTTTAAAAAAAATTTACACAGTACTTGAGTTTGGTAAACTCGAGTACTGTGTAAATTTTTTTTTTTTTTTTTCTTGTTTGGGGATAATCAAAAAATAAACATAAAGGTAAACTCGAGTACTGTGTAAATTTTTTTTTTTCCTTGTTTGGGGGTAATCAAAAAATAAACATAAAGATAAAAATAAGTAGCTTTTTTATGTTTTTATTTATTTAAATAGAGGCATTGTAAACTATAGAGATTTTAATTTCGAAATATGAATTTAATTTCTACATTAATTAAAACTAGTGTATGACCCGCACAATGTGCGGGTTAATTAGTTTTATTTATTTATTTTGAATTAGGATACTCTTATTTGTTATTTATGGTAAAATAAATATAACTCTCTAATTTATAGGTATGGTATCTTAAAATTTTAAAGAAGCTCTATTAATATGGTATTACAATTTTCACTTATTTTATGAAGCTAACAAAATGAAAATGAAGTGACGATAATTATTTTAGAATACCTATCATCACTCACTTGAAGTGTCAATGCTAGGTTTGTAATGCCCTTGATAATAACAGCCTTCAATCTTCTATATAATCCAATCCTTAATACATATTGGGTTACACCTCACCCACATAAGTAATAACCACTAACCATATACTTAATAACCGCTAACCATATACAAAGTATATGGTAAACTTCATTCTAAAAAAAAAAGAAAGTAAACATAATAAATTTAATATTGTGTTTTATTTTTAGGACCCAATATATAATTATTGTTAATTTTTTAAGTGAAAGAAAAAATAAAAAGAGTGATTAGATTCTTATTAAAAATAAAAGCAAAAAAATTGTCCTAGTGTAAATAAAGATACATATTGGGTATTTTGTGAAGTATGAACCTTCGAAGAATGTTCCTATTCAATTACTTTTATTATTCCCAATCCCATCCATGATTGAGATTTATCTCACCTCTACTATTCCTATAAAGTTACTTTTCTTTTCCTCCATATTCTTCTTCAATTCTTTACTTCTTCCTCGTTAATGAGCCTCTGTGAACTCCCATCACATCTTTTTTTTTTTCCCTTTTCACCATGCTTTTCTGCTAACATTTTTAAGTTTTAGTTTTTTCTTTTTTTAATAATCATTCAGTCTCATGAAAAATAGCACATGAAAATATTCTCACCTTTCAACTAGCTGTAGTAGATCCAACAACTTTCTTGCCATAGTAAATTATTCTTGCAGAGCGAACATTAATTTGAAACTTCTATCACTTTTTGTAGGGAAAAAATGGTTCAAAAGGTAAATATAAATCTGTTTAGAGGTTTTGAATGGAAGATGGCCGTTGTAGTTAATTTCGCAACTACCTAAGATCACGTTGTTTCGGATTTCTATTAATTGGCTGAAAGAGTTATGGGCGATGTTTGTTGATAAAAGTTGGCAGACAATAGTCCGCTTAAGCATTTTTTAAATGTAACGGTTCCTAAAGCATTTTTCTTTCAATGGCGAAGGAGTGCAATGCTTGATTTTTTAAATCCTGAAGACATGAAAGGCACAACGTTTCGCTTTTTATTCCATGCTTTTGACTGGTAGTGTGGCAGATTTTTAAGTGGGATTTTTTCCTACATGTCACAACCTCCTCCTTAATTGCAGGGCAAGGTTTCTGCTATTATATATAGTAGCTAGTCGCTAACCCGGGATTATATAACTCTATCTAGTCGTAGTTGGTTAGGCATTGAGTTCTATGAATTTTACCATTTGAATAGAGCTAACCAGACCCTGGAGGTAAAATTTGAGTTAGTATATGGCAAGATAATTCTTTGCCAAAAGCACATAGTTAGAGAAATACCATACCATATCATAAGCTTTTTAGAATCCAGCAGACAAATCCATCATTGTTCGCTCTCTTTTTTGCATAAATTATTTTCTGTTCACTATTTAAAAAATTATTCACTGTTTTCTCATAAAACACCTAGTGAAATCGTGTTTTCTAAATTTAAACGCCAAATCTGAATGTTTTTTCATGTTTAAATTTCACAATAATCGAATTTGTTTTTCTGCATTGATAAAATCGGTTTCTACGTTAATAAAATTTGCTCTCTACACATCATGTTTACTGTATATTCGAATTTGCTTACTGCATTCATAAATTCTGTTTTTTGTATTAAGTAAAACTGTTCACTGTTTTCTCATAAAAATTGTTCACTGTTTTCTGCATAAACGGGTTTTAGCATTGGCGCAATTATTGCACTTAAATGGTTTTCGTGTTTTTTTTAAATATGTAACCATATGAATAATGGACAAACTCCATGAAAGAAAAATGAATGATTTGTATAAATCACCTAATGGTAAATGCCTCGAAAAATTCGAATTTGTAAAAAAGTTCGAATTAGTTGAATGTTGAAATTCTAGAAAAATCGATGGAAAATCAATGAACGTACCAAATCGTGAAGGTGTACATAAGATGTACAGATAGTCTAGACTTGTTGAGAAATTTGATTTTGTTGAAAGTACAAAATAATGAAAATTCAATGGAAAAGTATGTACGTCAGATGTACATACTGTGAAAACTCAAGGGAAAATTGTGTATATTAGATGTATAGATAGTACGAATTTGTTGAAAAATTTGAATTTGTTGATTGTGTAAAATCATGAAAATTCAAATGAAAATTGAAGAACATAACAAATTGAGTAAACTTAATGGAAAATTAATTACATTAGATGTACAAATCATCCAAATTTGTTTACAAATTTAAAGTCGTCAAATGTACAAAATCATGAAAATTCAATTTAAAACTATGTACTAATGTACTAATCATCCTGATTTGATGAAAATTTCAAAATTGTTGAACATACAAAATCGTGAAATCTTAATGGAAAATCAAAATTGTTGAACGTACCAAATTGTGAAAATTCAATGGAAAGTTGTGTACATTAGATGTACAAATATTCTGGACTTGTTGAGAAATTTGATTTCGTTGAAAGTACAAAATCGTGAAAATTCAAGAGAAAATTGTGTACATTAGATGTACAGATCATTCAAATTTGAAAAAACCAAATTTAGATGTATAGATCGTTCGAATTTGTTGATTGTATAAAATCTTGAAAGTACAAAACGTGTAGACATTAACAACAACGTCTAATGTTCGAAAGGTAGAAATTTTTGGAAATCATCATTACTTGAATCTGAGAAGTCTGAAATATCTCTTTCATCATCTAATGCAGAAACTTCATTAATAGACTTGAATATACAGTAAATATGATGTGCAGAGAGAAAAATTTATTAATGTAGAAATAGATTTTATCAATGCAGAAAAATATATTCGATTATTATGAAATTTAAACATGAAAAAGCATTCAGATTTGGCGTTTAAATTTAGAAAACACGATTTCACTAGGTGTTTTATGAGAAAACAGTGAACAGAAAATAATTTATGCAAAAAAGATAGCGAACAATTTCTAAAATAATGCTGAACAGAAAATAATTTTATGCAAAATCGTAGAAATTGTTTATACAGAAAACAATGAACAATTTTTATGAGAAAACAATGAACAATTTTAATTAATGTAGAAATTAAATTCATAATTCAAAATTAAAATCTCTATATTTTACAATGCTTCTATTTAAATAAATAAAAACATAAAAAAAAAAAAAAAAGGAAACATATTTTTCATCAAATCAAGATTGTAAGGACCAGAACTGACTTGAATCCAGAGCGGGAATGGATTCAGGCCCACGTAGCCCAAACAATGAATTTATAGAGTGCAGGAAAGAAAGCTAGTCTGATCTTGGGCCGAAATATTGGGTTTTAGTGTAAAAGAGATCAAATATACGAGCGTGATATGCAGCAATAAATTTCCTTCGGACGTGTCCTAAAGATCTGATTTTTCTCTTTCTGTTTTTCTCTCCACCTATTTTCCATCCTTTTTCCTTCTGTCTTTCCTCGCCTTATATATCATAGCTTTTCTGCCTTTTTTCCTCACCTTCTCTTGAATCTTCCATACTTAGCTGGAAAGCTGCTCCTTCACTGTTCAGGTATCACCTCCACATTAATGCGGCCAGAAGGTTAGCTGGGAGACATTTAATGCGGAGGTGACAGCACCACTAGATATTTGCCATTTTCTACCATTACTTTTTGTTGGATATTTTCCCCTTTGTGCCGTTATAAGATTGTCCTGGGCACTGTTCTGAGTGATCAACAAGTTAATCAGGCACCTCGGACAAAAGTGCCGAGGTGACCATCATCCTCGGACACAGTCCCCATTTTTGCTAACATGCTGCATCTCTCCTCGGATGGTAATTTTATCCGCTCCTCGGCTGGTCGTCCTCGGATGTTCGTATCTCTCCATACAAGATATTGGGCCGGGCCTTTCCCTTTACACTGTTGGAACCCAGGGCAAAATTGGCCCACACAATAGCCCCTCAAAATCTTGCTTTTCGGCTTCTCGGGAGAAAAGAAGGATTTTGACTCTCTCTTCGGATCTCCCTTATGATCTGATTCTATTGAGTCAAATCATAGCTGCGTGCGTTTTTCTTTTCGCGACCCGTTCCTGACTCTTCAGTATCCAGGGAGCGCCTTCATTTAATTTTGGCAACCCCCCTGTCCCCCACGTTCAACGGTGAGATGCCAATCCGACGGTGGTTGGACCTTTTGGGAATTTGGGCGGGCGAACTCCCGCTTTTAATTTTTGCGTAACTATAAATAACCTTTCAAATCGCTTTCTTGTCACTTTTGAACGATTGCGTTATTCTAGAACCTGAGACTTTATTTCTTTCTCTTGTTCCTTCGTGCGTATACAAACACATAAATCCTGTCCGAGGACCATTTCTCAAACCTGTAAGTCCTCCTAAACTCTCTTTAACTTTTATTCCTTTTTATTGTAGAATCCCTTCTCTAGGGCCTCCTAAAAAAAAAAATGGGTAGATTTAAGGAGTTAGTAGATACTGAGGAGGGAATGAGAAACTTTAGGATTAAGTACAACATTCCCCCCCATGTGGGCGTTAGATACGCGGCCCAGGGCGAATGGTACGACGAAAGAAAGACGAACGAAGTTGTCATTCCTATGATCGCTTTCATAGAAGGAGGGATGACCATTCCCATGGGCACCCTCACTAGGAACTATCTTAGGTATTTTAGGCTATCTCCCACCCAATGTGCACCGAATATGTTCAGGGTACTAGGGAGCATAGAGGCCTTGAACGAAAGAATGAATCTAAATCTGACCCATCATGACATAAACTGGGTTTACAACCTTCAGCACTTAAAAAATCAGGGGTATTACCTGAAATCCAGGCAGGCCGAGGTTAGGCTGATTCAGTGTCTTCCTCAATCCAATAAAGGATTAAAAGAAGATTTCTTAATCTTCTCTGGGCAGTGGCATGACGGCTTACCATGCCCAGTTAAAGAGGGTGAGCCAGGTGGGGGTCCGAATTATTTAATCTATATGCTTAACTGTTTGGATTCTAGTTTTTCCATTATCGTCGGCTTATATTAAAGTGACTCTTATCGCTTTCACTAAAAACGCAGATCCACGTGCGACTTCGCCATCGTTGCGCTTAGTCAACAAGGCTAGCTTGGACAAAGTTCTCCGAGCAGAAATCTACGTCAATCCTTCAGACGGTCAACTGAGGGCGGCCCATCTCATCCTCGGCTACACTCCTATTTCTCGGGCGTTCCAAGCTCCTTCGTGCGTGATAAAGGCAAAGGACCCTCGGCTTCGCCGGATCAGCGTCGCCTACGAAGGGTTTCTAGTCCCACAAGGCGTTCCTCTTCCAGCAGATACCAAGCATACTGAGGTACTGCCTGTCGCCAGCCTCGCCGGAGTCAGTTCGCCTTTGCCCCACGTTCCTCAAATAAAAGAGGAGGAAGAGGTCGAAAGAGACGAGGAGGGCTTTGTAGACGTATCCTCGGTCGCCGACGACTACGAGGTTTTTAATTTGCTCACCCCCTCACCTACCGCCTCGGAAGATATGGGCATCCAGAGGAAACCCCAACGGAGTCTCCAGGAGTTGTTGGAGGGCCAACCTGGGAGGGAGGAGGTTGGAAGGTCAGCCCAACAGAAACTTCCTCCCCCTCCCCCTAAATCTCCCTTACCTGCCCCTCAGCCAGCTCCTCCTTCCAGGGCCGAGCAGCCTGAACCTAAGAGGAGGAGGGAGCCCAAAGGCAAGGAGGTTGTGGAGACCGGGAGGGCTCCACCCTCTCATGATGAGGACGCCCACAGGCCGACGAAGCAACTGAAGCTTGGCCCTGCCCCCAGCCGAGGACCTGAACTGGGGGAGATTCAACGAAACGAGCCCCGGGCATGGCTTCCAGCCCCCATGCTTGGGGGCGAGCCCCTGACCGAAGACGCGTCGATCAGGGATTACAACGGGGGCATTGGCTGCCATGTAGCCTCGGCCTTGGAAGAGACCCTCTTGCTTCCCAAGGACATGGTGGAGCTACGAGGGTTGAGGAGGAACGAGGTCTTCCTTCAAGCCAAAAGGTGCTTAGGGATGGTATGTACCACTACTTCGTCACCAATAGTGTTATTACTATATTTATTTTTTTTTTTTTTTTTTTTTTACTAGTGCTATCTATTATTTATTTTATTTGTATTTTAAATTTTCCTTTCTTTTTGGCAAACAGGCTGTCCAGAGCACCTTCAGGATGGAAGAAATTTACCACTCCGTTGCTCAGCAGCTGGAGGAGGAAAGAAGGAGAAGGATAGCTGCGGTGCAGACAATGGCCGTTGCCGAGAAGAGCAACACTGATCTCAAGGAGAGGATAAAGACTGAGGAGCAGTCAAGAAAAAGTGCTGAGGCCGCCTTGAAGGGGGCTGAGACTCAGGCTGAAAGCCAGAGGCAGCTGGTGGTGGAAGTCAAAGGACAGTTGGTCACTGCCAAAGAGCAAATTGCAACTCTAAGGCAACAACTGGACGAGGCTAACCAGCTTAAAGCCTTGGCCGAAAAAGCGAGGGCACAAGCGGAGGAGGATAAGCTGAAGGCCGAAAAGGAAAGGGACGAGGCTGAGCAGCACGGGTATGATGTCGGCGTGGCAGAGACTGAAGACACTCTTCGTGCCGAAGTCCCTGCGGTCTGCCGCGCCTACTGCGCTCAAACGTGGGAAGAGGCTCTCAACCAGGCTGGGGTTGAGGCCTCATCAGGGTTGAGGAAGCCTGAAAGCATCATCTTCCCCTCAGCCCTGCGAATTCCCAAGATGGCTGAGACAGCCCCCTCCGTGCCTCAGCCTACCTCCGAGGTCCCCCCTCAGCCCCTCCCTCCTGCTGTCCAGCTTGGTGAGGAGAAGGAGTCAGAAATCCAAAAGGGACCCCCTCCAGGCGAAGTGACTGAAGCTCCTCAGCCAGAGGCAGCTTCTCAAGATTTTGAGAAGCAGTTGGCCTTAGTCACCTTACCTGCTCAGGAGTCTCTTAAGGACAAAGAGAAAGAGACCAACTCCGAGGCAGCTGACCAGACATCCAAGCCAAAACTCCAGATCAAATTAAAGCCTTAGTTTCGTTTTCCTTTTTCTTTTTATCAATGTAATCATTTCAATTTCATTTTCTTCTTCTTTTTTTTTTTTTTTTTTTTTTTTTTTTTATTTCGGTAGTGATTGTAATTCCTTCTGCTATGCTAAAAGGCCAATTTTGATGATATATGGAATTCTTTTCTTTACTTCAAGTAATGTCAGTCAGCCTCATTGCTTTAATTAACTGTATTATACTTATTTTGCTCAGTTCTTTGCTTTCTTTCATAACGTAATCCATTACTGAGGAACCAACATACCTTAATGAGGAATAAAAAATGAATTAATAAATTATGACGTTGATCTTTCAAGAAAATGTATCACCCTTGTATTTAGTTCTATAATTAGTCTGAAGATTTTCAAGCAATATTACTTCACTTAGGCCACAAGTAGATTGTGGGCATATTAAGCTATACTTATACTTATTTGATAACCACAAAGTCAATCATGGCCCATAAGGTAGGTTAATACCTAACTCAGGAGACAATAATTTACACTCAAGATTATATTTTAAAGAATTTACCATGGCATACAATTTGTGGAATATATTCCTTAACACTGCACGGGCAATTATGGTCTCCAGGTTTATGGTATACGGATCTAAAGAAGATGACTTGTTGTTTTTTTTAGGGGATGCTCTGTAACATCTGTTTCTACCAAGTCTTTAACAGATGTCATAATACGTTAATATGTACTAAGTCTGCAGTCCGAGGACCTGACATGACTTAGTTTCTGTTTAATATCTCAAAAGATGTCATAGTATATTAATTTTCACTAAGTATGTGGTCCGAGGACCTGACATGACTTAGTTTCTGTTTAATATCTCAAAAGATGTCATAGTATATTAATTTTCACTAAGTATGTGGTCCGAGGACCTGACATGACTTAGTTTCTGTTTAATATCTCAAAAGATGTCATAGTATATTAATTTTCACTAAGTATGTGGTCCGAGGACCTGACATGACTTAGTTTCTGTTTAATATCTCAAAAGATGTCATAGTATATTAATTTTCACTAAGTATGTGGTCCGAGGACCTGACATGACTTAGTTTCTGTTTAATATCTCAAAAGATGTCATAGTATATTAATTTTCACTAAGTATGTGGTCCGAGGACCTGACATGACTTAGTTTCTGTTTAATATCTCAAAAGATGTCATAGTATATTAATTTTCACTAAGTATGTGGTCCGAGGACCTGACATGACTTAGTTTCTGTTTAATATCTCAAAAGATGTCATAGTATATTAATAAGTGAGAAAGATAACTTTTATTATTAGTAATAATACCTTTTCAGATTATTTACATTCCAAGGATGAAGTACAGCTCTTTCGTCTAAATCTTCTAAGTAATAAGCTCCTATTCCTGCCACCGCCTTGATGCGATACGGCCCCTCCCAATTAGGACCCAATTTCCCCCACGAGGGGTTTTTAGCGTTCCCTACAACTTTCCTCAAAACTAAGTCCCCTGGGGCCAATGGTCTCAGCTTTACGCTAAGATCGTAACCTTGCTTTAGCTTATGGTGATAGTAGGCCAGCTGTACCCTAGCGTTTTCTCGCCGTTCTTCAATTAGGTCCAAGTTCCTTTTTAACAGTTCTTCGTTTCCCTCCGGAGTAAACCCTCTGGATTTCATTGTAGGAAAACCACTCTCCAGTGGTATTACGGCTTCAGCCCCATATGTTATCGAGAAGGGTGTTTCACCAGTGGACTTCCGAGGTGTTGTCCTGTAGGTCCATAGTACATGAGGTAACTCCTCGACCCACCTTCCCTTGGCGTCGTCCAACCTCTTCTTTAATCCGTTCACGATGACTTTATTGACGGCCTCAGCTTGCCCATTTCCCTGCGGGTAGGCGGGGGTGGAATATCTATTTTTTATTCCCAAGTCAGAGCAGTATTTCCTAAAGGCTTTACTGTCAAATTGGAGGCCGTTATCCGAGATGAGGGCATTAGGAACACCGAACCGCGTAACTATATTCTTCCAGATGAATTTTTTGACATCCACATCCCTGATGTTAGCCAAAGGTTCAGCTTCAACCCACTTGGTAAAATAGTCTGTGCCGACCAGGAGGTATCTTCTGTTCCCTGCAGCTTTGGGAAACGGACCCACAATGTCCAAGCCCCACTGAGCAAAAGGCCATGGGCTAGAAAGCGGATTGAGCGTTCCTCCAGGCTGGTGGATGTTTGGTGCAAATCTTTGGCACTGATCACACTTCTTGACATATTCCTGCGCCTCCTTCTGCATGTTCGGCCACCAATATCCTTGGGTAAGAGCCCTGTGAGACAGTGATCTTCCCCCAGTGTGACTTCCACAAATTCCCTCATGCAATTCCTCCAGAAGTATTTCTGATGCCTTTGGGTGCACACATAATAAGTAGGGCCCAGAGAACGAGCGCTTATACAATTTTCTATCCTCGGACAACCAGAACCGAGGAGCTTTCCTCCGTATTTTGTCGGCCTCAGATTTTTCCACAGGTAGTACATCTTTTTCCAGGAACAGTGATATGGCATCCATCCAGCTGGGACCCAGCGCAACCTGGTGTATCCGTGGTGCAACTTGATGTGCCCCAGCCCGCACACACAGGTCTTCCACCAGGATTACCCGAGGTAGATCCTGAGTCGAGGACGTGGCAAGAGTGGCCAGCGAGTCTGCATGGGTGTTCCCACTTCTGGAGACGTGAGACAAGTCAAAAGCTTCGAACCTTTCCTGCACATCCCTGACCAGATGTAAATATTCCAGCATTCTTGAATCTCGCGCCTCCAGATCACCCCCTACTTGTCCGACCACCAATCTTGAGTCTGAGAAGGCCCTTACTGCCTTTCCCCCCAGTTTTTGCACCATTTGCATCCCCTGCAGTAAAGCTTCATACTCGGCCTCGTTATTCGTAGCGGAGAAATTCAATCTGAAGGATTTTTCTATGGTAATTTTTTCAGGGGACACCAGTACTAGCCCCACTCCTGATCCCCGCTGATTGGCTGCTCCATCAACGTACAATTCCCAATACCGTAGGCCTTGAATAGAGGCGACGCCTACCACTCTTTCATCCACTAGCTCGTCTTTCCTTTCCACCTCTTCCGGAGATTCGGCAAACTCGGCCACCAAATCGGCTAGCACCTGTCCCTTGATTGAGGTACGGGGCATGTATTTTATATCAAAAGCCCCTAGAATCGTACCCCATTTGGCTATCCTTCCTGTATAATCGGCGCTCCTTAGTATTGACTTAAGGGGGAGCTGAGTCAGAACGACCACAGTATGTGCCTGGAAATAATGGGGGAGTTTCCTCGTAGCATGCACCACAGCCAGTATCGCTTTTTCCAGTGGTAGATAACGCACCTCGGCTTCATTAAGCGACTTACTTACATAATAGACTGGTCGTTGGACGCCGCCATCCACCCGTATGAGCACAAGGCTTATGGCGTGTGAAGCGACAGCAAGGTAAGAGAAAAGGACCTCGTCCACCACTGGGCTGGACATTATAGGCGGATGGGATAGGTAATGCTTAAGCTCTTGGAAGGCTCTAGCACACTCCTCGGACCATTGAAATTCTTTCCATTTGTGTAACAAAAGAAAGAAAGGTCTGCACCTTTCTGCTGATCTGGATATGAACCGATTTAAGGCTGCCATCATCCCTGTAAGCTTCTGGACCTCTTTCGGATTCCGAGGTGGTTGCAAGCTGTTGATTGCTTTAATCTGTTCTGGGTTTACCTCAATCCCCCTATGAGTCACCATGTATCCTAGGAACTTCCCTGACCCCACTCCAAAGGAGCACTTAGATGCATTCAGACGCAAACCATGCCGCCTCAGGATTTCAAAAACATTGGTAAGATCTGTTAGGTGTTCATATGCTAACCTGCTCTTCACCACCATATCATCAATGTAGACCTCGATGGTTTTTCCCAACTGTAATTCAAACATCTTTGTCATCATCCGTTGGTAAGTCGATCCTGCATTTTTCAGGCCAAAAGGCATTACTTTGTAGTGATAGTTCCCCACAGGAGTAACAAAAGCCGTTTTTTCCTGGTCCTCAACGGCCAATGGTATTTGATGATAACCTTGGAAGGCGTCCAGGAAACTCATCCGAGGGTGACCTACTGTCGCATCTACCAACTGATCTATCCTCGGCATAGGGAAAGGATCCTTGGGGCAAGCCTTGTTAAGGTCTGTGAAGTCTACGCAGACGCGCCATTTCCCTGTCTTCTTCCTCACCACTACTGTATTAGCCAACCACTGGGGGTAGAAAATCTCCTTAATAGCCCCTGCCTGTTTGAGTTTAACCACCTCAGACTTAATTGCCTCCACGTGTTCACTCGAGGGTCGCCGAGGAGGCTGCTTTTTTGGAGTCACTGAAGGATCTACATTTAATCGATGACAGATGAATTCCGGATTCAGACCAGGGGCTTCGTAGGCGTCCCATGCAAAAACGTCCACGTTCCCCCTTAACAACTCGACCAACTCTTCCCTCTCCTGTGGGGGCAATCGAGCCCCTACCTGGAAGAATCTTTCACGGTCATCCCCTATAATCACCTTCTCCAGGCCCTCACAACTCATCTCGTCATCTGGCCCTCCACGAAGCGACGACGAGGCCCCCGACTGCTATAAGACATTCTCTTTACTGGCTGAGGTGCCAACCTCTGGTTTGTGCTGAATTGCTGCAATTAGGCACTGCCGAGCCATAGACTGGCTTCCCAATATCTCCATCACTTGACCGTTAGAGGGATACTTCACTTTCTGATGAAGGGTGGAGGATACGGCGCCCAAAGAGTGCAACCACGGCCTACCCATAATGGCCGTGTACGGAGAGAAGGCATCTACCACGATGAAATCTACCTCAACCACATCCCATCCAGCTTGTACAGGCAGTCTGATCTGGCCCCTAGGGACCACCATCTTACCCTCAAAACTCACCAAAGGCGAGCTGTAGGCAGACAAATCCTCGGGCCTTAAACCCAGACCCTTAAAGAGGTCGGGATACATAATCTCTGCTGCACTTCCCTGGTCAACCATGACTCTCTTCACATCGTATCCGCCAATTCTAAGGGTTACCACCAGAGCATCGTCGTGTGGTTGTATGGTTCCTTGTTTGTCCGCTTCTGAAAAACTTAGGACTAGAGGAACGTTCGTCTTAGCCCTCTTTGGCATTAAATTAGACTCACCGTCGGTGTAATGTGATACTGACATTATTCTAGTTGGGCAGGATCCAGTCCTCCCTGGAGCGGCGAATATAACATTGATGGTCCCGAGAGGAGGCTTGGATGCAGGGCCTCCCTGAAACGCAGTACCTGTCTGGCCTCCTCGGCCACTTGAATGATGCAATAGATGCTTCAACCTGCCTTCTCGGACCAGTTGCTCCAAATGATCCCATAAGTTCCGACAATCCTCAGTAGCATGACCGTGATCTTGATGATATTGGCAATACAGGTTTTGGTTGCGATTGCTTGGATCTCCTGCCATTTTATTCGGCCACTTAAAAAAGGGTTCATTCTTTACTTTTTCCAAAACTTTCTGCACTGGCTCTCGAAACACCACATTGACGGCCTGAGCATTGGCAGATGCAGATTGTCCTAAAAAGTCCCTCCGAGGACGATTATTCTGTACCCGATCCGACCTGGAATCCCTCCTATCCTGAGGAATCACCTTCCCCTTTCCCTTACCTTGCAGTTGATCTTCCTCAATTCTTCTATACTTGTCAATCCTATCCATCAGCAGACGTACACTGGTGACAGGTTTGCCTGTGAGTGACTTTCTCAGATCATGCTCCGCCGGCAATCCTGCCTTAAATGTACTAATGGCCACATCATCATAGTCCCCATCTATCTCATTAAACATCTCCCAATATCTGTCCGAGTAAGCTTTCAAAGACTCTCCCTCACGCATGGACATTGATAGCAAAGATCCTAGCGGCAAAGGTACCCTACTGCAGGTGATGAAGCGCGCTCCAAAGGACTGGGTAAGCCTTTTGAAAGAATCAATAGAGTTTGCCTTAAGGCCATTAAACCATCTCATTGCCATCGGACCCAAGCTGGACGGAAAGATCTTACACATTAGAGCCTCATCCTTCGAGTGGACGGCCATTTTTTGATTAAAATGGCTTACATGCTCCACAGGATCCGTTCGGCCATTATAAAGAGAGAAGGTTGGTTGGTTAAATCGCCGAGGAAGGCTGGCGCCCTCAATCCGTCGTGTGAAGGGCGACTTGGCCACTTGACTCAAAGCCTCATTCATAGCTTTGTTCCCTAGACCTTTCTGCAAAGTACTTCTACCTTTCCGTCTATAATCATTATAGTCCTCATCACCGGAGAAGGTTTCACTGGGTGGAGTTTTAGATCTTTGCCTATATGTGTCATCCTCTGTATCCTCAGATGAAGACTCCGGCTCAAATGGTGCACGTCTTCGCCGCGCTCGATGTAACTTCTTCTTCAATTCATCTATCTCGTGTTGCATGTCCCTCTCATTCTCTGCATGGGACACGCGACTTTTCCCGCGCGATTGACTTCTATTAGTGTGCATGGTCTGCCCACTTTGCTCATGAGCCCCTCTCTGGTGAGGGTGGGCCCCCGAGTAGTTATGCTGCGACCCTCCTGATGCCGCCTGGTGCGGATTATCCTCACCCTGATGTGGCCCTACCGCTGGTTGATGCGAACCTGATTCTTCCATTTTACGCACTAAACCCAAATCTCTTTCTGATCAGATCAAGCAGTTTCCCACAGACGGCGCCAATTGTAAGGACCAGAACTGACTTGAATCCAGAGCGGGAATGGATTCAGGCCCACGTAGCCCAAACAATGAATTTATAGAGTGCAGGAAAGAAAGCTAGTCTGATCTTGGGCCGAAATATTGGGTTTTAGTGTAAAAGAGATCAAATATACGAGCGTGATATGCAGCAATAAATTTCCTTCGGACGTGTCCTAAAGATCTGATTTTTCTCTTTCTGTTTTTCTCTCCACCTATTTTCCATCCTTTTTCCTTCTGTCTTTCCTCGCCTTATATATCATAGCTTTTCTGCCTTTTTTCCTCACCTTCTCTTGAATCTTCCATACTTAGCTGGAAAGCTGCTCCTTCACTGTTCAGGTATCACCTCCACATTAATGCGGCCAGAAGGTTAGCTGGGAGACATTTAATGCGGAGGTGACAGCACCACTAGATATTTGCCATTTTCTACCATTACTTTTTGTTGGATATTTTCCCCTTTGTGCCGTTATAAGATTGTCCTGGGCACTGTTCTGAGTGATCAACAAGTTAATCAGGCACCTCGGACAAAAGTGCCGAGGTGACCATCATCCTCGGACACAGTCCCCATTTTTGCTAACATGCTGCATCTCTCCTCGGATGGTAATTTTATCCGCTCCTCGGCTGGTCGTCCTCGGATGTTCGTATCTCTCCATACAAGATATTGGGCCGGGCCTTTCCCTTTACACTGTTGGAACCCAGGGCAAAATTGGCCCACACAAAGATGATTAGTACATTAGTACATAGTTTTAAATTGAATTTTCACAATTTTGTACATTTGATGACTTCAAATTTGGAAACAAATTTGGATGATCTGTACATCTAATGTAATTAATTTTCCATTAAGTTTACTCAATTTGTTATGTTCTTTAATTTTCATTTGAATTTTCATGATTTTACACAATCAACGAATTCAAATTTTTCAACAAATTCGTACTATCTGTACATCTAATATACACAATTTTTCCTTGAGTTTTCACAGTTTTGTACATTCAACGAATTCAAATTTCTAAACAAATTCATACGATTTATACATTTAACGTACATACTTTTCCATTGAATTTTCATTATTTTGTACTTTCAATAAAATCAAATTTCTCAACAAGTCTAGACTATCTGTACATCTTATGTACACCTTCAAGATTTGGTACGTTCATTGATTTTCCATCGATTTTTCTAGAATTTCTACATTCAACTATTTCGAACTTTTTTACAAATTCGAATTTTTCGAGGCATTTACCATTAGGTGATTTATAAAAATCATTCATTTTTCTTTTATGGAGTTTGTCCATTATTCATATGGTTATATATTTAAAAAAACACAAAAACCATTTAAGTGCAATAATTGCGCCAATGCTAAAAACCGTTTATGCAGAAAACAGTGAACAATTTTTGTGAGAAAACAGTGAACAGTTTTACTTAATACAAAAAACAAATTTTATGAATGCAATAAGCAAATTCGAATATATAGTAAACATGATGTGTAGAGTGCAAATTTTATTAACGTAGAAACCGATTTTATCAATGCAGAAAAACAAATTCGATTATTGTGAAATTTAAACATGAAAAAACATTCAGATTTGGCGTTTAAATTTAGAAAACACGATTTCACTAGGTGTTTTATGAGAAAACAGTGAACAATTTTTTAAATAGTGAACAGAAAATAATTTATGCAAAAAAGAGAGCGAACAATGATGGATTTGCCTGCTGGATTCTAAAAAGCTTATGATATGGTATGGTATTTCTCTAACTATGTGCTTTTGGCAAAGAATTATCTTGCCATATACCAACTCAAATTTTACCTCCAGGGTCTGGTTAGCTTTATTCAAATGGTAAAATTCATAGAACTCAATGCCTAACCAACTACGACTAGATAGAGTTATATAGTCCTGGGTTAGCGACTAGCTACTATATATAATAGCAGAAACCTTGCCCTACAATTAAGGAGGAGGTTGTGACATGTAGGAAAAAATCCCACTTAAAAATCTGCCACACTACCAGTCAAAAGCATGGAATAAAAAGCGAAACGTTGTGCCTTTCATGTCTTCAGGATTTAAAAAATCAAGCATTGCACTCCTTCGCCATTGAAAGAAAAATGCTTTAGGAACCATTACATTTAAAAAATGCTTAAGCGGACTATTGTCTGCCAACTTTTATCAACAAACACCGCCCATAACTCTTTCAGCCAATTAATAGAAATCCAAAACAACGTGATCTTAGGTAGTTGCGAAATTAACTACAACGGCCATCTTCCATTCAAAACCTCTAAACAGATTTATATTTACCTTTTGAACCATTTTTTCCCTACAAAAAGTGATAGAAGTTTCGAATTAATGTTCGCTCTGCAAGAATAATTTACTATGGCAAGAAAGTTGTTGCATTTACTACAGCTAGTTGAAAGGTGAGAATATTTTCATGTGCTATTTTTCATGAGACTGAATGATTATTAAAAAAAGAAAAAACTAAAACTTAAAAATGTTAGCAGAAAAGCATGGTGAAAAGGGAAAAGAAAAAAAAAAAGATGTGATGGGAGTTCACAGAGGCTCACTAACGAGGAAGAAGTAAAGAATTGAAGAAGAATATGGAGGAAAAGAAAAGTAACTTTATAGGAATAGTAAAGGTGAGATAAATCTCAATCATGGATGGGATTGGGAATAGTAAAAGTAATTGAATACGAACATTCTTCGAATGTTCATACTTCACAAAATACCCAATATGTATCTTTATTTACACTATGACAATTTTTTTGCTTTTATTTTTAATAAGAATCTAATCACTCTTTTTATTTTTTCTTTCACTTAAAAAATTAACAATCATTATATATTGGGTCCTAAAAATAAAACACAATATTAAATTTATTAAGTTTACTTTCTTTTTTTTTAGAATGAAGTTTACCATATACTTTGTATATGGTTAGCGGTTATTAAGTATATGGTTAGTGGTTATTACTTATGTGGGTGAGGTGTAACCCAATATGTATTAAGGATTGGATCATATAGAAGATTGAAGGCTGTTATTATCAAGGGCATTACAAACCTAGAATTGACACTTCAAGTGAGTGATGATAGGTATTCTAAAATAATTATCGTCACTTCATTTTCATTTTGTTAGCTTCATAAAATAAGTGAAAATTGTAATACCATATTAATAGAGCTTCTTTAAAATGTTAAGATACCATACCTATAAATTAGAGAGTTTTATTTATTTTACCATAAATAATAAATAAGAGTATCCTAATTCAAAATAAATAAATAAAACTAATTAACCCACACATTGTGCGGATCATACACTAGTTTTAATTAATGTAGAAATTAAATTCATATTTCGAAATTAAAATCTCTATATTTTACAATGCCTCTATTTAAATAAATAAAAACATAAAAAAGCTACTTATTTTTATCTTTATGTTTATTTTTTGATTATCCCTAAACAAGAAAAAAAAAATTACACAGTACTCGAGTTTACCTTTATGTTTATTTTTTTATTATCCCCAAACAAGAAAAAAGAAAAAAAAAAAATTTACACAGTACTCGAGTTTACCAAACTCGAGTACTGTGTAAACTTTTTTTTTTTTTTTTTAAGAAAAGGTACTCGAGCCTGGTAGACTCGAGTACTGTGTAAATGGTACTCGAGTTTACCAAGCTCGAGTACCACAAAAAAAATTTTAATCGCACAAATCCAACTCAGCAGTGCCACGGTGGAAAACTAATGAGGAATTCAAGTTTCTGAAACTCGACTTCTAGAAAAAGTGGTACTTTGCTATTTATTTCCGAAACAGTGTTTTCTTGCTAAAAATTTCCAAAAATGGTGGTATTGGACCATTTTGGCCGAGAGATATGTCTAAACTCAGGACAACCCTGAAAACCTTTTGGATCCATAGGATCATCATTAAAGACATTGTCTGTAGTCCAAACTATTTTGCCTTGGATGAATTACCCAATTAGATATTGGGCTTGTGTTTTTTTCTTTTTCATTTTTCTGTCTTCTTTTGGGTCATAAGATTAAAGTTAGTCAACGAGTGGATCGGCCATGTGCTATGGTTATGTAACTATGGGCCCTAAGATTTGAAAGCCTGCTTTTCCTTGGGCTAGAAGTTCTTCTGGAAAGTTTGTACTTTTTCCCTTCAAAAAGAAAGTTTTTTGCATTCAAGGCTGGGCCAGATCAAGTTCCTTAGGAATCACAAGCATGATTAGGAGATAAAAGACTAATGATAATACACACACACTTGTAAGTATTAACAAAAAAACAAATTAAATGTCTCTTTAATCGTAAAGTTTTGAAAACAAAGTTGCTTGCTTTTTGTTGACAAAGCATAACATCTTGTTTGTGGTTGTGGTTTGTGTATTCATAGGTTAAAAAAAACGACTTGGAGGTTGGAATCAAACTAATATTAAACTCAAAATTAAATTTTGTAATATAAATACAACATTGTAGAAACACTTAAATGATTACTGTTGGCCACTTGTCCTGTTGGGATTATGGAAACAAACGGGCGGTTAGACATTATTTATATCAATAATTTATAAGCTTATAGGCTCTACAAAGCTATGGAAAAATTAGAAGGGACCCCACTTTTCATAAAAGTGCTCTCTCGTTTTAGTACCTTTTTTTAGGTGTTTAGACCCTATAGACTAGAGGGTATAGAGTAGAGACTACAAGCTATGTTAGCAATAGCATAGATAGGCATTAGGGTGACTAGGGAGGACGCCCTAAGTGGTTTTTAGAAAGGGGACCATTTTAAGCAATTATCGTTTGAAAGTAGAAACAAATGGTACAGTAATGTTGACCTAAACCTAAGTACACAGCCCAACCTGACCACATGCCTGACCCCCAAAGATCATAGGCTAATTTGGTTAAGGTAAATATCTTATGATTTTAAAGTATAATTAGAAGGATAATTCAAAAAGTAAAAAATAAAGCTGACCTAAAAAATTGCTTACAAAACCCAATATTGGATCAGATACCCAAAAAGCCCAAACGTACATTTTGGCTGGCATAAGAGTCATGTGACCCAAGGCCTGTCCTAGCCCTATATAGAGGTAGAACCCTATACTAACATGTAGATAGTGACATGACCCTTTGGTGGGCTTCCTTAAAGACAGTAAGTTTCCCAATCTCAGGTCATAGTAGCTTTCTATTTCTTTTCTTTTTATTAAGTAGTACATCCCCACAGAAACAAAAATAAAAACAAAATTCTCTTTTAAACAAAACAGTATTTTTAATTTTTTTTCCCTACAAACACGTGGCAAATCCCAATCCGCTTATTTTAGCAAATAAATAAATAATATAGTTTGAGAAATAAAATCCAATGGTTAGGACTTTAAGGAGAATGTAGTGGCCCTATTTTTTCTAAAAAGTGAAAATTCCTAGATCTGGAACAACCATCCTTGAAAAAACAGTGCTGGGAATAACCCATTTAGATGATACCACGTATACAAACTATCTCTCTGTCTCTCTCTTCCCCAAAACCAATAAAACCTCTCTCTCTCTCTCTCTCTCTCTCTCTCTCTCTCTACTATATAGCATGATAGGCCTTTTTGTTCCAAAGCCGATTTTCCTAGGCTTCTCTTTATGCAGTACTTTTTGGTCCAAAACCCAACATGACCCTTCTCTAACTCCCTAACCCTACCCATGTGACTTACTTAACAAGTGAACAAGTCCCCACGCGCCTGATATTCCAACACCCAATGGGACCCACAGATATAACGACAGGCGCGTGTATAAAAAGCGTGGGTTGGCGCGTGGATTTGTGTTTGGGCTTACTGATGTTGGGAAGCAACCAAAAAAAAAAAAAAAAAAGTACCGGGGGTGAAAGATATCGCGGGTTTTTTTGAGGGGGAGCTTGGGGGGTTGTGTGAAAGGTGGGGTTGGGTCTCTCATTTGCAGGGCTCGAGGCAAATCCTCGGCATGTGCGTCACCTAGAGAGAGCTGGTGAGAACTAGATCCGCGCTGTAATACAATACCATTCACCATGTCACCAATTTCCATTCTCACATCACCGCGTGTGCTATCTGCCCTTTTTATTCATACTTTTTTTTTTTTTTTTTTTGTAGTGGATTAAAAAAATGATATAATTAAAATGAATTCAAAATTTCAATTAGTTGCAAAAAAATGTGTAATTTGTGTGAAGAAATGTTATATTCATAATATTTTAAAAAAAAATTAAATGACATATTGTTATTAATAAAAAAATAATAAATTTAAATTATAATTAATAACAATTTATAATTAATATTTATTATGAAAATATTATAAAGATATTGTCGGCGGATCACTAGGATTGCTTTTCACTTTTTGAACGTGTTGTGTACCTACTAATGTAAGAATTTTGGGGATAGAGTAGGAAGTAAATGGAGGGGACATAACAAGTGGATGGGCAAAGAGACCCTTATAAAAAAAAAAAAAAAAAAAAAAAAAGGAGTGAGAGAGAGAAAAGTCTATGGGTTTCTGAGAGCGCCGCTTTTCTTTTTGAAAAAGGTTGGTTTGGGGGTGGAGAACTAGGGGAGTGAGAAGAGGTAAATATAATGGTGGGTTTTGTGTTATGTTGTTTTGTGTGGTGTTGGGCTTTGGAAGGTACTGTAGTTTGTTTTTTGTGTGTATACTCTATATGTATGCTCTGTCTGTCTTCACTTTCTCACTCCGTTTACTTTTACTGTTTTGTTACCTCGGTAATGTCATTCTCATCATCAATCATATGCCTACATATATGCATTCATTCATTTACATTTCCTGCAATTCCTCACATACCCACATCATACTCTTATTGTGTCTCTGTGTTTTTGTAGTAACCAAATAATTGGGGTTTGGCTCTAAAAGCCCATGGATTTCACAGAACTTATTGAATTGGATTCCACCTATTTTATGAAGAAAATAAGACTAAGGGTATGTTTAGTACATGTATTTAAAAACTAAAAATTATTGTTTGAAAATACTTATAAAAATACTTGACGGTAAAAAAGTACGTGAAAATATTGAAAATGGTTATTTGAAAATACAAACCAAACATCCCTTAAGACTTAGGTATAATATTTATGTGTTATTCCTTCAATTTCTCTTTTAAAATTATGTGGATTTTTTCTCATGGAATGAAAGTATATTTTTTAGTTAAGTAAATACATGACTAAATTTTAAAAGAAAAATTTATGGAACAACACCTAAAGTACTGTATCTAAATTTTGTTTTTATTAAGAACTTAGAGCTTCAATGGAGTAAACCAATATATTGACCATCAATTCTCTAACTCTAAACCAAAATGAAAATATTGGTAATTATATTATGATAATAAACAATTTGTAAATTGTTACCTTATTCAAAATCAAATTCAAATCTACCTAGAAATTTATATCTTTGCTGATAATTAACAGGGATTTTCTACATATAAGAAACTAGGAAATGTCTTTTACAGTTTACCACATGTACATCTCTCACCAAAGAATATTTATAGGTTAACTTTAGATAACAAATGCGATTGCCGTCAGTCCAATTTTACCACAACATATGTTGTAGTGTTATGATGCAAGGCAGGAAAGTAATCTATGACTTGACAAATTATATCACATGACATGACATATATTTGTCAAATTATTTTTAAAAAACATCACATAACTTGACAAATTAATATCAGTCACTTTCATTCTTGAGTCCACTACCACTTTTTAACCAATCACATAATATATAAGTATTTAGATAAATCGAGTTAATTTATTATGTAGCGTTAATTATACTTTTGTCTCTTAAATTATTTGGTGAATTTTAATTTTTCATAAATTATAAAATGGAACATTGCCTCCACTAATCGATTGATAATAAGCAAGTTGCCTTGTTATTAATAAATTTCGTTAAAATTAAATTAAAAATGGAAAGTGGGATTTTTTTTTTTTTTAAGTCATGTCTACTGACCAAATTGAGATATCTATTGACCCTTACATGCCACAATTTAAAAAGAAAGAAAAAGAAAAGTTATGAAAGTAAAATAAAATAAAATGAAAATTTTAAACTCAAAGATCAAAAATTTGTTACCGAAGTCCATATGGAACCCATTTAGCGAAAAAATCACAAATTCAACCCAAATATGGAAATACCCCAATTCATATTATTCTTACATGTTAAAAATCAGCAAAATTCTTAATTTTTCAACAACCCATCCACTTAAGAAAGTCATGTTTTAGATATGCTCGCCCAACTCCCTCTCTACCTTGCCAAAAGCCTTGTTAGGGTTTCCGAGAGACAAGAAGTGCTTTTAGAGACTAATCAATTGCTAATGGAATGTATGTGCTGATGGAATTTTGTTTTGTTTTTCTTTTGTATGTGTGCCAAAAAAAAATGGACAAGAAAATAAACTTGCAAGGATTGAATGATTAATCATCTAAACTTCGTTTGTTTCTCAAGAAAATTGAAGAAAGAAAAAACAAAACAAAGTTTTCAAGTTTCTTCTCAATACATCTTAAAAGGAAAATATGTTTTTCCCCTCACCAGCCAATAGGCTTTCAAGTTCCTACGTGTAAATCTGCATTCACTAATATGTTTAAAAAATTAAATAATGTGAAGTATTTAAAATAGTAATTAATTTGGGGATTTTCCCCCATTTTTTAATTTGTGTTGTGAAAGACTTCAATTAATAGACATTCCAATGGGCTCATTTCATGGATTTCAAACAAATGCACTTTTTATTAAAAGAAAATTAAAATTTAAAGAAATTTATTAACAACAGGGGCAATTTATGAAGAATTTAAATTGACTCAATAATTTGAGAGAAACAAAGTGCAATTTAACCCTATTAGTAATTTAGACCACAAATCTCCAATGCTTTTTACCTCCCAAAAGAAACAAAGCTCCAATGCTTACCTCCTCCCTTTACCGCATCGTGGGGCTTTTCCAGGAGATCACATAGGCACGCTGATTTAAGTGGGATCATAATATTCCTATCTTGACTACTTGTTACTGAAAGTAAGATTTTAGTGCTACATGCATTCCCTCAAGTCTCTCCTTTAATAAATTGCTCATAATTACGTTTGAAATATTGGATGGCATATTCTGAGACAACAAAAGAATTTTGCAGTAAGATTTATCAGATTTTTGGTTGAGTTGTCATAAATCTTTGCAGAGCTCATGGGCAATATGTTTAAAGAGATAAGAGACATCTATATCATACAAGTAAAGAGAAAAAAAAAGAAAAAAAAAAAAAAAAGAATGGTGATTGGATTGATGATCAAATAGAATCCTGGGTCTCGAACAGTGATTCGATTGATGGTAAAGAAATAGAATTCTTGGTTCAATTCTCTACCTTAACGACAAAAAAATAAAAAGATTGATAAAATTCTATTGAATCGGATTCATAGTGATCATTTATCAAAAAATGACTCTATATATATATATATATATGAGAAATGTTTGACTTATTGTTGATTACTCTTTATTGCGTCACATGATTATATATATTAATGGCATGTATACATTTAAAAACACTAAATATTTGTACCTTTTCATTTTTCAATAGGCACATTTTTGGGTCAATGGGCACTTTCAAGGGGTCTTCTCAGTCAATAGACACATTTTCATTCAATAAGCACATTTTTTATCAATAGACATATTTTCCATCAATAGATACCTTTTGGTATATCAAATTTAAATAATTATAATCTTTCAATAGACACTTTTTGGTATATGTATTACAATATATCTTATATATACCTATATAATTAAACTAAAAACGCAATATTTTGTCTCTTGTTCCTTCTCACAAAAAACTAATAAATAAAACAATATTGTTTTCTTCTATCTAACTAATAAAACTATGTGTTATTTATTTCAATATCATTTTTTTTCATGTATTTTTGCTTACTACTTCAACTCAAAAATAATGATTTTTTTTCCTAAAATTCATTTGATAGCTATTTTCGTACATCGCACAAGTTAACTACTAGTGTATATATAAAAGCATGCTTTTTTTTTTCCCCTTTCAAAAAAAAAAAAAAGAAAGGGGAATAAAAAGGTGTTGCATATGATATAACATCAATCATGGTGATTCTGAAAGCATCCACAAGAGCCCCAAGGCATTGGAGATTAAAACTAATTATATTGTATAGATATGATTTTATAAGTATATATTTTATTTTATGCTTCATGAATGTTTATTGGTTTGCTCAAATTTACGCGAGGATAATCAGATTAAATACATAGAATATAACCAAAATTCTCGTAGAAAAAGCTGATTTGATTAAGGTTTTCATGGAAATCGCATTAAGCATGCAGAAGCTGATCATGTTTTCTAGTCATTCAGAATCACCATCTAGGGCCATTAATGGCCATTATGGGTTGGCGGGAATAACATACTTAAAAATCCACTAAAGTCAGAAAGGACCAGTAGAGCAAACACAAATTGGGCTTTGCAACAAAGTTGCCTTGAGATATTTGCTAGGGTATTGATACTATAACCAAAATCTTTATGTTGTTTATGTAAAAAAAATAATGGTTTGCGTTAAGGAAGAGCTAGCTAATGACAAACAATTAAAGCAAGTGATGCTATAGCTTTTTCTATTTATATATCTAGCTAATCTTTTTCCCCATTGTTTATTTTCTTTTGTTTTATCTGATTCTACTTTTTTTTTTTTTTTTGGATATCTTTTTCGACTGATGGTATAAAGCATGCATGAACATCCAAAGTGTTCAAATTAATTACACAAAAGAAAAGAGTAATAAATAAAACAAAAATCCTACTTGGAATATAAAATAGACCTTTTTTCTTGTATTAAGATTAATCTACTAGCTCTCTCTTCTACTACTTTCCCCCTAAACCAAAAAGACAATAGTGTAGCATCATAGGAGAATCTTTCTTTTTGGGTAGTAACATCATGAGAGAATCCATTCCACCAATCCCATAGTGAATAGAAACGTACGTATATATGTTGAAGTCTTAAATTTAGATCTGAGAGTAATAAAACAATGGGGATTGTCTTGTTGTGTATCTCATTATTAATATGTCTAGTAGAATGATTTTACCCACTTATTTAAGTGGCTGGGTCTAGAACCTACTTCATCATAGGAAAGTACAATTAGACCTGTAGTCATGTTAAGTAAGTCCCAGCATTAATTCTAGACCAAAAAAAAAAAAAAAAAACAGCCTAAGCAGCAATGCCAATTGTCCTTTCACACTTTGGCCACCACAGAAACATACATTTTTTAGACACTTTTCACACAATGGAACATATTTCATTTTGAAAAGGTTTTCAAAGAAAACTCTTGTTGGTCACCAATCAAAAACTAAAAAAGGTTTCTAAAAAAAATCAATGTAGAGGTACGGCAATTTTAGTTTTCCAAAAACATGAAATTAAGGGGATGTTTGGTAACTTATTTCAAACAACGGTTTTCATTGTTTAAGCAACATTACAAGTATTTCTACATACTTTTTTACACACACATATTTTTAAAAAATACAAACAATATTACTATAACAACATTATTTTGTATATCTTTATTGTACAATTTTTTGAATCAATAGCATTGCTACTAAGAATTTGTCCTTTTTTTTTTCATAGTTAATCCTACTTATATATATTTGCTACAAGCAAGGTCGGCTCTATAGTATAGGCAAATCAGGCAGTCGCTTAAGGCTTCCAACTAGAAAAAGGCCCTCAAATTTTAACTAATAGGGTTATTTCTTTCATTATAATAGTATTAATTAAACTTAAATATTAACCAACAAATAAAATAATTTTTTTATCAAATGAAAAAAAAGAAAAAAAAAAGAGTAAAATGTTGCATTCACAACATTTTCATGAAAAATCTTAAGTGGCAAGTTATTACAGACCATTATTTGTGGGCAAAAAAATAATTTCAATAGTGGGTTCAAATTAAAACCAGTAACAACTTAGCACCTAGGATTTGTTGTTAATGTAATACTTTTCAAAAAAAAAAAAAAACAATACACAAAAAATTTCATAACATTTTTCACGATAGTTGAGTTGGTTTTACTTGTTCTTATTTTGGTCCACTACTAACATCACATTTTTACTTATCACTATCAATTGAACATCAACATGTGTAAAAAATTTTGTCAAATTTATTGTGTTTATAGACTTTTTAAAAAAAATTCTATATACATGGCTAATTAGTATAATTTTGCATCTAAAATTTTAAAAAAATAGAATTTAAATAATATTTATTTTTTTATTATAAAATATATATATATATATATATATATATATATATATATATATATATATATATATATATATGAGAAATGCCTTAATTCAATTTTCGCCTAAGGCAATGCATCAAGCCGCCCCTAGCTACAAGAAGTGAGAGAGAGGAGATTAATTCAAACCCTAGTTTTCCTCATAAGGGAAACTAGGCTATGACACTAAGCCACGCTACTCTTATCGTATCCTACTTATAATTCAAATATTGTTAGTTTATGATTTAACCTATCATAAATAAATGAATCGCAAATGAAAGTGTAAAATATTTTTTTTGTCAGAATTACCTTTATTTTACGATCAACTGAAAAACAATTTATGGTTAACCAAAAATTTCAGTTGCCCCAAACACTTGCATATGTGGAATTATTTATTTATTTATTTACTTTGGTCAGAAATCAATTTTCATTGAAACAAATACAGCTTTAGTCTACTATAAATAGCCATCAATGGGTAATGGGTTCATTGCAACACATAAAACTTGATAAATAAAGACATGATTATCAAACGCATTCTATTGTGAACTTAGACTAATAAGTTTGAAACATGCATGCTCTCTTCTTCTTCTTTTCTTTTTTGATTTGTCTTCTTTTGTTTCCTTTTTATATTTTCTCATATACTTTATCACGGTGAAACTATGTTTCTCCTGTTCTATCATTGTTATGTTTTATTTTTTCATTATTGTTTATTAATAAATTCTGTTGACAATCATTAAAATATTGTAGCTGTGAATGGTCCGCTTGTATTAATGTTAATATTGTATGGATGCATTATTCCACTTTTGCCTTTGTTACCATATATGAATACATGTTCTTAATGTGAATCTCACTTATTACTTTAGATCAATCAATGCATGATATTGGTTTCTCAACCCAAAAAAAAAAAAAAAAAAAAAAATCAATGCACGATATTTCATCAAATGTGAATCTCAGTCCCTCTTTGTTTTTTCCTCTCTCTTTTTCTTCTTCGGGTTTCAGTTATGTACTTTTGCATAAGATAATTCCAATGGCATTTGTGCTTATCATGTTAAGGAATTGTTAGAAGTTGAATAAAGTGCATACTATCATTTTTCCCTTCACATTTTATATGTTTTATTTTTAGAAGCTCTCTCTGATTTGATTTGCATAAACGTCAATATGATTATGTGTTAACATTGTGCTAATGCTAATAATTGCATTAGATGTTGCTATGATATTAGTATCATGTCAAGTTGCATTCAGTACTTAATTACATTGTTGCATTCAAATAATATAAAACTTATTTAAAAATAAAAATTTGATGCATTTTCACACTACACATAGATTCATGCACACACCACACATAGATTCATGCGCAAATTAAGTGATTTATTAATAAAAATTTGAAGCATTTTTCATCTGATCGGAGAGATCTAAGTACAACCTAGGGATCCTTGTACAATTGAATTTTCTCTTTCAAGAAAGTTCACTTTAATCAAAACAAGTAAACAATCTATGGTTTTGTTCCCTCATTTACTAGAAAATACATACATTTCAAACCGAACATTGATGAAAATAAAGTTTAAAACACTTTATTAGAGAAGAAAAAGCATAATTTTTTTTTTTTTGGGTTGGAAATGACATGATTTCCCATGGAAGTGATGTTTGGAGACAATCGTCATGGTCGGTGATAATTTAATGGACAAAGATATAAAGAAGCTCTTTGCACGTGACACAGAGAGAGAGAGAGAGATAGAACTTTCTGCTAAGCAGAATCAATAAAAATTAACAGTAAAGAAACAACAATTAAATGACTTAATAAGTTGTAATATAATGATTAAAAAAGAGTGTGAGAGTGTATAAGGACCACGGCTAATAAAATATAACTAGGGCACGGAGCTCAAGAAAAAAGAAGGGCATAATAATAGAGAAGACAACTAAACCTAAATTCACGGAGGTGGCGTGTTGTCTCAACCTAGCCGTACAACAACAGTAGGGTCCCAATTTAATTTTTTTTTTAATTTTTTTTGCTTTTAAATCTCAACCATCCAATAATTTTACAAACTTTCAATTGGCCCCTCCAATAAAATCCACCACCTTTGTGAATTGTGATGTCCACTCTTAATCTTGTTTGCACGCGTCTTATTTCCACGTCGCTAATCATTTCTATTACATCAACCTCTTTTACAGGATGGATTTAATTATGAACTTCTATGTGTATAGTAAACTCCATTCTAATACTATTATATCATTTCTCTCTTTCTTTCTTTTATCATATATGTCACAAAGTGGTTAGCTTCTATCATTTACATTATGTTTGGAACGGAAGGAGATGAGTAACAAGAAAAAATAGTGATTAAAATATATTAAAATTTTGTACATTTTAATTATCTTTTATTCTCTTTTTTTTTTTTTTTTTTTCATTTCTTTCCATTTAAACAGAAGATTAAGTGTTATGCTTATAATATGATTTATATCGATTCCATTCCATTTGAAAAGAGTTTTTACGAAACAAATAAAGTTAGGATAAAGTTATTTCATTTTTTTGACTTTTTTTTTTTCTTTTTTGAGTTGGAGACAACTGAAAAATCATTAAGGTAACTTCAATTGTTAATGATGGTCTAACATTAAATATATATATTTTTGTTTGTTTAATGATTGGGCTGCAAAATGGAAGTAGTATTTTTTCTAGCAAATCCCACATCTTGAGTGAAGTAATAATCCGATTTTAAATCTCTAATAATTAGATTTTAGTATAGTTGCGTGTTTATTCTAATATTTTGCACTCCAACTCTAAACCCCATAATAGTTTATTTAGTTGATAACTTTTAAGCTTAATTTTTTTTAATAATTCAATAATTGAGAGAAAGGAATTTTAATTTTGAATGACTTTATTAGAAATATTAGTAAATATCAATTGAACTATAAAACTCTTGGCTCAAAATTAAATTTTATACATTAAAGTTAATTTAAATCTTACTATCCATCAAAGAAAGATATAAATATATATATATAATTCAAAAAATGCCAAAACTATAGTTTCAGTTCCATCGTTCAATTACATGTCAAAGCAAACTACTTCAACACATCCATCTCTCCTTTTTCACTTCTCTTTCTTTTCTTTTCATAAATCTTAGTCCCTTTAACTTTGTTATGTCTTTTGATTCTTCAAATTTTGAACTTGTAATTAACTCCCTAGACTTTTGAATTATTTCATTCTGATCCCATTTGTTTTGAATTTTACAATTAATCTCTTGAAATTTCAAATTGCTATGCTTTTTTAACCCTTTAATAGTCAATAGATAACAAAACTTGATTGAAGGACCAACTGACAATAATCTAAAAGTTCAGGAGCTAATTATAAGTTTTAAAACTTAAGGAACAACTACACTAAAGTTAGAAAAAGTAGTGCATTTTAACTTTGTTTTATCTCTGAAATTTTCACTAATGTTAAGAATTTGGGTTTGATGCAAAGAAACTTTATTGGTGGATCTTGAAGAAACCTTGTGCAATTGACAGATTTATTATTTATATTTTTGGAAATTGACATATTTTACTTATGCGAAAATCTCACAATATGTGATTGAGAAAGGGAAGAAAGAAAAAACAATCCTAAACATGTAGCATGCGTCAGTCAGTACCGGCCATGCCAAGTATACATTATAGAGATTCTTGAGTTCCTAAATTCAAATCTCTCAGTCAATATATTTGTGCCACTCCCAATGAATTATTCATTGTAATTATATGGTGTGTATTGGACAAGGAATTACACATACTAGGGAAATATTCATATGCTCGAAGAATTATAGACACCCACGTTCGCAAATATATATCACAACTACCAAATTCAACATATTAATAATCTCATATTTTTGATGACTTGGTATTAGAAAAGTTGCAATTTATAATTAAAGATGAATAGAAACTTCAACTTATATTCTCAAACTACAAATCTATTCCAAAAAATGACACATGGTTCTGATATCATATTAAAGAAGATAAAATATAACTCTAGTACTATATCAGAAAATTCGAGGCATAACTTGGACGATATTAGAAAAATTGAAAAAAGAAATAAGGAATGCAAATGGAGAGAAAGAGAGAGAGAGAGAGAGGAATTAATTTGGCTCAACCTTAAAGGTCTACACTCAAAATAAAAATTCCTTAATGATTACATCATTATCATTAAACTCTATGTTTACAATGAACCCATTGAAAGATATTATAATGACCAAGGAATTAACTTGGTTTCTTAAAGGCCTACATTCAAAATAGAAAGTCCTTAATGATTACATCGTTATTATTAAACTCTATTTGTACAATGAACCCATTGAAAAATATTATGATGAGTTAAATCCTAGAATGATCAAGGATTATAGTAATTGCACCAGAATTTGGTTTCATCAAGACACTATAATTTCTTAAAATTTAAATTAAGAAAAGAACAAAATTGGGTATTTAATAGAGTTCTAAGAATATACATTAAATCAAATGTTAAAACTAATATCATGCAGCATGTGGCTGGATGATCTATAAATTTTACAAACTACCTCTCAGACCAAATAATTTTGCATCAAAATATATGAAAATATTATTTAGCAATAAATAAACAAAATTTAACATTAAAAAAATTGCATTGAGAGGGAAAAAAAATGTGTAAAACTTATAATATTTTCATGAACGTATTAAGTGACGCTCTTGCCGTACTTAGAATGAAAAATGAAGGCAATAACTTGTTACTAGAAGATGTGGATATTGTAGTGTAAACAAACGTGAAAATTTAGTAAATTACAAATAAACGAGCGGGAAAAAATATGTAATATTGTAGCGTAATAGGCGAAGGGTGGATGTATTTTTTTCGATAATTACTGCATATAATATTTAGAATTGGCAAGATATTATCTTATAATTTTCACTATTCTTAGGTTCTTTATCTTATAAATCTAAAACCTCGCAGAAAGTATTAAATGGCCTCAATTTAATCAAACAAATTGAACAAATCAAGAAATTCCTGACAAAAAAAATATTGTAATGTGGCTTATAATTAAGTCCAAGTCATAATTAGTAAAATATAAATATCATAATGCATGTTACAATTTGCATTTTAGATTGAAAAATACAAATATTTTGAAAATATATGTTGTTTATGATAGTATTATACATGGATTAACCACTTTCCATACTATATTTATACAAAAATACTTTATTTAATTAAGCTATTATAATCTCTCTAAAATACTCTTATCAGCACCATATGATTGTATATTGTGTCAATGTGTGTTATTATATATCAATTATAATTATAATAATATGACAAAGATGATTTTTTTTTTGTTATATCACTTGAAAAAACTACAAAAATTGAAAAATAAAATTCCAAATATATAAATATGTAATTGGTTTTTTTTATTATATATAATTACAAAATTATACTCTGATAAAATACCACATTGACAGAATTTTTTCATTCAAATTATTGTTTATTATATTGGAATATAATAAACATATCAGTTGTTCTAGTCCCATTTAAAAAAAAAATTCAAATATGTAATATACCCATAAGAATGACTGTTTATATGTATATATATATATATATATATATATATATATATGCTAAAATTTTAAAACATTAATAAAACTTTGAATTGAATGAAATACATATATCTATTCCATATTGTAAATATCACATCATGAATATTACTAACTATGGTTCATGTAAACCCAAAAAAAAACTATGGTTCACATAGACTTAGGGTAAGTCAAAAGTTTTGTAATTTAATTAGTTGGTATTTTTTGGTGTTTTCAACAAGACATTTATGGTCCAAATTCCTCTCCAAATTATTGAATTATAATAAATAAAAAAGTATACTTTTGGGCAAAGAATTCAAATCCGCCAACGGTGTTTAAAGACTTTGGTGGTAAGTAGTAACGCGTAATTTAATGAAAGCTCCAACCACTTGTTGCTATGAAACGAGTAAAGTTAATAATTTGTAAGTGCATGAACCATCATTTATCTATTCATTTTATTTTGTTATTTTGGAACTTTGACAAATTGAATCACTCAAATATGCTTCACTTTGAAGAAACACGCACAATTAATGGCTTTCAGATCCAGAAATTAAGAAATTACTATGCTTCTAAAATCGCTGGGGTTGAGAGGTACAAGAGTAGAAAGCGGTGCTCAAACAATAATTGTCAACCTATCTCACTCAAATTATACAGTGACTTTGGTTTCTATGTCTTATATGCAAACATACGTGGATTAGTTGGTATTTTAACGGTGTTGGGATGCGAAATAATTGCTTGTACAACTATACATCAAATAAGATTGAGTAATAATGCAAGTTTTCATTGACTATCTCTATCTTCATCTCTTGCATTTAATTTTCATTTTAAAAGTCTTGATTGTAGCACTGTTGAACAGCACGCTTTGTCACTGATTTATTTGGATTCAAATAATTGATTAATTATTTCTGATTTAATCTTACGATAATTCTTGTCTTGTCTCCAATTATTCAGTTTTCTTTTTCTCTCTGTTACTTTTTTTTCCCTGGTATATTTATATCTGAAATTAACCAATTTATTTGATAAAATCACTGTTGGTCTCGCTTATAAGTAAATAAATTGACATTAAATAAGTTTATTTGTTTTTTTTTTTGAGAAGGAATAAGTTTATTTGTTAAAACCATTTTATTTTTAAGTAATTAAACTGACAGTAAATAAGCTGACCAAAAGCATGGTAGAGTGATCCAGCTTTTTTACTTTTCTGCTTTTGGACTGTACAAAATATATTTATATGTATCTTTATCTATATATAGTAGGTTACTAGGTTTTATTCACATGTTTAGGATTAGTGATGTTGAGTTACTGTACAATTTCGAATTATATAAGTTGACAGAATAACTAATCTGAGCTGTGAACTATCTCTATAGAGTGGCAGCTAGATGCTCAGTGGTGATCACTCTCACAAAGCCACATTGTAATTACTAAATGAAGCACTACCTAGAGCACCCCACTCCACAGAATTTGCAGCCCTATAAATCCCTTTAAACAATAATAATTTTTCTTAATAAACAAAGCAAATTAAACATCATAATCATAATAGCTAGCTATTCCCTAGTACTACACACAATATGACCCAAGATCCTAGTCAAATGCTGTCTGCTCCCTAGGGTTAAAAAGAAAGGGAAGCCAATTTTTGCTCATTTCAGTGCCCACGGAGGATGAACTGTCTGAATCATGAAACTTATTAATGAAACATAAGAAGAACAAAAAAGTCAGATGAATATTTGGAGAAACTAGATAAGTAGATATAGCCTAAACTTAGAATCATTAAGCTAAGCCTAAACTTACTTATAAATAAGACCATTCATTATGGTAATCATTGATTGAGAGAGAGAGAGAGAGAGAGAGAGAGAGAGAGAGAGAATATTTGCATATGTGGGCTTCTTTGTGGCAGTTACTGCTTACATCATCAATTTTACTTTCTATCATTTCATTCTTTTCCAATTTTGACATATTATTCCCGATTAATTTGACAGTGTGATTTTGATGGAAAATACAGAAAAAGATTCATGTGTATTATAGGATTAGACTAATGAAAGCATAAGAAAACCTAAGATCATTTAGCTTGCTGGGTTTTACTTACCAAAAAAAGGGGGATTTTACATTATGCCATCACATAACTATTAGAGAATATTTAAGGTGAGAGCAATGTTGAATCTACACTTGCTTTTATCTATAAAAAAAAAAAAAAAAATTAAAAAAAAAAAACTTGATTTTGACTGGTACTTTTTGGATGTCTATTTGATGAAGGAAGTGCATCCCATTAATTTTGATCCTTTCTTTTTTGGCATCCTAATTTCAATTGAATCTGTTTGATAAGATTTTTGGGTGGATGGAGTGAAATAAGATAAAGAGAGAGAAGAAAATAGAAATCTCTCGTTGGGTTGAAATGGTAAAAGGAGCTAGAGGAGGGGAAAATAATTTACTTATCAAACCAATTTTTCTAATAAGTGAGGAGTAATATTACAAAAACAATAATTTTTATAGCATTTTTTCACAATAGTTAACTTAGTAAAGTTTTATTAATTCTCGTATAAGTTCATAACTAATATTATTATTTTTTGTTATTAATAACAACTTGACACTTTAATAATTGTAATTTTTCTTTTGTAAATTATAAACTTATTGACAATTGAATTTGGGAAGGGAGAGTTTGATTTTTTTAAAACTAATTTTTGTAAGGGTATATATATTGAGAAATTACTTTTCAATCTCCTTTTTCTGCCAAACAAGGAAAAGGAAAATCATTTTCTTCCCTCACTCTCCATCTCTCTGAATATGATAATACCAGTACCACCGTGCATGCATTGTATGCAATATTTTTAATTAAATGGTGGGTCCTATTTTACGGCGACACGTTAAGCAAAGTCAAAGTAACTATAACTTCGTCAAAAATATCCTTGTTTATAAAGCTAGAAAATTAAATTATGTCGTTTTACTAAAAAAAGAGTGTGAAAAATATAATAAAAAATTTATCCATTAGTAATAAATTATTATGTATCAATTATTATTTAAATAATTCCCATTTCATTTTCAATACTTCAAGTTACTTTACCCCCTTTTTTTCTCCAAATTATAGTTACTTTACCTAAAACTTAAGTAAAATAACCAAGTGATGGTGACTTAAACACCCCCAATTCACCATAGAAGTTGTCTTGAACAATACCTTATTAATTAGAAATCCTAGGGAGAGAAAGAAAGAGTTTGAAAATTTCAAACTCACGTGAAGTATTAAACTCAATTCAAGAGGGGAAAAAGAAAATTGAAGATGCTGATAGAAAGTTGGTTGTTTCGTGGAGTAGTAGGTCCATGCCTATGGTAGCGCATAACCACAAATTTCTATGCCTTTTTTTTATTATCAATTTTTGTAATTTCCATTATTCTATATTTTAGTCTCTGTGTATGGTAGAAATAGAAAGGAAGTGATAAGTGAAGCCATCAAACCAACATGAATGTTTTTCATCCGACCAAATGAACACAACTAATTTAGGAACATTGAGAAAATCCTTAAAAGGTAGATCATATCAGTTTACTGTTTACAATAAGAAAAACATTATAATTCTAAAGATAGATCTCAATGGCACAAAGAACGAGACTAATTAAATTTACTAACAATGGAAGATTACTATCGTTTAAGTGAGTCTATCTCGTCGGTCTCAACACGTCATTAGATTCTTTGCCTAAAAAAAGCTTTGGTTGTGTAGACCAGTTGTCATCTCCACATTTGTTATGCACTAATTTTTTGGTATATTTGTGTGAGTGAAGTCCAATTACCCCATATTAAACAATTATGAGAATAATGAGTAATTAATATAACATAATTAAACTTATCACATTAGGACTTAGGGCTTAGGTCTTTTAGGTTAACATAATTGAGCTCGTTCTCATTAGAGCTTAGGGCTTAGGCCTTTTGGGTTAAGTGTGTTTCTATATTTTATATTAACTACTCAATGAGACCCACATTTGAAACATGTTATATTAACTACTCAATGAGATCCACATGTGAAAGGATGAGGGAGATTGTTGGATTAGTTAAGTGTGTTTTTATATATTATATTAACTATTCAATGAGACCCAGATGTGAAAGGGTAAGGGAGATTGTACACATGTGAGAGAGGGATTGTTGGGTGTATACATGTTAGTGAACTCTCACATTGAATAATTAAGAAAAAAAAATGAATAATTAATATAATATAGCTGAACTCGTACTCATTGGAGCTTAAACCTTTTGGGTTAAGTGCCCATTAAAGCTTAGGGTTTAAGCTTTTTGGGTTAAGTGCGTTTCTATATTTTATATTAACTACTCAATGAGACCCATATGTGAGAGAGTGAGGGAGATTGTTGGATTAATTAATTATGTTTCTATATGTTATATTAACTCCTTAATGAGACCCACATGTGAAAGGGTGAGGAAGATTGTTGGGTGTATATGTGTGAGTGAACTCTCACATTGAATAATTATGAAAAAAAATTGTTAATATAACATAATTGAGCTCATACTCATTAGGGCTTAGGCCTTTTGGGTTAAGTGCATTTCTATATGTTGTATTAACTACTTAATGAGTCTCTCCAAGTTGTTTATCTCCCTAACATTAATACCAACAATCTTCGATTGGTTTAATGCAATGTGATATGTTCCTCTCCTTCTAAGGTAGGTCAAAACATTGAGTTACCCAATTGCAACCTAGATGTCACCAAATTGGGTTGACAAACATCAAAATCAATTGGAGAAAGCAACACTTTGGGGGTTGATTTGGGGTAGAGAAAGGATGCCATGTGATATGTTCCTCTCCTTCTATGGTAGGTCAAAACATTGGGCTACCCAGTTGCAACCAAGATGTCTCCAAATTGGGTTGATAAACATCAAAATCACTCAGAGAAAGCAAGACATTAGGGGTTAATTTCACAAGTATAAAAGATGACTAACTAAAAGAAAGATGTATGATATCTCACAACTCATAAATAAAGGTGTGCATTGGTTGGGTTGGAGAGGGTTGTTTCATGTTCTTTTGTAAAAATTGAACTTTTATAAACCATTTAAACAATTTTTTTGGGTAAATTATTACAATTCACATAATATGCCTATATCATATTCTAAATTTCAAATTCATCAAAATTAATTCTCAAAATATGAAAATAAAAAGTAATGAAATGAATTTCATTGAGCTGTCGGGTTAGGTTGTGATGAATCAATTTCATTGAGTCGGTGAGTCGAATGAGCATTCTTACTCAAAAAGTTACATTATTACTCTGAAAAGTCAAAACTAATTTTATCATTCGAATATTATCACCTCATCGGTGAACCCGTCAAGATTGTGATGAATCAATTTCATTGAGTTGGTAAGTTGAATGAAAATTCTTACTAAAAAAGTTACATTATTACTTTAGAAAGTTAAAACTAATTTTATCATTGGAGTATCATCACCTTATCGGTGAACTCGTCAAGATAAATCATTTTTGACAATGATATCTTTTAGTGTTTGCGAAGACAATTACCAACCATCGAGGATATACATCATGACTTTTGCGGTCCTTCCAAAATCAAAGAATCCTACTTCTCACAATAATTTACAGTCAATTTACTAAGGGTTAAATAATTTTTAAAGAGGCTGCTAGCCTGATATGCCTATTTCTATCAAAAGAGGTAAATGTTTTTGGACTCACCCTAATCCAGTGGTCTCCCAGGATGGGTTCCATCCCTAGTACATTTGGACCCTTTGGGGTGCACAAACATGACTCGATCGAGGAACAGATCAAATTCCCTTCCAAAATGGCAAGAGATCAAGAACGTCCCACTTATCCCGAGAAGTGAAGTGTTGTGTGTAGTGTAGTGAGTAATAATTCTGGATTCTTTCTTTGATTGTCTGAGGATACTGTGCACTGGTCAACGATGAGCAGGGATTGGACGGTGATAAGAATTTGTTTGACATTTTGGACTTAACGTGTGATGTGACTAGGGATGAATGTGATAGGCAAGCTGGCTTCCTTTTTTATGTGTCAACATCTATTTGGCTCTTTTGGTTTCTATCTTTTATATATATTTACCTCCCTTTCCGAAAGTAAAATCTAGAATTCAAGTCTTTGCATTTCCCAATTCTTCGTAGGACTTCCAACTTTGCTTTCAAAATTTTGTGTTACTTTAATTTCCTTTGTATATATTTTAGTTACCTAAATCTGTAAGAGATTTGTGAAGGGTATAGCATGATTAATCTGTGATCACTGTTTGAGATTTGTTAAATTTCCTTATTAACTAGAGAAGAAGGAAACACGGTGGAATATTTGTTTCCCCAAACTTTGATCACCTCAATAGAGGAGTGTACATGTCACAAAAGTAAGTCATACATGTGTGGAAAATCTTGCTTCACGTATGAGTTATGTTATGGTTCAAACTTCAAACAACACCATCTCCCTCATTAAAGAGAGTAAATGATAAGGCCATTGATTCAAAATCTCTTTTTTGATGAAGATTGATTCATAATCTTATGTTAGCTTACTAATATAAAAATAATAGTCATAATGTCTTTTATAGGTAATGTTAACGGATGTCCTTAGGACAATTGTTAATAAATCATAATAGGAAAATTTTGATACTATTTTCATGGGACATATAAAAAGCTGTTAATAATATTTATTATTTTATCATTCTCCCAATAAAATTCTTCTAAAAATAGCTCCTAAACTAATTTCCTAAGGCATTGGTTAACATTCTACTTCTTTAATTTAATGAAATTTCTTACAATTATTATGGTATTGTCTTGCATGTGTGATGAATTAAAAATATTTGAGGATTATTTAGGTATTTGCATTCCCCATTCCCCCCCCCCCCCCCCTCCTTTTTCTTCGAGAAAATGACTGGTTTTTTAGGAAGGATTTTCTGGAAATATAATTGATTTTAAGAAAAATTAATTATATGAACAAAAATAAACCAAACTCCACATGGAAAAATAATTATTATTATTTGGGACATTTGTGAACTCAAATGATAAAAATAATTGGGCAGAATATATATATATGAAAACATTTTTTGCGATATTACATTTATTTTTCGTTAACCCTATGTATTTTTAAATATACCAAAAATACAAAAAATTCCACCAAAGCAAATAAAACCGTTAAGGAATTCTAAATATTTCATTAGTTTAAAAAAACAAAATTAAAGTTTGTTTATTTTATTTTTATTTCTATTTATAAAGATAAAATAAGAAGTTTCTAAAATGAGACCGAATTTTAAAGAATTATAGATGAGAATGATATTCATATCAGTAAAGTTCATATAATCATACAAATTTTACTATGAACTTATCCTTTGAAAGGCAATGTGTGTTGATCAATTGATATGGTTACATCCACGATGAAAGAGGGGGGAGAAGATGAGGAAGAGGTCAAAGAAAGAAAAAGGAAATGAGGAGGAGGGGTGAATAGGAGGAAAAGATTCTTTAGATTGCCTTGACTAGTTTGTTTGTGGGTCCAATTGATTTTTCCGCAAGAGTGAAAATTTAGAATGCCTAATAAATTGAAGGATTTGAACAATTCTCATTTTAAATTATTTATAAGGAAGAATGTATTTTATTTTTTATTTTTTTTGGAATCTACTACAATTCAACATTAACAAATAAGTACAAAAAAGAGAGGAGCAAATTGCTTTCTTATGCCTTGAAAACTATAGAATAAATTTTTGATAGAGTTACCAAACAAAATTTAAGGATATTTAGTGTGTGTTTGGACACCATTTATTTTGCTGAAAATTGAAAACTTATTGTTGAAAATACTGTAACAAAATATTTTTTATTACTCAAATTTACTGTTCACTCACAATTTGCACTTGGCTGATCCATGAACAGTGCCATAGACCAACCAAAAAATGCAACTTAGAAAAATACAAATGCCAAATGCAATAAGCCTTACACAAACGCACCTTTAGTAGAAATTGCAAGAAAAAATTTGGTTTAAGAGTTTAAAGTGGAGGATGCTCTAATTGCTATCTTACTTCTTTTAATAAGGCAACAGTTTGGAAAATGGCTATTTATTTCAATTTTCAAGTGAAGTAAAGATGATGCTATTTCCAAAAGTTTTGGATTCAATCCCTAAAAATTTACGTCAAAGAGAAGAGTGGTAGAGGGCTTCCTTGTGTAGCCCACTATTTAATCATATGATAAAAAATTTGGTGAAGATGATGTTTCAAAGGACTACCGAGAGGAAGCTAACCCTTAGTGGTTAGCTCCTACTAGGGCTTTAGGCATGTACCAATACAAGGGTAGTAAATGTTTATACGATATACCAATCAATCCACAATGAATAGTAATTATTAAATGATGTTGCTTTTAACTTTTTATATGATTTAATTAAAAAATGAAGATACTTTGTGCTAAGTGTCTAGGACATGGTATGAATATAAAGACATACGTAATGGAAAAACACTACAACAAAAAAGAAAAAGAAAACAGAAATTGGAAGCATGATTACTAAAAATAAAATAAAAGAAAGTAGTGGACACTTATTTATGCCAACAAATATATATATATATATATATTGTAGGAGCAATTTTTGCCTCAAGACCAAGTGTTGCACTTGTAATCTTTTTTGGCTTGAAGAGTCCCACATTGGAAAGACACATTTCCTCTTCCTACCTTATAAGGCATGAGCCAATGAGAAAGAGTACCACTAGTGTCTTTCCAATGTGGGACTCTTCAAGCCAAAAAAAGTTACAAGTGCAACACTTGGTCTTGAGGCAAAAATTGCTCTTACATATATATATAGAAAAGTGTTTTGGCTTTCTAATACTATGATCTGAGAACCAAGACCCCCAAAAATCAACAGCACTAAGTGATCCTTTTCTTTTTCTTCCTCAAAAGCCAGTTAAGAAAAATGATTCCTCATGAGTGCAATAATACTTGCAAGAACAAGGGCTTGACATTAACTAAAGAGCACTTTAAGCCTGTTAGAGAATAAGGTGAGTGAGTGCTTTTCATATCTAAAATACACCTAAATGTGGGACTAAAGAAGTGCTTTCCATATCTACCAACACGTTTGTGTGTGTGAGAGAGAGAGAGAGTGAGAGAGAGGGTTATGTGGGCGTGCTTTGAAAAAGAGGAACTTCCACAAGCTTACAAGATGTCTCTCTCTCTTTTGGAAGAAAGAATTGAAGAAATTCATTGAATGAATCCTAGTATATATATGGGACCAAGGATGAGACTTGTGTGGCCCCAAAGGACAAGCAAAAGGCTTGGGGTAAGGGGTAAAACAATGCGAATTGCTTTTCTTTTGCTCTTTCATGTGCTATGAACTTCAAATACTTTGCCAAAGTTTCCCATCAAATTTTGTCACTTAGGCTTGAGTGGCATAAATAAATGAACAAACATATATACATATATAACCCGTGAATTAATTATCTTTGTTGCTTGAGGGGCATAAGGATAGTTGGGAATTTTCTTTTCCTCAAATAGTCTATTGGAAGGTTACCCTCCCTCTAATGCTTCTTATAGACATAAGTATTAGTTAGCTATAACTTATTTTTTGGGACCATTTGGTACGTGTGTTTAAACAATAATTTTCAGTTTTTTTGAATATATGTATGGGTGAAAAAATATATAGAAATACGTGTAATGTTGTTTACAAACTAAAAACATGTGTTTAAACTTGCGTATCAAACAAGACTTAGTTTTTTGAAAAATAAGTTGTTTAACAATATTACACCTAAAAAAATTAAGTACTTATATAAAATGCAGTAAGTATATATTTTTCACAAATTCATCTCTTGCATATATAACCCTGTCTACCCACAGATTTTGTGTGGTTCAAAGAATAATTCCAAGTTGAACAAGGAAGAATATTTCCTCTTGACCTACAGTAACCTAAAATTTTTGCACATTATTCAAACATATACAAATAATTTTACTTAAACGTGTTCAAAAAAGTCAATCATCTTCATTCTTGATTTTTTTTTGATAAGAAATCATCTTCATTCTAACACGCCACTCCATCTGCTTTAACATCCTATGCACCTGAGTAGGAAATGTTTTCAAGATGTAATAATAAAAATTAAACGATTAATTTATCACCTTCCTATCAACTCAAAGGAGTGGTGATATACAGTGTTATTGTCAAAAGATTCAGAACAAGAGATCGTGTTTTCGAATCTTATTTCAATTCACATCAGTTCATTTTGCAAAAGCCCATCTATTGGGTCCTACACTTTTTTTGGCTGGTAAGTAACCTACAAGAGTTGCTCAAATCCTCAATGATTGGTCTTCATGTTGGTTCTAGGTTTCAAAAAATAAATAAAAAAGAAGACATGTAGACAAAGGTTTATTAATAACCTAGAGAAAGTTTTGAGTGGATTTGGAGTGAAGGCTAAGGACAGGTGGTAAGGGTTAAAGCCAGGTACTAATTAGGATGCCCACCTAGTGTTTTCATGACACCACTCACCACCAAGAAGTTCCCTTAGTGTGAAGGTTTTGATATCCTCCATATCTTTACCATTTCTCTTGATTATTTTCCTGTATTCATTTTAAAATATCGCTATCTTGTCCAATTTCTAGCATTCCTATATTTAGTTGATCACTTGGGCTTGCTGTCATTTTTATATCCTCTGCCTTTTGTTTACTTTTCTTTTTTATTATTTTTATTTTGTTTGCTATCATTGCTAGTAGCTTTGTAGAACATGTAATTGTGATGGTCTTTGTACTATGCTGCCATCACTATGACATACATCATACTTTTGTCTATTTTTTTTCATTAATATTTTAGCTTCTCTTTTGCATTCAATCTTTACTTTATGCTTCGATGGTGCATTGTGTTGTATGTAATGTAATTTTTTTTAGAAATGTGGGTATTGCAACAAATACAAAAAGAGGAGATATCTTAATATGATTGTGGTGTCTTTTTAGGGAGGCTGGTGACGAAAGTATAAACATGGGACAGCAGGGAGAGATCCAAAATTAACATTTTGTGTAGGTTGTGTTTAGGTATGACACCAAGTTGGCTTATGATGTACCTAAGATCCTAGATTTAGAGTTCTTTCTTATTTATATTTTCCTAGTGTTTGTAAAGAATGGCACACATGATTACACATTCTAGATTGTCAATTTGGTACCCAAATACCAATTTAACATGGTGATCTTGCCAATGAACTTTTGATCTAATAACATTTGATCACCTTTTGTGGAGTTACTTGGATGTTCAAATCTCCCTCCCCACCCATTTTACACTTAAAAGTTAGAAGGGGCCAACCAAAAAAAAAAAACCTTTGCGTTTTCATTACCTTCAACGAGCTCAATGCACCTAAAACTCTGGCACTAGCTTGATACTCATTTTTCTAAAATATCATAAGGAAGTAAAATAGTAAATTAGTAAATTTAATCATTTAACTGTAGATTTTAACAATTTTCTATTCACCCCCCCCCCCTTCAACCTTTGAGGTTCAATGTGTAAAATATTTAATGTAAATAAGGCATATAGGATAGGGACATAGTTTTTAGTATCATATAGTATGCGATACATATCGTACGATATGTATCATATCATGTACAAAAAGTTTCGTATCATAAGGGCGTATCGTAAGTGCTCATTAATAGTTTGATACATAAGTGTGTATCATATGAATTGTATCGTATCGGTGAATTGTACGTATTGTACGATACAAAGACATGTGGGTTTAAAATGGGTTTTTTTGTTAAAATTTGTGATTTTATTTGATTTAAACAAGTTGTTAGACTTTGTTAACACAAAATTATTGGGAAACTTAATTGAGTCCTATGAAATAGCAAGTCCATGAGTTTTTTTCCTCCCTTCTCTTTCTCCTACAAAATTTAGACTATACTCATCATAACACTCACTTTCATATGTGCAAATTTATTTTCTATGCTATTAATAATGTATTAAATGAAAATGTAATTATTTTTTATTTTGTTATTATTATTTTGAGTCTAAAAAGCTAGAATGCCAAGAAAAAATATAAAGAAAAAATTATTAGAATAAAAAAACCAAAAAAGAGAGAGTAAATGTTGATAATAATAAAGAAAATGTCTATGAAAAAATAATTTTGCAAGATGCTAAATATGATGATAACATTGACTTAGATAAAGTTGATTAGCCAAGATGATGAAAAGATATTATTATTTTGGTTCATATATCATGTATTACTTATGAGTTTAATCAATTTGAATGTGCATGTTATAAACATAAGTTAATTTGATTTATTTAGTTAGCTTTGTTAAATTTTATTACATAAGTAATGATTAAATTGGTCATTAGTTGAATATATTTTGAATTTATAATGAATATACATTTTATATATGTATATCTATAATTATTTTATAATTTTATTAGGTATTTGTGTATCTTATGATACACGATTCGATACGATACTCGATACAAAAAAATCAAAAATTGATTTACGATACGATTCACGATTTGACAACTATGGATAGAGACATGGTTTAACTTCATCACCTTAGTACATATCCACTAATTTCAAAATTTCAAAAAAAAAAAAAAAATGTAACTATTTTGTTCGAATCTTAGATTGCTGGCTAATTTCGTGTCAATTTTTCTTACATTCAATTCATTCTAGTTGAGTGAATTTTGTTTTTGTGGGTATTTAAGTTGTAATTGAGTTAGTAAGTTGGAGTGTGCATGTGCTAAAGTGGAGGTGAAGAATGCATAATTTCGCACGTACAAAACTAGCCTATGAGGCGAATTTGAGATATGAGATTCAAATTTAAAAAACAATTGATTTGTAGTTTCGCCTCTCTCTCTCTTTGCCTCTCATTTCACACATACAAAATGTATGAATTTGAGAGAATTCTTTTTATTTTCTTTCTTATGTTCTAGCCCATACCTTCACTATTTATACTCTCATTTCCCACAAATTTTATACACCCAAACCTATATGAAGAGTAAGAGAGAGTCCCTAAACTCTAGAGAAACATCCTTTTCAATATATCTACCTTCTTCCTCTCTCCATTGCCAAATTCAATGAGAAGTGGTTAGAACCATCACATCCAATTTAGACCTCATAGTCGTTGGTGTTGATTGGTACTTGGAAGTTATTGGATCAACCCAAATCAGCCATGGTGGCCTGAAGTTGCAATTGAAGCTTAATTGTAGATTCAGATGCTAGAGTTGAGAAAGGACTCGCAGAGTCGGATGCTAGTAGGAGTTCAAAAGACTTAAGTACATATTTGCGAGTGGATTGTTTTGGCTCTGAGGTCACGAAGAGGTTTTTCCACCCGCTTTTCAGTTTTTCCTCTTTAATAACACGTGTTATCTTGTGGTTTAATTTTTTGTGGATTGTTTATTTACATGTTTTTACACACTTATATTATCATCGTGCTTAGTCTAATTTGTTAATCACTTTTATTTGGACTAAATTGTTGAATTATCCTAAAATCGACCAAGCTAGAATTAATTTGGGGTCAAATCATTACCATTGTTAAATTTGGTGGTTCTCACATTTAATCAAATATGGTAACATAAACCACAACTGCTGTTTGTCTTTCTTTTCCCCAAGTCTTGCTTTCGTGCAAAACTTAAGACACTGTCATGACTTTGTGGTGCACATATATTAGTTCTCAAAAAGAAATCACAGGGCAACAATCAGAATCCGACCATTGGTGCAATATTTGTTAAGACCAGGAACGTTGGCAAATGAATAACTACTGATTAGACCATGTGAAGGGGTGGATCAATTCTTTATATAGTATGAATTTAAAATTGTGTAAATAATCTTCTAATATTATATCATATCCCTAATCTTCTAAATAATCCTCTAATAGTATGAATTTAAAAGTGTGTAAATTGGGGAAGAGTTTAAATTTTTAGCACATGTGGTGGTAGTTTATCTCAAAAGAAACTATCCCTATCCGGACCATGAAAAGGTTACTGTACGTATACTGTCTGCTTTCACTTTGTGCACCATGTTATAAGTACATGCACATGTTCAAAAAAAGAAGAGGAGAGAAAATGTTGCAAGTACAAGTACATGTTCATAAAAAAAATGTTATAAGTAGCTTAGGACATGTACCACATACCATTGCTGATAAAGACCAGTTGACTGGTTTTGCAATTTAAATTCTTCTGGTAACCTAATCTAAAATATACAAAGAAAACCCCCAAAGTTGATCTATAAACTTTGATATCACTTATTAGGGCAACAGAATAGAATCTATACTAAGACGAAACAATCAATACTTCAAAAATTCAGGGTACCATGTCCAGGCATATGCATTGTAGTCCTCAAGTGCATTCTGTCAAAGCTGCAGCAGTCCTTTCAGTCTCAATGACCCTGGTGGTTTCATCCAAAAAGAACAAGAAAAACTACAATGGTTTCGAGAAGCAGTTTAAAGACTAAATCTTTATATTCGAAAAGAGTCGCAAAAAGTCCTATCTATCACTGCTTTTATCCAACAAATGCTTGGGAATTACAGATGTAATATCAGCAACTTGAACCACGTAATTTACCATACTACCATGTATTCATCAAAAGCAGAATGGAGTATCAGCACAATTTACCAATTATATTAGAAGTATATATATAAATAATATAGAGAAAGACAAACACAAAAGCACACTTTACCAATTCACTTGAATCACTTCTGTGCCCTTTCATTTTCTTGTTATATTCAGCTAAAATGGTCAAGCACTATATGGTATTAAAATTTGATTTCTAAACTCTGCAAATAAAAACTTGACCACCCACCTGGCAGCACCTACTAACTAATGTTTTGATACACGCAAAATAGCAATTAATTTGACCAACTTCAAGATATTCTACTAGTTTTATATACTGCAACAAATAAAATGTTGGTATATGATCTGTGTTCTTCTATTCAAAGAAAGATTGTCTTCATTCAGAGGAAAAATAAACATAAAAATAAAGATTGTCTGACAAATGTTCACCCATTTCCTCACATGACAAATGCAATCTAATCGACAAAACAGATAACAGATATGGGGACTTATAGAAGGAGGCCTACTTGGACTCCACGTTTAATCAATGAAAAAATAAATATCAAATTTGTGTGATTAATGCAAGTATTGTACACGCGCCGACTGCAGCAAATCATGGGGTGGGACCTTGAATGTGTGATTTGGGAAGACTCAGAGAGTCACAGTCACACACACAAATACACACAAATACACATAAAACACACACCTCCACGCGCTTTCGAAAAGGTAAGGAATAACACACACAGTAAAAAGATGGTTTTGCTTAAATGAATGAGATATGTCATGTCACATTGGTGAGGGGCCATAAATTTACAAAAACTAAAGAACAAAAGTCTTTATACACTCTCTCAACTCTACTATAGTTAGTGTGATTATTGGAGAGAGATAGAGAGAGAGGAACCCACCTCAAGTTTTCGCTTTCCAGGAAACCATATAGTGAGAGAGAAACACAGAGTGAAGAGAGTGTGAGAGTGAGGGGTAAAGAGGAACCCACCTCTCAGTTTTCGCTTTCTAGGGAAACCATATAGAGTTTGAGAGAGAAAAAGCTCAGAGAAGAAGGGAAGGAGAAGATGATGACGATGATGATGAGAGAGAAAGGTCGGCAACAACAATAACAGAAGCAAGCAGAGAGAAAAAAGAAATACAAAAAACACACTCACTCACTCAGAAAGGTCGTTATTGCATTTTTATTATATCTCTCTGATCTCTCTTACTCATTCACTCATTCACTGCTCTCTTCTGCTAATTCTGGACCCCCACCCTTCCTCACAAAACTCACTCTTTTACTCATATCTCCTCAAAACCCCAACTTTTTTTTCCCTCACAAAAGCCAAAGTGACAGTATTTACTAGTCTCAGAGCCGTAGCCAGAAGCAGCAGAAACAGAAAAACAGCAACAGCAGAACTTAGCTGTTTTCTCTCTCTCTTTTAAGTCTCTTCTTTCTTCACAAATTTAACAATAGAAAGTCACTCAACAAACAAACAAGATCTAACTCCCTCACTCTCAAAAAAATCTACCCTTTTATTTAGTTTTTCTGTCCCCTCCACTCCCTTTTAAACTCTCTGAGAGAATTGCAGAGAAAGAGAAAGACCCCACTTTTTTACATATATAACACCTACCTAGATACACTCCTAGATTGAGCTCAAAACCCCAACGCTGCTCTCTTCCTCTATATGTCTAATAATAATAAGAGTTTTATAAAAATTTGGTAACAACGGCATCAACAGTTGTGGCTACTACAAGGAGGTTACCTTCAGATTCTGGAGCCTTTGCAGACTGGGTGGCTTCATCGTCATCATCACGCGCCGCCGCACCGGATGAACTCTCCCTTGGCTTCAACGCTGGTCCCACCGCACCTGGACCCTCCAGCACCACCGGACCCATGTGGTCTTCTGGCTCCAACACCACCAGGCCTCTCAACTATGGCCTTGCCACTCCGACCCAACCTGATATGCCTATGGTTGGTCTGCGTGATGTCTTTGTTGTGGCCACTCCAGCCTCTTCTTTTCACCACAATCTTAATCATCACCATCATCACCACCACCACCATGACCAAAGCAACATGCTCTCTGATCCCCACTCTCAATTCAACTCTTCAAACCCCGCTACTGCACTTGGTGTTGGTGTTGGCGTTGGCGTTATTCCTTTACTCACTGCCACTCCTTGTGGTCCTCAAAATCTAGCTCTTGAAGATGATACAAGTAATATGTTTAGTAATAGGAATAGGAGTGGTGGTGGTATTGGTGGTGGTGGAATTCAGTTTTGGCAAAATCAGCAGCAACAACAACAGCAACAACATGCGCATTATTTTAAGAAGCCGATTCTTGAACATGGTGGAGGTGGGAATTTAATGCAAAGTGGTGGTGGGATTGGAGGGTCGAATACAACAACATCTTCTTCTACAACTACGTGTCAAGACTGTGGGAACCAGGCTAAGAAAGATTGTACTCATAGAAGGTGCAGGACTTGTTGTAAAAGTCGCGGTTTTGATTGTGCTACACACGTGAAAAGCACGTGGGTACCAGCGGCACGGAGAAGGGAACGCCAACTCATGGTTGGGGCTACTGGTGTAGCCGCTGGCTCATCTGGGTCTACCTCTGGTGCTAAGAAACCTAGACTTATTGCCTCGCAAACCACAACTTCTCATACTTCAACTTCTAACACCACTCCACCACGAAGCTTTGATACTAGTTCTAGTCAACAAGGTTTGAACTTTTTACTTATCTCTCTCTTTCGATCATAAATAAAGATACCCTCTTGATAGTGTTTTTGATAGTTTAGGGTTGATGTGTGTGAATTTTGAGTAGGGTTTGTGTTGAATTATGCACAGATGTGAGTTTTAAGGACGCATTGCCTGGACAAGTACGTGCACCAGCGGTATTCAAGTGTGTGCGAGTGACAGCAGTGGAAGATGGAGAGGATGAGTTTGCGTACCAAGCAGTTGTGAAGATTGGTGGCCATGTTTTCAAAGGGTTTCTATATGATCAAGGGGTTGAGAATAATAGTAATAAAGAAGGGTATCCTAATATTTCTGAATTGCATTTAGGTGGTGGTGGTGGTAATAGTAATGGTGGTAATGGAGGTAGAAACGGGGCTTCCTCATCATCCCCAATGCTCGATCCCAATGATGTTTATGCAGCCTCAGGCGGAGGAGGATTGCTTGGAGGATCAAGCTATGGTAATCCAATAAATTGAAATACACTCCGGGTATATGATAGTTTATCAATATAGACTCGGAAGGAATGGCATTGTAGGCTAATTCTTCTTTTGTTTACTAATATTATTGATAGGAGTTTGTTAAATTGTTCTCTAGTCTTTGTATCTTATTAACATATGTCATGCTCTCAAACTTTCTTGGGGTTATGATTTTGTTGTTCCTGGCCTTAGTTATTTACCTTTGTCATTATAGTGAGAGGATGATTATATGCTAATGACACTACATTTGCTAACTTTAAGAGTAATTTGTGTATTAATTTACTAAAAATGGAAAATAAAAGACTAAGTAATTTGTTCTAATGGATATTAACTAGTTCATAGTAATTTGTGATATAATAATATCTGTTTGCTTTTCTGTAGTTGCTGCCTTTTCAAATTTTCTTTTTGATCTTGGAGTTTATTTTAAGTATATTTTAAAGGTGAATTCTACAGTGTAAAGTATTACTCATTCAGAGACATAATGGTTTTTTTACCTTACCTTTATATGTTTTCCATTTTTGTCTTTGCTTGAATACCTTGCATTTCATGTGTTATAGACATAAGCAAATTATCCTGGGTCTAGAATTTTTCCCATTAATAAAGTATTTCCTTCCTATTATATATTATTCCAATAATATTTTCATGCTTGGGACTGAACAGTACACATTGCACCAGTTCTCTTTCCTGTTTGGTTTGTTTGGTTCATTATGAACTAGAAGTAAATGTGGATATCATAATGACGATGCTGCTTTAGACTTTAGCATGATAAGTAGTTGTGATGTCACCATCATTTGTTGCCAATGAAAGAGCATTACATGAATGTCCTTTTCAAACCACATTACTGCTTGTGGCATTTCTGCAGTGTGTGGACAAACTTGCAATTGCATGCATTCATGAACACGCATGATGTACCTGCTTCCGCTGTTATCCTTGTATGGATATGTTTTCAGCTTTCAATTTCAATAGACCCTTATCCAACCTTGATATCTGTTTTTATCATATTGCAACTTAGTGTCACAAGTTTTGTCTAGATTTTTTGAAGGTATAGATGCAGAATTCTTTAGTCACTGCTTAGATTCGTTGATGACTTATAATGCACTACTTTAGTGCTTGCATAATACTTTTTGTTATTAAACTAATCGGTGAAATTCATTCTGCCTTATGCTTGATTTGCTATTTGTTTATCTTTGTCTCCCTTAGTGTATGCCTTACCGTATGAACTATACGTTGTATTGAGTATCTTTACAATTGTTTATTAATTCTTTTTTATGTTGATGTTTTTAATTTTACACCTTTTTCATATATAATTTAGCCATAATGTCATTTTGTGCTTACCAGGATGGTTGTTGTCGGATGTTTATTTGGCTTCTGATGATACTTTATTCCTTGAGATGCTATAGTGCATTGCTTGAGATTCTATGGGTGTATGTGACTGAAACCTTTTGGCTGTGATCCAGCATACAAATGTTGACTAATCTGGATTAAACAAAGGTGTCCATATTCAATGCTTGCTTGGATTTTCTTTTCACCTCACATGCTGTCCGCTTTCGATGTCTGAAAATTGAATTATAATAAGAAGGATTTTGTCATGTTGATTGCATTATATCTCAGCAATGCTTATATAATGTTATTGGACTAGATTTGTGGCATTCAATGCTTGCTTGGAATTTCTGTTTAATTAAGAATAGGCCCTACCTTTCTTGCTTTATTAGATGCAGTGCACACCAATGTCCATGCATGTTTATTCTAAGATTATTGGATAGTTGCATGTAGGATAACTCCTAAAAACATATGTTCTCTTCCTAATACAGAAATACACACAATTTGACAAAATTTAAAGTGTTACAAGAAAGATGCATTAGCAAGCTTTATTCTTCTTAGTCTATTGTTCCTACCATGACTAGTCTGTTCAGATCCATAGCCAATCCCAAATTTTGCTACTAAGGCTTCTTGTTGTTTGTAAAATTCCATGCTGGCAGTAGGTTCGAGTAACAAAACAATCTCCCCCCCCTTGTGAATGAGGAAGATAGAGGGCACTGAGGAATTATCTAATACAGCCTGTCAATGGTTCTTAATTTTGGGTGTGTCCCTAGTTCCCCAAAGTAGTGCAGGTACGATACCCATTCATAGATCTTAACTAAAAAAACTTTTTTATTTCATGCATCTTCATGAACTCATTAGGTTGTTATATAGTCAATTTTAAATCTGAACTTTGTTAAGGAGTGACTTGTTGCATTTAATCTAACTTTTATGACTGTAAGAAAGAGGGAAGTTTAAGGTGTTTTGCTGAATTTTGATCATATGATAGTTAATCCTAATAAACAGTGAGATTTTATTGTATGTTAATCAACATATAGCTAGGAGAATTTCATTCCTTCTTCCCCTCATTTTTCTGATATTTGAGTTAGCATATTCTGTCATGAATGATTTCTCTGCATTAAGCTTTTCTACTGGGTTCTCATGCTTATTTTGTTTCACAAATACAAGCAAAGTAACTGGCAGAAGCTAAACATAAACTTCAGTAAATTATGGTAGTTTTGACCATCAGTTCCATGTTGAATTCAGGACTTATAAATGACACATGTTCATGGTTTGGTAAATAATGCAATGATTTCATCTTTGAATTGTTTTCAAGAGCCACTACCAACAGCAAGAAAAATTGGTTTTCAAACATAAGTTTGGAGCATAAATTTGCAAGAAGATTCCAAGAATTCAAAACTTGGCAACTTTTCTAGCATTCTTTGTATTAATCTTTTATGCAAAGGTTCACAGCATTCCTTTTTCTTTGTTGTTTGTTAGGTTTCACCCAAGACAGAAACTGAGTTAATGGTTGCATGCACTTAGCATTTGAGTGTGCATTTGTAATGCTTATGCGTCCCGTCACTCCCGTGTGCATCTATGACATTGTGCATTAATTCTAGCACATTTGATGTTGGGAACATGTTTTTTATTTAGTTATAAAATGTTAGGAACATGTTAATTGAACTAGGAATCCAATTTCGGCCATGTCTTGAAATGTCAAAGATGGATGACCTAATTGGATTAATTCATTTTCTAGTCTTCCTTGCATTCCACTAAGAGGATCTGTACTTCATTTACTAGAATCCATTAGATTTGATGGAAGTGTTTATTAAAGTCACATCATTATCCCACTTAGATCTGGCATACACCTTAGTATAACTTAATGAGACAAGATTTTTGTCTCTCCTTGGTTGGCTTATCGCACTTTTCATTTTATTTTATTTTATTTTTTTTTTGAACTTGAGTTTAGTAGAAAAATTGCTACAAGACAAGAATTAATTTATCTATTCCTGGATTTTTCAATTTTTATGCAGTGCTCTTAGAAACTTTGGTAATACCTCTACTAATTGTTTTAAATTAGAGGAGTTATTTAATATTTTCATGTTATACTAGGTTTTTTTACCCTTTTTATATATACTTGTCTCCAAATTCTTGATGCAATTTCTTTTGTGATGCCCTGTACAGAATTTAAAAGAGAATATACTTAATGAAATTAAAAAAAAAAAAGCAGTGAGATTACCTAGGGTCATTGATCAATATTGGCAATAAACTTCAAATTTGCAAAGGCAATAGACTTGTTTTTTTCAGCATGCTATAAATTCAGTGCATAGAATGCAAACTTATCATATTAGAGAACTTATCATATTAGAGTTCAATGCATTACATAATTTCCTAGTATCACGGAATTGTAAAAAAAAAAAAAAAAAAAAAATGTAAAATGAATATATTCTGGGACCTAGGCTGAGCAAGGAATGAGGGGGAGCTCTCTATGCTTTCTCCACTGCATCAAATTTTGTTTGACTGCTATTTTGACATTCCAATGATTCCATTAGCATAAATCTTTACATTTTATATTTCTTAGAATATGATTCTTGTTTAATGTGACATCTTATTAAGTTAATTTCTGTTTCACTTCGTGCATTGACTTTGTTGAGTTTTATGCTTGTGTGTTGTTTCATAGCCCTTAATTTTGGTAATGCCTTCTTTTTGACTTCCTTGAAATGCTATGAGAAATGGAGGTACAAATGCAACCTTTGAAAAACAAAGTTATTGGTCTCCATGGTTTCGTAGTACTCAAGAACTGAAACCTTCAATCATGGATTCTAGGTTAGTGCAGCATTTTGTTTCTTTACAGTCTATTTCCTTAGTGGCAGTTGGATGGTTTTCATTCAGCCCTAAAGAAATAAAAGAGGCTAAAAACAGTGAAGAAAGAATGGTGCTGCTAAGTTGTAATGAGCAATAATAATGATACGATAATTTTTATTTTTCTTTCTTGGAAAACTTTAGGCTGCATACCGGGCATAGCTAGCTAGTAAGTAAACAGCAATAATACTATGGGGTTTAATCTTTGTTAAAATCCTTTGACCTATAGGTAACAAAAGGAAAAAATTTAGCGGCTATCTTCCTTCAAACCATTGTGTGACAAACTGACAATTGTATAGACCACTCATATGGTTTTAGTCGACTTTTTAGACAAGTCATGTAACTTGTTAAAAATATACATGGATAGTATTAGAGAGAAGATGTTGGTGCTAATTTTCGTCCTTAGTAAAATATGTTATGGGAAAAGTACACAATTTTTCCGATATGGATTCTTTGTAAAAAATGAACCTTTAAAATTTGATGGTAAAACTTATCCCTTTTGATATTGATTTTTTTTAATAATCTATTAAGCATCAATAAAAATAATCGGTGAGTTATTCTTGTGATGATGAGTTTATAATTATAGTTGCCATTCACCCAAAATAATATTATACTAGGGTTTTGTGTTATATATTACTTTTGTGGTTAAATGTTATACAATTAACTGTTTATACAAAAAATAATATCATCTTGGTTAGGTCACTTAAAATCTCAAGGTAGTTCTATGTGTTCTTCCCATATATAATTTATATCTGTCGGTAGTTTTATGTAAACTCCATTAGCAAATGAGACATGAAAAATAATAATGGTCACCATTTCTCCCTAATTTATTGGTTCATTTGATCATATGTAATTTTTTGAAGGGTCTTGTCAACGGGTGAGCAATTGCTAATAAATTATTTTAGAACCATTAATAGCTGCCTTTAGGATTAATAAATCATTTTATGAAATTTATGAAACTATTTTCATGGGAAACATTTTTAAAATACACACACACATATATATATATATATATATATATATATATATATATATATATATTTGGTATAATTGTACTTTCTAATTTAAATAAAATAAATAAACTTTTTTTTAGCAAAAAGCCAATTCATGTCTTCTTCGGTCTGAGCCGAGCTTAAATCTGCCACCTTTGTACTGGCAGTGCCACCGCACATGAGCACATAGGCGATGCTTGTGTCTTTGATTGGATTTCTATTCAGCCTTTCAGGCATTGGAGCTAGTGACAGTACTGTGGTTTCAGTCATGTTGATGAATGATGATTAACAATTCTCTCACATTTCCAAAGCAGACAGTTTCTATAAATGGTTTGAAATATATTTTTTCGACACTTACACAAATTAACTCTCTAGCTACATTGGTTTCAGACCACTGTGCATCAAGAAGAAATCTCACATTTCCAATGAAAATTTCTATAGGTGGTTAAAAATCAGCTTTTGGTACTGCTATATATGGGAGTCAGAAAACTTTCTGGAACTGTGATCTCTCTCTCTCCCATTACCTCCAAAAACCTATCTATTTGGACAATCTTAACCAACTCAAATTTTTTTTTTTTGGTTAAAATTTGACACAACTTTTTTTGTTTGAGAAAAAATTTGACATAACTTAGATTTATGTTTATTAATCAAAGTAAATACAAATATTAAATTCCCACTATTTTTTATAGCATTCATTATATACATAAGTTTTATCTCATTCATTTTACATAAATATATTATAAAAAAATTACATATATAAACAACCATTACATTACAAGTTAATATGTATTGAAACAAATCTATGAATATATATATATATATCCTAATATAACAAAAAATTTTAAGCTTCGTTTGGTACGTGAGTTTAGACACATGTTTTCAGTTTTTAAACAATATTACACGAATTTTTATACATTTTTTCACTCACACGTATTTTCAAAAAAACTAAATAATATTATTTAAACAAACGTACCAAACAAACCCTAGTCTTTAAGTAAAAAATATTTTCTTGAAATTGAATTTCAAACTATAACCTTACAATTATAAATGTTTTCCATTTTTGAGTCAAAAGAATCAGACATGAAGTCAAATTAGAAAACATAGGATCGAATCCTACTTTTTTACCAGGCATTTTAGAGGGTTACAGGGTTGAGAAAGGACTAGCAAGAAAAATAAATCGAAAAAATTCCTTATGCCTAACCATCGTCCCATTACTTGGATGAGAAACATCCACGTAAGTGTACTAAATATGCCTTTTGAACTCTTCAAAGTTCACTTCAAACCAAAACCAAACCCCCCAACCACCTATTCCAGCCAAATAAAATAAAATAATACCCTTTCTACATCTCTCAATTATTATAACTTTGGCATTTCAACTTTTTCCACTATCTCTCAAGTGGTAATTTATGATTGCTGGTTTGATATACTTTCACATGAAATTATTATGATTGTTATGATGCAATTTTTTTTTTCATCGCTCATGACATGTTATTTCAATGAGTTATGAAAAAAGTTATTCATACACTCGTTTATTATTGTAACTAGGTCGTGGTTTGGTAAATTAGCATGCCATGTGTGAGTATGCTATAACAATAATTTGAAAATATTTACAAGAAGTTTGCCATGATTTATATTGCCTTTGTGACTATATCAGTAGTGTGACACATCTTTAAGATAATGATCGTTTGGAATTAGATGGGCAAATTTTATGATATTGTAATTTGAATCGAGTCTATAATGTGTGTCAAAAAGTTCAAGAGTAAATTTCTATGAAGAAGCTCAAGGAAGAGCTTTTTTCAAGAATTCCTTCAATAGATGTTTAGGTCATTGGAGATTGTATTTTGATAGCATTTTAATTGTGGCTTGATTGATCAAAAAATGATTTTTAACATATGTTTGATAGCGACTCTAGCGATCAGAAATCATGAAACCGTAATTCGATGTGTTTTGATAAAGTTGACTACCACCTTATTTTTTGTACCACAATAAGAGTTTTAAAGACTATTGTCGTGCATCAAATGGAGAGAAAACCTAAATCTCAATTTGATCAACTTGTGAGTTCAAAAGTCCATATACACAGCAAAGTTGGTGTTTTAGTGATCAAGAGTTGAAGCCACAAAGTCTATAATCCAAGTATTGCCACTGCATAAATCAAATCTTCAAGGCGGCCTTTGGAGTTGGTCAAAGGGTCTGATCATGATCATAAATGAGGTTTGTGAGAGAATATAAGAGGTCAAAAGGTTTGAAGTTAGTGTGGGGTACTGAGTAAAGTCTAAGGTCATCGGTATAAGCAAGATAGTAGAGCTTCTCTTTATATAGTAGATTTATTTATTGGGATTGAGGTATGCTCATAGAGGTTTTCCTTTGGAGCGTTATCTTCGTTGCCAAATATGGTGTTTTTGTGATGATCATTTTCTTTTTAGATTTGGTTTATGTTGTGGTTCTAGTTAATATATTGACTGAAGTTGTAATCACCAAAATGATTTAATCAAGTAATTATTGATTATTTTTCATAATTAACAAAATTAAAAAATTTTATGGCCACAAATTAAAGAAGATGAAGTCCAATAAGAAGTTGTATTTGTACAATTGAAAAAAAAAAAACCAAATCCAATTTTTTGGATTATAAATATGAAGAGAATGGATGAGAGAGAGAGAGAGAGAGAGAGAGAGAGAGAGAGAGAGAGAGAGAGAGAGAGAGATGAGTTATCGTGGTGGAAAATTGAGGATGTTAGAAAAGGCCGAGATTTAACTCTAATGTCATTTTAGAAAAAGGAAAGACAATTATGATACCATATTAAAATAGAAATGTTAAAGACGAGAAGAAAATGAGAAAGAAAATAAGGAATTAATGTGGTTCGATCATATAGGCCTACTTTCATGGAGGAAGACCTTATATAATTACATCTTTACTATATATTACAATGATGATAGAAAGAACCTCAATGCTATCTACTTAATCAAAAAAATCATGACTATCCATATAAAGTGGCTGGTAGTGGTTAGCAGCAATGGAACCAGATTCTGATACTATGTTAGAAAAAGTGATACATTGCTATGATACCATATTAAAAAAGCCAAAACATAAATCTAATACCATGGTAGAATAAGAAAATATTAGGAAAAAGTAAAGAGAAGAGAGAAAAAGAATGCAAGGTATAACATGCATGGTTAAGGTTCATAGGCCTTAATCCAAGTGGAAAGCCCCAAACAATTTCATCTTTCTTATTTAGCTCTATAAGTGGCAACTTATTTACAATAAACTCATTAAAAGATACATATCATAGACCCTAGGCAAACCCTAACCTAATCCTAATGCTACAATGAACACATTAAAAGATATGTATCATAGACCCTAGGCAAACCCTAAACTAATCCTAGCGCTACAGTTGCTACAGTAGTATAGGTAGGTATACGTGTAGAAATAGGACTAGGATTCCAAGCACAATGAACTTATACCAACTATGATAATACAATAAACCTTTAGTAGAATAATTTAATAGGCTTGTACATGAATATCTCTAACAGAGGAGCTTAAGAGATTGAGAATCGAATCAGGACACCATCTAAATAATCCAAGTGATGTTATTTCTATGGTTTTAGTATACTAAAGTTTGATTCAGGAAAAAAAGAAAAAAAGAAAGTAAAGCAAAGTGGTCTTTGCTCATATTAAATGTAAATAAAATTACTTATAAATGGGGTCAAGGAAAACCACAAATTTCTTATACTATTCATTACGCAATTGCATCCTTGGTAAATACATGGATTGTTCAACCGAAAAGCAGTAAAGCAAAGGTCACTGATTCCAATCTTCTCTTCCCTCTTTTAAATTTGGATGTCCTTGTTATCAGTGAAAATGACTAAATTTGAGAGAAGTGGGTAGGTTCATTTTTTTGGGTCATCCAATGGAAGATTCCTATTAGTGTTTGTCAACACTTTGGTGTGATACAATAAAGAAGTGTGTGTATGTAACTGTAAGACCATAATTTTCTGAGCAATAATTTTCAGTATTTAAACAACATTACATATATTTTTAAACACTTTTTTACCTATACATATTTTCAAAAAATACAAACAACATTACTAGAGTAGCATTATCAAACGGCCTCATACTTCCCAGTAAAAGAAGAGCAGTAAAATTCCAATAAAAGAAGAGCAGTAAAATTCTGAAGAAATAAACTAAGAAAAATACATATTCTTATCTTAGGATTTTAAAAAAAAGGGATTCGCAAATATATTTCAAGTTGACCTTTGGTAACAAGCCTACCTATAAAAGCAACTTAAAATACTTATTCCTTGCACCCAAAAAAAAAGAAAAAAAAGAAAAAAAAAGAAAAAGAGAGACAAAAAAGGGTACTAACTCGTTGATGCCATTTCACTTATATTATATTTATTTAAAAGGAATTGTAGGAGAATATGACAAGAAGTAGGGGAGGAAAGAACTAATAAATAGAAATTAGGTTTTTTTTCTCATAAGATAAAAATAAAAATATGTTTAATATTAAGTCTGTGTGGATTCTACTGATCTTACCACTAGAATTTGTAGTCCTTTTAATCCCTGTTTTAAAATTCACATGCAAAAGTTGTGAGTAATTAACTTCATCATAGCATGCTATTCCGAAACTGTGAAATCCCACATTAAGTTATTAATGTCTAATTGTGGACCATCCTTCTTTGATTTCTTTCTCCTAAAGAAATGCATCAAAAAGCTTAAGTTCCTTGAATCATAATATCTCCAAGTTGAAAAATGAGTCACTAACTTTCTGTCTTATTATTGTACCTTATAAGATGGATGTAACTTGTAAGCTAGGGCTTATGCCTTGCTTAATTAAGTTCATTATGAGGTTATATTTTGGACAACTAGGCATTTTCATAAGTTCCCAAAAGACTTATAAGTTATCACATGCTTATGAGGACCCGCAATGGATAACTTGTATGGTACATATATATGCATAGTGCATGAGTTGCAATTTTTATAAGAAACATTTAGGAGTTTTTATATGATAGTCACAAGTGGAACATTGTACTATTTTTTAAAATATATATATCCCACATTGTACTATTTTTATTAAAAAAAAAATTACACATTGTACTATATATAATAAGTGTATATATTATATTCCTTATTCTGGAGAAGAAAAGAAGTGCTCGACAAACCATGTAAGATGTCAACTTAATGATTGCATGCATAGCACTCAGATTTAAAAACGAAATATTAGCCTCACAACCTTTAATAATTATAAATGAGTAATACAATGTTCTTCGATAGCTTTAGGAAGAAGTCATAGAGGAAACGTGTCATGATAAGGACACAAAACAAATAGCTAAATATATTAACGTTTTCCATTGAATAAATTAAAACGTAGGCTACTATTTATAAGCAAAAAAATTGGAGGCTAATTAATAGCACTCACGTTAGGCAACATAAGTAAAATTTTAGCTATATAATTTATATGATAAAAGTTGAGTTTTAAAAGCTGTGGTTCTATCAAATCAAGTGATCTAATAACTATGTTCAACTAAAATTTTATTATCAAATAATTTGATATAAAATTTAATATATGTTTTATTATTTAATTATATATCAAAATTTGGTGTTTTAATATATAAAATGCACACACTACACATTATGCTTGCATTAAATTACTCAATATGTGTATGTACATGTAGGGATAAGGGCCCAGAATCATAGATTGGGCTTTGGTCTTGTCAGAGGACGTTGAACGGATCGAGGAAGAACAAATAGTTGTTGGAGGTCCCTATTTAAAGTCTTATTAATAAGGAATGAATGGATGGTGGTCCAAGGAGGAACCCCTCCTCGGATAAGATGAATGCATCTCAAGTATCTATTCTAGCAACTAGAATGACCTTCTAGGAAACTCCATTGATGGGGACCTGCCTCATAAATGTGTGAGAAGGAAGGAAATCCAAAAATATCTAAGGAAAAGTTGCTACTACCGTATTAAATGCATTGCAGTTACTTTTCTGACCGCATTTATGTGAAGAAAATCTCTGAACAGTGCTGCCTTGGCTATCACAACTCACAGAAAGCTAGAGAAGATGTCTGATGGGATGGGTCCTCAAGTGAAGGCTCAGATGATCAACAATTGTAGGATGAAGATGATTCAAAAGGAGCTATATAATGTGAAAGATCCTTCCTGAGAAAGGGATTGGAAAAATAGAGAGAGAGAGAGAGAATATTGTAGCAACATAAATTGTCTTTGTATCCAACTGTGATCAATTTATACAAGTCTGACCTCCTAAGATTGAAGGTCCACTCACATCAGAACCTCTTATTCGTGTTTGATTGTCATTTAATTCAGTACTAGCTGTTGTCCAACCCATTAGGGCCTAGTTCTTCGACCCACTCTCTACAAATTTATTGTACTGGACTCATTGGGCCAAAATCTCACACATCTTGGACTTAGGTACCAAAAACCGTGTCCCTACAGTACACATTACACGTTATAAAATCAATGTGTTTTTGTCATATCTCTCATTCATTATTACAATAACTAATTTACTTTAGATAAAATTCTATTGGAATTTCAAAGGTCTCACTTTTTTTTATAGAGTTTTATTTACATATAACTTTTAATTAAACTGATCATAGTCAAAATTAAAAGTCCACTTCTTCTATTTTAGTTAATCTATTTTTTTACATACACATGCAACAAAATTTCTATTTCTTTTTTTATCTTTTATATATACTACTGTGTAACCCTGTGTATATACACAAGTACATTTAAAAACAAGAGTAATGCTTGAGATACAAATTTTTTTACAAAAAATTGTACAAACTGCTAATGTAGTGAGTGGTTATTGGTAAATGAAAAAGTTATGTTAATAGTGGGTCTAGATGAAAACCAATGAGAAGTTGACCACATCAACAATTTGTAAAAATGTTGTAAAATAGTTTGTGACTGTAGCATTACTCTTAAAAATAATTACAATTATATAAGTTCAAATTAAGCTTGGTGTAAGAATTACAACGTACACATTTTTTAAGCCATGAATTTCTAAAATATGTAATGGTTTCTCATTTTATATTTATATATATGATTTAGAATTTAATTGGATTTAGACTCTTTAGTTTTTACATCTAATAATTCACTTATCATAAAAATTAAAAAATTAGATGGGATACATGGCGAAAAATTGAACTACAATTAAAATTCAATTTAATTGAATTTTGACTTTTTGATTTTTACACCTAATAATTCACTTGACACACAACTTTAAAAATGAGATGAGACACGTAGTGCAAAATTAGTTCCAATTTAGAATTTAATTGGATTTTCTCTCAACTTTGACTATATATATATTACATTCTCCCATTGTAACTTCAAGGTCTCATTGGTTTGAGATCCTTCTCACCCACCAAGATCACTTTTAGGTCTAGCCTTGCCACCATCTTCACATCCAAGATCACTTTCAGTCTAGCCTTGCCACCATCTTCACACCCAAGATCTCATCATCCTCAATTTTGGATCTCGAATCACGGCCATCTGACATGCTCCGATCTTAGATATTTATGGGAGTATATGGGTTTTAAGAATGCGTTTTTGGCTAACATCATGAAATTACTTTCTTAAAAGTAAAACTATTAAGAAATGAATGAGAAATTAACTTCAAAAGTGGCTACTAGAACATGAGTTTAAGGTAGTGAGACGTATGACCTCACATTGGAAAAGTTTATAAGGATTGAGTGGGTTTGTATGCTATATCTCCTTGTATTTTTAGTTAAACCCTAAGGGACACCACATTTTTGTGGATAGGGAAGTACCTACCCAATTGGGCCTCTCACGCACATACGTGTGCCTTTCCAAGCTGAATCAATTCGAGGTGGGTTGGTTGGGTGCGGTCATGTAGGGGTATTCGCGGTGTGGTGCGGTTTTAGGTCATTTTTAGCACTGCATTTTGCGGTCACATGTGCGGTGCGATGTGGTGCGGTGCAGTTTAAAGTTTAGCCAAAATCATAATCGCACCGCATCTCATTTTTGCTCTTTTTTACCGGTTACATATGCGGTACAGTATATAAAATGCGGTTTGAATGATTTGAAGTTTGTATATTTTTCAAATTCTGGGCTTTTTCTACCCAACCCAAAACTAATTTTTCCCTTTATTTTGGTCCAAGTTTTAAATTATTAAGCTAATTTTTCTTTATTTTGGGTTGGCTTTCCTAATCAACACTTGCTAAGATTATCAAACTATTTTTTTATTTTGAAAACTAGGGTTATTAAACTATTAATAATATATTTAATATTAAATATATTAATATATAGAGAGGGTGCTGTGCGGTGCGGTTTGTGCGGTTTTCTTATTATAAAACCGCAAACTGCACTGCACCATGTAGTGTGGTGCGGTGCGGTGCAATATTACTTGCAGTGCGGTGCGGTTATGCCATTTTGCGGGCGGTTTTAGTGCGATTTTTGCGGTTTGGTGAACACCCCTTGGTGTAGGCATGCCATGGGCTAGGCTTGGTAATAATTTATTTTTATTCTTTTCAGAATAATGTGTTTGTTCACTACCGGTCTTTATTATTTAAAATAGTATGACTATTCACCTAGAATGATTACAATTGTTGTAGGTTTTCCACATATATATATATATATATATATATATGTATGTATGTATGTATTTTGTCACATGCGTTCAATCAATTCTTTTTCTTTGAAATAAACAACTAACATTAAACTGACCCTTTTTTAAATTTTTTTTTTTTTTAAATCACGTTCAATTATTTTTATTCAATAGAAAGTAAACGAAGAGAGTTTACCTTGCATGTGGCTAAGTGATAAAAGTTCTTAAAAAAAAATCTTTTTAGAGTTATCCCATATTTCTACATTATATATATGATAGAAGTTATCCCTCAAAAAAAAAGTTATCTCTCAATTTGGTTTTTCATTTTTCTTACCATCTTTTTCATTGCCCCTGTTGCCATAATGCATGGATATAATTTGCTCTCATCTGATTTATTACAATGATTCATAAACAAGCTCTCCAATAATACACCTAAAATGATGATAAAGTTTTTAAACTAAATCAATTATATGATTTGCAAAATAATTATCCATGTGTACTCATACTTAATTATATGATCTATTGTTTCTCAAAAAAATAAAAAATTATATGATTTATTAAATACACCGTATGGTCACATTATTGAAAACACAAGAGTACAAGATAATCAGCAGGTTCACTTTAGTGCTATTGTTTTAAGCATGTTAGGAGGGACCGAGGGAGGGTAATAATATTGCCCATAGCTTGCTAGAAGAGCCGCTCTAGTTGCAAACTTTGATGTGTGAATAGAAGAACTTCCACCTGATTACTTTATAGATTGTATTCCAAAAATATTTTGGTCCTCAATATAATACAAAACTTACCTAATTTCTCTCTAAAAAAAAGTTATGTAACTATTAAATCTCTCATTTAAAAAAAAAACATATGTGAATGGTGAATGATCACGTGAATACACACATAATAGGGACATCACAAACAAGGAATGTACATATAATTCAAAAGTCATTCGAACCAAGTCAAGATCCGCCAAATTGTTTAGGTAAACAATATTCAAAAGACTAAGACTCCAACTTTGATGGGTCCATGCACTTTCATTCAATTGAGATTTTTTTATAGAGAAAATCCTTTTAGTGTGATAACTTTTCACATTTTTTCCAGTTTTTAATCAGGCACGTTTATTAATTTCAATATAATATTAACACCAAAGAGAGGAAATCTCAATCATATTATTTTCGTATTGACAATATATTATTAGGATTGGAAAAGGAATGTAATACAAGCCGTAAAAGATGGTGGGATGATCAACTGTACTTTTAGTTCTCATAATTCATATGCACCGATCTTTGGAAGTGCTCAAAACATTAAGATTAAACAATTTGGCCAAAAGTAACTGTAAAAGTTTCCTTTTGTAATGGTTTTGCAGAATAAAGCATTTTTAATGGTTGTTTATTTTATAACTTTAAATGCTCTTACAGGCACTACATATATAAAAGAATGTTTTACTTGAGTGCAGAATAGCATCCTATATGTTTCCATGTCCTATAATGGGCCAAAATCGTAAAGACCTAGCAATGGAAGTCAAATATTTCTTGGAGGAATTAAAGAACAGTGATAACTGATAGTCAAGAATCAAGATGCATATGCTGAAATTTCGACCTTTACGTAGTAATCTGAGTTTTGAAGTATGGATTGCTATCATATCAATTGCTTAGCATGCTCTAGCTAGTTTATAACCAAAGCTCTTGTACGTAGAGGTACTACCATGCATGTTCTGGGTGAGAATTGATGAAAAACTCTAAGAAAGTTAATTTTTTATCCAAATGATCTACAATTAGGTTTAAATCAATTATAATTTGGTCAGTAAACTCAGTACCCAGATGCAAGGGCTGAGGAAGGAGGGGTCTATGGATTAAAGACACCCCTCTTACACCACTTGACCATTTAAAGATATTGCCCCCCTAAAAAAAAATTGTCTCCCTTCATCTTTTGCAAAAGTCACGTATTTCAGTAGCATTACTTTAATATTACAAATAAGTTGATATGTATTACAGTAGTGTTTCTTTTGAGAAAAAAAGAAAAAAGAAATCTATACATTGTAATACATTACTCTTATCAATCTTTTGGTGTTTTGTTATTTATTATTTATGATTGTAATGGTGATTAATTTCTCCAGGCAAGTAAACATTCTTGAATATATGCAATGACTTATTATTTTCAATCATTTTATTTTATTGAATTACTTGTGTATGATTTGTAAGTTTCTGAATTCTATAACTTAGTATCATTTTATTTTATAATTTGTTGCGAAATATATATATATATATATATATATATATATATATATTATGACCATGGGCTAGGGAATTTTTTTTTAATCCTTTATGTTCCATTTGTTTTCGAGAAAAATAATTTTGGCATTTTCTAGTATTTGATTGACAAACAACACAACGTTTGGCACCTCTATCACCGCCACACTTTTATGAAATAATACCAATGTTTTTTAAGGCGAGACAAATGACAAAAAAACGTTTTCAAAATTATTTTCAAAATTTTTAAACAAACATGGAAAAACAAGTCATTTCCTAATTATTTGTTTTTCACTAAAAAAATATATTGAAACGTTACTCTTTCTTTTGGTGGGGAATCAATTGGTAAAAATGAAACCAAACTTTCTTGGTGACCCTTCACAAGTCAAGACATGTTCTAGTTGTCTTGTATATTAATTTTTAGAAAATTAATTCAACCAGATACATCTTTATTGGTAGAATTCTATGTTGAGGTAGGTTGGGTTGGGGATTATGCTTAGTGAATTTCATCCATTCTTCTTCTTTATAAAAATAAATAAATAAAAATCTTCGTCGGCTGGTAAAGAAAAGATTTTTGCACTGACAGTCAGAACTTGGGAAATTATTGTATACTTCCGGAGTACCATAAATGCGTACTCCCTCCTCTCACATGAATGGTGGGTCCCACTAATTAAATTCATAGTGGGACCTATCATTCATGTGAGAGGAGGAAGCACACATTTATGGTACTCCGGGAGTACCTAATAATTTTCCTCAGAACTTAACTTATCTTCATTTCCAAACAATTTATGGGAGATTAATGCACTCAACAACTTTGGGTGACCTGTGACAACAAAATTTTAGATGGGCTTAACTTTCAGCTCAACAGTCATGAGCTGAAGCCCAAGTAACTAAATAGATAACAGAGAGAGCAGTTCGAGAAGGCTGGCCCAAAATCATGGTGGAAGGATATTATATCGTAGTGGCGGACGCTTTCATGTATAGGGTGAGTTTTGTTAAACTTTTTGAAAAAGCAGTTTGTTGTTATTGTTATCCACTGGGTTGCAAAAAAAATAAAAAAATAAATATTCACATTGTTGGACCCAAAAAGCATGATTTGTAACTTTTTCCGGACACATTAAGTGTGTATTTGGATACTGCTTATTTTGTTGAAAACTGAAAATAATAAAAAAAAAAATTTAGTTACTGTTTATTACTGTTTAGCACTGTTCAAGTCTCATAAATAGTGCAAAAGGCACTGAGCTGAAAAAAAAAAAGTAAAAAAAAAAAATAAAGGCAAAATCGCAAATGCAGCAAACATAGACACCAATCCAAACAAACACTAAATCACGTTTTGAAACCACAAACATGATTTTTTTTTTACCAAAACATGTTAACCAAACGGGCACTAAGAACACCTCAAAACAGAACATAATGGCAATAGTTGAAGATATGAGAAAACTTGTCAAGGACGTTCTCAAAGGCAATACATAAAACACGTTGCTCCTAATTAAGATTCTTCTATAGATTTTTATAGAAGATAATGTTGCCCATTTCACACTACTTTAGGCACCAATGTTCATTTGTTCTCCATATAATACCACTTTACACTCCCTCCTTTTCCACTATTAAATCCCTAAATTTGTAGGCTATAGTTAGCTTAGTTCAACTAGTAAAATATTATCGTTGAATAAAAGATTTAGGTTTGAACTCCGCCCAAAAAAAAAAAAAAAAAAACAAAACCGATTAATGTCATAGCCTAAGAATAAAGAGTAATCATTATGGAGCAGACAACGTAGGTTAAAATTCTATCGTATCTAAAAAAGAAAATCCCTAAATCCGCATCTGGTTTTTACACAATAGATCAATAAGCAAGATGCTTTAGAGCATTCCCATCAAAACTTCTTAAAATTTTAGCATTTACCATCTCAAAAACCAATTTTATAACATATAACACACCACTTTACAATATCTCTTATATCAAAACTTCTATTTTTTTTTAACACTCCATTTAAATATTCTTTCTTTATTATTTTTTATTCATTTTTTTCCTCTCTCTCTCCTCTGTCTCTCTCTCTTTCTTAACCCAACTATTCTCAGCATTGCTGACCACCACATCCCCCACCTATATCACAACCACCACATCCACCCACCATCGCTGCCACTAGCCAGATCCACTGTAACCACAAACAACAGCAGAGGAAAAAAAAACCTTCACATCCACCCACCACACCCACCACATCCACATCCACTGTTGGACCACAAAAAAAAAAAAAAAAAAAAAACAGCAATCGGACTGAATCAACATCAACATCCACCCACCACACCCTCCACATCCACATCCACATCCACTGTTAAGACTATGTAGATATTGTAATTGGATTGTAATAAGCTGTTGTGATTGAATGAGTGTATCGGCTCTGTATAGATGAGCTGGTACAGGGGGTTGTACAATTAGGATAAAAAGGGCGGGAAAGTTAGTTAGAAGGGTCAGTAACTGCCAAAATGTATGGAATTAGCTATAAGAGGATTGTATGGTGTACATGAGAGAACAACAGAAATAATACCAATTTACTCTTCTTGATTCCCTAATTTTCTCTCTGTCTCTTCCCTATTCTAAGGAGGACTGGTTCCCTCGAAGCAACCACCCACCATTCCCAAATCCACCATTAATGTTCACTTAGAAGCTTAACATTGGTATTAGAGCAGTTCATCGAGGGCACCAATGGCTGAAACCAGATCAACACTTATAAATGAGACCATCGCTTCACTCAAGAAAACCTCAGATTACCATACCCATGATATTCAAGAGATTCACCACGAGATCCATCAAATAAAGGAATTACATAGCCAGCATTTCCAAGAAGTTCAACAACTTGGTGTGATTCTGCATAAATTGTCTAATTCTGATTCAGAGAAATCTTCAGCTCACACTCTACGATCTAATGAAGACATTCTCTCAAACAATACTCTGGCATTGACATTTCCAAAATCTATCAAACTGGAATTTCCTAAATTTCGAGGAGAAGAACCAACAGCTTGGGTGTATAAAACCAATCAGTACTTCAGGTATTACAAAACCCCTAATCCTGAAAAGCTTTTGATGGCTGCATTCCACATGGAAGGTGAAGCCTTAATATGGTTTCAAGATGGAGAAGAAGTAGGACTGTTTGGGGATTGGTTAGCCTTTGTTTAAGCACTGCAAGTGAGGTTTGGAAGCACGGTCTATGATGATCCGATGGAGGCATTAACAAGATTGAGGCAGACAACTAGTGTGATTACTTACAAAAGTCAATTTGAAGCTCTCTCAAACAGGATTAATGGTCTCCCTGAATCTCACAAACTCAGCTGCTTCTTGAGTGGGCTTAAGGATGAAGTAAGACTAGAAATAATGATGTTTGCCCTTCAATCTTTGAATGCAGCTTTTGGTTTGGCTAAAATTCAAGAGGAGTACTTACTCAGCTCCAAGAAAGGATCTAAATCCTTTCAAGAAGTTATCAAACCCTCCATTCTTGGGGCACCTCCTAAGCTAGATTGGAAGGGAGAGTAGAAAATGAGATTGCCACTAAGGAGATTGACACCTGCTTAGATGGATGAAAGGAGGAAACGAGGTCTTTGCTTTAATTGTGATGAGAAGTACTAGGCTGGTCATCAATGCAAATGTGGAGCAAAGGTGTTTCTATTAGAGGGTTTTCCTATTGCTAATGAGCCATCATCTTAAGCACATTTGTTAGAATTGGAGGACAATGAGGTGGAGATTCAAGTGGAGCAAAAAGGGGGAAATAATGCTTTGGAAGCTGAAATTACCCTCTATGCCTTAGTGGGTAGTCCTTCACCAAATACAATGAGGGTTAGAAGCAAGATTAAGGAATTGGGGTTGGTCTCCCTTATTGATTCAGGGAGTACACATAATTTTCTTGATCTTTCTGTGGTGTTAACCTTGAAAATGCAGATAGATACTTCTCAAATGATGGAAGTAAAGGTGGCTAATGGGGTTGTAATTCAGACTAAGGGTGTTTGTCCTGGTGTGTCTTTATGGATTCAAGGTCATCAATTCTTTGTTGACTTGAATGTTCTTTCCTTGGGGGGTTGTGATGTGGTGTTAGGGACCCAATGGTTGAGCACATTGGGGGAAATCTCATGGGATCTCAAGTTGATGACTATGAAGTTTTGGTACCTGCAAAACTTGGTGCTGCTACAAGGGTTATTGTCATCAGGGTCTTCAATTTTGGGAAGTGAGGAGATGTTTAAAACTCCCATAAAAAAAGGTTTAATCTTGCAGATCACCACACCTGAGTTAGGGGCAGCAACAGCTCTAGATCAGCTTCCAGCAGCTTTGCAAGATCTGCTCAAGGAGTTTGGTGCTGTGTTTGATGTTCCAGTTGGTCTACCACCCATCTGAGGCCATGAGCATGGCATTATACTCAAGGAAAGAGCTCAACCAGTTTGTGAAAGACCCTACAGGTACCCTTACTATTAGAAATTTGAGATTGAAAAAATTGTGAAAGAGTTATTAGAAGTAGGCTCAATTAGACCTAGCCAAAGCCCTTTTTCATCACCTGTCTTGTTAGTTAGAAAGGCTGATGTGAAGGATAAATTTCCTATTCCTGTGAAGGATAAATTTCCTATTCCTGTTATGGATGAGTTGCTTGATGAACTCCATGGGGCTAGTATGTTTTCTAAACTAGATTTAAGGTCTGGTTATCATCAGATTAGGATGAAGGATGGTGATGTGCATAAGACAGCTTTTTGTACTCATGAGGGTCACTATGAATTCTTGGTCATGCCCTTTGGGTTAACCAATGCACCCTCTACATTTCAAGCCTTAATGAATGATGTTTTCAAGCCATTCTTGAGACACTTTGTTTTAGTGTTTTTGATGATATTTTAGTCTTTAGCAAGAACTTATGTGATCATGTAAGTCATTTGAGGGCTGTTTTGGAAGTGCTTCTTAAACATCAACTCTTTGCTAAGAAATCCAAATGTGTCTTTGGCTGTCCTGAGGTGGAGTACTTGGGGCATGTCATTTCTAGTGAAGGTGTCAAGGCTGACTTAAAGAAGACAGTTGCTATGTTGCATTGGCCAAGACCCTAGAATGTTAAGGCTTTGAGGGGATTTCTAGGTTTGACTGGATACTATAGAAAATTCATTAGGGGTTATGGTTCCATTGCTTACCCTTTAACTGAGTTGCTTAAAAAAGACTCTTTTCACTGGAATGATGCAGCTAAATCTGCCTTCAATAAGTTGAAAGAGGCAGTCTCTCACCCTCTTGTTCTAGCCTTACTAGATTTTACCAAGCCCTTCATTATTGAGTGTGATGCATCAGGGGTTGGATTGGGAGTTGTCTTAATGCAGAATATGAGGCCTATAGCTTTCCATAGCCAAGTTTTGAGGGGTAAGAGTCTGCATTTTTCTACTTATGAAAATGAGTTGTTAGCTTTAGCTACTGCAGTGAGGAAATGGAGGCCTTATGTGCTTGGAAGCCCTTTTATTGTTCGAACTGATCATCAAAGCCTAAAGTTTTTGTTGGAGCAAAGAGTGGGTACCCTGGCATAACAGAAATGGATCACTAAACTGTTGGGTTATGTTTTTATTGTGGAATATAAGAAGGGCAGTGAGAATAGAGTTGCTGATGCTCTTACAAGACAGATGGAGTCAAAATTGAAAACCTTGATAGATCAGGCTGACCTCACTCATGGCACAGTTAGCTGCTGTTTGTTGTTGTCATTTCTCGATCCTACTTGGTTGGATAAAGGACAGCTATCATACAGATGCAGAAGTTATGCAATTGATTCAATCCTTGCAATTAGGGGTAGCTACTCCAAAAGGTTTTTCTTTGCATAAGGGGTTTCTCTTGTATAAGGACAGGTTCTACTTAGGCTCTCAATGCTCCTTAAAACCCTTGGTTTTTGCTCATGTTCATAGCAGCCCTATTGCAGGTCATTCTGGCTTTCTTAAGTCCTTTCATAGGGCTAAACAAGAATTTTATTGGAAGGGCATGAAGTCAAACATCAAGAAGTTTATTAAAGAATGTAATGTTTGTCAAAGAATAAAGGCCGAGACTATTGCTCCTGCAGGTTTGTTACAGCCTTTAGCTATTCCTACTAAACCATGGTCTGATGTGAGCCTTCATTTTGTTGACGGGTTACCAAAGTCTAAAGGGTTTGAAGTTATCTTGGTTGTGGTTGATAGACTGACCAAATATGTCCATTTTATACCCTTGAGTCATCCTTATTCAGCTGCTAAAGTTGCTGGGCTATATATGCAATATGTTTTCAAATTACATGGTCTTCCAACTTCTATAGTGAGTGATAGGGATGCCACTTTTACTTCAAAATTCTGGTTTGAGCTGTTCAAGTTGTAGGAAGTTGATTTGGACATGTCTACTGCATATCCCCCTCAGTCAGATGGCCAAACTGAGATTGTGAACAAAAGCTTAGAACAATACTTGAGAGCCTTTGTTGGAGATAGACCTCACAGGTGGGCTAATTGGCTTTCATTGGTTGAGTATTGGTTTAATACCAATTTTCACACTTCCATTAAACTCACCCCATTTGAAGCATTATATGGCTATCCTCCTCCTAGACTTCAAGATTATATTCCAGGTACTTCAAGGGTGGCAGCAGTAGATTCTCTTCTTACTCAGAGGCAGCAGATTTTGGCTACAATAAAGGCTAATTTGGTGGCTGCCCAAGAAAGAATGAAGTTTTTTGCAGATAAACACAGAATTGAGAGGTCTTTTCAGGTGGGAGATTGGGTGTTTTTGAGGTTGCAACCTTATAAGCAAAAATCTTTAGCTTCTAAGGGAAAATGGAAGTTATCTCCAAGGTTTTATGGGCCTTTCCAGGTGCTTCAAAGGGTAGGGGAGGTTGCCTACAGGCTGGATTTACCTAGTGATAGTAAGATACATCCAGTTTTTCATGTATCTTGTTTGAAGCTGAAGTTGGGACAACAAATTTCTCCACTGCCTACTTTACCACCATTAGATGAGACTGGTCAAATCATTTCAGAACCTCTAGCTGTTCTACAAACCAGAACTAAGACTTTGAGGTCCAGGTCTATTACTGAAGTTCTAACACAATGGTTGGGCACTGCACCTGAGGATGCTACTTGGGAATCATTGCATCAGTTGAAGCTCAGGTTCCCTCACCTTGTGGGCAAGGTCTTTTAGATGGGGAGAGGTATGTTGAGACTCTGTGTAGATATTGTAATTGGGTTGTAATTGATTGTAATAAGCTATTGTGATTGAATGAGTGTATCGGGTCTATATAGATGAGCTGGTATAGGGGATTGTACAGTTAGGATAAAAAGGGTGATAAAGTTAGTTAGAAGGGTCAGTAACTGCCAAAATGTATGGAATTAGCTATAAGAGGATTGTATGGTGTACATGAGAGAACAACAGAAATAATACCAATTTACTCTTCTTGATTCCCTAATTTTCTCTCTGTCTCTTCCTTATTCTAAGGAAGACTAGTTCCCTCGAAGCAAACCACCCACCATTCCCAAATCCACCATTAATGTTCACTTAGAAGCTTAACATCCACATCCAATCAACAGCAGGAAATAAAAAAAAAAAAAAAATCAATCGGACCAAATCATGGATCTTCTAGAGAAGAACAAGGAACACAATTCGCATCGGTGACCCAAGAACATGATCCACCGCCACTAGCAAGACCCACCAGCAATCAGATCGTTGGTGACGTAGGAACACGACCCACGACAGTCAATGACCCAAAATCAAGATCAAAACCATGACCCATGACCCACGACCCAATAACACTGCACCGTGACCCAGAACAACACTGTGACCATCGGACCATCAGACCACAACGGACCATCAGACCACATCGAACTCGACTATCAGACCACCATTGCTGAACTAGAACCATCACCAGATCACATCCATCGAGAGAGAGAGAGAAGAGAGAAGGAGAGGAAAAAGAAGAGAGAACTGAAAAAGGAGAGGAGTGTGAGAATAAAAAAGTTTTTTTACAATTTAACTACAGTGAACTGTTATTGATAACAACTCACTATAGCTTGGTGCTAAATTTTTTAGGATTTAGAATGTTTGATGGAAGTGTGTTTTTATCATTTGAGGTGGTAAAAATGCTAAAAAATAGCATTTAGCATTTTTAGCACCTTTAATGGGAATGCTCTTACAATGACATTATTTTTTCAAATGTTTTAATCATTTTTCCATCACTCTCACTCTTTCCGAGTACAAAAACAATGTTGAACCATTGTTTAGAATTAAAGATTAAATGCAGAAGCAAACAGCAGGAAACAACTGCAGTCTGCAGGGCGAAGGAAAAAATAAAATAAATTAAAAATAAACCTGTTCTGTTTGTGGTAAAAATGAACAAGAATATCAAACTAAAAATAGGGAATTTTTTTCAAATACAAGACAGTGAGGAATATACTCCTAGATATGGAAATATCAGTATCTCCAACCCTTGAGAAAGGCTTTCAGGTAGGGCTTTGCTTCCCAACCCCGATGCCCCCACCTTTGTTTCTCCTTATGCTTAGAAACAAAGGAAAGGGACCGTTCCATTAACACCCCCCTAGTTTGTCCACACAAATGAGACGCTTTTCTCTTGTAAAGAACAGAAGTTCAACAAGTGTTCAAAAAGCTCTAGACACAAGTTAGCAAAGATGAAGAAGAAGAAAGAAGTTCAACACCCTTAAGTCTTTTAGTGAAAAAAGAAGTTTCCTCTACCTGGTTTTTTTTTTTTTTTTTTTTTTTTTTTTTTTTTTTTTCGGCAGTTCTGACATGATAAGTAAAGAAAAAGAAATAGATTTTCTCCTTCCTTGGCATGAAAGCACATATAGCGAGTTTGATTAAAACTTGTTGGAAAGACTATTAAAAAATAAAGCAACACAGTATTGCAAAGAGTCAGGTGAGATTCAGTAACTATCATCAAAATTTTAACATTGCAAGCTTGTTATTTATAAGAGAAAGACATTAATAAATCTATTAACCAAAAAAACACTAGTAAAAACTGTCAGAACTTGGACTTCAATTAGGAAAATCCCACATTAGGAAACGCTGATACCAGTGAGTTCCAGTTGTGCAACTGCTGCATTAATTGCATCAATGACGTCCATCTTACCTCCACTCACTGCTTCATCCATTGGAGTCCTCTCATAGCTGAACATTACCCAGAACCACAATGGATCATGAATAAAAGGAACACATGTTCATATTAAAAAACTCTGACTCTAAGAAAGAGGTTAGAAACAACACACCTGTTCAATTCAGTCACATTTGCCCCTGCCAAGATCAGTTTCTTAACCACCTGAAAAGGCAAACATTCGTCAATAAACCTCAAAATTGCATTATATTTGCTTCGCATTGGGACAGTGATGATTACCTCAATATGACCATTGAGGCAACCCCAATGAAGAGGTGTATTCTTCTCCTCATTAATAGCATTAAGATCCTGCAATACAAAAGTACCAAAAAGTCACAAAACTGTTCCTTAAGTAATTTAACAATCATAACCTACAATAAGGGCAGCATTGATAAGTAATCAGTCCTGTGTAGCTCTTACGATAGACCTGAATAAAAAAATGGTAGGGAATTACCAAAGCTATGCTGGTCAAGGCAGGAATGAAGTTGTAAAGCTTGATTAATTAACACAAAAGAAATCAACTTTACATATGATTTGGTTGGCAAAAGTCATAAAAAGAAAGAAATTTAGAATTGTACAACAACCATTACAACCCCCAATGTCGATCTTTTAGGATAACAAGCACTTAATCTAAATAAAATTCCCTACATTATTTTTTTCTAGAAACCATTTGGATAGCTCTTGTATAAATCCTTAAAAGCAAAGATGTAAATTCATCAATAGAGGGAAATCAATCAGATGATAAGTGGAAGCCAGCATGACAGAGTCCAAGGAAATAAATCGAATTGTGCTTTCAGCTAAAATTCAGAATCTAGGACTGTTTAAACAAAATCATATTTTGGAAGTAAAAAATGAATGTCATAGATCCACTAAGTTCAAATGGAAGAGATCTTGTCACATTAATTTGTACATAACTAGCCAACCAAGCACAACATGTTTTTATTTTCTATGTTTTAGGTTAAGGCTTCAACTTGGGAACCAAATTGGGGGACATAGGCTAATATATGCACAGTAATTTCCGCAAATCAATTGTATGTTACAAAAGTGTCGAGAAAAAAGAAATAGTTAAAAAGAACATTCTTTAAGAGCTAGTAAATTCTAAAAATGGCATTTTACAAAATGATTAGCTTGATGATAGAATATTGGACCAAAAGCATTGCCACCAGGTTTAACAAAATGAATAAATCAAAAGACAACTTGTAAGTTACTATCAAATATCAGTCTAGTGAGGATTTTAGACTCAGAAAATGATAATAATAAAAAAATAAAATAAAAAAAAGGAAGATTTTCAGATGGCTTACTCACCACTCCTCTGTTAATAAGATATTCTACAACGTCAAGATGTCCATTTGCTGCAGCCATATGAAGTGCTGCAATCGAATATCAGCAGGACTTGTCAAAAACAGATTGAAACAGCATGCGCAGAATAAACAGATCCAGCATAAATAAAGCATAAAATACTAATATCATGGAAAACAAAGTTTTGGAATCCAACTTAGCAAAAAAAGGGCAATTTTCCAAGTTTTGGACTTCAACTTGCCAAGTTGCCAAGTCTTGAATTAAGGAGTTTTTCAGGCTCAAGGGTGATAACAAGTCCAGTGATTATCACCATATCACTCATGAGAGCAACCGGTGATAATGCCAGGGAGGGAGTCAAATAATATTTTGCTTGAAAAGGTAATTCATAATGTAAGCACTAACATGCCAATGTTAAGGCAGCTTATTTGGAATAACACACAATCATGCCAATGCAAACATGAAATTTACACATAATTAAAGTACACTTTTTTTACTCATATAAACTACAATTCACTTATTATTGTAGTCAAATGACTATTTAGCACAACTGCATAGGTATTATAGAATCAACATACGTTTTGTAATGGCTATCATAACTAAATAATTTGTGCCTTCATGTGTGTTTTTAATTTAAAGCTGAGATAGAAACATTGAGAGACACTCTAGAATCGAGACATTCTTATATACCCAAGACTAGGGAATGTGATTTTGGTTACATCACGAATAGAAAGAAGGAAATAGGCAAGGTTAGTGTTAAAACGACAGTAAAGATTAACCATTATCAGACTTATATAAGGAAGCAAAAATTGAAGAAAAGGCATTGCTCATAGAATTAGAGGTGGATAGATGAAGTGGAGAATTACTCATTGAATACTTATAATTAATCACAAGGCTAGAAACACTTCAAGGTATTAAAACTCAAATCTAATATCCCACACTCAAATTGAACACTGCATAGAAGGATTTTGGGAAAATGAGTGAAACAGATAAAGATACAGACTTGAGGATAATACAAAGTTGGTTTAAATGGTTTGCCACATACAGTGAATATGTACAATATTTACAAGTATGCTCCTAGAATGAAAATAGAAGGTAGAGGGGGAGTTTACAAGTATGCTCCTAAAATGAAAATAGAAGGTAGAGGAGGAAATTGCATATATGAGACAAATAGATCACAATTAAACAAAAAACATAACCCAAACTCAATAAAATTGCAGCCAATGGCCTTTGGTGTAAATGGCACCTCCATCCCCATAAGTATGGGATGGAGGGTAAAAATGGGGTTTGAATCCCCTCAGGTGCGTAAGTATATCACCTAGAAACAAATCTTCAATCAAATTGCCAAAAGATAATTATCTGTTCCCAACACCAAATAGTAGTAATAAGGCTTTCCAAAAATGATATGGAAATTCTAGACATCTACAAAAGGGCTACAGGGGAAATTCAGGCATTTAAAAAACAAAATTCATTTGAGAACATCAATATTCCAAATTTTACCTAAGGGTTCAGGGCCAACTAATGCCAAACAGATTTAAGTTTCGCCAATGTTATTTTGTATTTTATTTTTCTCAATTGGACATATGAGGGCCCAAACAACCTTCCGATATGTAAAAAAAAAAAAAAAATTGTCCTAGACACCACATACAATATCATAGAACACAATAAAGAATACTACCACATGTTACACAAATGAAATACAAGGCTATCACAACTCAAAATTTGCAATATATTTTACCTAAGAAAATTAAATTTAATGTGCTAATACTATTTAGCCTCCATGACTAGGAGCACCGAAATTATTTCAGATTTTATTCTTGAATTTGGAACTAGTTTTCTTTTTGAACTTGGTTTTTAAATTTTTGAGGATTTTATGGGATTTAATTGTAACATAATCAGAACTTTCCATTTTATTTTATGATTAGAGAATGATTTCTCTTGTTGTTCGGTGGTGATGCCACATAACATTAGGTGGTGAAGCTTAGGATTTGTCATGTTTTTATCTACTTTTTCCTTTATCTCAGTTTTCCCACCACTGTCCTGCATCACTCTACTTACTTTTTGCCTTAAATAACTACATTAGCTCAGCCAAAACCAGAAAATTTTCCTGCTAATTACCATAGTAGCTCACAGTTGTACTTCATCTACGATTTTCATGCTCTACAATTTGCAGATCTCCTACAAAGATCACAAAAATAGTCTCCAGAACTCTAAACATTCTCAACACCTCTTGGCAAATAAAGGAAACTATCCTCTTTCTTATGAACCCATAGCAACAGGATCCAAATGATTTCAATCATTCTAGTTCCCCAGTACTACAGTTGCGCTAGTGTCCTAGTGTGCCTTCAGAGTCAACTGCTGATAACTTGAAAGGGTGATGGCAATACCACTGTGGAGGAAACCTTGCAGTGCTAGAGGATATCTTGACTGGCATAGATAGAATTCTTCATACTCAAGCTTGCCCTCTCAGATCTTATCATGTTTTCTATACCAAATTTCCACCCCAAAAGGTGTTAAGAAAGAATCTCTTGGAGTTCCAACTTCCAAGATCAGTGATGGGATGTCAATGACTAAATCAAAGTAAACATTGCATGAACCAATTCATTAGACTTCTTTATACTAGTATTTTGTCCATTATAAAGACTTAGTTCTGGACCCTACTGATGTATAAAGACTTAACACCTTGTACATATGTCTCAAAAGATCTAAGAAACTCAAGAGTCAAAACAACCTCTCAAATATCACTCTTATGATCTACTGTATAGACTAAATCAGATGAAATGCAATCGCTGGAAATCTATCAAAGATAACAACCAATATTCCAAATTAAAAATCAACATTGAACCTCTTCAAAATTCTGCAAATCATGCACATATTAACTGCCAAAGTTTGCAACCAATCACCTGTAAACAAGAACTAGCACCTGGATGGAGCAGAACACCTATCAAAATAAAACAGATTTTTAGCTTCATGAAAAGGGCCACTGGCACCACACTTCGCCCAATTGACAAACAACAAAATGATAGACCCAAATACACTTTCTGCAAAGCATTTTGTCATCATTTTCTTGAGCTTTAACTAGAAAATATATAGATGAAGAAAAATTAGTATTCTCTTAAATTTGCTTAAATTTGACTCCTTTTTCCTCAAACAACAAGGTAGCTGAATTTTGTTTTTTGTTTTTCTTTTTTTCGTTTTTTCCTTCCTTTTTATGATAATGTAGTTGACATACGTAATTCTTCAAGTTCACTCTAAATATGTTTTCTACATGTCTTGCATATGATAACCAAAATCATGAAATGCTGAATTTATGCTCTAAAACACAGATCTTGTTTTATGAGAGTATGCATCAACTCAAACCAAGCAGTCTCAAATTTTTTTTTTGAGAAAAATGGGTAACATGGGAAAATAAGGGACTCAAGCTCAAATCAAAACCTTTTATGTTATTAGCAGCCCCTGTACGACTATATCATGTTAACTTTCAAACTTTATACTACAATTAATTGCTGTTAATTTATTGCAAAGCACATCATCTAATTGAATTCGCCAGTCTCACAATTCCGTTCTTGTTAGAAGCTGTAGTTACTTGAATTCTGCAATAAAAAGCTTCAACCCCTTGCTCTTCAGAAATCCACAAGGTTGACCCATCTTACAGGGGAGAACTGTGCAAATTCTATCAACTTCAAACATATAGCCAATCCTCTCATTCATGCAAATTTCTAGGTTATGGGTTCACCTTCATTTAGAAAGAGCATACGTGTTCAACGTCAAATAATTCACCCTCATCAATATAGTCATCTTCATTTTCATAAATATCAATAAAAGAACTCTTAAGGCACTCAGATAGTTACTTAACTTCTTGAATCAAACTTGAATAATAAACCTAAAATCAGATAACTGGACCACACTTTACGGTAATTTTAGAGGTTGTAGCCAAACGCTCAATAAGGAGTCATTAGTCTCATTGTTCGAAAGCAAGACCCTCATGGCTGATTTTTTCAACCTGCTTCAAGCTAGGATGACATGACTAATCAATATTGGGCTATATGTTCTATTCTTCTTCTTCTTATGTTTACTTACATTCAACAAAGGTTGAATCTTTATCTGAAGGAACTCCATTTCCAACAATTCAGAACCTCGCTAACACAAAAATTAGCTTACTGAAGTACTAAAACAAGTCTTCTCACCTCAATGGAAGACAATAGATTTTACAGTTAAACTTCAAAGGCATCAAGCCTCCAAATCAATCCAACAATGAAACCTTTTGTCGACGTAACTAAAAAGATCATCATATTCTTTCTCACAAAAACTCTATTCCTATACACACAGAAAAATTCACTCAACAATCAATTAAAGAAAAAAAAAAAAAAAAGTTTCTAGCAACCACAATGATAAATGAGTATTCAATTTGATTATATAGAAGAGGAATTTTCAAGATTGGGAACTCAATTTTTAAAAAGAAAAAAAGAGAGAGTAAAGCAGGTATTAAGACATGTTCATAGTATAAATAATGAGAGAACTAAAATTAAGGTTAAAAGGATGAACCTGTACGGCCAAGGGAGTCCTTGGAATCGAGAGAAACACCGGAGGATGCTAAGCTTACGACGTCGTCAAGATCATCGTATCTAGCGGCCTATAAGAAAGTGAAAGTTGTTTTTTTTTTTTTTTTTTGAAATGAATAAAATATTGAATGAAGTGTGTGTTTTTGTAAGTACCTCAAGCAAAGCCTCGACCTGGTCCGACGTCGTTTCGGATGATGGTTGGTCTACTACTGGATTTGCCGCCGTCCCCATCTTCTTCTGCAAATCACACTACACAGTCTACATACACGCACCGAAAACAGAGAGAACAAATAACGGATCGGTTCGGGCTGGATCAGGTTTACCCGATTCTGTAAGGAAAAACCCAGCCCATGGTCAATGTCCACTTTGTCTTTGTCTTTAGTGGGCTGGACTACTAGGCTGCTTATAGTCTCATAGGTTTTTTTATTTTACAACTTTGATGGACTCATAACATATATTTATTGAAATAAGGAATAAATAAGTAGATTGACGTCTTCATAAATATATTTTGGAATTTTTTTTTTTTTTTTTTGATAATTTGATAGTTATAATGAGGAGGAGGGATTTGAACCCTGAATATATAAAGAGATTTAGTACACTTTTATATATATATATATATATATATATATATATATAATTATAATGATATGAAAAAATTTCAAGTTGTTATGGAAAACTATTCATCAATGATGATTTGGTACACTGGTGTCTTATTAAACAACTTAGTGTCTTATTATTAGAGCTATTTCAAGACTGCGCACAACCCATTTTTTAATATCGTAAAACTTGCATCATATGGTTTAGAAAGGATGACCTTAGGCTTGCTGCGTCTTTCCTTTACTGTTCAATGAGTCAATTTTAGCATTTAATGTTGCTAGTTTGTCAGTTGGTTGAAGCAATAATTCGGAAATGACAACAAGCTTGGAAGTAAATGCTTCCCTAGGATCAATCTGGGGTTGCAATTAGTGCGTGATTAGATTTTGATTACATGCTAGTTTATTATTTATTTTTCTTATTATGTATGGGTTCCACATGAATTATTTATTTATTTTATTTAACTTTTACATTTTAACTACATTATTTTCAACAAAAAAAAGAAGCTAGATAAACTATTCTCAAATGGACACTATTATCTATTTGGGAATACTTATTAAGTTTTTTGTTAAAAATATGTTAACAAATACTTGTTCTTTGAAAAAAGTGAGAAAAAATGAGTTTTTATTTATTATTTATTTTTAAGAAGAGAAAAAATAAGATTTTAAAAAGCTGTGTAATGTATATAATCACCTCAGCCTAGAATTGTCCCTAAGATTACATGCAACCAATATCGCATAATAGCTTCCTTCTCAAATATATATATATATATATATATATATATATCGCATAATAGCTAAAGATCACTTGTACGTATTGGTCTATAATAAATCCCAAATGTTAATGAGATATATTATATACAAAGGGTTTACATTATAGTTTATACAATATATATACTTCTTTGTCTTGAAGAGTGTAGACCCCTTTCCCCTCTTTTTCCAAGTATGTTTATCTGAAATCTAGATTTTTCTTTTGGCTTTCCTTAATAAATCTTGTAAAATATAACTTTCTAAATAGAAATGAGGGGATTTTATTGAATAGAATGGAAAGATCTGGAAAGCTTAGATTAAATACACTAAGGCTCTACTATATAATACATACACGAAGCCAGAGCAGTGAAAGAAGAAAGAAGATCCTAACCAACTAATAGACTGGGGTTGTTTAGATTTGTGGGTTTTCATCACTCATTACCCTATTTCCATCACTTATCACCCAAAATAAGTGGGTCTCATAGAGAAGGTGCTTGGTTGGATGGGTTTTGAGGTTTTGTTTTCATTACTCAATTCTCACCAAACCGAATAATGAGTTATTGAAAACAAAAACAAGTTTGAGGTGTTTTTGAGTTACAAAAACAAAGTAATAGATGGCAATTTCGTAAATACCCTCACATCAGCGGACCCCACAATTAGGAAGGTTTGGTAAAGTTGGGTTTTGGGGTAAGTGTGGTGAGGAAGGGGCAAGTAAGGGTTCTGAAAGTACTGGTAGCCTGGTCCCACATTTTTTGAGTTTTTGGATTTGAAAACATAACAGGGTTTAGGTGCCAAACCGAGTTTAGGTGATATTTGGGAACTTTTAAGTGATAGAAAATGAGTTACAGGGTGATGAGTGATAAGTCGTGATATTTGAGTAATTATATTTTTCCATCCAAACAAGGTCAACAGACTAAGCAATAAGCAAATGACAGCTGTAATCCACTAACACTATACACACGTGTCAACCAATAGTCTAACGCTACTTAATTAGTTCAACGACACCGTTTCCTTTTAATTTGCATTTCTTCCTTTGGATTAATACTCTGTCGTTTTTGATTGCATCTGGTTCCTTGTCATTGCAACCCGAATCTTCTGTCCTCTTGGTTAAAGTTTCAACAAATCTAGAACTCGGTTGAGTTGAGTCTGACTCTGGGGTTATAGTAACGTCTATGTGCTTACAAGCGCGTTTTCGGATTTCTACAGCGCCCATAATTATATCATCAGTGAAGCCTCATAACACGTACTCCATGACCTACCCATAAGAAGTAGGAATTAAGGAACACCTAAAAAAAAAAAAAAAAAGACAAAGACGAAGAAATAAAGAAGAGCACCACAACACAAACTTGTTGGACACTTTCACAGGTTTCTTCTTCTTTTTTCTTTTTTTTTTTTCTTTTTTTTTAATTTATCAAACTTATGGTCAAACAGAAGCAGCTGCAACATGGATACAGTTCTTTTTTAATTTATAGGACCAACGTGAATAATTTGTCAATCTACTATTGTAATATTCAAGGGAAAACCGTGACGTATCTCTCTCTCTCTCTCAGACTAATTAAGAACTTATGTCTTTTATTACTTTATAAAGAAGATAAAAGAAAGCAGGAAGAGAACGTGAATATTGGTACGTGATTGACTTTCCCCCAAGAATTAGCTTCACACGTACGTCATCTCTTACAACTAAAACTATACTATTTCCATAAGTTAAAATCATTTTTGTTTTTTAGGTATAGCTACTTTACACTTTTTTTCAAAATAGAAGATTAAAAAGGTAATTATGTACACATTGTTGATTGGTCAAGAACAAGAACTAACATATATATATATATATATATATATATATATATATATATATATATATTATTACTTTTATTTTTTTAATGTAAACGACGATATGTTTTATTCATTTAAATATGTAAAGTCAGTTGTGCACATGTCGTAGCAGGAAGGTTGGAACCTAATATTCCATTTCCAGCCAAACTTGACTGTGCTCAATTATTGTTTGGCAACTTTGAAATTCAGGTATACTAGCCACACATTTGGAGATCCTTCGATCTAATATCTATGGATATTTTGAAGAAAAAAAAATGTAGTCCGTGTTGGTTTGAGTTTTCTTCAACTAATTCAATAATTTGCTTGAACTTATTAGATGTGCTCATAGCAGATTTTATTAGGTTGGGCTCTTTAATTATTAATGAATGGCCAATATTTATTTTAGGTTTCGTGCATGTCCTAGATAAACCAAAAAAGATCAAGTCTCGTGTATAAGCAGAATTGCTCAGTTAGTTCAAAATCAAATCTCTTCTTTCTAACCTGTTGTAGGTCTAACAATTAAAACAAACAAACAAAATATTGTTCAAAATAAAGATCTCTCATTCCCTCAAAAAAAAAAAAAATTTAAATAAATAAAGATCTCTCACCATCTTGGACTCACTCTTATTAATCACTAAACGTTTTACACACACATGGAATTTTCCTAGTTGTGAGTTTTGACATTATTTTACCGGGTAAAAACATGCCTAGACTTGCTGTAGTTAATTTTATGTATATTTATTGACATCCTTTGTGCTTTAAAATTTTCTAATCACGTCTCCTATAGTATTTAACTGATCTAAATCAATTACATCCAAGTTCCATATATTGCTCATTACAATATTATTGGATTTAATGGAATTTAGTCAAATGAAATGAGAATAATCTGCTTTGGTAAATGGAACGAGAATAATAATTTGATATTATAAGAGGTTATTTAATAAAAAAGAGATTTTTTTTTTGGGTTGGGTACATGATAGTTGTGCTGAGCAAGTACATGGGACTAATTCTATTAATGATTTCAAAAATTATTTGATTAGAACAATTGGATATCTTACTATAAGAATTTAGAATAACTGGATATTATTGGAGATGTAATTAGAATTTTTAAAAATAAAAAATAAAAACCAAAACAAAACTATAGCATAGCAATCAAAACCATTATCTGGTTTTAATGGTCAATACTATTTTACAGGGAAAAATATTACAATTTTTCATTCAAGGACTTTCTCGTGTCTTGCAAGGCAGGTATACTCCATATGTGACTTCGATTGGTAGCATAAGGTGGGTTTTCTAGAGTTCTTGGATGCAATATTTAATTTATCTAACACAATCTGCAAGCAAAAAAAAAAAAAAAAAAAAAGAGTAAGAAAGACATACTTAATATTGATTGTCATAAAATAAAATTCAAGATAAATTATAAACTAACCTGATTGAAGACCAGCTGAGCTATATTCATGCATTACCCTAAGAGTCTTCAACCTAGATATAATTTTAAATTCTGGTAAATCATTGATCCGATAAATCAATATCATCTAACAAACACTCTCATAAGATCACATCAATGAAAATTTTCTAGTGAGAGTAAAAGGTCCAAGAAGGTCTATTTATAATCAAAATTGCTTAGGAGTCATTACACTTGACATCTATAAACGCATATACCACAACAGCATGCCTTGTGTAAATGTTGGCATGCAAATAAAGAAAGGATAATCACAACTTTGATTTCTTAGCATAAACGTAAGGAGCATTTATATTCTTTTCAGGTAAAATATACTATTTAGGTCACATAAATGAAAGGGCTCCAACTATGTTACCATGTATAATTTGAAAACATTATCATATATTAGATTCCTTACCAAAATAAATTGTATGCATTTAATTTTTATTTTTATTTTGTTTGATAATTACAATAATGGAAGAAGAGAAATTTGAATCTTGAACGTCTTCATTGAAAATATCAAAAAGTTTTAGTAAAACAACAATACTCTTGACACGTTTAATTAATTAAATTTTTTAATCTTGCCACTATATACATTAGTAATTTGTATCATCATGGATCATGAGAGATTAAATTATTGTTAAAATGTCAAAAGCATTGTAACTCAATTGACAACACTTTGTATCATAAGAGATAAGTCCTTAGTTTAAATCCTCCTATGGTGTAACCCCACCACATCTCCTCTTGTGGTTGTGGATACGGTTATTACTTCTTGGTAAAGAATATTAAAAAACAAGTTGACGATTACCTAGTGTGGGGGCAACACATGGTACTAGCATCCCATTGTTAGCTTATCTGCACATGAAGGGTCAATAGTTATTTACTCAAATGTGGAGTTCACGCCTAAATGTAACCACAAAGTTTGTACACTAGTTATGATTTATCTTAATTTCTTCTAAATCACCACCAAAATCACCACTCTAATCAACACACTTGAGAAAGGGGAATAACAATCACTCTCACGCCCCATTTTTGTAATTAAAAGAATGATAAAATTTGACTACAAACTTGGTTATAACACAATACGAAAATGGTAATGTGTCCACTTACTAAACCATACTTAAGTGATTGTATACAATCATTTTAAATGAGTTATATGCATTGCATATAATAAAAATACTAATTATCTTTCTATTGTTAAGTTTGTAGTTAAACTCTATCCTTAAAAAAAATGATGATCTATGAATTTCTCCTAATAAAGAATTGTATTTGCCATCATTTAACATCGCTATTCATAGAGCAAATAAGCTGATATGTCTTTACTATAGATATATACTTTTTTGTTTTTGGGTTACACAAAGGGGAGGCATTTGAGCTTGGATTCTCTTAATAGGAAGACTGCACAGTACAATTGAGCTACAATACTTTGAGTTGTATACTAGCTTTTGTCTAATTGTCTTTTTTTTTTTAAAATCTTTGTCTAATTGTCTTTTATTGCATACACAATAGCTTGATTACATGAGAATTTGTATTTGCCATCACTTTAAATCTCTCTTCTTTTATGTAGAAGTATGATAGAGTAATAAAAATCATTGACATGTGGGTTCAATATCCAAACAAAACTGATTCAAATCCGGCCCAATGCCTTGGGCAAATATGTTGGATATGTTATTAGATAAGTTCTTTGCCTTTATATTAGACTTAAAGTTCTCATGTACATATGTTTAAGAGAGAAACGGAGACTAGAGATGTAAGGAATAGACTCTCATTACACTTTTCTCTAATTTTGGATGAATTTGATGAGAAGTGGTAAGTTGTTATATATATATATATATATATATATATATATATATATATATATATATATATATACATATATAACATTTACAGCTTATTTCATATTTTTTTTAAAAAAAATTTAAAACTTATTAGTAAACAAATAAAATATTCTTAAAAACAAACAATAAGTTACTCATATGATAACACATGTCCATCTTAATTTCAATTAAAAGAATATTAGAGGTAGGTTTTATGTTACACTTAAAATCTCAAGGGATTGATTACAAGTTACACAATTAATGATTTACCTACAAAATAATATTATATGAGATTAAGTATTATAGTTAAAACCATAGCTATCAATATCATACCAAAATGGCCGTTTAAAACATCAATTAAATCTGTAAGGACACAAAAATTAAATAGCCCAAGCCCACTTAGAGTGGTGAGGTTTGTGCAACTCAACTAGGCCCAAATCAATAGATATTTGTAAGAGAGTGGGTTAAACAAAAGGAGGGGCTTAGCCTAGGGACAAGGATAGGGTGGGAATGACTATAAATCAAAGTATGAGTATATATAAGGCTTATTACAAGCTTGCCTGAGGAGGCAATTCTTACACAGAAGAATACACTATTCACTCTCTTCTCTCTATGTTCTTGTTCTAGATTCTGTTCTTTTTCTTCTCTTTGTTCCGGATCCCTTTCATCTGGAATTTCCTTTCCCTTATATACTTCTCAACACTTCACATCTTGGCCCCTTATCTCCACCTACCCAAATTCTCATTATGACACATGTCCCCTTAAGCTTCTGATGAAGGTGGTAGAAGGAGCTGCTTAGTTGTAATCTCTATTGTTCAGGTCACTTCCTCATCAATGCTGATAAAGCTGTTACCAGCCATTTAATGCGAAGGCAGTAAGCTATTTCTCACTAGAAACTTCCCTTACCCTCCATGATTCTCTCTCCATAACTTGTCCTTCCCAACTGGAACTCCCAAAAATCTTTTGTCTCTTCTTCTCCTTGGGTGGATTCCCTATTCGGGCTTATGATGCCTTAATAATAATGATAATAACTCAACGTTCCCTTCCTCGGTCCTTGGGGCCCCACAATAGCCCTCCTAAAACTTTGCTATTAACTCTGAGATAAAGAGTAAGGTTTTAGTTATACAACTTCGCTTAATATGTGCCATATGCATTCCCACGTGGTGATGTCCTTTCAACTGTCTCCAGCACACTCCTGATGCTTCAGTATCTATGATCTCACATTTATGAGGTCAGGCGGCTGCCTGTCCCCCCACGTTCCACAGTACAATGATGATCCTACTGTCCTTGTTTATCCCCATTTATGAGTGGGAATTTTACCTCTCATTTTTCACCTCTATATAAGGAGAGGTTAAGGTTGCCTGTATCTCATTTACTCATTTGGAAATTTTCGTTAAAGCAGTTGCCCGATGAGAGATTCTTCAATTATTTGTAGGTGTGTTCAAATTCATATTCTTTTGCACAAATCTTTATTTCCTATACCATAAGATTCCATGGGTAGGTTCGCTAGGTTAGTAGATGCCCCTGAAGGCATGACGGCCTTTAGGGCTCAATATAGGATCCCTAGCGGTGTTGAACTCTAACACTATGAACTGGGTAAATGGTTGGTCATGAACAGACCTCCTAGCTCTGTAGTTATTCAGATGATTGTTTTCATAGAAGGTAGGATGGAAATCCCCATGGGAAGGGTTACTAGAGACTTCTTGATGAACTATAGGCTGACCCCTACCTAATGCTCCCCAAACATTTTTAGGGTCCTCAAGAGCGTAGATATGATAAACCAAAAAATGGGGACTAACCTCACATTGCATGATGTGAACTAGGTGTATAACTACCAGAAGGGGAAGGAGACTAAATACTACATCAAATGTAGGGTCCCATCCATTAAGCTAATATCATGTATGCCTGAGTCAAACAAGGGTATGGACGAGGACTTTCTCATCGTCTTAAAAGACTGGCATGATGGATTGCACTGTCCCACCTAAAAAGGGGAACCAGGTAGGGTTCCCACGGATCATAGACGTGCATAGGATTTTTTCTTAATTTTTTACAAGGTTTTTATCTAGCTTATAACTCTTGTTGTTTCTTTATTTGCAGACAAATGCCACACCACCTCGTCCAAGCATCTCGTAAATTTCACTGACCTAAATTGAATCCTTAGGTCAAAATTTTTTCTGCACAAAGACAGTTAATTTCGGGCGGTACGTATCATCCTTAGGTTTGAACCACTCTTCAAACGCTTCCAAAGTCCGAAGAACGTCATTAGAGCTAAAGACCCACGGTTAGCTTTAACTGACCCTCCTCTAGCTAGAACTCAAGACGCTGAACTTCTAGCTCCACTCATAGCCAAACTCCTTTACTCCCAAGAGCCACCCATACCCTTGGATGAAGAAGCTAAGGAGCCTACTCCTAAACCTATCTAAGAAGTGATAGATAAAGATTTCAAGGTCTTTTACCAACAAGAGGACCCCGAAGACGCTTTTAGTACCTTGCACTGCCCTTTACGTCCAACCCAAGTTAGCACCAGTAAAGAGAGAGTCAATATCCTAGAAGGAATGGTGTTCGAGGAAAGGACTCCAGACCTCCTAGCATTGCTTACAGCCCATGCTGGGGGTGCTTCCCTAGCCATTTTGGTGGTGCCCCGACCACTAACTCCTACTCTCACGCGCGCATCCTCTGGTGATGCAGCCGAGAAAAAGAGGAAGAAGGGACAAGGAGGCAAGGGCCCTGAAGGTACTGAGGAAGGAGAAATCAATCACTCCTCTCAGCAACCCCCAGCTAAAGAAGCCTGAACAACCAGGGCCCAACAGAAGAAGGGTGCTTCCTTTGGGACCTCAAAAGAATCTGAAGGGGTGCAACTACCAAAGCCTTCTGCCAGGAGACCTTCCTTTACACTAAGCTCGGGTGGCCTTGTTATGGACAACGCCAACCTCAGAGACCACCAAAAAGGCAGATTAGGCCTTGTGGCTGAGTGTCTAGAGAAAACTCTTTGCCCGCCGAGGACATGCAGGAGCTCAAGTCCTTTAGGAAACGTGAGGTCTTCTTGTCTCTAAAGAGAGACCTTGCCAAAGTATAATCACCTCCCTCTTTTCATGAATCAAAATAACACATATATGAACACTAACTTATATCAATCTTACAAATTGTACAAGCAACCTTCGAGGCCGAGGAATGGGTAAACCATGCTCTAGATCAAGCTCGTAAGGCTAAAGGCAAGCTGGACGTAGTTGAGAAGGCCCATGTCGAGGTTGATAAAAAGCTTAAAGAGACCCTTGCCCAACTGACAAAGGTAGAGAAGTCCCGGAAAAACTCTAAAGCTGCCTTGACTAGCTTAGAAAAACAAGCTACAGAGTCCCTAGTGGCTTAGAAGAAGGCTGAAAACCAACTAGCCTTAACCATGGTGAAATTTAAACAACAGCAAAAGTAGTTGGAGGCCATGGATGTTGAGAAGGCTAGGGTCGAGCAGGCAGCCTATGATGCGGGCATGACTAAGACTACCTGAAGTCTAACTGCCCAACTAAAGGACGTCGCTCGCACCTTTTGCCTTGAGGTGTGGGGTCAAGCCCTCACTACAACTGGGGTTGACACTGAATCAGAGCTTAGGACTCTTGACAGGATATATTACCCTTCAGCCCTATGCTTGGCCCCCACCCCTTTCAGCATTCAGATGATCCTAGCTCTACCCCTGCCTCTACCTTGGTCCAGCCTACCACTACCCCATCTGCCACACTGGCTACAGAGAAAGGTCAAGAACATCCACCTCTAGTAGCTATCATGGATGTGGAGACAGATGAAGCAACTGAAGTGGGTCAGCTGAAAAGGACAAAGAAAGAGAAGGAGAAAGAAAAAGAAGAAATGAAGGAGAAAGAAGCATCAATGTAACTTAGTCTTAGGTTAAGAGAAAATTGACTAGCTTTGTAATTGGGCTTAAGTTTAGTTAATGACCCATTTTCCTTCAATTGTAATTCAGCTCTCGTACTTCAATGAAAACAATCAACATTTACTTTATAATTTCATCTATTTAAGTTTAACTTGTCTAACAGTATCTCTTGCTATTACCCTTTCTTCATATTATTTGTAACATACTAACATCTAATTAACTTAATTAATTGCCCTCACTTTACTATTCAACCTGACATGAACTTTAAAAAAATTACTAGACTAGCTCTTAGGGCAATTGGTAACCATACTTGGGCATTTAGTTAAAATTTCAAGCAAAACTTACCTCACTCTGGACTTAGCATGCCAAAAGACCAATCTGCATTATACCTATAACCCGAGGAAGCAAGCAAGATTTATAACTTTATTCAACACTTAGAAAATTTCACGAAAAGGTTAACTTGTCCAAAGTTTGTGACCCAATGAGTTGAACAAGACCAATATTTTGTTTAACACTTAGAAACTTTTCGTATAAAGTGATTACCCCACTAATTGCAACCACAGTAAAGCGCGAATAAGCTAGACATGAACAACAAAGAAGTTTATATCACTAATAGTAATATCGCCGCAAATTATTTACATTCCAAGGACGTGAATTACATTTTCATCCAGGTCTTCTAAATAATAAGCCCCAATACTAGCCATTGAAGTTATTATGTACGAGCCTTCCTAGTTGGGACCCAATTTTCCCCAAGCTGGGTTCTTTGCTGTCCCCACCACCTTTCTCAAAACTAGATCTCCTGGGCCCAATGGACTTAGCTTCACTCCTTTGTCATATCCTTACTTAAGCCTCTGCTGATAATGTGCCATCTTCAATGCAGCCACTTCTCTTCTTTCCTCAACTAAATCTAAGCTAGCAGAGAGAAAGTGATTATTCTTCTCGAAGCTGATCAGTTCTTAGGGTTGGGAACCCTGACTCAATAGGGATAACTACTTCTGCCCCATAAGTCATTGAAAAAGGAGTCTCCCCAGTTGACCTTTGGGGTGTAGTGTGATAAGTCCACAGCACATAGGGCAATTCATCCACCCACCTCCCCTTGGCGTCATCCAACCTTTTCTTCAACCTAGATAATATGGCCTTATTTGTAGCCTCGGCTTGACCATTCCCTTGTGGATAAGCCGAAGTAGAATACCTATTCCTGATCCCTAACTCCCCACAGTATCTTCAGAAGGTTTTACTATCAAATTGAAGACCATTGTCTGAGATTAACGTGTGTAGGACTCCAAACTTGGTGATGATATTTCTCCATATAACCTCTTAGCATCCACATCTCGGATATTGGATAGAGGTTCAGCCTTTACCCTTTTAGTAAAGTAGTTTGTCCCGACAAGGAGCCATCTTCGGTTTCCTGCGACTCGAGGAAATGGTCTCACTATATCCAAGCCCCACTGAGAAAATGGCCAAGGGCTAGAAAATGGGCTCAGAACCCCCCCCCCCCAAAAAGTTGGTGAATATTTAGGGCATACCTCTGATACTAATCACACTTCCTTACATAATCCTGAGAAGTTCTTTGCATGCTTGGCCACCAATATCCTTGGGTAAGGGCTCTATGGGCCAAAGACCTCCCTCCCGTATGACTTCTACATATTCCCTCATGCAACTCTTCTAACAAGGGCTTCACTACCTCAGGATGCACACACAATAAATATGAACTCGAATGAGAACGTTTGTACAACTTTTGTTCTTCAGACAGCTAATAACAAGGAGCCTTCCTACGTATTTTCTCTACCTCGCCCTTATCCTTAGGTAACAATCCTTGTTTTAAGAAAGTAACCAAGGGGTCCATCTTGCTTGGCCCAACTTAGATACTATGTACCCCGACCAAGGGCTTCTCCACAAGACTGGAACTAGCCATGTCTTCAACAGTAACGACCTGAGGCAGATTTGACCCCAAAGAGGTTGCTAGCATAGCCAAAGAATTTGCATGAGAGTTTTGTCCCCTCGGGATTTGCTTTAGAGTAAAACCTGTGAACTGAACCCGAGCTTGTCTAACTTTAACGAGATATCTCTGCATGCATTCATCCCGAGCCTCAAACTCTCCATTAACTTGGCCTATCACCAATCGTGAGTCCAAATATACCTCTATGACTTCTCCTTTCAATTTGTTAACCATTGCCATTCCAACTAATAAAGCCTCGTACTTAACTTCATTGATTGTAGCTAGGAAACCCAACCGCAATGGCTTTTCCATCACCAGCTTCTCAGGAGTTATTAATATAACTCTTACCATTGCTCCGTTGTACAACTCCCAAGTGGGGACAACGGAGACAGAGATTGTCATAGTCTCCACTATTCCTTTTCCCTTATCAGCTACACTTTCTGTAAACTCTGCAACGAAATCTGCTAAGACCTACCCTTTTATTGTAGTACGAGACATATATCTGACATTATAGGCACCCAGCATGGTCCCCCATTTAGCAATTCTGCCCGTGTGATCCGATTTCATAAGAGTGCTTGCAAGGGAAGCAAGGTGAGCACTACCATAGTATGTGCCAGAAAATAATGTGGAAACTTCCTCGTGGCATGTATAATAGCCAACACTGCCTTCTCTAAGGTTAAATAGCATGTCTCAGCTTCATGCAAGGACTTGTTAACGTAGTAGACAGGTCTTTGCACCCTACTCTCATTTCTGACCAGAACTAGACTAACTGCATAATCTGTGACTACTAAATACGTATACAACACTTCCTCTTTCTCGAGTCTAGAAAGGACTAAGGGTTGCGACAAATATTGCTTGAGCTCCTTAAAGGCCAACACATACTCCTCGGTCCATTGAAAGTCTTTCCACTTGTTGAGGAGCTGGAAAAACGGACGGCACTTATCTGCTGATCGGGAGATAAACCTATTCAAAGCTACTGCCATCCCCGTTAATTTATGTACCTCCTTAAGGTTCCAAGGAGGATGCAAGTTATTAATGGCCTTAATCTGATCGGGATTGACCTTAATTCCTCGGTGTGTAATCATATAGCCTAGAAACTTTCCAGAGTTGACCCTAAAAGAACACTTAGATGCATTTAAGCGCAACTTATATTCTCTCAACACCGAGAACACCTCCCCCAAATCTGCTAAGTGCTTTACAACTTGCTTGCTCTTTACCACCATATCATCAATATACGCCTCCACATTCCTCCCAATTTGTGACTCAAACATCCGTGCCACCATTCTTTGATATGTGGATCCCATATTCTTAAGGTTGAAGGGCATCACTCGATAATGGTAATTTCTATTGTGTGCGTGAAAAGCAGTTTTTTCTTGATTAGCTAATGTTAAAGGTATCTGGTGGTACCCTTGGAAGGCACCCAAGAAACTCATCCGAGGATGTCCAACTGTTGCATCCACCAGTTAATCAATCTAAGGAATGAGGAAAAGATCCTCTGGGCAAACTTTATTCAAATCCATGAAGTCCACGCACACACGCCACTTCCCGTTTTTCTTCTTTACTACCACGATATTAGCCAACCACTCGGGGTAAAAGATCTCTTTGATTGCTCCTACTTGCTTAAGTTTGTTTACTTCTATCCTTATTGCCTTAGCATGTTCTTTTGACGAACACTGAGGTGGTTGCCTTCATGGGTTTGCCTCTGGATTCACATTCAATTGATGACATATAAACTCAGGGTTAATCCCAGGTACGTCATAGATACTCTAGGCAAACACATTCATGTTATCCTCCAAGAACTTCACTAAGCCTGCCTTTTCCAAGGACGGCAACTAAGACCCCACTCGAAAGAACTTTTCTTCATCCTATCCAATCATAATCTTTTCCAATTCCTCAAACAGCACCCCCTAAGACTCGGTACCAAGTCCTACTTTGGGACCCTTTGATTGCTATGGGATTCGCTCCTCTTCCACCACGGCTTGACCTGCGAGTTGCCGTGTAATGATTGCTATCAGATATTGCCTAGCCATTACTTGACTTCCTACTAATTCCCAAACTCTTTCCTGTGTGGGGTACTTAACTTTCAAGTGTAAGGTTGACAAGACTGCTCTTATAGCATGAAGCTATGGTCTAGCCAAGATAGCTGTGTAAAGGGAATAGGCTTCCACAATAATGAAACTGACTTGCATTTCCTCCTCCCCAGCTTACACAGGTAACCTTATCATCATCCCGCGGGGGACTACCATCCTCCCATCAAAGCCCATCAACGACAAGTCATACCTTTCTAGGTCTTTGGGCTTTAAATTTAACCCTTTATACAGATCAGGGTACATGATCTTCATTCCATTCCCCTGGTCTACCGAGACCCTTTTTACATCATAGCTATCAATCCTAATGGTTACTACCAAGGCATCATCGTTGTGGCTGGAATGTTCCCTCCTTATCCTCATCTAAAAAACCCAAAATGGGTGTGGCCACCACCTTGGCCTTTTTGAGTGTCTGATCCCTATCTCCTAAATCAGGGCCCACAACCACGGACATGACCCCCGAACAGGTCCCAGCGTTGCCCTTGGGCTTAGCAAAAATCACATTAATTGAGCCCAATGCTGGCCAAAGAGCTTCATCCCTCCGATACCCAACTCTTGAATGCTCGAACTAACCTACAGGCTGATGCAAGAATTAACTTATCTTCCTTGCCTTCACCAATTGACCTAAGTGATCCGGTAAAGTCCTATAGTCCTTTGTGGTGTGCCCTTTTTCTTGATGATAATGGCAATAAGGCTCTGGTTCCTCTTAGAAGGATCCCCACCCATCTTATTGGGCCATCTGAAATATGGTTCATTCTTTATCTTCTTAAATATCTGATAAATTGGCTCTTTGAGCAAAAAATTAACCACTTGAGTCCCCGAAGATGATGTCTGGTTGGGGAAGTCTTTCTTAGGACAGTTATTCTGATATCCCCCTCCTCAAGAATCCCTTTTCTCTGGGAAAACCTTAGCTTTGCCCTTTCCCTGAGTCTGATCTTCCTCTACTCTCTTATACTTACCAATGCGATCCATGAGCTAGCACATACTAAGGGCAGACTTCATTGTCAATGATTTCCTCAATTCATTGTTAATAATTTCCCTAATGAAGCCCTCAATTCAAAATCTCCATCTATTTCATTGTATGTTTCCCAATACCTATCCGAGTAGGTCTTAAGAGTCTCACCTTCCCTCATGGCCATGTACAAAAGGGAGTCCAGGGGCTTAGGGACTCTACTGCATGTTATAAATCTTGCTCCAAATGCCCTTATTAGCTCCTCAAAAGATCTTATTGACCCCTCCTCCAAAGCATCAAACTACCACATAGCCATAGGCCCGAGGCTAGAAGGGAAAACCTTGCACATGAAAGCTTCATTGCCAAAATGAATTGCCATTTTCTGATTGAAATGGCTCACATGCTTCACAAGGTCAAACCTTCAGTCGTAAATGATAAAGGTTGGCTATGAAAACTGGTGGGGAAGCCTAGCCTTATTGATTCTTCTAACAAAGGGTGATTTAGAAATTTGTAGAAATGCTTTACTCATCGCGTCATTCCCCATGCTATGGTGAGATGACCCTTGTCCACGCTTGTATTTGCCCTTTTCTAGTTTATCTTGGCGTGACGATGTTGAGAAGGACTTACTGGATGGAGTTCTTAACCTATAGCGATATGAGCAATCCCTACTTCCCCCTAATCCATCACTTGATGGGGGTGAAGAACTCCTTCTATCACGCTCCTTTCGTCGCAGTTTCCTGCAAAAGTGATCTATCTTAAGCTGCAACTTCTGAGTCTCTTGATCATGCGAAATATGACTTCTTGTCCTTGAGTGACTCCTTTCTGTGTGTTTAGTGTGATAAGACTCTACCATAACATTCGGTGCATGGTGCTTGTCTCTCCTTTGCTCTAAATTTACAAACTGATTTTCCCTTTGTGAGCCAACATACTCCTCTCTATCTTGCTCCAAGTTGGCCATGACTACTCAAGATAAACCCACAACAACACTTTTATTCCCATAGACGATGCCAATTGTAAGGACATAAAAATTAGACAGCCCAAGCCCACTTATAGTGGTGAGGTTTGTGCAGCTCAATTAGGCCTAAATCAATAGATATTTGTAAGAGAGTGGGTTAAACAAAAAGAGGGGCTTAGCGACAAGGATAGGGTAGGAATGACTACAAATCAAAGTTTAAGTATATATAAGGCTTATTACAAGCTTACCTGAGGAGGCAACTCTTACACAGAAGAATACACTATTCAATCTCTTCTCTTTATGTTCTTGTTCTAGATTTTGTTCTTTTTCTTCTCTTTGTTTCAGATCCCTTTCATCTGGAATTTCTTTTCCCTTATATACTTCTCAATACTTCACATCTTTGCCCTTCATCTCCACCTACCCAAATTGTCATCATGATACCTGTCCCCTTAAACTTCTGATGAAAGTGGTAGAAGGAGCTGCTTTTCTGTGATGTCCACTATTTAAGTTACTTCCTCATCAATGCAGCTGATAAAACTATTGCCAGCCATTTAATGTGAAGGCAGTAAGCTACTTCTCACTGGAAACTTCCCTTACCTTCCATGATTCTCTCTCCACAACCTGTCCTTCCCAAAAATCTTTTGTCTCTTCTCCTCCTCGGGTAGATTCCCCCTTCGGGCTTATGATGCCATAATAATAATGATAATAGCTCAACAATCCCTTCCTCGGTCCTTGGTCCCCCACAAAATCAATGAACAATATAAATTAAGATCATTATAAAAGAAAATGTCAAATTTGCAAAATTGACGGTTTTTAGAAAAATATCGAACCACCAATATATTGTTTTATTCCAACTATTTGGTTTTTATATTTATTTATAATTTTCTACTATATTAATCAAATAATCATATTTCCTTCAATTTTTCATGGCTATTTATGGTATTTTAAGTATTTTGCCTTTAAACTTGAAGTAAATTGTCAAAATATTAATTAAAGTGTCAATTTTTTAGTCATATATGATGATGTACCAAAATCATCAGTGAGTTGTAGGTTCTAAGTTGCTCTAATAGGTACCTGTAAATAAGGACAAAGGGACCAAACAGAAGGCGCTGGTGTGGTACCAACCAAAAACCCTCTGTTAGGACATATGTGAATCATGTTAGGAACATATGTCAATATAGAATTGCCTAATCCTTTGACAAAATGCACTTTACTTGTAATTTGGTAGATCTAGGATGTGTTTAATGCTTCAAGGAACAAGGTTTCAAGTTCAAGTGTTAAAGCCATGCAAGTCTGTCCAAGAATCAAGTGAAGAAGTGCTGGATTTTAAAACTCAACAGCTAGTATCTATCGAGGTTTAAAATGCTATTTAAGCTTGATGCTCGATAGTTGCTCGATAGATAGGGTATTTATCGAGATTTAAGAAAATCAGTTTTTCAAATCTGATTTTACTCCAATCCATGTATAGATGTTTGGGCTTTATTTTCTCTCAACCCAAAACGTATATAAGGATTATTTTAAGGGCCATCACAGCTGATACACCTCAATGCAAAAGTTTTTCACAAGCATATTGTGAACCGGAGACATATGCCCTAGTTCATCTTTCTCTTCAAGAAGCTGCTGCATTCGTACGCCGTAGGGTTTTGTAATCAAGGAGTTTCGTGATCTTCATCATGTTGATGAATTGAAGAACTTTCCAACCAACATCCTTCTCAAGTTGGTATGTAAGCCGGATATTGGGATCCGCGCATCGAATTAGTTAGTCATGTACTGAGAGCCGTGCATTGAAATGAGAAATTGTCACTTCAGAACAAGTCCAATTGGGTATTGGGGTAAGGATTCAACTATAGGTTGATATAAAGTATTAGGGTTCTTTTACTTGTAATTACTTGTTGTGATAATAATAGATTCTCGGGAGTGGTGACCTTAAAATCATCGAGTGGGGTTTTTGCTGTGTAAGTTTTCCCCATCCGTAAACAAATCACTATGTCGATTTATTTTCTGCTGTATATTAACTTAGTTGACGATTTGTTTGTGCTACCACGCTTATTGCATGCTAATTAAATTAATTAATTAACTTGGCTGATTAATTGGCTAATTCATCACAAGAAGTCAATACATTCTTGGCCTATCACCCTCCAAAGGTCAAGTTAGTGAATGAGAAGTCTCTATGAACTATATAGTGAGAGAGTTAGAGAGTTTCTGCGTACTTGAGAACAGTGGAGGCTTAGTGTTTATATAGTAGTGATTGGCGAATCAAAATCCCTTCAAAATAGGAATCTTTCCTTGCTGGGAAGGTTTGACACTTAGGGTTTCTAAGATTTTAGGGAACCTTTCCATATAAGAGAGATATGAGTAAGTAATGGGTTTTATCTTGCGTGTTATGTAAGATATTTCCATGTTCAGGCATTCGTAGGGACCAAGTCAAGCCACACTGGATCCATTGGCCTCTTCGCCCCGTCCAAGGGACCCTCGTTGGTTTATAGAAGCACCTGTCAGGTTGTTACTACAGGATTGTCGCTCATGTTCCCGTCACCCTGGGTCTTCCATTTACTTCCATAAAGCTGACGGGCCTACTGGCACCTTCGGCTTCCTTGCATGACGTGTCCAAGGGTATTAAATCTCTGGCTAAAATACCCCTATCAATACACACACACACACTAGCCTTATCCCACGCGCTCTGCGCAAGACTTTTTCTTTCTTTGTCTAGTGTCATAATTTTCTTCTTTAAAAAAAAATGGATAAGTTTATTTTGAAGACATAGATTAATAGGAGAGTGTCCTATTTTATAGGCATTTTAAGTGGAATTAGAGATATATTTTTACTAGGTTGTCCTCAAGTTTTTTCTCTATTAAACCTAATTTTAAAGGTATTTATGAACTACATAAAAAAGTTCAGCACAAAGAGAGAAATCCTCTCATAAATAGTATAGATAAAATCCTATATTTGAATAATGTTTTTTTTTTTATTATAGATATTGTTAGGTTTTAAAGACTTAGGTTTTTATGTATTTAGAACTTTAATTTGTATTGTTGGCAAACCATGATTAAAACAATGTGTTTAGTTTGTTTTAAACTTGCTCAAAGTTGGTTTATTGATGTAAAGTTGGAATAAAATATTTCAGGAATGAAAAAACAAATTCAGCCTTTTTCGATCGATCGAAGCTTAGGCTCGATCAATCGAAATTCTGGTCTAAACGTTTTTTCTGCAGAATTCCAACTCAGCCCTATTTTAATTTTAACGTTTTGGGTTTTCTAAATTGCCCTAGGTATAAAAGGCAAACCCTAGCCACGTTTTAGTGTTGCTCATATCGCGGTTTATGTGAATCTCTTATGAGATCTTTGAGGAGCTTTCCTTCACATAAACTTAGGGTTTTCAAGGAGAAGAAGTTTTCTACACCTTGATGATCAATTCAGTTGCTGCCATTGAAGTCTAAAGAAACACAAGCGGGTGTGCTTGTATCTGGTGGTGAATCCAAGAAAGAAGGAATCCGCGGATTCGGAGCTTGCACGTGGTCGTGTCAATAAGTTCTACTGGTGGGTAGCAATAAGAAGTCGAGCGTGGGGGCTTGTAAGTTTGATTGTATGAACTTTGATTCTTTCAAGATAATGGATTCAAGTTTACCTTGAGGGTAGCTAGGTTAAATCCTCCCCAGGTTTTTACCGGTTTGGTTTCCAGGGTGATCATATCTTGTGTCTTTTATATTTCTGCTGCTTTACATGATATGATTGTTTGATTGTGTTAACCTAGATTTAATTAATTTGACTAAGTAACAACTTGGTTAATTTCTTTGGTTAATTCAATTGTGGTTTTAAGGGGTCTAAAAATTGACAAGTGGTATCAAAGCGGACAACTCTCTTGTTATTGATCTTTTGATCACTGAGCTGATCCTTGACCCCTGTTGTCATGGAACACGGACACTCTCTGGTTATTCCTCCTCACTTTGATGGGAATAATTATGCCTATTGGAAAGTAAGAATGAAAACATTCCTGAAATCAATCGATGAGAGAGTCTGGAACTCGGTTGAATACGGATGGGAGAAGCCTACTAATCTTGTTAGTGAGTAGCAAACTTCTCAAAAAGAAGCAGCTGCGTTCAATAGCAAGGCTATGAATGCTATCTTTAATGCTGTTTCTATGGAGAAATTTAAGAGAATCTCTAATGTTGAGGTTACTCATACTGCTTGGAATATCCTCTAGACTATGCATGAAGGCACAAAGTCTATCAAAATCAACAAATTGCAGCAATTAACTTCTAAATTTGAAAGCATTAGGATGTCTGATGATGAATCTTTTGATGAATTCTATGCTAAATTTAATGATATTGTTAATTCTGCTTATAACTTAGGTGAAATCTATGATCAACCTAAAATTTTTAGGAAGATTCTTAGATCTTTAACTGAGAACTTTAGACCCAAGGTGACTGCCATAACTGAGAGCAAAGATGTGGACTCCATCCCTGTTGATGAACTTGTAAGATCACTTCAATCTTATGAGTTGGACCTACCCAAGATTAGCAAATCCAAATCAATGGCTCTTAAGTCAGTTGATGATGTTGAGGTTGGTGGATTTGATGATGAGCTCTCTGCTATAGAGATTGCTTACCTTGCCAAGAACTTTAGAAACTTTCTTAGGAATAATAATAGAAAGGCAAGAGGTACAAACACTGATGAACCTAGAAATTTTAGGAAGAATGATCCCACTAAGGTGAACAATAATGACAAACCTAGAGAAAAAGTAGGTCAATCTTCAAATAATGCTATGGGTCATCAGTGTTTTGGATGTCAAGGCTATGGTTACATCAAATCTAAGGGTAAGGCTATGGCTGTAACCCTTAGTGATGGTGAAGTTTCTGATGATGAGTCAGAATGTGACGAGGATGGAAATTTCATTGCTTTCACTGCTACTGCTGTAGTAAATGAAAGCATATCTACTGAAGAGAACCCTTTTGATGGGGAACTCTCTAAGGACGCAGATCTTCAAGAGGCCTACAATAAACTTTGCAAAGTTACTGCAAAGGATGCTATGAATGTTGAACTTGGCTTGAAGAAAATTGAATCTCTTGAGCTTGATAAGAAGAATCTACTTGGTAAACTATTTGATGCTAATGAACTTTTGAACAATGTGAAAACTGAGCATATGCTATTGCTTGATAAAGTTAAATCTTTGGAACTTGATTTATCTATTGCTAGATCGGCTAATTCTAAACCTTATCAACTGCTAAGTGTTCAAAAGTCTCCTTCTGACAAATCTGGATTAGGTTTTGTTGAAAGCATCTCTGTGTCTGCTCCCCATTCCACAAACTTTATTCCTTCATCTTCTTCTGAACCTTCTGTGAGTGAAGTTGTGAGTGAAACTGTCAAACCCCCTGTGAGTGAGGTTGTCAAACCTGTAGAAGTTTCACCATCTAGGAAGATTAGGGTTGATCTGAAAGAGTCTAAACTTAAAGAGTTTACCCTTTCTAATGACAAGATGCATGATAAGCCTGCTTGGGTTTGTCATTTTTGTGGAAAGTCTGGACACATTCGTCCAAACTGTTACAAGCTGCAAGCTGCTAAGAAAGCAAACAAAAGCACAAGATCCTATAGTACTTATTGGTGAATTGGTAAAGACCCTCAACCTTTATACCAATCTTGGAGTTGGAAATCACTCTAAGGTGAATACAAACTCCAATGCTCATGGTACATCTAAAAAGTTTTGGATGCAAAAAACTCAATCTAACTGAGTCTTTCTGACATGGTCATTGTGCTTCATTGTTTTTCCCTTTGTGACCATTGTTCTTTGGTTTTTGTTTTTGTTTTTTTTTTGTTTTGTTTTTTTTTTTGTTTTTTGTTTTGTTTTTTTTTTTGTTTTTTTTGTCTCTAGGAGTTGCATTGCATTACATTCATGCATTTCATTCTAGGTGTTTATATATATATATATATATATATATATATATATATATATATATATATATATATATAAAAGGGGAAGGAAGGAAAAGGAAGCACATTGTGTTCTTGCACTATTCTCTTTGTTTTTGAAAACAAGGTTGGTCAATTTATTTTCACATGACATGTCTCTTGTACTTTGTTTAGCTTTGTTGAGCTTATTTATTGCACTTGACTAGTTGAAGCTTTGTAGTGCATGTTGTGTGGGAAAGATGTTTATGGTGTTTATCACTTTGTCTTAATCTCGAAGTCACATGTTATTTGACTGTCGGACTTAAACCTTTTGAGAAAGGCATAAATAACCATCTCACCATTGTTCACTAGCCAATCATGAACGCCTTAGTGCATATCATAAGATTTTGTGCTCGAGAAAGTGTAACACATGTACAAAAAGAACATAAAGTGAAGCCTCGGTTTAATTGCTAAATGCTTAAAATTGGTGTGTATTATTAGGCTTAATGCCAAATCACATAATTAAAATTGGTATGTATATTATGAGGCAAAATTCAAGAAACTTACATAATTGCAAGCTTATGTTCTAGGAGATGTAGGAGTTATGTGATGTAACTCTTTAGGTGATAGTCTCTTTTAAATTCTATGTGATGAATTTTGTAGACTTTGTGTTTAATTGCTATACACATATCACCTCCCATGTAACTCAAGTCTTTTTGTTAGTTGCACACACTACACAAGTTACTCCTTACTAAACATTATACATGTTATTGTGTGTGTCTTTCGGTCTGACCAACCAAGTTTGAAATTACTTTGAGTATTGTTTGTGCAAAACATATTTTGTGTTTGAGTTTTTAAAAGAGAGAATGGTTGAAAATCTTAATTTTGGGAAAACTAAGGTTTAAAACTTATGTTTTGGAAAAGCATTTCATCTCATACTCATGCATTTTTATTTCTTATTTTCAATGCTTTAAGGTGTGTTTTCAAAAATCAGGTTATTTTTCTAAAAAGATGTTTTTCCAGATTTTCGATTGATCCAATCTGTTTTTCAATCAATCGAAATATCTTTTAAAAATTTAAGTGAGCCTTTGTCTGGTTTGATTAATCGACACTGTTTTTCGATCAATCAAATATCGTGAATCAGATTTTTTTTTTTTAAATGGATCTTGACTCTTTCAAACACACATTTTCAAAAGTTTTCCAAGTTTTCTCTCTCTCCGATTTAGACTTGGCTCCACCTCAGATTTTTGTCGTTTTTTATCCTTCTTTTTGCAATGTTTCTCTCTCCAAACACCGGTAAGACCCTTTTACCCTTCTTTTTGTTTTTATTTTCACATTTCATGCATTTTAATTTGGGAATTTCAAACTTATACAATTTTTGGGGTTTTTGATGATTCAAGCCGAATTTTGTGTAATTGATCAATGGGTTTTGTTGATATACTGTTCTATTCATGATCTTTGTTGGAAAATTTGATCAATTTGGAGATTTGTAAAAAATCAAAATTTCTAGGGCTTGTGTTGAACCCGATTTGGGGATTTTGTTCAATTTGGTTTAATTTGATGAAATTGGCTTGTTGAATTGATGTAATTGATCATTATTCAGTGTAATCTGTCTTGTGTGATGATTAATTGGTCAATTTGTTAAAAAAGTTTCAAGTGGTTTTTCAAATTTTTGGGGTTTTTGTTAGAAACTCTATGCTCAAGCCATTTTTGTCAAATTGGACTTAATTCAAACTTAATTGCATTGCATTAGGACATGCATCATGATATTTACTTTGTTTATGCATCATATAGCTTTTGTTCTATATCTTTTTGTGCTAACTTGCAGTCTGCCCTTGGCTTTGTGTTATTTTTTTTTCTCTTTGCTGTGTTTTGGTCCTTATTCTAGCACCATGCCTAGGAAAACTAGAGCTAATAGGAGTCCCTCTACTCCTTCTGTGTCTCCCTCTAGGAGTAAGCTTTTTAAGAACGACCGTTGTCGTGAGGCGTTTGAGAAACTAAACAGTAAATGTAAGATTTGGGCTGAGGGTTCTATGATTCTTGATGAGGTTGATCCGGCCATTAGGGCTAACTTAGAGTCTAGAGGTTGGTTGTCCTTGTTAGAGATAGACCATCCACCCCCGACCGCCCTAATTAGAGAGTTCTTCTCGAATCTCTCTTGTCACATTTATGATTCCAACACCCTTGTTAGGAATTGGATACGAGGTGTTAAGTTCACCATTACTCCTAGGGTAGTGGCTGAGGCTCTTGGGGTTCCGATTGTTATGGATCCTATCTATCCCTATGCTGAGGCTCCTCCTATAGATGTTGTCATGTCATATATCACTGGATCCTCTATCCAGTGGGGTTCTGATCCTCGGATCACATCTTCTGCACTTTCTGAGACTGCCTATCTTTTTCTTAGGGTAGCGTGTCATTCTTTATGGCCTATTTCTCATCTCTACATCATCCCTCTTGAGCGATGTGTGTTTTTTTACGCTTTCATGTCTGGTGCGTCTATCAGCTTTCCTCATTTGTTTCTTCGTTCTTTGAACAAAGTTCATAGGAGTTCTGCCGTAGGACATGCGCTTATTCATCCTATTTTCATTCATAGGATTTTGTTATTCCTTGGTCTAACTTATTTCCCTTCTAGTGAGCCTGTTCATGTTGTCGCTCCCTTAGATGCTACCTTCCTTAGACAGAGGGCTGCTCACTTGAGAGTCGATCCTTCGGGTCCTAGAGGTACACCTTCTGGTGATGTTCCCCCTCCTCCCTCTTCTACAGGTGCTGATGCTGCTAAGATGTCTGGTGGTGTTGCTACTGCTGCTGCTGACGTTCCTTCACCGACTACTTCAGATGATTCAGACATTCGACGTACGTTGGATCATGTCTTGACTGTTCAGTGGCTCAATGACAAATTTTGGTGGATGTTCTTGATGAGATTCATGGTTTACGAGCAGATTTGGCACGGTTTCGACATTCTTTACCGCCACCTCCTTTTGATGATGGATTTTAATTGCCCTTTGGCATTCCGTCACAAAAAGGAGGAGTACATATGAGAGCACTTTTTGCACTTGTTTTTGTTTTCAAGGGGAGAGTATTTCTTTGTTGGTTGGAGCTTGTGGAGTTGTTTAGATTGTATCTAGGTGCTTCACTTTGTACTTTACTTTTTTAGCTCTTGCCACATTTGTTTTGTTTTGTTGGGATATTCATGTTAGGGGGAGTATATTTATTTTATATGTTTTATGTTTCTTGTTTCAAATTGCTTATTGACTTATGTTTATGAGTTCTTCATTGATATATGTATTTATTGTGTGTTGTTTGAAATCAAGATTTTATTTTATTTGCTTGTATTTTTTCCACACATGCAGTTATGCATTTTGTTTAAGTGTTTCAGGAAATATACAGGTTGATTTAATTGAGCTGCTGTCTACTCTTACAACTGATGAATAATAGTTAAGATTGAATTTGTGTTTTGTGAGCATTATTTTGTAAAAGGCTTTTATTTATAAACTTTGAGCTACTAAGTTGTGTTTTGTCATGGATTGTCAAATGGGGAGTTTGTTAGGTTCTTAAGACTTAGGTTTTTATGTATTTAGAACTCTAATTTGTATTGTTGGCAAACCATTATCAAAACAATGTGTTTAGTTTGTTTTAGACTTGCTCAAAGTTGGTTTATTGATGTAAAGTTGGAATAAGTTATTGTAGGAATGAAAAAACAAATTCAGCCTTTTTCGATCGATCGAATCTTAGGCTCGATCAATCGAAATTCGGGTCTAAACGTTTTTTCTGCAGAATTCCAACTCGGCCTTATTTAAATTAAAACGTTTTGGGTTTTCTAAATTGCCTTAGGTATAAAAGGCAAACCCTAGTCACGTTTTAGTGTTGCTCATATTGTGGTTTATGTGAATTTCTTGTGAGATCTTTGAGGAGTTTTCCTTCACATAAACTTAGAGTTTTCAAGGAGAAGAAGTTTTCTACACCTTGATGATCAATTCAGTTGCTGCCATTGAAGTCTAAAGAAATACAAGCGAGTGTGCTTGTATCTGGTGGTGAATCCAAGAAAGAAGGAGTCCGTGGATTCGGAGCTTGCACGTGGTCGTGTTAGTAAGTTCTACTAGTGGGTAGTAATAAGAAGTCGAGCGTGGGGGCTTGTAAGTCTTATTGTATGAACTTCGATTTTTTCAAGATAGTGGATTCAAGTTTACCTTAAGGATAGTTAAGTTAAATCATCCCCAGGCTTTTACCGGTTTGGTTTCCTAGGTGATCATATCTTGTATCTTTTATATTTCCGCTGCTTTATATGATATGATTGTTTGATTGTGTTAACCTAGATTTAATTAATTTAACTAAGTAACAACTTGGTTAATTTCTTAGGTTAATTCAATTATGGTTTTAAGGGGTCTAAAAACTGTCAGATACGATATAAAAATTAAACCTATGATGTCTGTTTTATAATGATTAATCTTTTTCATCATGCCAAAACACTAATTAGTTTTGGTGTAGGAAATGTTTAAACTCCATATCTCTTATTCGATGACAAAAACTTTACCAACTATTTCAAAAATTTATTTGTATTTTTTTTTTCAATTAATTTTAACGTATAGTATATAAATAATTTTATAATTTAACTTCCTTTATTTATTTATTTATTTATTTTTATAAATTGTATTCTTTGCTTTATTTATATATTTTAAAATAAATTCCGTATTAATTCAATTATTGGACTTTTTTTTTTACTAGTCAACCTTATACTTCTTTCTTGACAATTCAATGAATTAGTATATGCTCAATTAAATGGGTTACAGGTAGTTTAACTAGTAAAGTCTTTAATAGTTAAATAAGAGATCTGAGGTTTAATCGTCGCCTACATCAAAAACTAATTGGTATCTTGGTTTGATAATAAAAATTAAGAATGGATGCCATAGGTTAGAATTTTCTTTAAAAAAAAAAACACGTATTCCCTCCATTGTTCTGATAACTATGCTCAAAACTTCTCTAAACTTCAAAAAGTCCATGTTTTAAGGAAAACCCATTTCAGGGTTGTGTATACATTTTTTTTCTCTCTTCAATAATCAAAAGGTGAAATGCATAAAAAGAGAGAACTTTTTTTTTTCAACAAAACAAAAGAAAACAAACGTGTTGTTATTGTATAACCCCACTTGTTAAAATTTGTTTCTTGGCAACCCTATACTGTCTCCACATCACAATTCACATCCCAAACACAAAGACAAAAATAATAATAAAGTTAATAAAAAGTTAATAAAAATTTACAAAATATTTCTAACCATGTACTAAAAAAAAAGCAAAAAAAAGAAAAAGAAAAAAAGAGAGTGATTTAAAATAACTGATAGGCCAAAAAACGAATTGATCCCTTGTGATAAATTAACCAATTAATTTAACCAAATGAATTAATTAAGTTAATTAACATGTAAACGCGTGGTAGAACAAACAAATCACTAATTAACTAAAGTATGCAGCGGAAAATAAATAACACGGTGATTTGTTTATGAATGGAGAAAACCTAATGGTAAAAACCCCACCGGGTGATTTTCAGGTCACCACTCTTGAAACTCTACTATTATCACAACAAGCGGTTACAAGTAAAGGAATCTCAAGTATCTTACCAACTTACAGTTGAACCTTTACCCTAATACCCAATTGGACTTGTTCTGTAGTGACAATTCCCCTTTTGATTCACAGCTCCCAAGTACGTGACTAACCAATTGCGCGGATCCCAGTACGCAACTTCAATCACCAACTAAGAAGGTTGTTGGCTGCAAAGTTCTTCAGTTCATCCACACGATGAAGATCAAAAAGATGCTTGGTCACAAAACCCTATGGTGCACATACACAACAACTTCTTCAAGAGAAAAAGATAAACTAGGGTAAGAGTTTCGTCTCCGGTCACAATTTGCTTGAACAGAGTTTAATCAATGCTTGTGTAACTTGTGAACTATTTGACGGCCCTTAAAACAATTATTTTATATGTCTAGGGTTTGGAGAAAAGAAGGCCTAAAGACACATTTACGGAGTCCAAGAAAATCATATCAGAATTTTGAAATTCTTAAACCTCGACAGATAGGAGGTGTCAAGCAGCTGTCAAGAAGGTGTTGAGCACACGGGCTGAACAGCTTCCTTAAACCTCGACACATGCTATCTGTCGAGCTTTAGTAACTCTGCACTTTTAGCTTGTTTCTTGGACAGACTTGAAGGCTTCAATACTTGATCTTGAAATATGGTTTCTTGAAGTATTTAAACACATCCTAAATCTACCCAAATACAAGTAAAGTGCATTTGTCAAAGGATAAGCCGATTACATAAAATAGTGACATATGTTCCTAACAAGTGAATCACATATGTTCTAACAATAACATCCACAACCCTACGCCTCATGTTTAGGGTCTTTCACTGAACCCTCAAAAAGAGACTTGAGACCCTCTCTCCCTTTTCCTTGGAATCAGAGTATTTTCTCTTTATTCTCTTAGCATCTCTTTGTTTCTCTCTCTATCTATACACACACACACACACACACATATATATATATATATATATATATATATATATATAAACACAAAGCTATTTTTGATTTTTTGACAATTCTTTTGTTGTTGTTGTTTCTATTGGTTAATCAGGATTTCACCAAGTCGCTAGCCATGACTGTGCTCTCTAAGATCGGCGACAAGACCTTTTTCGCCACCGTAGTTAGAATCATGCGTTATTACTATTTATTTTATTAATTTGGATTGATTCTGTAGCCGCTTCTATTTATTGCTTTGGGGAATCTTACTTTTCTTTTCTCGAAAAGCTTTGGGTATTATTATATTTATATGATTAATTAATTGATTTTCACTATTTTAGCATTTTGAAAGTGATTCTAATTAGATTACAGTTTTACAATATGTATATATTCGTTCAAAGGAGTTTAAAAATTATTTGTTCTTATCAAATTGAATTCTTTTTAATAAAGCTTAGGGACCGTTTGGATTGCCTTTTTTGATAACTCAATTATCTGTTTTCATAATTCATAACTCAAAAATGGTGGGACCCATAGTAAAAAGGTTGTTTGGCAAATGATAACTCTATTTCCATAACTCTGTTTCCATCACTCAATTCTCTGATTTTTGAGTTATGAGTTATGGAAACTGAAAACAACTTTTGGCTGTTTTCAGTTTCCATAACTCATAACTCAATGACATTTTTGTAATTAAACACACATGAGGGACCCACAAACAGTACCGGTTGCAACTTTTGACCACTTTGACTTTTTTTCCTGGGTTGGCTGTTCGGTTCCTTTTTTTTTTTCCTCACTAGTTCGGTCTTCAGTTCTGGTTTTTTTTTTTTTTTTTTTTTTTTTTTTATATATTAACTTTGGTGAGTTTGGGTACTGAAAAAAAAAAAAACTGTACCGGCTGACAGGTATGGGCTCACAAATAGTGTGAAAAATATTGAATGATGGAAATTGGGTGATGATGCCAAACGGGTGTGAAAAATTGAGTGATGAGTGATGAGTGATAAGTTATGAGTTATGAGTGATGAGTGATGGAAATTGAATGATAAAAAAAATGAAGCCAAACAGCCCCTTAGCATCCAGATCATCAAGAGAAACACCGGAGGATGCTAAGCTTACGACGTCATCCAAATCATCGTATCTAGCGGCCTGAGATAGTGGAATTGGTTTTGTTTTGGATTTTTTTTCGAAATGAATAATAATGAAGTGATTTCCAGCTAGCTCAACTGGTAAAGTCTCTGATAGTTGAATAAGAGATCTGGGGTTCAATCTCCGCATACACCAAAAACTGATTGGTGTCTTGGTCTGATGATAAAGAGTTATTTTCAAGAGTGGACGTCATAGGTTGAAACTATCTCTAAAAAAAAAATAAAAAAAAAATAATGGCGTGTGTGTGTGTGTATGTGTTTGTAAATATCTCAAGCAAAGCCTTGACCTGGTTCAACGTCGTTTCGGATGATGGTTGCTCTACTACTAGATTTGCCACCGTCCCCATCTTCTTTTGCCAATCTCAGCTCACGTGTGCACACTGAAGTACGAGAGAACAAGTAACAGATCGGTTCGGGCTGGATCAGGTGTAACCTAATTCTGTACGGATAATGGGCTTGCTCCGGATAGTTTTTCTTGGCTTGTGAGCAATGTCCACTTTGTCTTTAGCGGGTTGGACTATTGGGCTGCTCATAGGCTTTTTAACAACCTTTGATGTGCTTATAACTTGTATTTATTGAAATAAGGAATAATAAGTGCATTGATGTATTCATGAATATATTTTTGTGAGTTTTTTTTTAATTTTATTTTATATATATATATATATATATATTTTTTTTTTTTTATCTTTCGATAATTTGATAGTTATAACGAGAATGAGAAATTTGAACCCTGGATATATTGGAGATATCAAGAAGAGGTGCTAATCAATTGAGTTATAAGATTTTTTTTTTCTTAAAAGAGTTGAGCTACAAGGTGATTTAGAGCCCGTTTGGCATCAGCTTTAGCTTTTAGCTTTCAACTTTTAGTTTTTATGTATAGCTTTTTACAACCTCACTTTTTTTCCGTTTTTCTCACTTTTTCAAAAAATTTCAAGGTACAAATATACGTTGGCACACTTTCAGTAAAAAGCTAAATAAGCTAATTCTAAACAGACACTTAGTACACTTATATAACTAATAATTATAATGATACGAAAAAATTTCAAGTTGTTATGAGAAACTAATTATCAATGATGATTTGGTACACTTGTATAATTTATTCTTTTAAACAACTTCGTGTTTTATTAGAGCAATTTCAAGACTTTTTTTTGTCTAAAGGAGAGAGCACATAACCCATTTTTTTAATAATGTAAAACTTGTAAAGGGTTTAGAAATCTTAATACGATAAATTTATTATTTATGATTATACACAATTGAGACGCGCGCAGTGATTACAATTCAACCAAAATATACTTTGCTCTTCACTCTTGCCTTCTTTATAATGACGAACATGTTCTTATCTATAATGCAGTATTGGCCTCTTTCCCTTATGAATTTGGGAGTGTGATGATGATACATTTCCCATTCCCTCTTTGCCGCCTTCTATACTAAAAGGATGACCTTAGGCTTGCTGCGTTTTTACTTTACTGTTCAATGAGTCAATTAGTGTTTAATGTTGCTATTTTGAAAATGCTTCTCTAGGATCAAACTAGGGTTGCAATTAGTGTGCGTTTGAATTTTGATTATAAGCCAGCTTAATTATTACTTATTTTTCCTACTATTTGCAAGTTTCACGTGAGTTATCTATTTATTTTATTTAACTTTCATTTTTACCTTTTAACTACCCTACTTTTAGAAAAAATTAGATAAATTATTCTCAAACGAACACTCACCTAAGCCTAGCTAGGACGGTCCTTAGGTATATCGCATATTAACTAGAGATCGCTTGTATGGTGTACTATTGGTCTATAATAATTAAATCCCATATGATGAGATATATTTATTATATACAAAGGGTACCCCCTTTCAAGTATACATTATACAAGATATAATTCTTTGTGTTGAAGAGTGAAGACCCTTTCCCCCCTCTCCTTTTTCAAGTTTGTTTATCTGAAATCTAGATTTTTCTTTTAGCTTTCCTTAATAAATCTAGAACTCGGTTGAGTCTAGGGTTATAGTAACATCTATGTACTTAGAAGCGCGTTTTCGGATTTCTACAGCGCCCATAATTATATCATCAGTGAAGCCTCATAACACTTACTCCATGACCTACCCATAAGAAGTAGGAACACCTTAAAAAAAAAAAAAAAAAAAAAAGAGAGCACCACAACACAAACTTGTTGGACACAAGCCTCATAACACAGCCTTTTTTTTTTTTTTAAATTATTAAACTTATGGCCAAACAGAACCAACTGCAACATTGGTATAGTTCTTTTTAATTTATAGGACCAACGTGAATAATTTGTCAATCTACTATTGTAAATTTCAAGGGAAAACCGTGACGTATCTCTCTGTGTGTCTTAGACTAATTAAGAACTTATCTCTTTTTTTTATTGTTACTTTATTATAAAGAAGATAAAAGAAAGCAGGAAGAGAATGTGAATATTGATACGTGATTGACTTTCCCCCAAGAATTAGCTTCGCACGTCATCTCTTACAACAGACTATACTATCTCCATAAGTTAAATCATTTTTGTTTTTTAGGTATAGCTACTAGTGCTGTACACATTTTTTTCAAAATAGAAGATTAAAAAGGTAACGTACACATTGTTGATTGGTCAAGAACTAACAAATTTTTTTTTTCATCTTTCACTTGATTATTATCAGGGAGGGAATGTATTTTAATCTAAACTCATTGTAAATTAATTATTACTTATATATATATATATATATATATATATGTAAAGTGTAAACCACCATATGTTTTATTTAAATAAGTAAAGTCGGTTGTGCACATGTCGTAAAAGGAAGTTGGAACTTAATATTCCATTTCCAGCCAAACTTGACTGTGTTTCAGTATTGAATGTGCTCAATTATTATTTGGCAACTTTTTTTTTTTAATTTTTTTTATACAAAATAAAAATTCTACTCTAACCTGATCTAAATGTATATGTATGTAAAGTTCTCTTTTAGAAACTTGAATCCCAATCCTTGCCCCTCACATTTCATAAACACTTATACTTGTGGAGTGACCATCGTACCAAGGGCTTGCGGTTGTATTATTTGACAACTTTGAAATTCATCAAGTATTAGCCACTCACTCCAGCGATCAGAACAGTCCCATTCATTAAAAAAATAATTATATAAAAAAAAAAAAAAAAAACAGAGTTGGAGACCCCTCGATCTAATATCTATGGATATTGTGGAAAAAAAAAAAGTTTGGGTTGGTTAGAGTTTTCTTCATCTTCAATAATTTGCTTGAACTTATTGGATTTTCTCATAGCAAATTTTATTAGGTTTCGTGCATGTCCTAGATAAAACACAAAAAATCAAGTCTCGTGGATAAGCAGAATTGCTCAGTTAGTTCAAAATCAAATCTCTTCTTTCTAACCTGTTGTAGGTCTAAAAATTAAAACAAATTAAACAAACAAAATATTGTTCAAGATAAAGATCTCTCACCATCTTGGGACTCACTCTTAATTACTAAACGTTTTACACACACGTGGAATTTTCCAAGTTGTAAGGACATTATTTTACTGGGTGAAAATATGCCTAGACTTGCTGTAGTTTTATGTATATTTATTGACATATCCTTTGTGCTTTAAAATTTTCTAATCACGTCTCCTATAGTATTTAACTGATCTAAATTAATTACATCCAAGTTCCATACATTGCTTATTACAATATTATTGGATTTAATTGAATTTAGTCAAATGAAATTAGAATAATCTGCTTTGGTAAATGAAACGAGAATAATAATTTGATATTGTAAGAGATTATTTAATAAAAAAGAGAATTTTTATTGTGGGGTACATGAGAGTTGTGCCTGAGCAAGTACACAGGACTAATTCCATTAATGATTTCACAAATTATTTGATTAAAACAATTGGATATCTTACTATAAGAATTTAGAATAACTGGATATTATTAGAATTTTTAAAAGGAAAAAATAAAAACCAAAACAAAACAATAGCATAGCTATCAAAACCATTATCTGGTTTTAATGGTCAATACTATTTTACAGGGAAAATTTTTCTATTTTTCAATCAAGGACTTTCTCATGTCTTGCAAGGCAGGTATACTCCATATGTGGCTTCGATTGGTAGCAAAAGGTGGGTTTTATAGAGTTCTTGGATGCAAGATTTAATTTATCTAACACAATCTGCAAGCAAAAAATTAAAAAGTAAGAAAGACATACTTTATATTGATTGTCATAAATTTTTTTTAAAAAAAAATTCAAGATAAATTATAAACTAACCTGATTGAAGACCAACTGAGCTATATTCATGCATTACCCTAAGAGTCTTCAACCTAGACATAATTTTAAACTCTGGTAAATCATTGATCCGATAAATCAATATCATCTAACACACAATCTCATAAGACTATATCAATGAAAATTTTCTAGTGAGAATAAAAGGTCCAAGAAGGTCTATTTATAATCAAAATTGCTTAGGAGTCATTACTCTTGACATCTATAAACACATATACCACAACAGCATGCCTTGTGTAAATGTTGGCATGCAAATAAAGAAAGGATAATCACAACTTTGATTTCTTAGCATAAACGTATGGAGCATTTATATTCTTTCCAGGTAAAATATATACTATGTAGGTAACATAAATGAAAGGGCTCCAACTATGTTACCATGTATAATTCGAAAACATTATCATATATTAGATTCCTTACCAAAATAAATTGTATGTATTTAATTTTTATTTTTATTTTGTTTGATAATTACAACAATAAAAGAAGAGAAATTTGAACCTTGAACAACTTCATTGGAAATATCAGAAAGTTTCAGTAAAACAACAATACTCTTGGCACATTTAATTAATTAATTTTTTTAATCTTGCCATTATATACATTGGTAATTTGTATCATCATGGATCATGTAGATTAAATTATTGTTAAAATGTCAAAAGCATTGTAACTCAACCGACAACTCTTTGTATCATGAGAGATAAGTCCTTAGTTTAAATCCTCCTATGGTGTAGCCCCACCACTTCTCCTCTTGTGGTTGTGGATACGATTATTACTTCTTGGTAAAGAATATTAAAAAACAAGTGAACAATTACCTAGTGCAGGGGCAACACATGGTACTGAGAGCATCCAGAGCAGTGAAGCTATTTTTTTAGCTATTTGGCACCACAAAAATCTATTTTATCTATTTTACCTACTCATTTTACAAACCATCCAGTAGCAGTAGCAGTAGATCTATTTTAGCTTTCAATAGAATAAAATAATATAAACATTACAATAAAATAATATATCTACTACAATAAAATAATACATCTCACTACCAAAAAAACACCATAAACCGATTAATGGCACAATCTACGACCACTGCCAACCAAGAACAACCACCCACAACTACCCGACAACAACTAGCAAGCCAAGAACAACCACCCACAACCACTGGGTTTGTGGAGCTAATTCCGACAGCAAAGAACGGAATGGGGCCCGGCTTCAACTCGGCGGTGGCGGCACGATAAGCCTCTGGTGGCATAACCCCATAAACGACAGAAACATTAACCTTAGCTTTCTCCCAAACGGCACTGTCTTGAAGAACTCGATTTATGCCTCCCCTACCACCATGCCTCGACCATACATCTTCCTTAAACTTAGCTCCACCAACGGCGCCTTCGATTGCTTTGCACACACTGTCCTGTGCTTCCTTATCATTTTCTTGAAGTGGGATCGGACGGTAGAGGATGATGATGATAGGGAATCATGGCTGTCAAATTCGTAAAGGAAGGTGTTGGGTCTTTCGATTTTTGGGATTTCTTTTTCGATGGAAACTGTGGATCGAATTATTGTTGTTGTTGTTGTTTTGAGAGTGAGATTGCAGGTTTGGGTTCTGGAGAAATTGAAGGAGAGTTTGGTGGTGGGTTTTGTTTTGGGTGAGGTTGAGGTGAGAGGGAAAAGAGTGAAGTAGGAGGATGAGGATGTAGATGAGACAATGGAACTTGCAGTTGTTGTAGGTGACTAGGCGAGATGAGTCTTGGCAACGAGGGAGAGAGAAAAAAAATGAGAAGGAAAAAGGAAGAAAGTAAAGAAGCTGGAGAGAGAGAAAAAGAAAGAAAAGATAAAATATTTTTTTAATGAGAGGAGAGAGAGAGAGAGAGAGAGAGAGTTTAATAAAGAGTGTATATATATATATATATAGTTATAGCACCATTGTTGTAGCATGTATTTTAAGTACTAGTGGTGTTAAAAATAGCAATATAATTATTTAGCACCACTATTACTAGTGCTCTGACATCCCATTATTAGCATATCAGCACAAGAAGGGTCAATAATTATGTACTCAAATGTGGAGTTCCCACCTAAATGTAACTACAAAGTTTGTACACTAGTTATGATTTATCATCATTTTTAGTAAGTCACCACCGAAATCAACACTCTAATCAACACACATGAGAAGGGGGAATAACAATCACTCACTCACACCCCATTTTTAAAATTAAAAAAATGATAAAACTTGGCTACAAACTTGGTTATAGTACAATACGAAGATGGTAATGTGTCCACTTTTTTTTTTTTTTTTTTGAGAAAGGTAATGTGTCCACTTATTAACCATACTTAAGTAATTGTATACAATTATTTTAAATGAGTCATATGCATTGCACATAATAGGAATACTTGTCATCTTTATATTGTTAAATTTGTAGTTAAACTTTATCCTTAAAAAAAAAATTAGGTTCTGTTTGGTAGTGGCTTTTAAACAACAGCTTTCAGTATTTAAATAACAATAACACTTCTGATACGAATTTCTATAATACTCAGATACGTATTTTCATAACATTAAAAACTGAACAACAATACTTAAACACTGCTACCAAATGAGCCCTTATGATCTATGAATTTCTCCTAATAAAGAATTGTATTTGCCATCATTTAACATCCCTATTCATAGTGCAAATATGCCGATGTCTTTACTATAGATATGTACTTTTTTGTTTTTGGGTTATACGAAGGGGAGGCATTTGAGCTTGGATTCTCTTAATAGGAAGACTGCACAGTACTGTTGAGCTACAATACTTTGAGTTGTATAATAGCTTTTGTCTAAGTTTTTTTTTTTTTTTTTTAAATCTTTGTCTAATTGTCTTTTATTGCATACACAATTAATAGCTTGATTACATGAGAATTTGTATTTGCCATCACTTTAAATCTCTCTTCTTTTACGTAGAAGTATGATAGAGTAATAAACGTCATTAACTTGTGGGTTCAATATCCAAACAAAACTGATTCAAATCCCAATGCCTTGGGCAAACAAATATGTTGGATATGTTATTACATAAGTTTTTGCATTTGTATTAGACATAAAGTTCTCATGTTCATATGTTTAAGAGAGAAATGGAGAGATGCAAGGAATAGACTCTCATTACACTTTTCTCTAATTTTGGATGAATTTGATGAGAAGTGGTCGAAAGTTGTTATATATAACATTTACAGCTTATTTCATATATATATATATATATATATATATATATATATATTTTTTTTTTTTTTTTTTTAATTTAAAAAAAATTAAAACTTATGATGCCCACTTCGATGGACCTTAGTTTTATCTTTTTCTTTCTTTCTCTTTACTCTCTAGAATTATGAAATACAATTAAAAAAAAAAAAAAAAAAAAAAAACTGCAACTTTACTTCATTAATTTCTTCTCATTGTTCATCTTTGTATAACTTATTTACTTCTTAATTTGACACAATGCAAATTTCTTAATGTCTTCTAATTTACAATTTACACGCCTGGCATATATTTAATTTTTTGTAAAATATATACAAAATCACTTTGTGATTCTTTCATAAAATGTGAAAAAAATGTAATTTATAACACCCATGTGATATTGTTTCATTAGTAAACCAATAAAATACTCTTAAAAACAAACAATAAGTTACTCATGTGATAACACATGTCCATATTAATTTCAAGTAAAAGAATATCAAAGGTAGGTTTTATGTTACACTCAAAATCTCAAGGGATTGATTACAAGTTACACAATTAATGATTTAAATATAAAATAATATCATATGAGATTAAGTGTTATAATTAAAACCATAGTTATCAATATCATACCAAACTGGCAGTTTAGAACATCGATCAAATCAATAAACAATATAAATCAAGATCAATATAAAATAAAATGTCGGATTTGCAGAATTGACGGTTTTTAGAAAAATGTCGAACCACCAGTGTATATAGTTTTATTCCAACTGTTTGGTTTTTTTTTTAATTATTATTTTAATTTTCTACTATATTAATCAAATAATCATATTTCCTTCAATTTTGCATGGTTATTTACGGTATTTTAAGTATTTTGTTTTTAAACTTGAAGTAAATTGTCAAAATATCAATTAAAGTGTCAATTTTTTATTCATTTATATATATATATATATATATATATATATATATATATATATATATATATATATATATATATATATAGACACACTAGCCTTGTTACATGCGCTTTGCGCTTGTGATGAGGCTTTTTTTTTTTTTTGAGTCTAGTGTCATAATTTTCATTTTAAAAAAAAATTTGGATAAGTTTGTTTTGAAGACATAGATTAGTAGAAGAGTGTCATATTTTGTAAGCATTTTAAGTGAAATTAGAGATATATTTTTATTGGGTTGTCCTCAAATTTTTTCCCTATTAAATCTAAGGTTTAAAGGTATTTCTGAACTACATAAAAGTCCAGTATAAAGAGGAAAATCCTCTTATAAATAGTAAAGATAAAATCCTATATTTGAATAATGTATTTTTTTTTAAATACAATATAAAAATTAAACCTATGATGTCTGTTTTATAATGATTGATATTTTTTATCATGCCAAAACACCAATTGGTTTTGGTGTAGGAGAGGTTCAAACTCCAAATCTCTTATTCGATGACAAAAAAACTTTACTAATTATTCAAAAAATTTATTTGTATTTATTTTTTTCAATTAATTTTAATGTACAGTGTGTGTGTATATATATAATTTTATAGTTTAACTTCGTTTTTTTGTTTATAAATTGTATTCTTTACTTTATTTTATATTTTAAAATAAATTCAATATTAATTCAATTATTGGATTTTTTTACTAGTCAACTTTATACTTCTTTCTTAACAATTCAATGAATCAATATTCACTATATTATGTGGATTTCAGTTAACTCAATTGGTAAAACTTTTAATGATTGAATAAGAAATCTGAAGTTTAATTCTTGTTTACACAAAAAACTTATTGATATATTGATCTGTTAATAAAAAACTATTATTAAAAGCAAACACTAGAGGTTAGAACTCTATATATATATATATAAATAAAAATAAAATAAAATAAAATTAAAAAAAAAAAAACTTATTCAGTCCATTATGAATTATGATAACTACGCTCAAAACTTCAAAAGGTCCATGTTTTAGGGAAAACCCATTTTAGGGTTGTGTATATATTTTTTCTCTCTTCAATATTCAAAAGGTGAAATGCATAAAAATAGAAAAACATTTTATTTATTTATTCAAAAAAATAAAGAAAAGAAAAGAAGGAAAACAAACCGTGTTGTTATTGTATAACCCCACTTGTTAAAATTTGTGGCTCTGGCAACCCTATGCTGGCTCCACATCACAATTCACATCCCAAACGCAAAGACAAAAATAATAATAAAGTTAATAAAAACTTAATAAAAATATACAAAATATTTCCAACCTTGTATTAAAAAAACAAAAAAGCAAAAAAAACAAAGAGAGAAAAAAAAAAGAAAAAAAAAAGAAAAAAAAGAGTGATTTAAAATAACATCCACAACCCTACACCCCATGTTTAGGGTGTTTCACCGAACCCTCGAAAAGAGACTTGAGACCCTCTCTTCCCTTTTCTTTGGAATCAGCATATTTTTGAACTTTTATTCTCTTAGCATCTCTCTGTTTCTCTCTCTATATATATATATAAACACAAAGCTATTTTTGATTTTAGCTCAAGGTTTCTGTCGGTTCTTTCATTTTTGTAAATCAAAAACTATATCGAAATCACAATCGTTCAATACCATGACTTCAGTCGTCGAGATCGACGGTCAACAGCTAGTCAACGCTCTCCAACCCCTTTCTATCCAGGACCGTGATGATCATGATCGTGATCAGGTACGCTTCTCTTTGATCCCAATCTTTCCAACCCAGATCTAGATTTTGATTATCCCTCTTTTCTTGTGTAAATTTTTTGTTGAATAAGCTGTGTTTGGTTGCCGAGAAAGCTTAGGATTAGGAAAAGAAAATAGAATAAATAGTATGTTGTGCGTGTGTGTTTTTGTTTGATTGTGGAAAACTAGGCTAATGGAAATGAAGTTTGACATTTTTCTTGCATTTTAACCAAACAATAGATTAACAGCTGGTTATAATAATAGAAGAAAAGTTGGAATGCAAATACAATGTTCAATACAAACTTTGCAAATTGTACATGAAACTTTGTTCCCCTTTTTTTTTAATGGGAAATTTGAATGATTTGTTATGTGTATTCACTTGGGTTTTGGGAATTACAGAGTCAAATGCAGAGAAAAAAAGAGATTGAGGAAAAGGGGTTTGAGAATCATGGTGGGATATGTGCTGTATGCTTGAATCAGATAGTGCTTGAGGAGACTGCTCTTGTTAAAGGTTGCGAGCACGCATACTGGTTTGTTCAATCAATCCCTTTATCGATATATGTTATTGGTGATGTTACTACTTTGTGGTTGTTGAAATTATGGTTATGGTCGTTTGCATTCATGTTCAAATTTGTTATCGGAATTGTAGTTCTGCTGCTTCGATTTTTGGGGTTTTGGCTTTATTGTGATTTTCATTTTGGTTGGTGATGCTTGTTGAACTGTGATTGCAATGGACAAACATGGGTGGAAAATGTAGTAGTTCAACTATAGTATAGGAGCATATTATACCTTGATTCCTATAGTTCGATTGGTTTGATTGAAGGCAAGTGTTATAAGTGCTAGTAATTATCTCATTTTAACAAGGGACTTACAAGGGGTAGTTTAATATTCATTGTGCTTATGAGGGCAGTCATGAATGGGAATTATGATCCTTCAATCACTTTTTTTTTGGAGGTAAAAGTTAGAACCTTCAAAGTAAAGCTTATGATTTTCGAATGCTGGATTAGGAGTTGGCATGGCCACAGGTTCTGAGAATGTTTGCAAACTCATGGTGGTGGTGGTGGTGGTTTTATCCACATATCTTTTGTGCATTATCTGTGTCTTAAAGTTTGTGTATTGAAAGAACTGATGTAGATATTGATTGTCAACTCTGTTAATTTATCAAACCAGAAAGGGAAAAAAAGGGGTAGATCGACATTTCAATTGATTTTTGTAAAGCACCTTGACCAGATGGTGTAATTATCCCTTATGTACTTGTATTAAATGTAGGTTCTTGATATGATGCTACATGTCATTGTTTGACATTGGAAGTTTTTGTTTATTTTTAAGCTATGGGTAGAATAAAATGATTTGTGAGAATGCATTTGATAGTCTAGTAACAGATTATAAGATTGAACTTAATAAATATCCATATCTATGCCTATGACATGGAAAGCTTTTATTTATTTATTTTTAATTTTATTTTTCACACATTGGTGACATTTGTGGTTGAATAGATTTTTCTAGCATGTATGCCTGTGTATGGTATCGAAAAATTTATTTCATTTTTTCAAATATTGATGAATATTGCAGTTTTAGGCATTATGTAATATTGGCAATAAAGTAGTGGTGTTTTGGTTTTTAAGAAATTTGAGTGTATGTTAGTGATATATTATACATCAAATGCATTTGGTTAGTAAAATAAAAATCACATGTTCACTTCAAAACTTTGATCATATTCATGCTTGTTCTTTTGAATATTCTTTATATTGTTCTTTGGATATGTCTTCTCATTTTCATTTTTATTCTTTTTTTTTTTTGTTTAAAGAATTTGTGATGACATGCATCTATGCTATGAGGCCTACAGTGTGTCTTAAGTTGGGGAGTATATAAAAAACATCATTGCTTTCATATCGCCTTTTGAGACATGGTTTAGAAATTGTACTGATCAGGTTGCTGGAATGTAATAAGAGGTATGTTAATTTTGATCTTTATCATTCTAGCCAGTATGAACTGAAAATCTTGATCACTTGGCATTGTTATTCCAAGTATTTCTAGCACCAACAGATTACTTTCCTTATTGCTGTTATAATCACTCTCTCACATATGATACATTTGTCTTGTGTTATGATGATAAACATGGTAGGAATGTACTTATGTTTTCACATCTTTATTAAGTCACCCAACATTTAACATGAGTATCAAGATGTTTCTGATTTAGCCAAAATAGAATTGAGAAGAAGTTGAAACATAGGTATTAAGGTGTTTCTGATCTAGCCAATCTAGAATTGGGAAGAAAAGAGAAAACATGTAGATTTGGTAGGAATTTAAGAAACAAGGTTTAATACTTGTGTTGATAATCTCTGTCTTCAACCAGGTTTATTTATTTATTTATTTCTATGTGGGGTTTGTTTTGGCTTAACATGGATCATTTCTGTTTGACATGTTATTCTTGGTACAATTTTACCGAGGTTCTAATTTCATGAAGCATGCATGAATTATAAATAATCTGTTGAAAGAAGGGATTGATTACCTTTGGATTAATTGTATTGTGAGCTTAATTTTGTACATGGTATGTGTCATGGTGGTTGGGGATGGGTTTCATGGTCCATTGATTGGCTGTTTACTGTATCTTGATTTGGGTGTATGTAGTGAAAAAAAAAATGGTACTTATGGTGTTTTCTTTTCGATTGTTTGTTTTGCGTAGTGTGACATGCATCCTTCGATGGGCCTCTTATAGAGAGAAAGCAACGTGCCCTCAGTGTAAACACCCATTTGAGTTCCTGAATGTCCATCGTGCACTTGATGGCAGGTATATCCAGGCCTCTCTCTCTCTCTCTCTCTCTCTCTCTCTCTCTCTTGTTATCAAGGAAAAAAGACATGGTAATGCAAGAACATTTTCTTGTGGGAGATGTGGGAGTTCTGTTTCTGGAATAATTCCTCTAGAAATTATAGTGAGCAATATAATCAAAAGGTTGGAATGTAAATGGTAGAAAAGAAATTTGATGATAGATTTAATGTTGACTAAGATGAGAGTGGAATGAAGTGGTGTGCTATTGCCCCAGGGGGAGTGGGGTGCTTGATTCTCCAGTATCTTTTCTTTTGGACCAGTCTGGGGATAACTATTAGTGACATTTGTTAGTAAATAATGAAAACTTATGTTATAGTTTTGGGAATCAAATGCTTAATAGAAAGTAATCTGTTGTCATTTGACATCTGATTGCCTTAACGCATCTTTTATTAACAGCATCAACGATTACATGTTTGAAGAGAGTGTCTGCCTACTTCTTAGAGCCACATGGTTTAAACCTTTGATTGTGGAGGATCGTGAAAACTCATTTGATGATCCTGAAGAATATTATCCATATGAGGATGAGGAAGATGACCTAGATGAAGTTTACTTTAGTAGTTCATCGAGTATTCGTATCGGTAATCGAAGATGGGGAGATAATGGATTTGTCAGGGGAGGACGCCAAGAAGCAAGGCCAGTGCATCGATCAAATTACCAGGACCCTGGGGCCAGTTCATCTCGAGAACCCAGAAGGAAGGAACCTGTGAAAGCTCCAACAGGGCGACGGGCAAAAAGGGCTCTTAAACGTGAAGCAGCTGATAAGGCGGCTGCAGAAAAGCATCAGCAGCATTTGGTGAGGTTGGGCCGAAAGTGAAAGTGACACCATTTCTCTCAGTACATAAGCTTGGGCCTCAACCTTGATGCGCCTTTGTACAGTGTTTCCTTGCTTTCAACTTTGTGAAATAATGTATGATCAATTGGAAAAATGGAAAAAAAAAGGAAAAAAGAAAAAGAAAAAAGAGCTTTGTGAAATAATGGCATGGTAGCTGGTTGCGACATCTTGATGTTTAGGTGTCAAAATTATTTGTTTATTTATCATCTTTTCATGATTTTAGAATTCTAAATATTTGACTTTAACAATGCACGGTTCAGATGAATCTCTTAATTCTTCAAAACCTATCTCATTATCCTTAATTCACTAGGGATGACATATGGTGTTGAATCTTTGTCAAACTTGTGCTTTTGAATTCCAGTTTGTCTTTTGCTGACAAATTTGGGTGCATATGATTCAAAGTTCAACAATCAAATGTAAGAATGGAATTATTGATTTTGTAGGTTTGTCTAATGGTGGAGACAGATCAGACCACCCTTTCGGCCCTAACTGGAGCGTTCACATTAAAATATAGGCAGATGTACTATGCAGGCCTTATTCACAATGTATTATATCCCTCCTTTATTTGCAAATGGGTTGGATCAATCACATTTCGACTTGGTTGGGTTGGATCAATCACATCTCGACTTGGTTGGGTTTCGGGTTGTATTGGGTTCGAAGCAAAAATTGATTTTATTGAACAGAAAACTTATGATCTGGTCTTTTTGAGAGTTGTATCAATTTGGTATGGTTTTTTTTTTTTTTTTTTTTTTTTTTTTTTCAAATAAAAAATTTAATAATATACTTTTTTCCTTCCTTTTAATACAAGTAAGAGATCAAGTATCGTAACCAAAAGTTTAATTGTTACATAACCGTACAAGTTTCACTATATTTGAAACTTTCAAGCCTGAGTCCTGACCTTGTGATTAAAGAAGTTGTGAATGTCAGTAAGAAGAAAAAATAACAGACTAAAAAAAAACGGAAGAAGTGAAATGTGAAACACGTTTACACATTATTAAAAAGCCAAAACATGTGAAAAAATTCCCTTTGAACAAAAAGGATTCGACCCATGTGCCCGCAGTTTCAATAAATCAAATACAAGTTGATCCATTTTTTCTCACGGGTCCAGAAATCCTTATCCATATTTATATATTTTTCCTCGAAGTTTAAATATATTATTGGCTCAGTGTATAGTTTTGTCATGCCTTTTCTTTTTAAAGTACAATTGTGAGTTTGTATGTTATTTTAAAAATTGTTGAGGGAAAAAGAAAATGAAGGATGTAATTTTTCTTTTTGTTAATATATATATATTTTTTTGGTTTGATAGAAATCATATTCTGGAAAAAAAAGAAATTAAAATATAAAAAGACTAGTTTTTGAGAAATAATTTTAAAAAATTTGATTCGTTTTATTATTATTATTATTTAAATTATTGTTTGCATCTTATAGAGCAAACTAGTTCCAAATTGTAGCAGAAAAAGAAAAAAATAATAAAATTAAATAAGGAAGGAAAGTGTAATCATAATTCATAGGAGCTTCATCTCAATTCTCATGGTCTTCTATGAAGTATGATCTTTCCACGAAATTTCATTTTTTGGACGTGAATTTTGCCGAAAGTGCAACTATCAACTATGTCAACATCTAGTGCAAAAGCAAGTATATTCTATCCACATACATTTATGTCAATTATTTTTCCATTCGAAAATGGTACGTACATTGCAGCATAATTATTAATTTATTATTGCACTCTGTTCATTATTTACTTGACCAAATTCCTACAACTTTGACATAAACTACGTAACTTAGTATGTTTAGCTAGAGGAAAAAGGAAGGAAAAATAAAGGGGGATGTGAGATCTCAAAGTGTGGAAAGAGACATCGCTTGTTTGGTTGGGTGAAAAGTTAAGATAGAAAGGGATATGGACTATGTAAACAATATAAGAATATCCTACTTTCCAAGCCAATATCTTGTTCTTTTGACAAATTGGAAGATAGTGGACCAAACTTGCTAAAATGAGGTAATAGGTGGGGGAATGAAGAGAAAAGGGTCTCTCAATTATTATTTATGGGTGGCCTCACTAGTGGCTTGCAATAGATGTAGAACTTCTCCTTCCTTCTAATTTTGTTTAGAAAATGAAAAGTATCGATGAGTTTTAGTTATTTCAATTAGTACAATCTTCTCATCAAGGTGCTTGCAGTATACATGGTATTATTCTTACCATTACATAGCATGAGGTTGATGAGTCTACACATGGGACCCTATATTTTTATTTAGTAAATAAATAAAAGTTACAATCTCCTAACTTTTTTTTTTTGAAGAATATAAATAAATAAATAAATATATATATATATATATATATATATTATGAAAAAGCTTGCAAATTTCATTAAACATGGGTAGTACCCATAGAAAGTACATCAGAGAGAATTTGTGGTATAATAATAGGGGAAGTGTCCTCCAACCATATCGTACAGTCAATAACATCCTTGGCATGCTTGGCCATTAGGTGAGCTGCTACGTTGTTGTTACTGTCAAGTGAAGCTTGTTTCCCATGAAGTGAAAGTTGGCAACCACATTTTTGCCCTCGTGATGACCTGTTGGATGGAGATTGGGGCAGGTGTCTCACACTCAAGGGCTTGAATAACAGCTTGTGAGTCTCCCTCAATTATGACTTGCCTTAGGCCCAGTTCCCATGCAAAGATAATTCCACACTCCATTGCCTTCGCCTCAGCCTCTAACGCACCCAGTGGAAAGTACAGCTTCTTTGAGAGTGCCCCCTTTCACCTCTATCATTGCAAACAACGACCCTAATTCCACACTGCCCAATCTCCTTAAACATTGCACCGTCAACATTGATCTTATAACAGTTAGTCGGTGGGGGCTTCCAAGAGGTCGGGGTTTGGGTGGGGTGAGGAGCAGGGAGGTCCACTATTTGTTTATATTCTTCCATGTACCTACACGCATTGTTGACAATCACCGTTGCGGTTTGGAGGTGCCACCACGTTGAACCTCATTTCTATTATTCCAAATACCCCACGCAGCTATTGCAAGGACTTCTAGCTCAATGTGGTCGTTTTCCTCATTTAGTACCCAAAAGAGGTCTAAGAAATCTTTTGGCTTCCACGAAGGGCTCAGGGGTTTTACAGTAAGGATAGTCCAAACTTCCCTAGAAAGGTCACAACTCCAGAATGTGTGCTCCGGTGTTTCGATTGATTCGCATAGGCCACAGTTAACCTCTATTGGGATGTGGCGATCCTTAAGGTGAGTTTTGGTTGGTAAAATATTCTTGCAAGCACACCAAATGAAGGTTTTGATCTTGTTTGGGCACTTTAGACTCCAAATGGATTTCTGCATTGTCTTCATGGTGGAGCCATCTGAGCATTGGCCATTGTCTTAGGTGTCTTGAAGTTTATGAGCGATGCGATATGCACTTCGCACAGAGAAATCATTGTTTGATGTGGTTGACCAGATTTGGCGGTCTTTTGTAGGGAGTGCACTGAGTGGGATGCCAAGTATTATTTCTGCTTCATAGGGAAGGAAGGTGCTGTGAACTACCTCTATTTTCCACACATATAGGTCATGATCAATGAGGTAGGAGACTAGGTCACCATTGTCCAAGTGGAGCTCATTTCTTGGGCTTACTACTCTATATGCCAAAGGGGGGGGGGGGGGGGGGACCCACTTATCTTTCCAAATGTGAGTTCGCATTCCATTGCCAATGCTCCACCTAACTCCTTCAGATATGACTGGCTTGGCTGCCATAATACTCCACCAGACAAAGGACGACCTTTTACCAAGTTGAGCTTCAAGGAAGGTGGAGTTGTCAAAGTATTTAGCTTTGAAGACCTGGTAGAATAGAGTGTTGTGTTTTTAGGAGGCACCACCCTTGCTTTGCCAGAAGTGCTAGATTGAAGGCTCGCAAGTCTCTAAAGCCCATTGCCCCGTCAGTTTTAGGTTTGCAAAGCTTGTCCCAGGCTATCCATGGTATATTTCTCTCTTCTTTTTTTTGACCCCACCAAAACCAGTTAATCATGGCTCCCAAGTCCTTGCATAAAGAGTCGGGAAGCTTGAAACAGCTCATGGTGTAGGTGGGGGTAGCTTGAGCAATAGCTTTGATTAAGTGTCTCTCTCCCTGCGCTCAACAACAACTTCCATTTCCAACTGGCGATTTTTTCCCCGACTTGGTCCTTTATCTTATTAAAAACTTTCCTTTTGTTCTTGCCGATAAGTGAGGGTAAGCCTAGGTATAGTTCATGTTGGTTTTATAGTTTGAGCGCCAAAGTGGTTTTTGATGGCGTCTTGGGTATCGGGGGTAGTGTTTTTGCTGAAAAACAAGGAAGTTTTCTCTCGACTCATCTTTTGATCCGAGGCAGCTTCATAGTCCTGTAGAATCTCCCAAACTCTTTTGCATTCATTCATGTTGGCCTTACAAAAGATGAGGCTATCGTTTGCGAAAAGCAAATGAGAGATGGATGGTGCTTTCCTACAAACAGCAATGCCATTAATGTGTCCTTGTTGTTGTCCCCTATTTAGCATTGCCGAGAGCCCCTCAGCATATATGAGGAAAAGGTAGGGTGATATGGGATCGCTTTGGCAGATTCCTCTAGATGGCCTGATCAATCCTTCGGTTCCCCGTTGATGAGGATGGAGTAGGTGGCAGTTTTTACACACATCATTGTAAAGGAAATCCATCGCTCATGAAACCCCAGTTTTCGCATGATCATTTCTAGGCACGACCATTCGACTTGATCAAACGCTTTGCTCATGTTAAGTTTGATTGCCATGAGGCCTTCCTTGCCTTTCCGTTGCTAGTTGATGTGGTGCATTGTCTCAAAAACCACAAGTATGTTATTCGTAATTAACTTGTCAGAGAGAAAATCACTCTGGGAGGTATTGATAATGTTAGGCAACACCTTCTTAAGTCAATTAGCCAAGACCTTGGAAACAGTGTGAGATAATACATTGTTTAGGCTTATGGGGTGGTAGTTCATGATTTTCTGGGGGTTGTTTTTCTTTGGGATGAGACAGATATGAGTAGCATTAATATTAGACAAGCATATTCCCAGAGTTTAAGATATTTAGTACATATTCAGTAGTATTTGGCCCAATAATATTCCATAATTTTTGGTAGAAGATAGGGGGCATACTGTTAGGCCCTGGAGACTTCATTGGATGCATTTGTTGAAGGGCTCTCCAAACTTCATCAAGTTGGAACTCCCTAGTTAGGACCATGTTCATTTCCCTCGTTACTTTAGGTTCAAGGACCTGCTCCACTGCAGTAAATTGTGTGGGCCTGTCAAACCGCTAAAACCCAGGTCAAGAAGGTCACATGCATCGAGGGCATTTCTAAAAGCTTGCATTTGGTTTGCACTCCTCTCTGCCCCACCACATTTCTCGTCCAGGTGAGTAATCTCGATGAAATCTTCAAAAACTATCCATGGTAGGCTGAGTTGCATATTTAAGAGCTCTAGAAGCTTCCAAGATATATGCCTTTATTGAGCATTCGGGTGTCCATAGAGACCGGTCACTCGCCATCTCAAGTTTGTTTCATGGTCAGAGATGATCATGTCAATGTGGAAGTGTGAGTACTTATGGACTTCTACGTAACTTCCTTCTTTCCATAGCATGGCAAGTCCTCAACTTCTACCATCATTAGGGACAGTAATTCCTTGCATATATTCCAACTTTGCTTGAACTTTTTTAATGAAAGAAATATCAGCCTTCGTCTCCACTAGGAAGACCAGTAAAGGAGCTTCGTCTCTCATCGTCTTGGTAAGCATTAGAACTACCCGAGAGTCCCTGAGCCCTCGACAATTCCAAGATAATATACTCATTAAGTTGGGCGAGGCTGCTTCTCAGCCTCCGCCAAGCAGCCCCACCACACCGCCATCCATTTTATGTTCATTTCCTAGATGTTGCCCTACTTTCTATTTCCGTTTACTTCGCTTCAACGAGATTGAGTTTGGATTAAGCTCTTGTAAAGGACTCGGCCCAATTCTCTTTTCGTTCAGAGAGACAACAGCTTGGAATGGGCCAATATTTCCCTTTTCATTTTTTCTATTAATGCGTTTCCAATATCTGGTCTTAGGCCCAATGGGCTCGTCAATCCAACCCAAATCCTTGTCGTATATCATTGCCATTGGCTCATCTGTGTGGTCCATGTAGGTAGCTAGGCTTTGTACATTAACCAAACCCCTGAGTGGTAAGTCAGCATCTTCTTCATTTGTAACCATCATCTCCTTTCCTGTAGCTATCATTGAATGTGCCGCACCTACCCCCGATGCGTTTAACTTTTTTTTGTCCGAGGAATAGCCACTTTCAGGTCTTGTATATCCATGCTTTTGCTTTGTTTCAGTGACAATTCCTTTTGCAGGCTCTGTTGTTGGTTTTGTCCCAAGTTTTAAGTCAGCTGGTGCATGTGATTCCTCTGAGTGTGTCAGCGTAGTGGCAAATGGCCTAATGGGGTCACTAGCTTGCTCAGTCACGTGGGGCGCACCTACCATCCTTGTTTCGTACGAGGGTTTAACTCCTTCCTTTGCACTGCGGTGGTTTTCAGATTCCGGTGGTCGGCTGAAGAACTCCAATACATCTTTGTTAGGAGGGCGTTTGAATGGTTCACCTCTAAGCCAGGGCCCATATTGGTGTGGTGCTTTTTCTTTGTCAGCAGAGGGTGGGTCACCTTCTTGGCACTCTTTTTCTCCATGGCCAAGTTTCCCACATATATATAGCAGAAATTTGGGAGTCTTTTGTACCTGAAGTAGACCCAGCGTTGTTCATCATTTTTAACAGTTATCTTTTTTCCCCTAAGAAGCTTCTTGGTGATGTCTATCTTCACTCTAACCCTTAGGCATCTTCCCCATTGAACGCCTTTATTTGGCACGTCAACATCAAGGACCTCTCCTAGTTTGTTGCCTATCATCCAACTGGTCTCCCTTGTCCTGCTTTTGAGAGGCAGGTTGAAGATCTGGATCTAGAATGGGCACCATTGGAGTTTAATGTCCTTCAGTGCAATGTATCCGTCAAAAACTTGGAGCAAGACTAAGTTTTTTTCATAGCTCCATGGACACATGTCCATGATTTTTTGCTTGTCTTTTTTGTTTCCAAATTCCACGTGGAAGAGGTCTTCATCGATATCTGAGATGTGGACACCTTTGTTCATTTTCCAGGCCATTCTCATTGTTTTTCATAGGGCTTCTATGTTTATGCTTCTCTGTGTGAGGATTTGCATGACAAGGCAGTTTTCTCCCAATGCTTTGGTAGCCTTAGTGCTATCACCTCCCAGGACAATATCGGCATCCTCTTCCTTAGTGAGAGTTAGTTTTTTCCAAAATTCCTCAAGGTCATCTACCATTATGGTTTGCTTTAGGTTTCTAGGTGAGGTTGTGATGGGGGGAGAGAAGAAAGGAAGGGAAGAGAAAAGGAGAAAAAAAACCAGAAAGTTCCACGGGGGAACTACAGACTTCTTGCAAGAAGAAGGACCTACCCTGTCTCTATGCTCCCGAGAGGAAACGAGAGACGCTCGATAGAGTGAAGAATATTTTGTTTAATATTTTTGTTGGTTATACAATCTCCTAACTTGGGTTTCAACTTTCAATTCTAACTATATTCAGAGGAAAAAGAAAATCTATTAGTATCTTGATTTGATAAAGATAATCATTAAGAAATGAACATACCATATGTCATAATTATATATAAGCACACAAAAAAAGGACAATTATGAGTAATAAACACTTAAAAACAAAAACAAAAACAAAAAAAAAGGAAAGTTGTTTCTACATTCTCATCCCTTCCTCTCATCCTTTTACACCCTCACATTCCTCTTCATTTCCACTTTCTGCAACAAAACATAGTGCTAACCTTAGTGATATTTTTGTTTGATCTTTTAGACTGTTAGATGAATTTAGTGTCGACATGACATTGATTGGGGTTGGGACCATGTAGTTATATACTCCTAGATGTTGAATTATGTGAAAATATTAGTGAGAATTGATGGCAACAAAAAATCAAAAAAGAAGAAAGAAAAAGACCAGCCTAATTGAAAAACAGGGGAGGGGCTTCACTCTACTAGTCCAAGTTAGTGCCACCTAATTTTAACAACTTTACGTTCACTAAGAAAAAAATGAGTACAAACCAAAGTGGGAATGTTGTGTCTTTGGTAGAAAAGTAAAGGGTGTTAATTATGCCCATTTACTCACTTCCCTGACTTTCTTGATCAAATGGGGGCTAAGCGTGCCATTCACAGGGGACCTACACCAGCTACACCATGAAAGGAACTCAGCACCTACTTGATCAACCACTATTCATTACTTTTTTATTTTCCCAACAGTGCATATACGTTATTGGATTTGCCTTCTCTCTCCAATCTCCACAGCTAAATACATTAATTTTCATATGGTTTAATTAAGGTGTGATAAGCATGTGTACCAGAAACGTTTAATAAGTTAACGTCACTCTAAAAAATTCATGACTTTTTTCATAATTACTGAGTTAGTATGTTGTGATTGGCGTATGACAAAAAGAAATAGGGAAATGTTAACGAGTGTCTTTAGGGTATTGATTAACAATTCATTTTAGGAAAGTTTTGACATCAATTTTATGAGAAATGAAAAAAAGTAGTCAAAACATTAATTGTTTTTTTTTTCTTTTCTCATAAAAACATTCTTTAACTAGATTATTAACCAATACCCTAAAGACACTCGTTAGCATTTCCCAAAGAAATATACAAGATTATATGAAATCTATGTTGTATTAATTGCCCAATAAAGCACCATATCTTAGTCATACTCAGATATTGTTATCCAAGCTGCTTCCAATAGAAAGTAGAAAGCAATGTAATAGTGTATAATTTAATGTATATTTCTATTTCTTCACGTAGGGCCTCTAAATAAATCATAATTACAAGGAATTATTTTGTTGGTACGTCATAATCTGATCAATTTCAAAACGATGTGCCTGTCTGATTAGTACATACATAACTGTATTTATGGTGTAACAACGTCAAGCAATGCAAACTCTACCTGACTACCTCCAAAAACCGGTGGTTTCATGTAAACGTGGATAATTTTTCCTACTTGAAATTAATATTCTACCTACTTAATTATGAACGGACACGGGTTAGCTCTAGTGTATAAGACACGTATCATAATTTTGTCACATATTCGTATCGTGTCGACTCTAGTGCACTGGAGTTAATCCTTACCACTTATAGATTGTCATGAATCATGTTTATAAGATATTGTTTACCTCCTATTATGAAAGCATTGTTGTAAGTGTAAATTGACCGTTGGTAGACTTTCTAGCTAGGCCTCTGTTTCCCAATAAATTGATATTAGAGCCAAAGGTTCAGCTTAGTTTGGATAAAGAAATCTTCACCCATATGTGTTCAGTGTATGGCTTTATGAGAGCATGGATGACTAGCTCTTGGATTGAGTTGTGTTTGGTAACAATTACAATTAATTTGGTGCAAATCCTGTATATGTGGCACTCTTGGATTTGTGAAAGACTTTAACACTTGAGGGAATTTAGGTTGATGTGATTAAGGCTCATACGCAAAGGGTGTTGTTTCCACATTGAGGAAAGCAATAAAAATGAGTAGTTGTTATACATTATTGGCTTAAATTTTTGAGGCTCTATGTTTTTTGGTTGAAATGGTGTCTCAAAATGTGGACAAGTATTAAATTATGAATAGATTCTTAGTCTCCCAATGTTTCTCTTGGAACTATCAGGCACAACTTATTGGTCTTTACGCAATTTGGTGTCACACTAGTGGATCTTTGAAGGACATATGAAAGGGGGGTTGGATTGTGTGGTAGAGACTCACTTGTGAAGCTCTTGGATTTGTGAAGTACACAAGTGAGTTACATTGATGTGGTAGAGGCTCACATGTGAAGCTCAAATCTAAAGGCTCAGTGCTTGTTTTGTAATAGTTTTTAAGTATTGTTGTTCAAAATGATATGAAAATTGTGATTTAAAAAGTGTTATGAAAATACGTGTTTAAAGTACTCATAATAAAGAAAAAAAAATGTATTTAATATTATATTTCAAACAACACATTTTAAAATGTGAAAAAAAATAATTGTGTTTGGCACGTGTATGAATTTTTTTTTTTTTTAAGTGACAACTTTCTAACAAGTACAATTATTTTATTAATATTTATTAGAGGAGTACAATTATTTTATTAATATTTATATGAGGAGTACCCGTGAGAGAGAAGGGAGGAAAAAAGAGAGAATAAAAAAATAAAAAGATGAGGTGTACATGAGAGAGAGAGAGAGAGAGAGAGAGAGAGAGAGAGAGAGAGATGTAGTTATGTTAAATCTTATCAAGTGGGTCCCACACTTTTCTAAATATTTACAAAAATACTATTGAGTAATGTTATTTGAAAACTAAAAACTAGTAGAAAAAGTTTTCTAAATTTATTGTTTAAACGCCCTAAAATGAGAAACATAACTCAAATGCTTCTAAATGAAATACCTTACCAAACAATTTTTTTTTTTTTGGCTCTACAATTTTCAATGTTTAAACACTGAAAACTATTGTTTGAACTATCTTACCAGATATGACCTAAATATTTTGGTCGAAGAAATGTCCCAAACACATATTGTGGGAGCCCAAAACTTGAGCCTTTGCGTTGGACTTAAAGTCCCACTTTTTAATAACAATACATCCGAGGAGAAGAAAGCATGGAAAAATGCCCCATAATAGATAATAGAACAGATAAATACCCAGGGGTGTTGGTCCGAGAGAGTCATCCTCCTCGGATCTGACATATATCAGTAAAGTAAGCTTCGTCTTACCCTAGACCACCTTCTAGGAAGCTCCAGCAACGAAGATAGACTTCAAACGTACAGGGAAGGGATAAGAACGCAGAAATATTTAAGGAAAAAGCTGCTACCGCCGCATTAAATGCACTACAGCAGCTTTCTTGGCCGCATTAATGTGGAGAAGACCTCTGAACAGTGTTTTCAACCACTTTTACTCCCAGAAAATCAAAAGGTTGTGGGAAAGGAGAGAGAAACTCGAGTACGAGGCTAGATAATAGACAAATGGACGGTGAGATTGAAAAAAGGAGGACTATATAATAGAGTAAAGTCTCCAGAAGGTGTGGATCGAAGAATATCAAAGAAAAACATTGAGGAAGATTCACTGTAGCATTAGGAAGAATACCATCAGAAATAGCCAATTTATCCAATAATTTACTCCTCGGATACCATCAGAAATAGCCAACTTATCCAAAATCTTACTCCTCGGACTCGTGCTCAGCCTTTGATTATGTGTTTTATCCTCCTCGGACATACTCATAACCCCTATTAACCGTTGTAAAACTCATCACCAGCTCAGTTCTTTCACCCACTCTCTCATAAATTTATTGTATTGGGCTTATTGGGCCCATATCCTATTCCATCTGGGTTTGAGCTACAATTTGTGACCCTACACATATATTAACAGACTTTTAGTGGTTTTGTTGGACTTTTCTCACCCAAACAAAGTTACAAATCTAAAAATATATTTAGTGTCACATATTTAAAATTTTAAATAATATGACATTATGTAGTATGTACACGGTTAGATTTGAAAAATAAAATAGAGAAGATCCTGTTTTAAAACCATAATACGAATACCTCATGTAAAGTACCAAAACCAGTTAGGTATAGATTAGCTTCTCACAGGTTAAAAACTAGACAAATTAAGAGTGATTTGACGGGCAGACAATTCCTTCGTGAATGGGTCTACTTGAGAAATGGATGAACATACAAAAATAGCAGCAAATTATGATGAGTGGAAAACAAATTCAAATGCCTGATTCAAGTCAGGACAAGTAAAACTTTTGGAGAGCACCATCGAAAAGAGATGCTTAAATTGAAAGAAAAACTTATTCACATGCAGTAAAACTTTAGGTATATGTAAATGGTTAAGGTAAGACTAATCACATCATATCATTCACATGGTGAGCCATATGTCCCTCTTTTCTAATGTACGTACAAATCATGGACCAAATTGATTTGCATGTCAAGGCCAATGAATTGGTGCCTCATAATTTCTCACTGTCAATGTAAACATATTTCTTTCCCACATGGAATTTGGGGACATTTGAGCCACTATGATGCCTTAAAGCCAGAGAGAGAGAGAGAGATGATCTTGGTTTACAGCTTTGTAGAGCATCTATGAGAGAGAGGTGGAGAGAGTGATAATGAAGGTTGGGTCAAGTGGGACCTCCAATAGCCTCAGTGGAGCAAATTAGTCACTAGCAAGCTGCAATGACAAGCAAAGGAACCCCCCCAAAAATCTCTATCTCTCACCCACCCCCCTAAAAAGAAAGAAGCAACAAAAAGAGTGACATAAAGCCAATAGTATCATCATCATCATCATCATCATCCTCCATAACATCATCATAATCTCCTTTGATTTTTCATTTTTCCTTCATTCCCACCAACTACCATACATACCCACCTCTTCAAACTTGCATAAAACCAAGTTACTTCATTTTACTGTAACTCTCTCCAACCCTTCTTTTCTTTCTATGCTTCTGTTTGAATTTTCATAGGTAGAACTCGTAAACTTCTTCAAGAACCCACGAGGTCAGAGATATTGAAGCAGGGCTTCCAATGACTTCTTGTCAATCATTCCGGTACTAAAAAAACTCTGTTCTTGTTCTGTTTTTTGCGAGTTCTCTCTCTCTCTCTCTCTCTCTCTCTCTCTCCAAGAATCCAACTTTTCCTTGTTTTAAATATTTCCTTTTAAGTTAACGTACTTGAACCTTAGTTACTCAGAACATATCAAAAGGAAACAGAACTATAAACACACTGTATCAATGTGTTTGTTTTGATTAGTTATTTCGCTATATCAACTCTGTTTCTGTTCTGTTTTCCCTGTCTGGTATCTATCTTGTAAACCAAACAGAGAATTGCAAAATATTAATATACCCATTAGAGAAAACATTGCAATGGATTCATTCAATCAAACCACTGGCTTCCGTTATAACCCATGTTCAAACAGAATGAGTCATCATTCTGATGATGAATCCGAGTTTTCAGGGATTCTTGACATTTATGTTCATCATGCTAGGAACATTCACAACATATGTATCTATGATAAACAAGATGTCTATGCAAAGTTTTCTCTTACTTATAACCCAGATGAGACTCTCTCAACTAGAATCATTAATGGTGGTGGTAAGAATCCAGATTTCAATGAGAACTTGAGGTTGAAAATCACCCAAGCTGATGCAGTCCTAAAATGTGAAATTTGGATGCTCAGCAGGGCCAGAAACTACCTGGAAGACCAACTTCTGGGATTTGCTTTGGTCCCAATTTCACAAGTTGTTGGCAAAGGAAAGGTGACTGAAGATTATAGCCTCTCTTCCACTGATCTCTTCCACTCCCCTGCAGGCACTGTCCAATTGAGTCTTTCTTTAGACACTTCTCTGCCTATTAATCCCTCTACCAAGTCTTTATCTGAATCAGCTACCAATTCATCAATATCTTCAGAAGTTGTATTGCTTGATAGAAAAATCTCAGAAGTGATCTTAGACCCAGGAGAGTATTCCAGGATTGAATTTCCGGACATTAATGTTGTTAGAGAGAATCAACAAATGGTGTCTGAGTACTTTGACTTGGCAGGGAATGGCTCTGGTTCTAGACTTAAATCCACAGGACTCGTTTCGTTTCTCCAACTTGGTTCTTCTCCTCAGTCTGTTGATGACTATGAAATGACTGTGAATTCATCTGAGGAACATCGTGGTGGATTGGATTCTCCTAATGAAAGCATACAGAATTCTGGGTTCTTAAGTTCAACTACAACAAGCATAAGTGATGACAGAAACTCGGCAGATTCAATCGAGAAAAAGAGTCGTTTATGCGGTGAATCATCAAATTCTGTCAATGTCTCAATCACTACTGAAGCTAATCAGAACTCCGGTGCTAGTCCGGACACTCCAACTTCAAAGAAGGGGACTGAAATCAGAGATGAAAAAGATTCACATTTCACAAGCAAAGAGGAGGAGAACAAAAAGGATAGGCATATGGGTTCCGCCAAATTTGGTCAAGTTTTTTCAGCTCCACTTGGGAATATCAATCTTGAGGCTGAGCAGTCCGCCATGCAGCAGCAAATAGTAGACATGTATATGAGAAGCATGCATCAGTTTACTGAATCTTTGGCAAAAATGAAGCTTCCAATGGATCTTGACAAACCTGAAAGTGAAGACCGTGGTGATGTGATTCAAAACCATAGCACCAATTTAGAAATTGATAAGAAGAAAAAGGATGGATCACGTGTGTTTTATGGTAGCAGGGCATTCTTCTGATTGCTAATTGATGCTGCATAGCTGACAGTGAGTTTGTTCTAGCTAAATATGGAGTTTAATTTATGGTAACTTTTGATTCCTCTCAGCTTCTTATGTGTTATTCATGACAGATTTCAGTTTCTTGAGGCTTACTTAACCTCTTCCCCCATGTTGATGTCAGATATTTTCTTGATATTTAGTGGCATCTGTTCCATTGACTGAAATAGCTACATGTTAGTATGTTACTGATTCATGAGCTTATGACAATTTTATTATCGTTGTGGTCTGCTTTGAAAGTTGTTTGTGTTGTTAGAAGTCTTTGTTTAATATCACTCGGGAAATTGCTGTTACTAGTGCAGTGTTAACTATGAAGTCTTTGTATATAAAGCTACTATTAGTATTTAACTATTTATACACGTATGTATGTAATACACAAATACAAATTTATATTGTTTATAATGATATTGGTATAAGGTCCTGGAAACATGCATCTAGTTACTTGCTTACAATTTCGTTTCAAATGTGTATGCCACAGGTTTATTAATTTTCATTTATACCGTCCATTTTGAGGACAGACTACAGTTTATTCCATACTTCTTAAGCCAAAGGAATGGTGTAAATCATTATTCTAACACTCTTTAATTCGTGGGCACAAACTACTCTTCAACGAATGGGATCCAATAAGTAAACTTCTTTTTTCGACAAATTAACAAAAATGTATTCAACAAACCAATACAACTGCAGAATCAGCAGAACAGATTACAAACAGTGCTATCTGGGAAAGCCAGAAACAAGAACCAGAAGCTAACCAAGCCCCAAGGAAGTTTTCACAAGCTACAAAGATACCTGTTTCAGATAGTGACAGTGTACTCAACATTCTTACACAAAAACAATTTATATCTAACATCCTGCCTAATAGCTGCTCGGATAATATTAGCTTCCAAATTAACTTTGCGTGCATGAATTCTAGGCATCTAGCAGTATGCTCTACTCAAATGTGGGTATAACCCAGCAGCCAAGCCAAGGTCCCAATCAACTTCTGAAACCCCTTCCCTTTTAGCTTTTTTTACAGGCTACAGCCCAATCAATCTCATCAATCTAGCCTCCAACTCCGTTGTTGAGAAGAATGTAAGAATTGGACTTTCATTAATTGGTCTTTTGTTTTCTTAAAACGGGTTGAATGTGAGTCAGTTAAATATACGAGGATACCATTAGTATGTTGTGGTCATATAATACGTCTTGGACTCTTGTTACACCTTTATTTTTAAAAAACAAGAAAAAATTGTGTTGTAGTTTGATGTGAGATTGAGGTAGAGTTTGGATAGCGCATCTGGAGCATTTCTCAGTACGGTTGCAGGTCCCGTGCACTGTTTATGGAACCCACAAGTATTTTTTTCACCAAAAACAATTTTAAAACTGGGTCCCACGGTATTATTCACACATTTAAAAATTATTTTGCTACAGTGTTTTTAGTTTTCAGGTTTCAGCAATAAGCGGTATTCAAACAGACCCAGAGTGTATAATTTGAAGCTTAATCTATGATGAATGGATGCTCACTATAAACATTAAAGCTAGGCTTCTTCTCTATTTCTAACATTAGACAAAACCCTATCTTGCCCCATCGAGAGTCATCTTGAAAGAACAAGGACCTAGGAGAGGAAGGCTTGCCCATGCCGTGTGCACATTAGTTAATTATTGTTGTTACTAGTTAGTTTTGCTTTAACTCATGCCATCAAAAGGTAGGTGATTAAATTCGTGTTATTTTTCATGATCATTTGTATTCTGGTTACCAGCATATCTCAGTTGAATCTTACAAAGACAACACTCTAGAACATCACACAAAATTCTATTAAAGAAAGAACCAAAAAAAAAAAAAAAGGATGCCCAAGGGACTCAATTTTGCTTCTACAAAAAACAGTTTCCCTTAACCTCCAATTAGCAAGTCTTTGTTCAGTGGAAATACTATTCCACAAAGCTAACTACACACATATATATAAAAGAATATCAAAATCATCTCAATTTAAAATGGATCCATTTCATAGTTTATATTACAAATTTAGAGGTGTATTTAAATGATGTGAATTGTTAATCCAAGAAATAAAATCTTAACTATGAAATGAACTCTATGAAATACAGAGGATTTTGTTACATGCAAAAGCATGCTTGAGAATAGTGTTAGCAAACCATACTAACCTTTCACTAGAGAATATCGTCCCCAAAATAGCTTTGCAAAGTGTAAAATTTTCTTTTATGTAAAATTTTTGCTATCCTTCCCAAAAATAGGCACAAACTCTTTCTCAATGAGTGAGTTCCCAGTTCCCCCACCCATAAATTTTTAACTTAAATGATCAATATTGACTGGAGAGGGTTTGAAAGGAGGGAAGAGCACCTATTCTAGATAGATTATGGATAAATTACTACTACTCGTTAAAGATAAATCATTTAATTTAACTGTTCAAAACAAGGTGAAAAAATGAGGAATATGTCATTTTTATTTGTCATCAAAAGCACATGTTTGTTGAATAAGGCAGTGGGGAAAGACTGCAAGATGTGAAAAATGACAAAAATATATATGAGCCGGTCATAACTAAGGGTGCTTGACAGTCTTTGTTGAATTATCCGATTTCTATTCAATTAAAATGTTGAGACTCCTAAGTTTAGTTGACTGTTGACCCATGATACTTTTATTCTTTGTTTGTTCTTAGTTCTAACAATGTCATTTTTGTCAAACTTCTACAATCACATTTGCTTCAAGTTGTATCAGCATTGTCAAATCCAAAAAAAAAAAAAAAACATTGTTAATTGTCTTTACATTCTAATTGGAATAGAAATCAGGTTTTTTTACCCCTTTCTAGGAATAAAAATGATATATTAAACCATCTTTAACTTCGAGAAAAAGGACCCGAGAAGAAAGAAAGGAGATGGAGATAGGATCATCCCAATTATAAAAGGCAACTTAACGGATTACATTGTAAGTCAAAAAATTTACATTCCTGAGAACAAAAATGGAATCTCAAGAAGTAGTAATTCAACAAAATCGGTCAAGCATTGTAGTTATGACTAACTAATTGTTATGTTCCCATATGGGTAGTCCTCCTACCCATAAATTCCTTACTAGAGTAAGATTATGGTTGAAAAACAATACACAATTTGTAAGACCACTAAATTTTCTGGAGAATAGTTGAATATGATGGTGGCTCGTGGTCCTGGGAAAGATGCCCAATGTTTTTCAAAACAAAATTTGAAAAGTAATGGTAATACAAAGAGGATTTAAAAGGGGGTAATGAATGTAACAATAGGAACACAATGAGCCACATTGTCAACAAAATACAGTTCCAATTGTTTTCAAGAGTTTTCATGGCTATCTTTTTGGCAACTCTTTTGGAAGGTTAAGAGCCATTGGCCATGGTGGGTTTCAACCATAATTGAAGATAATCCTAGCTATGCTCCAGCATACTAAGATATGCAGTTTATTATCTCTTATCTGTCCCTAGTGTAGTTTTATCCAAAATTCCAAATGTGAAACTCTAGCTGGTCAGCCTAGCTAAAGCAACATTTAGTGAAAAAAATAGCTAAATTCAACCAAAACTTCCACACATCAGCCTCAATATTTTGTCCTAAAAACTTAACAATGGACAGTGTCCTAAGTACATCTATTGAGCACTATTCACTCAATACACTAAATAAAAATCTTATTTTATTTACACATTGGGAAGAATGGGTTAAAAAATATATTTGAAGAGGGAGAAAATAATATTAAAATAGAATAATAATAGAGTACTGAGGCTGATGTAGTTTTTTATAAATAGTAGATTAGAAAAATTAATAAGGTGAGTTTTTTAGGCTAATAAATTTGCTAAAAAACCACTTAGGCTAATGTGAAATTTGAATGCTCTTTATGAGTTATATTATGAGTTTATGGCCATGTAAGCTATTATCTTTTTTGGGCTAAAAAATAGAGACTATTTTTTTGGACAAATTACATGGCAGACCTTAAGGGCCCAAACTCATCAGCGAGTGGCAAAATGGGCCAAAGGACCCATATCAACCACGAACAATGAAGGTCATACAACCAACTGAAAGATAAGGGCATAAGGCCCACAGCCTTACAAGATATGCAATTTGATTTGTGGTCCAAATCCATGACGAATGTTAATATGCTCTGGCCTTTAAAATTTATGGATGTTTTATTTTAATTATTTTCGTTTTAAGATTTATGATTTTTATTTTGGTCCTTAATGTGCGTTTTTTTTTTTTTTTTTTTTTTTGACGCTTCATGAAAATTAAAATTTTAACATAAATAGCCAAAATGAAAGCATCCAAAACTTTAAGAAAGCAAACATGTACCTTAGTCCGTATATAATATACATGCAGATTTATTCTTATAAGATAATTTTTAATTCCCTAAGGGTCCGTTTGGTTGGAGGGGTGGAAAAGTGGGATGGAAAAGTGAGAGGATAAAAAAGATTTTATTTTCTCTCCTTTTTATTTGGTTAGGAGTGGAAAAGTGGAGTGATGGAAAAAATTAGTTTGAATAAATTTACTCATATACCCTTGTTAAATAATGATGTCAAATTAAAACAAAAAAAAAATGACAAATAACTACACAAAAAAGAGCAATCACCCAAAATTTTTTATAAAAATAAAAAACATGTTCCAAAAAAAATCACATCCAATGAAAATAAAAATAAACTATCACGCCCAAACCCTAAAAAATCAAAAGAAAAAAAATTAGAAAAAAAAAGAGGCAATGTTAATGCCCAAGAAAAAAAAAAGTGACAACTGGCAACCTGATTGCCCAGAAAAAGAAAAAAAGAAGCAAAAAAAGGGGCAACGTTACTGGCAACGTTGTTGCCCAAAAAAAAAAGGGGGGGTGGGGGGCAATGTTGCTGCCCAAGGAAAAGAGAAGAAAGAAAAAAATGCAACTTAAATTGAAGATATTTGTGTAAAGTACATCTTTCAACATTTTTCCCTCCTCATTTTCCTCCCAAATTGGGAGAACAAAAAAAGGTGGGACCAGAGGGAAAATTTTCCCCCCTATTTTCTGTCTCTCTTGTTTTCTCTCCTCAACCAAATAGTGAAAAATGTCATTTTCTACCCTATTTTCCATCCTCTTTGTTTTTACTCCAACCAAACATACCCTAAAAGTTCCTCTTGAGTGTTTGAATTTATAAGATTTAACTTTTCTTTTTCCTCTCTTTAGTGAGAGTAACTTTTAACGGAGTAAATAATATATATATATATATATATATATATATATATATATATATATATATATATATATATATATATATATTTTTTTTTTTTTTTTAATTGTTTTTTTTAAGAATAAGTATTTTTTTATTATTCTAAAAATATCTCTCTCCCCCCTCCCCCAATATGTAAAATTTATGACTACCCACCTAAGTGGATGCTTGGAATCATACATTACATCTAGGCTTTTTGAGTATTGGTTTATTAGTAGATACAAATATTATGGTCTTACCTAATATGGTCTCTGTGAATAATTGTTATTTTTTCTCTTTTGACTGAAATAGATAATTATATTTAAATATATTCTAAAAACCTTTTCATGGTTTGAACACTCAACTTTGTTTTGAATTTAGGTTTTTATACCAATGCATTAAAGGAAATTAATTAATGTCTAAAATTAAATTATTTTGATATCTAAAATTTCACCCTTTAAAAATTTTTAACTACATCTTGAGACAATTAGGGTTAAGCCAACACTTCAAGGATCTGGCCCATCCATCTAGTCTTGGTTGACCAAACGAGTTTCAAAATGTACAATAATCAACGACAAGTTGAATTTTTTTTTTTTTTTTTAATCAGCTCTGTCATATACTTTCATTAACTAAAAATAAAGTTACATTGAGCTACATCTATTTGAACTTGATCTGTTATCCTGGGATGAGTATCATCTACCCAGATATTACACATATTCAAACATTTGGCTTGTCTAACTAAGATATGAGCAACATTGTTGCCACTCCTACAAATATGATTGACATCCCATGCATTGAATTTTCTTAAGTCCACCAATATTTTCAATTGAATCATGTGTCAGGTTTTCCGTATGAAAATCGGACAAACCTAACTTATTTGACAAAGGTTCACATAGTGCTTTATTTATTAATTATTAGCTACCCATTGTTCCACTTTAAGTGTTTTTGTTCCTCTTGGATGAAAATCTCAATAGATATCTATTGATATTCATCATCCTTTTGATCATTTTGCGGATGTCATAATGCCTCATAAATCATAGATTGCTAGTGTTATCATTGACCCACGGGCTCGATCAATTCAACGATCAAGCGAAGCTTATTGTATTGATTGACAATTTATGCATAGGTGGTCAACAATAGTCTGAGCTTAAACCTATTATAATTGGATCTATCAACACTAAACCCAAATCCAACTTATCTATCATCACCCTAGGAGATCATGGGATAAACATAGAATATCATAAAATTGTCCCCCATCTGTTACTTATGGCCTCCTCTCTTTTTGGTACTAGCTCCATTGTCAAAAGTTTCTTCCCATATCTTGAGATAGGAGCTAGAGAGAGATGACCCTAAGAGCACCCACAGCAGGTGTGGTAAATGTGCCAAATGCCAAATATTTGGCACATTTACCACACCAAACACAAAAATGATGCTTTATGAGATGTGCCAAATCTCAAAAATTATACAACATAGCTACAGTACCGTTGCAAATTTGCAACGGTACGGACAAATGTGGCAAAATTTTTTATTGTTTTATATTCTTTTTCTCTCTCCTCTCCCTTCATTTTTTCTTTTCTCTTCTCTCTCACTCTCTGGTTCCCTCTCTTCTCCCTCAAACCCCAATCCTCTCTCAAACCTTAGTCTATCTCTCTGTCTCCCACTCCCTGTTTCTCTCGGCGCCGTTGCCCTGCTCGACCTCGGCCCCTTCGTGCTCACCAAGACGCTGACGTTTGCCGCCGCGTTCTCCGCCTTCAGAGATTCCATCTCATGGCTCATCGCGCTAGCTTTCTTCTTCGCCCGTGGCTCATCGTGCTTGCTTTCAACACGATCGGGTGGACCGATTGGGCCAAGGCGGCGATCGTGCCTGGGTTGGTGTCATTGATTGTTGGGGTGATTTGTAATGGGGTCCGGCGTGGGGCCGTGGTTGTTTGGGGTGATTTTGTAATGGGTTGGTGTCGTTGATTGTTTGGGTCGTGGTGGTGTAGTGGCGGCGTGGGGCCGTGGTTGTGGCTGGGTATTGATCAATCAAAGATCTCTCTCTGCCTCCAAGCCAAAATAGAGCAAGAAACACATCCAAAACCTTAAAATTTTTCAATAATGGCAGAGATTAACGGCTGTGGTGGGTTTGTTTTGAATTGTGTTTTGGGTTGTGGAGGATGTGGTGGTTGTGGTGGTGGCTATTGGTTGTTTGCAGTGGCTGTTGATTGTGTTTGATGAGTAGGAAATATTATTTTAATTTGTAAAAAATATTATTTTAATGTATAGAATTGTATGATAAAACATCTGATAAATGGGATGTTGTAAAATGGTGTGGTAAAATAATAAAGTAGGTCTTTGATGTTGTAAAATGGCATAATTTTTGCCACATCTGCTGTGGATGCTCTAAGAAGACAAAAAAGAAACTTTGGTCCCCACCCAAGCACGGGTCCCACTTTCAATTGTCCCTACCATTTTTGTTTAGAGTTGTCGTCTCCCTCACCACACGATACATCCCTCCCATGTGCCTAATCATTCCGATATATCAAAACTCTCTCTCTCTCTCCAAAACATTTTCTCTCACTAAATCTCTCCATTGGGACCCTCCATGTAGACCCTACACTCAAACCTGACTATATAGCCCCTCCTTAGACTTAACCACCACAGAACGCAGTGCTCAAACTCAACCCATTACTTCCTCTCTCTCTCTCTGTATAAACATTTCCCAACAATGGCGGATTATGGTGGTGGTGCAATCTCTCTTTCCCAAGGCCGAGACCTCTCTCACAGCTCAGACGATGAGTCCTCTGAGCACAGCCCTCGTAGCATGCCCACTCTTTCTACACCCACACCACCTAATCCTGGCTCATCATCCTCTTCCAAGCCCAAGAAAAAAAGCACCACAACTCTTTGTGTCACCGAGTTTGGATCAACCCCAGAAGTCTCAAAGAAGCCCAGAGGCAGACCAGCTGGATCCAAAAACAAGCCCAAACCTCCCATTTTCATCACCAAAAACAGTGACTCCGCCATGAAACCTGTCATCCTCGAGATCTCCGCTGGCAACGACGTCGTGGAGACTCTCATTCAGTTTGCTCGCAAAAGACACGTTGGTATCAGTGTCCTAAGCGGTTCAGGATCCGTGTCCAACGTGACACTTAGACACCCCGCCGTGTCTCACGCTCCAAGTCTTTCCCTTCATGGACCCTTTAACCTCCTTTCTCTCTCGGGTTCATTTCTTGGTTATTCAACAACAACATCTTCTACTAAACCACCCTCTTCATCATCATCATCACCTCCTTCTTCTGCTTCTTCTTTTGTTTCCTTTTCTTCTTTTGGTATATGTCTTGCAGGGGCACAAGGGCAAGTGTTTGGAGGGATTGTTGGTGGGAAAGTTATTGCGGAGAGTTTAGTGGTTGTGGTGGCTGCAACATATTCCAACCCTGCGTTTCATAGTCTTCCTAGTGATGACATTGATGAAGCTCATCATGAAGAGGTTAAGCCTAACATTGGTTCTAGCGGTGGCGGCGGCGGCGGTGGTGGTGGAAATGTAAACGCTAGGGAGACTTGCACTACTAATAGCACAAATGCTATGTCCATGTCTATCTACAGTACTGTAGGTAGTCCAAGTCCAACCCCTCTCAACTGCATTGCTCCTGATGTTATGCCTTGGGGACCCACCTCTCGTCCTCCTTATTGACTAGATCATATGATATATAACATGCAAAATTCAAACATTTAGTACTATTGTAGTTTTGTGAATTATTCTCAGTTGTATTGTGGTTAGTTGGATCTATTGGTGGTAATGTGAAATGGGCTTCGTTTATCCAGCTGCAAAATCTCATATATTCGTGCTTGTACTTGTTTGTGTGTGTGTGTGTTCTCATGGATCTATTGGTGCTATTCATTGTTACAAAGAAATATGTTTGTGTTTGTGTGTTGTTGTTCATAATGGTTGTCCCTTTGAGGTGGTGATGGTGAGTCTGTTCAAGGGTTCAGGGTACTGTTACTGTTGGTTTGTGCTGCAACCTAGACTGGTACTGAATTAAGAATAAAACCTGTTACACTCTATTTTCAACTCATAATTTTAGATAAAAAAATTGATGTGTAATAACGTGTAACAAACACTAGTTTTTAAATTTTGAAGCATCCAAAATTGTTGTCTCCATCCTGAAGGTGTGATGGACTGTGATATGATTTAAAATTAAATGGAAAGTGAGTTGCTTAGAACATGTTAATAGGTGATTAGGCACCTCGCAAAGAACACAAAAGTGTTCAAATAACAGCCCTCAAGGCTTATTTTCAATCATATACAACTGATCTACAAAGTGCTTATTTAGCCCTTATATTTTGCTATTTATGCTAGTTGTTCGGCATTAACAACCTCTAGATGGAGGAAGTATACCCTGTTACGGGTGCGTGTTTCCTTCCTCTCACAAGTTGGTGGGACCCACAACTAGTGGGTTCCACCAATTGTGAGAGAAGAGAAACATACACCCGTAACATGATGTATTTTCTCTTCTAAATAGTTGACAAATGTCTAAATCTTATTAACGAATGCTTAAGCAACTATCTAATTAACTAATTAATTATTTAAAGAGGGCTAGGATATAACTATTTGAAATGCCCTGCATTACTATACCATTGCTTATATGTGTAACAATACATGTAACAAACACTTCCCTTACATGAAATTACACTTTTTAGGCTTATAACATCCAAAATTATTGTCTCCACACCCTATCCCATCGCTCGTGCTTCATGTGATGGTTGATAAGGTGACAACTGACAAGTGATAAGGGTTGTAACATGGAATCAACAATTTTTTTTATATTAATAAGAAATATTATGAAATTAGAAGTACAAAATACTATGCTATGCCTATGATAACAATATGGCATTAAATGTGAAGGGATACCTCTAGAACTATATATATGTATATATAGTTAATGGTCGATTGTACCTTGTAAATGGGTTTTGCTTGTTTTATGCTAATATTTCAAAAGCTTTGTCTCTACTAGTACTACTATAGTACCATTCGAGAAGAAATGAGACAGAAAAAAAGTAGATGGATTGGGTGTGGAAGTAATGTCACATGATAGATAAGAAGGCATGAAGAGAGAGTAGAGTCCAAATTCCAGTCAAAATCAGAAAACTGATCAGAACATATACTTTGCTTTCAGACGTGACAATCAGAGCAGTCCAATCCAACCTCTCTGTACTCTTATTTATTGGCTTTTTGTCATCTTTCAAGTTTCAACACACATATATGAGATGAGGAGAGGGATAGGTGGGTAAAAAAATTTTGTCATCTTTAATTTTGGTAAAGAGGAAAATGATGAAAGATACTTTAGTGAAAACCTGGCAATGTACATGAACATGGTAATTGTGTCTTTGTATTGTGAAGGTGACTTGTGAAACGCTGCGAAGTTTTATAGCCAATAGCCAAGCCCCAAGTGGGCGCACGCGAGGTCTGAATCTGATCAATGCAGAGAAGACCAAGGTTGGACGGCTCATGTGGCAGCCTCCGATTGGCTTGGTGAGAGAAATAAAAGCTGCTTTGACTTCCTTTTTAACCTTATTAGTTATTACTGTTGAAAAATGCTAGTAGGAGTTCACAACTATTTATACAACTTCTTTCAGACTGGCCATGTTTAAAAAAAAGTTGCTCAAGTAGTTATGGTCTTAGTATTGTTCTATTACAGTTATCCTAGTTCGTCAAAGCTCACACAACACAAGCTTTTTCATTCTCATTTTCTTTTAAAGTTTAAAACAACTATAGAGTTAGGTTTACTAAAGTCTTATAAATAATTGTGGTCTTAATATTGTTCTATTATTGTTACCCCAGTTGGTCAAAGTTTAAAACAACTTAAGAGTTAAGGTTATTAAAGTTGTGTAAATAGTTGTGGTTCTAACATTTTTCTGTTACTGGGACCCTATTGGTCAAAGCTCACACAACACAAATTTTTCCAACCTCATTTGCTTTTAAAGTTTAAAACAACTATAAAGTTAGGGTTACTTATCGTCAAGCAATAGTTATTTTATTTTAATGGTTGAAAAAATGTTCACTTTTAATCTAAAAAAAAACTATATTTTTTATCCATTCACTTTTCTTCTCAACAAAATAAAAGAAATTTAATTAAAATTTTCATTCTTCCACCCAAACCAAAAGGGTCAAATTAAATTTTTTTTCTACCCTCTAACTAAACAAAGAGGTAATTGCACAGCGGATCTAAATCCTAGTGGGAAAAACTGAAAAAGCAATAAATGTATTGGGAATTGGAGGTAAATTGTGACTTGTTGAGTATTGAGGCAGCAGGGGTTCAGAACCATTTTAGAGGCTTTTGTTTCTGTTACTTTTACAGGTACAGGGGGGGTTGAATTGAAATAGCGTGATCAGCATCAGCTGTGTTGAGGGGCCTCTCTGAATCTGATCAATAACATTCTCCAATGCTAAGCCTAGCGGTGTCAGTAATTGGCTATGGTTAATGTATCTCGAAGAGACAGTTCTTTCTTGGTACAAACACTCCATCAGTATCTTCTTTCCTTTGGTCCCATTTCTGGTCTAATGGTCCCAACAATTCTATGACTACATCCGTGGTCTACTCTCTCATCAGTCATTCTCTCTTTGTCTCTTTAGCAAAGACTTTTGTGAACAGAGACTTACTTCAAAAAAAATAATAATAATAATAGTGTGTGTTTGGCCTATTTATATGCTTTCTTTACATAAATAAATCAGTAAATAATTTTGCCCAAACCTACTTTTTTATTTTTGAGTTTTGTGATCAACAGTTCATTGTAATCAGTTGCCACTGGTTATGTTACATTATTTTCCATGGTTTAATTGTTTTTTTTTTTTTTTCAATGAATTAAACATTTCATTCAATTAATTGATTAAAGTAGAATTAGAAATATCTGCGACATGAAAATATAAACACGTTGGTTTGTTTCCACAAAGGCTAATATATAAACAAAAACTTTCACTTATGAGTTTTGTGATCAACGGTCATTGTAAATTTGTACAGCTTTCACTTATGGTTATATTATTATCTATGGTGTAGATATATTAGGGCTCAATTCGAATTGGTCCAAGGAAAATAAAATTTGACCCTTTTTCTCTTCAAAATATTGGTCCTTCACATATTCAGCCGAACAACTCCACATATCAGCCCAAACAACTACAGTCCATAGATCATCAACTGAAAAACTTTAATGAAAACTTATTATAAAAATAAAATAAAATAAATTGACAACCAATCATCAACATTTTTTGTTTGTTTATACTTAGACCCCTTTAACTCAAAATATTGGTTTACACCTATGAAAACGTATTCCAAATAGAAAAAAATATTTTATTTATAAAATCTTGAGGGTGAGTTCAGTCTGAATTGAGGAAAAAAATAGTCATTAAAAAAAAACACCAATCCACAGTTGATAATTGGTCCATGAAGAGGGGCTCAAGGGAGAGAAATTACCATTGAAAAAAATTGTGGTGGTTTATTGAGTATGTGATATTTTCATGAACTTTAGCTACTCTTAAAAGCATAAAATATTACGTGCTCCATTGGACGTATTTTTTCTTTTACCACATAAAATACATTCTATTGATTTGCCATTCTACCTCACAAAACATTAGAAAATGTAAAAAATTGTTTTAAATAAAAAGTTCTTCTCCAAAACAAATAGAAACGAAAGCAACTGAAACAAGTTGCAACAAAATATAACTAATTCAATTTTAGTGTCCAAGCTCAAACCCCTTCTCTCAATGTTAATTGATCCGGCTTAAGTTTTATTTGTGTTTGGATGATGTATTGTGGAGAACATAGTTGTTTGCTCAAGAGCTACTGCACAGTTTTCAACATAAGAAAAATCAAGGATAGTAGCTGAGGAGTGTTAAAATCAATCTATAGAAAGGTAAGACAAAGTGGAATGGAATTTCCTAGTAAACCATCTTGAGAAGATTTGGATTTCATAAAAACTTTGTAAGTTAGGTGCATACTTGTATATAATATAAGACAAAGTTTGACTTCAAATATGTTTAGAGCATTTGGATCTAACCATCAATAGAAAGATTACACGTACCCATTCTGTGTAATGCACATAATTCACTTAGTTAATTGGGTTAAGTGAATTATATACACTATACATAACAAGTACAAATATCTAATTCCAATTAGTGGTTGGAGCCAAATTCTACCCGATATAATATACCCAGTTCTTAAGTGAGCTAAAACAACTCGAGAAATCCTTCCTATTTAGGCTTTTGAATAGGGAAGTCAGAAGAGGCAAGAGCTAAGTTAAAGGCTTTTTATAGACTAAGCAGGTTGAATGGGCTGTTAGTTGCTAAGGTCAATATGATCCTGGGATTTGTTGGACTATATTGGGAATGTGTTAGAGAGATGGGCTCCGAGTAGTGGTGAATAGTAGGCCTTGGCTTACGGAGATGTTGGATGTTTGACTTTCTAGTCTGGCAGGTGATGTTCACCCTCATTAATAATGGATATGATTTGGGTTTCATGTTTGGAGACAGTCAAGTCGAGAGAGTTATTGTGGATGGGATGTGCAGCTCCAACTTCAATTGTAGAATGTTTGTTTGCTCAAGTGAAATCTAAGCCGGATTTGGTAGTATTGTTTAGGTATTGGTTTTTAAATGACGTGAAATTTGTCATCTAAAAAAAAGTATACTTTGAGTACTCATAATGCAAAAAGAAAAAGAAGAAGAAAGAAGTATCATGTTTCTATAACACTTTTTCACAACTGAAAACACACAATTGTGTGTTTGGTATGAATATGTGTTTTTAAGAGGAAGAAAAAAATGTGTTTTATATGTTGCAAAGTTGAAGATTTGGCTTTCGTGAAAAATTTGTAAGTCAGGTGCATACTTGTATATAATATAATACAAAGTTTGACTTCAAACATGTTTAGAGTCTTTGGTTCTAACCATCAATAGAAAGATTACACGTATCCGTTATGTGTAATGCACATAATTCATTTGGTTAATTGGGTTAAATGAGTTATATGCATTGTGCATAACAAGTACAAATATTGTATTCTAATTGGTGGTGGTTGGAGCCAAACTCTAATATATATAATTTTCCTAGTTCCTAAGTGAGTTAAAATCACTCGAGAAATCCTTCTTATCTAGGCTTTTGAATAGGGCAGTCAGAAGAGGCAAGAGCTAAGTTGGAGGCTTTTAATAGACTAAGCAGGTTGAATGGGCTATTAGTTGCAAAGGTCTATTTGGTCCTGGGATTTGTTGGGCTATATTGGGAATGGGTTAGAGAGATGGGTTCTGAGTAGTGGTGAATTGAAGGCCTTGGCTTAAGGAGAAGTTAGATGTGTAACTTTCTAGTCTAGCAGGTGATGTTCACCCTCATTAATAATGGACATGATTTGGGTTTCATGTTTGGAGACAGTCGAGTCAACAGAGTTATTGTGGATGGGATGTGCAGCTCCAACTTCAATTGTAGAATGTTTGTTTGCTCAAGTAAAATCTAAGCCGGATTTAGTGAAATCTGTGATCTAAAAAAAGTATACTCTGAGTGATCATAATGTAAAAAGAAAAAAAAAAAAAACCATGTTTCTATTACACTTTTTCAAAACTGAAAAAATACAATTGAGTGTTTGGTATGAATATGTGTGTTTAAAAAGAAAAGAAAAAATGTGTTTTATCCGTTATAAAAACATCATGTGAAGATCCCATGGTTTTCAAGATAATTACAATAATATCATTCAAAATTGTTACTTAAAAATTCAAAACACCCTATTAGATGTGCTCAAAATATAATGTTTAAACACTCTAAATTGATAATTGTGATCCAAATACTATTTGTTAAATATTGTTATAAAATAATATGTGTTTTAATTTTTTGAAAACACAGTTTTTAGCACTTAAACAATGAATTAACTCTGCTAACAAATAGGCCCAAAGTATCCAACTCCTTGGTAGGGTGAATGAAGGATATCATGTCTGAAAGTCCTAAAATCCAAGTATCCAAAGTTAAGAAGTGATAGAAAATCTTCTAGAATAGGAAAGGGTTCATAAAAGTTCCATAGAACTAGAAGTTAGCTCTTTGGAGTTCAACTTGAGGGTCTAGAACGAAGCATTTTGAAGCAATGCAAAGGCTCGAAACAGGGTGTGAAAGTGTCCCTTTTCAAAATTGGGTATGATTCCAAAACTATCTCTTTAAGAAAAATTTGGGACCCAAATGTTGTGTAAGAAGGAACTAATAAGAACCACATGAATGATGTTCGTAATAATGCCAAATACCCATAACACAATCGCTTCCAAGCTTGACATTAATCCATTAACCAATAGCTTTGCCATCAATACTCCTATGCCTTCACTGGCTGTCCATACCATGAAGCCCATCCCACATTTTTTTAAGACTTGACATAATTTTTTTTTAATTTAACAGAAGTTAGTATCTTTTCTCAAAAAAAAAAAAAAAAACCGTAAGTTATTAAGACAAGGAAAGTTTTGCATACTACCTATTAACTAAGGGTACATTGCTCAATTTAATATAGGGAGGATATGGAGTTTAAATAGTTTAAAGGGACACATTGTAATTAATCATAAGAAAACTAAATTAATAAATAAGTAAAAAACTACCTTTAAAAAAAAATTAAAGTCCAAATTAAGCTATAAACAAGTTTGAAGCCAAAGTTTGCCCAAAATAAAAAAGCAAAAATTGATAGTGTTGAACTTAGACACTAATGCTTAATATATATTTAATTTTTTAATGAATCTATGGGTGTGTAGCAGTTAAAAGAAAAATTAATGTTGAAAATTCATTATTTAGGATATTGATTAAAAACTCATCAAGAACTTTGTAATTTGGTGTTATTGCTTGGTTCTCTCTGCCAGAGAAGAACCTGAGTTCAAATCTTTTCTCCTCATTTGTGCACAAATATCCAAGCCATGCACCCTTAGTTTCTCTCACATTTTCTCAATTTATTTTTGTACATATAGAGAGAGAAAGGAAATTCTACAAACGCAGGAATAAAAAAGAAAAAAGAAGCCATCTTAAACAACAGGTGGCACTGAAAAAGCAGGACAAAAGAAGAAAAGCATAATCAAACATTCAACAGCAAGAAAAAGACAGTACTCAAAAGTTTCAAAGTGCAAATTTCATGGATTCAACATTGATCTTCAGCTTTGCAGGCAGAGGCAGGTTTCACAGCTGGTGGCTTCTTTGGGATGGCTGGGCAATGAGTAGAGACAGAGGCATCTTGATGAGTAGCTGTGTGAGAATCTTTGGACTTTCCAGTGACAGTGGAACTTGCACCACCGTGACCAGCTGCAGTGGCTTGGCCCATGTGATCGGATGGCTTTAGTGCCTCGTCGTTGCCGACTATTAGCTCCGGCGGGAGGACTTGAGAGGCTTGACGGCGATGACGGGACATGGGTTTGTTGCTGCTGCTGCTAGTCTTTGTGTGTGTGAGAGAGAGAGAGGGAGAGAGAGAGAGAGAGAGAGAGAGAGAGAGAGTATTGAAGGCAGTGAAGTGAAAGTTATGGTGCTTGATGAACTTATTAGGATGTGGGGGGGCTCTTGTGTCTACAAGAAGTGTGGAAGGAAGTGATGGCCATACACTAGTGCCCACTTTGTAGTGAGTGGTCAAATATATTTAATGTAAATCGAATTTCTAATGTTGATATTTTGTTTTGTTTTGTTCTGTTTGTTTGTTGTTATTATTATTTTTTTTTTTTATGATAAATGATTCACAAAATTTACAGTTTGAATTAAAAGAGAAAGTAGTGTTATAAATACTACAAGTACAAATTTTACTATATTGATTTTACAAGTTAATGTGTCACTAATATAAAAAACACAATTTTCATTGAAAAAATTATAAAGAAACAATTTAAATATTCAATTACGGTTGATTGAAGCTCACCAATTAAACTCATTGGTATATTAGTTTGTAAACTTTATGTAGTAAAATTTGTAGTATCTTTAAAATTTGGGAAATGCTATGTTCACAATTTTTTCACAATATTTTCACAACAAATTCTAAGTGACAAGTTGTTATTGGTTGTTTCTAATAAGCAAAAATATAATTTCAAATGTGTGTTCAAATTAGAACAAATAGCAAAAATGTATATTTTTCTTTTAATTCAAATACACCTTAAAAAATTGAAGCAATCACCTTAGCCAAAAATTGTTGTAATTACGTCACTAATATAGATGATAATCCAAACAAAAGAATTTAAAATATTGAAAAGATTAGAGAATCTTCACACTCCTACTAGGCATGTCAAATTTATATAAATGCATTCACCAATTTTACGAGGTATTAATGTATGGTATGTGTTGGGATAACAATATAACATCAATATTCTTTTTGTATAAATTTGATGTATTAATTTTCTTTATAAACTCTCAAATATAGGGTTAGAAAACAACTTTATCCCAAAATTTCAAAGTTAATGAGTTTGGACCTAAGAAAGTATTCCCTCTTGTCACTAGCCACCAATAATAAAGTACAATTGTATCACACACTTAATTTTTTGGATCGTCTTTTGTTTTTTTTGGTAATCCTTGGATCGTCTTTTGATACCATTTGTTGGAGTTTTTTGGATACAATATTATTAAAATTTGGGCGAGAGCTTGACACAACATCTTAGATATTGAAATACTCCGGTCAATGAACTCAAACCTAAAAAAACTAATATCAAAATCAAAGTATAACATTTCTCAAAAAAAAAAAAAAAAAATCAAAGTATAACATAACAACATCATCATCATCAATCACAATAACTATCACATCTATTTATTTACTCTTTTCGATAATCACCATCACATCTTTTAAAATCAATTTTACAGTCACAATATCGGACCAAAAACATTGAAGGTAAAAACTTAAATGGACCCACTCTAGTCTCCATCATTGAGGTCAATCATTTTGATGAATTACAAAACTAAGATAACTTACACGAGTAAAAGTTGAGCCATTGTATGCAATTTTAGCATGTTATACACGATGAATTGGAGTTTCTCAACTCGGCAATGACCATATTTGGATTTTGGTAACAAAATAGTGTGGGATGCGTGGTGAGCTAAGGGCCACACATATCTTTGATTGTCCGCACTCTGCCCAGGGCCAGGATTTGGTCACCTAACAAAAACATAATAATAATGAAAAGTGGAATTCTTCCCATGCACGTGATTTCATCTTCTCGTCGTTGTTGTTGTTGCTCCTAATTATTTATTTGTTTTAGTTCTCAAAGTTGAATTTTCCTGCATATGAAAATTCTGTTTCATTGTTAAGGATGTCATTTTAGGTTTAATCTTTAATGTATCTGTTTTCAATAAAATAAAATAAATGGGATTCAATGTATCTCTATCTCTACAACTAGCTAGTACTGCATAAAATCCATAATTTGTATTACATCCTAAAGTTAGTTTATCATTAATCTATGGTTAGTCTTTCTTTACACAAACCCAATTAATCTATTGCAACACAACAATTTTATATTAATTGTATAGTAAAAATGTAGACTTTTCAGTTCATAACGTTGGTTGTTAAGCCAAATTATGTTAATGTTTACTTTTATTCTCTCTATTTTCCTCTCTCACTTTCTCAATCCTAGTAACCATTCTAAATTTCTAATATGGTATCAATTATGTCGGTCCTCATAAGGGTAAACATATTTTCCACACTAGTTGTTGACCAATCATCAATAATGTCGCCCATAACTCATGGTTCTTTCATTTGTTGATGCCATTATTATGGTTATTATTGCGGTTGCATTTGGCATTAGCTAAAAAATGCAGTTTTTATTTAGTTTTTTTTTGCTATTATTTATGAGTCTCATTACACTTTTGTATCATTTATGGGTCCCACTGTACTTTTTCAGCTAGCTTTTAGCTTTATCTACAGTATTTTCGGTAAAAAAATTTCAGTTTCAACTAAATAAGTTATTCTCAAACGGACGCATAACTATTATTTGATCATAACATTTGTCCTTCGATCGTTGTCCATCTCTTTGTTGTTTGGTGTAACCAACATATATCTCACTTGTTCCATTCCACATCTTACATTCCAAATTAAGGTGTAACAAGGTTCTGCTTTAAGTTTGAATTTGATTGAGTTTGACTTTAACATATTTTCCACACCAGTTGTCGACCAATCATCAACAATGTCGCCCATAACTCATGGTTCTTTCATTTGTTGATGCCATTATTATGGTTATTATTACGGTTGCATTTGGCATTAGCTGAAAAATGTAGTTTTTATTTATTTTATTTTTATTTAGCTTATTTTTGCTACTATTCATAGGTCTCATTACATTTTTGTATCATTTATGGGTCCTACTGTACTATTTCAGCTAGCTTTTAGTTTTATTTACAATACTTTCAGCAAAAAAATTTCAATTTCAGCTAAATAAGTTGTTCTTAAATGAACACATAACTATTATTTGATCATAACATTTGTCCTTAGATCGTTGTCCATCTCTTTATTGTTTGGAGTAACCAACATATATCTCACTTGTTCCATTCCACATCTTACATTCCAAATTAAGGTGTAACAAGGTTCTGCTTTGAGTTTAACTTTGATTGAGGACATAAGAGATATAAATCTAAATCTAATGTATACTTGTAGAACTACAATAGTTATACTGCATGTAGGGACACGATTTGCGGCCCAAGCCCAAGATGTGTGAGATTTTGGTCCAATAAGCCTAATACAATAAATTTGTAGAGAGTGAGTCAGAGAACTAGACCCTAATGAGTTGAACAATGTCTAGTACTGAGTTAAATGACAATCAAACACAAATAAAAGGTTCTAACATCGATAGACTTTCAATCTGAGGTCACACTTGAATAAACTGATCATAATTGGATACAATGACAATTTAGATTGCTACAGTCTTCTCTCTCTATTTTTTCTGATCCTTTTCTCATGGAGGGTCTCTCACATTATATAGCTTCATTTGGATCATCTTAATTCTACACTTGTTGATCGTCTGAGCCCTTACTTGAGTACCTGTCCCATTAGACACCCTCTCTGGCTTTCTATAAGTTGTGGTAGCCAAGGCAGCACTGTTCTGAGGTCTTCTCCACATAAATGTGGCTAGAAAAGTAGCTGCAGTGCATTTAATGCGGTGGTAGCAGTTTTTCCTTAGATATTTTTGGGTTTCCTTCCTTCTCGTATGTTCATGAGGCACGTCCCTATCATTGGAGTTTTCTTGAGGGTCATTCTAATTGCTGAAATAGATATTTGAGTTGTATTCATCATATCCGATGATGAGTTCCTCCTTGGACCACATTCCATTCGTTCCTTACTTATGAGACTTTAAATTGGAATCTCTAATGACTATTTGTTCCTCCTCGGATCATTCAATGTCCTCGGATTAAGCCCAATGCCCAATATATGATCCTGGGCCCTTATCTCTACACTACACATTCTAATTTGTATTACATCCTAGGGCTAATCCTTCCTATATATATATATATATATATATATATGCCCTTAATAGACTCATTATAATTTATAACACAATTTTAATTTTTCCATAGCAACATTGTGCTACTAAGGATCAGTTTCACAAGATGTTACTATGGAAAAATTGAAGCCATCCTTCGGATGAAGAATTTCTTTTCGCTATGCATGCTTGATAATGTGCCAATAACAGAAGTGCTTTACAAGAATGGATGTAATTTTAAAATTCTGATCCATGTACTAATGGATTGTTAGTTTTCTTATGCATTTTAGAATTAGACTATAAGGACACCACAGAAAGTAATTAAAGTACGGTAAAAAGTTGTGAAAAATATTGTAAAGTTTTTGTATCCTTAATATGACTCCTTTAAACACTTGAAAAACAATTAGGCACACTTATTTCAATGCAATTGACAAATTTTAACAAATGGATAGTAAAGGAATATGTGCAATGCGATAAAGTAACTTCACTTTATTACAACCAACAGGTTAACATTTTTTTACATAATCCATCGCATTCTGTCCTCTTAATTAGTTAATTACTTTGCTTTCCTCCACATCACTTTCAGTCCATTTTCTCTATTCAACCAAACAAAGTAAATGTTATTTTTCCTTATGTTGCTTCCCTCCCCATCGCTTCCATTCAGATTTTCTTTACCTCAACCGATCGAATTAATAACAATAAGCTTTTCTTTACCTAGCTGATCTCCTATTTTTCCCATCTTATTTCCACCAAGTCAAATCTTATGTTAGTGATTATAATCAGGGACGGAACCAGCATTAATTTTTTAATTTTTTTGTATTTTTTCTATTTTTTTAAAAAATCAATAATAAATATTTATAATTAAGAGTTCTGTAAGTCAATTGACATATCTTGATATTTTCAAGGTCTGATTGAGGTTAGACCAATTCTTTATTCTATCCACATTATAATATTTTTTTTTAACAATCTATTTATTCTTTTCACATAATTCTATACCTAATAACTTCATAATGCTATATATAAAAGATTCTAAAAAAAACAAAAAACAAAACTATAGTTAAAAGTTCAAATCCATGTCTAGTATTATAATAATAAAACAACTAAAATAATGGTTAATCAACATCATGCACTAATATTCAACGAAAAAAAGGGTGAGACAATTGTTGGTGTCTTAGTTAAGGATTTTTTTATTTATTTTTTATTTTTTATAATTACTTGGTTAAGGTTGAGGTAGCATAAAGATGTGAGATCTTTTCCTTTGAAAAATTGCCATTTTGAAAAAATAGTAAAAAAAGAAAAGAAAAAAGAGATCTCTTAAACAATCACATGATAATGAACGGTAACTTTGAGTCTTCAACTATGTAAATATTAAAACTTTTCCCATCACTACATTAATTTAGCTAAAGCACAAAGTTTATTACCAATAAACTAATCACACACATGCTTTGGTGGCAGTTTAGGTAAGGCACAAAATAATAGATTGTTGTTATTTTACATGTGTATTACATTTATGCATTCATGCCAAGTGTGTCCCAAAGTTGTCGACTATGGGGACACTAATTGGTGTGTGGATGGAGTGATTAGCAGCATAAGAATTATCTCTGTGACTATGGGGTGAAGTCATTTGAGAGGAACAAAGAGCTCTCAAATGAGAGGTAGAAATTGGGTAAAAATTATTGAGTTTTTGTGATTTGTTTTGCTAGGATTTATAATTGATTTGTTATATTTTTTTTTTTTTTTACTTAGACCGTGTCCAAAGATTTTTTATTTTTTTTTATTTTTTTATTATCTGAATATGTGAATTGTTTTGAAGATTTTCCTTTTTGTCCGGATTTGTAAATTGTCCAAATGTTTAGCTAAATGTTTTTCTTGATATTCTTGGGACAACTAGTCAAAGGATGATTTGATAATTTTTTTTTCATTTTTGGTTTCATAGGTCAGCTTGTAATTTTTTTAGGAGAGGGGACTAAGTATATTAATTTTAGAGCCAAAAGTAAATTTTTTATGCTAATATATATACTAGGGAATTTTTTTTCAAAGGCTGAGGGGGGGCATGGCCCCCCTCATCCCTAATAATAATCACCACAATTTTTCTCAAATTTCTTTTTTTTAATTAAATTGTAAATTACATCATTTAATTGAATTCATTTTGATTTTGCTCCCTTATATTTAAAATTGTAAATTACATAATTTTTTTTTTTTTTTTGTGATTGAAAAATATAGTAATCTCAAATTATAATAAATGCTCTAAATTAACCCCTACCAAAAAAATAAAAGAGCCTCTGAGCACATGCTCACGCACGTGCTCAGCGGCTAGTAATATTCTAAAAAAGTTGTGAATTTTTGTAACACAAATCCTAATCTCTATCTGTGTAGTTGAAAAAAAATCATATTCTCAATGTGCAAGTAATAGATCAACAACCATAGCTAAACTGTAGGTGCAAAAAATATATATATATATATATGCCTTGAATTTCATAGCAAAATCAAATAATGGATCAAACTTCCAAATTCCAAATGGAGTAATAGTAACTCTGAGCACTAAACCGAATGCTCATAGTATTACAAATTTAAATTGAAAAATTAACTTAAATTTTAAAAACTAAGAACTATCTACTCCAATGACTATAGCTCATCACTGACTCCCTTCCATCTCTCTCACTGCTATTAATGCTAACAACTATGTCGTTGATGATCAGCTACAACACTGCCCGGGCTCAACATCTTTGGAGACAACATTGGCCTCATTTTAAAAATGGGTCACTCACCTGAGAAATAATAAGAAAAATTTTAGACGTTTGCAAACCAAATATTTTTTTACAAACACCTAGAACACGTATTAACCACAAAAGCAACGGACTCAACTCACCACATTCCCCAAATTATGAAATGCAGAAATATAAAAGAAAAAAAATGAAGAAAAATTAGAGAAATTTTTTTTTTTTTTTAAAGGAAGAACCAATACCGCAAAATTAAAACAAAATAGATATTAAAGAGACTAAAAAAAAAAAAAGAGAAGAGGTTGTTCGGTGGGAGGACATTACCAATTACCAAGGTCAAGTAGATGAGCCGATTGAATGGCTCTAGATCTAGACTCTAGAGTAGCAATCGAACGACCAAGATCTACTTTCTCTCCCCACTGGCCAAATCTCTTTTTGGCAGCCTCTTCTTCTCTCCACACAAAAACAAAATAGATACAGAATAAAAAAGAGATGAGAAGAAAGTGCAATTTTTTATATAAAAAATTTGTTAGAGAAGAAAGTGCAGTTATTTTGCAATATAGCTACATAATAACTGATCAATAGTGGCTAGCAGAGAAAGTGTGAAATGCAAAGAAACTGAAAAGGAACTGATGAAAAATGTATTTTACAATGAATTTGGTTTACAATTTGTTGTAAAAGGGGAAAAAAAATTGAGATTAGTAATTGTATAAGTGGAAAACGTAGTTGGCAAATTAAAAGCAATTTTTTAGAAGTTAAACATGGTAAATCTAATCGGTTAAAAAAATGGGAAAAATGATTTTGTTAATTAAAAAAGTTGAAAACATCCAATCAAAAAAAAAAAAAAAAAAAGTTCTCAAAAAAAAAAAAAACTAACTAACGTGAGAGGGAAATGGGAAAGTGAGAGAAAAAACTGTTGTTTTTTTTAATTTAACTAAAAATTAGGAGTTTTTAAATTACTAATTTTACATGTTTAATCTTATAATTTAAGTCTTAAAAACAGATAAATTTAAAAATATTTTAAACATAAAAATTGAGAACTCTAAATAATAAAAGTTCTTTAAACCGTAGTATAGATAATAATAATAAAAAAATAAAAAAGGTTAGCGTACATAAAGGTCCCTTATCTTTTGGAACAAGAAGAGCATTGATAATATCTGTGGGGGAAACACGTACGGAGTCGAAGCAGACAATGGTACAATTACTAGCAGCACTACCAAACAAAAAAGTACGGACACGTGGTGGACATGCAGTGATCCAAGGACTCTTTTGTCTTTTCCGTCCCTTCACTTTAGGAACGAAGATATCTTTAAAAAAAAGAAAACAACAATTGTACGTTCTTTTGTTTGTTCATTTTGCATTATCCACCAAAATTATTAACGGTCTGATTATCGTGGGGTCACAGTGTTTCTTGGTCACATATACTGACATTCATCAATTCTTGCTCTCTGAATTTGCTCCACATGAATGGCATTGTGATGATGTGAGGAGGAATCCGTTTAATTTTTTATGGATGATGGAACATAATATGTGGTAAAGTCTTTAGGGAAAAGATAGGACAAATTGTCCTCTTAGTTTATTTATTCTTATCCATTCAAGAATGGATTCTTTACTGATATAAGTATCGGAGAGTACTGTTCCGTCTATACAACTCTCTTAAATCTCTGGTATTTTGTTTTGCCTTTTGCAGGTGTTTATATGAGGTTGAACCATCGATCGACATGAATCATCAAAACCTAAATTCTATTTGAAGCCCTAGTGCCCAACTTGCTTGAATGTGTTTAACATATTTAGGTTGTATGGTACAATGAATCAAACTTGTTTGGATGTATGTGTAAAATTAGAGACATGTTTGCATCATGTGAATTCATGATCATTAATGTACTCTTGGTTTCTTTTAAATGGATGCTACAAAACGTCCCTTCCAAAGTGTACGAATAATGAGAATCCAATATATGCGATTTACTTATATATATCTTGGAATATGTCTTTTTTTTTTTTTTTTTAAATAAAAATAAATTATTGAAATCAGTGTCTATGTGCCTTTTCATTTGTATGCATAAAACTTATGAATGAAAAGTTGCAAGTTCAATGGATTCGACCACACCCACACTTATTGAGATGATGATTAAGGATTATCAATAGACATTTGTATTTATGGAGTTCTATATTTTAGGGAATTGTAATTTATATGTTAAACATTATTATGTGAATTATTATATGTTTTTGAAACACTAATGCATTGACTATTGATATTTAGACTTTGTACTTGGACATTGATGTTTTTATTTGGATTTTGGACTATGTAATGTTGGGACCTTCAAGTTATATTTTTAACTGGTTTGTACTTATAGGTGTGAAGGACTTATTAAATTTTAGTCTTAGACTTTTTATCCTTTTAGTGCACTTTGTATTTTTTAATGGATTTGTATTTTTTTTTTTTTTGTTGAAGTTTAATTTTAGGCTCATCGTAGAGAATATTGTGATCTTTGCTTCTTAATTTGGATTGTACTATTGTATTAAAGCTTATTAATTAGATTTGTGAATATTTTTATATATAAATACTAGAATTTCAAATTATGACATATACTTCATGATAATTGTTCTTATTATTATGCTAAAACATTAATCAATTTTAATCGTAGATGGGTTTAAAACCTAAATATCTTATTTGCAAATAAATTTTTTTACTAATTGAGCTAATTGAACTAACAAGATTTGTGAATTTTATTTTTAGGCCATTTTTTGTAATGGAGATTTATGAATTTTAGGCCATTGTGAATTTGTAATGGATTTGGTAAATGTCGTGCCTTTTTGTAAGGTTTGAGGTCAGAATTGGTTAACATTTATTTTTTAGGCCCATTGTAATAGATTGAGTAAATTCAAGCCTTTTAGTAGGTTTAAAAGATTTGTCATTTAGGCCCAAACAGAAAAGGCTCCACTCTATCATTTAGGCCCCAAAAAAAAGGCTGGAAAACCGAAAATATCCCTAAGAAATAAAACCAAAGTAACTACTGGTCTACCTCAAAAAAAAAAAAAAAAAAAAAAGCTCAATATTTTAAGCATCTCATTTGTTGGAAGATAGGTTGGTTCAACTTCAATCAGTATTGTATTGCCTCCAGGTGTATTAGACTAACCTTCATATTCAATAAGGTTGTTAAAACTGGTGAGCAAAATTAAAGTTCAATATTTTCCCTTGGATTTCAGGCAATGATATTCCAGCCACATGTGCTAAAATTGAATGGGAGCTGGTCTGATGTCCAAAAAACCAATGAGGTCTTTATTGTTACAATGAGGTTGTGTTTGTGGCTGTGGCAATTCTGCTATAGTAGTCACTGACTCAATGTGGTCTTTATTGCAACGGTTCTGAGGCTATGGCATGTGGAAAAATGGTGCAAGGTTATGTGGCAGGTTCAGTGGAGGTGATGCTTATAGAATGGTGTCTACCATCATGATAGTCAATGCCAGAATCAAAAGAATATAACAGTGTTGGTGAGGGTGGTAAGTGGTTGGCAGCGTTTGGTGATCTGAGAAATTTGACTAAGTTAAAATTTGACAAAGCACATGTTTAGTTCATTCTAGTCTAGATGTTTCACCAAGTTTTCTTTTTCAGGAAATGTACCTATTAGAAGTTGCCACAATGATTCCAAAGGCGTTTGTAGGTGGTCAACTGGATGGAAAATAAGGAAACTTTTTAAGCTATCAACTTGGTTGTTTTAACCACCATTTCTTCTCAACTTGAACAATCCCACTTGAAAGACACATCCACCACCTCTTTTTTCCCATGCACTTAATTCCTACACAGAATTAAGCTCGAAACAATGCCTTCTTGCCTTAGGCAGATGCCCATCGAAGATGACTCTGCGATACTCTTCTCAAATTCTAATTCCCCAGAAGAATCCAGTACTAGCCCTTCCTCTTCCTTCTATCACTCACCAAGTGCAGCACCTCAAAATTCCAAAACTACTTACAAACTAGCTGTGAGAAATCTTTCCTACACTATTCACCCACATGGGTCACTAGCCACTTCATTTTGTCACTTGGTACAAAAGCCTAAGCCCATCAACATACTCAAGTCAGTCTCCTTTGTTGCCAGGAGTTCAGAGATTCTAGCCATTGTTGGCCCAAGTGGCACTGGGAAATCTACTTTGCTCCAATTATTATCAGGAAGGGTTAAGGAAAAATATTTTGATCCTAAAACTATCTCAATCAATGATCAGCGTATGAGTAGTCCAGCTCAGTTGAGAAAGATATGTGGCTTTGTGGCACAGGAAGATAATCTACTTCCATTACTCACTGTAAAGGAAACTCTGATGTTCAGTGCCAAGTTTAGGCTCAAAGAAATGAATGCTAAAGAGAGAGAATTAAGGGTGGAGAGCTTAATGCAAGAGCTTGGTCTTTTGCATGTTGCTGATAGTTTTGTTGGAGATGAAGAGAATAGAGGGATATCTGGTGGAGAAAGGAAAAGGGTATCTATTGGAGTTGACATGATTCATGACCCTCCAATTTTGCTCCTGGATGAGCCAACTTCAGGCCTAGATAGCAAGTCAGCGCTACAAGTAATTGAGCTGATCTCTTCAATTGCAAAAGGGAAGGAAAGGACATTGGTTTTTTCTATTCACCAACCAAGCTATAGAATTCTTCAATACATTTCCAACTTTTTGATCCTCTCTCGTGGCTCGGTTGTCCATAATGGTAGCCTTGAATCACTTGAGGGAATTATAAATGAACTGGGCTATCAAATTCCAATGCAACTCAACGCTTTAGAATTTGCCATGGAAATTATATCTACACTAGAGGATTCATATTCCAAAGCAATCATGTCTAGCGTAGAAGAGGAGGGGCAGTATTCCTTCTTGATGTGGCCAGCAGGGGCATTAGGCAGAGTTCCACAACACAAAGATAGCGGACAAATGGGTAATTGTTATTTTTCCTTTTTTTTTGAGATCATGTTTTTGTGCTCAAGATTTTGGAAGATTATTTATAGAACAAAGCAGCTGTTCTTGGCAAGAACAATGCAAGCTATTGTGGGGGGATTTGGTTTGGGAAGCGTATACTTGAAAGTGAGAAAAGATGAAGGAGGTGTTACAGAACGATTGGGACTATTTGCATTCAGTCTTAGTTTTCTTCTTTCTTCCACAGTTGAAGCTCTCCCGATATACCTTCAAGAGCGGCGTGTTTTGATGAAGGAAGCCTCAAGAGGCGCCTATAGAATATCATCCTATTTGATTGCAAATACTGTTGTCTTTCTGCCCTTCTTATTTGTGGTAGCTCTTCTTTTTGCCGTTCCAATATATTGGCTTGTAGGACTTAATTCATCCATCACTGCTTTTGCGTTTTTCACCTTTATTGTCTGGCTTATTTTGTTGATGGCTAGCTCCCTAGTGCTCTTCTTAAGTGCAGTCTCACCAGATTTCATTTCTGGAAATTCTCTCATCTGCACAGTTCTTGGAGCCTACTTCCTCTTCTCTGGCTACTTCATTCCAAAAGATAGCATCCCAAAATATTGGCTCTTTATGTACTATGTGTCCCTTTATAGGTACCCATTGGATTCGCTTCTCATAAATGAATATTGGAGTGAGAGAAGTGAGTGTTTTTCTTGGCAGGATCAAGATCATTCCAAGTGTTTGCTGACAGGATTGGATGTGTTGAAGAGTAGAGGACTCGACAAGGACACTAGGTGGATGAATGCGGGGATCATGTTTTGCTTCTTTGTGTTCTATCGTGTGCTTTGTTGGATCATTCTTTCTCGAAGAGCTTCCAAAACGACAATATAATGAATGAGTTTGTATCTTGAATCATCATCAACACAGCATTGCTAGTTACCATATATTCACTACAAAAACTGGCACATGAACTTTTTTACAGTGGAGATCTGTTTTTCTTGTTCATATAAATGATGCATCTAGCAAATTAACTACATGAACTTTAATTCATGTAATTCCCAATTATCAACTTGTAATGTTTGTAAGAAAATATTAGAAATACTAAAGAAATTGTAATCCAGCAAACTTGTAAGCTTCATCTAGCAAACTTGTGTATGGAGTATTTGTGAACCCAATAACATGGAGAATACTTGGGTAATATATATGAGAAATCTTTTATGTGGGTTTTTAAAATAATGCGTGGGCTCATGTGAGTATTTTGTGAGTGGGCTAATAAAATTAAGGTCCGAAAATTTGCACCTCAACACCTAACAACATTCTTTATGGTGTCCCCTATTTATGGTTCAAACCCCACCATCCCCCCTCCACCACCATCTACATATCTCTCTCTCTCTCTCTCTCTCTCTCTCTCTCTCTCTATATATATATATATATATATATATATAATTGGCTATTCGAATTAAGAATTCTCATGTGTTACTCTTTAAAGATTTTAATAGATGTATAGATGGCACTTTTGGTTTATGAAACATGATCAACAAAACATGATTTTTACATAATTATATCTAGACTATACTGCAATATCATGATGGATGGATTGGTCTTATTTTACAATAAAATCTAAGTAATCATGTGGTTTATGAATTTGAAGAGTTATATATTGCGAGATTTGTTCATATGTTCATATGATGAAAAAAGTTTGCTCTTTGCATTTTATTTTATTTTATGTTTCCACTTTATGATATACGATTTATTGAATATGATCTATTACATAGTTATTTTTATATATTTTTTCACTTAGTTTCAATTGTATGGAAGAAAGAAACGTGGATTTATGTTTTGGAGAAAAATATACCTATAAGTATTGAATCGCATACATCTATATAGTAATAAACAAAGTATATATGGTCAGAACTTGGTCTAATAGTTCTCATACTGTAATTTTTTTTTTTTTTTTTATAAAAAAATTATTACATTGTATTTTCATACATATCTCATATATATAATACCCAACTACAAAATATATTTAATTTGTTAGTTGTTACACCACAAAAAAACTTCTAATATAAAACATAATTTCAAATAACACATATTGACTTTTAAAAATATAAAATCTAATATATTAATTCTATAATTATCCAATAAAACATTATCATATCAAATTTTCTTGCACGTTACGTGGATTTGTGACTAATTTTATTAAAAGATGATTACTTGCTAGGTACTGAATGATGTGCTTTTCCTACCCCAATGGAAAGGAAAAGAAAAGGTTGCAACTGGGATTAGCTTCACTCAAATCCCTAATGATTTATTGAAGGTTGTGACTATTCTCAAATCAGTAGCACAATTATCAACTCAAACTGAGTACCACATGTGAGAAGAAGAATATTGGAAGTAGACGTATGTTGTATGAGTGCAAGTCTTACATAGAGAAGAAGTAAAAAATTTAAGGAACTAATATAACACAATTGATTCTAAACCCATATCCTTAAGATTTTAGGTTAAATAATGTCCCTATATTTTATATACAGCCCATTATATGATATATGTGAGGAAATATTGCATACTCTCTTTTGGGCATGAGATAGCATAAAATATCTTCTTGGGAGGGAGGTAGTATCAGGTAAGTATACAAAAAATTATTTTTATATATTGTCATATTTTTGCAGCTATTGGTCTGAAAATACTTTCCACATAAGTTGCATTAAGGAAGCTGATCATTGATTCTAAGGAAAAAAAGAAAGAAAGAAGGACGCTGTTCATTGTACTGGATATATAATAATTAACTAATTTTCTTCCTTTTAATAATTTATAATGGACCTTTTAGGTTTTAGTAGTGCAAGTAGCAATCATAGGCGTTTGTAAATGTAGGGCTACAGAACCTTAATGTTCTAGCATATTATAATTTTTTTTGTAGCTAGCATATTGCCAATATAACATTGCCAAATAAGTAAAATTTTATTGAATATGAGAACCTGGGAAACCTTATAAATTAAGGGCATGTTCAATCCTTACTTTCACACACCAGTCACAGTTTACAAACAAAAAATATCAGTTCATTGGAAAGAAATTAATTTTGGCTTGTGCTGTTAAATAACCGTCATTTCGGCATGTAATCTCTATTTAGTGTATCAAATGTGTACTATTCCAATCGATTGGACTTACGGTTTGCATTGATTTTTTTTTTATCCATTCAAATGGAATTGAATATATCACTTGCCAGTTAACTTCATTACACAAAAACATCTTGGAATGTTTCAAAGTACTATTAGTGTGTTTTTGCAGAACAAGAAGATGTCATTCCCATTATAGAAATGAAACATACCAAATTGAACCAGATTAACCAACCTGTCAGATGCTACACAAAAAGAAACCAAGTCAATATTCTATAGATTGCATTGCTCAACGTACAAGTTCTGCCAATATCCGTTTTTTCTAACAAGTTTCCTCTCTTCATTCACAAGGACTTTCTCATAAAATCATTATAAGAAGCAAAGCCAACCAGTCTTCAACAAGTAACTTCTTACCAAAAATTCTCTTCCTCTATTAATTTCCAACACAAATACTCCGTTTTTTCACGTTCAAAAGGTCCAGCATCAAAGTCCTCTTTTAATTACTAGTCAATTGAAACTCCCTTTTTTCTCTCTCTCTTTACCAAACTTTTGCCTTTTCTTGGTTATAATCCTCTTATGCAAACTATTACTTACACTCATTTCTCTGTTATCACAAACTCGATTCCAAGAACTCATCAATCAAGAATCAAGATCTACACATGACAATACAACAAGAAGGACTCAAAAATAACTTATTAACTTCTTCTTCTTCTTTTTTTTTTTTTTTTTTTTTTTGAGAATCCAATAGCTTATTAACTTAAAAGTAAGGTAGAAAATGATTTTACGCAAATAAGTCAGTTTTTAAATCTTTTTTTTTCCCTTATCTTTAAGTTAATAAGTTACCAAAATATAAGCTAGTCAAAAACGCAATAATCAAGTCTAATTAGTGCGGACTAATAAGAAACCACTAAACCAATCCGTTAAGACTAATCACAAGAATAATTATTATGATCAAATTATTGATTATTTTTTTACCTAAGTCTAAGATGACTATTGAGTACTATTAACATGATGGTCACTCCATAAGTACAAAATTCTTTTAGTGTGAGAGGCGAGGGTTGCAATTCAAATCTCTAGAAGGACGTTTTACACACATATATACTTATTAGGTTTAAGTATAAGTTCTATCTTGTATATATGTAAAATAAAAATAAAAGTCTAAGATGAGCTAAACGTAAAGCATCCTAACTTAAGGACATAACATAAAGTCACTTCTGCAGTTAAGTTCACGCATATCCGAAGTAAAGACGAAGATTGTAGAATGTGTGGACCATTGGACAATTCATGTAAGTTTAGTCTAAAATTGTATTGGTCAAATTGTCTCAATCTTATGAAATGGTTCTAGATCCCTCATCAGTCATCCTTGCATTCTAAAACACGACAAGCTACATTAGAGAAATATCACTCAAAAGAACAAAACTAATATTGTCTCATGTTATTTATAAAAAAAAAAAAAAAAAAAAACCTTTACACTCAATAATTTATATATGTTGCCCAATTTAAGAAAAAGTGAAAAACCCTGTAACCTGAAACTCAAATGAAGCTAATACATTGTGACTTGTGACTTGTGAGGGTATATCACACCATGCATCCATCACATCTACCATACATGAAAGTTGGACTATTTATATATAAATATAAATATATATGATAAGTCAGGTTAACGAGTATCCTTAGAGCATCCATTAATCATCTAAATTTAAGCATTTTTTTTAATACGATTGTTTGCATGTGCTATTAAGTTTGTTTTCGTTTTACTAGTTTTTGTTTCAATGGTTGTCAAAGCAAATAAACACAAGAAAAAATGTCATATTTCTAATCAATTTTTAATAATAATTATTTCAAATAAATTGTTTATTATACAATTTTTTATAAAAATAACCATATGAATTCCTCATATATGATTCTCAAAACAAAATCCTTCTACACACACATATAAATGTAGTTACTACTTACCACACCATCAGTTCCTCAAAAAAAAAAAAAACTTACACCATCTATAGATAATTAATACATAAAAATAAACGCAACTATCCCATTAATGCATGACCATTTATTTTTGAAGCAATTTATTTTATAAGAATTTTTGAAGCAATTAATACATGATAATTAATTAATGTTTTGATATAAATACAAAGTCTTGATGAGGTGGAAGGCTAAATAAAGAGAACTCTCCTTATTTTAAATAATAAAAAAAAAAAAATGAGCCACATAAACCTTGGGCTACTACAACTAAGTTTCTTGCCTTTATATATAGAATATAAAGATTTGTTGCACATATTGTCATTGTCCTAACCTTTTGTATTATGATCTCCTATGGGATTTTTGTAAGTGTACCAGTATTATATAATAGTTGTATAAGATATAATGTGTGCTTGAAATCTTTTACTCTCTTGATTAATTTAATTTAAAAACAAATCTACGTAATTTTTTTTTGGAGAAAATCTAAAAAAAATATTATTGTACTTAAATATGAGATTTTAAAAAATTGTTGCTAATTAAATAAGCTCACCATATGTTGTGCACTCCTTTAGTTGGGTAATGTATAATTTATAAATTTAATATGTCTCCTCTGCCCAAAAAAAAAGTTCATTTATCTTGATTGGGAAATAGAAGGCAGGTAACTATTGATGTTTGATATTATAGTTTACTATGGGCAGCACTATTTAATATGTACAATAATGTCACTAAGCCAAAAAGCCAAAAAGGCTACTAGTGTAGATCTGGATGTAAGAAGATTCGATGAAAAGGAAGCTGATTTTTTTTTTTGGGTTGGTGATGCATGATTGTTCAATCAAAATGGAAGTCCTATTGTAGTTTGCAATTGGCTCAAACTTTTTTCATATAATAGACCAAATAGATAAGAACAAAAAAAAAGCATGGATTGCCTGAAAGAAAGGAATATACATTGCAATTGGCTTCGGCAATGGTAGATGATGTAGGATTAGACAAAAAAAAGAGATAAAAGCAACATGTCTTTAACCAAAATGTGGTCCCCATTTGTTCTTGTAGCTCTCTCTGTCTATTTCATAGTATTAACACATCAGTTTCCACCGAAGTACACAAAGTCCAGCGTTCAAAAAGATATTCTTTTTTGTCATTCAACAATCAAAAATGTTCACACAAAGATTCAAATCTTCCAAAATATTCAATAATATTCCAACTTGTATAAACAAACCAACCTCCGCGTTTTCAAGTAAGCGTTTACGATCCCAAGTCCCAACCCAAAATCTCTCTCTCTCTCTCCCTCTCTCTCTCTCTCACACTCTTTGTTGTGCACCTTTTTTATCTTTTCAGGTATTGCTTTTTCTTTTTCTTTTTTCATGAACATTTATTTTGGCTTTTAAATTTTGTCAGTTGTTGTTGAATGTATGCAATTTATATCTTATATAACTGCTCTTCTCTCTCTCTCTCTCTCTCTCTCTCTCTCTCTCTCTCTCCTAAGTTTGTTGTTATGTTTCTGTTCTGAAATGAGTTTTAGGTGTGCCCATTTGGTTTTTTTGAAGTAGAGACTCAGATCTATGTATGATTTATTGTTCTTGGTTGTTATGAATTAATGGGATTGTTTTGTGGGAATGTTTTATTGTTGGGAAATAAAATAGAAAGCATCTTTCTCAATATTTATACTCATTTATTTGGTTTGTTAGAATAAAAGTATCTAGGCTCACTCATATCACATTGACTTATAATGGCTTTCTTATAATTGTAATGCAGAATAGGTTGTTGCAATTGTCTGGGTTTGTGGATTGTGATTCACTCAATCACTAAGAAATTATAAAAGGGTACTGTTTCTTTCTTAGAATTGTGTGTTTGAGCTGTGAGTTGGAAGGGTGTTGAAGGAATTTAGTGGATTGCATTCAAAAACTGTTGTAGATAGGGGAATTGGGTTGAGTTAAGTTATAAAGATTTGTAATTTGATCTTCCTGTAATACGACATAGGCATGATTGAAAGGAAAAACATGGGGCGTGTGTCTACAATACTTTTGGCGCTTTTGTCATTTGGGTTTTTCTTTGCAACATATAATTTGTTGACCATGATAATACACAACAAAGCTTCCAATTTGGGGAGTTGGGAGTCGGATGGATTGGACTCTTCAGGGGATTTGAAACCGAAATACCATGTTGCTCTTACAGCAACAGATGCTCCTTATAGCCAATGGCAGTGTAGGATTATGTACTACTGGTATAAGAAGACAAAAGACATGCCTGGATCAGACATGGGAAAGTTTACCCGGATTTTGCATTCTGGGGCTCCAGACAAGTTGATGGAGGAGATTCCAAGTTTTGTGGTTGATCCTCTTCCAGAGGGCTTGGATAGGGTGAGAATCTTATTGCTGCTATATCATGGTTTCTCATATCTTTTGTTGTATTCTTCAATTCATTTGCATTGATTATTTTTGTTGATTTTGACAATTCATCATTTTTTTTTTTTTTTCCAAAAAATATATAGTAGATTCAAATGCTTTCATGAATTTCCTTTAAATTCATAGTTAGAAAGTCCAATGAAGTATACAGCCTGTCTTTGGAGGAGGGAATTAATGTCTTGTATACGACAACTCATCTATTGCTTCATTTGTTTCATGAAAACCAGAGTTTGGAGAGAAAAAGTGTCTTTAACAACTTGCATCCAGTCTTCCCAAACTAATATAGACTCTAACTTTTCAAAATGAAGGAGAAAATTTTTCTTAGGCTTCATTTGATTATGATGAGAAGTAGACGTAGTTGCTAAATTGCAATTTTTTGGGTCAAATAGACATTATACTTGTGTTTGAATATCATGACCATTAAAGCATTCTACAAAAGTTTGAGTCATTTTCTCATGTAATGACATCCTCTGAATTTCATAAAATTTTCAGGTTTCATGCAAATGACAAAAATATTTAGTTTCTTTCTATTTCATCCAATGAAATGGGGCCGCACAGTCTCCCTGTGTTATACATGTATCCATGCCTCTACATGTGTTGATCTGGCCAGGTCTTCACTAATTTAGATTTTCCTTGGGTTGCTTTGATGAACATGCCATGTAGATTTCAAAATAAAGTCACTATTGCTCTGTTTCTATACTGCAAAAAAAATAATTTTGCATGGTTCAAAAAAATTGAAACCATTTCATGGAAATTTGCTTTAGATTGTGTTTATAAAGTACATATATTGGTTTTGTAATCTGACATCAACATCAGAGCAGCATCTAACATAATAAAACTCACCAAAGGCCAACTGGTGTTGGAAGTTCAATAGATCTCCATCAGTTTTTTTCATTGGGATAGTATTCACATCACCAGTAGTATAAAGCTAATACTTATCAGTTTCAGCACTATTTCTTCTTTATCTTCTTCTTGCTTTATTTATTTATTTTTGTCCTATTCTAGTTTGAATATTTTATCAATCACAAAATCCTGTTTGACTAAATATAAAATTATTCATGTTTAAATTTAATGTCTTATGCAGGGTTATGTTGTTCTAAATAGACCATGGGCGTTTGTGCAATGGCTGGAGAAAGCAACAATTGAAGAAGAGTAAGAATAAAAACTTTGATTTCTTACAAGATTGTTTGCTCTTTGCCTTGATGGAAATCCAAAAGTTAGTGCATTTTGTGGTTGATGCAGATACATTCTAATGGCAGAGCCTGACCACCTATTTGTAAAACCTATACCTAACTTGGCATATGGAAGCCAACCAGCAGGATATCCTTTTTTCTACATTAAACCAACTGAGCATGAGAAAATAATTAGGAAATTTTATCCTGAAGAAAGTGGTCCTGTGACTGATATTGATCCAATAGGAAATTCTCCTGTAATCATCAGAAGGGTAAAATCTTTTATTACTGTTGTAGCATGTGTACTGACCTGACATTGATTGTTAACACATATATATTAAGCGATTTACAACTATATTTATTTGAATTTTCAGCAATGCATAGCAGGTTTTTCATAGGAGTAGAAAATTTAGAAGGTGCAAATTATTATTACAAAGTAGAAGTAGTAATAGAAGAAAAAGAAGAATGAGTTCCAGCAGTAGTACTAAAAAATGACTTTGTGGTCATCATCATCAGAGTTATAATTGTGTTGTCATTGGGCTGACCTTTTTGCTTTTACTGTGAATGCCTTATGATGTGGTAATCACTAAATTTTCTTCTTCAGTCCATGCTGGAAGATATTGCTCCCACATGGGTGAATATTTCCTTGAGAATGAAAGATGATCCAGAGACCGATAAGACTTTTGGATGGGTGCTTGAAATGTAAGTATTATTCGAGAAGATCTCAGTATACTAGTTTTATTTAGTGGATGGTATCAAATTATGACATCTGATGTAACTTGTGATGTTTTTTTTTTTTCCATTTCTTTGTCAAATTAAGGTATGCATATGCTGTAGCATCTGCATTGCATGGTGTGCGGCATATTCTTCACAAAGACTTTATGCAGCAGGTGTGAATGATACTATATGATCCTTTTCATATTCACTATTTCATGAACTCATAGATACGCATTAACATGCATCATTTTGAGTTTCCAGCCTCCGTGGGATTTAGAAGTGGGAAAGAGTTTCATTATCCATTATACTTACGGATGTGATTATAATTTAAAGGTGAACAGATCTCTCTCTCTCTCCCTCTCTCTCTCTCTCTCCCCCTCACAGTCAAATAGAAGGGGGCCTGATGTTTTAACTGTGATTTGTTATTGTCATTTATTATAGAGGTTCTGAAACTCTATATTCATTTGTTTATTCATTTCTTCTAACAAAATCTTGCTCAGTTGGTCATTATTTTTTAAGTCATTTATTCCAAGTTGGTAATCATCCAGGGAGAACTAACATATGGAAAGATAGGAGAATGGCGTTTTGACAAGAGATCATTTCTTAGTGCTCCTCCACCAAGAAATCTCTCCTTACCGCCTCCAGGGGTTCCTGAAACTGTGGTAAGTTCATTAGTAACTTTTATCTTTTAATTGTCAATTTGAGAAACAAGAAAATAAAGCCAGTTCAGTCAAAGACATATTCAATTGGCAAGTTCCTTTATTTCAAAAGGCATACCCCTTAGTTATCACAATGATGGTGTTTTAAGAAATGCAATGAAGTTTTGAATGAAATTATTGATCATGTGTTACAATATTACAAAATGCTAAGCTTAAGATGTTGGATGTTTATACGAAAAGTCCATATGTTTTAACACATGCTCCATAACTTAATTTTATGGCTCTGATGAATACAAGCATCAAACGAAAATGTTGTCGGTGTTATCTGTGCAAGCCTAAATCTTGAGTCCCATGTATTTTTGCCAAATTCAACAACTGTAATTATGGATTCATGTTCTAGTTGCTCCAAAAATTTACTCCTTTTTCAGCATAGAGGTGTCTATTGTCACTCTTTGCTTTAATACCTGTTACTGCCTATAAAATAAAACAATGAAAATCTGAAAGGGTCATTTTGAGTTTTTGCAAGTTTCAGAAACAAAATTGAATTTTAATAACTTGAACCAAAATTGTATTTATATAGGTTATAATTTGGAACCCTACTTTATTATATAATTGAATAATCCTAATATTTTCTTTATTAGATCTAATTTTGTCTGAAGCTAGGGAAACTTCAGTTTTGTTTTTGGTACACCACAGTATAGTGTCACTGTTAACCTCAAAATATTTTTTGTTTTTAACAAACTCTCAGATTGATGGGGATGAAAACAAGAAGCATATTGAATGTATCATTTACTGATTTACACCACAAATCACGACTATTGAGCCACAAAGTGTGGTGAGCTACTTGTGATCAGTAACTGTTCAGTTTGTCTCAAAATTGACTCTACACCTCTCAAAATACTAAAATATGACTCCCCTTTTCATTACTAGAGGCTAAGACAAACTCAGTTTTTTGGGCTTTGAAAGTCATGGAGATTCCAACTTTTTCTTGCTGAATGGTGGAGATGCAACTTGCAAAATTGGAGATGGCAAGGACAAGTTACAATTTTTGATAGTTAACTAGCTATATTCATTGAGAGGAATTCTTTCGTTATTAAGCCAATGTCTTTGGATCCTCCATTTATAAATCGAGGTGAATGTTGAGCTCACAAATTCAATCCTGTCTGGGTGCATGAGTTGTGTTTACCTATCAAAAGAGAGAATTCCTTTGTTAGTAGCAACTGCTGTCTAGTTGTTCCTATTAAAAAGCCAACAAATAATAAGGTTACTCTTGAAGGTTGAAGCTCACAGTCAGGGGGTTGAAGTCTTTGTTTCTCATCTCCTTTTCAGTTGGATGAGGGCATTAGGGGGGTTCAGTTCTTTTGGAGTTCTTGGATCTTTGTAATCATAGAATCTAGGCTTTTTTTTTGTTCATTTCTTTTGCATATCTCCTGCATGCCTCCAGGGCTACACCCTTTTTTTCTGAAAGAAACTCGATTATCTATTTTATTAAAATTATTAGGATATCATGCCAGCAAAATAGACTAAGAATTTTCAAAATATGCCTCCCAAAACTGTTAACTGCTAGGACTAACCATTAAGAAATTAGAGAAAGGAAATATTTCTGACGACATGGTTGCTTTGAATATAAAAGGGCTATTGATAAGATTTGTGAAAGAAAGGATGGGACTTCTTTGTTTTAGAATATACAATAAATTAATAATAACTCATAAGAGGGTCTACATTCTAAGAACTCCAGTGGGGTTGATGCAGACCTAGCTACATTACCATATTTCTCTCTTTGCCTTTATTGCATTAGTGAAGATCCATTATGTAGATAACAATAGGATGGAAAACAGGTTTTCTAAGAGTGGGAGCTGAGGATAACCCTGTCAATCAGATGTTAAAAAGGGATTAGGCATTGAATTCCATGGAAGAGTTTTGGGATGCCAATATCTTACAACGTAAATCATGTTAAAGCTGTCAATTTCATAGTGAAATAATGTTATACGTGAGTGTGGAGAGGAGCAGATGCCTTGCTTTGTTACTAGGGACTGGTTTTCTCTATTTTTGGGATCTCTTGGGTAATGACAATATCAGTGGTTGAGGTATTGATTAGTTAGTAAGAAAGGAAGGTTTGGAAGGGCGTGAGAGGATTGTGTCTTGCGCTTCTTCTTATCACAGTATCCATGGTGGGAGAGGAAGAATAGGAGTTACCAGGAAAGAAATGCTAGAAGTTTTGAAGGGTGTGAATGAGCATTATTAGAACCAAAAGAGTTTTTTTTTTGGAAGACTTTGCTAGAGTGGGTGAGAGCTTGAGGGAGGTTTTTTCTTTCAAACACTTTTGAGGTTATTGATCATTTTAATTTTAAAACTTTCATTTAACTCTCAGCTAGTATACTCCTGGTGTACTTGTTGAATTAATTTTTCTAATAAGATATATTACTTATTTACTTATAAAAAAAATAAAAAATAAAAAAAAAAGAGGAACGATATGAGTTACAGTTGAGCTTCCTATATATTGTCTGATTTCTTTTCTTTCCTTTCAGTTGAACCACTTTTTCTTTTTAATATATTTAAACTTCTATAGACAAAAATGTCTACATACCTATATAGAATTCTATGAGACCCAAGCCAAGTATCTCTTTGCACTCATATATGTGGTGCATTACTATCTGATCTTTTGGGATCCACATGGCTCATTGTCTATTCTTGGGATGTCATTGCCATGTATCTTCATAGAATGTCTTTTCTAGCCCTGATCACCATTGTGATTTGCCTAGCCAGTGCTTTGACTATGACACCTTGTTACTAATGTATGTGATTTATGAATTTACTCTTGCATGTGTTGATGACTGATATTAGCATGCTACATAGCCTTTCTACCATTTTTCCATTTGCACATTATCAATTTGAATGCAACGTGTGATCCTCTCTCTCTCTCTCTCTCATGGATCCTTCACTATTCTTTTTGCAGGTTAGACTTGTGAAGATGGTGAATGAGGCTACAGCAAATATTCCTGGGTGGGACACGTTAACGAGTGGCTCAGACCAAGAATAACACAATAAGCCTGTGGCCACCTGAAGAAAGCCATCAATACAAATTACACTTTACAAAACGAACAGTATAGGTAAAGAAAAGGAATGTCTGGATGAATTAAATGACAGATCTTTCTTTAGCAATGAAGTATAAACATGAAGGGCACTAATTCTTTTGTATACATATATGTTGGATTACTAGATGAGTTTTAATTTCTACATTGAAAGTTTTCAGCGTTCGGAATTTTGTGTGCCCTTGGTGTTCAAGAAACAATTTTTAAACAAATCAGCCTTGTTAGCCAATGTTGTCATAATTTTAGGTTGATGTTTTAATTTATTGGGTGCTTGAGAATTAAACCTGTTGTAGACATGACAGAGATGTATGTATTTGTGGCGTTTGCTGATGAAGCTGAACAGACAATGTTGAGAACTCAGTTTTGCCTTATTGGAAGAACCCTATAATAAGCACTCAAAAGTATAAAATGCTAAAACCTCTACATTGATGCAGAACAGTATACTTTGTTAAAGAAAAAAAAAACATAGTAATGATTTCCAATGTGTATAACAATGATAATAAAATTTCAGGACGCTTGTGCCCTGTGAAAATGTGAAAATGTATAATTTGACCAATTAAATGAACCAGAATATTAGGTGATGTTTGGTAATCGTTTTTGTTTTCAATTTTCAAAAACTTGTTTTTAGAAATATAAAGAAAAAACAATTTTTTTTATTTTTTATTTTTGAAATCGAAACATGTTTAGTTAGTTGAATTTAAAAAAAAAAATAGTTTTTTGAAGAAAAAAAATATAAAATATTAAAATATGTTGTTACTAGAATTTCAACTCTAATACTAATTCATTAAATGAGACAGATTCATTAAATTAAATACATGTTTACATTAATTTTTGAAAATTAGAAACTGAAAACAGTTTTTTGCATGTTTTCAGTTTTCTTTACAAATTGAGTTTTAAAAACAATTTTTTGTTTTTTGTTCATTTTATATTGCCAAACAAGTTTTTTAGTTTCAAAAATAGAAAATTATTTTTGAAAACTAAAAATAAAAGGGAAAAAACAATTACCAAACATACCCTTAGGTTCTATTTGGTAACAGTTTTTGTTTTCTATTTTTAATAACTTGTTTTTGAAAATATAAAGAAAAAACAATTTTTTTTGGTATTTTTGAAACTAAAAACATGTTTAGTTAGTTGAAATTAAAAAAAAAAAAAATTTTGAAGAAAAAAAATAGAAAATACTAAAATATGTTGTTATTAGAATTTGAATTCTAATGCTAGCTCATTAAATAAGGCAAATTCATTAAATCAAATGCGTATTTTTTTTTACTTTTGAAAACTAGAAACTAAAAATAGTCTTTTGCATGTTTTCAATTTCCTTCACAAATTAAGTTTTGAGAACAGTTTTTGTTTTCTGTCCATTTTGATTTACCAAACAAATTTTTTAATTTCAAAAATAGAAAATTGTTTTTGAAAACAGAAAATAAGAGGAAAAAAACAGTTACCAAACATACCCTTATATTTCTTTGATGCAGCACAAAGCAATTTTGGGGATGCCAAACTTGTGGGAAACTGATAAAAGAACCAAAAAAAAGAAGGGGATTAAAAATTTTAAAAAATAAATAAAAAGAAAAGAACAAAAAAAAAAAAAATGATAAACCTAGTAGTCAACACCAACTAGTGAGAAAATAAATTAGTAAAAAAATGGATAAAACCTAGAAGTTAGCCATTAGAGTTGATTGAAATAAGTCTCCCACCCATTGGAAGAAAATTCCAATGATTTTTCCAATGAAAATTTATTAATCAAATCAAACATACTAGTGCTGAATCTTGGGATATATATATATATATATATATATATATACCTGATAATATGTATACCAAGTCACCTATGTAATAATTTAAGAGTGAATGTTTTGTAATTCAATTTTATACTCTTTTGTCAAAATTAGTTTATCGATTTTTCATATAATATTCACTCATTGGATTCTTGATAGCTCACTAGCTCTAAATAGTTTCTAGTAGGTCTTGGTTAAGTTGTTACAACTTATCTCGAGTGAATCACGTGCATTTTAACACTATGTTTAGACAGTGAATATTCCAGCCACCTCTCCTCTCCCTTTATCTCCCTCCATCCAAACATACCCTAACTTTGGTCGTTTGCTGAGGTGCTCTAAAAATGACTAACCTGGGCAGTCAGTCCTGGGTTCTTTTTTTGTTTGGACAAGTCCTTCAAAGGAGCCAGCCCATTCAACCCTCTTGGTTAGAAAGGGTGAGGACAAGTTGAAAAGCTTCTTCACTGTTGCTGGGATGGATGAGTGTTCATATTCTGATGTTGGAAATGGTGAACCATTGGGCCCGTGGACAACTGTATCATTACCACCATCTAGAGTTATAAACCATACACCAAAAATATCAGTATAATAATAATGAGTAGGGTTTCACACCATGCTTTTGGACAAAACAGATAAAAACGAAAAAGTAATGAGTGAGGTTCCCATTATTCCAATGTCTGCCATTTATACCATTCTTAAAGAGCAGTGTGAAAATGGAAGCTTCTATATATGACTTGGGCCTAGCTGAAAGCAAGACATAATGGTAACCAGAAGATCTTAAAGATAGTGCCAAGAAAATGAGGTTCATCATCATGAAATTGATTAATCTGGCCTGTTTGGAAGTTTAGAGAGGGAGGAGAGTAGTGGGGAATGGTTCCCCTCCACTTTGTTTTGATGTTTTTAAAATTAGTAAGGAGGAAGGGAGTAATTAGTCATTCCCCTTGTTTGGATGTTTTAAAAATTAGTATGGAGAGGGGAGGAAATGATTAAAATAGACAAATTTACCCATATTTAAAAATGGACTTGTAACATTGGTCTATTATTAATTTAAAAATGGTAAATTAGGAAATTTATCTAGTTAATAATTTATCTACTCTACTCTCCCTCCAAATCTCTCCAATTTGGGGGAATTAAAAATGAGGGGTTAGAGGTGGTTGAAACCCCTCCAAACTTCTCCCCCTCCTTCCTTAAAAAACTTCCAAACAAGGTAATTAAATTACTCTCCCTCCCTCTACTCTACTCCCCCTCCTTTTTTTAACTTCCAAACAGGCCACTAATGCTGCAAACTATAGTACAAATATGTAATTATATAATATGTTGAAGTAATACAAATTGTAAATGATATATGATTGTTGTCAGAGGACTATGACTAATATATAGTATGTGAATTAAAAATTTTGTTTCACAGAAACTCTAACAAACAAGAATAAAAATATACATAGTACAAGACAAATAGTATATAACAACTCAAAATATCAACACAATTACACCCAAAATATTAAGATTAAAACCCCAAAAGTGATTCTTAAAACCTGTTGCAATCAGCAATTATTACTTGGACGGGCAACAGGAATTTTTGTTTGCGGCACTAATATATTTATCAAAACAATCCCCCACATACATCTATACATACACACAAATGTTTTTTTATTATACACACATATATACACACACTTTTTTATTTCATAAGTTTTTTATATACACACACCTAACAAAAAAAAAGAGCTTAGTATTTTCAATCAAAATTATGTTTGATGGCAATCTTTCATAAAATAAATTCATGTTTACCATTTTCATAGTGAAAATCTTAAAAAGTTTCATTTTCAATACAAATTATCAAATTTTATACTAAAGTAAGTAAAAAAATCTTTCAATTGAACTAATAAAATTTTTAAAAACATAAATGTTCCAAAACTTGGAGCAATAAGTTAGGCTCCAAATATATTTGTAGTTATCTTACTCTAAGCCATTATGTGACAACTAAAGAAACATTTCATATGTAGTTTTAGTAATAAAATTTAATGATTAACATGACTCCTCGTTATTAACCTATTCCTGCCGTAATCACGTACTAATACTTCTTCCTTTTGTGGAACTGATCATGTATTATTGTTGTTAGCAAAGAAAAATATCTTGATTAAGTGTTCGTTTGGTTGGGAGAATGGAAAAGAGGAATGATAGAAAATAGAGAGTGAATGGAAAAGTGGGAGGATAAAAAAATTTTGTTTCCCTCATTTGTGTTTGGTTAGGAGGGTGGAAAAGTAGAGGGATGAAAAAAGATTTTATTTGGTTAAGAATAAAGTTTGTATAAATTTACCATCATATCCCTATTAAATAAAACAAAAAGTAACATGTTATACTTTTAAAAAAAAATTTGTGAATAGATGGACACTTCATTAAAGTAAAAAAAAAAATAGCATAAGAAATTAATCCAAACTGTTTTCTTAAAAAAACAAAAACAAAAACAAAAACCAACCAAAATTAATGAGAAAATAAACATATGATAAAAAATAAAAATAAAAAAGAAGGAAGAAGAAGAAGAAAGCTACACGTCTAGACAAAATCAGAGAAAAAAAAAGAAAAGAAGCCCACTTGTCCAGACAAAATCAAAGGGAAAAAAAAAAGCCAACACGTTAGTTAGTAACAGAGAAAGAAAAAATCAAAGGAAAAAAAAAAAAAAGTCAACATGTTGGAGACTTGGAGGTGAATTCCAAGGTGAGCGGTATTTTTGGAATCTCATTTCATGAACTTTTCCCTCCTAATTTTCTCTCTATTTTGGGGAAAAATCTTTTTGATGGACCTGGGGAGAAAACACATAGACCCCACTATTTATTTTCCTTCCTTTTCACCCAACCAAACACACTTTAAAAAAGTTTTCCTTTCTATTTTCTCTCCAAAGTTTTTCATCCACCCTCTTTCACCTCCAAAAACAAACACACCCTAAAATATTTTAGTTATTCTGTTGTATTACATTTTTCTTGCTATAACACTTGTAACAATTATTCCTACCATGGGCACATGAACACACTCGAGATTCCTACCAAAACGCGTTAACACAAGAAGGGCCCAACTTGTGCACAAGCTAGCCTAAGGTGTGTCTCAATTAGGTCAGTCCCGACTCTCCTATCCCAAAATCATAGGGTTGTGGCACAGCAGGAGTAACCCAGGCCAAGACACAAAAAAGACCCACCATAAGAATTAAACTTGTTATAGAGATGACAGAGATGTATGTATTGGTCTAAGAAGCATGGACACATATACCAATACATGGATATGATACGGTGACACAAACAATTTTTGAAAAATTATAATATAAAAATGTTAGTTATACACCAATGTAACATGGTTGAGAACTCAATTTTGTCTTATTGGAAGGACCTATAATAAGCACTCAAAAGTATAAAATGCTAAAAACCTCTACATTAATCCAGAACAGTACAACTAGTTAAAGAAAAAAGCATAGTAATGATTTCCAATGTGTATAACTGACAATAAAATTTCAGGTTGCTTGTACCTTGTGAAAAAGTATAATTTGACCACTTAAATGCACCAGAATATTATATATCTCTGAAGCAGCGCAAAGAAATTTTGGGGACGCCTGACTTGTTGGAAACTGATAAAAGAACCAAAAAAAGAAGGGTATTAAAAAAAAATGATAAACCTAGTAATCAACACCAAATGGTGGGAAAAAAAAAAATTAGTTAAAAAAAGGGATAAAATCTAGAAGCTAGCTATTAGAGCTGACTGAAATAAGTATAACCACCCAAAAAAAAATCCAATGATAATTTATTAATCAAATCAAACAGGAGCGTTGAATCTTGGGATATATAAATATATATATATATATATATATATATATATATATATATATCCTATAATATGTATACCAAGTCAACCATATAACAATCTATTGAGTAAATATTTTGTGATTTAATTTTAGTTAAAACTACAATGTTAGTCTCTCAAATTTACCATATGAGTATGATTGATCCCTCAAGTTTTAACTTAGCACAATTAGACTTTCAAATTTTCAAAATGATATAAGTCATTTTGTTAACTCATTTGAAAACATAAGGGACCAATTGCGTTCACTTGAAACATGAGGGACCATTTGCTCTTGCAAAGTAAACTTGAGGGATCAACACTGTAATTTAGCCTTAAGCTCCATTTGGATAGCAGCTGGCGTCTGGCGTCTGGCGTCTAACGTTTTTGCCTTTTTTTTTTTTACTAACGCCTCTTGCATTGTTCATGGGACATGAACAATGCATTAAGGCAAAACTATAGTGTTTTCAACTGTGAATAGTAATCCAAAAATTATTTTTTTATTGTTTTCAGTAATAAGTTTTCAATTTTTAGCAAAATAAGCGGTATCTAAACACACATTTAATTTTATATTCTTTTGCCAGAATTGGTTTATAAATTCCCATATGATATTTACTCATTGGATTCTTGATAGCTCACTAGCTGTAAATAGTTTATGGTAGGTCTTGGTCAAGCCATTACAACTCATCCTGAGTGATTCACGTGTGGTTTAACACTATGTTTGGATGGTGAATATTCCAACCCCCCTACCTCTCCCCTCTTCTCTTTTTTCATCTCCCCCCATCCAAACATACCCTAACTATGGTCGTCACCTCCAACCAACTAAAAAGCATTGAACTTCTCTATCTCTAGCGGAACAATCTATTCATCTAAAACAGCACCAATATTCTTTACGTACTGGCTAAAGGATTGGTAGTGCTGGATCAAATACTTGGTTGGCAATAGTCATGTGAAGATCCATCAAAAGTGGACCTTTATGAGATGCAAGATCCTCTATGTTAAAAGTAGAGATGATTGGATTACCAAAAAAAAAAGTAGAGATGATTTCTTAGTTAGATGAAATTGTCAAAATGACATACAAATTCCATAATTTCGATTTCACTAGTTTTAAGTTTCAAAACTTTGTTCCTCAAAAAATATTTCAACACTTTGAATGGTTTCACACACACATACAGTACTATATAGGCTGGTATTTTCCTACAAGCTCAAAAAGGAAACCAAAGGGTCTATTTTGAACCATGACATTTCAATTTTTTAAATTCTTTATGTGACTCTACTTTTATTGATTGTAACTTGCTGGAACTTTGTTTGCTTTTGTCAAGAACATGACATTTAAATCGTTCTGTTCACCGACATTTGGAGACTAATGACAATAGATTTATTGGTCAAATTATTGGATGCACATTGGGCTATAAAAAGAATGGATGCCCTTTCAAACTCTTTTGGGCTTGTGTTCTCTAACATGTAAGTAATAGGATCTAGATAAAAATGTAAATTGGGCTTTTAGGACCAGTACCTATAGCTATAACCCACTTCTGCCCCTTGCCCAAATGTAGTCGGCTCAAGTAGACAATTACTAATTCACCTCATAAAAAAATTAGAAGTGCTAATCTTTGTAAGGTCTAGGCACACAATCAATTGTTTAACAACTTGGCACCACTGAACCAGAACTGCCTTGTAAAGAATAAATAGTTTTATTCAGTAATCTATCTTTTACCTTATCTTTTTTTTTCACCTTTCTTTTATTTTGAATAGATACAAAGAACTAGTGGTAGTTTTGTACATATGTACCTAGTGATACACTACCAGTTTTCTCAACTAATATTTCTATCACTTTTTTTCATTTAGCATCATCCTCTTTATGGATTTTTGCTTGGAGATTTTGATGGCCTTGTAGTGAGAGAGGGCCTCATTTGGACAATTTGTTCTTCATCAACTCCCATTTTCTTGGCATAAAGCCCAGCCTCAAAGAAGCGTTTTACAGCATCATCTACATACTCCTTCCCTTGCCTAACATTCATTCCCTTCCCTATTTTGTCTGGGAAACTTGTGAAGACATTTTCTCCTTTTAGGACAGCCGCTAGCTGCAATAGCTCTTGCTGGAATTCAGTCACCTTGGCCTCTTCATTAGCCTCAGTACTCCTAATCTTCACTGGAGTAGGAAGTTTAACTATTGAAATAGCAAGAGAAAATATTGTGATTAATTCAAAGAGACCACGATAGGTCAAGAAATTTACAACAATAAGTCTAAGGAAACAATAATTTTCACGACTATTAACATGACTTATTGTAATTTGTACATAATAAAAGTACTAACAGCACTAGATTGTCAAGTAAATGTGATGTTACTCTAATTAAAATTTTACAATATGTCATGTCAGCAATTTTGAAAAAACAAAATGCAAAAAATATCTTCATACAAAAATTTATGTCTATTTTAACATAAGAACTTGTTTTTTTTTTTTAATATAATTGCTTTTCAAAAATATTTACTTTATATTATCTATTTTACACTAAATTTTATTAAAATATTTTTTTATCAATTTTTTATTTTTGTCTCAAATCATTTTTATCTATATATAAGTAAAAAAGTATTAAAAATATATTTATATGTATAATAGTAATTATATATACTGTAGCAACCAATTAAATTTACAAAAGTTTACATGTGCTGAGGTGCTCTAAAAATGACTAACCTGGGCAGTCAGTTCTGGGTTTTGTTCTTGTTTGGACAAGTCCTTCAAAGGAGCCAGCCCACTCAACCCTCTTGGTTAGAAAGGGTGAGGACAAGTTGAAAAGCTTCTTCACTGTGGCTGGGATGGATGAGTGTTCATATTCTGATGTTGGAAATGGTGAACCCTTGGGCCCATGGACAACTGTATCATTACCACCATCACAAGTTATAAACTATAAACCAAAAATATCTGTATTATAATAATGACTAGGGTTTCACACCATGCTTTTGGACAAAACAGATAAAAACGAAAAAGTAATGGGTGAGGTTCCCATGATTCCAATGTCTGCCATTTATACTATTCTTAAAAAGCAGTGTGAAAATGGAAGCTTCTATATATGACTTGGGCCTAGCTGAAAGCAAGACATAATGGCAACCAGAAGATCTTAAAGATAGTGCCAAGAAAATGAGGTTCATCATGAAATTGATCAATCTAATGCTTCAAACTATAGTACAAATATATAATTATATAATATGTTGAAGTAATACAAATTGGAAAAGATACATGATTTTTGTCAGAGGACCATGAATAATATATATAGTATGTGAATTAAAAATTGTATTTCACATAAACTCTTACAAACAAGAATAAAATACAAATAATACAAGACAAATAGTATATAACAACTCAAAGTATCAACTTAATTACACCCAAAATATTCAGATTGAAACCCCAGAAGTGATTCTTAAAACCTGTTGCAATTAGCAATTATTACTTGGAGATGCGTAATTAAAAGGGTTGTAAAGTAAAGGACGATATATTGTTAGAGAGTTGCATACATTCTTTATTACATATTGGTGATTGGTGAGAGTTGCATACGTTCTTTATTTCATATTGGTGATTGGTGAGTGGTCCAATATTTCACTTACCTTAGATAAGACTTATGCTTTGGTAAAGATATGATTGTGGATGGTGATGTTGACAACCATTATATATAACAACAAAATAAAGAGACTTTTATCTATGGGGGAAAAGACATTTAATGCCAAAGAATATCTTCTTCTTCTTCTTCTTCTTTTTTGAGATTATAGCTTTTCTTTCGGTTAATTTATTACTATATTTTTTTTTTTTTATATAAATAATACTATATTATTTATTCGTGTACAATTATTAAAGCCTCAAATTTTTTAAGTATATTTGTACTTTATTAACTCTTAACAAGTAAGTAAATAAACTTTTAAAACAAAAAGCGCCAAATCATATACACAAAGAACATTAAGATATTTTTCATCTAGAAGAGGCATGACTTTCATCCCATTTCCTAGTAAAACACAAAAACCAAATGTGTCTTTTTTTTATTAAAAAAAGTGTGTCAAGTTAATTATTTCTACTAAAATGACTTTCGCACAAAACATGGATGTGATTGTAAAGTTCATAATAGATTAGTCTTGACTTGATTAAGGTACATTTGGATTAACTGTCATTTTATTAATAAAAAGGGTGCATTTAGATTAGTTTTTATTGAAAATTTTTAAAGTATAATTATATTTTAAAACAATTAAAAATAGGGTAATGATTTATGATTATCACACAATGAGTGTGCCACGCAAGTTAAAATTGTATTTTGAAAATTCAAGAAAACATGTACCTTAGTGTATGTACGTGTGATAAGTCGTGTGCAACAAGATTTACCGATAAAGATTTAGACATAAACAAAGCAAAAATGGGTAAGACTTTAATTACTTACCAGTGCCCTTTTCAATCCAAGGAGAGATGACAATGGTAGGGACCCTAACACCCAATCGATCAAACTTGAATTTAAAAGGTTCAGGTCCCACAATCCCATCAGGGTTAGGGACCCCACTCACTGGTGTAGGTACATGATCATAGAACCCACCATGCTCATCATACGTGATCACCAAAAGGGTTTCATTCCACTGTGGGCTAGCCCTCAGTGTCTCATACACCTCCTTCACAAACATTTGACCATTGTACACATCGTGTGATGGATGATCATCATTGGCTGGGGTCAATTTATTGTCAAAGTAACGCTGTTCCACCACAACATAACCTGGGAGCTTGCCTTTTTTTGCATCATTCTTAAACGACAAGTCGTATTCATGGAAGTTGCCCGAGTACTTGAGCTTCCTTAGGTTTCTGTAGAAAAGGGTTGTGGGTAGAGACTGGTAGTATATGCCGAAGGATATTCTGGCATCGGCGAGGTCCTCAAAGATTGTTCTTTGTGGGAGTCCCTTTGCTAGTTCTGCGGCGATGTTGCTTGTTAATCCAGCTGAAGTTCCTGAATGCACATAAAGCCTGTTCGGCTGTGTCGAGGTGGGTATTGAAGCAAACCACCTAAGATACATACAAATTGACGTAATAATGAATATAATTTTTTTGAGAAGGTAATAATGAATATAATTGATATCTATGTCGATAATAATAAACAAATGTTTCATGTACTTTGCTGTGATTGGTTTATTAAGGTTACATGGTCAAATTTGTAATATTTCTATTATATTACCTTATACAATAATTAAGGAATAATCTATGAATAAATTAATAAGGCAAGAGTTAGGTATCGTTAAATTCTCCTCTTAAGATTTTGCCATGTGATTTTTTTTCATAAAATAGAAGTATATTTTTTAATTAAATAGTCACGTGACAAAATCTTTATTGAGGAATATAAAAAACAGTACTTAAAGTATTGTATATAAGTTTGTCCAAATTAATATGTGAGTGTGACCGGTGAAAAGAGATTAGGTTATAATTGGAACTAAAGAAGTTATCATATATGGCACATTGAAAAAAAATAAGGAATTATTCTTTTCTCTTTTTTTTTAACCAGAATTTTTTTGGATGGAAAGGGACATGGAAGAAAATATTTTTTATTTTCATAAAAATCAATAAATAAATTTCTCTTAAAATTTTTTTTTTTCTTTGGCATATGTCAAAATTAAATTAGTTTCTTGTTGTGAATAAATGCTAAATTCTAGATAAAATAAAAGTCCTAAGCAGAAACTTGAAATTTCCTCAAATAGTTATCCAAACCTAGGACTTGTTAAATGACATCTTCAAATTCTAGTTCCTCCCTAAATTCCTGTTCAAATCCTCTATCCAAAGTCCAAACACAAGGTCAGTTAATAAGGTTGAGTGGATTTGTTCCGCTAATTTGAAAGAATTTCATTTCACTAGAATTCAATTAATTCAGAAAATTAAACGGATCTAGAAGTCCAAAAGTTCGAAAAATAAAATTGAGGAAGCTAAATGGTTATGCATATATGTGATTAATTATGTGGAGGTGATCATGATCAATAATGAATAAAAAATTAAGAAGCCTAATTTGAAAATTGAAAGCAAACCATGCATGTGAACATTTAGAATTTCTTTTAATTTTGTCCCATAAACAAAAATAAATAAATAAATAAATGAATGAATTACCTGTCAAACACTGCAAATTGAGAGACGAGAGCTTTGTACACAGGAACGGTGTCGGGATCAAAGCCATTCATGACATCTTGAGACATGGTGGTAGTGTTATCCATAGAGAAAGCTTGTTGAACAAAGCCATTCATGGGAGGTGGGTTAGCTGAGGTGTCATCAGACCCAAACACTTGTTCACGTATGGCTTGGAAAGAGTGGCCTGGGTCAGGGTCCACGTATCGGGACTGGTTGTTGAAGTAGATTCGCTTGGAGTTTGGGTCAGTGACAGATAGTGCATTCCATTCAGAACCAGTGACACCATTGATTTCTGGGTTCAGTTTCTTCATCCAACCCAGCATGTGATCAAAGGACCTGTTCTCCATCACAAGGACAACAATGGTTTTGATGGGACTTGCATGAATTGGGCTGTGGAAGAGGAGGAGGAGGAGCATGAGTGAGAAAATGCAAAACATTTTGGTAGCCATTGGAGTAGTTCTTTTGGTACCCATTTTTTTAGAGAGAGAGAGAGAGAGAGAACAGTACTGTGTATGTTTGCGTGGAACTTGGCTAAATCCAAGAAAGGGAGGTAGAGCCCGTGAGCTTGTCTTGCGGCTCTTGTGAGCTCCTTTTAAGGACGACTAGTGGTGACCATCGAAATTCTTTGAAAAATGATAGAATCATATCAAAGTTCACAACTTCTACCGCAAATTAATTGCTACGTATATGTTATAAGTGATGATAAAATTAAAGACAGTAGGTCTATATATTCACTATTCACACCTTACCATTTGCTACGTATATGTAATAAGTGATGGGAAAATGAGAGTAGGTCTATATATTTATTATTCGCAACTCACCATGTGACAAGTCGGAGCAAATTGTTCTAGCATTATTCAATTCATTTTGAATAAAAAATCATGTGTCTTATTGTTTTACAACCATTTTATAAACAAATCTAATTCTAATTTCACAACGTGTTGAAATAGTGGATTGTAATTTGTAAATGGTGCGAAAAAAGTGGAGGATCCATATAAAATTGGGTTTATCTATAGATTTGTTGCATGTATTATTTTAAGAAAAAGTTAACAATTAAATGCCCTAAGAGCATTAACTTATGAAATATTTTTAGAAACTTTTTATGAGAAAATAAAAAAGTAGTAACAAATTTTTTTTTACAATTTATATATTTCTCATAAAAATGGTATCAAAACTTTAATAAAATAATCCATTAAAAAATGCTTTAAAGATACCTGTTAACCAGACCTTTTATTTTATGATTCACCAAATGTAATATATCATGTATTAATTACTTTCCATTTTAAACTTACTTTAATTATAAGGGTATAAAAAAATAAAACAAAAACTTACTTTACAAGGAAAGTTTAAAATTTAAAATAAAAATAAAATAAAATAAAAAACATGTAAGAAGCCTTACATATACAGAAACCTCATCTATGAGAACATGAAGTGTTGTCATATGGCACATTTTTAGAGAATTTTTTCATTAGGCTACGTTTGTTTTGGGTGTAAATGATTTCTGGAAAATATTTTACACCCAGGCCCAGCAATGTGTTTGGGTGCACATGTAAAATAAAATTTTCCAGAAAATCTCAAACTTTGATCGTAAAATAAGCCCTTTGACCTGGAAAATCATTTATGCTTCTGTTTTACCTTCAAATGATTTCTGAACTCACAGACACCCAAAGAGAGAGAGAGAAATAGCAAAAAGAGAGAGTAGAGAGAGTGAGCTAGAAGAACAAACAAGCCATAGGACCACCGCCCTAACCCCAGGCACGCCGTCCAGATCGCGCCGTGGAGATTGCAACGTCCAGATCGCGCCGTCTAGATCGCGCCGCCGAGATCACGCCGCATGAAGCCTACCGTCGCTTAACCGATCTCGTTGGCCATGACCCACCCATGACCGATCTCTCTCTTTCTCGATCTCCCTCTCTCTTTCCCTCAATTTGCGATCACTCTCTCTTCCTCCTTCCTCTCTCAGTTTGACCAAATTTTTGAGTTTAACGAATGGTTTTGTTTTGATTTTTGTTTCTCTAAGTTTATTTATTAAAATTTTTTATTATAAAATTTGTTTGGAAATTGAGAAAATTGCTGAGAAAATGTGAGGAACTAGTAGGAAAATAGCATTTTTAGAATGCAACCAAACACCTAAAAACATTTTCCAAAACAATTTTCATAATGCAGCCAAACACTTGAAAATATTTTATTTTCCCGAAAATATTTTCACCTGAAAATATTTTACACTCGGAAAATATTTTACACCCAGCCAATCGCAGCATTATAGCCTTCAACTTTATCATCTTCTAATTTCCACCATGTGTCACTCTTTAACCTTTCACCTAAGTAAAGTTTTTACTCAATGTATATCCATTTAAACTTCTATCTAAGCAAGGATTAATGATCTATGTAATTTTACAATAAATGTTTTTATTTTCTTACCATTTAAATTTAATAAAATTTATGATAAAATATTTTTTATATATATGGGGAAGAAAGAGAAAAGACTCAAAATAATGTGTAAGTGCCAAGAAAGTACTAATAGCCAATATGTAAAAGCCAAGAGAGTAAAAGGTGTCGGCATATATTATTTGTCTAGTAGAGCATAAGAGTTAAAATATTAACATTTTTCTGAAAAATGAATCATTTTTCAAAAAGAAATTTTTAGAAAACTATCTCATTTTTCTATATTTGGTAGCAACCTTAAAATGAATTGAAATATTATCTTTTGGCTTTTCTTATTTAACTTGGTATGAGATAAAGTTGTTTTATAAAAAATTTTTATAGAAAATAACTGTGGGGTCACGTCCCCAATTAATCGGATTTATCCGCTTTGGGGAGCCAGTCCCTCACGGTTTATCGGCTCGTCCCCGAGTGTGGGCAGGACCAACCAAGGGCTAGACCTTGTAGTTGTAATCGCAAGTCCCACATCGGTTAGAGTTCCCTCCCACATATGGTTTATATGCTTCTGGAGCTGCCATATGTGTACCACCCCTCACACATGTGTGGGGTGGTACACATATGGCAGCTCCAGAAGCATATAAACCATATGTGGGAGGGAACTCTAACCGATGTGGGACTTGCGATTACAACTACAAGGTCTAGCCCTTGGTTGGTCCTGCCCACACTCGGGGACGAGCCGATAAACCGTGAGGGACTGGCTCCCCAAAGCGGATAAATCCGATTAATTGGGGACGTGACCCCACAATAACGTTATCTTACGCTAAGTTAAATAATATTAGTCAAGAAATAGTTTTCCTTTCACCCAAATTTTTTTTTAATTCAAAAGCAGAAAAACACAAATAAACTACCTTTACTAGATTTTCCATCAAAATAAACGAAATATAAATATTTTATTGCATTACTTGCTTAAAAAATCGTTATATGAAACGTGGCATGGTACATGCGAAAAGAAAGATACACAGTACTCTCGTCATATTTTTGTTTGTCCTGATTGTATGGGCAGTGAGGACATTGATAATGAAACATTCATGAACTTGAAAGGGAATTATATATGAGGCCACGAACAAGTAAAAATTCCATTAGAGATTTAATATAATTTTACCCTTTTTTGTGTGGACAAAGAAAGCTTGATGATTTGCTTCAAAAAAGAAGCATAATGAGTACATGACTACATTGTTTTTGTAAGTTGCCAAAATCTAGTTCCAAAATTTTATGGATATTTTTCCTTCTTTTTTTGTTTTGTTGCTAAAGGGGTATTTTTCCTTTTGATATGGACAAGATAAAGAAGTTTAATTAGGAATTGGGATAATTATCCGATTGAGAGTGTTGATTAAATCTAGCTTCTTCTTCTTCTTTTTTTTCAAGAAATTGAGACAGAAAGATTATCAAGGCCATTTATCAATCTAATTTGAAATGAAGTGATCGTATGTATTTGTATGGACGTTCATTTCTAAATTTTTTTTTTTTTTTTTTTTTTAAGAACCAAATGTATCATTTCATTAATGTGAATGTAGAATAGATTACAAAGCTTCCTTAGTAATAATAGTAACAATACAAATTGATGAGTCCTCTATTAGTATATCTACATGTTCCGCTATTTTTTATCATCATAAAACAGATGTCATAAGTTTAAAATACTGCCTTTATCTTTAAAATAAATAAAAAAGGAGGACAAAGCATTACGACTTAAGCCACCGTGTGAGCTGCATTATTTGCTTGCCTCTTCACATGTTCAAAAGCCCATGCACTCACGCAAGGGCATAACAAAATGTTTTGGATCTTCAACAATTTCACTATCTGTGATGTTACAACTGATAGTGAATCACTCTCTCTATATATGATGACAATTGACATTCCTTGAATCTTGTCTCAATTGCTAAATTGATAGCTCACCTCACAGCCATAACTTCAATGGTATCCAAATCCTGGACATTGCCCACAATTGAAAATTTTAAATTCAAATAAGAAATTATTTTTATACTATTGAAACAATTATATTTTAAAATATTTTCATTGTCCTAAATACTAGTAATAAGTCCTTTTCAGATATATTTTCTTTTCTTTTCTTTTTTGAGAAATCAAATATATTTTCTTTTAACCTATTAAGTTTCATACTTTGGTTACTATCTAGCAAAATCCCTTCTTGACGTTTTTGTTTTTACCACAAAATTACTTATTATAAATGAAACATTTTTTGTTAATTAACAAATTATTTTAGAGCACTGTTTTAGGAGTAATAGACTCTCTTTTTTTTTGTAAGGAAATAAATCCTAAAGAGAAATGATATGTCTACAATATTTTTACAACAAATTCTAAGTGATAGGTTGTTACTGGTTGTTATTGTTAGGGCAAAAAAGTAATCTTAGTGTTAGTTTCAAATTTGAACCAATAATAACTAACCACCTGTGATTTGTTGTAAAAATATTATAGACGTAGCATCTCTCAATTCTAAATTGTGGCAACACAACAAATGCAGAGATGTCATGTTAAAAGATAATCCCACCTAACATAATTTATCATGCATCGTTGCATTGAACTGGAAAAATGCTCACTACTCACTAGTTGTCTAGGTTTTTTTTTTTTTTTTTTTTTTGAAGGAGAGTTTCAATCTATAGTGTTCGCTAGCTCCTGATGATAGCTCTTTATCATTAAATCAAGACACCAATCAATTTTTGGTATAGGCGGGGATTGAACCTCAGATCTCTCATTCAATTATCAGAGACTTTACCAATTGAGCTAACTGGAACTCACAACTAGGTGTCTAGTTAGAACTTAGAAGCCGAGCTCCTTCCTTCCATGATTATTTCTCTTTTTATTTATCGATAATAATAATAATAATAATAATAATAATAAAGTATTTCTTTATTATTAATATTATGAAAAATAATATGTTTACAACATTGTCATAACCAGTGGCGACTCCAGAAATTTTGTTCAAGGTGTTCCTATTCCACTTTGAAAAAATTTCGGGTCATTTCGGTTTATTTCAGGTGTTTCGGTAAATACCGGCCGAAATTCAAGATTTGGCCTTAAAAAAAAAAAATTCTTAAAACCAAAACAAATTTGCATTTTGTATACCGAAAAACCTCAAAAGGAAAAAAAAATTGAATAAAGGTACTTGTAAAATAAACTATAATTTCATTTGAAATATTAATAAAATTATTAATTATTATTGTTTAGTTGTTTCATAAATTTTTTTGTCTTTTATAAACTATAATTTGTTGTATTGTTGTTTCATTAATTATTAAATTATTAATTATTATTTAACCTAACATAATTTAATTTGTTTGTCTTTTATAATGTATTAGTTAATTAAATTATTAATTATTGGTGTTTAGTTGCTTCTTTAATTTTTTTTACTAACTACTAGCAGTCTAGCTAGCACACACCCCACTGTGCATTAGCACACACTAGCACCATGGTTTTAAAACCCGAACTGTTCAATGAACCGTAAAATAGAGAGATTCAAGGTTTTTAAGGTCGAACCGAGGTCGAACCGTGATGACATTATAATTAATTTTATAATTATTTAAAATATAAATAAATATATTAAATTAGTAAAAAATGAAAAATAAAAATGACTAAAATAGTCCAAGTAAATATAGAGTTCTATCTTTCAAATGTATTCTTTTATATCATAACTTTCATCAGATAAATAAAAAATAAGAAATCCTAAGCAAATATAATAAACAAAACATATAACAATATCATAGTTAATCTACTAATTATAAAAAAGAAAATTATTAATTTACATTGTAATATTTACATTATTACATAACATTTACATTTTAAACTAAATAAATGTGTATAATATTATATATATTTTTATGTAAATATATTCAATATTGTACAATTTATATAAATGTGCAATCAATTGATTACAATATCAACCAATAATTATTTAGCAAAAGAAACATGGCTGATTTATCAAAACTACTGTTGAAGTAAACAAATAATAAACCACTAGTATCAAATTTAAATCTAACATAAAATATTACTAAAATATTAAAAAATTAAGTTGATGAAGTCAAAAGCTGCCATGGTACACAAATATCAACAAAACTAATAATTAAATATAACAAATATCGGTGAAAATCTAAATTTATGTGGTCTTCATAGAGTGTGGTACACAAAGTGGCAGGCCTCATTTCCTAAGCTAGAAAGTGAAAACTACTTTTACCAAATAGATAGATAGACTTCAAGTCTTCAACAAGCAAATGACAGAAAGAGATAAGAGTTCTCAGCAAAGAAACAAGACCAGTGAGAGACATTGCTCACTGGTCATCAACTGAAGGCTGCAGAAGACAAGGATTGAAGTTGTGACTGGCGTCCGACGACTTGTGGAGGCAAAAATTTTGAGGGTATTCTTGATAGGATTGGAGGGTGTTCCTATTCTTTTTTAAGGGTAAACAAATAAAAAAATTTAAATTATTATATATAAAAAAAAAAAAAAAGTTTCAAATCAAGGTGTTCCTAAAAACATCCTGACCTCTGAGTGGCGCTACCACTGGTCATAACAAATTTTAAATAGTAGATTGATACTAGATTTAATACGAGCCATAATTCAATATTCAGTTGTATTAATAACAAGTACCAGCACATACTAACTTCTTTTTTTCTTTTCTTTTTTTGAGAAAACCAACACATACTAACTTAGTGACAAGTTGATTCTCAAAAAAAAAAAAAAAAAACTAAGTGACAAGTTATATTTTTTATTTGGTAACCTATATTGATTTAAGAGATATATACATAGACATAGTATAGCCTGCATAGGTGAATAAATATTAAATACAACTTAATCCAAGTTCAGGTACTTGAAATTAATCTCCATTTAGCCTCTATCTATGAACATTTTGTCTACCATTTCATTTATTTGTCAACAATAGCAAAGCATATTCCACCATTTATTTTTTTTCAAACAATAGAATATGCAGCCACTTAAATTTAATTTATCACTTTCCATTTTTTTTAACAAGATAAATATTATAAACTCTATTAATTTTTTCAAGAGTCTTACAGCCCAACTGACACCTATTTTTAATCTAAATAGAAGCATATTTGAGGTTCAAATTCCTCTCACTTCCAAGCATTAAATTATCAAAAAGAAAACTCTATTAATTCTAAAGACTAAACTCTATTAAATATTAGCATTGGGGGTTGTAAACCCCCCCCCCCCCCCCCAATTGGTTATTTTACTAACCAAGACACTAGAAGAGGGCTTTACTTGGGTATGGATACCTAAAAAATTTTGTCAACTGTGAACAATAAGGGTGTATATATACAACCCTACTATTTATGGGTTGTAAAAATAAAAAAACATGTTTTAATGGAGTGAGAGAGGAAGAGAAGAAAAGAGGGAAGCGAGAGATGGGAGAGAAGACAGAGAATTGATTTGTTTATATTATTTGTTAGTATAGTTTATATTTTTTTTAAGGATAAATTACAAATTACACCCCTAAATTTTGAGAGTGTTTGGATTTTATACCTTGAAATTTCAGAATTTGGATTTTATCCCATGAAGTTTGGTGATGTTTGGATTTTACACCCTAATGTTTCAGAATTTAGATTTTACCTCCTTAATTTTGGAAGTTTTTGGATTTTACTCCTTAAAGTCTGAGGGTGTTTAGATTTTACACCCTAAAGTTTCAAATTTTTAGATTGTAAAACTTAAACACTCAGACTTTAGGGGGGTTAAATCCAAATTCTAAAACGTCAGAGTGTAAAATCCAAAAAACCCTCAAATTTCAGGAAATAAATTTCAAATTCTGAAATTACAGGGTGTAAAATCCAAACACTACTAAACTTTAAGGGGTGTAATTTACAGTTTACCTTTATTTTAATGAATTGTATGTAAAAATAGAAACTAAGATATTAGGTGGATTGTAAAATAAAATAGTAAAATAAATAAAGTAGGTTTTGAAGACCTATTATAGGTACGTTTTTTGCATTTTGCATTGAGGATGTTAATCCTTGGGCTCTCTATCCCGTTTCTTTTCTTCTTCTCTTTTAACAGACAGAAGTTGACAAGATTAAAGTTCAAAGACAAAGTGGAAAATGTTGAAATAAAGGAAGATTATGTCCTTTGCTGCCACGCACTTGCTTGAAGATTAGCTGGAAACAACTAACAACCAACAACCACATAAGCAAATTGTTAAAAAGATATTGCTACATCAATGTCGATGAAAATTAAAGGCACATGCTCCCCATAAGGCATGCTGAGTGGCGAGTGCGACAATTTATAAATGCAGCCAATCTGATTGCGACCCAGCTTCCATCTTCCACGTTACTCTAAACTTATGTTTTTCTTCATGTTCATACGAGGTTGGAGTCCGAGCCCAAACAATGATTTTGATTAATTAAATTAACTTGATACTTTGGTTTGCTGGGTGTTATATCATACTACTAATTTGGTGTGGCATGTTCTATCCTCTATGCTTTATTCTTCCCTTTTTATATCTGTTTTTTGTAATTATTGGTAATAACTCTTTTTATGTCGGATGAGATGATTACAAATCCACACGTTTTGACTTGATGGTAAAATGCAACTAAGTGGCCAATTACTAGTTTTGACTTGATGGTAAAATATAACCAAGTGGTCTAAGTGGAGACGGGATTTAATGTAACGGAAATATATAACATCTTTTCTTATATGAAAATAAGTTTCACAATTGTGAGATCCACGTCATGTGAGAGAGATGTTATATATATATCGACTACACAAAATAAAAATTCAAGTTGAGACAAATTAGTGTCCATAGATATATCTCTTCTGCAAGATTAACATTGAGATTTGAGCCATGCAAATATAATTATATTTCTTTCTTGTATATTACTCATATGTGCCAACTTCAAATGTATAATATTTAACTACTTATATATTTCTTTCCTCGTATAATAGTCAACTATTTGCTTTTGTAGTTTAGCAAATATATATATATATATATTTGCTCTTGTATTATGTAAAAAATAATTAGAGATGGAAGTTTGCAACAATGTGAAATACTTTGGCATTAGCAAGCGATCACTATCATTAAACAAACGCTTTCTTCTTTGTTTTTAAGGCTTCAAATATTTGGGGCAAATTATCTTCATATTAAAAAAAGATTTTACGTTCAAATCTCACGCACCTCTCTTAAATCTCACGAGTTAGGTATATATATTGATGATAGAATTAATGAGAGAGAATATTGAAATAGAATAATTCACTCTCATAAGCAATGTCCAATCCCTTACCAAGCCCATCAAAGTATATGCTCCTTGAAATTTTTTTGCTTATTAGTAAGTCTTTGCTAATTATCAACACACATGTTTAGACAAATTTTTTTAACCGAATTACACTTGTAAGCCTTAAAGTTCATGATTATTTTCATTTAATTCCTTAAGTTTTGGACTCCTCATTTTTTTCCATAAGTTTAATAATATTTTCAAAATGGTCATTCCATTTATCTCCATTGCTGATTTGGCTATTAAATGCCATCAAAACGATAGTCTCTCTCTCTCTCTCTCTCTCTCTCTCTCTCTCTCTCTCTCTCTCTCTCTCTCTCTCTCTCTCTCAAAAAACCATTTTGAAAAGAGAAACCAAAAGGTCCAGCTATAAAAACATAACCAAAATGGACAACATTGAGAAGCAAGCTCAAAACTATGGAAAACGATTTACCTCATCATTTTTGTGTAAAGACAAATTATTTAATACTTTGAAGCAATACTTCCTCTCACATAAATAGTGAGTCTCACTGTAAATTTAATTAGTCAAAGTAACTATTATGTAAAATGAAACAACACTTGCTCTTACTACTAAAATATTGAATAATTTCTCTTATTTAGAAGCAAGTACATGTGTGTCACCAAAGGTCCAAATCATTTGTGTAAAGGCAAAATTACTCAAAACTCTGAAGCAATACTCCCTCTCCCTCCTCTCACAAATTCCCTCCTCTCTCTCTCCCATATGCAGTAGGTCTGACTATTGATTTAATTAGTTAAATTCATAATTAAGCAACGTTTGCACCCAAAATGTTGCATAATTACTCTTGTTTAAGGACCGCATACGTTTGTGTGTGGCACCACTGCACCAGGCGCAACAGGTTTTAACGTCCGTTTGACGACTTGTCTTTTTTGCTCGCCTTCAGTACTTTTTGTCTCACTTCTTTTTCCCCCCAAACAAACAAACAAACAAATAAACTATTTTTTTTAATTTAAAAAAAAAAAAATTTATATACCCACTTACTTCTTTTTGTCTCATTTTTTAGCGAATGAGCTACCAAAAATTGAGAATGCCAAACTCACGCTTGGAATAAAAGCCACAAGACTAACTCCCCAACAAAAATGGCTGGGAGAAAAAAGAAAGTAAAAGTAAAACGAACACCAAACTTGCCAAACAATTAGTAAGAAATCAAAGCAACGAAAAGCCAATATACCATGAGATATAATCACTTTAACATGGGAGGTATATTCCATAGATTATTTTCATAATAAAAAAAAGTTTGAGACAATCCCGACTTCAACACCAAAGTGTTTTTGAATTATGGCTCTATCATATACTCAAACCCAGTAGATGATAAATATAACATAAAAGATCTTTAAACAACGACCATAGACATCACACCGGCACTCACCCAAATATACTCTTCTTGTCGTGTCATTACCAGATCGCACTATCCAACTTGCTGATACCAAAACAAAGATCATAACCAGCAACCACTGAGCTCTCCAAAGCTCTTCAAGCGAAGAAATCGGAGTAGCATAATTTATTATCAGCAGCTAGCTGAAAGACCGTTACAGTGATTTTTGACAGCTAGACTGTCATAACAGTTAAGTATAATGAGGAGCACATCTTTATTCCACCAGTTAGATGACTGAGACATAAGTCCCAACACCAACAGATGATCTTATTAACACTTTCTATCCATCCCAAGTAACCAGACAAGGCATTTACTTCATATGAACTTCGCATCATATTAGATGTTTCCATATTTCTCTTCCTCCGGGCTGGAGAGCTTGACGAAATCTGTTAAAAATTAAGGCAATCAATATACAATTAATACCACACTTCACTCCCAAACAAAGAAAATTAGAAAAAGAAAGCCACGAATTCTGATTCTGGCCCCAAACAAACAATAAACTATGCATGTACATTGCATGGAACTGTTTATTAGTCTCTGTGTTTGTGTGCATGATGTATATGGATAAAATTGAAGTGGTCAAGCTCCACATCCCCATAAATAAATTCAATTGACACTACTCTAAAAATTTCCTCACAGTTGACTTTGATTGTGGGGTAGAAACACATCACAGGTAGTACTGCAATATACAGTCACAAATGTGGCTGACAAGCAGAGAGAGAGCAAGAGAGCCATCCATGAAAGTTATCAGATGGATATGGTTCTAAACCAGAGAGAGAGAGAGAGACCAAAACAACCTTTCATTCTATCCCTAGCCGGTTTCTTTGCAAATTAACACATCTTTTATACCTTTAGCAAGTCAATTGGAAAGAGCTCAGATATAGCCTATGTAACTATGCCTTACAAGTCCACCAATATATCAAAATGTAACACACTGATCTCAACAAAACTGCTCACTCATGGGCAAGCAAATTTTGACCCACCCAGTAGTACCACCTAAGAAAAGAAAGCATTCAAGTTGGCGTGAACCATTACACAACCAATTTGTGGAAACCCAAATCCAACCCAACAAGGAAGTTTTGGTTCAATTTAGGCTCAGATATACTACTGAACAAAATAAAATTTATTAGTTCAAACCTTTTTTAAGTATTCTAAATCAGTTACATATTTCCACAACCACATTAGACTCGGAACAGATAATTTTGAATCAGACAAAATGACCCAACTCTAACCAAAACCATTGCAACATCTAATTTCCAAGCAAGAAAATATAAAAAGCATTTGTTCAAATAATATGTGTGATTGTACGTATTGGACGCAGTTTTCCTCCAAAAGGTTCCTCCAACCCACTACATGGCAACTCAAAAGATTATGTGTACTAATGTCATGTGACTTTGTTTAAGTGATTCAATACACATTGAAGGTCTTATAAACTGCAATGATATGGGTTGGAGGATATTCCCCAAAGTTGGAGGAAACCTTTGTCCATATATATATATATATATAGAGCAAGACTTAGGTACAGTACTTAGGTGCTGTTCCTTAGGTACCCTTTTTAAGATTCTGCCATGTGGATTTTTCCTCATGGGATGAAAGTGTATTTTTTAATTAAGTAGCCACATGGCTAAATCTTAAATGGGGAACCTAAGGAACAGCACCTAAAGTATTGTACCTAAGTTTTGTCCATATATATATATATATATTCTGAACCAGAAAGGGGTTCAAACTCATTGATATTGGGGATTCAATCTAAACAATGGAAAACCACAACTAGTAGGAAACATGCACCACAAATACCCAGACACATTGAAGAGAAGGAATGAGAAAACCAAACACAATGGCATATGTGAAAAATACTTAAATATATAAGTACTCACTTGTGTAATAGCAAGTGCCTGCAACAAAGCCAATGCCACCCAAGCTCCAACAAAAATTCAACATTGACAAGGCTGCAAAGTTGGAGTTCAAATTTGGTAGCAAAAGGATGCAGTACATTCACCAGAATCATTCTTGAGGACCTGAGGAATGTCAGAATGTCAGATCAGAACCAGTTTCTTCTAATAATAATAAGAATACCAATATTTACCAACCACGACTTAAAAGAAAAAATAAATTGATCTTACCACCTATACTCTCGTACCGACATCACACGAAGTAACGACCTGTCCAAACGGACTGTCCTTTATATTGTTCAGGCAGTGGAGTAAAGTGCTGATTTCCATTGACAAGTTGATGCTGCTGCTGCAACTGCAACTGCTGTTCATGGTGTAGATTTAGCTGCTCAAGCATCTGGTATTCTTGCCAGCCTTTTTGATTTTCTACTGAGAATGGCATGGCTGGAACTTGTTTTCCAGGAAATGGAAAACTGACAGTCCCATTCATGCCATTGCTGATACTGATGGGCTGGGGGTTTGAATAAGATGGGTAATTGACCGAACTATTTGACATAGAGCCTTTAGCTGATGCTGGCAACTGATATCCATCCAACCAGCTATAATCATCCATCAATGGACTCTCATTCACCAAATCTGAACCAGAAATGGGTTCATTCACTTGTTTAGAAGGAACAGGGCTGAAACCAGGTGGAGGCCCAATGTGTCTAACAGGCCGACTAACTGGACTTTTTCTCAAACCTACTGGCAATGCTGATGATGTCTTTACAGCCAAATTGTCAGACATGGCTCCAGAAGATGAAAAAGCATCAATCTTAGATGGTATCACAGCTTCTGGGACTTTTGCAAGACTGTAAGACATACCAGAAGTATTAGGACCGATAGCTTGCTGGATGGAAGCCGAAAACGCAGCAGGAGTGGACATGCCAAAATCTTGTTGCTCGGATTTCATTATATGACCATTCTCCACAAAGCTTAGACCTTTGAAACCATTAGCAAGAAGAGCTTCGCCTTCCAGTGGCCACTTCAAAGCATGAGATTGAGCTGATTGAAAATGCTGGGGGACCATATTACCAAAGGATGTAGGCACTTGTGAACCCACATCAAGAGCAATCTGCTGCTGAAGATTACCTAGAGGAGCTGAAACAGAATTACCAAGAAAATTCAGATCACCCGCAGAAGCATTTTGACCAGGTTCCAGGCCCCCATACTGATCCCATTTTAAACCAATCACATCAGTCCGCCTCTCAGCCACTGTTGGTTTAAAAACTATAACTTCATCCTCCTCTTCCTCTTCCATAAGTAGCTCAGGATTTGGCTGCAATACACCCAAATTCTTTGATGTCTCCGTTTGTTTTTCAATCATGATACTGTTAGTATTAGGGATGGCTGAATAAGTGGTTGGAAGCATAAAATCATCTGAGATTTGAGGCTCAACACCAATAACAAATTTCTTCACTTTCGAATCAAAATGTATTGTTTCTTGATCAACCCTAACCACATTTGCTAGAGCCTTCCCTGCAGCTAGAATCCTTTTAATACGAGCCATTTTTTCCTTGTTACCATCACCTCCAAAGGAATGCTTCCTTGAAAAATCCAAAATGGTTTGAGCTGGAATTAGTGGCAAGAAACCTCTTAACTCAAGGTCCTCCCACAAAGCAAGCCTATTTTCAGTTTCATCTTCTTCATACCTGCTCATGTTATTAAAGCAACTCTCATCTTCATCATCATCTATGGACATTGGCCCATTGGACAAGAGCTTGTTTAAGAAAGAAATGCAATGGTTCCAAAATTTTGATCTAATCGTTGCCTGTTTTTCATCTGCATCACTGCCTGCTGCAATATCCGGGCAACATGCCAACCATTCTACAAACACCAGAATGCCAGGTAAGAGGCAACTTGAAGAAGGTTCATGTAGCTGCACACATCTCTCCAATATGCGTCCCATCAACTCAAAAACTGCAGTAAATGCATTCTGGAGTAGAACAGCACGCTGTACAATTTCCGCATAAGTCTGACCTTCAGCCTCTTTTCTTACATTGTGAACTGTAAATACAAGGATGGCAATAAGTCTAACAATGAGAAGTCCATTCTCACGAGCATCCGCACCAAAATTCAGATCTTCTTCGGGCCCAGAAGACAGAAGCTCACATAAACCACTGCTAACCAAAGAGAGAACTTCTGCAAATGTCTCCAGGCTAGAAATACAAAGTCAGAATTAATGTCATTATCCATAGGAGATGAGAAAATGTCAGTCCAAAAAGCGTAGTCAATTATAAAATCCAATTAGTAAAGATTCCACTTGATACCTTGTACGTGTGAAAAGAATGCCATTTAGACGAACAAATCGGATGCAAAAGGATTTAAACGTCTCAGGCACAGCAGATGCTCTCTCCTTAACCTGGCTACTTTCTGAGTTGATATCTTTTGATACAAGTTTTGCATCCCCTTTCCCTCTTCCTTTGCCAGTCACCCGCACAGGTGACCCCTTAACAACAGAAGCTTTAACATCCTCAGGTAGTTGAGAGTAACTCTGACGATTCTGGCAAGAATAATAATAATAATATTAAAAAGCATAGTCAAACATTAAAACAAACTTTCTTATGGGATCAGAGATGATAACCCTAAGGTCAAGACACAGGCATCACACAGAAAGTAGCTTTTAGTTTGCAACAACATAACCAAACATACAGGTTTGCTTGAGAGTTCACTACGCTAAACTTCAACAATTTCATCAAACAATTTGTTTAACCACCAATTGGCGTGATCAAACCCAATAAAGGCCAATCTCTAAGCAGTCATTACGATTCTTCCAATCTATTCATTCCATGTGTGGGGATCCAAAAGATGTCAAACTGTGAATAAACTTTGATCATGTAAGAGTCAACAACTATTTAGTACTTTAAAGAAGCACATTCTCCAGATTTATTTTGATTACTAAAAAAAAATGGACTATTTTATTGAGAAATTAGTATCATTGTAGTTGAAAGATCATTTCATGTGATTTCCATGCCAAAATATGTTCCCTGTGGGTGGCATTGAATGCAACCAGTTTTCAAGTCATGATAACCCTGCATGTGTCATACATAAGCGGCAGATCCTAAGAACATGGATCTTATGTGGGGTAAAAGGATCCACGTAATCAACCCCAATTGTGTGGTTCTAAGGCCTAGTTTAGTTTATTTGAGTTATATCATATGTAATAATATTATCCCAAAATAAAATGTTTTACCATGTCTATTACTTTCAAATGAAGACAGTGAATTGGATTCCAAACCAACAATCATGTTATTAATTATCTAACTGGTTTTACGTGGTCTACATATTCAATAACTTCTAAACAGAAAATGAAAATAGCCTTACTTTCCTTACTTCCTATCTCTATACTAATTGGTCAACTTTTAGGATTTATAACCAGGGAAGCATTTCACATAACAAATCAGTACCTCATCTAAAAAACTAAAGAATGAGAGTAAAAATGCATATTGACACAATAGACAATTCTACACATATAAGACTAAAAAAGGACAGAATTTTCCTCCAAAATCATTTTGAAAGAAAGTTCTTCTAAATTACTATGTGGCGACTCAAATGAGCATCCCCTTGTACTTTTAGTCACATGTTTTAGATGATTTAATGAGTCATCTAAACAAAAAATACATGGATGATCTTGAACCGCAACATAACGAGTTGCAGTAAGAAAGAAAGCTTTCATTAAGAAAAATATGATAAACCCTATATATACCATGAAACATTTTGAGAAAAAAAGGCCACATTCTCAGGGAAATAATATATATATTCTAGACCAATATATACAAGCATCACACCTTCTCAAATGCAACAATCAAGTTATCCCTTGCAGTTGAAAATGGACTATCCACTGCCAAACTCCGGAAATATCGATAAACAGCCGCCAGCTCATCCCCCGAATAGGAAGCCAATATAGCAAGCTGAGATAACAACCAGAGAATTTGTCACACCGAAAGATCAACATTAAAAACATAAAACAGAAAAACAAATCCGCTGTATATAAAAGAATAGATTGGATCAATGATAAAATGGTAGTAAAGGGCAAAACCTGATGATGGGGATTTCCACTTGATGGCCAAAGAGATGCAGCTTGCAAGTAATAACTTGAAGCTGCTGCAAACTCCCTACTTTTGGAGTCACCCTCCCCATATAATCCTTTGTAACGTGCAAGGTCACCCAAGTATATCAGACAACGATGACAAGATATCAGACCTTTCTTCATTTCAGCAGACTTCTTCCCATCTTTCTCCATAACAATTCGATTCTCTGACTCCTCAGAGAAATAACCCAGAGGAAGCCCATACTTGTCTCTGATTTTCAAAATGAGGTCATGGTAAAACCCAGTTGCTTCTGAAAGAAAGGTTTTAAACTGCAATCTTATTTTTGTAATTCGGTCTGGCCGTGCAGGGCCTTTCACACCCTGAGATGTGTTTGAGCCTGCAGAAGCTAGAGCAGAACTAAAGTGTCCTCTCAGTTCCTCAATTCGCTTGTAATGTAGCTGCCATAGAGCATATTCAATGTTGTGCTGCTCAGAGAAACCATGATCCTCGAGAATTATTGACTCATAATTCTCACGAATCTGTTGCCAGGCATTGGGATCTGATGGGATTCGTGCCTGGGCAGATCTCCGACGCTTATTCTCCAGTTCAATATTCTGTATAAAGGACAAGTGTGATTTTAAAGAAGACATAAATCACACACGCACACACACACACAGAGTCCTGGAAGTGAAGATTCTATTAAAATTTTTAATAAGTCAAGTTCCAAAACTACAGGAAAAGTAGATACCTTCTCATAAAGACGTTGGGCACGCTCCCTTGATGGAGGAGCAGACATTTTATCCATTTGTACAATCATCATCCATTTAATATGCTCTTTTAATTCCAAAAGGCATTAATCTGTAAATTTTTACAGGCACACAATCATCAACTTGAAGAAAAACAAGAAAACAATCAACCTTTACAATAAAGAGATGAGGAGAAAAGAGAAGAATAACAGTGCATTCCCAAGTGAAACAATCCACATCAAATCAATTGTGTAAAAAAAAAGTTTATAACTAGCCAACAACATCAATAACAAACAAAATCAAATTTTAACCAATTCCTCATTTAAAGATACTTGAGCACATGCACAAATTGTTCATGACACTTTTTCCCCGTTTTGTCTGGTCTAGTTCAACAAGTAGAATTGCAAAACTGCAAGCTAACATCTTTCTTACTAAAACCACGGCCTCTTAAAGCTCCTTCAGGGAACAAAAAATCCCAATTCGGATTAGTAGATTACACGTATATCATTTTCTTTTCTTTTTCTTGAATATTTTATAGATTTTCCTCCTTGAAATATCTAAAGCCGTAACAAATAGTTCCTAATTCCTAACTTCTAAAAGTTTCATAAACACCATCGGCAAAATTTCAATTTCATGACACTTCAGACACCCAACACAAAAATCATCCGAAAACATAAACAACAGAATTACTTTTTACATGCAAAATCAAAGCCATACCCGAAATGTAGAACACAAACAAGCTAAAAAAAAAATTCTTAGCAACATGTTTACAGCTACATCATATGTATTTTATACCATTTATTACACCTAACCCAACAAGTCTACGAACCTAGAGACATCAAAAAAAAAAAGTCAACAATAAGTTTTCAAACAAACCCCAATTCAATTTAGCACGGGATGTAACTCCAGAAACCTCTTCCACCATTTTTCCCACACAAACCCACCGTTTGGCTGCCAGGAAAATGTGGGAAAATCAAAGAAATCCAAGGATTTATATGATTTCTTTTACCTGAACCCACAAACAAATAGCAAACTGTTTGAACCTGACATACAATGCTCGACTTAATTAGACAAATTAATATTCCAAATCCTTTGACCCTTTCTTTTTTGGTATTCGATTTTCTCGGCATCCAAACTAAAGGGTAAATAAAAATAGTAAAAACAAAAAACAAAAAACAAAAATATTTTCAAAAAGTATGAGAAATAAAACAAGATCCCCAAAATTTTCCAGAGAATAATACGATTTTCAGAATCCAAAACCAAAACCAAAAAAAAAAAAAAATCAACAATAAATTAATTGAATGGAAAACTGACCTAGCGAATCAGATCCACGATGTGAGATTTGAGGGGATCAGAGCATCGGATTGTGAAGAAGAAGAAGAAGACCAAAAAGTCTTTGTTAGGGTTTGGGTTAGAGAGAGAAAGAGAGAGAGAGGTGGTGGTGGGTTTGGTAATAGGAAATAGGAGACGATGAGATTTACAATTTCAATGTGTTTTCTTTTTTCTTTCTCTCTCTTTATTACATATACGCGGACGTAGCAATAGGATCGTCCCAGGCGGCGACGAATTTAACGACGCCGTTTTACAGTTTCTTTTTTCTTTTTTTTTTGGGTTAAAGACCCTTAATTTGTGCTACAATCTCTATCCAATCAAAATTGTGCTACAATTAGATTCGAGTCAATATTTGCACACAACCCCTCAAATTGTGAAGCATTTCTAATGCTTTGCTTTAAAATAATAATAAAATAAAATAACTCTTACTTATGTATTGCACTTCTAAAAATCTCATTTATTGATAATATATATGAAAAATGTTATGTTCACAATATTTTTACAAAATTTTCGTAACAAATTCAAATTGTAATCAATAATAATTTATCATGTATGTTTTGTTGTGAAACTATTGTGAACGTAACACTTTAAGTCCAAATGGTACCTCCCATGCAAGGGTGTACTATCCGATCTAGCAACAATGACTACATTGGAATGTAATTGTAGGGACACGATTTTGGTAACCAAGCCCGAGATGTGTGGGACATTGGCCCAATGAGTCCAGTACAACAAATTTGTAGAAAGTGTGTTGAAAAACTAGACCCTAATGGGTTGGACAACGGATAATACTGAATTAAATAACAATCAAACATAAATATAAGGTTCTGATGTAAGGGGACTTTCAGTCCGAAGAGGTCCCCCTTGTATAGATTGATCACCGTTAGATACAAAAATAATTTAGGTCGCTACAGTATTCTCTCTTCCTATTTTCCCCCTCCCATCTTTCATGGAGGGTCTCTCCCATTATATAGATCCTTTTAAGTCATCTTGATCTTACACTTGTTGATCATCTGAGCCCCTACTTGAGTATCCGTCCTATCAGACATCCTCTTTGGCCTTCTGTGAGTTGTAGTAGCCAAGACAGCATTGTTCAGAGGTCTTCTTCACATAAATGCGGTCAGAAAAGTAGCTGCAGTGCATTTAATGCGGTGGTAACAGTTTTCCCTTAGATATTTTTGGATTTCTAGCTTTCTAGTATATTCGTAAGGCACGTTTCTATCGTAGGAGCTTCTTGAAGGGTCACTCTAATGGCCAGAATACATATTTGAGCGGCGTTCATCACATCCAATGAAGAATTCCTCCTCAAATCGCACTCTACTCGTCCCCTACTCACAAGACTTTAACTGGGAACTCCTAATAGCTATATGCCCCTTTTCGGATCTATCAATGTCCTCGAACAAAGCCTAAGACCCAATATATAATCTCGGGCCTTTATCCCAATAGTAATAATTTCTAACAATTTCAAAAAATAATATAATTGATGAAATTGAGATATTAAAATTTAATGTGTCCTTTAAATATATTTAACCTTTTTTTTCATGAACAAATTTATTGAACCTATTGCCATCTTTAGTATCTTAGATGAACATTTGTAGTATGTTAAATAAATTTATATATAAAAGTTATTTTATAATTGTCGTCTAAAATGTATGCTCTAAAGTTTAATTTCAGTGCTAGTATATAAATAAATTAATACATAAATGAGTATAGAATTTTATTTTTCTTTTTTTTTTTTAGGTGTTGGTGATGATGTTCACGCGCCCAGTGGTATTATTTTAATATTTATGCTCTCTTTTGCTTTTCCCATCTTTAAAATTTTTAAATGACCTCAGTGCCTTCTTCTTTTTCTTATTCTTTTCATATGTATGAGCTTTTTTTATTTATTTTTATGGGAGCTTTTGTTATTTTTCTTTTCTTTAAAGAAAGTAGTAGTTAAAGATAGGTTTCTTTTGTTGTAATCCATTAGTTTTTCTTTTTTCTTTTTTTGGTATAGTAACGTGTGAGTCAATTAAAAAAATGTTTGTTTATTCATTTTTATTACTTTCTAATGCAATGGGACTCAATAAATTATTTTTTGAAAAAAAAGTGATGATAACCGTTAACAAAAGCATTCTTAACAATCAATACTGAAACAATTCTAAACCTTTTGTGGCTATATAATTTATGTTATTTTAATCAATCCTCTCATATCCTTCTCATAACTCTTAATTAGTTTTTTTTTTTTTTTAAGTAAAAGAGATAAATAACTATTTTTAAAAAATACAAAATGCTAGCCAAAAGACCCAAAACTATTGCACGTCAGAAGCAACGAGTAGATTTTATACACTTTTTTCTTTTTCTTTTTTCTTTTTTTTTGATAAGTAGATTGTACACTATTTTTGCATGTTGAGATGTTGAGAATCCAGCCTCTTGTATTGGTTTGTTGGGGAGTCCGATTTTGTGAGGTTGGGTATTTAATTTTGGTTGCTTTTAGATATGAACTAAGCCTTCAATCTTTATCTAAAGTAATTATCATCATATTATAGTAATGTCTCTTATCCTTCTGTAGATAAGAGTGTAGTTGTCCTTGCTACAAAAACAAAATCACATTTATTCTAAACAAAAAACAAAATAACATTAATGACACCACCAAACTCATTGGTGCATGGGAATAGGATGGATCTAATTTGAGTCGCTAGTAATATATTTTTAACCATTTCAAATAATAATAATAATAATAATAATAATAATAATAATAATATCATTAATGACTTTTATGTTGGGGGTATGCCGTGACTCAATCTTATATGAATAATGCTAGAGATATAAATTTTTTTACAAATTCTGATGTAGTGAGTGGTTATTGGTAAATAAAAAAGTGATGTTAATGATGAGTCTATATGAAAACCAATAAGAAGTTGGTCACGTCAACAGTTTGTAAAAATGTTGTAAAATAATTTGTGTCTATAGCATACTCATCTTATATCTAGAGTCATTTCACTATTTACATTTATTACTTAAGTTACAACTATACATAAATGGAAATGAAAACAATGTTTTTAAAAGAATTTAGAAAACTACAAATATTTCTACCACTTTTGTCAAAAAAAAAAACTACAAATATTCTATTTTTGGCAGACTTCTAACTCGTTCTTATCTTCTAATTTTTCAACATTTGTTGAACGTTTGTAATTTATTCAAGTTTTTAATAAAGGGGTAGTCACTTGTGTAATGATACTCAAGGGCGGAGCCAAGGGGGGCACCTGCCCCTGACTCCTCCCAAAAAAGTCCTTCATATTTTTATATAAAACAAACCATACCCCTAACATGACATAAAGAAATAAAATAAAATACAAACTTTTATTTGAGAAAGTTTAAAAAAGCAACAAATTTTCATAATATTTTTACAACACTCTTATTTTTAGTTGAGATGCATCTCAGAATATATATATTTTATTTTTATTTTGACCAATGATATACTGATATTTTAATTTATTATAAAAATATTATGAGATTTTGTGGTATTACTCAAACAACTCCTCCCACCTTAAACAATGAGCCTGACACAAAATAAATGCCATTGCCAGTTGCCACCAAACCTGTTTAGACTTTTGACCAATTTCAATCCTTTTTCTTTTTACTTATCCAAATTTATTTCCTTTCATTTCAGTTTAACCATGTAGAACTCAAACTTTACACAAAATAATAATAATAATAATAATATATTGTATGGCACTAAAGCTGTAAAGCATCCATTATTTATTTCTCCTTCATTTCTTGCATTTTCATAGTTTCAAATTTTGTTTTTTATCATAAAACCAAATTTTAAATAATTAGAAGAATAAAGAAAGAAAAGTTGAAATTTATTATATCAATTTATTTTGAGGAATCAAATTAAATGTCTAAACTTGATGTATATAGATTAATCTCTTACTTTGATGATTGATCGTCAAGAATGTTTTACAATTGTTTATTTATTTTACAATTATTTAAATTTTAATAGATTTTGTATGACAATTATTGTTGTTTATAATTTTATTATTAATATCGATTAATAATTTTAGGCTTTTTTATTTTTATTTTTTAATCTTACCCCCCCTAAACTGAAATCCTAACTCTACCACTGATGATACTTACTTCACAGAAGATAAACACTTGCATAACATTTTAGGATAGTACCTTTATTATATTGTAAATGATAATCCCTATTTTATATATTGTCTATAGGTACATGGTGCATTTCTACCAATTTTAAGAAGGAGATTATAGCTAAACTAATTTGGTTGAGATCTAAAAAGTATTAATCAAGTCGCATAATTCAATTTGAAAACCAAGTACTTATCGAGACAATTAAACCACATCGTTATTGATGTTGTCTTTTTCTTTTTTTCCAACCACCATGGTTGACGCCTTTGGTGACCATTGTTGATAGTCGATTTTGGTCGGTTACTTGTTATTTCTCCCTTTTTGAACAACCCTAATTAAGTCATAAATAAGAAGAAAAAAAAAGTTATTATGGGAAAACAAATATTAAAAAAAAAAAGTGGCTATTGCACGCTCCGTCAAGGGAGGTGTGTATACTTTAAAGAGTCCTATGAAGCTCTGACTCAGTTGTGGGAATAAATATGAGTGGGTCCATGCTTTGATTCAAGACATCCATTGCTGAAACCGTGGCGCTTACTCAATTGGCAAGTTGATCGTAATCCAAGCGCTACGATCGCAGCCGTCAAAAATCTATTTCTTTTCAGTTGGACGGTCAGGATTGTACAGTTTAGAGCTCGTTGTAATCATCCCCTCTTTTGGGTAAGAGATAAATGGTAGCCAACTAATAATTTCCACCTATTTCTACCTACTATCGGGATCATGTCCTATTTCTTAGCCCACTAAAGTATATATACTTCTTCAGAAATAATATGCTAACAATATTTTCACAATATTTTTATAATTAATTTTAAATGGTATGTTGTTACTAATTATTATTGTTAAGGTAAAAATGTAATCTTGGTGTTAAGTTCAAATTTGAACCAATAACAACTAGCCACCTATAATTTATTGTAAAATTGTTGTAAATGTAGTATCTCTCATATTTATTAGATAAATATTTATTTTCGTTAATGGGAAAATAATCAAATATACTAGTCTCATCACACGCATTTTGCACAAGTAATGAGGTTTTTTTTTTTTTTTTCAAGTGTTTTTTTTATAGGAACTTGGGGTAGTTTTTTTTATTTATAGGAACATAGGGTTAGTTTTGGTTGATTACATGTGGTGGTAGGAAGTTTTATGCAATATAGGGTAGTTTTATAAATATGGTAGGCTTTTTTTAAAATTTTTTTTTTATCAATTTACGATTTTAACCTCATTTTTATGTTTTAAGAATAAGGATATAAGTTAATTAAATTGGAGGTATTTTTGAAATAAAAAAGACAATAACTAACTTTCAGAATCTTCTTCTATACTGCTATTTAAGGGGCTTTCTCTGTTTGGATTCCTCATTTTTTAGTTCAAAAATGTTCATACACTCCTATGTTTAAGTAGAGATAAAACTAAAAGATAATCCGATAAAAATGCAACTCTAACTCTCATTAAAACATGGCCTACAAAATAGGATCACTTTCGTGTTAATTTTCAAATTATTTTATCCACTAATAAATTAGATTTTCAAAATAAAAATTATATATAAAAATAAATAAAAAAGCACAGTTTTTTTTTCCCACAAAATAGTAACACTAAAAGAAAAAGCTTCATTGCATGCGCAATATGAATAAGTTTAGAGTGCAACAAAATTGAAAATAAATTTTTGAAAGATGCTAAGTTTACAGCATTTTTACAACAAATTATAGGCGGTTAGCTTTTATTGGTTCTAATTTGAACCTACCATTAAAATTACTTTTCTACCTCACCAATAACAGCCTATAAAAACTTGCCACATAAGATTTATTGTGAAAATTTTGTAAAAATATTGTGAACATATCATTTCTCTAAATTTTATATCTATCTAAATTGGCAAGTTATTATGGGTAAATAATAAAATGATAAAGTTTAGCTACAAAACTTATTGTAGTCTAAGACTACAACTTTACTCAATAAAATAAATGTTACTATATATTTTGAAAATCTAATCATTGAATTTCATGTTCTACATGCTCTTATTACCATGGTTTTGAAACCTGGACCGTTTAATGAACTGAGAAATGGAGAGGTTCAAGATTTTGAGGTCGCACCGAGTTTCAGTCGAGGTCAAACCGTGATGTGTCGTTTAAATTTTTAATATATTTGATACTTAAATTGATTTATATTTATTAATTTTTCATTCTTGACCAACAAGATGTGCATGACCCAATGGTTTGCATGTTGGACATGTTATTTCACTTGCTGAGAGTAGGTTCAAGTCCTGCACACAACATATTTTCATCAATTTTTACCGAAATAATGACATGGATGAATCAGGTTCTTATAAAACTGTTCCAAGGACCAATACCAAAATAACGACATAGATGAACCGGGTTCTTATAGAATCGGTCCAAGGACCAATTGCTGATTAACCCGGTTGGACCAACCGGTTCGGTCCAAGTTTAAAAACAATGCTTATTACATATGCCAAATTTTGTGTCAGTCTAATATTATTTACTATATGATCTATAAGTTTATATATTATGCATAATTTTAAACTACAAAAACTTGCAATTTAAATAGTTTATTAATGACATAGCTATTGATTTTTAATTTTTTAGAAATTTTGCAAGTATGAAGGATATAAGAAAAAAATGTAATCCAATGGTGGATTTCTCAAAATTCACTTTCAATAAAAAGAAATTAAGTAAATTTGTAGACTTAGGCTACAACCAATTTTGTAACTAAACTTTATCCATAATAAAATAGCATTAGTGATGAACTCAAACGAGAATTAATGATAAACTCCCAACTCAACATGTATAATTTTGTTGTAAAATATGTTGTGTTTATAGCAGCATTTCTTCAACAATATGTGAATAGTAAGGGACTTGGTTTAGGTATGCACTGGACCCAGTCAGATGGTAATACGTATCAAAAAGTGGACACATGTCATCATCTTAACGGGTCTAGTACTACTGGACACTGGACTTAAGCTTGACCCAATAGTAAGATCATTATTTTATTAGACTAGATATATAGCTAAGATTATTATATTATTAGACTAGATATATAGCTAAGATCATTATCATTGAGTTAGCTATAATTCAATCAATTGGCCCAAATTTATGATCTTCATTGGTCTAGTAGTTAGCTTTACAACGTCCAAAATGCCAATGAAATTTGGAATAAAAATCCTCTATTCCATTTAATATTTTATCAATTATAGAATGTCATTTGTCTTCAAACATACTGTAAAAAATAAAATCAATTATAGTATGTGTCATTTGCCCTTTTTTGTTTTTCCCTTAATTTAGTTATTTGATAGGTAAAGAAAAAATAATAATAATGTGTTGTTTTAATTGATAAATCATAAAATGTATCACTTAAAATGGGACATTTTTTTCCCCATTCTTTTTATGTCTAGAATGGTTTTTCCCCATGCCTTGCCAGCCTTGGTGTTCTGTGTTCGTTTAGCAATAATTGAGATGGAGATTGTTTATTATTTCATTAGTGATGACAGGTTTGTGTCGGTGGTAGTGTGGGTTGTGCATTAATTGTCGAGTTGAAGAGAGGGACTCGTTTATTCCATTGGTAATAATGGTGGATTTGTGTCATTGGTTTGGTGGTTGAGTTTTGATCAACTTGGGTTGATTTTAATCTCCCTAGGTTGAGGTTGAGATTTACTCATAACACTGACTATGGGGCTTTCTCAGAAAATTTGTTATGGTCGTGTGTTTTAGTGGAGGTTGACAATAACCGCTTTAGGAATATTTTTACATTATCTATTAAAAAACTTAAATTATATAAAATTTAATAAAGAAAATGACTTGAGTATATCAACATAAAATATATGAAATTTAAAATTTATTTTTATGAGTTCTTATATTTTGAAATTGTTGTATGATAGTTTTGTTATCAATATTGTGACTGCAAAGTCAAGAAGTGAAAAACTACTAGTACCATTAAGGAAAACTCAAGACCATGATATGTCTCTCTTGGTAACATTTTTTTAGGAAAAATTAAATTAGAGATTATATTTTATAGAATTGGTTTAACAAGTTACAAATTCGAATAATTATGGATTTTTGTTTTTGAGTGAGTCTTTTGTTGAATATTTTGTTCATTTGTTGTTGTTTAGTCTATATTTTCACTGATTTTTTTATTTTTTTAAAGAGTTAAGGATTATATTTGGGTGGCCAATATTATTTTTGGAGTACTGTTATGGACATGACAATAGGCCACAACATGCTAATTTAGGTTTTTTTTTTTTTTTTTTTTTTTGGTGATTTCTTGTAATGTCCCTAGCATTATTCTTACTTTTGTTTTGTCGAACACAAATTTTTGAGATTCTCAAATCAAGATGTTAAATATTTATTTTTAGGATAGGCAAATAAGTTAATTTTATATAGTGGTGATTTTGGTGATGGCAGTGGCCATTTGTGTGGGTGGTTGATAAAGAAGAGGAGAGTCAAGGGAGAATCGGAGAGAGGAAAAATATTATAATAAAAGAATATTTAAATAGGAGTGTATAAAATTATGGAGAGTCTAAATGCATGTGTAGGGTCACAAATTGTAGCCCAAACCCAAAAGAACTGGGTTATAAGCCCAATAAGCGCAATACAATAAATTTATTAGAGAGTGGGTGAAAGAACTGGACTTTTAATGGGTTGTCTAACGGTTAATCGAGGTTTCAAGCTTGTCCGAGCAAGAAAAGGTACATAATTCTGTATGGAATATATGTCCGAGGAGAAAGTTTTAGGATGAAATTGTCATTTCTTGAAATTAGTTCTTCACTGTGCTACAGTAATTCTCTTCCAATATTTCTTCTTCCGTATTTTCCGATCCCCCAATTATGGAGGATTTCTCATGTTATATAATCTCCTCCAAGCCATTTCCATCGTCCATTTGTCTCTCATCCAACCTTGTACTCAAGTATCTGTCCTATTGAGCAGCTTTTCTGGATTTCTGTAAGCAGTAGTGGTTGAAAATACTGTTCAGAGGTCTTCTCCACATTAATGCGGTCAGGAAAGCTGCTGTAGTGCATTTAATGCAATGATAGCAGCTTCCCCCAAGATATTTCTGTGTCCTTATAACTTCCTTGCGCACCTGAAGTCTATCTTCGTTACTGGAATCTCCTAGAAGGTTACCCAAATCAAGCGAATGCTTATCTGGCTGTCATTCGTCAGGTCCGAGGAGGAGGACCCTTTCGGACTATTGCTTTCAATTCTTTCCTTACATGACCATTCACTCTGGGGCCTTTCTAGTTGTTTACTCCTCCTCGGACACATTCCCATTGGTAAATGGGGCTTAAGGCCTAATACAAAAGTTCAAATTTTTGCCCCCACAGCATGCATTTATGAAAATGAATTAGCTAAATTATGGAGAGTCTAAATGCATGCATTTATGAAAATGAATTAGCTAACATTTTAAAAAATTAATAATACTAAAGAAAACAACTTTTTAATCTTCAATCTGACTATAACTTTACCGAGTCTAGTGCTTTTTTTTTTTTTTTTTTTTTTTGAGAATCTTACTGAAGCTAGTGCTAAATGCTAAAATTATGGAGAGTCTAAATGCATGCATTTATGAAAATGAGTTAGCTAACATTTTAAAAAATTAATAATACTAAAGAAAACGACTTTTTAATCTTCAATCTGACTATAACTTTACGGAGTCTAGTGCTTTATTATTATTGTGGGGTCATAGGACCGGTGATATACCTTCATCTTTTGTATTGGGTCTGAGGCCCATTTCAAGGCCCATAATCACATGTAAGAAGGATAATGGTGATCGTGGCAACCCAAAAGCCGTGCCGATGATAAGTTCGTCCTCGGCTAGCTTAGGCCAAGGTAGAAGAGGAGTGATCTACCAGCAAATGCAGTCTTCTAAAGCTTCCCAAAAGAAAAGACAAGTATAGCAGGTAAGCAAATTGAAGCATAGTGGTAGAACAATTCCATGAAAAGTTGTTGCCTCCCCATTAAATGCTCCACAACTAACACTTTGGCCGCATTAATGTGGAGAGGACTCCTGAACAGTGTTACCTTGGCTATCCCAACTCACAAAAGGCTTGAAGGGGTGTCTGACGGGACAAACACTCAAGTTGTAGCCTAAATGATCAACAAGTGTAGGATCAAGATGGTCCAAATGGAACTATATAATAAAAGAGATCCTCCATGGAGAGGGGATCGAATAAATTGGTAAGGAAAAGCCTTGTAATAATTTGAGCCATATGTGTAACCATCTTCAATGAATAGATATAGGAACATATCTCCCCGAATTACGCTGAGGACAAGTTTATTTAGATAACTCCAGTCGGTTTTCGTTTGATTATCATTTAAAAGCCATTCTAACTGTTATCCCACACATTATACCCTAGTTCTTCTATCCACTCTCTACAAATTCATTGTATCGAGCTCATTGGGCTTGAATTCACCCATCTCCTAAGAATAGTGTTCAAACCCAGTCCCTATAATTATTATTATTATTATTATTTTTTTAGAATCTTACCAAGGCTAGTGCTAAATGCTAATGCTATAATCTTATCTAGAGTTTGAAATTCGATAAGGACATGGTGTAAAACCCATGTTTTACACCATTTAATAAGAGATTGTCATATCAAATTTGTACTTAAAACTCAATCGACACATAATAACATTTCAATAAACTCACAGTGAAGTTTAAAAATTATACTATAGCTTAATCTAAATATATATGTGTATGAAGTTTCATACTGAAAACTTGAACCCTAGTCTTTACCTATCACCCCACAATTACTATGTATTTGTGGAGTAATCATCACGCTAAGGTGCGCGGTGGTCGCATGAAAATATTTAATAGTAGTGATGATGAGGTAGTAATCTCAGTTTTCTCACTAAGTATCATGAATGAATCACTTGATACAAAATTACTAAAATTAAATTGAACACATTACGTAAAATTAGACAACAATTAAAAATTAATTTGAATTTATTTAGATTTGAATTATTCTTCGACTTTAATACAATATATACGATAAGTCAAGAAAATTAAAATAAATAAAAAATTTCTTTTTATAATCCAATAATTAGAGGTGAAATGATTTGAACATTGGGTGTCTTTGTTAAAAATATAAGTAAATGTTAATCAATTGAGTTACAAGACTCTCAGCAAAATAAACTATCTTAATCACAATTGCACAATATATAATATCTCACATCATATATATTGTTTTGTCAACACTTTACCTCACATTTTACTAACAGAATGATGTAGTTATGACCTTTTACATGATTGATGACTTGAACTTTCCAAGCCCAATGAATCAAATTGAGATTTCATGTAAATATCTAAGACTAACAATAAGACCCTCGGCAAAAATAAACCATCTTAATCACAATCACACAATATATAATATCTCACATCATATAAATTGTTTTGTCAACACTTTACCTCACATTTTACTAACAGAATGATGTAGTTATGACTTTTTACATGGTTGATGACTTGAACTTTCCAAGCCCAATGAATCAAATTGAAATTTCATGTAAATATCTAAGACTAACAATAGGTGTTTTTGACTTTTGCCCCTTTTTTTTCACGTTCATAGTAATAGTTTTCTTAATTTTGGTTAGACAGCACTTTGAAAGTTTCTCAAGTCTTGACGTGAAAAGGGAAAAGACCCTATTTTCAAAATAACATGACTACTGACTAGACTTGTTGGCATGAAGAATTTGAAATTTTTGTACTAATAAAAGTAGAAAAATATTTCAACTTTGATAAAAATTGAAAAAGAAAAAAAAGAAAGGGAGAAGGAATTTTATATCAAAATTAAAAACAAAATAAAATTTACAAGTTCTTTGCCAATGTTGTCTTATAGTGATTACTATATGCTTTCATTATGATTATGCGTTGGAGCTTTTTCTTCTCTCATTTTTATATATATTTCTTCTTTCTACTTTTTACCTAAGGCTTTATGGAATTATTAAGTTATTTTTAGCTTATTCATATTTGATGTGTGTTTGGAAAGAGATTATAAGCTAATTTTTTAGCTTTTATGTACCGCCTTTTAAATTTTCAGTTTTTTTTTTTTTTTTTTTAAAAACGTATTCTCGTTTTTTTTAAATACAAGTATATTTTAGCACACTTTCAATAAAATGTTTTTAGTAAAAAGCCAAATAAGTTGTTCTTGAACATACACAATTGCATATTAAATTTTATTGTATTTTTTAGAAAATATATTTAAATTTTTTATCCAACTTGTTTTTAAAATCCAATAAATAAATAAAAAGCTCTCCCAAACTAGTATTTACATTCAAAGAAGTCAAATATGTCGACTCCTAGACCTAGAGTGATCTAGCCCAATAAATTTAAATTTGTATGCGGAAAGAAAGAAACTTTACAAGAAAGATTAATATTTGTGGCAAGGTCTCATGATAGGAAGCATCAAGCATCCAAGGCTTGGTCATATCTTCATTGAGGCCACCAACCAAATTTTAAAACAAAAAACAAAACAGTATGAATGAGTTAGTTGAATGTGTAGCTATTGAGGTCAGGAGAGAAAACGAGATGGATCCAGGGTCTATTTGGATAGTGCTTATAGTTGAAAACTGAAAATACTGTAACAAAATAATTTTTAAATATGAATAGTGCCATGTGGGACCCAGTTTTAAATGTTTTTTTTACTGAATTCTGTATTTGTGGGTCCCATAAACAATACACGAGACCTACTATTTTTCAGCAAAACGTAAAAATGCACGTTCAACTTGCGTTACAAATGCACACTCAATGTGACTTGCATGATTGCAAAATTTAAGTTTAGGACAACTTTTTTGTTTGAAAAAGAAGTTTAGGACAACTTGAAAGGCGATAAAGTTTAGCCTGCAAATTAATATGCATATTAACAACTACAAATATACAAATATCATGGCTTTGTTCTCCAAGTTGAAGCTCAATCTGCGATTTCCAGCTCATGAATGAACTTTAATGAGCAACTTTACAGATAAACATGGCATTAGATATTAATTCAGTATACCAAGCATGTGGACTGACTCGAACAAATGCGTGTCATGTGAGCGTGTATTAAGTGACACATTTGGTGTTTACATAAGTGATTACAAATAAGCCTCGATTTCTAAGCCATAATCCACTAATTTGGATCAAAGTTATGACATTAAAAGCCAGTCATTAATCATCATCATATCTCAACCCCCACGTTACTTGATCCTAAAATTCTCTCAGCCCCCACATTAATACAACATCACCTGCGTGTCTGCGACTGCGTGTGAAATATCAATGCTCTTGACACTATCTATTTGACTGTCCATCTTTACTCCTATTGCTACAGTAATGGTCACAACAAAATTAAGACATAAGGAAAGATAACATTATAAAATAAGACATTGGTATAAGCAAAATATAACATTAAGGGTGAGTTTGTTTAAAGGTGAAATAGGGTGAATGAAAAATTTTGGAGAGAAATTTTTTTTGAAATGTGTTTAGTTGGGTGGGGAGGAAAGAAAATAAATGGTGGAAACTATGTGTTTTCTTCTTGGATTCACCAGAAAGTTTTCTCTCCAAAATGGAAAGAAAATTGAAGAGGGAAGCTCATGAAATGAACTTCCAAAAATACCCCCTCACGTTAGACTTCACCTCCAACGTGTTGACTTCTTTTTTTTTTTTTTTTTTTTTTTTTTTTACTAACGTGCTTGGCTTTTTTTTTTTTTTTTTCCTGTTTACTAACGTGGCTTGGCTTCTTCCCTTTTTTTTTTTTTTTTTCCTTTGATTTTTTTCTTTCTCTGTTTACTAACATGCTTGGCTTCTTTTTTATTTATTTATTTTCTTCTCTTTCTTTGATTTTGTCTGGACGTGTTAGCTTCCTTCACCTTCTTCTCTCTTTTTTTTCTTTTTTTTTTGGGTGCTCATATGTTTATTTTCTTATTAATTTTAGTTGGTTTTTGTTTTTGTTCCTTTTTTTTAGTAAACAGTTTTGGGTTAATTTTTTATGTTTTTTTTTTTTACTTTAATGTCGTGTCTATTTATAAACAATTTTTTAAAAGTATAATGTGTTACCTTTTGTTTTATTTAATAGGAACATAATAGTAAATTTATACAAACTTTATTTTCAATCAAACAAAAAAGTTTTACATCCCTCTACTTTTCCACCCTCCCAATCAAACACAAAAGAGGGAAACTAAAATTTTTTCTATCCTCTCACTTTTTCATCCTACCTCCATTTTCTATCATCTCACTTTTTTATCCTCTCAACCAAACAGAAGCTAATAAGACATAAAGAAAGAAAAAGATGATATCAAAAGTCAGCTTTACTCAATGAATTAATACTTGCCTGAGTGCATTTGCCATCACTTACCAGGAAATTAATTGGCAGTTTGAAGCAATGTTCACAGCCAAGATTTAAAAAGTCAAACATATTATAATTTTTTCCTGATAACTTTCAAAATATATACTGTAAAGATTAGAGGCCAAAATACAGAGGCATGAAATATGCGTTTTGTGTGTGTTACAATCTAAACATCAGTTTATGGGTACAAGTGATGTTTTCAAACATTTTGATGGCCATTCATTATTTTTAAGACAAAAAATAAATATAAATGTCTAAAAATATTAATTAATTAGTTAATTATCATGTCCCCGCTGTATTGTGATGATTTTTCAAAATTCATTGTGCTCTCCATGTCTTGTGTCGAATCCTATTAGATGTTCTATAAAATGAAACCAAATCAAGTCAAATGAACACTAGGTACAAATATCAATCAAACCAAAGAAGAATGAAACCAAATAAAGTAAAATATCCTCCAGACCAAATCAAGTAAATAAGAATATTTTATTATTAAAAAGAAAAAGAATGAGGTGGTATTACATGTTTCGGCTACATGCATCCACCCTCTCACATGGGATGAGTCCCACAAATATAAGGTCCACTCTCATGTGAGAGGGTAAATATATGTAACCGAAGCCTGATAGATTTCCAAAAAAAGAAGAATAGGAGGCCCCTCTCCATCTCAAACCTCTAGGACAAAATCCCAAGAAAGAAGGGAAGAGATGGTAAGGGTCCATCTCAATTACGAAAAGCCAACTCCACGAGTGAAATTGTGAGTCAAAATTTTATCTCTTGGAACAAAAATAAAATCCCAGCAAAGTTGGGTAGAGAGAGTAGATTAAATTTCTTTGACAGTTGGCTCAAGAGACAAGAGTGGGAGAAATGGATATTGCACTGCTTCAGAGAGATGTTTAGTCTCCTCAAAAAAGACAAACTTGAGCTTGTTTTCAAGTGCCAGATTTGCTGCTTACAGAGCAGCTGAAACTTCACCAATCAAAGGGTCAGATGGAGTAAACTGGATTGTACAAACAGTAACTCACCTGAATCGTCTCTACAAACAACCACTGCAAAAGCTTTACTTAGGCGAATAGCAACATCAAAATTATCATAATCTCGGTCTCTATCAATCTTCACCATATTCTTTATGGGGGAAGAAAGTGTCATTTGAGCTAGAACTCAATGAAAGACTACCAAGATTTTTATTTATTTTATTTTTGCATAACTACTACCTAGATTTTATAGTACACACAAAATGAAAAAAACTCTAAAATTTCTGGGTTATGATATAGAATTGATAGACCTATATTTATCCAACCCCCCCCCCCCTCTCTCTCTCTCTCTCTCCTAAAAAAAGACCCTGAGAGACCTATAATTAAAAAAAAAGCAGAGTGGTGGTAATTTGTACTACCAGATCAAACTCAGTTAGCTGTTATCATAATCATAGCCTGCTTCTTCTTTTTTTGTTGGTAAATAACGTATTTTATTGAAGAAAATGTAATCATAGCCTACTTCTATAAATCATAGTTGTGATCTAAGATCCTCCTAAATTAGTAAATTTTTATCATTAAGGAAAAATTATATCATCAGTTTATTTACAAATTCCCTAAGCCATAATCCACTAATTTTGATCAAAGTTTTGATATTAGAATCAGCTAGATCCACACTGAATTATTTTTCAGATCACCAATCAAAGCTGTAACAGCACAAAGGGAGATAATACACCACAGTTTTAATTGTCAACTCAGATTGGTAAACAGCATATAGATGACATGCTGGCATAAAATTAGAATTAGTGAACTTCAGGCTGACAACAGCTAAATTTTTAACACAAGGGAAAGAGAAAAGAAGCAAAGGCTTGAGACATTATCAAAGACCAATAATACACAAACATAAACACATACAAATGCATATTCACGCACAAAGTGTACAATAAAAGCTCGCATATTTACAGCCAAACATAGTGCATACAGTATAATTAGATTGTGGAAAGAAATGGTCTAAAGATGATTCACATCTTCAAATTTTAAATGGCAAAAGGATATTAACTATGAGGCTCCAATTTATCACTAAATGAAAATCAGCATTTGACATTAGCGTAAAATTAGCATATATAAATAAGTACACTATTAAGAATGGACACAGACCAATTGGTAGAGTGAAAGGACGTAGACTACTAACTCTCAATGTTTAATAATCATAAGGTAGCAATGTCCATAGCAGTAAAGGCAGTTATGTACATTATATGTATTTCATGAGAATCCAAATTAGATTCAGATATTTGACATTTTCCAACAAGGACAATGATCCTAAGTTGCTCTGTGTCTCTCACAGAGAAAAGCTTCAGAGCAAATTAAAGACTAGAGAATGAGAAAAAGTATAATTTTTAAAGATGATCTGCTTCAACTCCATATCTCATTAACTCTGATGCATAGCTCACTATGTCTCAGAACTCATGACAGATCTTTTAGTTTTCTGAAAATTCCAACTTCTCCATTTTATGTTGCTTAGCCATCCAAAATCAATCACAGCTTGTCCAGCCTGTAGCTTCACAAGTTGACTTCTATAAGGTATTAGTATATTCTTGAGACCTGCCAATCATGAGGACATAACAATCAGAACAATAGCAAAAGGCAAAGTGATCAATACCCATAAAGAACACAACCTCCCCCCACCTCAACAAAGAATTGCATAACAAAATATGTCATTTTTGTTTGTGTGCTTAATCATAATGCAATGTATACCATACTAAAGAACAGGGTTTCGATGAAATGAATACCTGTAATGCACATCGTCTTATAAAGATTAGCAATACGAGCATCTCCTTTTGTAGTCATATGTGGCCTCTCCAAGCACTCAAGAAACACCAAGTCAGCCTTCAGCAGCTCAGCCTGATCATGACTGTCATAACCAATATCGTGACAATAGCAGCAGAAGTCCAACCAATCAATTGGCCTCTTGTCCCAAACTAGAGACCCATGGTCTTTCCCACTCGACCAATTAGGTCCACAATAATGTCCATACCGTGGGAACAACTGAGAAAGAAATGCTCTTGCACCTGTATGCCATGGAACCCTAGAAACATATGGTCTGAAGCGTAAAGTCACAACGCCTTCATTGTCAATAGCTCTGCGGGGTTGCGCTCGCCTCTTTAACCCTCTATTGATAGTAGTTGGTGTTCGAATTTTATCTCTAGCATTGAATGCCCATGGAAAAAATGAAAGCAGGGACCATTGCCACAACTTGATACCAAAAAGAGCTTTTTGTTTAGGTTGCTCAACTATGGCACTCATGGAACTAAGGGTTGTCACTGAATCATTGTTTGGTTGGGCCTTAACCCATGGAAGACCACCAAGAAACCCGAAATCCATTGTTGAGAAATTCAAGATATCATCAAATTGAACAATTTAGCCACAATAGAAACCTTACACATTCAGTTTTTAACCTGCCACCAATATTACACAGCTATATATCAAGAAGAGACCACCAATATGGAAATGGGTCAACAAATCAGCAAAAATCCATTTATTTTCTAGGCTTACCAAAGCTAAAAATCAAATCTTTGCATAAAAAAATTCAATTGGGTTGAAAAACTATCACAACCCATCATTACTCTACATGGTAGTATACCTTCAAATTAATAAAATCACCATTCAAGTCACAAATCATTAATGAAAAATACGAAATTCACAAATTCTTGATCATTTTAACAGGTTGTTCATTCAAACCTTGTTAAGGACAAGAGAATTCAACAAAACTAGTAAATTTGAAGTTTATATGCTTTAAATTATATCAAAACAAAGAAGAAGAAAAAATACAACTCTAAAGTTGTTTCATTCTTTTGCTCTCCAGCGTTTTCTCAGCGAGGAACCAAACAAGATGAATATGGAAATATTACACGAAAGGATACAAATATATAAGAAAAAATGAAGAATCAGAGAGACATAAACATCAGTATATTTGGGAAGAACTTACTTTTGTTGATAATTCATCGACTACTGACAGTTAAAGAGGTCCTCAAAAGCGTTTAGTTTTTTTAGTTGAGAGAGAGAGAGAGAGTTTCAAGTTTTTTGAGAGAGAATTTTATATATATAGTATTTTATTTTTTGTTTTCTTATTTTTGTGGGTGAAGTGTGGACTTGACTGGATAAGGTAGACTAAAAATGTACTTTCATTTAAAAATATATATATATATATATATATATATATATATATATATATAAAATATACTCTCTTTTTTTCATTTTTTAAATAAAATAATTTTTTATTTTTTATAATGGTTAAATTGGCAAAGAGTGATTTTGTTTACAATAAAAATGGAGTTTGTGATGAGCTCAAATAAAATGGATGTTACATTGATCATAAATTTCACCTCAACAAATTATGAAAAAGTTCAAAAAATTTGTTATGTGGATAGCATTACTTAGAATGTATGATCACTTGATTTTGGGGCAAAGAATTAGGACTTTTTTTTTTTTTTTTTTTGGGTGTGGAAGAACTAGGACTCTTTTTATTTCTCTCTCTCTCTCTCTCTTTTGTGGAAGAATTAGGACTCTTTTTATTTCTCATTTTAATTTGTTTATAATACTATTTTATCACATTTTTAGTTAGGAAATTGTTATGTATAAGTTATATTTTGAAAGACCAAGTCTCATGTACGTTCTAGCCCAAAAAAAATTAAAGACCATTGTAATAGTTTATTATATAGTCTAAACTTAAGACTGTAAATTAAACGAATTAATTATAAAAACTTGAGCTTAGTTCGAGAACAACTTATTTATATTAATTTATTTATCAAACTAGCTTGGTGATGAGGTCGAATTCAACTTGTGTTTAAAATAAATTAATCCTAAAATTTTAATATTCAATTTAGCTAAACTCAATTCCTAGTTTGACCTAGTGCACTTTAGATGTCCAATTGAACACATGCCATCACGTTTATTACAATAACTTCAAACTCCAAATCCGTAATTTTTTTAATTATATAAATTCAATAGTTATAACGAGAGAGAAGATATTTGAAACTTGAATGTCTTCGTTAAAAATACTAGAAAATGTCTTTATTGAAAATACTAGAAAGTGTCAATTGAACTACAAAGTTCCAAGCCAATCCATGTCCAAATCCGTACTGAAATCCTAACAATTTGGGATATCAAGGTACAAGACATTATGATGGAGGGAGTCTCACTACAACAATAAAAGCCTTGATTTGCAACCAAGCTAAACCTCTCAAAGGTGGGGCACATCATAGATGGAGAAATAATTTTTTTAATCTCTTAGTGCTTTTAAAAATTAGAGCATCTTCAATGTAAACACGAGTGGAAGTACATTGTTTAGCAAGGCATCCCAGCATATAGAGAATGTAGAAATTTGAAAAAAATGGTTCTCTCTTTTCTAATCTAATCGGAGTCCCAATGGTGGTTGAGCCAATAACATTATAATAATTTAATTAATAATTATTTCATAACATAATAATTAATAATTATTTCACAATTGGTCTTTCCTAGACATGACCTTGTATTTAATTCATTCTAATGCCTCACAGGTCCTGGATTTATTTTTTGTATTATCTTGGGCTATTTGGTCTAACAGAAATAAACTAGTGCATAATGATTCTCCTCTATCTCCTTCTCAGGTTTGGAATCTGACAATCTGTACCTTGGAGGACTTCAAAATGGCTGCTTCCTTAGACATCCTTCCCTCAAGGCATTCTCAAAATAGGTGGGAGGCTCCTCCTCAAAATTAATGTTGATGGGGCAACTTCTGACCATGGAAGAAATTCCAGCATTGGAGTGATTATAAGGGATTGCAATGGCCTTGTCGTGGCAGCTCTTAGTAAATATCAGCCAGGCAGATTTGCAGCAGACCAGGTGGAAGCTCTGGCAATGGAACAGGGCATCTTGCTTGCTCAGGAGTTGCAATTGTCTCGGGTCATTCTGGAGAGTGATGCACTTGCTGTGGTCCAGGCCTTGAATGACAACTCTACAGGAAATGAGTTAGGCCATATATTACAAGGAATTCTGCCTTTGTGTGAATCCTTTGAGTTCTGCTCTTTTAAGCATGTAAATAGAGTTTTTAATGTTGTTGCGCATGAGCTTGCTCAGCTGGCGCGGTGTGGTGAATCTTCATGCTAGTGGTATGGGGTTTCCCCCGCTGCTGTGTCTGTGTTAGTCCACAATGACTTCTTGTATTTGGCCTAATGCCCTGCTGTGTTTGTCCCTCTGTTGTGTTGTTTTTTGGCCTGCTGTGTTTGTCCCTCGGTTGTGTTGTATTTGGCCTACTGCCCTGCTGTTTTTATCTCTCTGCTGTGTATTCCTTTCAGGTTTTAATGATATTTTCTTCCATTTAAAAATAAATAAATAAATAGAGTAAATTTATTTAGGTGCTAGTTTGAAATCATACATTTTCACTGCACTTGTAACTTGGTCTTTCAGAGATTGCTTCTAAGATGCTTGCTTTCCCAAAGAATGTGGACTAAAATAACCATATAAACTAGTAAACAAAGAACAAACCCTAAGAAGTAGCAGATATTAAAAAGGCAAGGTCAGGTATCAGAATTTAAGTAGAAGATATAATTAAAATTGCCTTGAAGGTCTGTTACATAGCAGGGATTCAGCAATGCACGTTTATGTAAAAATTTCTCAAATAGGAAAACTATTGTTCACTATAAATATGTTTGTTCAATAACATACATCCACCACCTACTATTAACAACATAAAATACTTACTCTACTTACATTGTTTATAACCAAAAACCAAAATAAAATAAAGAACCCAAGGAACAAAAGGAAAAAGACTTTCTCATCCAAAATCCAATCACATTCTCTCACAAATGTGGAGAAGGGGAAAAAGGAAACCCTAAATATGAAAAAGAGAATAATATTAAACAAACTACATTGGATTACAGAGGCTACAGATATACGCAATGGTGTCAAAGGATATACAACATCAAGAAGTCAGGCAAACTTCTTCCCAACACATTCAATGAAGCATCATCTCCAGTCAGTCAATTCCATGGTGGGGATGACGGTCTATAGACAAAGTCTTGAGAAGATGTTGTGCCGTAGTTCAAATCAAGGTTGTGGAGCTGTTCCATAAGCTGAGAACGCCTTTCCTTGAAGAAATCAAGACGAGATGTTAATTCTACTAATGTAGACGATGCTGCAGATGGATGTCTCTGAAACTCTATCACCTGGAACCATGTTGCATGGTCAATATCTAGACAGTAATTGGGAAGGCACATATAAATTAAGCGAATACTCAGAACTAAAAAATTGATAATAATTTCAACATATAGAATGCTATTATTATTATTTTTAGGGATCAGGGTCTTTGTAATGATTTGCAAATCATTGGATTTGACAAGGTAAATTCAGGTGTCAAATGAAATAAATAAAATATTTGAATGACTTTAACTATCAGAAAAGGTCAAAAACATGTGTCAAAATATTTTGCTATAGAAGTGCCATTGATTCACAGTAAGAATGTTGTCTTGCCTCTGCTGCTCTGGAAGTGGAGGGCACGGAGGCAGAATCAACAGCACAAAGGTCATCCATTGACATACTTGTCAAAGCCTCTGTACTTTTAGAATCACTCAGGCTTGTTGAATCTATAAATTGCTTTCGAGAGGGTTGCTTGATACTGCTGCCAGGTGCTAATGCTTGTCCTTTAATACTCCTCCAGTCTGTGCCCAACAAACTCTCCTGGCATATGGTTGATTGAAGATGTAAATTCTTTGAAACGAGTTTTGAAAAAATAAATGAGGTAAAAGGTCAAACAGGATATTAAAAGGGACAACACTATATGAACAAGCATTATGTAGAAATTCAAAAGGCAATTGAGAGAGATTAGAAAGGATGCAAACAGTAGTGATCAACCAACAAATTTTCTTTTCTACTTTTATAATCAATTTAACAGACGAAGGAAAAAAGAGGATCAATGTGCTGCACCCGGATGGCTTGGGTGAGGCGATCCAGTCCTATGCATAATCTGGTTTCCTCATTTCTGCTTTAAATTGAAACATACAGCACTACAACAGCCAATCAGCTAAACAGAATTAATGCAGATAATGACTACCTCCAGAATGTGGTCTAAGAGTTCTGCATCAAGATTTTTCCATTTCATATATAGCTAGCTGAGGAACAAATACCCCTACCCCAATACCAAAAGAAGGTTAAAAACACAAACACATGGATATAGAGAGTTAGCCCCATCTGTGGCAGCCTGAGGCTAATGAGCATCCTATTCTCAATTTTTTTTTTTTAAAAATTATTATAAGTAAATGAGCATCCTATTCTTATTTCAATTTAGTTTTGTTTAATTGTGGAAATCAATTGCAGTTTATTTTAGGCTTTTGGTCAATTAGGTTAATTGAAATTTTATTTAATGTCCAAGAGCGAAGAATATTTTTGTAATGCAATAATTAGGCCTTTCTAAGTCAATTAGTATTTAGTCATAAAAGTCTATTTAAGCACACTATTCTAATCCAATGGAGACTGTTTGCTTGATTGATAAAATTTCTAGAAAATTTCCCAATGGTCAAATACTGACTCCATCCAACACAAGATGGTTCTCTCTTGCTTGGTACTGACTTCAAGAAAACCTAGGTGTTGATTCCTAGGTTACCTTTTCATTTTTTTTGTTCTTCAATTTTATAGTTGCAACCATATTGGTTTTGCCCTGCATCATTCAACCCCCAATATATATGGAGAGAGAAGTTAAGGATTAAGCAATTCGTAAAGAACTGAATGTAATAAATGAAGGAAAGATAAGCAGCCTTGGCCCAGATGTTTGCCAAGTCAACTATAGTAGCTAATTCTAGTTAATGCTCAGGTACTCATTACTAGCCTCTTAAGCTTCATAAATTACTGGTCTCAGATGAGAACAGCGATATCATTTGTTAACCAAGCTAAAGTTCAATGTCCACTCATGTGAAGTAGGATAGCATCTAGGCCCACCAAGCGGGGATCCCCCCACCCCCTTTCTTACACCCTGCACAGGGAGGGAGTCCATGAAAGCAACAGGAATAGTGAAATTGTTTACAAGTGTGATGCCACCATTTCTGATTTGGTATCAGGCGACATTACACCAACAACCAAGGACCATGAGGAAGAAAACAACAAAAGAATGAAGAAAGAGAAAGTTTAAACAGATTCGAAAGAATGACAAAAAATGGAAATTAAATAATAGGATGATGAACAATGAATTGGAAAGATTAGCACCTCAATACTGTACAAAATTCTACCTAATAAAAGCTCATCTCATTTGAGATATAGACAAAATGCTGAAAATTTATAGAACATACCTCGGTCTTCAGTTTCCTTTCTTGATTACAATAAGCAAGGGTTGTATCAAAATCTTGCTGAAGAAATCTCCTGCAGTAAATATGCTTATTTGGTCAAACTAGAATGTAAGTTAACAAAATTTTGAAATAAAATATTGCAGCAATTTCCATATTAAACTGAAATAGTATTAACATCCTTAATTTTCATCATGCACTATGTTGCTCCAGCATCACTCTATCAAAAGCACACACATGGATGTAAACCTACAAGCACAGATATGTCAAACTAAACTAACAGCCATAGCCATATCGAACATCAAAATCTGATATGGGTACTCTTGGATACAGAGGGATACATCTTTAACTTTCTTTTTCTTCTCTCCCTCTCTCTCTATGAAACTAACAGCTCCTTAATTGGTTCTATTATTTAGAGATAATTTACACCATTCAGCATTTGTTGTTTTTAAACTAAAAATTAGCATAGTATGAATTTAAGAATATTTATTTATATAATCACTGATCAAGGTATTCATGTTGTGTCATATACCAAATTTTTTAGAATTAACGTATTGCCATATCTGTACCATATCACATACTTCTTTCCATTGTTAAGTTACACACACACACAGTGGGTCTTGAACCCACAATATCCCCACCATCTTGCTTTTACAAGGGGAGGAGCTGCAATTTGAGCAAGAGCCCATTGACACCCGTACCATATCATATGTGTTTCCTGTCTCCGTGTCAATGCACTTAGGCATACATAAAAACAAATATTGCTACAATGACATTGACAGATTAAGAGTTGACATTAGATAGAATTAGATCACATGTGGATTGCAATCAACCTTCATGATGCCAGAAAAAAAGGTCACTTGGTGCGCAACTTATAACATGGGTATATACATGCCAAGATATAAGGCAAATTGAAAACTCAAACCAGTAAGCTTGAGAAACAGCCCCTACAACCTAAAGTAAAAACAAGGCATGCAACTACTTATAACTTAACACCATAAGCTGACCATAGAAAAAAGATAACATGTTTTCTAAAACTCACTGTTGGGAATTATGGTTTTGGACATTTTGATAACGGTCACATGCATCAGAGAGGGAACCATAGTGATGCTGTCTCTGTTGATTAAGTTGATGGTGGAGCTCTGCAACTTTCTGCTTCAACCTGGCCACATCTGCTTCGGCAAGTGCAATCTCCTCTAGCTCAGCCCTTGTCTTCACATCAGTTTGAAGTCATAAGCATGTGTTATACAAGCATTTGACATGAAAGGGAAAAGAAAACCACCTTAAGATCTATACAAACCTTAGAATCCATGCCACGTGAACTGGAAAATTGTCCAGAAGACATGCTCAAACCGACTTCAAGTGCAGCTCTAAGGTCTCTTTCAGCTTGCAACTGCTCTTGCAGTCTTGAAACCTATAGTCATTTAAAAGTCAGAAGACACAAACGAAGTAGATGGTGCAATTAATCTATGGTATTAAATATGCTCCACATGAAAACAGGCAAGGTCGACATGGCTTCAACATATAAGTGCATGTGTGTTAAAAACGTGCAAAAAGTAAAAATAATAGTTACTTATGTCATACATTGATGCTACAATTACTTTTCTTCAAAGGAATACTAAGGAAGGTCAAACTGAAAAATAAGCCAGATGCTTAAATTGTAACAGATTCAAACACTAATGTATTAAGAGATAACTTATCTATCACAAATCTCAAATATCTTAACTTTGCACCACTCTTTACCTGTTCTAGAAGAACTCAGATCCAAGGCATAATACAATAACAAAATCCTAGAAATTTGTGCAAAATGCACTAGCATCTATCACGCCAATATGCCAGAATGTTGAGCCTGATACAATTACAATCAATAATATGCTTCTTTTAAAAAGTAAAGTTCTTGTAGTTCAATTGTATCTAAGATTAAATGCACAGTTGTCTCACATTTTGGGGATTATAACTTAAAAAGGTATTTTCAAATGACCAGCAAATGAGATAGATATAACGCCATAGGAACCCATCACATTCAAAATGTCTAGAAAGATTGTAGCCCACACTCCTTTACCACCACAAACATAGAGACCTCGCACTCTTTAACATTCCTGATGTCAAGAGTCAAATGGAAGAGTGAACCCAAGAATAATCAAAAAGCAATAGAATTATACAGGTAGTAGGTATGGCCTTTTATCTATATTGCTTGTTTATTCTAAATTACAACTTGCATTAACGCATAAGTGTAGGTGCATGGATTAAGAAATGAATACCATGAAATTACTTTAGGAGCTTTCTGTCAAAAAGTTGAGCATAATAAGATGGTTATACAGAAAATAACAAGAACATATAAGGCAGAATATCAGTGTTTATAGCATATGTACCAAAGAGCAAGAATATATTCAACATCAAGACAACAAATCCTGACATAATATGTGGAATACTTCTAATTTTATTTTATGAATAATATGTGAATATTTAACAGGCAAGGAGGAAATACATCTTGTTCAAGTGCCAGGCGCCGCTCATGCAAAGCTTGCTTTCTTCTCTCCAAGCTTGCTTGTAAAATTGCGTTTCCTCTAGCCTGTGAATATTGATGGTTAATCCTGTTAGTAAAAAAAAAACAATTATGATTTAGAATACAATGGTTTCAGCAAAAAGCAATGTTACCTCCTTTGCAATTCTGTGTTGCAAGTCATTTTTGGCAATCTCAAGCCTCTGAATAGCAAGCCTACAAACAATACACCAAATTCATTTTTTACACAAATGGGATTACCTGTATTGAGCAAATCACATTAAACAAAGAGCTTTTTATGTACAGTTGCCAAAGCTTTCTAAAAAATAAAATAAACAAGTCCGTGCAAAAATACTTTTAAAGTATAAAAAGGAATATAAATGACATTCAAGTATTTATAGATGCCCAAATTAAAACTAGAAGCCAATGATTATCTATTTTCCCCTAGTAACAACCAAATCCCAAAACAGTGTATTCCCAAGGTTTAAAGATTCTGGCGAAAGAAAAATCAAGTTAAAATCATAAAATGTGCATAGTGTCTATGTTTCCCTAATAACACGATGTTATTGACCATAGTGTCATTCTCGTCACGTAAGTGAGACTGCATGTGTGTGTTTGCGCGTGTGTGAGAGAGAGAGAATAATAATAATAATAATAATAAAGGTTCAACATTGACCAACATGGTTTCTCAAAAAAAAAAAAAAAAAAAAAAAACATTGACCAAAATGGATTAAGCAATGTGCTAATGCATATTATGAGTATCTTACTCTTCTTCTCCAGAAGAATCAACTGATTCCATTGAGGGTGTCTTTCTGGCCTGCATAACAATCAATAAGACATTCAGATTCCTAGCGTACTTGAAGATACAAAACCGTAGACAGTAGACTAGAACATCTCATGATTATTAAAACAAAGCATATGGCAACTCACATTGTTCCGTCCCCAGAATGTTGATCGCTTTGCATTAGCATTGGACCCTGTAACTTTACCCACTGGCTTTCCAGCACCTGATTCAAAAGCAGGCATGGGCAAAGGATGTGCTGTATCCATTGAGGACAGGATCTCCCCCATTGATCGGTAAGACTCGCCAGCAGGTGAGACACTTGGAGTGTTAATCTCATTAATGGAGTTATCACTTACACTCTTCTGCTTGCCTTGTTCCTCGGACAGTTGACCATTAGGATCCCTTATCTGTTGATGATCAACACATAAATTTGAACTCTCAGCCAAAGCATGATTCTTTTTACTAGGAGATCCAACATCTGAATCGTCACCCCCAAAGGCCTGTTAAGCGAACAGAATGAAAGCAAACATCAACAAATGTGGTCTACCATTATCAAAAAAATCTTACATATGTATACACGAGTGTGTATGCCTAATGCGCATGTGTACGTGTACTATGACTGGTTACACCTTATAACCTTCCACACACCCAAATGACAACATCACTTCATAAAAAATAAAAAAAATAAAAAGTAGCTTAACTTAGAACTAAATCAGATGTCTAGAATGGTGAGATTTCATTTCTTTTCCAGGCACATCAACAAGGAGACAACTTTCAACTCAAATAGGATTATCAAACTTTTGATGCTTTCATCAACAGAAAAACTCTGTGAGATGCCTATTACAATGAACCTTTTCCCACTATAATTTAACAAAGAATTGTACTGAAAGTAAAATATTTGTTAAAAAGTTCAGTATTTTCATCTTCAGAAGGGAACTAAGATAGATAGCCAAAATTTATGGTTTGACTAGTTTTTATGAGAGCTCACTTAATTTAATTGTCAACAAGATAGCTAATTTAGATCAAAAGCATCAACATTAAGACCAAGATCAGCATCTGGAAGCAAAAGATAACATTTACAACACATCATGCAGGACAAGATAAACATAATTTGACATATCTACTATCTTAAACTTGAAGCAGCAATGGTAAGACCATTGAAGACATAACAGAACACAAGATTGCAATCAAATGTTCGTTTGATGTCTCTACGTGTATATACAAATGCATGCATGAATAAAGCAAATATCTATATGCATAAACATATTTTAAAATATGAGCTTCTCTTATGAGTGTTGCCTGCATGTGTGGTTGTAGAGAGAGAGAGAGAGAGAGAGAGAGCACCTTATAATCATAAAGATCACTCCCAGCAGAACCACTACTTTCACTCAATTTTCCACTGTGCACACGTTCCGGATCATCATCTGTTTCTGGATCAACTTCATTTTCTGCATCATGGTATCCATTGTCTTTCATATCTAGATTTTCATCATCAGTTGAATCTTCGGTCCCACTGTTTTCAATCCGAGAATCAGCTGAAATGGAGCATCTGTTAAGATTTTCTTCCTGAAAAAACAGATCACAGTAGCTACACATTACCATTTAATTATGTTACAATAGAGCACTTGCTTGAGAGTCCAACAATGTCAGTCTAATTCTGAAAGTAAAATCAGAATTAGGTCTTCATCCTAGCATGTTACATGGACTGAGCAGTCTAAATTGAGGTACCCAAGTTGAGACAACAATCTGTCTAGCAAAAAGATCTAAAAACTAAGAGGGAAGGGGGGAGGACTCTAACACATTACTGTGACGTCAATAACTTATTAGGCTACATTGCTGAGTCCATGTAACATAATCTGCAATAAGAAAAACCACAAACCAAATGTTTACCTTTGAAAAAGGTAAACACAGAAAGCAGTTTAAACTATACTCTTTTAATCAAAAGGCTGCTGGATGAAGAGTATCTTACATCAAAAATACTCTCATACTCCTCCAAGAGAGTTGTAATAATTGCTTGAGCATTATTAGCAGCATTTGCAGCAGCAAGAAGTTGGGCTGAACTATCACCATTAATATCAAAGTCATCCTCCAACTCACACTCGCCAGCTAATAGAGGGCGTAGAAGCAAAGGCGCCATGCAAGCAGCAACAGCTGATGGAGTCATCCGGTTCTCATGAGCATGAGAAGAGATAGTATGCATCATCTTCAGAATTCTGTGGAAAAATGTCACGAAGTTAGTAACTACATTCAAAATAAGAAAATATAGTCCTGCAACAAGCTTCACTGAATAATCCCTAGCATCTTCAGTCTTCATTCACAAAATATGCATATTTTAATCATATTTATCTTACAACACTGACAAACATGAATACCACCAAGCACGGATGATCTGTTATTTTAATTTTACTAGAGCACACGATTAGGGTACACCCAAAGTAAATCACTTTTATTAAAGCCCATCAATCCACATTCAACTAATGAAATGTAAGCATCAGTTTTTACTAAATGCTTATTTATCTTTGCCAATAAAATAGAGATTGTCTCAAGAAGACAGTGCACGAATAGTTTATGCATACTAGGCCTATCTCAAAATTAACTAGAAGGTAGAGCACATAAATAGTTAGAACATAATCTTTATTGGATTTCTTAAAATAGCAACTCCAAGCTTATAATTAAGAAATTTCTGTTAAATAAGGCCTGTGTGGAAGAAGCTTAGATGCCCTTTCCAAACTATCTCTAAAGGGAACAACGAACAATCCTTCTTTACATAGCCAATATTCTCCATATGATAATACAGTTGTCACAAAATATATTTGCATTGATTTCTATCGCTTCTGACAAATTACCAATTATCCCAAAAACTTTTTTTTTTGGAGCTAAACGATAGAATTGTCCAAAAACTTAAGCTATTAGAAAATGACGAATTTAATCATTAAACCATAATTCTAACACTCCTTCTCACATGTAGGCCTAAACTGCCACTTAATAAGTAACGTCCAAAATATGAGATTTTTAACATTTTAAATGGGAGGTAGAGACAAAGATCGAACCCAGGATCTTCTACTCTAATTCCATTATAAATATACAATTGTCCCAAAAATTTAAGCTATCAGGAATTGTTAGAAAATTGTGAATTTAATCATTTAACAATAATTCTACCACTCCTCATGTTTGGGCCCAAACTCCCCCTTAATAAGTGGGGTCCAACATAGGTGATTTTTAATATTTGAAATGGGAGGTAAAGTGGAGACTAGGATCAAACGTAGGACCTCCTACTCTAATGCCATGATAAATTATCAACTGTCATAAGAGCTTAAGCTATTAGGAAATGGTGAATTTAATTATTAAACCATAATTCTAACAGCTTCTTTAATGAGTTAACAAAGAAATACCACATAATTCACCTTCAAGTAATAGTATCAGTATCAATGTCTTTACCTCCAAGGTTCCCCAGGATGCTCCTAGCCCCATAAGATTAAAATATTTCAGCCCTTCTCATAATTTTGTTGCTTTAGGTCCTTCTTTCATATATTCATATAGTTATTAACAAAAGAAAAGGTCTATGTAAAAAAAAGGTCCTTCATTCTTATATTCATTAACAAAGGAATTTGTAATTGCCAGCCTTAGACACATTTTTCACTTATCCAATCATTAGATTTTTTTTTCTTATCCCTTTTTTTATGATGTGGAACCTCACCAAGGCAAGGTCCTTTGGACTCACCCCTAGGGAGTAAACCATGGATACATGACCCCACCTGCCAGAACCATGTATCAAGTAATCTAAAGGAACTCCAGTGGGGATCAAACCCAGTATGTCTGGGTCTACAGTTCATCCCAAATCCAAGTTCTCAAAGAATTTTCCTTAAAGATTTAGATATAGGACACATGCTCAAACAAATGGATATCACTGCTGTTTCTCGTCAAATTTGATTAATCAGCAAAAGGCAGAAAATTTGTACATTGTATCCTTTTCCATTTTTAGCTCACAAAGGAGAGCGATCTTCCCACTGAGATAAGCATCAGTTGGTTTCAGTTTACTCCATTACGACATTGAAATTTTGAATTTGTTTCATGCTGGTTCTGATTTGTCTTCAGTGTTAGTATTTTTTTTTATCACCCAGGAAGCAAGAAATTTGTACATCCTTGAAGACACAGATGGGTTGATATATGCAAATCTAGAGAAAATACAGTCCATTTTCCTTTACAGCTTTAATGTCCAATAATACTCCAACTTCCTGCAATTAATCCCAGCCAGTTTGGTTTGGTTGGCAGCCTCTCTTGAGAAATATTTGAAGTTTAATAGAACCTTCCAGGATATTATTGGAATAATTTAATTTCTGTTTGTTAGTTGAATTCAAGTGTTATGGAACAGAGATCAATATGGACATAGTCAGATGGTCTTGTGGGGGAGTTCTAAGGAAATTTAAATAATAGAAAGATCCATTCTATTGCCAAAAGCTGACAGAGACGACCTGGGAAATGCTTGGAATTTCCTTTTCTTTGTAAAAGGGCTATAGAGAAAAATAAGCATTCCTTTATGTGATCCCCAAAAAAGCACAACTAAGCTCAAATTTGCTCCCACAATAAGAAGCTATACAGGGCACCATATTACCCATAACATTCACCCCTCCATTGTCAACTTGATACAACACTGGCAGGGGTGGGGCTATATGCCTTACAGACTCTCAAAAATAGACATCAAGTAAAAGAGAGAAAGGGATTACCTCTGTAATAAGCGCCGGTTTGGTTCAGGAAATGTCTCCAATATTGCTCCGCGCATTGCATTTATCCGAACTTCTTTCCGATCAATTTCTTATATAGTAGGAAAAGCAAAGCAACAGCATTAACTCTTTAAGTATAAATGTACAATCAAATCCACTTTAAAAATATAAGCTGATAATTTCTATGCACCCAAATTTTATTAGAAGACAAAAATATATTGAAAAACAGAAAATCATTTAAACCAAACAGCTGAACATAATCCATAGTCTTTCTTTAATACATGTGTACCAGTTCCAATATCCTGTTGACAGAACATAAAGAACTTTACTATTCCATACAAAAGAGAAACCTAACCCTAGAACTGGAGTACTGCATCACTCACAGTAGTATACATAGGAATTGTTTCCTCCAAGGCATAAACATCAAGTTCAGTCAATGATCTAAGATGCGTCTTTATTTATACATGCAATCAGTTTATATCAACACACAACCTGACTGGAAAGTGGAAACCCATGTTCAATTAGAGCCAACGAAACAGAGTAACTAGCACCATGGAAGGATCCAGTCTCCAACATAGCATTCTCAAGAAAAAGCATAAGAAAGAATCCCAAATGCTAAAAAGTGACTTTGCCTTTGATTAACACATATCTTTATTCTTTTCCCGTGTGTTTTGGCTGTCTTTTATGCAGGCGGTACAAAAATATAAAATAAAAATAAGAGCTATAGTTTTTTTTTTCTCAGTAAAATAAATTTATTAAGGAAAAAAGCAGCAATAATTGTGTACCAAACTACACCAGGAGGATTACAAACTCAAGTTCAAAGTCTATAAAATCAAGAAAATGACAAGAAGGAATACTGCCAAGGTTTTTCTTCCGTTCAAGCAAACATCTCAGCACAGTATTGTTTGGTGACAGAATGCTCAACCCCTTCAAACGCTTTGTTATCATGCCAGCCAGATTGCCCACATAACACATAACAGGACCACCTCCCATATTTTAGCACCTCTATGGCAATGGAATTTACCTTCCATATCTTAGCGCCTTTATAACGATGGAATTTCCTTGCCAACAGTAAAACAACTGAGACACCATCATTGGCATAACTCAAGAGACTCCAAATAAGGCAAACACAAAGGACCTCTAAATATATTAACGCTGTAAGTCCTTAGCTTTTGTCAACTTGCATCCTAAACTATCATCCTTTTTGCAAGATTGATTCATTCATTTTTTTTCACACCTAAAATAAAGAGTCTAATGACTACAATCTGCTTTACAACCATCTCCCGGATAAATGCTACAGACTTCTCAACAAAATAATGACAAATCATTACAACCATGAACCATCCCTTGTGAAAAATTATAATAGAAAGGACACAAAATAATAATAATAGTTGAACTTACTGTAAGCCTCCAGCAATGCAGTGCAGCAGGATGCTGGAACTGGAGAAGAGGGTAACTCCCTAAGGATATGCTGCAGATTAAACAATTTCAATGAATATTGAACTCTAAAATTTAATGGGCATGAAGGGCATTGAGTAGTCAGCAATTACCTTAACGCAGTCTCCAACAACATGAGCATCCTCATCAGGAGCAAATTCAGTCTTGCCTAAAAACGATAAGAAGATCATCAGGAAGGGAATAACCTCAATTAGAAAGGTATGTGTACAACCAGTTAACATAGACTCAAAACAAACTACACATTCAACAAAACTAAAATAATATCTATAATTTTTTCCTACTTCTAGTAATTGCTAGAGCAGAAAAGCTACCTTGTTCATACTCTTGAACCCTGTGGTCTACCTCCTCAACATCTGCAGACTGTCGTAAAATACCTTCAACATTAGTTCCTGTTGAATAAAACAAGGTCAATAAACAGAAAGTGTTGGATCAGGAGGAAGACATTTTCTTTGCATTTTAATTTCTCTCCTTAATTGAATTTCCAAATTTGCGTTTCCACTATGGTTCTATGTAACACTTTGCACTGATGATACTCAAGACAAACTAAATTCACGAACATCAAAGTTGCAAAGTAACACAGGTAACCCTTTGCTAATGTTTGTTTGGGGTAGCTCAGTCAGTCATGTAGTATCATCCAGCTAGCATTCACTTCAAACAACAAGAATTTGTTTTTTCAGGGGTAAGTATATTGTAGAAATTTGTGATGGAGTGATAGAGAAAAGAGAATAGAGAATACATGATGATTTACATGGTTCAGCCTTGTGGCCTACATCCACGTTACAAGAGCCCCAAAAGTTACATCATCTCATACGCTTTTCCTGATAATACATTACAACGGAATCCATATTTATAATGGAGATTACAAACAAAAGTCAATGACCATTTGAATTTGAATTGCATATTGATTGCTTCAATCCCTTGATTTATTAACCAATCCTACTATTTTCTCTGGCAATCAATATCTTGATTTGGTCTTCAATGACATGAAAATGAATTATACTTTCTAACATATATTAATCAGCCAGATTTCATTTTTTACATATCCAAACTACTTATTATTTATAGATAGATGCAGTTTTAGGAAAACTAAAAATCAAGTCATGAGTCATTCAAATACCATCTTCCCATGCTTTTTATATTTTTTACACAAATCATTAACAGGCAATCTGATATACATACCAACAATGCAACCAAAAAGATGTGACACCTACCTAGTTCAACTAGCATGGGTGTCATTTGAAATGAAACAAAATAATTTACACACACACGCACAAATATAAAACTTGAAAAGGGAATGAAATCAATTGGATCCGAGGAAAGAAATAACATAGATTGGTGCCTAACAAAAAAAAAATTGTTTCTGAATAATAAAATAGAAAAGGCTTAAGTTTACGAAGAAAAAAAGCACTTGGTGTAGAGTAACTAAAATAAAAAATAAAATAAAAAAAGACAAAAAATTGATATCACAACTTACCGTACTTCTCAAGAAAACGAAGAGCTTTTTCAAGAAAGGACGGACCTCCATCAATATCTTCTAGTGCAAGCAAAATTGGTCTTCCAACAACCAAGGATTTAACCGGACGCTTATCCCTCCCTGGATGAAATACATGAATCTTGTAATATTAAACTATGTGTACACACACGCACAATAAACATGTGCACAGACACAAAACTCAAAGAAGATTAACTGATATTAGGATGAAGAATTCTAATAAAAAGTACAAACATTGATTGAAGGACCCATCAATTGAATCATTAGTGTCACCCCGAAAAATCCCATTAACAATCAGGGCAGCACTTGGTGCTTGTGCAAGGGCATGCTCTAGGGCTGTCTTCCATTCATACAAATCCTCAGAAGTCTCAGCCTGGCATTTGGAAAATTAACATTTTTTACAGGAATGTGAGACGCAGTGATACATAAATATTTTCCTTCCACTATGGAAGAAACTAGCAGTGATAATAAACTAGTAAATGAAGCACCTTTAGAGTAAAGGCTCGCCCATCACGCCCATCTGGAAACAATACAGTCAACAATTTTTTATCTTCCCTAACCACAACACTGCAAGGCAAACAGTTACATCTATAAGCTACACGGTTGATAATACTTCTACAAAAATAATAGCAGTGATCATGCATACCTCCCAGAATTGTTTAAGTCAATGCCTCCCAAAGTCAGATTTACTTCACCACCTCTATGTGGAAGTGCACTCTACATGACAAAAAAAAAAAAAAGATGTATTTGTTTCAATTAACTTATTTAAAAATTATTACTGTCCCATAAATTGTGTATAAAAAGCTGGAAATACCATATAACTAAACACAATTTTATTGCCTAACAAATCATCTCTCATTACCCATTATGTGTTGTTCATTAAGTGGATAACAAAACCAATTTTTAACATCTTTCACAATCAAGGTTTGATAAGGACTTATCCAAAAAAAAAAAGTTTGATAAGAAGGATAACAAGTAAAGCAAAGGACAAAACTAGCAGCACTAACCACTAATAAAGACTAGCATTTAAAAAAGACAAAAATAAGAGCATAAAGTTTTTAATTTCTTTGCATGCAATGAGAGAAGAGACAGGAAGATCCCCTCACTGTTCAGCTTTATATTTGGTCCTCACCTTTTATCATATGAAGAGATGGAAAGCAGTTAGATAAAGTCACACTTTATGCTTTCTCTCGTTCTTAAATTAAACTACATTTCTAAATCCCTTCTCACAACAAGTTAGAAAATTAGTTTAATAATGCTTTGCAGAGTGCCTCCCAAAAATAACTATTGGCTTATCCCAGAATTAAATAAGAAGCCCATAAAAACAAATGATGTTCCCACTGTGAAAGCTGAGAGGGGGATGAAAGGGGTTCCTTATATCATGAAGGAAAACCAAATTTGATTGCCCAGGAAAAGGGTTGTAACCAGTAATGGAAGAACATATGCAACTCAACAGCTAGAGCGTTGGTAATTGGAGGACTGATGTTGATACCACAATTTAAAGTTGCAGAGGGATCCCTTTTGGCAGGGAAAAATTTGAGTTTCAACACAAAGTAGAATGCTGCATCTTCTTTTGACAAGCTCAGAAAACATAGGTCTGGGCATATTCTAAGCTTTAGAGGACTTAAAGCTTTGAACGATATATGTAGGTGTGAATCTCTTAATCTAAAAATAGGTCTCAAAGTTGGCAGCAAAGATGAAAGAGAAAGCATAGAGGACATTAAAAATGATGTGCAGTGTTTTTTTTGTAGTCAATCTACATTGCAGAACCCAGTGGAGAGGCAACAACAGATTATGCCTCCTTTCTAGAAAGGGCTTCTGTTTGCAGCAGGCACCAGAGGGTACGAGAGATGGTCCCCATCACTATTTATACATAACCTGCACAGCAGTGATACTTGCAAGGTTTGACCATAGGTGCAATATTAAGCTGCAGCCATTAGAAAATAGATTTGATCTTCTACAGCCAGTTTAACTAAATGAGGTCCTACTACATGTCCTTTGTGTGGGAGGGAAGATCAGAGGAACTGTCAAGCACGTCTCCCTTTGTCTGGTTGGCAACATGTATAAGCTTATTGTAGTTTTACAAATCAAAATTAAGATTTATGATACTCATTCAGAAAAAAAAGGCAGACATGCCTTTGAATGAATTGCTTTGGGCACAACTTACATTCAAGGACTTGATGTGTTTATGGGATTCAGCAATTCATGCCAAGTATGCCACTTTGCTACATTTCCAATAATGCATTTCCAATAATGCATTCCTAGTAATGCAAAAAAAATAAACAATCCACCAATAATAAAATACTCATGCAAAAAAAAAATTTGATAGATACCAAAAATAAAATACTCATGCAACAAATTGCAGCTAGAAGCATCCTCTAATAATTTAGAACAATTAAAAAATAAATAAAATTAAGAGTTGGCAAAGTAAATAAACCATATGAACGTAATCCAAAGCAAAAAGAGAGAGAGAGGTCATCTACTACTACTAACAGGATCATTTTTGAAGAAAACTAGGGAAGTGCGAGTGAGGATAAACCACCGCTTCTTCCAAGATTTCCAGCCTATTCCTGCAGAAGTTCAATAAAGCACAGCATAAGCAATACCAAACAACTTTTACATAAAAGTAATATAACGAGCATAATACAATTATTTGTAAAAAGAACTTCATACAACAGGAAAACTCCAACTGTAACAATGAAGAAACCATTTACATGAACTATTTTATAAGAAGATGGAGCCAATGGGAGAAACAATGTGATTGTTTAGGACTAATTCATAGTCCAAAACAACCCCAACACTAATTGAAAGATTAAACATTGATGGGAGACAATAAATGAATAAATTCACCATTTCTTAACAACTTAAACTTTTAGGAGAATAATTTATCATGGTATTTGTATAATATTAGTAGGACCAGGGAGGCTTCGGTCTCTGAGGTGATGAGTTATGCTAATGAGAGAGTTACTTGGGACATTCGGTTTCGTCGCTTAGTGAATGACCAAGAGTCCCTTTCTTTGGATTCGTTTTTGGTCCTAATCTATTCCACTAAGGTCCGGGGTGTTGGTGCTGACAAACTTTGTTGGAAGTCAAGCTGCAGTCAAGGTTTTAAGGTGAGTGGGTATTATCATTCTCTTTCCCCAACTACTGTCACTCCCTTCCCTTGGAAAATGGTGTGGCAATCGAAGGTTCCTCCTCGGGTTGCTTTTTTCTCTTGGACTGTGGCTTTAGGCAAGATTTTAACTATTGATAATCTTCGGAAGAGGCACTTTGTTGTTCTTGAGTGGTGTTTTATGTGCAAAGGGTGTGGGGAATCGGTAGATCATCTCCTCCTTCACTGTCCTTTTGCTTCTGAGATATGGAGTATGATCTTTTGTTTATTTGGTATTTGTTGGGTGATGCCGCAAAGGGTAGCGGATTTGTTGGATTGCTGGTCTTGCAATTTTAGGCGGCATCGTAATATAGTTGTATGGAGGATTGTGCCGCACTGTTTGATGTGGTGTATCTAGAGAGAACGGAATTCGAGAAGCTTTGAGGATCGTGAACGGTCCATTCTTGAGTTTAAGTCTTTTTTTTTTGCTACTCTTCTCGAATGGTGTTTGGTTTTACCTTCTTTTTCTTGTATTTCCCTTTCTGGGTTACTTGATCATTGTACTTTGATTTCTTGATGTTTTTGCCCTTTTAGTACATTTCCTATGTACGGGGCTGTGTTTTTTCAATATACTTCTAAGTTACTTATCAAAAAAAAAAAAATTTATCATGGTATCAGAGTAGGTGGTCCTAAAATTGAACCCGGTCTTCTCTCTAACTCCCATTTAAGAACTTAAAAACCTCAAGTGTTGGGCCACTTATTAAGGGGAAGTATGGGCCCACACGAGGGAGAGAGTTAGAATATTAATTATGATTAAATTCTCCATTTCCTAACAACTTAAGTTTTTTGGAAAATTGGGGGGTGTTTGTTGTTCTAGTAACGTTGTTTGTATTTTTTAGAAATACGTGAGTGAAAAAGTGTGTGAAAATACGTGTAATATTGTTTAAACACTGAAAACTGTTGTTCTAGTTACACTACCAAACATCCCCTTGGTAAGCTATCACTGAGCAACAATAGCTTGTTCACTAATTGCGATCTCATAAAAGTCGGGGAGGACATTTCTAAGAGGTTCATCACCACACCACACATCATCTAAAACTGAATACAATTTCGTTCCCCTGAATAAGATTACCATCCCTGACAATGAATTTCACATTGTTTGAAAATATATTCCATCATCTTCTAATACAGAGACACCCTCATCCTCTAATATACTTCCTTACAGTCACCCTGTAAGACCCCTAGCCTCAGTTGAACACCATTAACCTTCCCCTTCCCCATATTTAGCCCCCACAACCTTTTCTCCAAAGAGAATCCTTCTCAGTAGCATAACGCCAAAGCAGCTTCCCCTAAAGAGCTTGGTTAAACTTAAAGATAGCCTCAGGATCCCTAAACCTCCAAATTTGACAGGGAAGCAAACCACATTCCGACAACACTACACAACATGACCCAAAGAAACTAAAATAGTGAACACACCATGTTCCACAACTCTTGAGCTACTGGGCAGTGTAGGAGTAAATGGTCAGTGGTCTCCCCATTCCTCTTACACATGCAACACCAATCCACCACTGCCACCTTTCACCTCCTTAAATTATCAATGGTTAAAATTTTCCCCAAAGCCACTATCCAAATAAAGAAACTAACCTTTGTAGGCACTTTTGGTTTCCACAACGGTTTCCAAGGAAACGAATCGAGGTTTGGGGGTTGTAAGGCCCTATAATAAGAACGAACATCAAAAACACCCCTAGGAGAGAGTTTCCAATACATTTTATCAACCTCATTCCTTCTCCAAGATCCAGAATATATAAGGTCCATAGAGGATGCAAACGATTCTAACTCCCAATCTTGAACCAGTCTAGTAAATCTGATATTCTAACCTCTTCTTAAGATAGTAGATTCCAACCCATCAAAGATATTCTAATTTTTATTTTTTCCACACAATCCATGCAGCAATAAAGAAAATTAATTCCTTCATTATAATTTCAACAATTCTGTAATTTTTTTTTAATACTCCAACTACTTTTTTCTACTAGCAAGTTACAAATGAACCCAATGAGTCTCAAATTCATGATCTTGTCCTCCACCTAGTTCTTATGAAGAGAAGAAATACAATTTGAGCTAGAGCTCATTAGTGATGCTCCAACTACTGAAAACAACAAATTTCTCAAAAGCTATCAAAAATATTTTAGGAAAAAAAAAACTCTAATATACTTTTACCCCATAATCATAAAAATACTTTCAATCCATGTGCTTCTTCTTCCCTATTACTATTTTATTTAATAATCCTTTATGAATACTTCTACTCCATTATCATACAAAAGCCATGTAATTAAAAGTATATGTGATAACAATTACAACAAATATAAATGCTGGAGAACCTGAACAAATAAAATTAATGAAAGAAAAAGCAAAAAAAAAAAAATTTCTTTACTGACCTTTTGAAGAAATGAAAAGAGGGCCACTCTTGAAAACCTGTCAAAACATCTGATGTGTTAGAAACCATGAACAATCACTGCCTACCTTGTGCTGAATGAAACTAAATTTAGCATTACAAAGGGGATGGAAAAAATTTTACATGCTTAGAGGACCTATTATGATTTAATTAGTTAACGAAGCATGCATTACCAAACCCATCAATAAAATCCAAAGAATTAAAAGTTAAGCTAGAATGATTTAGGGAATTATTAAATTAACTGCCATTTGAAAAGCTGGGGAAAACCTTCATATAAAAGTTAGTTGTTTTTCAAAAGATATCCTACTACATAAGCCAAATAGTTTGGGGTTGGACAGGTTCAATTAATGATGTTAAAAGCTTACAGAAAACAGTTTGAGAGCTTAATGAGATACCTGGTTTTTTAAATGAATTAAGAATGGCCTACATGTGTGAGGCATTTAATACTCAGAACTCAGTATAGTACCCATTGGGATATGGTGAACAAAAACAATAACCTAAGTAACTTTGAAATTCTAGCAAAGTGTACAAAAACCCAAATAACTTTTTGATATCCAACAATATCAAATTTGTATTCACTGGAGTCCCCTCTAAATCCTCATTACTTCTATTTTCTAAATTTCAACTGGAAAATTGTTTTCCCAAGTCACTGAAAGACATAACAAGCAGCAAAACAACTTTTTGCTCAAAAAACAATGAGGTCAAACCTATGTATGTGCATGAACAGTGAACACAGACAGAGGCAAACACACATTCACACATCACAGACAGATGTTAGCAGCTCTCTTATAAAAAACTGTTTTTATAATTTTTTTAATTTTGTCCAAATGACAAATTAATTGAAAACCACAGACTTTGGACCCAACTTTTTTTCCCAATAAGGCTCATCGCATCTTAATACCTATTTTTAGTATGAAGCATAACAAATTTTCCCACATATTATTAGGAAGCTGATACCAATCCTAGCTAGTAAAGCCCCTTGGTGCCACACTAGAAACCTCGAACTGAACATTCATTCCTAAAAATTCTCCGCACCAACATTGTAAGACCCGTGAGTCATATCATCCACATCAGTCCCATAAAAATCAGTTAATAACAATACAATCCAATTAAAAATAAAATAAAACAACACTAGCAACATTACATTAATAAACACAATATCAAAAATATATTATCAAATTTAGCAAGAAGAAAGTCATCGAACTTACAAAATTTCTTATAATTTTTCATTAACATGGATCCAATAAAACACTAAATCCTCAACTTTAACAAAGCCTAACATCAACAATTTAATTTAACAAGGACCCAGTTCGGACTTCAATCTTCAATTACTTTCTTTTCTTAGTTTCTCACAGAAAACGACCAATTTAAGTAAATACATTTCCCACAATTTTCGGATTTTCTAAATAAGAGAAAAATAACTAAACTTTTCCTTCCAATTCCAAAAATTTTCTTGGAAGCCAAACAGGAAAAGGTCATTATACCGTATTAAGCCCAGGGCGGGGCCGCTCGAAAGCCGCTACAGGAGCCGACATTTTCGCCGCCGATTATCGCCGGAGCTACATTCTTCACTCAGCATTCGAAGCAATCGAACCACCCCATTGAGTCAGATCGGCCGAGTCAGAGAATCGCCGCGATCTAAAGCGCAAGAGAGCGAGCGAGCGAGCAAGTTAAACTTTTTATTTTTCTAGGGTTTGCGATTTCGATACCTGATAAAGACTCACCAACAACCAAACTGAACAGCTACAAAACTCTCTCTCTGACTTCAAAAATTTATATATATATATATATATATAAAATAGTATTATTAATTCTCTATCTTTCACTGATTTTGCTTTTCCCAGAAGGAAGAAGAGGAAGTAGAAAAAAAAAATGAAAAAATTTTGGGTATAGATTAGATGGAAAGAGAAGTGAGAAAAGCAGTAGTGGTTGAAATTTGGGGGCTGATGAGTAATAATATTTGGGCTCTTGCGTTTCACCTACTCTTTGAGAATGGGTTATGCTGAGAGAGTGTTGTAGTGGTAGTGTGTGTGAGAAGGAGAGAAGAGAGGTTTGGTCTTGTACAGTCCAAGTCCTAGCCCTACTGTGGTAATTCTCCAATCATGAAGTGCCACGTAGGCAATGTCACAATTTTCAGAGCTCTTAAATTTTTCTTGTTTGTTTTTAGAGGGAATATTAGCACTTTGAATTGGAGGAGAGAATCTAGAGTTTTCTTTTCATGGGAATGTAAAATCAAAATCATTTTCAAAATCTTGTACTTATTTTAATTAAGACAAAAGGGCATTTCAGCAATTTGTTATAAGAATTATATATTTTTCATTTTAGCTTTTTTTTACAACTTTTTAAATTTTCTTTTTTTTCTTAATTTTTTCAAAGTAATTATACTTTAACATAGTTTCAATATAAAGTTTTTAGTAGAAAGTTAGATAAATTGTTCGTAAATGAACACTTAGTTATGACTTCTTATTCTCAAAAAAAAAAAAATTATGACTTCTTAAATATATAGTTGAATTTAACTGAGAAATTTTTTTTTTTGAGAAACTTAATGTATAGTATTTAAGAGATTTCCTTTTTATGGAATTATATCGTTGTAGTTGATGAGTAAATGAGAAAGAGGATGAGACTTTACTAGGTTTTTTTGGTGTAATAGTAAAAAAGAGGAAGCTTCCTATATTATTCTTGGATTGGAAAAAAGGGGGTTTTGCGTTCTATTTTTTGTAGCTTTAGAGGGGTTGAAACAGTGGTTTTAATTATTGAGTTGTTGCTATGACTCTAATTATTTACTAGATAGAACATGGTTAGATGAACCACATTATAATTGAAGTAATGTGAATACAAAATCAAGGTTTTGAGAGGAAGTATGTACATGAAACTTAAAAGCTAGTCAGAACAATAATAGTAAAAGAGCTAGAGAGTTAGGAGACATATAAATGGTATAATTTATGGTACACCTAATCCCATTAAATGGACCCATGAACAGAAGGTGGAAAGTTACTGTATATTAAATTAAGGTGGCTAGGTTTAATAATTGAAGCAAACTGGTAGACATAATTAACTATTTATTGGTGTGTTGGCCATAATTCAGAATAAAGGACACACATACAGACACAGTTACAGTACAGTAGAGCACCTCATCAACTGGAAAAATAAAATACCTAGTTATAAAAGTACCGCTGTCTAAATAGGACCACAAAAACCCGAAAACGTTAACAAAATGAAAATATTACCTTGGACTCAGGTTATCGCAACCACACACTCTCGATTATAACGCGTGTACACGCGACACAATCACGAGGGGAGCAGTAACAGCTCAGGGGACGAGGGACCACATTTGAACAGAGTGAGTGAAGAGGACGTGAGGGAATATATGTACTCGGCAGATGTTTGTTTTATAATACTACGTATTTGCTGGCTTATTAGACTGTAAATTGTCGATGAGTTCACCGTTCACGTTAGAGACTTTTTTTTTTTTTTTTTTTTTACAAATAATAAAGAAAACTGTGATAGTGGCCATCGTGGATCTAGTTTAGTGGAAAGAGTCCTTGACTAGCTAGTCAGAATTGAGCTGCAGTGCTTCAATAAGTGTGTCATGTTTGTAACAATAAACTACAGTAAATCAGTAATATGTGTGATATACCTTTTTTTTTTGGCCCTAGGAGGGGTGGCCAAGTTGGGAGAGATCCCACATGCAAGCACAAGGTCCCTTGTTCTAGTAGTGGCGGGTACTGTGTGCGAGGAAAGTCCCTAGTTTGCATTGTACCTCTCCTATTAGATCTCTTGGGGTGTTAGGGTGAGGTCTATAACGTCCTGGTCACAGTAGTTATGGTTCAATCCAACATTTCCTAGCGAAGGGTGCTCCTATTAGGTCACGCCTTGGAGGGTTAGTCACAAATAGTCATCCCGTCCCCTTTTTTATTATAAAAAAAAAAAGTGATATATATATATATATATATATTTTTTTTTTAATTAAGGGTAACAAAAAAGACAGTTAATGGTTGTCTACTAGACTTTTGTCAACTTGGGTTGGAACATGATTGAAATGTCCCTGACGCATTGTCTTTGAGCGTTGGGGGTGGTTTGAACTTTGAATAACCGGGTAATTACGGCTGTCAATGCGTAATGGACGGTGCTGATGCCTCCACCATATTTTGTGTAACTTGCATTGCAAGCCTACAATTTTTAGATGGAGTCATCGATACTTTTGTTGTGGGTGCACAGTTTTCTGCTGGTTTTAGCTTAATATAATACTACTAAAAGACTAAAAAAAAGTACCTATACTTTTTTATTTTCGATGATCTAGTACAATACTTCTTTGTTAAGCTAAATTTTGATAACATAGATTTAAATAATATATATTTTATAGCTATACTCTTATTTTTGATCGAACTGACTAAAAGCTATACTTTCACCAGTAAATGTTACGTAGAGTTATTCTATATGTTTTTCAATTACATTCAAATATATGGTTATATTGTGCAATTACATTCAAATATATGGTTATATTGTGCAATGCAACACATATAGTGTTATATTTCTTATAGATAATTTTTTTATAGGTTGATAGTTAGAGGTGGGATATCCCTGTTTAAAACATTAAGGAGTTAGTTTTGTTGGGGTAATAAAAAAATGGGAGAATAAAAGATATTTTAATTTCTCTTATTTGTGTTTTGTTGAGAGGAAAAAAGTGAAGGGATAAAAAAAATAAGTTTATATAAATTTACTTATACATCTTATTAAAAAATGATGCTCGTTTCTATAAAAATAAAAAATAAATAAAAAAATTTGATGCTCGATTAAAACAAAAAAAAAAAGTAGCAAACAACCAACCAAGAAAAAAGGCAGTCATCCAAATTCATTAAAAAAATAAAATTTATGCCTAGAACGGACCTTTTATTTTCTATCCTCCCTGTTTCACTCCCAACTAGACAGACCCTAAAGAGTATCAATTGAGTTACAAGCCTCAAAGTGTTATATTTTCTTCAGAATAATTAAACTCAATGTATTATGTTTTTCAATATAATTTACTAAATTATTTTTATTGTCCTTAAATTTTGCATTGTTTTAATTTTGATCATCTTCATTTTGACATATTATATTTGGTTCTATTTTCATATTGACCCTTTTATCCAATTCCATTTTAATATTTAATAATTTTGCAACGTATGGCATATATGGGTGATGTGTCTTAACGGACGTGCATTCCCATTTTCAACTTTATTTTTTGATTTGCTTCTCAAAAATAAAAAAACTTTATCTTTTGATTTTATGGTTGAGAATGAGGGTGGTTGAAGCATAGGATTTAGTTTTAAAAAATTTTTATTGTGGATTAGGGGTTTGGTTGTGCGCATGGGTTGTGATTGGGTTGGGCACGTTGAAGTTTCAAATGTGACTTGAAGTCACCATGAAGTAGCTGAGCACAAGAGCCATTAAAGGCCGCCATAGTGGCATAACCTAGCATTAGAAGTTTATAATTATTCCTTTAATTTTATTCCAAACAGATTCAAGCATATTACTGAATAAAGTTACACGTTGTCAAGTGTTTTGCACCTCTATTGAAACCTCTTTGTGTTTCTAATAAAAACGATTAAGGTTTAAATCCATTTCTATCTCATCCATTGAACTATAAAAAAATTAAAATAATAAAAACACAAAACAAAACTACGGATCTATTTAGATACCGTTTATTTTGCTGAAAACTAAAAATAATAAAAATAATAATAAAAATTTTACTGTTCACTATTTTTTTTACTGTTCATATGCCTTTGTGTACTGTTCATGTCCCATAAACAGTGCACCCAACGCTGGTCTTTAAAAAAAAAAAAAGGAGGAAAGAAACATAGATGCAGACATGGGAAGCAAATGCACCCTACATGTTCACTGTTGGTTCTTTCTCTTGTCAAACAAATATGACTTCGTTAATCAATTATTTGATTAACTTATTATTTTCTCATATATAATAAACATCACTACTAACTTTTTTTTATCCATTCACAAATCTAAGTTAATAAATAATAACTAGATTATTGCTAAAATTATGTTGCGTGGGGTAAAAAATTGAGGCCCAATAGAAGATTGGGTTTAAATCAAGGCTCACTACAATTAATTTGTAAAGATAGGTGTGCAAACCAACACTTGGGCTTCCTAACTAATGAATCATAGCAAATAAATTAATCAAGATAGAAAGACTAAGTTCAACAAGGTTAATCAAGAACAAATGAGTACGTTTGTCTTTCCTTGAAATGGCCAAGGAGCCCTGTTACACCAAGTTTGAGAGTTATTCTCTCTCTAATTACTAGATTATAATCCCTGTTCAATGGGAATCTTCCCCATTTTATAGTGATCCAGCTCTCATCCTAACCCTCCACATGGAGGGTAGTTGATCTCCTCCAAGACACTTGTCCTATCTTCCCTCTGTAGAATGTGTTGAGTACAATATTTTTAGCCATTAATGTGGTAGACATGGTTTGCAATGCATTCAATGCGGAAGTGATGGATGCTTCCCTGTGAAATTTTCGTTCCCCCTTATCCACACTTGTCACTGTAGCTTTCCTCTTTCCTACGTTATAGTTTTCTATGATCTTCATCTCATCTTCTTCGGGTGGTCTTCTAGGGGTGGCAAATTGGTGGGTTTAGGGTGGATATAATTGGGTTGGGCATATAAAACTCATTTACCCATTTAAAACCCATTTAACTAATTGCTTCTAACCCAAATCCAACCCAACCTAATTATTATGGGTAAACTCCAACCCAACCAATTACCCAATTATCAAAATTACCAAAATGTCACTAAAGTGAAAATGACTACTCTAAAATCTTCAAAAATCCTAGCATTTTATGGGTAACCAAACATAAAATTTTCCCAAGAAACTCAACACAATAATTAATAAGCAAAACCAACAACCAAAATACTTATAATAAAATATTTTGGGCATTCAAAATTTTCTCAAGAAATCAAGATTTTCTATCCAAACAAACACTAAAAAAATTATAACTTAAATTAAAAACCCATTCGAGAATACATTAACAATTTCAATAGGGCACATATCAAAACCCACAGATCTACAAGCCCTCATTTCCCAAACCCAAATGAAGTTCTCAAGCTTTCATAACCTAATCACCAAATCAACCAAAGGATAAAACAAAAAGAGAGAGAGATCGGCGGCCATCAGTGGTGGAGACTTCGTTGACTTGTGTTGCTGTGTGTGGTGGCTGTGCTCGTGAGGTTCCGGCATGGCTGAGCTTGAGAGAGAAACCTGTGAGATTAGAGAGATAGAGAGCCAACCTTCTGTGGCTTGCGGTGGTCGTTGGCGACGGTTGAGGTTTGGTTGCATAAAGCTTGGCCACCAGCACTCGATCTGCCCCACGCATCACCTTGTTTGGGTTTGGACTGGTTGTCGAACCAGAAGGTCCAAATCTAAGATTCGAAGCTTATCGATGAGTGATTGGAGGCCGAGAAAGTGATTAGAGGTCAAGAAATTGAGGGGGAAAATGAAATCTTAACCCTAAAACGTGATTGGAGGCCGAGAAAGTGCCAAGAAAATGATGGGGAAAATGAAAACCTAACCTTGAAATGTCTGAGGTGAGGGCTAGTTTTTTTTTTTTTTTGTTATTGGGTGTGAAGGGCTGGGTTGAGTTTGGGTATATTATTATTAGGTTAAACGGGGTTCAATGGGTTTTTAGTTAAAACCCAATTATTATTGGGCCTAATTGGGTTGATGTCCATTTAACCCAACTAATAATTGGGTGGGTTTAGGTTTAATTAGAGAGGGTGGGTTTGGGCGGGTTTGGGCTTATTTTGCCACCCCTAGTCCTCACCTAAAGGTCTTCCTTAGGCTGTCCAGCTCCTCGCCATGAAGCTCTTCTTCTAAGGTATCTAGACTCACTTGGATCAAGTTGACTATCAATTAGGCTTGCATACTCTTCGAACTTGGCCCAACTAGGCTAGCATCCTTGGATTCCCCCCACATATATTATTGAAGCAAATTATATAGAATTATTCAATTGTGAGCTTATGAAAATTAGATTTACCAACCTTATACTGTTAAAAGATATACAATCTTGATTAAAATGTAGACTATATATATTATCCCGTGTGTGTGTGTGTGTGTAAAGATTCATACTCACAAGTTTATTCACTAAAACAATATTATGTTTGAATTTGACTTGTTTAAAAGTCGAGTATAAACTTTGATTTGAACTTGATTTGTTTGTTAAACAAAAATATATAAACAAGTTTTTAGTTTTTGTGTTTGTTCCCCCCCCCCCCCCTCCCCTCCCCCAAGTTGAACTCAAATTGTTCATATATAACTCAATTCATTTTATAGCCTCAGGGGCATAAAACAAAACTACTTTGATCAACTTCCACAAATCCTTAAAATTATGGACCAACATTGTTGAGAGACGCCCCCACCCTCAAAGATAAACAACCATAAGGACATGTATGATCCAAGCAAAACCAAAACATATAAAATGCAAAAATTCAAAAGGAGATGATAGATTGATGGTCAACTTGGAAGAGAAGTTGAGAGCCTTTAAAATGGTATTTCTTACCAAAAACCTTGCAATTCAAGTAACACATCTTAATGATTTCATTATAGCTATTAGGGTTCAAATCCTCCCCCCATTGTATTTATCAATTAAAAAAAAAGTATTTCCTCCTCTTTTTTTTTTTTTTTTTTATGTATTTCTTCAATTTTTGTAATCAAGTTTACTATTTTTTTTATTATATAGATTTAATATACTTAATTGGTTATTATGTGTGATTGGAAGAGTTTATATTCTTTGAGTAAAAAGTACAAGTTGTATCTATAAAATGTTAAAAACAAATTGTAATTAACTGGAAAATGTAGAAAAAAAATGGTCAATTGCAAATTACACCTCTAACGTTTCAAAAACTTAATTTTGCACCCTGAAGTTTGGTTTTGTTAACAATTCACTCTCCACAGTTAATTTTTGTTGTTAAGTGACACATCATCATGCTGATGTGTTCTATTTTTGCCCAATAAGCATCAAAATTACATATAGTTTCAGCTATGACCAAGAGAAGCGTTGGCACAAATGAAAACTGTGTTGTTTCCACCTAAAGTTAAAATACTAACATCTAGCTTAATTGACACCGTGAAGACCTAACTCTAAAATCCAAAACACAACCCACAAATCCAGTTCTTCAAACGAACCCAGCTCCTCTGCTCTGCAACTTCTACTGTGAGTCAATTTGTCTGCTCTGCAACTCCTCTGCGATGCATCATTATCAAAGCTTGATCAAAGCAAGTCAAAACCCTTTTAAGTAGCCAATATTGCTCCACATCGTCTCCCGTGACCAAAATTATCTTGAGCACTGAAGCTTGGATCCAAAGGTCTTCGTAGGATCACGTGCATTTGGAGGACCAGTTGTAGATATACCAAGAGAAAAAATAAAAAAGATAATGTTATCTCATTGGTGTAAAATATATAAGTTTTTTTTTTTTTTTTTCTTCTTCTCTTTACTGAATTAAAAATATTACGGGGAATTCTCTTCTACCAATGAACTGTATGACCAATCACTTCACTTAGTTTAATTTACATGGTGAAAATACAATAACTTTTTTTTGACGTATCATGGTGAATTTATTTTTAACTTCACGGTGTAGTTTTGATTTGTGCCAACGGCCATAGCTAAAATGACTAGTTTTGATATTTATTCGGCAAAAATAGAACACACCAGCAGATGGTACGTTATTTAATAACAAAAATTATGGTAAAAATAGAATACATTAGTACGATGGTATTTTATTTAATAACAAAAATTATGGTAAAAATAGAATACATTAGCACGATGATACGTTATTTAATAACAAAAATTAATCATCGAGTGAATTACTAACGGAACCAAATTTTAACCCATAAAGTTTTGATATTTTGGAGTAAAAAATTCAGTCAACCTAAACTTTAAGATGTAATTTGCAATTAAAAAAAAAAAAAAAAAAAAACAAAAACAAAGTTCATAGTAAGCCTACAGCCCTAATTGGCGTGCCAAATGCTAACCAAACACCAAAATCACTCTTTGGATTTCGAGTTGATGTGTTACACGGATACTCACAGCTAACAACATTAGTTGCACCCCAAGGCGTAGATAATGTCATAGCCGGAACACTGTTTCGTCTTCTCTAAGCTCCGGAGCCCTGCAACTGCCACTGCTACTGCTACAGCTTCATCTTCTACCTCAAACAACACAAGAGGTAAAGAAGTTTTCTTCTTTTCCTCATAACTCCAACACATTTTTATATTTGTTCATCCTAGTTAATACTACTACTATGAAATTTCATTGTACACTCAAAATGATCACAAAAACACTGTTAAACCGTCACACCAAGTCTTATACACATATCCCTTCTGATATTTATGCTCTCAATGTTTACTTCAAGTTCAAGCTCTTTTCTTCAATGCCAGCTCTTACTTCTTCACACACTGACATAGAAACCCAATTGAGGTCCCTCTGTGAAAAACCCAATTCTCAATTCTCTGAGGCCGTTTCACTATTTCACCGTGCGGTTGATTCTAGCCTATTGCCTTCTGGGTCAACCTGCAATTTCCTTATTGATGCCCTTACAAAGTCGAAAAATTTTGACTTGGCCTTTTTGGTTTATAGTAAGATGACCCAAGTCGGTGTTTCGCCGAGTTTTATATCTTTGAGTGGTTTAATTGAATGTTTTTTGAGTATCCGTAAGCCTGAATTTGCGATTGGGGTTTTGGGGTTGATGGTGAAGCGTGGTTATAGGGTTAATGTGTTTGGTGTGAATCTTATATTAAAGGGGTTGTGTCAAAATAATAAGGTTGGGAAGGCGATGGTTTTGTTTCGTGAAGTGGGGAGGAATTGTGTATCGCTGGATATTTTTAGTTACAATGTCGTTATAAATGGGCTTTGCAAGGCGAAGAAATTGAAAGAGGCGGTACATTTGTTTGTTGAGATGGAGGCGATGGGTTGTCACCCGAATTTGGTGACATACACAACATTGGTGGATGGTCTTTGTAAGGATGGTAGAGCTGATGAGGCGGTGGGTTTGTTGGAGGAGATGAAGAAGAAAGGTTTGGATGCAGATGTTGTTTTGTATAGTGCACTTATAAGTGGTCTTTGTAATGAAGGGAGTTTTGATAGAGGGAAAGAGCTTTTTGATGAGATGTTGGCAAAGGGAATTTTTCCCAATGTAATTACCTATACATGTTTGATGCATTGCCTTTGTAAGATGGGGCGATGGAAAGAAGCCACTGCAATGCTGAATGACATGACAGAACATGGAATTCGCCCAGATGTTGTTACTTATACAGGGCTAATTGATGGGCTTTGCAAAGATGGGAGAGCTACACAAGCCATGGATTTGTTGGATTTGATGCTTAAGAAGGGTGTAGAGCCTAATACTGTAACATATAATGTTATAATTAATGGACTATGCAAGGAGGGCGGGGTTGGAGATGCTTTTAAGATACTGGAAATGATGACTAAGAAGGGGAAGAAGCCAGATGTGGTTACTTACAATACATTGCTGGTAGGGCTTTGTGCTGATGGGCAGGTTGATGAGGCAATGAAACTTTTGAAGTTGATGTTGAAGGATGAGAACTTTGTTGAACCAGATGTTACGATATTTAACTCATTAATCCAAGGATTCTATAAGGAAGGCTTCCTTGATGGGGCTGTGGAGGTCTATCATATGATGGTTGAAAGGGGGATCTCGGGTAGCATTGTAACTTATAATTTCTTGATTGGGGGGTATCTGAAGGCAGGAATAATTGACGACGCCTTGGAACTCTGGAAACATGTACTGAACTTGGGATTTGCTCCAAACTCGACTACCTATAGTATTATGATTAATGGGTTCTGCAAAATGCATATGCTTAGTTTTGCTAAAGGACTTTTTAGTAAAATGAAAGCTTGTGGGCTTAGTCCTATGGTGATTGATTACAATACACTGATGGCATCCTTGTGCAAGGAAGGTAGTTTGGGGCAAGCTAGGGGGCTGTTTCAAGAACTGAGAAATGCAACTCATGGACCAGATGTTGTATCATTTACTACAATAATTGATGGAGCTCTCAAAGCAGGAGATTTTCAATCTGCCAAGGAATTGCTAATGGACATGCTTGGAATGGGTTTAGCTCCTGATTATATGACCTTTTCCTCATTGATAAGTAGATTATCAAAACTTGGTCAGTTGGATGAGGCTAAAAGTGTTTTTGAGAAAATGATAGCTAGTGGTTTTACACCAGACACCTTTGTATATGATTCTTTACTAAAGGGCTTTGCCTCAAAGGGAAAAACTAAGGAAATCATTGACTTACTTCGTCAAATGGCAGATAAAGGTGTTGTTCTTGACTCAGAAATCATTTCTACCATCTTGACATGCCTTTGCGATATGTCAGAAGATCTTGATGTTATGGAGATTCTGCCGAATTTTTCCTTAGAAGCACCAAAAGAAGCACGCATTTCATGTGATAAGCTTTTATCAAAACTGAATAAGTCTCACCCAGAACTTAAGTTATGTGCTGCATGATATTCTCCATCTCAAGACAGGTTTGCTGGTGCCAAAATAGATCTCCAAAAATGCTCTATTAAGTAAGTCTTTATGCAACCTTTTCCTTTAATGCACTTTTTTTTTTTTTTTGGGGGCAGCATACTCTGTACATTTTTTTATAAGTAATAAAATTTATTGGAATTAAGGATCTACCTCATGTACATAGGGTGTATACAAAAAGTTAGCCTAAAGAAGTATGACAAATGTGAATTACAATTGAAATGTGAGGGAATCAGTGAATTCTACAAAGGAATGAGTATCACTAGGACCCAAAGCATGTGATCATTCAAACAATGATCTAATGAAATATGTATACAGTTGAACCACCGAGTTTTCCCCCATCTTCAAAAGTTTAGTGGTTCTCCTCTCTCAACAATGTCCACAACAAGCATAGGGGGGCTAGATTCCAAACTAAAGAAGCATGCCAAACCAATTTCTCCAACCAAACAAAAGATCACCAACACTTTTTGATTAAGAGGTGGTATCTCATGAGACTGCCCTCTCACATCATGTGTGGGATTCATGAGATTGTTTCATAAGAAAATTTTCCCTTTAGGTAGATCCATAGGACTCCAAACATGGAGAAAACATGTCCACAAAGCATATGCAATATCACAATATAATAGCAAGTGATCCAATCTCATCACTGCATCTACACATGCTGCATCAATCTACTAGAGTAATTCCTCTATTCATGAGATTATCACATGTTAGATTTTTTCCCCAAACTATTGTCCACACAAAGAAAGCAACCCTTTTTGTTGCTTGAAACATCAAACACTTCCAAGGGAAGTATATATCACTCAATCCTCTCAAGGCCTCAAGATAAGAGCGAACATCAAACCTTCCATTATCATTCAACCTCCACCTCATTTGGTATATTGTTTTCTTATACATAGCCAAAAGCTTTCTTATGAAGGATTTCTTCTGAGATGCAAGATTTATTAAAATGACATATAAATTTATAATAGGTCACAGATGTTTGTTTTTTTTTCTACCTTTTTTTTTAGTTGGGATATATTTGAATGGTATCATTATATTGCATTTGGTTGGCTCAGGTTGTTTTGTTTCTTTGCATATTCAATCATTTGTGCCTCCCAGCATTGCTTCTTTCCATCCAGCTTATACCAGATAGTGTTGTAAGGAACTTATTCTGTTTATTTTGTTGTCTAATGCATTGTTTAAGCAAATGATTTTGAACTTAAAAGGAAGAAAAACAAACTCCAATGGTTCTGTGAATTAAATAGTAGCGTTACATCCTCTGCAAACCATTATGACTTAATTGAGTGGACTCCACTCTCATTTAACGTATGCTAGTGCTGCTTTACCCGTTACATTCTATATATTTTCTGTGACAGGGTCTTAGAGCCCTGAGAAGGTTCAGTTGTGCTGTAGTGAGAACTTTGGTTCTGAACAAGAAATAACTTGGTATCCTCTTCATATCTGAGTGTTGAGCATTGGAAGGTTCTGGATGAGGTTTAGCACTTCAGTTCAACAGATACAAAAATACCATACTTCAATCCAGGATTTGCATGCAGAGTTGCTAAAACTAAAGCATAAGAAGGAAGAATGAGGCAGTAAACACCGATGTTTAAAATCAGATGTCTGACCAATATATAGCCAACTGAGAGAGAGACAATTATTATTGTGGTTGGAACATAATGCACTACAGAAAGATGGAATTTTGAGTAGATTCTTATCCATATGAAGCATTAAAGATGAGATATCAAGAATCTCAGATGCATCTCCATAGCAGAAAGACAGCTTACTGAACATCAGGCTGCAAAGTTTCAAGGTGAGGTTCTCAACGTAAAACAGGAGAACAACAAGGTTTCCAAATTAACTACAAGCAAGCCTCAATTTTGTGAGAGTACTGAAGGTTGACATTGCAAAGATACTAGTGCAATCAGATGAGGCACTTAGAATTTCAGTGTCAAATAAAATCTTAACAAGTCAGGCTCGAATTCCCTTGTGTTTCTTTCTCGTTGGGGGTTAAGTGAAGAAGTGCAGAGCCAATAATATTCTCATGTGTGGATCCGGCATTGCAAAAATAATACAGCAATCTAGCAGCTGGAATATGTAGATTAGACTTTCTGGTCTTGCTTTGCTTTATATTATTTATTTTTTGTGTTTCAGAAATTATTGGTTGGAATCTTTCTTGATTCTGATGGTACTTTTGTTGATACAAATTAGAGGTTATTGTTGCTCTTGTTATTTTGGTGTCTAACCAAAGAAAACACGCTTCCTTATAGCGTGTTTGTTGTATAAATATATGGTTTATCAGTAAAGTTCTTCTTCCTTATGAATATATGGTTTATGAGTAAAGATCCTTTTCCTTGATATGATCTCCACTTTCGTTTCAGTGAAATGAACAACTCTGTATGTCTTGTTTTTTGTATGCTAATATTTTTATCTTCCCATGGCTTTCCAGAAGTGTATATTCATATATGAAAAACATGATTATGCAGTTCACATGACTCGAGTTTGGTTCTTCTACGCCCCAAAAGTTTAGGAAGATGATAAATTTGGATACTCTTTTAACTGTTGATTGATAACAGGTCAAAATTGTTAGAACCGCTAATCTATCTGTGACTCTTTGAATCGTAAACATGAAATCTTGAAGGTGAGAATCTCTTGCACATGTTTACACCACCTTGAAGTGCATTTAAAGGCACTAGAGTTTTTATTCTTTGTTTACATTCTTGATTACTAAATGAAAGATAGAAGGATGCTACCTTATACGCAAGTATACATGAGAAATGATGAAAATTAAGACAAAAAATTATACATATAAACATATCTGAAAAATAGAGCAAGGCACACAATTGTAGGCCACGATTGAGGAGGTCTCAGAAATCAGGAGGAAGAGTGAGATCACGAGTTTAATCTAGTAATGGTGCCTATGTATTGTCAACACCAGGCATAATTTTTTTTATTTTTTTAAAAGCATTCCAAATTGCATTGCTCGTGTGTAAACACTTTTCTCCAACATATAAACACCTCAACCGTTTGAAGAGCAACTAACATAATCGCAAAAAATAAAATCTCGAGTAAGTCTAGTGCCACACATTTTGGCGAGTTGTGGCATTTGTTGTGCCAAAATGTGTGGCACCAGACTTATTCTAAAAACCTGTATCAAATCTACAATATCAGATGGTCAACTGTGTAATCGCAAACCCTTTTACAAATATAAATCAACATTAGTTTTCTTATAAATTCTATTTGTAACAAAATGTCAAGTTTATTATTGGTGCATTTCTAATTGGAGATTGCAATTTGTAAATTGTAACTCCTGCTTCCTGCAATTCCAGGTTTATGGCAATTCTTTAGGGCCTAAATTTCAGCTATTTACTTATTTGAAAACACTAGTTTAATTATCAGCTTCTTGCAGAAAGGTCTAAAAGGATATTCCTGTTGACTGTGCTCAAATGCATCCCCAGCAATACCATCAACCTGAACATAATGGGGGAAAAAAACTTGCACCATACAGATACTCACCCATAATTTAATTTCCACAATAAAATTTTAACGTTTATATTTACACCAACAAAATTTCCTAAAAAAACGCAAAATAGGACCCAAAACAATTCTGTCAATTTGCACAAGTTACTTAACTTTCTCTTCAATCTCATTGCCAGACTCTTCTTTGATTAAATCCGCCGGCTTTTCATTGCATCCATCTGCTACCATGCTTGGCAAATCTGCCTGTTTCTCATTTGTGCCTTCATTCTCAGATTTCACCCTAGGGGCAGATTGATTGTCATTTCTAACTGATGAACCCCTCATTTCATTATCATTTGCATTTTGTCTAGCTTCAGCCTGTCTCTCAATGACAGCTTTGTGATTACTTTTAGCTGTCATCATGTCCAAAGAACTACTATTACTCTTAACCTCAGTCATTTGTTTTCCGAACTCCACTTCCATGTCTGCCGAGGCTGCTTTATCATCTTGAATTTGCTCAATACGTGCATTTGCTGAGACACAAACTCCATCTCCTTGAAGTTGCTCTTTAGGTGCACTACGTGACACAGAAACTTCAATCTCTTCTGCCCTCTTTATTTCTTGCTTTACCAAAAGTTCAGAGGGCAGACCAGAGCTAATAGAATTAGTTGGTTCGGATGATGTATTTGATGATGTGGGGAAAGCAGATACAGTACACTGAACAGTTGGTGAGGCAGCTTTCACTGAACTAGGATGTGAAACGGTAGGTGCAACAGTAACAGCAGGAGAGGAGGAACATTGTGTGGCTTTTGGGCCAGTAGAAACATAATGTACATTAGTTTGGGTCTCTGAGTGAGTTGACACACCAGCAGGCATGGGTGATTTGGTTGAAGAACCACCTGTGGGTTTGAAATGGACAACATTTTTTGTCTGAGTAGCCTTGAAAAATGATGCAGCAGCTGATGGAGAAACAATGCGGGCACCAGCTGCAACTGCAGTTGCTCTTAACACAGAATCTGAACCAATAGTAGGCTGCATTGAAGATTTTTTTGAAGATACTTGAGATTTTGCTGTGGGGCCCAATGATCCTATGGGAGGTGGCTTTGTAGGGATCTGGCCTTGTTGAGAGCAGCCTTGGGCTTGTATAGAGCTGCTGCCAACATTAGCAGCTTCAGCTGTTGTAGTAGGAAGCACAGATTTACTTGCTGTGTTTGCGACAGCTGTTCCCAATTCAAGAAGAGTCATCCAAATATGGAACAAATACGTAACAAAAACTAATTGCATTAAAAAACCAGAAAGAAAAACATGGTAGACAGTCAATCATGTAAATTAAGATAATAAAATTAAATAAACTTTGTAAATTTGTGAGTTCAGCTAAAGTAGTAATTTATCTGATCCTCTCAGGAATCATCATCCGGTCGCCTTGTCAAAATCTTATCTCATCAGTCATTGTGGACATCTATTAAATCCAAAATACTTGATCTTTCTCCAATTGGAAAAAAAGGTAATTCAAACACAGCTAGTTGTTGAAGCTATCACCAAAGAAGCATCAAAACATTGGCCTTAACTGGACAAAAAAGGCTGCAATGAGAAAACTAGACTGTTATTGTCTATTGACCTTCCACCACAGCCTTAGTGTTAAGTAACAGCTTATGGAGGTTTTCAAACACACAGTGCCCCATGAAAGATGTGATTGCTCACCAAGTAGTACCGCAAATGGATCCAACAAGAATGAAAGATGGAAAATTCAATAAATCATGCAGTGCTAGAATATTTCATAATTTTTTTTGGCCAGGCATTTCAATAAACTAAAAACAGAATACAATGGAGAAGAAAATTACCAGGGCGTGTTGATGTTAAGTTTTTAACTGGCATATCAAGGGCTAGGGACATTGCATGATGAGCTGCTCGCCGTGCCTCAGAAAGTTGTGAGCCAGTGGAGTTGGATTCCACATTCAGGTTGCCCTTTTTCTTCCTAATAATGTTCCACCTCTGCATATGTTGCAAAAATCCATAACAAGCACTAGAAAAGAAAAAAAATAAAAATAAAAACCCTAAGAGAGAGGGAGAGAGATAGAGATCAGAGGGTTGACAGAGGTTGAGTTTCACTGGTATGACCTACACCCTACCACAGGTTCAGATAATTACCTTGATCATTAGTATAAAAAAGGTAAGGAAAACTATGACTGCAAAACTATCACCAAGAGGTAAACGCACAACTTACCTTATTCTTAAGATCACCAAATGGACAATTCACAGTATCCACTAATGAAAATCAAACAAAACTGATAGCAGATGCAAAACATCCATTGCCAGGATTTGAACCCGGGAAAACTGGGTGAAACCCAGACATCCTGACCGGACTAGATGACAACGGATTTTTGTTGTATAGTAATTAAATTTCAATCAGTGCAATTGACAAAACTCATCAATGACATAGAAATAAGGAATATAAAAAAGAGAGTCACATTCGCAAATAATAAGTTCTGCTATTACATTATCCAACTACATACTAAAAATATTAGTTTTAAGACTACAATAAAAATATATTGTTAAGATACAGCCTAACTATTGGAAATAATAAAAAGTTTCTATAGTCAAGACCCTTTAAAATCTACACATGATATTTTCAAATATAATGATAGCAACAATATTAAAGATAATGATGATGAAAGACAAAACCAGTCATTTTATATCTTATTCTAGAATGTCCCAGACAGCACAGTTGTTAAATCCTTGATATTTCTCATTTCCTTTATATATACATATACACTTTGTATTTCATAATTTATAGCCACCCAAAAGTGTGAATAAATTAATTTATATTTGCCAGTCATACACACAAGTTGAAGTCTATTTATCTACTTTGATGCGGAGAACAACAAAACTGCTCTACAATATATATATATATATATATATATATATATTTTGATAGGTAAAACTGCTCTACAATATTATTATTTATCTATTACATGACATGAGATAAACGGATCCTTAAAATCCAATGCACTGCAACTCTTTTCCCATGATCATTTTACAGACATGATTTTGAACAGAACAACAACTGTATACAGATAGGAAAATTCACAGACCAATAAGTATGAGAGCGAAATTCCAGTTTTTATAGCATGTACTCAATTCCTCCCTAGCAATGTCGTTGCTAGTGGTAATCAGTGGCCAAAAAAAAAATGTACTTTTTAATTGTGTATAGATTAAGTTAATGTAAATATACACAAGTATTAGGGTATTGTCAGCTGTCAAGCCATCACATGGAAATTTGGTGGCTTATTAATACATTACAAAAATGTCAAAGGACAGTCATTGAAGAAATTTGATGTCATCATCAAAACATATAGGCAGGAGATAAATTCTAGGATTCCATAAAAAGCCACAAATTTGAATATGAAAGACCAATTTGTGTGGCAGATTCCTAGGGCCCCATTAGAGAATTAGTTTGTACTGAGGTCTATTGTTTAAAACACAACAGGAAGCTTTAAGTTTTGTAAGTCCTCCAAATAAACCATCAAGTTAATACCAATTTATTGTAGTTCATTTTGAATTTGAGATCCTGATCACCCTAAACTTGGGGGCAGGTGGAGGGGAGTCCCTTTTATTTTTTCCTTCAAGGAACATGATTGACACTAGTCAAACTCATGGATCACTCAATACAATTTAATTCGTTTTTCCTTTCTGTGGAAAGTATGAGAAGTGGTGGGTGGATGATACAGACCATCCACCTACTCTTTGATAGCAATCCATACACAAAAGTTATTTTCTAAAATTAAAATTGAGGACCAGGGCCTAATATTATTAAAAATAAAACATTCATATGGTGAAAATTAAAACTGCAACTTGTGACTCATTTTACAAAGAATTTTCAAAGTGTTAAAAATATGTATTAACATGTCATATGGCCCTAATGTCAAATCAGGTGAGTCCCAGCTTATGCAGTTTATTAGCAAATGATATTTACAGACAAGCAGGAACCACTGTAAATGCATCCAGCTGAAGTAAAGTGGTTAGTAGCCTATGTACCAGACAGCACATCTCAGTGATTTACTAAGAAATGAAACAACCATCATCTGCCCCTCGGCCAAAGTGGTTCAGCAAAACCACATAGAGCAACTAAATTGGAAATAGGTATACCATAGAAAAATTCAATTAATTACTAATCTAATGGTTACTAATGCACGAGGAGTGTTCATTGATGTCTATGTAACGCAGTACTCACTGGGATAAAGAAAAGGCATTGATGAAAAATACATAGAAATGGTTAAAAAGGGTTAGGTGGGCTAAGGAAAACAACCTGAGATAGTTGTGAAGCTGTTCTATCGCCCTTGAAGTCTCCCTTTAAAATATTTGCCCAATTTCCTTCACCACATTTCTGTACGGCAGCAATCAGTTCCTTATCCTCTGCCTCTGACCATGGTTTTCTTTTCCTTCGAGGAGGAAAGTTGCCACTGGCTGGTCCATTTCCATCCAAAACTTCAGCAGGTGTAGGTGTAGCTGCAGGAAGTGGCATTTTCTGAACGAAAACAGGAATAGTAATGTTTGTACCCTGCATTGAACAAGTTGCTTCTGAATTTTCCAGAGGAGCTCTAGATGACAGCCCATTAGGTATATTTATAGTTATTGGAGCCTCAACTATTGAGCTGTTTGGGAGACTAGAGTCACTTGGTACACCAGAAGCAATCAGTACCTGTACAAAGCAACCACCCTTAGAAAATAAGCAGGAGGGAATTAGAACAAATGAAACTTTAATATCAGAAAATAATTCAAGTGCTACTATTATTCAGAAACATCAAACCCGTATCAGAAGTGAAATATGATAAGCCAGCCAATGTATTTTATCTAAATTACCGAACAGATAAATGATGTTCTGCCTTCTTGGCATACTCCAGAAGTTAGTCAGATGGATTGGAGCTGAACTATAGAGTTAAGATAACCGTGCTCAATAAAATGCAATAAATCAAATTGTCATAAATACCTATAATCAAATCTTTTTTGAGTAAAAGCTCAGCTGTAGCCCCACCCACTTAAGGCACATTGCCAATAAGATAATTTACAATCTACAGACGACAAATTTCACCCTTTATACATGGTACAGATTTGGGAGCGGGTTGGATTAGGGGCAACATTTGTGGCCTGTTCCTTGGCCCTTAATTGATGTCACATACCCCAGACTCTGGCCATAATTTTTGTACTGTCTAAGCTTGAATTTTTTTGCAAATATTAAAACCTCTACGAAGAATATGTGCATATCAAAATTAGCAAGTCTCTATCACTTTTGTCAAAAAAAAAAAAAAAAAAAAAGCAAGTCACTGACAGCTATTCAGAACCTACTTGAGCTGGTATGTATACCTTAAATAAATTTAAAAAATTACTCTCCTACTGCAATTCCAAACAGTGATATTACATCAAAAGGTTTCTAATTACTTCTAGAAACATACACAAGTCTAGATTGGATGATAGATTTTTTTTTGTTTCAGGAAAGAATAATTCCAAACAAAGAATTGCTAAGGCTATTTGGCCATCAACATAAGTGCAAATAGAAAAATGAAATTCATCTAGCTGACCCCTCTCATTAGAAGAGTTTAGCTAGAAAATGCAAATGAAGAATTCTAAAGCCAATCATTCATTTATTACGCAATCTATTTAACATACCTTCACACATGCTGCCACCTCGGTCGAAGCTTCACCACCAACAGAGGGAAAAGCTTCCACTTCATTTTCTAAATCACTGTCATCATCCTGCAGGCCAAATTTAACACCATTGTGCTATGAAAAATATGTGTATCTTAAATATAATGATGAGCATGTGTTGAATTTTTTGTTTCAAGAAAATCACAAGCTTGCAAGATAATTTGTGGATATGTCTCTCCTGCAAGAGGTGGGTGTTAATATTTATCTGAATTATGAAAAAGTTCTATGATAATTGCACATCTATGCACAGGACAAGTATTCTATTATTCCATAATTGGACTAGACTTGATTACCACTTTGAGTACATGGGTGTGCAAAAGATAATAAATTTCTAAGTCAAGTTAGCAAAGCTATAATATATTCATAATTAATACTTAAAAGAAAAATTCTAAACAATACGTTAGTGAATGGTATATAAATTAGTGGCAAAAACTGCTGTGATTGGATTGAATCACTATCATCACATAAATCTCCAAACAAACACATTTTCGTTGCAATTCTTTGTCTCATGATTAGAAATTTAGAACACTCCATATGGTATTTCCAAAACAAGCAAAAACTTCAGTGTCTAACCAAAATATGATTATAAGTTGGCCATCTTTTGCTGGCAATCCAAGACAAATCACCAATTTGGGCCGTTGTACTTTTTCGAAGTACCCACAGATTACGTAACATCACAGAATTTTAGCTCGAAACATCATATTTGAGTTAAATTATAGATCCAAACGCTATGCCATTTAATACCCAAAAAAATAATGATGCTCTTCACAGATTTCCCCTAAACCTAAAACACATTACATATTTAACGACCTAGCACATGCCAATACAACAACAAGACCTTAACCCCAAAGATCTAGTTTCCATTATGGATCCTCAACAGACTAATTGGGATCGACCCCATGAATTCTTCACTACCATTCTATTATATATAACCCAAAATCATACTCTCTGTCAACCACATGCCAATACAGCTAGTATCCAACAATAATTTTGCATCAAACTCAACCAAATTAACACAAAACAATTAAAAAAAACAAAACATAAACTTCAATACTAGCAATCATGACTGTATTCCCACAAACCCCACTTATAAATAGTGACAACAAACCACTACACCCACCAAATTTTTTAACTTGCATATACAATAAAATAGTTCTAGTTAAGAAATTCTATAAAGGGAAAAAGAGTGAGAGACTAACCAGAGGGTGAGGGGCAAATTGGAAAGAATCAAGCAAAGCGTGATGATAAGCTAGATGGCGCCATAACATGTGATACTCCCTGGCATCAGAAATCCCAGTTGAAGTATTCTTAACCAAAGCGTCCCAATCGATTTTCGAGTCCGCACAATGTGCCACTTCTTGAAGCAACGTTAGCACAGTCGTAGCGTTATACCTGAGACCAACCCAAACCCCAATAATAATCTAATATTAAAAAAAACCCAAGACAGAAAATCTTGAAAACAACAAAAAAAATAAAAGAAGAAGAAGTAAAGTTGAAACCTTTGAAGAAGATTGGAGATGTCATCTTGGGTTAACGAGGATGTCTTGTGCTTCTTGTTAGTATTAGTATTATTATTGGTTTTCTCAACCATTCTTCTTCTTCTTTTCTTTTCTATATGATGATGGTAGTAGAAGAAAAATCATGGGGTTTTGGTAATCCTCCAAAGCCCCAACACTCTCAAACTCAAATTGTTTTTTTTCTAGCTTTTGTTTTTCGAGAGAGAGAGAGAGAACGCTGTTTCTTGGTCGGGAAGTAGTGTATAAATGGAGAGAGAGAGAGAGAGACGGACCGTTAAAGAGCGTGGTGGACACGCGCTTCTTTGGGGATTTTAAGGTGGTCAAACCCAAATAGAATGGGTCGGGTTCGGAAATCGGAGAGAGTATAAATCAGAATCAGAATAGTGATGAGTAGGCACGCGCGAATTTCTCTATTTTTACTTATTTTAAGCCTTTTCATACGGCGAGTTCTTTTTAAAAAAATATTCACACGGGACGGGACTGGCTATATTATTGGACTGTTCTTTTTTTTTTTTTTTTTGGAGAAGCTACTATTGGACTATACTAAATTCTAGTTAGTAAAAACGCGTATTGTACGCAAATAATACGCCTACGTCCGTAACTTTAAAAAAGACTTCTGTATCCTGCCTTCACACCAACTGTACGGAAATATACGTGTTTTTTTTTCACATTTAAAAGACGGTTTATATTTACGTTGGTTTCCAACTTTCCACAAAAACGTTGGCTATGTCATATACTGAAACAAGAAGTATGAAGCCAAAAAAAAAAAAAAAAAAATCTCAAACCTGTTTGGGTCAAACACATAGGTACCGTTTGCATACCGCGTTTTCCATGTCCACGTTTTCTGCCTCTTTTTTTTTTTTTTTTTTTTTTTTTTTTTTCTGCGCGTAAACAGTAACCTCACATGGGTTCACTGTTCACGCACTTAGCACTGTTCATACACTGTTTAGCACTGTTCATATACTGTTTACGTATTAAAAAATATTAAAAATGGGTCCCACGATACTATTTACACATTTAAAAATTATTTTGCTACAGTGTTTTCAGTTTTCAGTTTTCAGCAACAATAAGCTCAATCCAAACGGACCCATAGTTAAATTGACACCTCCCCCATATACAAATTGCTTGAGGGTTTAGGGAGAGAAAGAGTTCGAATAGCAGACTTAACAGCATATTGTAATTATTTCTTTAAAAAAAACACATAGTTATAGTTTAATATATTTTACTTTATTAATTACGAAAAAAAAAAGAAAAAAAACAAAAGCTGCCACTCACTTTTGCTGTAAATATGGCTCATGGTTCCCGACAAAAAATAATAATAATAATAATAATTTGGGTCTATTTGTTTAGAGTTTTGCTAGATACCCAACAAAATGTCATAATAATTGAGGTCAAAATAATAATAAAAAATAAAATTTAAAAAAATTATATTAAAACCCCCCACAACAAAAAAATAAGAATGTTGCGAAAGTAATAAGATTTTTTTTTTTTTTTTTTTTTTTTGTCCTTAAACTTGCACTTTTTTTTTATGATTCAAAAATAGGGGGAATGAAGATTTCATCCGTGATTCTACATAACTCATGATAATCATGGCTAGTTTTGTGACCATGATTACATTTGGATGTTCCAATAATTATATCATACTTGGCAAAAGTTAAAACATCATGATGCAAAGATTATTGTATTTATCTAAAAAAATATATGGTAAATATTTCAGTATTTTTGTTACGTGTTTTTTAAAAATAAACGTATTATACCCGTACTATACATGTACAGTTTTTTCAACATTTTTTGTATTTTGATGCTGAATTTTGGCAACATACATTTTAAAAAGATGTCGAATAATACCCGTTTGTATATTTACCATATCAAAACATACTGTATTTTATTAACTATACTTATATCGAGTTCCCTTGAAATTTTATGAGTTTTTTTTTTTTTTTTTTTTTTTTTTTTGAAAGGGAACATAAATTAAACAGAATAGAAGTCTAAGATAAGAAACACCCCAAGTATCAGTTAATAATTGGTGCAAAAAACAGAAAGGATGGTGCGAATACAAAGCAAAACTATCACTAGGAGAAAATTCTTCCTTGGCCAAAACGTTCGCACATTGATTCCCTTCGCGATAGGCATGGTAGATGTGAGCTTCCTCAAAAAGTTAGGAGAGGGACCTGTAATCAAAGATCAAAACACTATAAAGATGAGACATAAGAATTTGAGAATTATGGGATGTAAGAATTGTAACTATAGCTTTAGCATCAATCTCAATTAAGAGCAAACAAAAAGCTATTTATGAGAATTTGGTACCATAATTAAATGCATAATTTTTGCCACGGTGGAGAAAAAAATAATGGATTTATTATATGGAGGAGATTAACTGTTAGATAAGAGAGTTGTAGCAAAAGTTGTGAATTTGTTTATAATACTATAAAAACACATAAATTTTGTTGGAAAATAACTGCATCAATCATTGTCACCTCAGTTGAATTTAGTGATGGAGAACTCGATTTTACAAACATCGAGTTCATAAAGAGGACCACTACCCTCAATATTTAAAAAGGGAGCTATTTGGTCCTAAATAAAGCTAATTAGCCCAAATTTCTTGAAGGGGAGAGATGGTAGATGGGCAATTTCTCATCTTAAGCCTATTTTCTCTCCAAATTCAATTTAGGAAGCAATCAAAACATTCACAAAATGTAGACTTTAGAAGAAAATAATTCTCCCCCAAAATGACCCCCTCCAACCAAACACACACCTCCACCTTTTTTTTCTCTTGTTTTCTCTTATGCTCAACCAGTTAGCCCCTTAAGTGATTGACACCTACCATTTTCTTATTGTTGGTTATAACCTTAGGCTACAACAAAATTTGTAGCCAAACTTTATCCATTTTTAAAGGAAAAAAGTTTGACTCCAAACATGTTTGGAGCTATTTTGCTCAAGCCTATGATGCGACAGTTAAAGAAACCACGCATATATAGCTTTAGTCATGAGATTTTTTTTTAATAAAATAATGTGATTTATTTAAATAATACAAATTATTAGTCTTATAAATTGTTACATAATGGGTTAGAAAAATAACTCCTAACTGATTTGAAGCTAATGAATCATGCATTGGTGGAGATTTCTCAAAACTAGTTTTGAGGGAATTTTTGTCTTTATTATTATATACTTTTTTTTAAAAAAGAAATAAAGACAAAACTTAGTTACTATACATTATATTTGATAGGGAACTAAAAATCAAACAATCTCCAATTCGTCCATAGGTGTCGTCTAGAGCCAAGAGTCAGCTACTCAGAAGAAGGTCGTCCATGATGGTCGTCCATATCCGTGTGGGTCGTCTCTCAGCGAAGAGCAAGGACGACCTCTCAACACTTAGAAAATTCCCAGAGGTTGATTTATTTACACCAGCTTGTTATTCAAACCACACGTCACTACCTTATCTTCTTAATCGCTATGGCAGTTATAGAAGATGAAACTTCTTATTCTAACTGTTATAGCGGTTGTAGGAGTTAAGTCTGGACCTTCGGGATCTCCATAAATATTGGAACAGTTACTAGACAAGTAACCGCTATAAGGCTTACTATATAAAGACCCATCCAGGCAAAATAAAGGTAAGTTTTTCACTACGCCATAAAAGTTGGGAATTTCTGAATATCCAAAGGAAAAGAGTAACTTAATCATCGGAGGGTTTTTGGCCGGTCTACCCCGGTCACCCTTGATTTATTGTTGTATTCTTTTCAGGCCTTTCAGACAACCACTACACCATCGAAGCCCAAAGCGTGCGGTCTACTGATTTTCTGTGTATCATCAGTTGGCGCCGTCTGTGGGAAGGATTAAACTTGCATTTTTGCAGTTTACCTTTCTTTGACAAAAAGACTGTATGGTTCGGACAAGATTGATAGCCATTAGTCTAAGCCACGAGGAAAGTGGGAACGCTTCCAGTCATCCTAATTGCGATCGCCAATCAGCACCGGTCATGCCACCACCTTCCATGCAACATATACAATCCATGGCAGTCGCCATGGCGGAATTAACTCGCCAGAGCCAAGAATTGACTAAGGAGATTGGAAGGAGGCAACACCAGGGAGGACATACGGAAGGACAGGCCCAGAGCCAAGAAGTTGAAGGAGAAAATGTTGAGCCTAAAAACCAATCAAGAGGCACCGCTTCGCAAAGGGTGTCGCACTTGGAGAAAGAGATGGATCAGATGAGAAGGGTTATGGATGAGATGAGAGAGAACATGAGAAGGGTGAATCCTATGGATGATTTAGTTCACCGAACAGACTCCCCTTTCGTGCCTTCCATCAACAGTCATCCACTACCCTCTAAGTTCAAGATGCCTTCCCTGGACTCATATGATGGAACGCGCAACCCATGTGATCATATCGCTACCTTCAGAACTACGATGCATCTTCAAGGAGTTCCAAAGGAGATTATGTGTAGGGCCTTCCCTATTACACTCAAAGGGCCGGCGCGAGTGTAGTTCAGTAAAATACCTCCGAACAGTGTCAGTTCTTTCGATGAATTGAGTAAGTTGTTTGTCAACAATTTTATCGGAGGATAAAGGCACAAGTGCTCTTCGTCTAGCCTGTTAACCATAGAGTAAGGGGAAAATGAAAGCCTGCGGTCCTTTGTGACTCGTTTTAACAGAGAAGCCTTGACGGTAGACGAGATGGACAACAAGTTGCTGTTGGCAGCCTTCCATAATGGAGTTAATTCTAGTTTGTTCATCCATAAACTTTATGAACAAAAGCCTCAAATCATGGCTGAACTCGTCCATTCAGCCCAAAGCTTTATGAATGCAGAAGATGCGATTATAGCCAAGAAGAGGAAGAGGGCAGAACGAGTGGAAGCAGATCTCCCACATCCAGACCAGGGCCCTCGTCCAAAGAAGGCCAAGACAGGAGAGAGGAAGGATCGAGACAGTAGGAAGGCAGGCCCATCCTCAGGAAGGAGTCAACACTACACGCCCTTGAATGCCCCACTTGATCAAGTACTTATGCAGATCAAGGACGACCCATCCTTGAAATGGCCAGAGAAGATGAAGGGAGACCCCAATAAGCGCAATAAGAACAAATATTGCCGCTTCCATAGAGATCATGGGCATGACACGGACGACTGCTATGACTTGAAGCAGCAAATAGAGAATCTTATCAGACACGGGAAGTTAAGGCATTTTGTTGGAAGGGATCACAAGGACGAAAAGCTAAAAGCTAAAGTAGAAGAGTCGTCGCGGCCACTTGGAGAAATAAGGGTTATTATAGGAGGGACTTCAACAGGACAATCTTCCAAATCTAGGAAGACGTACCTTAAGGCTGTGCAAAACATCCAACTATCTGGACGATCACCAAGGACGAGTGGAGTGGACGAGCCAACTATTACGTTCACGGACGAGGATGCAGGAAGAATCCACCACCCACATGACGATGTAATCGTCATCACTCTACTCATTGCAGACTATACAACCAGAAGGGTGTTGGTGGATAATGGAAGTTCAGCAGATATACTATACTACCCCGCCTTCTAGCAAATAAGGCTCGGACGAGATCAACTTCGTCCAGTATGCTCACCCTTGGTGGGATTTGGAGGAATGAAAGTACAACCTGTAGGAACCGTTACACTAACTGTAGTAGTGGGATCATACCCACAGCAGATAGCAAAGAAGGTGAATTTCCTTGTGGTAGACTGTTCATCTTCTTATAATGCCATCATTGGGAGACCAACTTTGAATAGATGGAAGGCAATGACATCTACCTATCACCTATCGGTCAAATTTCCTATAGAGTATGGGGTAGGACAAGTGCAAGGAGATCAATTAGCAGCGAGAGAGTGTTATTTAGCTATGTTATTTGTGGACGAGCACATGCAGACAATGGGCATTGAAGAGAGAAGAATCACTGCAGAGCCTACTGAAGTACTAGAAGACATCCCTTTGGAAGAAGGTAATCCTGAGAAGTTTACTAGAATTGGAACAAGTATGAAGGAGAAGACGAAGCAAGACCTCGTCCAATTCTTAAGAAAGAGCATTGATGTTTTTGCATGGAATCATGAAGATATGCCAGGGATCGATCCAAGTGTTATCACCCACCGTTTGAATGTGCACCATCTTCCAAGCCTGTTCGTCAGAAGAAGAGGGTCTTTGCTCTTGAAAGGGACAATGCTATCAAGGAAGAGGTCCAGAAGTTAACCATAGCACAATTTATTCGGGAAGTCTATTATCCGAACTGGTTAGCTAATGTGGTGATGGTTAAGAAGGCAAATGGCAAGTGGAGGATGTGTATGGACTTCACTGATTTGAACAAAGTTGCCCTAAGGATAGTTATCCTTTGCCACGCATTAATCAGCTGATAGACTCAACAACAGGACATCGATTGCTAAGCTTCATGGACGCCTTCTCAGGCTATAATCAAATAAAGATGGACAAGGAAGATCAAGAGAAAACATCCTTCATTACCAGTCAAGGGTTATTCTGTTATAAAGTGATGCATTTCGGTTTGAAGAACGCGGGGGCAACTTACCAGAGGTTAGTTAATCACATGTTCCGTCCCTAGATAGGACGGAATGTAGAGGTATATGTTGATGACATGCTGGTCAAGAGTCTGGACGAGGAGAGACACCTGGACGACCTACAGGAAACCTTTGATCCTCTCAGACGACATCAAATGAAATTGATCCAAACAAATGTGCCTTCGAAGTTTCATCAGGGAAGTTTCTAGGATTCATGGTTTCACAAAGGGGAATTGAAGCAAATCCAGATAAGATCCAAGCCATATTAGACATGGAGCCTCCAAAGAATATCAAGGAAGTCCAGTCCTTAACAGGACGAGTTGCAACCCTAAACAGATTTGTTTCTAAGACTACAGATAAATGCTTACCCTTCTTTAAAATTCTCAGGAAGACGTTCGAATGGACGGATGAATGTCAAAAAGCCTTCCAAGATCTTAAGGTTTACCTTACCACCGCTTCGCTGCTAAGTCCATCCATACTAGGTGAGGATTTATACTTATACTTAGCAGTATCCCCGCATGCGGTAAGCTCAGCGTTGGTCAGGGAGGAAGGGAAGGTGCAGAAGCCTGTATACTATACAAGCCGGGCATTGAGGGGAGCAAAAGGACGATATCCGCTGATGGAGAAACTGACTTTTGCTTTAATAACGGCTTCCAGAAAGTTGAGGCATTACTTCCAAGCTCATGTAATTATTGTTATGACTGATCATCCACTCAAGAAGGTGACGAACAAGTTGGAAGCCGTAGGACGATTGATTCAATGGGCTATCGAGCTTAGTGAGTTTGATATCAGGTACCAACCAAGAAATGCAATAAAAGCTCAAGCTTTAGCAGATTTCATTGCAGAATTTACCCCAAGCCATGGTGACTTGGACGAGATGGAAAGTAACAAAACATGGGTCGTCCATGTAGATGGGTCGTCTACGCTACATGCAAGTGGAATTGGAGTTGTTTTGAAATCCCCAGAAGCGGATAAGTTGAAGCATAAGGTTCGTTTGCACTATCAAACAACCAACAATGAAGCCGAATATGAAGTCCTCCTTAAAGGGCTAAAATTGGCTAAGTTCTTAGGGGCGGAGTCAGTACTCGTCCAAGGAGATTCTCAGTTGGTTATGAGTCAAGTGAATGGAACGTATGAGACCAAAGAAGAACGAATGAAGAGATATCTCAATAAAGTGAGACACCTTATCAAGAAATTCAGTGAAGCTCATTTTGTCCAAGTTCCAAGGGAAGAGAATATGGAAGCAGATACTTTAGCAAAAAAAGCCTCAGTGAATGAATTGACTAACGAGTTCGATGAAATCCAATACATGCCAAGTATAGATCTTCCAGAAGTGCAGCAGATAAGGGGCGATGAAATTTGGATGACCCCAATAATTGGCTACCTAAAGGAGGGAAAGCTTCCACAAGGAAGAGATGAAACCCGTAAACTAAGGATCAAATCAGCCAGGTATGTCTTGATGGACAAGGTGTTATACAAGAGGGGTTTTTCCCAGCCTTACCTAAGGTGTTTAGCCCCGGATGAAGCGAACTATGTACTGAGAGAAGTTCATGAAGGAGCATGTGGCAACCATTCTGAAGCTAGAACACTCGTCCATAAGGTCGTCTGTGCAGGATATTACTGGCCAACCATACAGGCTGATGCTAAAGCATATGTCAAGGTCTATGATCAATGTCAGCGATTTAGTAACGTCCTTAGACAACCGTCGGAGTACCTTACCCCAATGATGGCCCTATGGCCCTTTGCACAGTGGGGGTTGGATATTTTGGGTCCCTTTCCAACAGGGACCAGATAAATGAATTTTTGGTAATAGGGATTGATTACTTCACCAAATGGGTGGAAGCTGAACTCTTGGCGAAGATCACACAACAGAATGTTAAAAACTTCGTTTGGAAGAATATTGTGTGCAGGTTTGGGGTACCGAGGGTGCTTGTGTCTGACAATGGACGACAGTTTGATAACACACCTTTCAGGGATTTTTGTGAACAGCTTGGAATCAATAATCATTATTCCTCACCTTCCCACCCACAGGCCAATGGACAGGTAAAAGTAGCAAACCGATCCTTACTGAAAATCATCAAGACTCGGCTTGAGGGGGAAAAGGGAGTATGGCCAGACAAGCTACCTGGAGTTCTATGGGCTTACAGGACAACTGTGAGGACCCCCATAGGGGAAACTCCCTTCAAACTAGCCTATGGAAGTGAAGCAGTCATACCTGTAGAAGTGCATGTGGCTAACCACAGGGTGATGAAGTACCAGGACGAGGAGAATGAAGAACAACTCCGTCTCAACCTTAATCTTATTGACAAAGTAAGGATGGACGCAGAGCAGAGAACAACAAGATACAAAAACCTCATGGCTAGGCAATATGATGCAATGGTGAAGCCCAGGCGCTTCAACATTGGAGACCTCGTCCTTAAAATGGTCTCCTTGGTAACCAGAAACCCAGCTCATGGAAAGCTGGGGCCTAATTGGGAAGGACCTTATAGGGTTATCAACTTCAAAAGGCAGGGGTCGTACTATTTGGAAGCCCTTGATGGACGAAAGCTGGAACACCCTTGGAATGTTGAGCATTTAAGGAGTTACTACCAATAAGAAGTCAACCTGGACGGGCATCATCATGGACGAGCCTTATGGATGAAGTGGTTACGTTTTTTTCATGTTTGTTTATGTTTGCTACTATTATTGTGTTTTAAATAAGTCCTTAAATGGACGCATTAGTTTCTAACTTTTGCGCTCTTTTAGGACGGAGTTGGGATGAACGAAGTTATGTACTTAATCTGTGTAAGTTGTTTTTTAATTCCCTAAGGCACTAGCTTTTAAGCATGTGCCATGCTTGTGGACAATGTTTATGTACGCACATCTAGTTTGAATTTTCAGTGTATTTTATGTTGTAAAAATCTCTTGAAAATCTCTTATTTTTTGTGTGATTTCATTCAAACTGATCTGTAAGAAGACAAGAGCCAAAGACGAATAAAACCTCTGGACGCAGGGGTATAACGTCTATAAGCTTTCCTTAAAATAAGGATAAAGCAAAGAAAAATAAACTAAGGTATGTTCGTCTAAGCACTTGACGAGATAAAACTTAAGTACATTCGTCTAACTAATGGACGAGGCAAAATGCTCATGTATGTACAACATTCGTGGGTGAATATCATCAGCCAAACAGTCCAATCTTCGGACGAGTAAAATACTGGCAACGTCTTACTTAAGACAACTAAAAAATCGTCCAGCCTATGGGCGAGAGATAATGATAGCTAAGTCAATCCTCTGGACGAATAAAGCTAGCAAAATAGATACCATTTAAAGAATGATCAAAATATTGAACATATAAAATTGTTCTAGCATGGATGATGTAAACGAAAGAAATTCGTTCATATAATTAAAGACAAAGATAAAGTCTTACAAGTGGACGGACCATACTTCAACCATAAAAATAACATGGACGATGTACATAAAGGAAAATTCGTTCGTGCAAAAACACAACATGTTCAATACTTAATGAAGAATGGAAATCGAAATAGATATTCATTTATAAAAACTAAGGTAGACGACCATCGTCTAAAAACCCTTGGTTATGAAAAGCCAATGAAGGCAAATGTATACCTCATCCATAAACTTGGACGAAGAAATTGTACTTGAATTAATTCTAAAAGAGTAAAACCCAAAACAACAAGCATTTCCAAAAAAGAAAAAAATTGAGATAATGGAAATTTTTTAAGAGAAAAACAAATTTACTATGGTATGCCCTTGGCAGCATCACCACCAGACTTTGGAACGTCCTTGCTGACAACAGTGGCGTCCTGGGTCACTTCGTTGGTAGCATCATCCACTACATTGACATCTTCAGAGCTTGTTGGACGTAGAGAACTCTCCGTGGCAAGGGGAATTTTTAGAGAATCAAAGTCCAAATCAAGGAAAACTTCCTTGGCATCAACACGGAAGTCCTCTTACCCAGTTGTGTAATGACTGTCTAGACGATTCTTGTACTCGTCAGACTTCTTAAAAGCTGCAACGGCTTCTTCACAAGCTTTCTCCAAGTACAAGTTGAACTCTGAGACTTGACCCCCCAAATGAACAATGCGAGTTTCCTTCTCCACAGAGTCTGCCTTGAGTTCCTCAACTTCATTTTTCAGCTTCGTCTCTACTCCATGTAAACGATTAAGATCCTCAGTCAGTCTAATCACCTCTCCCTTTTTCAGAAGGACTTCCTTGTTCAGCTCTTTATTCTTCTCTTTAGCCGTCTTAGCCTCCTCACATAACTCCTTAGCCTGGGTGGACGCCGTGTAAAACTTTGACATGACCTACAGTTAGACGAAGGGAAGTTAGGAATATTATATAAAATTAAAGGGGGTAAAACAAAAGTGAGTGGAATTTATGTACCTTAAAAAGGTCATGAATGGCAGATTGTTCAAAGTACTTCACTGACATGTTGTAACATGAATTCACTTCATTATCAATGATAATCCCTTTGAACGTCCTCCACGCATAACCTTCGTCCAACACCAAGTTAGGAGGCTGGTTAGACGACTCAGAAGGATGAGGTCTGTGAGAAGTTTTAGCTGGAGAGGGAGGATCAGTCTGGACGGGCGGAATGGTCTGGACGGGCACCATGTTAATCACTGGGTCATCCAAATCTACCGTCGGAGAAGTAAATTTTGGAACCTTTGGAAGAGGATTCTTGCTAGGCTTTTGCTTCTTAGAACCTCAACGACTTGGAAGGTCACCAAGGTTCACAGAGCTAGAAATAGTATTCCTTTTCCCTGTCTGGACAGCAGGCTTCTGGACGACGGAAGGAGTGGTGCCGTCTTGGACTTGAACGTCCTCATCTCCACTGGTAACAGCCTTCTCCTTGTTTTCCTTCATAGTAGCTATTCCTATGGCAAAGAAAACAAATTTAGGTTTAAAAAAAAAAATTTTTTGGAAGAAATACATACCCTCAGGACAAAGACGACCTAGGAGACTGGAAAAAGGAGGGAAGGGGGCATTATTCACATCTACTGGATCCCCAGCCCAATCTCCAGAAATAGTAAAAAATTCAGTCTTCCAAAGCCTGTCAAAAGAACTACGGCCCTTTATAAGACTAAAATGGGGGCCCCTAGACGAGAACTGGTAGAAACCAGCAGATTTCTTTATCTCTGAGGGCTTAAAACAGTAAAGGAATTCGTCCACTGTAATTGGACGATTCCCTTCTAACGCCTCATGCCATAACACTTGCATGACAACTATCATCCTCCAACCATTGGGGTTGAGCTGGTTAGGTCCAATACCCAACCTATGGAGAAGGGCTCTACAAAACGAATTCAAAGAGAACCTAAGACCTGCTAGAAGATATGATGTATATACACCTAAACCAGAAGAAGGGGAACAACGCCATTCCCCTTCATTAGGAAGACGAGGCTTAAATTCCTTAGGAATCTGGTATCTATCTACCAGAGTTTTCAACTTAAGCTCGTCTAAAGTGGACGTTACCTCAGGGGCACAATTATAAATTACATCCTCTCCCTCCTCTTCCTCCTCTTTCTCCTCTACATCTGGAAGAGGGCTAGGTGGTCTTCTGGACGAGCTGGCCCCCGTCCCAGAAGTCGTCCTACGTTGTATTTCCTGGAATTCATCTAAAGAAAAACCAGGAACCCCAGACGAATAATGCTCGTCTGAGGAACTACTACTACTACCACTTGTACTACCTTCACCACTCTCATAACTACCTCCACTCCCAGATGAGACGTCCTGATACTCGTCTATCTCTTTCTCTAGACTACTACTAGACCCAGACATAATTGTTTAGAAAAAGGATTAAGACGAAAACCTAAGGAAGAGAAGAGGAAATACCTGACGAGACTAGAAGACGAAGACTAGACGAGGCTCTTGGACGAGATGGCAGAGAAGAAATTATGAGAAAGGTGAGGGGTAAGAGAGAGAATGTACATATTTATAGGGCCCAGAGGTGACGTGATCAAAGCGACATGGATTATACACAAGATGACACGTGGCGTTCTCTTTGAAAAATGGAATCGACTAGACAAGCCACCAATGAGATTGCGACACGTGGCATAACTCGGAGCAATCTACCTCGACAACTAGAACGGTGACACATGGCACAATATTCAGCCACTTTAAAGTGGCACGTGTCAGGATCAACAGTAGAATCTACAGTGCTCTGGACGACCCATGGACAAGGGGGCAATTGATAGGGAACTAAAAATCAAACCATCTCCAATTCGTCCATAGGTGTCGTCTAGAGCCAAGAGTCAGCTACTCAGAAGAAGGTCGTATGTGATGGTCGTCCATATCCTTGTGGGTCGTCTCTCAGCGAAGAGCAAGGACGACCTCTCAACACTTAGAAAATTCCCGGAGGTGGATTTATTTACACTAGCTTGTTATTCAAACCACGCGTCACTACCTTATCTTCTCAATCACTATGGCAGTTATAGAAGATGAAACTTCTTATTCTAACCGTTATAGCGGTTGTAGGAGTTAAGTCTGGACCTTCGGGATCTCCATAAATATTGGAACGGTTACTAGACAAGTAACCGCTATAAGGCCTACTATATAAAGACCCATCCAGGCAAAATAAAGGTAAGTTTTTCACTACGCCATAAAAGTTGGGAATTTCTAAATATCCAAAGGAAAAGACTAACTTAATAATCGGAGGGTTTTTGGCCGGTCTACCCCGGTCACCCTTGATTTATTGTTGTATTCTTTTCAGGCATTCCGGACAACCACTACACCATCGAAGCCCGAAGCGTGCGGTCTACTGATTTTCTGTGTATCATCAATATTATTTAATTAAATTTAAACACATAATTACAAACTAACAATAGACAAATATTATCATTTTCAAAAACAAATAAATTCATTGAAACTTTGTGTTTTAGTTTAATTGTGAAACCAACACCAATATTAGTGCAAACGTGAAGATGACCACCTCACTCATTTAGGCAATACCAACTTATCATTATTATTGTTAAATGTTTATGTACGTAAGCACATATTATACTCTAATTCTATTTATAAGGTATACCGTATATAGGGATGTTCACCAAACCGCACAAATCATAAAAACCGCACCAAAACTACTTGCAAAATGGCATAACCGCATCGCACCGCAAGTAACAGTGCACCGCACTACACCGCACCACATGATACAGTGCGGTTTGTGATTTTATAATAAAAAAACCGCACAAACCGCACCCTCTCTATATATTAATTAATTTATTTATTTTTAATATTAAATATATTATTAATAGTTTAATAACCCTAGTTTTCAAAAAAAAAAAAAAGTTTGATAATCCTATCAAGTGTTGACTAGGGAAGCCAGCCCAAAATAAAGCAAAACTAGCTCAATAGTTTAAAACTTGACCAAAAACAAAGGGAAAAAAATTAGTTTTGGGCTGGGTAGGAAAAACCTAAAATTTGAAAAATATACTGATTTCATACCGTTTAAACCGCATCTTATACATAACATCGCATATGTGACTACAAAAATGAGATGCAGTGCGGTTATGGTTTTCGCTAAACTCTAAATTGCACCACACCACATCGCACCACACATGTGACTGCAAAAATAAGGGGCGGTGCAGTTATGATTTTAGCTAAATTGCACCGCAAAGTGAGGTGTTAAAAATGGCCCAAAACCGCACCACGAACACCCCTAACCGTATACATTAAAAGTTTCTATAATATACACACACATTAAAAGATTATTATAAAAAAAATGTAATTATTGCAAAATTAAGGCAATTGCAACTATTAATTATATCCTATATTAAAAAAAGATTAATTACATTAATATTTAGGGTAAGCTACATATTTAGTCTCTATCATTTACACCATATTTTAATTTGGTTCATAATCTTTCAATACTATGACAATTTAGTCTTTGCCATTGCCTTTTGGACATAAATTACTGAAGTGACAAACGGCTAAAATAAAATTTTAGTTTATTGCCACACTAACGAAAACTAATTTTTTATTTTGACTGTTAATCACGATATTAAAAATTTAGGGACCAAATTGACAAAAAAAATTTTAGCCAAAAAAAAAAAGAAAGAAAGTGTAGTTTACCCTAAAATTTAAGTATGAAAATGTGTTGACTTTCAAAAAAAAAAGTGTTGACTTTTTTTTTGAATAGAAAAAATGCATTGACTTGGTTTTAAAAGTTAAAGAGAATTTGATATAATTGATATATATATATATATATAAATATATATATATATATATATATATATTTGTTTAGTTAATGTATGCCTTTAGGGCATATATTAATCATCAATTTTAGGAAACGTTTTATGAGAAATTGAAAAAGTTGTTAAAAAAGTTAGTCACATTTACATACTCTCACAAAAAGTTTTTTAAAATAGTTTATTAATATATACTCCTTAAGGCATGCATTAGTAAAATATTTTTTTTTAGTAGCATGATCTAAAAGAGTAAAAATGATTTATTTTCAAAATATTGATCCTAATTGCCAAGAGTTTTATAACTCAATTGACACATAATGTTTCCAACAGGGGTAATTCTAGCGTAACCTCCCTTTTTTTTGGGGGGTATGGTACCCACTACTAAGCAACCTGCTATACCAGGTTACCAAAATATCACATTTGATGATACCATCATCACATTGTGTAGTACTAATATCACATATAACTGTACTTTTGTCACATTCGGTAGTTCCCTTATTTTTTCTCACATTTGATGGTACTATCCTCACATTGTGCAGTACCAACATCACATGTGATTGTACTTTTGTCACATTTGGTAATTCTCTTAATTTTTTTCCTCACATTTGATGGTACCATCCTCACATTGCGCAGTACCAACATCACACGTGACTGTACTTTTGTCACATTCGGTGGTTCATTTGTTTTTTCTCACATTTGATGGTACCATCCTCACATTGTGCAGTACCAACATTACATGTGACTGTATTTTTGTCATATTTTGTGGTTCCCTTATTTTTTTTCTCACATTTGATGGTACCATCCTCACATTACGCAATACCAACATCACATGTGACTATATTTTTGTCACATTCGGTGGTTCCTTTATTTTTTCTCACATTTGATGGTACCATCCTCACATTGTACAGTACCAACATCACATGTGACTGTATTTTTGTCACATTCGATGGTTCCTTTATTTTTTTCTCACATTTTATGGTACCATCCTCACATTACGTAGTACCAAGATCACATGTGATTGTGTTTTTGTCACATTCGGTAGTTCCTTTATTTTTTTCTCACATTTGATGGTACTATCCTCAAATTGCGCAGTACCAACATCACACGTGACTATACTTTTGTCACATTCGATGGTTCCTTTATTTTTTTTCTCACATTTTATGGTACCATCCTCACATTACGTAGTACCAAGATTACATGTGATTGTATTTTTGTCACATTCGGTAGTTCATTTATTTTTTCTCACATTTAATGGTACCATCCTCACATTGTACAGTATCAACATCACATGTAACTATATTTTTGTCACATTCGATGGTTCCTTTATTTTTTTCTCATATTTAATAGTACTATCCTCAAATTGCGCAGTACCAACATCACATGTGACTATACTTTTGTCATATTCGATGGTTCATTTATTTTTTTCTCACATTTTATGGTACTATCCTCACATTACGTAGTACCAAGATCACATGTGATTGTGTTTTTGTCACATTCGGTAGTTCCTTTATTTTTTTTCTCACATTTGATGGTACTATCCTCATATTGTGCAGTACCAATATCAGATGTGGCTGTACTTCACACCTCATCAGTCCAGGTTGGCAATCCGTGTGCTCAGCTCTTTGCTAATTCAATTTGCTCTCTCCTCACTGCTTCCTGCCTAAGCTTCTCATCAGATCCAAAAAAAATTCAAAATATTTCTCTCTTCCACCAAACCTTTGTCTATGGCTAAATCTCCATGGCTATAGCTAGCAGCCACCAAATCCCTCACCACAACTGGTGATGCTTGCCACTATGGCATTCTCCTCGTCTCACTATTTCTCTCTCTCTCTCTCTCATCTGGGTTTCTCTGTTTTCTCCTTCTCTCAAGCCCAGCCGTGGCCAAGCTTCTGCTTCCACTCACACCTATCGCCACTGGCGGTGCCTCTCATCAGCGTCACAGCCACTAGTGGCCGTGGGTCTAGCTCTCTTATTCTTTATTTATTTATTTATTTTTTTGTTTTCAATTTTTTGTTTGCCTTTTAGACAAGACTGAAACCCCTTTGACACTTATTTTGTTTCCTTTTTTTATTAGTTTGATGAATAACATTTTGTTTCAGTTTTGATTAGCTTGATGAATGGGTTTTCTTGTTTGGATTTCTGGTATTAGCAATAACTGTTATTATTGGCATTTATAAAGCTGGTTTTTGGATGGGCATTGAAGATGTTTGTTGAAATGCTTCATAGAGTTTTAGTTTATTTCTCTGTATTCTGTCTTTTTTTGGAGTTTTATGCTAAAACTATGATGCTATGTGTATGGAAATTGGAATTTTTATTATTATTATTAATTAGCTTGATTAATGGGTTTTCTTGTTGAGTGTAAAGTTTGATGGTTTTGCTTGAGTTTGAAAATTGGGGCTTTGCAATATGGCCGAATCTATTGTGATTGAATGAAAATGGGTTTTCTTGTAATTGTTGTGTGTATGGGTCTCTTGGCTTTGGCATTTTGGAAATGTTGATACTAAATCTATGATTTTTTCCTCTGAGCCAGATTTCTTTGCCTAAGAGTATCCATTTCTTATTTCTTAGTTTCTTTCACTGAAACAGAACTATGATTCTTAGCTTGATAATAATTTCTTAGTTTGAAGTTTGTCACAATGGATCAGTTTTTTCTCATTCCCTATGTTACTGCTGTGGTTTGAGTTGTGAAATGCACTGAAGATGTTTGAGAAAATATACCTACTGAAATCCAACTTATTTGGTCTTGGGTGTCTGTGTTTCCCTAGCTTATCAATTAAGTAGTAGTGTATGTGTTCGTTTTGACACTTTAATGATCTAAAAACTGGTTTATTTGATGGAAAACCAAATTGTGCAAGTATCTTTGTTAGTGGCTTTGTAATGAGAATGTTGTGCATCTGTCTCCATAGGTTCTAATTGATTGGGGTAATACATGTGTTTTTGTCACATTTTTAGGCCCATAGAGTAAAAATTTTTCATTTAAAGTCATAGTATCAAGAAATATGTAACTTTATGTAATTATTTGGCCTAATTAAACAGCCATGTGATACATCAGTAAGTATTGGGCTATTGATTCACTTTTGGGCTACTGATGTGGTTTATATACTGTTCATACAATTAACTGCTCAAATGCACTGTTTATTTATTTATTTTTCAAAAAAAATTTAGGCCGAAGTACTGATTAGTTTAGTTTTTGCAGATAAGCAAGACACTTGTTGGAGCTGACAGAAAAGATCTATTGAGGAAGTTGCCAAAATTTATATATGATGAGGAGAAAGCTTTGGAGGTGAGAGGTTGTTCCTGCATTTGCAATCCTTTAAATTATTCATTTTGTGTGTATGCATGTTTGTTAATGTGTTTAGCTTTGAAAGTAAAGTCTTTTTGGTTACAAATAAAGGCTTAGTTATGGTTGGTTGTCATAAGACAAACAAGAAAAATATAATGGTTTGTATGTATAAGTAAGCATTATGAATTGTTCGAACGACTTCACTAGTTGCGCTTTGCAAAGAGTCTAGTATATATATAAATCTTTTTGCAAAATCAACGACACATAAGTACCAATGACTATTATTGTCATTCATAGGGATAAAAATCTACAGGTACAAATGAACAATGTATTAGCATGTGTCAATGTAGTATACATGTGTGTGTGCGCGCTAAGTAAAATTACCCGTTCACACTTCACTAAATTTGACATATACTTGTCATCGTCCCTATATGTCTTTTTAAACCATTCTAGTGTGGGATTGCCATCTTCTTCGAGCATTTTTTGCTACAAAAATATATAAAAATTTCAAAAAAGTAAGGTATTAATTAAACACTACAAGCACAATCCAAAACATATATTCAAGATAAACAACTTGTGTATTAATTAAACACTATAAGCACACAAACCAAAATATTACGAAAACTTACAGCAAAATGCGTTGGCAAATACCACACAAACATGTCTCTATATATGTTCTCTTCCATCCTCATCTTGCAAACGAACAAATTAATAATCTAAAATACAACATAATTGTTATAATTATTGTATAAATAAATAGCACAAATATTTATTATTGTATTTAAATTTCATACACTAACCTGACTGCTTATCCATTGGTTAGGGCGCAAGGTATTGAAAGCTGCACGATCACCATACTCATATTTCATGGAAACAAGAATTTCACTAAACATTATTCATTGACAAATTCTTATGTTAGAGCTCATTCAATAAATTCATTATTTTTAATACCAACTTCAAAAAGGACAAACCTCTCTTCAAAATTTTTACTCCATTTCAGTAAATGGTTCGAACTCATTCATATCCTCGTCATCACCTAGTCTAGATTCCTAAAAGAATATAGTATAATCAAATTAGCATATAAAAATATGTTGTATTCGCACCCTTATATATCAATGTACACATTCATGAACTCACCTGCAATGAATCTTTGATTTCTTTCCTCTTCTTGACTTTTGGAACTTCAGCTTGTGATGTGACAATTGGGCTACGTTTTTGTGATCTGGTGAATTTAGCCTTGCTAGAAGGTGTAACACATGATGCTTTAAGTTGAACATTATGAGGGAAAGTTAATTGCAGCATATCCACATCCTGTGCAATAAAAAAATTAAAAAAAAAGAAAAGAAAAGAAAGAAAAACTCATGTTGCTACTAAACATCCTAAACACATTTAAAATAAATAAATAACAAATACTAATTCCCTTACCACATTATGAGATAAGGGTGTTTTGCTGCCAGGTTTTTGATTAGATTGAGTTAGCCCAGCAATGTGAACATTGCAGTCTTCCTCCATTGACACCATCTTAGATACTTTTTTAATGTGCTCTGTATCATCTTGATCCATTTTGTCTTGAACTGGAGATGTAGACTCTATCTTAGATTCTTTTTTAGCACATACTGTATCATCTTGGTCCATTGTGTCGTGGATTATATATGGAAATGCAGACTTCATTTCTTTTTTAACATCTACAATATCATTTAAGTTGAGGTCATTCGAATGTCCACTATGTTCCCTTGCTGTTTTCTTTAACTCCAAAAGAATGTTATTCTTAAATGTATCTAGACTGTTTGCAATGTTTGTCACAGTTTTCTGCATGACTAGCATTTCATCTCTAAGACTTGTTATTGATTGCTCAATTCTATGAATTGCTTCAACAGAACCCTATGGATTAATTTATAGGTACAATCATCAACAAATGTCCAGCACCAAATTATCATCAAATTCATAAGATTTATTGGTTGAAAAAAGATACCATATTTCGCTTGTCTTCATGTTGAGATGGCATAGCATGAGATTCATTAATATCTTGTTTCTCTAGTGGAATACTTTCTGTCTCATGCTCACCATCCATTTGTGTTACAACCAACTATGATTAAAAAAAAAAAAAGTGTCAACGACATGGGGGTAATAATTCACATATAAAACATATTTATAAAAAGTCAAACATTAAAAAAAGTCAATTATTACCTTAGGACTGTCAAAACTTCCAATTGACTGTAATTTAAGCATCCTTTGATTAACTTCTTTTTTCCCCCAATAACAAACACGTGGTTGAAGTCGTTTGGACATATGTTCAAGATTCGTTTCAACATTGACATGCTCAAAATAAAACAACTGCAATATGTATAAAAGGGTCATAGAAATTTAGTCAAACGAGTCATAGAAATTTGATAAACAAAATCATATTCTTGAAAGTAACTATTTTCTACAACTTACCATTAAAAATAGCAAGCAACCATTAACACCAACACGATTCTTTTCTTTATATTTGTGCACACCTCGAATAAGAAAATCCAACACCAACTTCGCCCAATTCAAGTTTTTGAACTCATCAATATTAAGGAGAATTGAGATAAAGGACCGTTTGATATAAGGTTTTGGAGTGGGACATAATAAAGTACCTAATACAAACAGCAAAAAACAACCAACAAATTCTTTTCCTGATGTTTTCATCTCCTTCAGCTTACCCTCTAAGAGGTTAATTGGTATATCCCCTACCACATTTAATCCATGTTGTTGGCATATATGATTTATCTCTTCAGCACTTGCAACAATAGACACATCTACCCCACTTGATTTTATTCCTAGAATAAATTCTACATCTTTAGTGGATATTGGTAACCTCCTTCCACAAATATCCAATGCACAAGAATTGTGGTCAAAATGATCAACTAACCATTTGCAAAAATCTCTATCCAACTGTATAGACCTTAAATCCAACATACTACCAAATCCCATTTCTCGAATAACAAATCTTTGTCTTTCATTTAAATTTAAAGCCATCAAATGAACACGATTAGGGGCACATCGAGTATATAATGAAACCTGCATCATATTATGAATAAAAAGGGTTTCATTACGAAATTTAATACATAGTCCCGAATGCTAAAAGTTTCATAGGTAAATACTTACTTTACGTGATTTGCGAGGAATATTATGTGACAAATTAGCATACTTTTTAGAATTCTCACGTGCTTCCTTCTTGTACTCTAATTTAGAATCTTCATCAAGATTCATCCACTTTTCTCTAATCTCCTTCTTAACCTATAATAGATATTCATACTCAATTAAGATCTCCATGAATATGTCATGTCAACTAAACAATAACAATAACCTGAAAAACTATAAGTATTATTCAACTTACAACAATGCTTATCTTATCGACAATGCCCTTAGCTTTCATCAATTCTATTTGCTTTTTACTGAAAATTCAAATTTAATAAAACAGATTATTTTAAATATAACAATAGGAAATATATTATAAATGAATATATAATGAAAATAAATCTTACTAATAAATTAAAAACGGTCCAACAGGTCTTTTCGGGGGGGCAACTTGGACAGCACCCTGCTCTTCAATATTTTCCACTCTCCCCATACTCCTATCTCAATATAACATGAAATAAAAACAAGGTAAGCAATAACATACATTTGAAAAAAAAAAATCACAATTGAAAGCTGTGGAAATTGCAAACTTTTTCCTTGCAAACTTTGTTCGGGAAAACATAGATGATCAATGTTTTTATTTTTATTTTTTATTATTTATTTATTTATTTTTATACAAGATAGAAATTCTATTCTAGTATAATCTAAGTGCATATGTGTGTGAAACTTCCTCTTGGAAACTTAAATCCTATCCCTTATCCCCCACACCCCACAAGCACTTATACTTGTGGAGTGACTACCGCACAACTTAACATAAAACTTATATCATAAAAAATTAGAAGGCATATACAAATTTTATAATGGATAATAGAATCAATTTTAAAACTAAGATAAATATACCACACTAAGGATATCTTCATCTTGTGATAATGACAAAAACACATCAGCTATTGATTTGGGTAAACACATGTTCACCCTGTGATTATGATGAAGATGCAACAACCTATTATGATATACCACCCTAAATCTCTTTCACACCATGCTGCCAGAACTACAATGACATTCACCACCCCCAACTCTATCATCATAGCCAAAAAATAAAGTCTAAGAACTCATTAATAAAAAAAACATTTAGTGAGCAAAGCCGTACTCTAACTTGATGCACTGTAAGTGCCAACTCTGTTTCACTTGGATGAACTGAGCCATGACATTAGGCATCATTTTAAGAGATAAATAAATAATTACATACACTAAGGCAATTTGCTAAGAAAGATTCAATAACTATGACAAAAGTCTAAAATTTCCTATTGCATAAAATGAAGTCTAAGAACTCATTAACCGAAAAACATTTAGTGAGCTAAGCCATATTCTAGCCTTATGCACTGTAAGTGCCAGCACTGTTTCACTTGAATGAACTGAGCCATGACATTAAGCATCAATTTATAAGATAAATAAATAATTACATACACTAAGGAAATCTATTGAGAAATTAAGATAAACTTCAACTAAACATTTTTAACGTGATTATCTTAAGAGATATTTTGAAAATATTTTGAGTGAAGAAAACATTAAGGCAAATTGTGTAATTGACTTCTATAAATAAACTCTTCATCACCAAATCTACAAAGCATACATGACACTTTTACCAACCACCAAGGAGTAAATAGTCTAATCAATGGAAAATTTATCGGTTAGACAAAACAAAATGAAGCTTTTTTTTTTCATGCACTTGTTAATCAGTTGAGACTGAGTACAATTCTTAAAAGGGAAAAATCATAGTACATCAACATCTATTTGATCTCGGAAGTGTAATTTTCCTTGGGTTCTAAAAAAACTGCTTCCATAGAATAAAGTTGTAAGAAAGCTTTTGAATTCATTTGTGCAGCAAATTTATTTTGCAAACAATGACCATTCCAAAATTTATACGAAGAAAAAATATGAAATGGGAGTTCAGGTACAAAAATAGAAGATTCATTTAGAAGAATTGAGGTGGGGCCTTACCTTCACCTTCAATGCCAATTTTTTTCCAGAACAATGTCTACATATATAACTTCATCGTACGATGGAACTTTTGGATCCGTGTGCTAAATTCCAAGACTCACTGATATAAGGACCAGTACCAAGAAAGTGAGCATAACTGGGAAATTAACATGGGGAACATGAAGAGAAAAGATCTAATTAATAGCAATACTGTATTTGAAATTTTACTTGGGGACCTAAACAGTTGAAAGAAAACAGCAATCATGGGTATTGAAATTTTGTTTCTCAAATAGGAGGAAATTCCAAATCAAATTTCGAAACAAAGTTAACAAACAACACCCAAATCTCCTATCAAAATAATAAAAATAAAAACCCAAATCAATTAATAGCATTAGGGATTACTAACAATGAATAAAATTAAAGACAAATCATGCGTTGATAGTCAAAGAAACTTTAATAATCTGTATATTAGTAGTGAAATCAACTTCGTCAGAGATAAAGAGAAAGAGAAAGACAAACCTATTTCAAATATCATCGCCGGGCAAAGAACGGCCGATACTGTTTCTTCTTTGGGTTTTGTTTAGCTGCCCTGGGTTCTTGTGGTTGATTAGTAAGAGAAGAAGCTAATAAATTCTGGGTTATTTAGATAAATTGAATCGGAAACGTGATAGAGTCCGAAGCGTGACAGAGAGAAATTTGTTTCTGAGAATGAGAAGTGCACAGTAAATACTGGGCTGTTTTAGATTTTTTACTTATATATATAACTTGTTTGATCGGTAGCAAGTGTTTACTCTAAATTACTCCAGATTAAATGAATGGTCCGGATCAAATTTTTATTCTTTTAATGGTTTAGATTTAGGTGGGTACCATACCCCCTAAAAAAAGAGGGGGGTACGGAGGAGTGACCCTTCCAACTGAGACATTACCGTTCAAATCCTTCTGATTAAAATCCTAACTCCTAATACCGGATTATAAAAAATAAAAATAATAATGATTTCGAATTTGAAAGTTTAGAAACCAAATTAACCCAATTAATACTAGTTAATAACCAAATTAAACTTTTAACAATAGTTAACCGGTTAGTAATTTATTCTAAAAGCTATTTCTACACCAATATGAAACCTTAAAAAAAAATGATAAAATTGATAATTTAAATCAGAATATTAAAACTCAAAATTTATTTATTTACTTATATTCACTCAATGACCAGAAAACCAATCCCAGGTTTCCATAGAGAACAGAGTGAGCATCGAAGTCGAACTCGAACTCGAACAAACCTTAAATGCTGCGTCACGCTCGACTTCTCCTAAGAAAACCCTCTTCATCTTCATCCTCTCCTAATTTCCCAAAACAAAACCCTTTTTTGCTTTTCGAAAACACTTTCTCTAACTCGAAAAACACACAACAACAACGGTTATTTCGACATGTTTCAGGGTTGGCCTCGAGTCCGAGCTTATCGATATGGAGAAGAAAGAAGGAGATGGGCAAGGAGGGTCTGATCGTGGCCAAAGAGCTCAAGAGGCTCCGCTCCAACTCGGTCCGACTCGACCGCTTCATTCGCTCCCATGTCTCTCGCTTGCTCAAGTCTGATCTCTTCGCTGTTCTCGCCGAGTTCCAGAGACAAGACCAGGTCTTCCTCTGCATGAAGGTAAGTTTAACAATGGTTCTGTTTGGTTGCCAAGAAAGTTTAGGAATAGAGAATTTTTTTGCTGTTTCAATACTTTTAGTTTCAGATTCGTATTCCATCTATTGCACTACTGGGGGTTGTTTTTATTGGGTCATGTTTTTGTTTGGTTATTGATAAATGTGAAATTTTGGAAATGGGTGAAATGGGAAAGTTTAGATTTTTGAAGAATTGTTCTTCCTATGCTTGATTTTTGAGAAATTGTAGGAAAAGGGAAAATTTAAGAATGGATTCAAAATCTATACCTCTATTAAATTTCAATTTGTCTTCCCAGATATGGAAGAGCATAGCATACTAAGTACTAACTAGTAAGTTCATTTGTTAATTTAAGTGATGACCTTTGTCAGATATCTGATTCCTTAGATAGTGATATTTGAATGCAGTGTTCTAGCCCTTCTGTGTTTATAATAGTAAGATAAATACAGCTGGTTGGTTTCAAAGGTAGTGTGGTTGTATTAGTCAGGTTTTGTAACAACAATTCTTTTGTACTATGCTAATAACAAATGCAGTAACTTAACTAGCATCTTTCATTTCCTGATGGTTTTGTTATCTCTAACTAATAGAGTTTGACATCTCATAGCTTTGTAATTGAGGAATAAGCTTCCCTGCAAGTACACTTTACAATAGTTATCTAGGATATTTGCTGCATTTTCTAAGCCGCTGAGCTAATTATTTCTATGCACTACAAGTTGCCACAAATCAAAGTAACTCATAAGAAAAAGTGATCTGAATTGCTAGCTGCTCCTCTCTCTCTTTTCAAGCATTCAGTAGGTCTTAAACATTCATAATATCACCCTCTACCCCATTCTTTTAATGAGTGGAGGTGGTTCCATTTGGCTAGAACTCATTTATTGTGCCTTTTTTAATGTTTCTTTGGTTTAAATCCTCCCCCACCCCCCCAAAAAAAAGTGCACAATGTGTGACTATCTTGTAACATATGCTTCTCAGTTATATGATGTGGTGCGAAAAGAAATTTGGTATCGGCCAGACATGTTCTTTTACAGGGACATGCTTATGATGCTTGCAAGGAACAAAAGTGTTGATGAAGCAAAAAGGGTTTGGGAAGACCTGAAGAGAGAAGAAGTTCTATTTGATCAACATACATTTGGAGATCTTATCAGGGCCTTTTCAGATAGTGGATTGCCCTCAGAGGCAATGGAAATATATGATGAAATGAGACAATCGCCTGATCCTCCAATCTCATTACCTTTTCGGGTGATATTGAAAGGGCTCATTCCATACCCAGAGTTAAGAGAGAAGGTGAAAGATGACTTCTTAGAACTTTTTCCTGGTATGGTTGTGTATGACCCACCTGAAGACTTGTTTGAAGATCAAGATTGGCGAAGGGAGAGTGAAGATGATTAGATGGTGTTGCTGCTTATGTGCTCATCATGTTAACTTCACTGGAGACTACTCTTCCTTAGGGAAGGTTGCCATTGGCAATGGCGAGAAGCAATCAGATGCCTGTGATAACTTGGTGCAATTGTTGGTGATTTATCATGGTTGATGTGCTCCTCAATGCTGTAAAAGTTCACTCATGGTCTTTCAGAGTCTGACTTTTCATGGCATGCAGTGATGTGAGGATTGAGGGATAGCCTTTATTAAACTCCTCAGCGCATGAGTTGGTTCATGACTCGTGATGCAATTTTGAGTGGCTTGGTTGAAGGTGTATGTTGAATCATATTTCTTTTATATTTCTTATAGCATTTTGTTGTTTTGTGTAAAGATAGTGTATGATTAAAGAAATTATAAACGCAGTTAACAAGAAGAAAAAATTATATTGCTGGAGGAATGCAAATTTAATCGCGCTAGAATAGAAGTTAAAGACTTAAAGAACAGGTTTTTAATTCTTAAGGTAGCTTGGACGCATATAACTATATAATAAGTCAATATCTAATTTTTATTTACAGATCTTGTGGGCACTATATCATATTCCTAATTCCTATATCGGTTCATTTTTAAAGAGGGAGTTGCATGTTGGAGTAGTTGTCTTAAAAGGGTAGAGACGCAGAGAACTCCTTTAGAAATGAAATGGAAGAGAGAATTTATAAAATAAATCCAACTGAATGAAATGGAATATGGTATATTTTCCATAATTTGTTTTGAGAATTTATATGGAGGTGTTGAGACTCGAAAGTTAGGAAATATATAAGCTCTATTTGGATCACGTTTTGGGGTATGTTTGGTACACTGAATGTGGATTACAATAGGAATGGTAATCTTTATTACCAAGAATAAAAGATGTTGTGATGGAATAACTAAACCTATTCATTAGTTTGGTTGTGAGTTGTAACATTAGAATAAAACTTATGATCTATTTTAGGAAATATCTCATTCATACAAATATATTTTCTAGAAAATAATATATTTTAAATCTTAGAGAGATGAGTTATTTTTTGATGATTTTTTATTTCCATAATTGTTTGGTGGATATGGAAAGTTTATTTATTTGGAAATATATTAATGTTAGAAATTATTACATCTACTAAAGAATAGCAATTACAACCCTTTTAGAGAGGAATAGTAATTCCTCATTTTAAATAATAGCTATTCATAAGGAATGACTATTCCCTATAATAAAAACATAACCAAACTATTGAATAGCTAAATCATAGGAATAACTATTATATTACAATGTCTATTACAATCTACCAAACGTGCCCTTGGTGTTCGCGTTTCTGCGTTTTGCCTTTTTTTTTTTTTTTTTTGACTAGTGCCTCTTGCACTGTTCATATGCATTAAGGAAAAACTACAGTACTGAACAGTGTTTTTAGCAGCGAATAGTAACCCATAAACTATTTTTTTTATTGTTTTTAATAATAAGTTTTCAATTTTTAGCAAAATAAGCGGTATCCAAACACATACATAGTTTTATTATTACCATTCAACTTATAATAGTTTTATTCTCTTATAACCATTTCAATCCTTTCTATTAAATTTCTAAACAAGGAAATAAATGAAATATTCTCAAAAAAAAAATCTCAATCGAACTGTAACATTTAGTTTTTTAATTGGAAAAAAAAAAAAAATCTAAGAAAGTTAGGAAAATTACAGGAAAAAATTGTTAGCCTACCAAATTTGCACTAGAGGCCATATTTATATTTTTAATCAAACCTCAATTAGGGGTTTGTATTTAACTCACCGATTATACCCAACCCAAGCTAATCTTTTTGGCGCTTCAGGTTAGCCTTTTATAAGTTGATGAATTGGGATAGGTTATAAGTTTATATTGAGGTTTTGGGTTGGGTAGACAAAATTTTCAGTCCGAGTAACACAATCCAACCCATTATACTAATATTTTAAAAAATTATATTTTAGATTTGTTGTTTTATTTAATTAAAATTTAAGGATTTAGTTTGAATTTGTTAGTTTAGTTTATTTTGATCTTTAATACTAAATTTTGATGAAATTGAAATATTATGCCCAATTGTATAAATTGTATTTATTTATTGAATGACAAGTTTAAATAAATGATTGAAAATTCTTTTTTTATTAGAACAACCAAATTAGCCCCTAAGCTAATAACCCAAACCAAGTCAATGCTTTTGGGTTGGGTTGATTTTTAGAGTTGGCATGAATTCTATTGAAGATTTCTCAACCCAATGAGAGCTGGTTGGGTTAGAAAATCTCCTAAATCCAACAAACTCGATCCATGCACACTATTTTCCATTGGCGGAGAGAAGGGGGGGAGGGGGGCAATGGCCCCTTTGGGTTTTGATAAAACCCCCCTTCCTCCTTGTATTTTTTGAACATGGCAAAATGGGTCAGAATTTTCTGACCTGACCCGACCCAAAAAATGCCTAATCCGAAATCGATTTTTTTGACTCAAAACAAAAACTGGTTGACTTGTGACCCGACCTGGATAACCCATGACCTGACCCGTAAAAAAAAAAAATTGCTAAAAAAATATTTAAACTATGTCCTAATACTAGGTGCATAAAGCACAAAGCACCAGAACCAAACCAATAGTCAATAAATTACAAGACATGACAATAACTTCACATGAAATTTGACTATTTGAGCTTCATAACCATCAACCAATAATGCTTCAGCTCCATTGCCTCCACAGACATGACATGAGAGAATGAGACAGGACAACACAACACAACCATTAAAAAAAAATCTCATTCATTGACTAGCTTAGCTGTAGTCCAAAGCCAAAGCCCAAAGGCACAATTCACAAATGTGAAAGACAGAGTGAAATGTGACAACCACAGCCACAAACGTGAAGTGAGTCAATTCCTCACTTCCTCTACTCTTGTCTCTTGCGCTGCGCCTTTGCCTTTCTTTTCCACTTTCACACTTTTTCAATCCCAGCGCCTCTACCTCTACAATTTCAACTTTTCATAATTATACAATTTTAATTCTTTATTGACTTGCTTTCATGGTACGTTAAGTGATACTAAAATATTGTATTGTAAATGAAGATGTTGGCGAAATTAGCCAACTTGAGTTACAATTTGCAAGTATGAATATTTGCAGTGCTGAATCTGCTACCAACGTTGAGTAGATTGAGATTGAGGTGTAATTCTTATAAAATATTTACTTATTCTTTTTTACTTAATATGTTATGTTTATTTTTAAATATTTTTTTGTTTAGTTTATTTTTCTAAGTAATCTAACTTTACTATTATTTTAAATGCAACAGGAACATGTGCACTTAAAAAAGTCGATAACTTGATATGGTCCATGACATGTAGTTTTTTTTTTTTTTTTGGGGTGAGAATGATATTATTAGTAATGTAAACTTAAAACATGCTTTTTACAAGTTTACAAGTTTGCTATCATGCGTGTGAATGTAGAAGCAAACTTTGGCTTACTAGTAGGATTCCCCTTCTAACACCCATTATGTTTTGGTGGTCTTTAAACCTAATTAAGCTGGTCTTGCTAGCTACTACTGGGTGGCTGTTCTATATACTGGTGCAGGACAATAAATTGTACAGCCGTAAGTCAAAATGAATGAATGGAGGATCTAGAGACTAAGTGCACGACTTATGCTTTTGATGAGTTCACATCAGCACCGTAGTGTCCTTTGGCTTTGGTGAGGAGTAAGGTGTTGAAGTGGGCCCGTGTGGCTTGAATTGCCACAAGCCTAAGCCGAATTCAACTAGGAATATAATTCCTAGTGCAACCGACTTTGACATATATATATGTATATAAATATATATATATATTAGGTTTGAGATTAAGTTGTAGCCGTGTGTGTGAGAGAATTCCTAAAACCTAGCAGTAGCCGCATAAGAAGAAGTATAGTATTTTCTTATCTTGTGGGTGAGAGAGAGTTATGGTGTATTGGGAATTGGGTTTCTTGAGAGTGTTCTTGTACACTATTGTATCTCCTTATTTTATAGTGCAATCACTGCAACTCCGTGGACGTAGGCAAATTGCCGAATCACCTAAATATTGTCTTGTGCGTGTGATTGTTTTCTTTGGCGTGTGTTTTCTTTATTTGTTTTGTTTCTCACAGGTTGGAATTTTGATTAAATTCCCTACAACTGGTATAAGAGCCTAGGGTTAGGTTTGAGTGGGAACAATGGCAGAGGAAGCAGGAAAGTCGTCTGGAATAGAAAAGTTTGATGGCACAGACTTTGCGTATTGGAGGATGTAGATTGAAGATTATCTCTATGGGAGGAAATTGCATCTGCCTCTTTTGGGGACAAAACCTGAGGCTATGAAGGCTGAGGAATTGGCTCTTCTTGACAAACAGGTACTAGGAGTTATCAGGTTAATTTTGTCTAGGTCTGTTGCACACAATGTTGTGAAGGAGAAGACCACAGCAGATCTGATGAAAGCTTTGTCTAGTATGTATGAAAAGCCGTCAGCAAACAATAAGGTGCACTTAATGAAGAAACTGTTCAATCTGAAGATCGTAGAGAATGCATCAGTAGCACAACATCTGAACGAATTTAACACTATCACAAATCAATTGTCGTCTGTAGAAATTGATTTTAATGATGAGATTCATGCTTTAATCGTTTTGGCTTCTTTGCCAAACAGTTGGGAGGCAATGAGGATGGCAGTAAGCAATTCTACAGGAAAAGAAAAGCTGAAGTACAATGACATACGCGACTTAATTCTGGCTGAGGAGATTCGCAGAAAAGATGTAGACGAATCCTTAGGATCTGGTTCTGCTCTAAACCTTGAGACAAGAGGCAGAGGTAATGACAGAAATTCAAACCGGGGCAGATCAAAATCCAGAAATTCTAATAAGAACAGAAGCAAATCTAGATCAGGCCAACAAGTACAATGCTGGAACTGTGGGAAAACAGGTCACTTTAGGAATCAATGCAAAAGTCCTAAGAAGAAGAATAAAGATGATTCTGCTAATGCTGTAACAGAAGAGGTACAGGATGCATTACTTCTTGCAGTAGACAGTCCACTTGATGATTGAGTTTTGGATTCAGGAGCTTCGTTTCATACCACTCCATACCGAGAAATCATACAAAATTATGTTGCAGGTGATTTTGGTAAGGTGTATTTGGCTGATGGTTCAGCCTTGGATGTTATAGGTATGGGAGATGTCTGAATATTGTTGCCCAATGGATCTGTTTGGTTACTGGAGAAGGTTCGACATATTCCTGAACTGATGAGGAATTTGATTTCTGTTGGACAACTTGATGATGAAGGGCATGCAATACTATTTGTTGGTGGTACTTGGAAGGTTACAAAGGGAGCTAGGGTATTGGCTCGTGGGAAGAAAACTGGTACTCTATATATGACCTAAAGTCCAAGAGACACAATTGCAGTTGCTAATGCAAGTACTGATACAAGCCTATGGCACCGTAGACTTGGTCACATGAGTGAGAAAGGGATGAAAATGTTGCTGTTAAAAGGAAAACTACCAGAATTGAAGTCCATTGATTTTGACATGTGTGAAAGTTGCATTTTAGGAAAACAGAAAAAGGTGAGCTTCTTGAAAACTGGCAGGACACCGAAGGCTGAAAAATTGGAGTTAGTACACACTGATTTGTAGGGGCCTTCTCCGGTTGCATCCCTTGGAGGTTTAAGGTACTACATCACTTTCATTGATGACTCAAGCATAAAGGTATGAGTTTATTTTTTAAAAAATAAATCTGATGTATTTGAAACTTTTAAAAAGTGGAAGGCCATAGTTGAGACAGAAACAAGTTTGAAAGTAAAATGTTTGAGGTCAGATAATGGAAGAGAGTACATAAATGGAGGATTCAGTGAGTATTGTGCTGCACAAGGAATTAGGATGGAGAAGACCATTCCTGAGACACCACGGCAAAATGGTGTGGTTGAACGCATGAATAGAACTCTCAATGAGCGTGCTAGGAGTATGAGGTTACATGCTGGACTACCAAAAACTTTCTGGGCTGATGCTATTAGCACTACAACTTACCTGATAAACCGAGGACCATTAGTTCCTATGGAGTTCAGACTTCCTGAGGAGGTTTGGAGCGGAAAAGAGGTAAAGTTTTCACATTTAAAAGTTTTCACATTTAAAAGTTTTTGGTTGTGTTTCTTATGTTCATGTTGATTCTGATACTCGCAGTAAACTAGATGCAAAGTCTAAAATATGTTTTTTCATTGGCTATGGTGATGAGAAATTTGGTTATAGGTTTTAGGATGAACAAAATAGGAAAATCATCAGAAGTAGAAATGTTATATTTAATGAACATGTTATGTACAAGGATAGGTTAACTGTAGTGTCACATGTTACAGAGATAGATCAAAAGAAATCTGAGTTTGTCAGCTTAGATGAATTAACTGAAAGTACTGTCCAGAAAAGGGGTGAAGAAGATAAGGAGAATGTAAATTCACAGGTAGATCAGAGTACACCTGTAGCTGAAGTTCGGAGATCTTCCAGGAACATTAGACCTCCACATCGTTATTCACCTACTCTAAATTATCTCCTGTTGACTGATGGTGGTGAGCCAGAGTGTTATGATGAAGCCTTGCAAGATGAGAATTCAAGCAAGTGAGAGTTAGCCATGAAGGATGAGATGGATTCCTTGTTGGGGAATCAGACATAGGAACTGACTGAATTGCCAGTAGGAAAGAAGGATTTGCACAACAAGTGGGTATACAGAATAAAGAATGAGCATGATGGTAGCAAACGTTACAAGGTCAGATTAGTTGTTAAAGGGTTCCAGCAGAAGGAAGGCATTGACTACACAGAGATATTTTCTCCAGTTGTGAAGATGTCAACAATTAGACTGGTATTAGGAATGGTGGCTGCAAAAAATTTACATCTTGAGCAGTTAGATGTGAAGGCAGCATTCTTTCATGGTGTCTTGGAGGAAGACCTTTACATGATTCAGCCAGAAGGGTTCATTGTTCAGGGACAAGAGAATCTAGTTTGCAAACTGAGAAAGAGCTTGTATGGCCTAAAACAAGCTCCAAGACAGTGGTACAAGAAAATTGACAGTTTTATGCATAGAATTGGGTTCAAGAGATGTGAAGCTGATCACTGTTACTATGTTAAGTTTTCTGACAATTCTTACATCATATTACTGTTGTATGCGGATGATATGCTTATTAAAGGGTCTAGCATTGAGGAGATTAATAATCTGAAGAAGCAATTATCCAAACAGTTTGCAATGAAGGATTTGGGAGTTGCAAAGCAAATCCTTGGCATGAGAATCATTAGAGACAAGGCTAATGGTACATTGAAGCTTTCACAGTCAAAGTATGTGAAGAAAGTCCTCAGCAGATTCAACATGAATGAAGCTAAACCAGTGAGCATACCCTTGGGTAGTCATTTCAAACTAAGCAAAGAACAGTCACCGAAGACAGAGGAAGAAAAGGACCATATGAGCAAGGTGCCCTATGCCTCAGCTATTGGCAGCTTGATGTATGCTATGGTGTGTACAAGGCCAGACATTGCACATGCAGTGGGAGTTATGAGCAGATTCATGAGTAGGCCTGGAAAGCAGCATTAGGAGGCAGTCAAGTGGATTCTGAGATATCTAAAGGGTTCATCAGATACATGTCTTTGCTTCACAGGTGCAAGTTTGAAACTGCAGAGTTATGTAGATGCTGATTTTGCTGGTGATATTGATAGTAGAAAAAGTACTACTGGGTTTGGTTTTACTCTGGGTGGTACAGCTATATCATGGGCTTCAAATCTGCAAAAGATTGTCACTTTGTCTACTACAGAAGCTGAGTATGTTGCAGCAACTGAAGCTGGAAAGGAGATGATTTGGCTACATGGTTTCTTAGATGAATTGGGTAAGAAGCAGGAGATGGGCATTCTACACAGTGACAGTCAGAGTGCAATCTTTCTTGCCAAAAATTCGGCTTTTCATTCAAAGTCGAAGCACATACAGACAAAATACCACTTTATTCGTTATCTTGTTGAAGATAAGCTGGTAATACTTGAGAAGATTTGTGGATCTAAGAACCCGGCAAACATGTTGACTAAGGGTGTCACTATTGAAAAACTGAAGCTGTGTGCAACTTCAGTTGGCCTTCTAGTTTGAGGGCAGGAGGATGAGTTGCAGGGATGAGGGATTGTGGTATGGAGGTTTGTGGTTGATGTTTGCAGCTTGTGAGCCCTTAAGGCCTAAGGTGGAGGCGATGGAGGAGTTTGCTCATGTGGCTTGATCAATTCAAGCCAAGGTGGAGATTTGTTGAAGTGGGCCTGTGTGGCTTGAATTGCCACAAGCCTAAGCCGAATTCAACTAGGAATATAATTCCTAGTGCAGCCGACTTTGACATATATATATAAATATATATATTAGAATTGAGATTAAGTTGTAGCCGTGTGTGTGAGAGAATTCCTAAAACCTAGCAGTAGCCGCATAAGAAGAAGTATAGTATTTTCTTGTCTTGTGGGTGAGAGAGAGTAAGGGTGTATTGGAAATTGGGTTTCTTGAGAGTGTTCTTGTGCACTATTGTATCTCCTTATTTTATAGTGAAATCCTTGCAACTCCGTGGACGTAGGCAAATTGTCGAACCACGTAAATATTGTCTTGTGCGTGTGATTGTTTTCTTTGGCGTGTGTTTTCTCTATTTGTTTTGTTTCTCACAGGTTGGAATTTTGATTAAATTCCCTACATAAGGGAAGTCCCAATTCTTTAATATTAGTGTATAGTGCATGTGCATGTTATATGTTTTGGTAAATTACTAAATTGGATGTATACATCAGCTGGTTGTACTCCATTATAATTTGTCATTATTTACTTGCCACCTTCATTTTCTCTTCTTACCTTAAACGGATCGAAGATTATACCAAGATTAGCTTCTACAAAGCTATAACAAGAGTTGCACCAAATTTGGATATCAAGTATTAGTGGTAATTGGTAAATGGTAACAGTATCACCAGTGAGAATCTAATCACAGTTGGGGTACTCATAAACAATTGACAGATTGCATCTATTTTCAAAAAAAAAAAAAAAAAAAAAAAAACTTGTTTGAAAAATACAGGTCAACTCGACCCGACTCGAGACCCGCAACTCGATTAACCCGTTTAAAAATGATTTGTTTTGACTTGTGACCAAATTGACTCGCAAACCCAATTAACCCGACTCGAACCGCCTGTTTTGCCACGTCTAGTATTTTCTATGAAAAATAAAAATTTTATATTAATTTTTGCACATTGGTTCCCCTAAAAAAATAGTTTGGCTTTACCTAGACGTGGCAAAACGGGCGGGTCAAGTCAATTGGGTTTGCTGGTCAATTAGTTTGCGGGTCAAAACGGGTCAATTAGGTTGCAGGTCGAGTCGGGTCGCAAGACGGGTTAAGTTGACTCATATTTTTCAAAAAAATTTTTTTTTTTTTTAAATTTTTTTTTTTTAAATAGATGCAATCTGTCAATTGTTTCTGAGTTCCTTAACTGTGATTAGATTATCACTGATGATATTGTTATTACTTACCAATTACTACTAAACACTTGATACTCAAATTTGGTGCAACTCTTGTTCCAACTTTTTAGAAGCTAATCTTGGTATAATCTTCGATCTGTTTAAAGTAGGAAGAGAAAATGAAGGTGACAAGTAAAGAATGACAAACTATAATGGAGTACATAACATAGATTTATAGTAAATTTAATTACGAAACAATATTTTATGTAATGTTGAGGATTAAGACATGAATAATGAAAGGGAAAAAAAAAACTTTGATGACTTAGGACCTGTTTGGTAGAGTGATTCAAACTCAAATTTTTAGTTTTTAAACGACCATATACACATTTCCATACACATTTCCACCCACACGTATTTCAAAAAATTACAAATAACATTACTAAAACTCCTCTATCAAACAGGCCCTTAGAGACACAGATGATTTTGTTATATTAGCTAATGTTAATTAGAGAAACGACATAGAGATATATTAATTAGAATAATATGACAAAAAAAAGTACAAATTTGACTAATCTTATGTTAGTTAAAAAAAAAAAGGCCATTGTTTTGATTTGCTTTTGGCAATTGCCCAAAATTATTATAAACTTATATTATTAAAAAAATGTTAGGCCACGTCAGCACCATACCCAGCAACCTGTGCAGAACGTGCACAAAATTCCAGCCAATAATCACAAGTACACGTGGCCACACAATGACACAACCCAAAAAAGAAAAAACTCATTATAATCAGAACCCATCCAGCACAAAGAAGCAAGAAAGAAAAAAGTTTTTGAGACAGCGAGTGTCTCATAAACTCACCTATTTTTCTCTCTCCCTGTGAAAGGGATTTGAAAATTTTTTTTTTTGTTTTGTTTTGTTTTTTTGTTTTGGTTTTTTGCATAATTGAAAATAAAAATTATGTCGTCATATTGTTACCGGATAACCGCCGGTGCGGGCTTGTCGAACCGACCAATTCGGCTGAGCAGGATGACGACGTCATCGACACGGACGGTTGAGATTTCGCGGCTCCCTCAAAAGTATTGCTCGAATCATCATCATCATCATCAACAACAACGGTCAAGAATGGTGTTGAGATCGAGGAAGATTATTAGAGCGGCGGTGGTGGAGGCGGTGGGACCGTGCGGCGATGGGGAGGATAAGGCTGCGGCGGCGGGGCCGTACGCGTACGCGGTGGAGAATTTGTCGTCGTTGACGACGGAGGAGGAGGAGGAGGAGGAGAGCGATCAGGATCGGACTGCGGAAATGGAATCAGAAGAAGAGAATGGAGAGAAGAAGAATAAGGGAATGGATCAGAGTCAGACGGTGAAGGTGGCGGTGGCAGCGGCGGTGACGGTGGTGATGGGAGTAGGGAATCGGGTGTTGTATAAACTGGCCTTGGTTCCGTTGAAGCAATACCCGTTTTTTCTCGCTCAGCTCGCCACTTTCGGGTACTTCTTCTCTTTCTCTTCTTTCTTTCGTAACTTTTTTTTTTTTTCCTGATAGTTACTACTTTCGAAGCTCATTTTGGAATTTTACTAGTTTGGAACCTCGAGTGAAAATCAATGCGTAATAACTCGTTAAAATAAATTAAGTACTAGTACTAATCTAGATTCTAGAACTAGTACTTAATTTTAATTTTTAATTAAGACCAAAAAATAAAAATAAAACTTAAAAGAAATCATGATCGTCGGATTAAACGGTTGTGGCGGGAGATTTAGATCGGACTAGAAGTACTAACACATTCTATGGCATATTATTTCGTTTATTTTATTTTATAATTTTTGTGATTAGAATATTTAGAAGTTTTTAGAAACTGGGTCTCATATTCCAGTTATGATTATTATGCATGGATGTAATAAGTGTGTTTTAGGTCCCATGCTTTGTGAAAACATGGTGAAAAATGAATTGGATAATTATTGCTTGCTATTATTTCCATCCATGTCATAAGTTAAGAAAACTTTTGTGTGTGTATATATATATATTAATAATTGGGTTTGACTAACCTATGCCCTTAGGTTTATTGGTTTTATTATATATAATTTGAGACTTGGGTGGTGGTGCTTTTATATTCAAGTATAGATTTAAAAAAAAAAAAAAAGCTTATATAATATTAAATACATTGTAATTTTTATTTATTTATGTTTTGTTTGTGGAAAATATTGACTTCATTATATTAAAGAGACAACGAAGTTTTTGTACACAACCTGTCGACAAACAAGCCCATACAGCCAGAATTGAAATAGACAAATAGTGATCCATCTATAGGTGGATTTAAAAGGAAAAAGATTTTTATGCTACCGGTTGTAGGAATTTTTATACAACCTATTACGTGGAGTTAAAAGTTATAATTACATTAAATTTTTTATGAGTCACATGATTTACCGTTTACGTGTGAATGATTTTTTTTTAACTGTCACGTGGGTTTGATAAAAATTTCATAAAAAAGGTAACTCTTTTAATAAAAAGCAAAAAGCTTTTTAAAGTTTAAACTACTGTGATTGATTTGTGACCATTTGTGTCAGGGCGTTCGCACATCTATTCTTTTTTTACTAATAGAATATTGCAGCCGCACTTGCCATTTGGTTCATAAAATATTTCTTACTACTATTATAATTAATAAACTTTTTGCTTCACTCATTCTTTAATTTGTTCTTCAAAAAAAAAAAAAAAAAAAAAGATGCCATTTGAGGCTAGCACATTGCTATTTCTTTAATTTATTAATTAAGAGCATTAGTATTGGTAGTGTTAAAAAATCATATTGTTATTTTTTGTACCACAAATACTAAAAAACATTCGCAAGGGAAAGCTCAAAAAATTAGCCGTTGAGCTATAGTGCATAGCCAAAATGGCTAAGATGGTAAAAAAAAAACAATATTTTATTAATAGTTATATTATTTTATTGTGGTAGTAGTGGTTGTTACTGTTGTTGTTGTTTATTGTAGTAAATATATTATTTTATTGTGTTTTTTTATATTATTTTATTGTGTTGAATGTTAAAATAAAATCACTAATGTTGGGTGTTGTGTAAAATAATATAGTAATGCCAAATTGTTAAATTTTTAGCACATCAATGCTGATGCTCTTCCTACATGGCACATTTGCTTATGATGTTTTTATTCTCACCCGCCACCTTATAGCATATGTAGCATATCGCACGCCTAGAGTAATTTTTTATTTATTTAATTTAATCTTTTGAAGCCACACACCTAAATGCCAAAGGATTTGTTATCTTGTATAACATGCATAAAATCCTGTAAGCACAAAATCCACTCCATGTGAGAGACGATTTTGTATATAATTATTACGCTGTCACTACCACTTTCACCTAAAGTAAACTGTTGTTTTATATCACCGTTATAAATTTAACGATACTTACATAGATGGGTTCCTTAAATATAGAATCTACTTTTATACAAGAGATGATGTTATATACAATTGTTACAATATTCTAAATTCTCACCTTATAATATGATTTTTATTTGAAGTTTTATAATGTGATTTATGAACTATTTTTTTTATTTTTTTAAATCAAGTGAATCAGACAAATATTAAAATTTGGCCTTTTTCTTCTTCTTGTTATTACTTTTCATGTGACCACAGCCTTGGTTTCAAAGTTGCCATCATCCCCGGCGGCCAAATTTTAAAATCCATGCTTTGCACACTACATTTCTTTTTTCGAATTTCCATTTGTCTTTCGCCGTGGGCTGCCGTGCCCAATTTCCCGACTCCTACCCCAATTTTAAACTCCACGCTTTACAAGCTGCATTGCGATATGCTTTCAAGCTATATATTGATGAAAGACGAAAGTGATGTCTATCAAAAAGCATAACCTTTGAATTTGGTTTGATGTGACACTTCAAATGCAATGAATGACATTTTAATTTGGTGAACGTATCAAAGGGGTTATGTTATATGGATTTTACTAATGTGTGCCCTTAGGGCACACATTAATTTCCATTTTTGGGAAAAATTTTCTCGAGAATTGAAAAAGTAATGACAGCTTTTTCAATTCCCGAGAAAATGTTTCTAAAAATAGAAAGCTTAATGTGTGCCCTTAGGGCACACATTAACCGGACCCATGTTATATATATTGTTTCGTATTCAATGGGAGTTGTGGTGTAATAACGACGAAAAGTCTGTGAAGGAGATATTTTTGCTGATCACATCGATAATATTATATTATATACTATTAGTTAGAATTAATTAGAAAAATATTAGACAAAAACGTTAAAAAATACTAGTATTGTAACTATTGTTTATTAATTAAAATAATTATGTTAGTGTTAATTTTTTATTAGTAGATTCCAATAGTTACCTATAAAAAATTACTAGTAGATGTCAATCTTTTCAATAATTTGGTGTATATAAAAACTTATTTCACACGTATTAGTACAAATGGGTTGTAGATACGTGGCTGTGGCTGTGGCTGTGGCTTTAAAAAAGCTTCCATTATTGTCATGGTATATACGGAAACATAGAAAAGGTTCAACAATTCAGAAAAAGAAAAAGAAGAAGAATTATATTCAAAGGTTCAACTCTTTTTGTTGTCCTATTAGGCACAAAAAGAAAAAACAAGAAAAAGAAAAGAAAAGAAAAGAACATTTGAGAAAAAAAGTTTAAAAAAGAAAGACGCAGCGACCGCGAAGTGTTAAAAGTCCAAATTGAGTGGTGGGCCCAACTTCAATAGAAACCAATCAAACCATAGATCTATGGTGAGACATGGTGGGCCTAAGTTTTGGAAAAGGAGTCTAACGTCGTAATGTCAAAAGCCCACATAAAAGGGTGGTGGGGGACTAGGGAGAGATGTGATATAATGACCTGCGGTTACTTTCGGCTTTTAGATTTTGATGGTTACCATAGTTTCCTGGTGTGCCACGTGGAAAATTCCAATAATAGAATCTGCCACGTGTTTCTCTATTCCTTTTTAGCTGAGTTAGACCCTTGTGTTTTTGGCTTTTTGCTGCGGTCCGGCAAAAAAGAATCACATTCAATTTTGGCCAATTTGCATAATAACCTCCCGAGATTCTACAAATTACAATTAAAGTCCTTGTTATTTTGGTTCTTCCCCATTAGTTTTCTAGAAGAGTGATGTTAGTTAGGATACTAACAAATTTTACTAAAATAAGCTTTACAAATTTAGGAATTATAATAAAAAGGAAAAGAAAAAAGTAATTTAGAACATTCAAAATATATATGCATATTTATATTTGGTTGAAATTTATCAATTATATTCATTATTACATTAGTTTGTAAATTTTATGTGACAAAATTTGTAGCAATTTTAGTGTTTTTTTTTTCCTCGATAATAATTAATGACATATACAATGTCAAAAAAGTAGCTTTTTTATTTTTCCATAAAAGTTTCCTAAAATAGTTTACTAATTAGTAGTAAAAACCTAAATAAAAGTAGGAATAAAAATTATATGAGAAAGAAAAAAAAAGGAAAATGGTCAATAATTGATCTTTTAAGTTTTAACTACATGACTTTTAAATACATATACATATATATAAGGTGGTTCAGTGGTTGTGCTTTTTATATTTATACATTGTAATTAATCTTGCTTTGATCTTAAGTCCCTTCCTACACCTTTTTTTTTTTTTTTTTTTTTGATACAAAAGATAGAATTTTATTCTAGCCTAATCTAAGTGTATATGTGTGTGAAACTCCCTTCTGGAGATTTGAACCCTGGCCCTTGCCCCCCATACCCCACAAGCACTTATACTTGTGAAGTGACCATCGCATCAAGGGTGTGCGGTGGTCCTTCCTACACCTTTGAATTCTTCTTTACTCTGATTTCTTATAAATTGATCCTGACTCCTTGTTTACTATAACTGGTTTATGTAATTAATTAAGGTTGTGAGTTTTTTTTAATGTAATTAATGGAATTACTCTGAGGAAGGATTAAATACTTTGCCTTCCCTACTATGGACTAAGTTGTGTTTTACTGTAAATTTTGTTTTTCAGATATGTAATTGTATACTTCTCCATATTGTTTCTCCGATACCATGCTGGCATTGTTACAGATGAGATGCTTTCCTTGCCAAAAGCTCCATTCCTTGCTGTTGGTCTCTTGGAAGCCCTTGGTGCTGCTACTGGAATGGCAGCTGGAGGTAATGCTCATTTCATTATGCTTTTATTTGCTTCATGGGATTATATCTACGGAAATTCTTGGTTGCTAAATTCTAAATGTTTTGCTCTATATGATCTTATAGTACTTCTGTCTTTCCATCAAACATTCTGGTTGCTTGAGAATTAGAAATTCAAAAAAAGAAAAACACATCCTGGTTAGTTATTTGATAAATCCTGCACGTCAAGAAGCCATTACCATACTCGACATAAGATGGGTAGATTATAGAAGCTATGTAAGGCTCTTTTTTGCGCAAGGCCAAGTTTTGTAACCAAAAAGTCTGTCAAGGGGAGGGCCATAGCAAAGCAACTTGCTCAACATCCTATTAAGAAGGAACAGGAGTTTAAGGATTCTTTTATATGAGAGGTTGTTGTCACCGTAGAAGAGGGCAGCCCAAGGGAATTTTTACTTTGATCGTGCACAATGTTCTATCAAATTTACCCAACTTTGGGAGTTCAACATAGTAGGTGAAGAAACAACTGCTCTAGTGTAGGCTTTGAAAATTAATTTACTCCAAATTTCCTATATTCATATATTATCCATTGCTTGAAGATCTTATATGGATTTTTTCATTGTCAATTAAGAATCAGTCCATGCACATTGCTTTTGTCTTAACATTTAAATTTCCATTTATTTGCTGATTGCATAATGAAATCCTTATCTACTGCTGAATTAGGGGCCTCATCTTTGTGGGCTTGTGGTTCTCTCTATAGTTTTCTTATATTTTACTTTTTGTTTAAGTACTTATGATAGGGATTCAATTCAAAGGATGCATGTAAATTTATCTTCAACAGCTATCATTACTTCTTGGTTTTTGCTAAGATAATCGAGTTGTGTTATGCTTTTATTCCACATACAATAGTCATTAAAATATCATATATTTTATTTCTTGTCCTTCCTTGGATCAGCAATTCTTTCTGGAGCATCAATCCCAATTTTGTCTCAGGTAAGAGGCACTAATGATAACTTTCTTAATTTTGTTTTATATATTTTTTGAGAAGTAAAAAATTTTGTTCAAGTAGAAGAAATAATTTATGCACACATGACACACCGTATATATAATAATTATTAAATATATCGATGAATTGCTGTGAGTTCTCTAGTCGTAGTGTTGTGTTAAAACATATTGTTTTGAATCTGAATGGCTAAAGCTTGCACTTTGTGGTTTAACAAGTGATCCAGCCAGATGGATTGCATGACAGAAATATAATTGATCATTTTGTGTCTCTAATAGGGACAATATATATGAGGAAAAGAAAAATGGAAGTAAAAATTTATACTTTAAAATTACTTTAAGTATATAAGTGAATACAAGCACTAATATGGTGCATACCATATATGTTTAATAGTTTTTATATGCTACCAGGTTGCATAATTAATCATTCAGCAGTTCAGGAAACCAGTATCCACTGAATTCTGGTGGCGAAGTTTTTCTCTGGAATACCCAGTTGGGTTGTTCTGTGTTTTGAAGCACTACATAAAAATAATATAAAGACTGGTGATGATGGGCACAAGCATAGTGTAACTGAAAATCTATCTGGAGTGGATTGGCTCAAAATGTAGAATGCAATAACGCTTTTGCTCTGGTTCCATATTTATTTATGCAAAATCTAGTATTCATATTCCCAATAGCTCATGCAGGCTTGAGACCAACCAACAATGTTTCCTTTTCAAAAGGTAGCACTGAACTTGAATAACCAAAATGATCCTGAATTATTTTGCAGACCTTTCTTGTGTGGCAAATTATTCTGTCAACTGCTTTTCTTGGAAGGAGATATAGGGTCAACCAACTACTTGGATGCTTTCTTGTAGCCATTGGTGTAATCATAACAGTGGCAAGGTAAGCCATATATATATATATATATATATATATATCTTCAATTAAGATTATTGTCTCATGTTGATGCTCATCTATTAGCTATAGATGATCATAAAGTTTGAGAGTATAGGTTTAAGAAAAAAGACCTTGAGGCAGTAATATAAAGTGGGCAAGCTCTCAAGTTTATTGTCTGTCTCATTCATGATTCATGGGATTGTAATCTAATAACATGCAACACATCTTAGGTCCTATTGGACCAAGATATGGGTGAGATATGCTGAGAGACTATGGTATAAAGAGTTTCAGACTCTAAAACTGGTTAGCATTGTTAATGACAGTGGTTCTATATCTTCATCTATTGACGCAGGTTGAAACTAAAACTTGATGCAGGACAGAAATTGAAGTACAAAACAATAAAATTAACATAAGAGTTAGCACCTAAGGTTGCCAGGAGACAGAACCAAGCGAGATAGAAAATGTAGGAGTAAGCATCAAGTAGGAGAGAACAAATATAGGAGTCAGCACCTAAGGTTGGCTGGAGTTAGACAATTGGGAAACTCCAAGAGAAACATTATTAATCAATATTGTTATCCATCATCTCTATAGGAGTACAATACTGTGCTTATATAGGCTACCTAGGACTAAAAGCTAAGTTTAATTCTAATTGACTTAGGAAACCTTATTATAAATGTCTTGGAAAATCCCAATTATAATTACAAAAATAACCTAGACTTCGGGAAATCATATAAAATACTAATTACCTAATTAACTTCTAAGACCTAAAATAAAATATAATCAACCAGTAAAAAGATAATTGACTCCAAAAATTAAATAAAAATAAATTAGAATATAATTTCCTTCACGGTTCCCACATCATCTTTGCCATTGGATCAGATGATTGAAACATTTTCTAAGTAATTTTTCTAAACTCCTTTCAAAAGTTTGAAATGAACTGAAGCAAAGGGGCTAGTTGTGTCTCATTAATAATTTCATTGCCCTTATTACAGTAAATCCTTTATTGGTGAATGGTGACTAAGAAGAAATCTTAGGAAGAATGCTTGACCAGATAAACTAAATTAGAATACAACTTGAAAATTAATGGACATTTTTACTAACTTCAATTATACTACATATGGTAATCTTTAGAATCTTTACAAAGTAAAGTAGTAAACCCCAAACCAAAATCCATTTGCTCATAATAATTGTTATTACAAATGTCCTGCAATTTTACTTTTTGATTGCTTGACTCTGTTTACTTCTCAGTGGATCTAGTGCTGGACATTCATTGAAGGAAGCTGGCATATTTTGGACTGTTTTGATGGTAGTTTCATTTTTATTTCAAGCGGCTGATACGGTGCTAAAGGTTGTTGGCTTTTCTGACTGATTATTGAATTTTCCCAGTTTTCTACCTTGTATTGTTCTGCAGTAACAAGCAACATTTTTATCATTTGTAGGAAGTAATCTTTTCAGATGCTGCCCAACGTCTAAAGGTCTGTATGGTGGGCTCTTTTAATCTTATATGTTTCTAGATTGAAAGTATTTCTCATTTCCAACTTTTATATCATTTTGAACCATCATCAAATGATGACAACATATCAAAGGGGTAAAATATATTGCATGACCAAAAGTAACCTCACACAGTCAAGGAAATATGAGATGACTTTTTCAATTTCTCAGTTAAACAGAAATGATTTTTTATTTTTTTTATCATGCAAGATTCAGAAGCTACCCAATTGTATGCATGTTGGTGATGTTGTAATTTTAAACTTTCCAATATGTTTGTAATTATTAGTTATTTCTCTAAAAGTTTAGTTATATTGATACAATTCCATTTTCCCTGTTATAGGGAGGTTCAGTAGACCTATTTGTTGTAAATTCCTATGGATCTGCCTTCCAAGTAGGTATCTTATGGTCATATGGGATCATTATCTCTCTTTTTTCAACACTATTTTCATTGTCATAACTAAATGGTAGCCTAAGGTGCTTGGATCTATGTTTTGTGCAGGCCTTCTTTATCTGCCTTCTTTTACCTTTCCTATCAAAATTATGGGGTATTCCATTTAGTCAACTGCCAAATTATCTTAAAGACGGTGCTGCTTGCTTTCTGAACATTGGAACTTTGTCAAGTGGTAAGCTACATTTTGTTTGCAAAATTATCTTCCTAAATCTATTAGCAAGCAAAAGAAGGCAGATAAATACACCTCATTCAACACTATCAATACACTCCCTCTCTTGACATCTGTTAATGAATTAAACAAGATTGATATCTCAAAGCCAAACTAATGCAATATAGAACCTGAGTTAATTTTGACAAAGAAAATAAGGTCTTATTCAGTGGATCATGCTTTTGCTGGGTATGGGAGAGGTTCTTGGTAGGCAGCCTTACTCCCAAATTTTGGAGAGGTTGATTCCTAGACTCAAACTCATGAACCATTTCTTGGGAAGGGTACTTGCCACCACCAAGGTCTGATCTCTCTCTCTCTTCCCTAGAGTGAAACTTCACCTTTATAAAGATGGAAATCTTATAGAACCTCTTTTAAACATCAAACCTTGGTGTTCACTGAGTTGAATCCGAAATTTCTCCTAGACTATTAGGCTTTTAAAGATATGGGGTGGAGTCCTGCTTGTAGCAACATTGCCAATTATGTCTTCTGTTCCTGATAAAATAATTCAATTAACATTTCTATTAAAACTAACGTATATAATATGTCAAAGAAGAATAGGGAAATTTGAGAATAATACATAGATTTGCCTTTACAAATGCTTGCTATTTCAATTGTAATTTGAATGCACAAGCATAGGGAAATTTGATAATTATACATAGATTTGCATTTGCGGCCAGAAGGGTTTCAGTTATGGTTTCACCAAGATAAATAAATTAAATTGAATCAAGTTTTGTTCCTTTTATTTCACCCGCTACAGTTATCTTTCTGCTATGATGGAATTTCATTTTAAATGAAGTGATTCATTCAGTTACGTTCAAATTTCTGGCCGCAGGATGTGATGGTGCTCCACTGCTACCTTTGCTGTTTATTGTTGTCAACATGGGTTTCAACATATCATTGCTCTATCTGCTCAAGATCTCTTCTGCTGTAGTTTCTTGCCTTGCTTCCACATTTTCAGGTATGTCATTTGTTTTGTCAATGCAAGTCTTGTATAAGGTCAGGAAGCTCAACAATAATTGCTCCCGAGGGTGCATTATCTGAGACCACTAATGTAGCATGGTAAAAACAAGAATTAGACGCAAATGCATTAGTCATCTGGGAGTCATAAAGCATTAGTTAGTGATTTTTAGTCGCATTAAGTACACTCCATAGCAAATATCCCTGAGGACCCTCTTGACTTGAGCAATATTCCCACTTTTTCCCTTCTCTAGAATTGGCCAAGCTTAGACAGAAGTCAATTTCAAACCCAAATCCTCAAAAATATTGAAGTTCTGTTTCACAATGAATGTTTGCTTGTGAAACACTGAACATATTGTACTCAAATGAATAATTTTAATTAATATGTTGGCCTCATCTTGGTTTTTATTTTTTATGGCAGTGCCAATATCTGTTTATGTGTTCACGTTGCCGCTACCCTACCTTGGTGTTGCATCATCCCTTCCTCCAGGCTTTGTTGCAGGTGCCATAATTCTCGTTATGGGCTTGCTCATCTATGCTTGGACACCATCAGTTCCTACTAGCGCCTCGCCATCGCTTCCCAATTAGATTATGATCATTATTACTACAGCCATTGTTGCTCATAAGTGCAACAGGAAAAAATTGAGGAAGAGGAAGAGGAAGACAAATTCTATCTGTAATTGTAATTTTGTTGCATGGAAATGAAAATTTGCATTTAGGGGTTTTCTTTTTTTGGTGAAAGTAGGTAGGGGCAGGGACGGACCCAGGTGGGGGCCCGGCCCCCTGGGCCCAAAAAAATTATTTTTAGGTGTTTAATTTTCAGTAAAAAATAAAAAATTTAGACTTGGGCCCCTCTTACTTTGTAGCTTGGGCCCCCTCCAAAATCATGAATCATTAACCAAGCCCATGTAAATCTTAAAAAAAAAAAAATGTAAAAAAACAATAGTGTTCTGTGTACTAAGAAATAATAGTGTTTGTGTCTTTTGTTTTTGTTAGTAGATGATTGCATCTTAATATATTAAGAAATAATGATTTTTGTGTATTTGTTTTGGTTAAAAGTTTCTTAATACTATATGGATGTGTATTTGAATTTTTTTTTTCGGCTTATCTCCAACCCCCCTTAGCTTGAAATCCTGGGTTCGTCCTTAGGTAGGGGGTTGAGAATTTGGTGTAATTTTAATGCCAACAAAAGAGCAAAGAAGAGTGAACCATAACAGCTGGATAATTGAGAAAATATTGCGTTGTGCGCTTTTATTTTTATTTTTCCATTATTATATATTTTAAGTGGGGGAAGGAGATTGAACTTTGGCCGCTTCAGTTAGAAACACTATGAAATACAAGTTAATCTAAATAATGAAAATAGAATAAGGTGGTGGTGCAATAAATCAGACAATCATACTATTATGGATTTGAGAGATAGTGTAGTGATTCCAACAACTCCTATAGTGTTTGGGTATTAGGGTTCAAATCCCACCTGCCTCTCTCCTATTACCTCACCAAAAAAAGATAACTATACCATTAACATTTTTGTAATATTGACAATTACCATTTAATTTTACCTAGAAAATGTTTAAAATATTAATTTTGTGAAGGAACCATCTTGATCTGGCTATATCCTGAGAAACCATCCACGAAGGACATTAAAGCACTATCGGCGGTGTTATCCACTAAGACATCTATGTGAGGCAAAGGGAAGTCGTCCTTAGGACAAATCTTGTTTAGATCTCTAAAATCCATACAAATTCTCGCTTTCCCATCCTTCTTGGGTACATGCACTACATTTGCTATCCACTCGGCTTGGTGCATGGGTTTGATGAACCCTACTTTCAACTGTTTTGTGACTTCCTCTTTGATCTTAAGAAGCCATTCAGTTCTCATATGTCTCAATTTCTGCTTGACGAGCACCATCTGAGAATGAGTATCAATGTGATGTTGTGTTATCTCAGGATCAATGCCAAGCATATCTTCATAAGACCATGCAAACACTTCTTGGAATTTTGTGAGAAATTTTTTGAGATCTCTTCTTTCTTGTTGATTTAGGGTTGAGCCAATTTTAATTAAGCGTGGATTCTCATCATTGCCCAAATTAATAGTTTCAAGAATTGGTTCTATAAGTTCAGTTTTCTTTTCCAATTGTTTATTAATTCCATTTTCAAATTCATTGGAATCATTTAAGTGCAGAATATCAATACTATGGGACACATCAAAATAAGTCAAATAAGATTTCATCTTATTAAAAATCTTATTAAAAATGTTGAAAAGTACATTGGAACTTACATTAAAAAATATTTTTTTCATGCTATTAGAAAACCAACCTTAGTCCAATTGCTAAGTTGCCCATTAGTAGGTAGGATGAAAGCAAAAGGATCACTTGGCTCCTCAGTGGTGATGGCGAGCACATTCCCCTCCAATAAGTCAAATAAGATTCTGGTGTTGATATGAATTGCATTCAGGAAGGAATGATTCCTTCCAAGTATTATGAAAAATACACTGAAAAACTATTTTCTGCTAATGGTACTTAAATGAAAATTTAGTATGAATTAAACAATGCGCATGTATGTCATGAAAATATTTGTTTTAAAATACCCTCTGTTCTTGTTAAAAACATGACTGATAAAGTGATCCTTGGTCTTCCCTTCATAAACTCTTTATATCCCTTTCTCTCTGAACATGATGGTATAACTACTAACCCTTTTGAGCAGAAAGTTAAGTTTAAATTTGCTTCAAAATTTGAAATTGATACAAATGATTCTTTAAACTTGATCCATGCTAAAACCAAATATTTTAAAATTTTAAAACAAGAAGTTAGATATAAAAGGATTGCTAAACAACTTTCTAATAAATTGTTGCAGTCTAAAATTGACAACTTTCTGCAAATATTAATTAATGATGTTTGCTTTGATATACCTAATGCCTTTTGGCATAGGAAAAGACATATTGTTAATCTACCTTATGTTAAAGACTTCAATGAGAAAAACATCCCTACTAAAGCTTGTCCCATTCAAATGAATGCGGAAACTGTTGAATTCTATAAAAAAGAAATCCATGATTTGATTGAGAAAAAATTGATCAAGAATAGTAAGTCCCTCTGGTCTTGTGCTACTTTTTATGTCTAGAAAAATGCTGAGATAGAAAGAGGGACCCCTCGCCTAGTTTTCAATTACAAACCTTTGAACAAAGTTTTAGAATGGATTAGATATCCTATCCCAAATAAGAATGACCTAGTTCATAGGTTGAGTGATGCTGTAATATTTTCTAAGTTTGATATGAAGTCTGGATTTTGGCAAGTCCAAATTAGTGAAGAGATAAGTACAAAACTGCTTTCACCATTCCTTTTGGACATTATGAGTGGAATGTTATACCTTTTGGTTTAAAGAATGCCCCTGGTGATTTCCAAAATATTATGAATGACATCTTCAATTCATTCAATCATTTCACCATTGTTTACATTGATGATGTTCTTATCTATTCTAACTCCATTGATGAACACTGGAAACATTTGTATTCGTTTCTTGAAACCATCAAACGGAATGCTCTTGTTGTCTCTGCTAAGAAAATAAAACTATTTCAAACAAAAGTCCGTTTCCTTAGCTATGACATTTCTGAAGGACAGATCCGCCCCATTGACAGAGCCATTCAGTTTGCTGATAAGTTTCCCAATGTCATTATTGATAAAACTCAACTACAAAGATTCCTTGGGTCCCTAAACTACATTGCTAGCTTCTATAAGGACTTGAGAAAGCAATGTAAGCCTCTATTTGATCATTTACAGAATAATCCTTCACCTTGGATTGATACTCATACTTTTCTTGTCAAACAAATCAAGTCTCATGTTAAAACCCTGCCCTGTCTTGGCATCCCTACTGTTAATGCTTTCAAAATTGTTGAAACTGATGCCTCTGACATTGGCTATGGAGGTATTCTGAAACAACGTGTTTCACTAGACTCATCTAAACAAATTGTTCGTTTCTATTCCAGAGTTTGGAATAATGCACAATAAATTATAGTACTATTAAAAAAGAAATTTTATTTGTAGTATTATGTATTTCCAAATTTCAAAGCGATTTGCTAAATCAAAAATTTTTATTACGAATTGATTGCATAAGTGCTAAATATGTTATAGAAAAGGATGTTGAAAATATTGCTTCAAAACATATTTTTGCCAGATGGCAAGCTATTTTAAGTGTTTTTGATTTTGATATTGAATATATTAAAGGCTCTCAAAATGCTATCCTTGATTTCCTTACTTGTGAATCCCTGCAGTGCCACAATGGCAAGTAGAAGGTCGAAAGACAAACACCCTGCTATAAATACTCCTAAACCACTTGTTAAACAAGAACCTGCTTCCCCTATTGACATTGCTAACCATTTTACTACCTTAGGTACTATCCCTAAACAAAACTGCTCTTCTATGTTAGCATCCTCTTATGACTCACATGCTATTGTCCCTGTTAACCAACCTATTAAAACCACCTTCTCTAGAAACCCCAATGCTTCTCAATATATTTCAAAACAATAATGCCAGAACCTGTTCTCATATTAGGAGGAGTAGGTTTTGAATACCAATTTTTTGTAAAAGACATAGGGTTAGATTTTCTAGCAAATCTTTTAATTTCTGGTAGTTTGAAACCAGTTTTATCCGAAGCAGAGTATGGAGAGTTAGAGTCTGTGTTTTCTTCAAAAACAATTTCTTTCTCTTTTCTTGAAATAGCCCAAGCGGTACTGGTAGAAGTACGTTCCTCAGTTTTTACTTTTCAATCAGAAGGCATTTGTTCAACCTTTTCAATGGTTTTAGCCTGATATGTTTTAATTCTCAATTTTCCTTTTTGACTGGGTAGATCAATAAAAGGTTTCTCAAGTTTTGAAAAAGTAAGTTTTTCAACTTTTTCTTCTATACGATCAAGTTGTTAACCAATAATATGTAAAGAGTTATTAACAAAATTGTTTTGTTCAATAATTTTTTTTTGTTTCATTAGAAACAGGATTGTTGGCATCAATAAGTTCAGCAAATTTAAAAGGAGAGGCCTTTATCTCAGTCCCTTTACAGTTAATAATAACTGTATCTAGGGGTGGGTGACTAGACCTAACTATGGTTTTGTCTTCTTTTACAAAATCTGATTTCTTCACCATATTCAAATTATTTTTGAAACATTTTTGGAAACATAGTGATTTTCAAGGAAATCAAAAACAAAATATGCTTTTGTAATTGATTCATTTTTTTCCACTTTCTTTTAACACAGTCTTTTTCTTTTTGATCAAAAGTAGTTTGGAAGGTCTTTCTTTTGTCTTTGTTTTTAGTAGATTTAAATTCATTAAACAAAGCAATCATGTTAATTTGAAAACTTTTGTTTAAACTTCTTAGTTGACAATGAATAATAGGAATTTGAAAATCAGAAAGCATTTGTTCAACCTTTTCAATGGTTTTAGCCTGAGATGTTTTAAGACTCAATTTTCCTTTTTGATTGGGTAGATCAATCAAAGGTTTCTCAGGTTTTGAAGAAGTAGGTTTTTCAACTTTTTTTTCTATACGATCAAGTTGTTGACCAATAATATGTAAAGAGTTATTAACAAAAATGTTTTGTTCAATAATCTTTTTTGTTTCATTAGAAACAGGATTATTGGCACCAATAAGTTATATATATATATATAATAATAAGAGAAATAAAATCTAAAAGTAGATTTGTAAAAATTGTAAACCCAGGTTCATGAACATACTTCCTCTTGGTATTGTTAGGACATATGTGAGTCATTTGTTAAGAACATATGTCACTGTTTTATGTAATTGGCTTATCCTTTGACAAAATGTACTTTACTTGTATTTGAGTAGATCTAGGATGTGTTTAATATTTCAAGAAATTATGTTTCAAGATTAAGTGTTGAAGACGTGCAAGTTTGTCCAAGATTCAAGTTGAAGAAGTGTTGTTTATTAAAGCCTGACAGCTAGCTATCCATCGAGCTTAAGAAGTTGTTCCAGCCCCGTGGCTCGACAGCATCTCGACAGACAAGTATCTGTCGAGCTTTATAAAAAACAGAATTCTAGTTCTGTTTTGACTTCAATCCGTGTTTATGTGTTTGAGTTTTCTTTTCTCACAACCCTAGACATATAAAATGATTATTTTAAGGGCCGTCAAAGTATATACAAGTTGTATAAGTATTGAGCAAAGTTTGTTTAAGCAATTTGTAACCGGAGACAAAGTTTCACCCAAGTTAATCTCTTCTGAAGAAGTTGCTATGTTTGTGCACCGTAGGGTTTTGTGACCAAGCATCTTCTAGATCTTCATCGTGTGGATAAACTGAAAAACTTTGCAGCTAACAACTTTCTCTAGTTGGTGATTGAAGTCGCGTATTGGGATCCGCGTAATTGGTTAGTCACATACTTGGGAGCTGTGCATCAAAAAGGGAAATTGTCACTACAAAACAAGTCCAATTGGGTATTGGGATAAGGGTTCAACTGTAGGTTGCTATAAGGTACTAAGATTCCTTTACTTGTAATCGCTTGTTGTGATAATAGTGGAATTTTGGGAGTGGTGACCTGAAAATCACCCGATGGGGTTTTTGCCGTGTAGGTTTTTCCCCATTCGTAAACAAATCATTGTGTCATTTATTTTTTGCTGCATATTTATTTGTTTGGTGATTTGTTTGTGTTACCATGCGTTTTGCATGTTAATTTGATTAATTAATAAACTTGGTTAATTAATTACTTAATTAGTCACAAGGGGTCAATTTGTTTTTTGGCCTATTAGGTATGAACTGTAGAGTACATCGGTATAGTACATATTCGAGTGTGGGAACTTTCTGCCATAATCCATGACAAGAAAACCACCAGTTCACCAACACCAAAATTCAATATCCGAAATCATTTGTTTTAAAGAAATAAATACCTCTATATATAATTTTTCCCAACTGCCACATCGCCTCAAAAATCAGGCTTAGTGCTCCAATTGAGAATTTTTAAATTCATCGCTCAAAAATGTCCTTAAGAGGGCAAAGTGGGGGGAGCTACTTTGTAATTTTGAGGAGGCACATGCTGACATACAAAAATAAAGGAACAAAACAAAAATAAATAAATAAAAAGACCTAAAAAAATAATCTACATATTGAAATTGAATATTAACCAAATGAGGTTGCACCATCTGATTTGAGACCAAACAAAAAAATGTAATTAATTACTGCCAATAGGTCTCGAGGTTCTTATCATGACCGCAAAGGGCAGAGATGCCATTGCCGGGCTTGCAAGAGCTTAAACTTGAAGTAGCCTTTTTCCCCATTTCTCTAAGGTTATCTTCCACTATCAGCACTTGATTCCCACCAGTAACTTTCTCTTCTCTCTCCCCCTCATGTCAACTCATTTGTACTCGTTTCAATTTCAAAATTTTGGATGTAATTGTTTGGAATTTCAATTGTAATGGTCATCACTTTTTTTGTAAAAAATTCAAACCCTAACTCTTTGATTCGTTTTAAATTTGTTTTATTCTTAAAAAAGTGTTTTTAACAGAGAAGTGGGTAATAGGAGACTAATGGAGGTAATCTCAGATCGGCAAAGTGTTAAGTTTTAAACTACGTGTAGTGAAAAAGCAAACGGACCAAACCATAAATGAGTTTACTGTAATTTGCCCTTTTTATAACCTAATTCACAGACATGCATTAACTTAATAAAGAAAAAAGGTATTAACATTAATTACCATAAGTGTTGGAGATCCTTTCAAGATATGGAAGTTTGAAAATAATAATAAAAGCATGACAACTTTTACAGGAAAGTTTGAGTAATACAATAAATAATTTTTTTCCCTAGTAATACAACTTCCAGGATATGTTGTTAAAAATTTATTAATTTTCTAATTATGCCCCTATTTTATTTTCAAAAGCATTTACCCAAAAAAAAAAAAAAATTTAAAATTCATCTAATAGGGGCACTTTTTTGTTGCCTGATTAAAAATAACATTAAAAAGAAGGTTATATTGGTCTAAGATGAGGAATACACTAGTTCTTGTTCAGAATGAGAATTTTATAGGCAATAAAATATTGCCAATAATTTTCACTTAATTCTTTTTTTCTACCAACATAAATGAAAAAATTAATCCAATTGTAGCTTGGAGCCAATAAAGTTTGTGTGGGGGGTTCGAGGATTGAGGAGGATTGGACCAGGGAATAATTTGCTTAGTCCAAGCCTGAAGAGATAAATTTGTTCTGAGGGTTTCACCCACCAAAGGATGAAAACGGAGTCAAGACAATTGGTGTCTTGTGATGTTCTAGGGTAAGGAGAAGGGGTAGAGATGGAGGCAAGGACAATAGGAGGAAGTTTCTTGGAAGGAAAACTTCCCTCCTTCGCATTGAATGCCCTACACCAACTTTATCAGCTGCATTAATGAGGAAATGACCCTTGAACAGTAATTTCAGAGCTAGTAGCCCCTTCCACCACCTCCAGTAGAGTTTTGATGGGACAAGTATTCTTAAGAATGCTTGGAGGCATACAGGTGGAGGGTTAGGATGCAAGGAAGGGGGAAATAAAAGGAGGGGAATCTCCCAAAAAGAGGAGGGACATTTTCTCTAAGAAATAGAAAAATAAGAAAGTGAACAGTGCATTATCTGGTGTAGAACTTAAACAAAAAATATATAAGAAACTAGTCCTCAGACCTGCCCGTGGAGAGCTTTTTTTTTTTTTTCTTTCTTTCTATTCTCTACTTGTGTTATACCTCTCTGTTAGTCTAGGCTCTTCAACCTTAGATTTGAACCTAGCTTAGAATTGCAATTGAAGTATTTTCCCACTTTCTAAAGAAATTCTATTGTTTGGGCTTGGTTTGAAAGACAAGGTACCATTGTTCTTCAGCCTTTATTAGGTTTTTAAGATTTGGTTAAAAAGATAAACTAGAATTTATTTTTGAATTTGAAAGTAATCCAAAATGCTTGGAGCCAATAAAATTTGTATTTTAGAAGTATTAGGTTTTTTAAGATTTGATTAACAAAATAAGCTAGAATTTGTATTTGAATTTAAAAGTAATTCAAAATGCATGGAGCCAATATATTTTGTATTGTGGTAGTAGTGGGTTTTTCATTTTTTTTTTTTTTTGAGAAACAGTAAGTTTTTCAAATTTGATTGAGAGGATGTGTTACAAATTTGTATTTGACTTATTAAAGAATTCCAAAAATGCTAGGAGTCAGTTTTGGTAAAGAGCCTTTTTTTGTACGTGTAATTGTAGATTTAGTATTCCTATATATATATATATATATATATATGAAGATTTTTTTATTTGGATTTCATCATCTTGCGTACTAAAATTTATTCACACAAATTCTTAAACTTTTTAAAATACCCCTATCTTTCAGTTAGATAATTTTAAATTTAAAAACACAAACTAACAACTACACACTTTTTGTACAATGGTCACTCCATAAATATAAATGCTTTTAAAGTGTGGGGGTAAGGGCCGGGGTTTAAGTCTCCAGGAGAGAGTTTTATACACATACACTTAGATTAGGTTAAAGTATAATTTCTATATTGTAAAAAAAAAAAAAAAAAACACAAACTAGTTAAAAGAGTAATTTACTCTTTTTTAAAAAGTTCATAAGTTTCAGGCTTCCAACCTTTATCAACTCTCACATAAAGAAAAATCCTAAAAATTATGTCATTATCTCTATCTTACTTTTAAATATTATTTCACTAAACCTAAAAAAAAAAACCCTCATCATGCATTAAATGAAATTCAATTAAAAAGTTAAGTTTGTACCTTTTTATAAGGGAGACCAGACATTAAATTTCTATCTTGGAAATTTATTCCTTTTTATAAGGGAGACTAGATATTAAATGACATTCAATTAAGAAGTTAAAGGTATGTTCAGTAACTGTTTTTTTCCTCAATTTTCTGTTTTCAAAAATAATTTTCTGTTTTCTAAGGCAAAAAACTTGTTTGGTAATTGTTTTTAGGCAAAAATAAAAAATTATTTTCAATTTTCATATTGGGAAGGAAATTGGAAACTGGTCTGGTGCTGTTTTTGTTTTTCAGTTTTCCCTCACCTAAGAAAACACGCTAAAAACATCCAATTAATGAACCAGCACACGGGTTCGACCCACAAGAATGACAAAAAGTTTTTCCCGCGCCTCCTCTTTTTTTTCTTCACTCAATATTTTAGCGCCTAACTCTGATTACCCTTTATCTTGCTCTGTGCCTCCACTGCCTCCCTCTTGCTCCTTTATCTTGCTCTGTGCCTCCACTGCCTCCCTCTTGCTCACAGAGAAAACCTTGATTGAGGGAACAACTTGTAAGGTAAGTGAATGGTCTTCACTGGATTGTCCTTCATGAATGCCTCTTGTTTTTCATTAGATTCTTCTACTCCTTTTCTATTCATCATCTCACTCTCCTTTTCTTTTTTCTTTTTTGTGTGTGCGTGATGTAGCAGGTCTGTGCGATCTCAGATTTGGGGAAGTATTTCATAATTTTAGGGACCCAATCACTCAAAGGTACGGGTCTTTTCCTTTTTTCTTTGTTCATGGATTATTCCGAAATTGCTAGAAGTTTGCTTTGTATTTTGTGTTGAATCTAGGTTTATTCAGAATGGGTATTTTCTGTGTGTGTTTGGTTTGGGATTTTGGGGTTTTGGGTTTGCTTTGGCCGCGTTGGTATGCTTGTGGGTTCTATGGTGTTGGGTTTGTGTGTGTCTTGCTTTCCTGTCCAATATATATATATATATGCTCTGTTTAATATGCTCTGTTTAATCAAAAACTGTCTAATATATATATATGTATAAATTCCAAATTGAAGGCTTGAGAAAGTCCTTGATCCCATGGAGTTTATTCAAGTGCGAGGCAAAGCAATGAGAAACAGTCCATGATGATATAATCTTATGTTAATTCAAATATAGAATCTTGTTTGCAACGGCATATTCAAATTGAAATTAGTAATCAATGCTTGAATATGTTATCACATTCACAGCTGAAAAATTAAATAAAAAAATAGACGAGTATTTTGGAGCAGAAGCTGGTACTTCCTTGCCATATTCTTAATTTTAAAACTTTCCATTTTCTTTGAATGTTTTTAGCCCTTATCTTGAATGTTTAAATTAGTAAAATGAAAAACAAGCATTGAGGGTTTGTTTGATCAGCCTAGTGGCGGAGCCACACCCCCCCAAAATTTTAAAAAATTAATTTATAGTAGGTATATTATTTACATTTTAAAAAATGTAGCATGTAAAAATTGAAGTTGCCCCCCCCCAAATTTTGAGTTATTTCAATGGTGCCCTTAAAAAAAAGAGAAATTATATTAAAATTATATAATTTAAGAGGTTTAACAAATTAAACTATGTAGAAAATGATAAATTTTTGTACATGTCTAATTGAAGAAATACATGACTTTTATATTCTCATTAAAATTTAGAAAATGATAAATTCTCTTAGTAAATTAATTTATATACATGTGTGTGTAGAGATTTGTCTTAACTAATATATTAGCATCACAACTTGGCCCCCCCAAACCAAAATTTCTGGCTCCGCCCCTGGATCAGCCCATGGGAATTTAGTGGCTCAATCTTATTCTGATTAGCATTTTAAGGGACTTGTATGTGGCCATTTGAGAACTGTTGTTGTCAGTCAAATTGATGTTATGACTTCTGTTCGAACTTCTCATGAATGTTTCTATTTCTAGTTTATTATATTTTTGTTGTTGATGACTGCTTTTTTGGTAATGGCCTTAATTAGAGTGATAGATTTCTCTATGAAGTTATATAAAATAATAGTTCTTTTTAATTTCCATGGGATGTTCAAACGCATGTTAAATTTTTTTTTGATGTTTCTCTGGCTACCTTGATGTATATGGATGGGACCATTTGAATTTTTCTTCTATGGTGGCTTTACAAGAAGTTGCACCAGAGATTCTTCTATAATAAGAAGTTTATAAATTATATAAACAAAAAATCTCAGAGTTCACAAAAATTAGGTAGAAGGATATCAGAAAAGTCAGCTTGAGAATTGTTAGGAGCTTGGTAATGAAGTGAGGTTTTGCTGGATTTGTGAGGGAATTATTGTGTTTTTTTTCTTTCTTTCTTTTCTAAGGGGTTGAGTTTTAACAATCTGGGTTGTTTTCTGGTTTTAGTTTGATCTGTTCTTGTCAGTTGTTGAGTGTTTGTATCCTGTTTATGGTGAGTTCTTTTTTTTTTTTTTTTTTCCTTTTTTTGTACCACGCATTTGTTGTATACAATAATTTTGACTCATAATAGGAACAAAAAATGTCAGACAAAGGGGAAAGTGAGAAGACGAGTATTTTGACTCAATCAATGCATTCTAGGTGAAAATGTATCTTCTATATAAAGGACAAATCAAACTAAGACCACAATCAGGTTATCCAAATTACTTTTTTGGGGTTTAATCATGACTAGGCAAGCTTGTTTTGCAGTCGGATGAGCCATCACACACTTGTTTTGATAACCTTACTGTTGAAGGTGAAGGTGGGGATAATTCGGGTGAGCCATTGCACATTGTTGACTTAATTGATCAAGCCGCTGAAGCTATGGCAGCATATAGGGATCATATTGCAGGATTGATGTTGGCAAATAATAGGCATCATTGATGCCATGTTATTTTATTTTTATTTTTTGGATGAAATTGATCCCCTGGCATTGATGCCATGTAGTAAACTTTTTAGTTATTGATTATCTTTTATAACACTTTATAATTGTTATAGTTTCAGTCTTACTTATATGATTAAAGTTTTAGGCTTGAATGTTATATACGAAACAATTGATTTATAATTTCTTTAGGTTTAAGGATTTTAAATACTTTGGAGCAAACATGTTTTTGAATTAGAATAAATATAATTTTTTTTTAAAAAAATATTAACCAAAGAAAAAAAAATTCAACTTTTTCAAAAACAACTACCAAACAAATTTCCTGAATTTTGTTTTTGAAAAATGTGTTTTTCAAAACAACTAACCAAATGTGTTTTTCATTTTAAAAACAGAAAAAAAATTGTTTTTTTCTTTTTCCTTTGAAAACAAGAAAACAAAAATAGAAAACAAAAACAATTACCAAACATGCCCTAAGTTTTTGAAACAAAAATAGTTACAAAAAAAAGTCTAATTATGCATTAACTTAATAAAGAAAAAATGCATTAACATTTTTTACCATAATGGGTGGAGATCCTTTCAATATATGGAAGTTTGAAAATAATAATAAAAGAATGACAGATTTTAAAGGGCAAGTTTGAAAGCAAAGACACGAACATACTTAAATTTAAATAATAATAATAAAAAAGACAGAGAGAAGAGACCCGATCACCTTACCTTATACCCGAATATTCAGGTTGGGTCAATTTCCTTCCTACCAAACCTGATTTTTATCGGGTCAGAGTTCGGGTGGGCGTAAACATGACTTGAATCAACCCGATCTTAGCCCAGACGCAAATGCATTAGTCTTCTCAAACTCAAATTAGTGACAACTATTTCACGAGGCACGATCCTAACCGATTATTTTAGGCCTCAAAGTTTTTTCATATGATTCACATCCAAACTCAAACATACATATTTATAAAGATCTTGTTGAAATTGTTGTTTCACAAGACCATACATTCATAATACCCCAAATATTATTATTTTAATCTTCTAAAACCCAGAAAGAGAACACTATTGTAGATGAATCTTCTTTATTACAATACACCATGGAAAAACATAGTTAATCGTATTTATAACACTTTTGACCACCTTCATAAATAAAACATAGACCATAAGATCTAAGCATATAAAGACAAGGATTGCATGTGTCATAAATAGGATCGAACATCATGTGGTAGCTAAGTCTTCCCCCTTGCCATTTGAAATCGCAGGCGACTCGTATATCAGTAAGGATTTCCAATTTGTCACCATAGGCAATTTCACGTGTAGGCAAACTACCCGACCCGGCGCCACAATGGGCTGTAACTTTCAAGTCCTGACGACTCACATAATTATAGGTAACAACTTTTGCAGCTTCTGTATTCATAGAGAATTAGCATTGGAAAATTCCAATGCTACTCTATTTTACAATTCTAAAAAGCCACTTTATCATTATACCATACCATTTTACAATATCTTCACATCTCAAATTTCTACTCTCCTCTTTTACTTATTAAAATAATATATCTACGTAATAAAATAATATATCTCAAAATTATATCTTTTCTCTCCCATCTCTCTCCTCTCTCTACATAATAAAATATTATTATTTTTTTACAATACTTGCTACAGTGCAATTCTATGTTTAGAATTGCACTGTAGCAGTATTGCAAAAAAATTTGCAATACTGATGTTTAGCATTCCCCAATGTAGATGGTTTTAGGGTTTAAAATTCTAAATTTCCCTTAGATTTGGCATTAGCATTCTCCAATGCTAATGCTCTAACAATTATAAACAGTGCAAGCAAAAACAATGGAATTTTTTTATTTATTGAAAGGACTCATTTTGTTTTTCTGTAAAAACAGAGTTGTTAACATGTTCTTTATTTATAGTGTGGCTGTAGATATGTAGTTCTATTTTGATTTTAGAAAAAAGATAAAATGCAATTAACACCCGAAGTTTGATTGGCATTAGTCTAGATTTTGAGGTTGGCTGGTGTTAGCCCAAATTTTGAGGGTGTTTACTGTATTTGACTTAATTAAGAAAACATGGCAATGATTTTAATTTTTATTAAGGAAAAACAATTTATAATATCTGTTTACAAGTTAGGTAATGCTACATCCATAAACTATTTTACAACATTTTTACAAACTGTTGTCGTAACCAATTCTTACTGGTTCTCATTCGTGTCCACAACTAATATCATATTTTCACTTACTAATAACTACTAAGTTAATACTCATTTTTCACTAAAATTTCAATTAAGAATGGTAGGTTTGGAAATGTGTACCTTTTTTTTTTTTTTGCAATGGAACATTAAATGATATTCCCTCAAAAATTGGATTTTCTAAAATGTCTAACAAATTGGGACAAATGGAGTGGAATAAGTATAATTTTATATACAAATAGCCCATAATAATTACCTATTAGTGATTATTATAATTATATATTTAATAATTCAGTAGAAAAGCACAATCATAATAAATACTTATTAATTATTACCATAATTATTATTTAAGAGTTCAATATTAAAAAAATCATAATTAATACATATTAATGACTATTGTAATTAAGTAATGCTACAACTATAAACTATTTTACAACATTTTTACAAATTGTTGATTTGGCCAACTTCTTACCGGTTGTCATTTAAGCCCATGACTAACATCAATTTTTTCATTTATCAATATTCATTCATCACATCAGCAGTTTGTAAAAAAATTTGTAAAAAAGTTCGAATTTCTTGCATTACTCATTGTAATTATCATAATTAATATTTCATACACAAACAAAATTATAGTAAATGTACATTAATAATTATCGTAATTATAAAAGAGAAAGTTTTTATTAAACTTTCTGATGCATTGCACAGATCGATTAAGGTCTCACAAATTCAAATGCCATTATTCTAATATATAAATATATATTAATTAGCGGGTTATAATTAGTTTACCCAGTAAATCTTATTGTTGAATAAAAGATATCTATCAAGAAATATATTTTAATTAAGTTTAAATTCTATTCTATATTTAAACTCTCTATTAGATAATTACTACGGTTTCAACTTATGGCGTCCGTTTCTGAAGATTGCGCTCTTTATCAGTAAACCAAAACCCCAATTGATTTTTTTTTTTTTTTTTTAGACGGAAATTGAATCTCAGATTTCTTATTTAACTATCAGAGACTTTATCAGTTGAGCTAATTGGAACTTATATAAGTAATTAAACTTAAATCAACTTGACTACGTTAGATCTAAAAATTCAAGTGTCATATTTTTAGTCATTTTATTTCAAGAGTTTGAACCCTAAATCTCTAGTTTGAACCCTAAATCTCTTATTTGACCACAATAAATTTTACTAGTTGAGTTAAATTAATTGGAACCCACAAGTAGAGGTTCATGATGTTTACTCTTTATCAAGACAGAAATTGATTTTTTTATGTAAGCTTAATTCGAAACTGAGTCCCTTATTAAATGTCAAATGATTTTATTATTTAAGCTAATTAGAACTAATTTATGTGAAAACTAAAACCTACTAATTTAAGTTTGTTTCGGCATTAATCATTTTTTAAAATGACAATTTGTTTACTACATAGCAAAAAAAGAAGAATGAAAAATATATTTTTTTTATAAAAAAGTATTTAAAAAAAAGTTTTATAATTATTTTATTTTATAATTATTTTAATAAAGGTCATGTGGCATCCTATGTGATATGTAATCAACATCAAAATCATTATTTTTATTTTATCATTAGCCAAATTACTTTTCCATTCACCACTTAACAACATAGACTATTTTAACACAATATTAAAAAATTAAGAACTAAACTGACACATTTAAAACGTTATGGATCATTCTGACATATTGGACAAAAATTAGGGACCAATATGGTAATTTACACTATATTTTATTGCAACAACTAACAAGAATTTGATTTCTCATGATCCATAACAATATAAATTATCAATGTGTATAATGCAAGATATTCAAAGGCCTTGTAACTTAATTGGCACCTCCCCCTACACTTTATTTATGTTAAGTTGTACATATTTTACTTGGAAACAATATAAATGCTCCTCGCATTTATGATAAGAAATTTAAGTTGCGATTATCCTTTCTTTATTTGCATGCCAAAATTTGTGCAAGGCATGTTGCTGTGTTATATACATAGATGTCAAAGCAATGACTCCTTAGCCATTTTGATTATAAATATACCATCTTTGACATTTCCTTTCACTAATTTTTTTTTTTATAATTGATATAGCCTTATGAGAGTCTCCAAAAGGGATTTTCACGCACATACACATAGATTAGGCTAAAATAGAATTCTGTCTCAAAGTAAAAAAAAAAAAGTTCTAGCGAAAATTTTTGTTGGACATATGCACACATTCTATCCCAAATATTTTTTCAATAAGGAACACTATCACGATTCTTCTTTATTAACACCATGGAAAAGCATGTGTTATCAGTTCTAAAGGATAGCAATCTTCTTAGCTCCAATGAGGGTATGTTGCAAACATGGACCACTGTGTCGAACCATCCAAACATGAAAAAATTTGCTAAATAGTATAATTTTTGGAAAATTTTGCTAAATAGCACCTAACCAAACTTATTTAGTTATGTAGCACTTTTTTAAAACTTGAGTTCATCAAACTCGAGTTCCAAGTGAAACTCGAGTTTATCAAAATCGAGTTTCACGCATCATGTTTGATCAAATTGCCATAATGCTTGGAACTCGAGTTCCAAAAAACATACCATATAACTAAATAAGTTTGACTCGGTATTTTTTTCCCAAATATTTTTAAAAAATTATGCTATTTGGAAAAATATGCCATCCAAACACAATTTTGGCATTTGTCCCTCTCAAATTTGTAAATATCACTAGTTTGGGTTGCACGTGCAAGGTACGTGCTGCCCTTTTAGTAAGAAAATTAAGATGTAAATTTTTTGGGAAGAAGTACAAAGTCATGTACTTAAATTTAAAATAGCCTTTTAACATATGAATATCTATTTACTATGACAATTTCTTAGAACCTAATTGCTAAATGTAATATCTACTCACTAAAAAATTCTACTAACAATGATAGTGAATATCATTATCTTTCAACAATAAACAACTAAATTTTGATAAGACATTGTCACAATATAAATTTTTTTGCAATGAATGATAATATGTGCTACAATTGAAACTCTTAATAAAATGAAATACTTGCAATTGTCTACAATGAAGATTTTGTTATCCATGCATACTTCTCTCTTTATTTTCTTATTTTATGAGCATAACTATGATGTTTAATTTACTTAATTTTTAATATGACAAAACCCTTTTAAGCAAGAAAATAAATTAAAAAAGAACAAGATAACAAAAGACATATGCCATCAAAGTTTCCATTAGATAAAATTATAAGTATAGAAGATTTAAACTTAATAAATTAGTGTTTTCTAGGTAACAAATAGAACATCATATATCATCATTCTCACTTTCCAGGCATGACTACCACATAAAATACAAAATACATGAAGAAAATTTTTGAGACATTAAAATTTAATGGGGTGTAATTTAGACATTGCACGATAGAATATTTTAGAAATCATAAGATTTCGTTAGGGTTTATCTAAGAGTGTAACAGTTGGGGTATATACTACTTTACAAAACATAAAGGAGGAAAATTTTCAACTTTAGTTTAGGGAAGGAATGAAACTACCCAAAACGTAAAGGGTGAAAGTGCTTTTTGCCTCTCTTTTTATTTATTTATTTATTATTATTATTATCATTGCAAGAACTAGAATTAGACCCTCAGTCCACCAATAATGGATGATGGCCCAACAAGCCCAAAATAATATATTTGTTAGATAATGGACTTTACAGGGAAAGCTTCTCAGCAAATTAAGTATGAGCCTTAACTGACTGGATTAGTACCAAGAAGACAAGAAGACACAATGTAATAGAAGTGACTCTCCTTGGTCAGGTCCGAGGATGAAGTGTTCTTACATTTAATCAAGTTTATCTAAGTACAATATATTCTTTTTTCTTTTTTCTTCCTTCTCAGGTTACATGCCCCTTTTTTTATGGGAGCTTTTCCTTCTATAGTCCTTCCATCCTTCATCCCCACCTTCTACTTGTTGACCTTTTAGATGATCTGTTTGATGCTTGCCCATCCAAAACTCCCCTGGAAGCTTTATGAATAGTTATGAACTGAGATATCACTGTTCATGTGTCATTTCCATATAAATGCGGCCAGTTAGTTAGGTGCGGAGCATTAAATGTGGTGGTAGCAGCTTTCTTCCTAGATATTTCTTCCTTTGTTGTTGATTACCTTCCTTGAAGTTTATCCACAAAAGGAATGATTACCTTTTGTATAGCATTCCCAAGGTGGCTGGGTTCCAACCTTCCATAATGCTTTCCCGAGGAAGCTCAGCTCCTCGGGAACTATCACCAGTTTGTTGTTATACTTCCTTGTCCTGGCTCATTGATCCCAAAACTTAATAAACCTTACGACCATCCTCGAGTTTCTAGGTGTCCTCGGGCATGGCCCATGGCCCAACTCATTTACTTGGCCTACTTACCCTCACAATTATTATTATTATTGTTATTATTATATGAGTGTTGTGGGGGTAAAAGGCCAGGCAAACTCGAATCTGTGCATATGTTGGACCAAGGGCCTAATCCGAGGACTCGAGGTAGCTCAAGGACAAGAAAAACACTTCCAAAAGGTTTTGCGTTAGTAAGTGAAGGAATAGAATCCAATCGGAATCATCCAGGGAGTAGTTCGAGAAAGAACCTCTCCTTGGCAAGGCAATGCCAAGGAGAAAAGGGATGGTCTGCCATTAAGAGCGATATTCCAGACCATTCCGTGGAACATGATAAGTATTAAGAAGGAATAGGACAAAGGAAGGCCTAAAAATACCTAGGAGAAAGCTGCTATAGCATTAAATGCTCTGCAGCTTACTGAACCATGTTTTTCAGCCTTTCAACTACTCCAGAAGACTTCTAGAGGGGGCTGATGGAACAAGTATCAGCATAAACCATCAACTGTCCACGTGTAGGGTAAAGATGAAGGAAGAGATATAGTATAAATAAAGGTAGAGACCCTAGAGAAAAGGGGGGGAAAACAAAGAAAAGAAATCTGTAGCGATCTAAATTGCACTTGAATTCTGTTTAGGCAATTTATATGAATGAACACCTCCTCGGACATGAGCACTTGTGTCCTCGGATAGTAAATTCATTCAGCTCTATGCTCCTTGTTCCTGCTTAATCATCTCCCACATCCATATTAGCCGTTGTCCAATTCATTTGGGTCCAGTTCTTTGACCCACTCTCTACAAATTCATTGTATTAGGCTCATAAGACCAAGACCCCATATAATTTGGGCCTGGACCGCGAATCGTGACCCTACAAGTGTGTATGTAAAACTTTGTGTGTGTGTGCTTTTTTAACATTAAACAATGTGTTAAAAAAAAGTTAGCCTAGTAAAAATGTGCATAAAATAATGAATTTTGACTCAAAAAATTGAGTAATCCAAAAAAAAAGAAAAAAGTTTAGTAACACAACAAAATTTCACGATATTTTTACAATACCTTTATTTTTAGCTATGATGAGTCCTAGTCTAATATTCTATTATTTTATTTTAGAGTAACACTATGTCCATAACATTTTCACAAAAAATCTTAGGTGGTAAATTGTTATTGGTTTTAAACTGTGCATTTAAAATACAAACAAAAAGCCAATTGAAGAAAATTGTGCTTGAAACAGTGAATTTTGGCTCCCCAAATTTTATTAAACCATAAAAGAAGTCTAAGAACACAACAAAATATCACAACATTTTCACAATATCTTTTATTTCCAGTTATGGTAGGTCTTAGTTTGATGTTTTATTTTTTACGTCCACAATAATTTCATGACAAATCTTAAGTGGCAAATTGCTATTGGTTTTAAACTAGAACCACCCACTTTAAATTGTGTATTAAAAACAAAAAAACCAGCACAAGAAAACTATGTGTGAAATAATGAATTTTGACTCACCCAAATTGACTAAAATAAAACAGAAGTCTAAGAATACAACAAGATGTAATAATATTTTCACAATACCATTATTTTTAGCTATGGTAGGTCCTGATCTGATATTTTATTATTTTATTTTAGATAAATGTTACCTCCTCAACATTTTCACAATAAATTTTCAATGACAAATTGTTATCGATTTTAAATTGAGCCCATTATTGATATTACTTTTTTATCTATCAAAAATACCTTGCCACTTAGAATTTGTTGTGAAATTATTGTGAAAATATTGTGAACTTAACATTTTTTTTAATATTTTATTTTAATCTATGAGATCTCAGCAATTGTAAAAATATTGTGACAACAACAAGATATTATAATATTTTCACAATACATTTATTTTCAGTTGAGGTTGATTTCAATCTTATATTTTATTATTTTATTTTGAGCTATAAGAAATTAATAAATAATTGTGAAAATATTGTAAGAATATTTTGAGTTGCAATATTATGTCAGCACATATAACTATTTAAAAGAATATATTAAAAAAAAAAAAAGCATAAACCAAGCATACTATGAATAAATAAATAAATATAATAAAATAAAATAAAAAAAGGCCGGCTCAAGCAAAAGGGTGAGTTTTGCCTCATCCAATTGAAGAAATAAAAAATTACTGTAGATTGAGGCTATTGGCATTTTTATATAGTTGGTAGAAATGATTGGTAAGCACCATTGAAAAGTACATGAAAAAAATTGAATTTCCCGAAACATTTCGATCAAAGTCGAACCTTGGCCTACTGCATTGGCAAATTACATGAGCACCAAGATCAACATTGTTGGATTTGCAATGGACAGTAAAACCAAACCTTCATCCAATTAATTATACACATCAATATGTTCGGCTTTTGCAATCATTATAAACAGCACAATAAAAAACAATAAGAATACGTGGGTTCCAGCTAGCTCAACTGGTAAAGTTTGATGGTTGAATAAGAAATCTAGGATTCAATCCCCGCCTACACCAAAAACTGATTGGTGTCTTGGTCTGATGATAAAGAGCTATTATCAAGAGCGGACGCCATAGGTTGAAACTCTCTCTAAAAAAAACAATAAGAATACGTTTCTATGGAATCCACTCATATTGTTTGTTTGTAAGCTGTAACTAGTGGGTGAACATTAGGGTCATGTGGTGTACTCTCCTTTTTATTTTTTTGAAAATTGAGACACCTAATGAGGGAAAATTATTGTGTACTTCTAGAGTACCATAAATACGTACTCTATTCATGTGAAAATAAGAAGTACTCATTTATAGTACTCCGGAAGTACACAATAATTTCTCCCTAATGAGTTTGTCTTACACTAACTAGTAATTACTAGCATGATTATAGGCATTTATATCTTTGATGATGTTCTTAAAGAAATTTCCAAATATGAACCTTAAATTTTTTAGTATCCCTCAAATCCTTAATTGTCTTCTAAATCAAAAATTGGATGACCAAAAATTTCTCCATTCACTTATTTGATCTTTCCTCCTCATATAATTATATGTTCTATTAAGAATTCTTTATACATGATGAATTATAAAAAAAGTAAAGTAACTTAAAAGGGAAAAAAATAAAATAATTAATAGGAAATAAGAGGTAAAATTCAAATTACAAATATGGAACCTCACAAAAGATGTTATCACTTATTAGTTTTTATCATAGAAGATGTTATTACTTATTACCACTAGGTTATCACTCATATCCCTTTAAAAATTATAAATTAAACCGAAGGAGTATGTATCAATCCATGTAATTTGTTTTATAAAATCCATGTAACCTGTTGCTTTGATGACATTGGCTGAATAGGAATGCTCATATTCTCCTTGTTATTCTTAAAAATTTATCAGTCCCACCTCAAACCCAGTATATAAGCAGCACGAGATACAATTTCTTCTCCATAACTATTCTAGGCTTCTAGTTTTAGCCATCTTTTGAATTTCAAACTGAGATTTACTAACCATGAAAATATATAAAGAGATATGAAGACAGCAATTTGCTTACCATGAAAATATATACAGAGATACGAAGACAGATTTTTTCCCCACCGGGGATAGATGGGTTCTCTCCGCAGGGAGACCGTGCCACTGAATTGCAAAAAGCTAAACACAACAAATGAGCACCCTAACATACTAATCATCTATATAGAATTTTCTGAAATGAGAGTTGTAAATTTACATAACTAATTGACTACGTATTGTGCCTTTTTTTTTTCAAATACAAATAACAATGATCGCCTACAAGCATGGTAATTTACAGAACCTAATTTAAGACAATAATGTATTCAGCCCACCAAACAGGAACCACCCTGCTGTACACGCTCAAGGTCATCAATCATACTGCAAATGCACCGGCCTCTATTTTTGTATGTATCATTTAGGCAGGATGAGCTTCTCTGCTAATATGTTGTCATAATTTAAAATCCATCTTTGCACTGCTCTGTAAGCTTGATGAGCCCAAATCGGTATCTTCCATCTAAAACATCCTTTAATTTAGTACAACCAAAGGGTTTACATTTCCATTGTATCCCTACTGGAGCTGTTGTCAAGAACAATATCAGCCGGGTCTCCAATCCAGGGCCGGCCTTCTCTCCATTTAAACTGAATTCTTAGCTTCCCATTAGCATCCACTCCAACTACCTTGCCCTTACTAGCATGTGTCTCCATTCCCCAACCCCATCTCGGGGTTACTAATCCTTCTCTAAATTTGACCGTGTCACCCACTTTAAATGCTCTCACCTTCTCCACCTCCCATTTCTTGCATATCCAAGGGCGCTCCATAAAGCAAAATGAGACCCACAGCTCTCCTTCCTCCAAGCGGAAAACCACCCCAACACTCTTGTGAGTCACTTCTCCCCAGTGGTAAACTGGTGTTGCCACAGATGATTTGACCCTTATCCAATCTCCAATTTTTAATACCTCTTCCTCCACCAGTTCCACTTCTGATGGGTCGAGCATCCATGCCTTTGAGCCAGCAGGAGTGTGTGTTCTTAGTTTTCCATCTGCATCAACTGCTATTATGGAAACAATGCTGGCATGTGTATGACCTGACCACCCAAATCGTGGATTTTTTACATTGGTCTTCACTCTCACCCGTTGCCCAGTTTTAAACCTATCCACTCTTTCTAGCTTGGCAGTCTTCCCCGCCCATAATTCTGATTCCCCACAGAATCCAACAAGAACAGTACCATCCCATACATCTTTTTTATACCCCAGTCCTTGTACAACACCAATGCTTCCAGGTTGCAGAGATTTCCATTTACTAGCATCATTTTTAAGTTTTACCCATTCTCCAACCTCAAACATCTCCTCTACCTCAAAATCTGCAGGATCTCCTCTCCACAAACCTGACAAATTGAAGAATGAAACTCTTATTTCTCCATCAGCATTTACAGCGGTTACGACACCTCTTGAATTGGGGCAAGCTTCTCTCCACCCCCATCTTGGTTCTTTCAATCCAGTACGGAACCTAACGTGCTGCCCAATTTTAATGGGTGAAACCTTTTCAACTTCAGTGCAGTGAGCAATGAACCTACCGGTACGAAAACAAGAAACCAGCTCTAAATAAGAGTAATCCTGAATGTTGTGCACTACCGCGACACTGTCTCTCCCAACACTATTCCATTCATAATTTGGTCGTGTTCCCATACATTGCTTCATCCGAACCCAGTCACCAACTGCCAATCCTGATAACCTTTCTGCATCACTTGGAGAAACTTTCCACAAGCTCGTTCTGCCAGCCACTCTTACCTAGAAAGATATTCCAAACCAATACCAAGAATTTAAGAGTCAAAAACTCAATACCAGCAAACCCTACACCAAAAATTAACAACAACAATAAAATTATAAGAACAATAAGCATACTCACATTAAGGGTCCCATCCATGTCAATCCTTGCAATTTTCCCTGAGGTAGATGGCGTTTCATTTGACCATCCAAGTAATGGCTCTGTGATAGATGGCATCACTCGAATCTCTTGCTCCACTTCAAAAGGTGACACCTTCTCCATGTCTGTCACAGAGCATGAGAAAATCTTGCTTCTGAAACAAAATGCAATTCCCATATCACCATCCTCCTCCAAGCTACGAATTATTCCTATACTTGTCCTGTTGACATCTTCCCACCCATATTTTGGAGAAGGTACTGAAGCTTTGACTCTAACCCAATCACCAACCTGCTCATTTTGGAACAGGGAAAAAAAATCACTCACCACAGACATTTCCGTGAGAGCTTGAGTGTACAAGTTCGGGCTAAGTGATAGATATTACCTTGAAATCCTCCACCTTTTCCATGTCTGATGGATCAGTTTTCCATGGTATGTGCCGATTTGGTGTTTCAATTATCAGGAGACCATTACTCTCTATGTCACTTATTTTTCCAACACTATGATGCGTCTCACCATCCCAAGGAAATCTGGGCTCTGCAACAGATCTCTTTACACATACTTGGTCGCCAATCTGTATTAGTACAAAACATATTAATTCTAAGAAAAGCAAGGTTTTTCCCCCTGCATGCAGCCAGGGTGGTGGAGGAGGTGGAAAAATCAACTTCTATATAAAGAAAAATAATAATTTCCTTACCCTAAATGGGCTGAACGACTCCACTTCCTCTGGTTCACAAAGCCATGGGCTTGCTAAGTAGCTAAATTCTATCAGAAGACTACTATCAGGTCTAATACCATACACTACCCCAATACTGCCTGGGGTCACAGCTCCAAAACCATGCTTCGCAAAAGGAAGATTGTGACGAACACGAACCCAGTCACCAACCTTGAACTCTTCAACCCTTTCAAAATCTGCTGGATCAGCTTGCCATCCCCTGGATGCACCAGTAAATCCAATACGTATAATTCCATCATCATCATCAACACACAGGACAGTTCCAATGCTGTCATGTGATTGTCCGCGCAACTCATACCTGACAACATGAAAGTATATTCTTTAAACTTTGTAATAGTTAAAAGTGCACATGATGTCAGACATTATTCTACTACAATAAGGTTTTAAAGCTAAAAACATAGCTGATCTTTATAAGAGGTAAATGCATATATGGAATTCTGCCTCTGACAGCTTCATGACTACAATGCTATCTCTTAGTAAAATCATTACTTAAGCATCACAGCTAGGATTCCTTGGCATCACTCCTTGGAAAGGGTTGCATCACATAATATGTAATAGCAATAGTAGCCGAACTCTTCTTAAACATAATATCAATAGAGCTCAAGACACCTGATCCTAGTAGAACTTGGACATTTTGAAAACCTAATAAAACTGGGACTCCTTGAGCTTATACCACTAAGCCCAAACTAAATAACTAAACTCAAATAAAACCCAAAATAAGACCGAATGGACCACAGAACAGCCCATGTCCGGAAACAAGGAAAAATTCCCACAATACTTAAATAAATAAATAAAACTAAAGAAATCTGACCAGAAACTAATTGATGCTAAAAGAAAAGACATGACCAATAAACACACGATTTGCTAGAAATTCTATTTGAGCTCCCAAGAAGCCTTGGCATCATCTGACATGTGTCAAATTAATACTTGGATATTAGAATAGCTTTGGGATGCTTTTTATAATGTAATTTTTAATGGTTAAAGCCATGGTCCTCCATTGCTCAATTTTGCTTAAGAAAGGTAAAAGATGTAAAAATAATCCACATTAAATTATTGGGCAAGATGGTAGATGATGCCTTACTGTATTTGTAGCTTGTAATTCCTATTAATTACAGTTTTCTCATGACAAAAAATTATTTGCAAATTTCAACAATGACTGTACCAGGAAAAGAATGACCAACCATGAAGCATCAAGCTTAAAATTTTATGCTAGTTAAAGTAATGTATCAAACCTTGGCTTTTCAATGTCAGCTTTGAGTTGCACAAGCTGTCCCCTTTCCAAAGAGAGAACTTTTATAACTTCATTTGCTAAGACATGAGTTAATCCAGTGCAAAATGATACATCAAGGCTGTCACTGTTTTGGACATACTGTACAAAGCCAACACTCCCATGCCTTGCACCTTGCCAACCATGTGCAGGGGTTTCCACGCTTCTTTTAAATTTCACCCATTCCCCCACTTGAAATCTAAAAATATAAACCAAAATACAAGATAAGTCCCTAAATTTAACATGCTCTACGGAGCTTAACAATGATACTAGTATATCAAGCATCATCCATCAATTTTCAAATTAATACTTCACTCACATTGTTGGAGACAGATGAAGTCCCTTATTCATAAGTGCTTCCATAAGATCTTCAGAAATCCATTCTCGTGGTAGGGCTTCCAATAGATCATGCAATGTCTTACCACTGTAACCAATCAGAAACATAATAATTTAACAGTTATTTAGCACAACTCAACACCACATTTGGTAACAATGCTTCAACTATATACGATTTACTTGAAATTACATACATGCCAAGAATCTTGATAATCACTATTTGGTTTTTTTTTTTTCTTTTAATTTCATTTTTTGACAGCAAGAATTTTGAGCATTGCCTTGAGAAGAAAACTGAATCAAACACCTCTAATTAGTTAATACTTGCCTGTGGTTCCTTACTTCAATGGCAGCACCTGGATACTGCAACATAACTACAATGCACTCAAGACATTCACGTATCAACTTTGCTGCATCAGCAGCTATATGAAAAGAATTGTCACCATCGTCATCCTAATCATTGTTGCCAAAAAAATATATATCAGTTCATCCATTTTTTAAATAAAGAAAAGAATTCGTTTAAAGAGGCATGGAATCTAGTACATGGGAAATGAACAAAGGGTAATTCAAAAAGAAAAAACAAAGTGGAAGTTTATAAACAAGCCATATGAAACGCATACTATAGAAGAAAAGAAATTCAAGCTCTCATGCAAGGATAAAAGTATACATTTGACATATAAGATTTTGCTGAAACCACGCAAGGTCTTTTATTTAAGATTTCATCATTTTTTTAAAGGAAAAAAGGGAATCAAGTTTAGCTGAAACTATGAAATTTTGGAAATAAGAATCCCAAGATTTTATAAAAGCTATTGTTGTATAATTAAGCCTTCTGCCAGGTAATCACAACTGATCATAAGACAGTTAACATCTGACCAATAATTTGCAGTCACCTTTGTTTAACATCCTTAAATGATTCTACATTGTGAAATAATTCAACTGAAGTTTTGGTGTCTAGGATAGACAGAGTTTTGGTGTCTCATGATTGGGAGGAGCACTTCCCGGATGTGACCCAACAGATTTTACCTCGTCCTGTTTCATATCATTTCCCAATTCTTGTGGAGGTAGGGGGAATGGCGAGGGGTAAAAGTTCGTTTAGGTTTGAGAATATGTGGCTAAAGTCGGATGGGTTTATTGATAGAGTTCATTCTTGGTGGAATCGTCATTCCTTCTCTGGTACTCCTAGTTTTGTGTTTGCCAAAAAGCTGAAGGCTTTGAAAGAAGATATCATTCAGTGGAACCGGCTGGAGTTTGGTCATGTTGGGCGCAAAAAGTCACATTTATTAGAGGCTCTGAAATCCTTTGATGCCAAGGAAGGGGAATTTGGCCTCTCTGATGCTGAGGCTTGTGATAGAGATGTGGTGAGATCTGAAGTTAAGAATCTTCTCTCTTTGGAAGAAATCTCATGGAGACAGAAATCAAGGATGTTATGGATTAAGGAAGGAGATAATAATACTAAATTTTTCCATAGGGTGGCTAATTCCCGCAGAAGGTATAATAATCTGAGTATTTTGGAGGTGGATGGGGTGATTTATGAGGAGGAATCCGAGGTGGCTGCCCAAGTAGTAAACTTTTATAAAAATTTGTATCAGGAGACGGAGGAGTGGAGGCCTTTTGTGGAAGGTTTGGAGTTTGATCAGATAGATGGGTCGGAGAGGGGTTGGCTTGAAAGGAGGTTTGAGAAGGAGGAAATTCTTCTAGCCGTTAACGAGCTGGCTGGAGATAAAGCTCCAGGTCCAGACGGCTTCTCTATGGCCTTTTTCCACCATTGTTGGAGAGTGGTGGAAAGGGATGTCCTAGCAGTTTTTGAGGAGTTCTATCAACATAGTAAGTTTGAGAAATCTTTGAATGCTACCTTCTTAGTTCTTATTCCTAAGAAGAATGATGCTTCCAATATTCAAGATTTCAGGCCTATTAGCTTGGTGGAGAGCTTGTACAAGATCCTGTCTAAGGTTTTGGCGAATCGTTTGAATCCGGTCTTAGATCATCTGATTTCTGAGTCTCAGAATAGTTTTGTGGGAGGAAGACAAATTCTTGACTCAGTTCTTATTGCCAATGAGTGTGTTGATAGTCGAGTGAAGAGTAAGATCCCGGGGGTTATTTGTAAGCTAGACATTAAGAAAGCTTACGATAATGTGAATTGGGAGGCCCTTCTAGACCTTTTGAAGAGAATGGGCTTCGGGGAGAAGTGGTGTAGATGGATCCGCACTTGTATCTCGACGGTCCAGTTTTCTATTTTGATTAATGGGGCTCCAGCTGACTTTTTTGGGAGCACGAGGGGTCTGAGACAAGGGGATCCGCTATCTCCAATGTTATTTCTAGTCATGATGGAGGTCTTAAGTAGGATGTTGAAAAGAGTTGAAGGTGCTGGCCTGATTAGGGGTTTCAAGGCTGTTGGAAGACGGGGTGTAGGGGAATGTGTCTCGCACCTTCTATTTGCGGATGATACTATTTTGTTTTGTGATGCGGAAGTAGAGCAGATCCTTCATGTGCGGATGCTTCTCCTTTGTTTTCAGGCTGTGACTGGTTTGAAGGTTAATGTCCTGAAGAGTGAGATGGTTCCAGTAGGGGAGGTTAATAATATTCATGCCTTGGCAGAGATTTTGGGTTGCCGGATTGGGTCCTTGCCTATGACCTACCTTGGTATGCCGTTGGGGGCTTCTCATAAGTCCCCTTCTATTTGGAATCCTATCTTGGAGAAGATTAATCGGAGGTTGGCCGGGTGGAAGAAGTTGTATTTGTCAAAAGGTGGAAGATTGACGCTGCTCAAGAGTACGCTTTCCAGCCTTCCTACTTACTATTTATCCCTCTTCACCATTCCGTCGCATGTGGCTAATAAAATTGAGAAGATTCAGAGGGACTTCCTGTGGGGGGAGTCGTTTGGTGGGGTGGGATAAGGTGTGTGCTCCTAAGGTTAATGGTGGCTTGGGTATTAGGAAACTAACTACCTTTAATAAAGCTTTACTTGGGAAGTGGTTATGGCGGTTTGGGGTTGAGGAGACTCGTCCATGGAGGAGGGTTGTAGCTTTGAAGTTTGGGGAAGAGTGGGGGGGTTTGTCTTCCAAGTTGGGTAGGGGTCTTCATGGGTGTGGTTTATGGAGAAGTATCCGAAAAGGTTGGGAGGTTTTTAGCAAGTTTATCCGGTTTGAGATAGGGGTGGGGGATAGAGTGAAGTTTTGGACAGATCAGTGGTGGGGGGACTCTCCACTCCATCTGTCCTTCCCGGTTGTGTATGGGATTGTTACTGATAGAGAGGCTTCTGTGGCCTCGTCTCTCGAAAGATTGGGGACCGAGGCTCGTAGAAGTTGGAAGGTTCCTTTTCTTAGGGATCCTAATGATTGGGAGACGGGAGAGGTGGATGAATTTCTCCATACCTTGGATTCTTGTTTACCTCACTCCGAGCAAGGAGACCGCATGATTTGGAAATTGTCGAAGAAGGGGGATTTCAACATTCGCTCCTTTTATGACAAGCTTCGAAGTCCCTCTCCTTTTACTTTTCCTTGGAAAGGTATTTGGAAGGTTAAGGCCCCTACGCACGTCTCTTTCTTTGTTTGGACTGCTGCTTGGGAGAAGATTCTTACAGGGGACACTTTGCGGTGCAGAGGCTTTGAGCTGGTTGATTGGTGTATTATGTGTCGTTGCAATGGAGAGACGGTGAACCATTTGCTTCTCCATTGTGAAAAAGCATATAAGTTGTGGAGCTTGATTTTCAGATCTTTTGGGATTTCTTGGGTCTTGCCTAGATCGGTTGCAGAAATGCTCTTCAATTGGTGGAACTGGTTTGGAAAGCACTCTTCTAGCATTTGGAATTTAGCTCCGTTGTGCCTAATGTGGTGTATTTGGAGGGAGCGGAATTGGCGAACTTTTGAGGACAGGGACAAATCCGATGACCAGTTGCTCGCTTATTTTTGTGGTTCTCTATTTGATTGGTCTAGGGCTTGGGGACTCACCTCTAGTGATTCCCTCCCTTTGTTCTTTTGTTCTCTCCTTTGTATTTAGTTCTTTGTTGTTTTCTGCTTGTTTTCTTGTTCTCTTTTCTTTTTCTGTTTGTTTCTCTCTCTGTATTGTCTGTTCTGCCTCTGTTTTCATGAGGGAGATTTTTGAATATATTTCTTTATTACTTATCAAAAAAAAATAATAATTCAACCGAAGTGAATCACTAACATAATTAAAGCAAGAATTTTATGTTACACACCAAATGGGACTTGCTAGATGGTGAGTCCCCTTTTTGTTTTTGCTTTTAATTTTTTTCTTAGGCTGAAATGTTCAACACTGCTGGTTGATTCTTCTTTTATGCTATGTGAGTGATACTATATTTGCAAGGAACTAGCTTACTATAGCTGAGTACATTGACCTCAGCAGGACATGTAACGACCCAAGGAAAAGCGCTAGCCACATCTGCGCTATACCTCAAAAGGACTAGTCACTATTGAGGCTCCTTGTAGTTGTTAATAAAGCCCAGATCTACCCAGTAAATATCCGATGTGGGACTCATTACACACCCACACACATCACACAATCAATCAAATTGGGGTATCACAATCTCCCCCACTTAAATCCCTAACGTCCTCGTTAGGGCCCACTTTGTGGGGTAGTATCTCTGAGCCCACACGGGATTACCGGGCCGGCTCTGATACCATATGTAACGACCCAAGGAAAAACGCTAGCCACATCTGCGCTATACCTCAAAAAGACTAGTCATAATTGAGGCTCCTTATAGTTGTTAATAAAGCCCAGATCTACCCAGTAAATACCCGATGTGGGACTCATCACACACCCACACACATCACACAATCAATCAAATTGGGGTATCACAGGACACTAGTAGGATTACCGTAACAGCTATTTTGAAAAAGAAGGGCTGAAATTGCTATCTAGAGAGAGAGAGAGAGAGAGAGAGAGAGAGAGATTTATGTTACATGTGACAAGTATAGTCATTCTTCACATTTATTACATAATTCTCATGAATTGTAAAGAGAATCAAGAATTAAATTTATTTTGTTAAAAATAAACAACATTTATATTTTGCTATAATTAGTCCAATTTTATACATTTTCTAAGGCACATCCAATAAGAATGCAGGTGATGAGAGCATTTTGGACACATTTAGATATTCATCCAATAATTTGGTTAAACTCTGACTACATACACAGGGAATGTGAGCATCTTTACCATCTTTTCTAGAAAAACATTACAAGCAACAAAGATTAAGTTTTTGCTAAATTGCATAAATAATGGAAACATACTTATCAAAAAATAATAATAATAATAATAATGGAAACATAACATTTAGAAATATGAGGACCAACCTGCAAATTACAATTTGCACCAGCTGACAAGAGTAATTTGACACATGGTTTTGCACCTTTTGCCAGTGCCAAATGAAGGGGTATCGTATTGTGCACATTCCTGATGTTCACATCAACTCCAGCGTCAAGAATAATCTACACAAAAGCAAAGCAACCACTTTGAGAAAAGTTTACAAATCGAGTACCACAAAACACGTTATGCTGAAACTTTACAAGCAATTTCAAGAAAGAAGCCATGAGCTGCTTTCATTTTAATTTAAGTGTTAGGGCTATTTCTATAATTTTCAGCTTTCTAGCATGGGCTAGCTCCATTGGGTTTTTGTGTGTGTGTTGAGGAGAAAAAGGGTTTTTTTTTTTTTGTTTGGGGGGGGGGGGGGGGGGGGGTGGGGGGGAGAGGGTTGTTTGTTAAGGTTCAAAATTATTTATGTTATTCTAATAATTACCTAGCATGGACTAAGAAGTCAAAGCCCATAGAGTTCAAGACTACAAGTCCATCATGGGTCAAGTGTATTTATTTTTTCATTGGTTAGTTATACACTCACCTAGTGGGTCTTAAACCCACATGACTGGTGTCACTTTAGATTTCTAGAATCAGCTTTAGTTTTAATCCATTGGTCATATTATGAATTTCTTAAATTAGAGTTAGGTATTAGGTGTTTATTTATATGGATGTAATGAATTTAATTCCATGGACACATTTTGCTAAAATATCAGAAACTATGAAGCTTCAAATTCAGGGTTTTTTTTTTTTTTTTTTTCACTGAGGTATAATACCAAGGAAACCCTAGGTGTGATGCCTAGAATTATATTTTTCTTCTTGTCTCTCTAATTTCCAGCAATTCATCCAGCCTTCAAGTGATAAAGCCCAACCTTAATATATCACCAACAGAATCCTGAAATCCTCAGAATAAAGTACTGACACAACCCATCTATTATTCACCTCAATCCCTCAAAACAAGTCTATTGTTATTCCCAAGTCACAATTAATAGCTATGAACCATATATTTTTTATTTTTTCTGTTTTGGACTCCAAAAAACATATACATCTTATTATTCCATGATTAAACCTTAATCCAGCCTGTTCTACCTCAAAACCCTAACCCAAACAACCCTAATTTCCCTCAAATTCCTATGCCAGGGAAAAGTCCAGCAACCAAAAGTTATGTTACACTCCTTTCCTGCCAAACAGTTATTTGTCCAGTAAATTAAAGCTTCCAACCAAACTTCAATAAGTTTTTGCATCATGTATCTTGTCAGCCTTATTTCAAGATTCATGAATGATCCAGGAAAGCTCAACTTAGCTAAAAGAAATCCTATGCTATCTTTAAGGCCGAAATGTCCTTAAGTACATTTATTAACTTATGCCACAACATATACTAAAACAAACATAGAGATGGTGAAGAAGCCCATCAAATCACCTTAACCAACTCAACATCATTGGCCATGGCAGCTGTATGCAAAGCTGTTCGATACTGTTGCGTGTCTTGGGCAGTTGGGTTTGCTCCAGCTGCAAGCAGTATCCTTACCAGCTCTCTGCCCTCTGCACAGAATATTAACAATAGACGTGTAAGTGATACAATATTAAATACAGAGAGTAAATGAAAATAACCCTCATCTCATACACAGCACATAGCAGTTGCTTAGTAGACAGAAAATGGAAAAAAGCTTCATATAATATATTCATTCTGATGCTTAATTCAACTAAAGATCACAAGAAGCATGTAAAATTAACTTTTTTATTTCATATCAAAAGCTGTGAACACCAATGGCTAAGCTCCAAGAAACCTCAGTTTCAGTGGAGTTGAGGATTCAAAACAGGGTGCACTGATCCATTGGGTTTCATCTGTGGCTCCAGTCCTTTTATTACTTGGAGGCTGACAGCAAGTGGGGAAGACCATAAAAGAAATTTATCACAAGTTTTCCCCAACACTAAAAGGAAGGCAAGCTACAGCTTCCATTGCATATTAGATTAGCACACGTACAACACATTACTTGTTCCATCAAGACTTATTACAATAAGCAAAAACAATGTAGAAGAGAGCTTATTTGAAGACAGCAAAGAAACCTCTATAAATAAATAAATAAAAATAAAAACATTTTAAGTAATTTGCAGAACTTAAGAGGAGAAGAAGGCTCCAAATAGAACTTGATAGAAGGCTCAACAACATAAGAATTTAAGAGTGTTCAAAAACAGCAAACCGTGTCAAATCACTTTTACCTGTCTCACGATCTTTCTTTAGAGCAGCTGCCAGACATAGTGCAGTCCCAGCTGGACTTGGAATGTCAATCACTTCAGAAATCTCTCTGGGGGATGTGATTTCTGCCCACCTCTTAACTACAGCCACATTTAGAGTTGCTATACACAAGTGTAGAGGACTGGGAAAAAAAAAGGTAAATATCAAAATCTAATAGTAGGAAAGACCAACAAAATGAAAAAAAAAAAAAACATTATAATCAAAAATATTTATTCTATTAAAATACCTAGAGCTAGCATTGTTGTTGTTTTTTGATGGGTAATATAAACTTTTATTAAAGAAACAAATGTAAAAATAAAAATAAAAATAAAAAAAAAAAAAGAAAAAAAGAAAAAAAGAAAAAAAAGGAAAGTGGAATCTAAGAAGTATACAGGTATTTTACACAAAGATTCCTTATGGAAATCATTTAAAAAGATAATCAATAAAATCATTTAACATAGGCGGTCTACTCGGATCCAGTGACAATCAATAGAATAATGATTTTTATGAGTTGAGATTTAAACCCCTGTACAGATGCTCCTTGATCTTCAAATGACCTCCTATTCATCTCCCTCCAAATATGCCACATTAAGCAACCATGAAACACATTCCATACTTTATTTCTGAAAGTTTTTGGACTATGTTCCCAACCTTGAAGCAGATCTTTCACCATCTTAGGCATTACCCAATTCACTCCAAAGACTAGGAATATTAAGATCCATAATTCCATAGGACAATGAAGTGGCAAATCAACCACAATTTCCTCACTGTTCTTACACATGACACACCAATTTGCCAGCACCATGCCCCTCATCACTAAGTTGTCTACAGTAAGAACTTTCCCCAACTCGCAGACCACAAAAAAATACCAGACCTTGTCAGGGATTTCAAAACCTCAAGATTTTCTACATCTAAAAATGTGAGTATTGCCTTTTCCATTAGATAAACATGAACAGAAAACCTCAACACCCCCCCCCCCCCCTTTTTTTAATAAGTAAGATTGAAGTTTTATTGGAAAAGGAGGGTTCTTCTACATAGTTTTTATTTTCTGTTTTCTTTTTGTTGTACATATTTTCTCTGCCTACTTCATTTTCCTAATGAAGTAGTTTTCTATGAATATAATTCTTCTTACCTACAAAAGAATTGGGAAAAGAGGATTACTTCATGTTCACAATGATGAACACAAAGAATCTAATACAAATAATCAAACAAAAAACCTAAGAGCTCAAAAATGGAAGTATAATGTGCAAAACACAAGGCCAAGCCCACTTGAATAGGCTAATTATGAATGAAGATTTCAATTACTCTATGGATCACTCAAAAGTCTTCAAATGTGAGAGAATTTCATTCCTTCCACTTTAACCACATCAAACATGACATCTTCATATTTCAAATGTCTGACAAACGTTTTCCAAGTCGATTCCTCCAACCAAATAGAGGTATATTACTGTTAAAGGCATCACCCATTGAACCCCAAACATCTGAAAGACTTCACTCCACAAAGCATACACAACATCACAATGGAGAAGTGGTCCACTGTTTCCCCACCGCTTGCTCAACCACTTTTTATCTATCAAGTTCAGTTTCAGCTCTGATTCTAACAAACCATTTAGATGAGAAAATTCTTGTGAATTCTGGTGTATAAAATAAAGGAAAATTGGTATCTTCCAACATGGTTGGGAAATGAGATGATATGACAATTGATAGTTTTAGAAATTTTATCAATATTCTGGATTTCCTTGAACACCATCAAGCACTGTATAAAGATGAAGTCCCCCCCCCCCCACCGCGCACTCCAAAAAGAATCTTAACTGGGTAAAATTACAAATCAATCTTTATAAAGAACTGAATGATAAATCACAAATACCAATAAAATCATTACTTATATAGCTATTAGCAACATGATGAAAAAGTGTACCTGATTCTATATTTATTAAAATTAAAAAATATATATATGTAATAAAATAAAATAAAGTGCAAAAGGAGATTCAAACCATGAAGATGGGGACATCTTACAATGATAGGGAAAGGGGAATCTCTTTGTTTTTCTTATAAAATTGACAATCAAGAAGAAATAGATATTATGTTCTAGATTTGCAGGTATTTTCCTATTCTACTAGCATTATAATATAGAAATTTTATGCATGCATAATCATTTAGAATCTTGACAAAGTGTTCCTACTTAAGATAGGATATCATACATCACCATTTTGTTATTATATTCGTAAAGGCATATAGCAAGTTTCACAGCTTTGATTCTTACGTTAATCCTTTTGAATTCAGAGCACCCATTGATTTGCAGCCCCCATTTTCTAGTATTACAATAGCACAGTCCGTAAATTTTTTGGAGACGGCAATATGCAGTACAGTTTCACCATCATCATCCACTGCATTGGGATCAGCTCCCGCCAATAGTAATTCCTGTGATTGTCATGGAACATTTGAGAAAATATAGAAGCAACATAAAAGGAGTAAGTACTCTTAAACCATCGCTAGCTAAGTGAAAACTCACACGCATACAATCCGGTTGCCCATAATATGCACAAACATGAGCAACAGATCGACCAAAGCCTTCCATTGACCTAGATATGGCATTAGCTGATTTTCTGATGAGAGCGCGTACACATTCTGAGGACCCAACTGCTAAAGCAAACACTATTGGAGGATTCCCATTTTCATCAGGGACATCCACATCCACATTTCCATACTCCAAAATAGCATCAACAATCTGAGGGCAACCCCGTCTACAAGCCAAGTGCAGAGCAGTTTGACCATCAGAATTATGTGCTTCCAGCAGAGAAATGATTGAACTACTATTATTCCCTGATGCAGACTTAGCAAGCAGATCCCTACATATGCAGAGAAGAAGACATTGGAGGTTCTGAACAATGACAATGATTCTTAAGTACATACATATAGACTACAGTAAAGGAGTGAGTATCAAAATTGACTAACCTTACACCATCCAGATTCCCTTCAGATACAAGTTGATGCAGATGGTTGCTTTTAACACTGGAAATGTCCAAAACAGATGTAGGGGACAGTTCCAACATATCTATTCCAGGACTATTAGCTGGTTCGCTGGATTCCACACACAAAAAAAAAAAAAAAAACAATAAAAACAAGTTTCATATAGCTAGAGTACACATTCTTTAGACTCAAGGTAAAACATAAACACACATGCTCACACCTAGAGTACATAATTCATAAAATCCAGGCAAACAAAAACACACACATTTTCCATCTTTGCAGCATATCTTCAGAAAACTTAAAGTGAGATAGTTATGTCAAAATAGACAAATAACATTACTTTCACATGAAGCCCTTGCATTTTGATCTTCGACCATTGATGTATCTTTCATGGTCCTATCTAGATTTGATGTTTTATACTCATTATGATTCATATAGTGTTTTTAATGGACTCAATCACCAATGGTAGCACAAGACTGTTGGTACTTTCATGACATGGTACTCAATGGGTTCGTTGTTGCCCTGGCTTATGCTTCAGCAACTTCAACTACTCATTAGAATTTACCATATTCTTTTATTTTTTTCCTTTTTTCATACATAAAGAATTCCAATGGATAAACCTTGAAGCATCAATAACAATGCAGGATAGTGAAATTGCTTACTTATTCTGATTTGCAGGACAGTGAGGTATTCGTTGCAGATGCCGAAGAAATATAGCAAGCATTGCATGAAATGTTGGTCTTTTTGATGCCTTGAAGTGTAAGCACTCACCAATCATTTTCCACAAATCTCTAGGAATCCCTACACCTACAACACTTGAGTATTGTGGAGGTGGCCTGCCTTCCTTGACAACAGCACGATAAATTTCTTCAGCACTTAAACCATCCCACCTGCACATATCATGTTAGGTAAGTAAAGAGAATTCTTATGTCTCATAAGTTACAGGAAATTATAAAAACACATACGGAATGGAACCAGTGCACATCTCAACCAGCGCACAACCAAAACTCCAGGCATCTGATTCTGCAGATATATGACTCACATCATCCCTGAATAAGTGCAGTGACTTCTTTAAAGGCTCCCACACCTCTGGAGCTGTGTAATGTGGACTCAATAATGTACAATCAATACACCAATGCATTTTTGAGAACTCAACCTCTGGACCAGGTCGAGCTTTTCGGCAAGAAGGTTTCTTCAAAATTATTGGAAGCCCATAATCAGAAACCACTGCACGGCCACTTGCATCCAGAAGAAAATTGGATGGCTTTAGGTTCATGCAAACAACACCTGCTGCATGGAGTTCAGCCACACCACGTGCAATGTCTGCCCCATATCTGCATCCAAGAAATTCAAAGAAAAACAATGATAACAAATAGTAACCAGTAATTTAGTGTAATCCTGGATGAATTGAAAGGATAAATAAATATCTGTAATTATGAGAAATGACTTTTGTAAATTTGAAGCAGGAATTCAATAAAATATTTCCCAAACAATTATAAAATGCAAATGACAAAAAACAGTACAGTAATTTATAATTGTAAAAGATTCCAGAAAAAAATAAAAGAAAAGGCAATAATTCACCAGCCAGCCATTAGCAAAAACTAGAAATTCAATGTAATATTCACACAAAAGCATTATGTAAAATTTCTGTCATAACCGCACCCAACAAAACAAATCTCTCAAGAGCTTCATAAAACTTTTTCTGCTAAAACATATCCTCCTTCAATCTAATATATAAATTTTATACAAAGCAAAAGGCACCTTAAACAAATGGCGTCAATTTTTAAAGTAACTATATTCAAAGAAATTCATGTTAATTCTTTATTCTTCCATCTTCTCATTGGTATAACTCTTCAGCTCGCAAATTTACAAGATCAAGAACAGTCCGGAGTCAAACAGGTATGACTGCAAATTAAATTGTTCATGATAAAACTGCCAAGTTTTGAGTGAAGTATATTTCTTTTTATACAGGTTTTTTATCATATATTACCAATGTTGTTAAAACCAGGGTCCCAGACTAATACAAATTTCAAAAGCTAGAGCCATTTATATGTCCTAAATTAAAAAAATTTAGAACCCCAACTATAGTAGTATTAACCTTGGAACTATCCATATCTCCCTACACTAGGGCAAATGGAATTTCCTTACTTCCTCAGTATGGAAGGTGGATGGTGCCCCAATAATTGGATCCAAGCATATCCCCACCCCTACTGTTTTGTTATTGATTAGTGCAAGGCATTCAGACTCCCTGAAAAGTGTCGTGTTCCTATTGAAAAAAGCGATTTGGGATGCCATCTATGGTAAAGAAATTCTAATAGATTTTACGTCAGTGCACTGTAACCTAGGAAGCACGGACACTGATACAATTACGGGTGTGACACAATGACGCAAGCAATTTCTGAAAAATTAATTATAACATGACACGGGGTATGGTGACACAGCAATTTCTGGAAAAATATCAAAGCTGAAATTTTTGTTCCAGACTGATAAATTATTAGTTGTCCCAAAAACTTAAGCCATTACGAAATGGTGATCCAACTGAAATTGCATTTAGAACACAACTAAAACAATCCTCACTAACTTTTATCCAAGCAAGCATGTAAGGGAGAGCTTTGTAAATAACCTAATTTACAAGTAACTTGCAAGAATAGCTATGCATAAGCTACATGCCAAAATTCAAAATTTTTTTTTTCAGATCAAATCCAAAAGCTTCAAACACATAAACTAAGCTCAACAATACACAAAATAAGATCAAAAAACAACGAAACTGAGAGAAATTACTTGAGGATTTGCTGAAGAGTAAGGCGGCCACCACTCAGTCGCATCTCCGATTGAACCGAACCGTAACATCTCTCCATAACAAGGCAGAGATGATCTTTCTCTCTCACCACTCCATGAAAAGCGCACACGTTTCTGCACCAGACCGAAGCCAATCGAAGCTTCTCGAGCTCACCTTCCACCCAATCACAGTCCGCCACGTCGCCAACCTCCACTCTCTTCACCACCACCTTATGCCTACACCGCTTGCTCACCTTCCTCAGCTCCCCTAACCACTTCTCCTCCCCAATCCCCTTCCCCAACCTCATCTCGTGATCCGAACACAAACTCCTCACCACTCCCGTCCCTCCGCCGACGCCACCTCGGCACCTCGACGGCGACACCGACACCGATTCCGAGTCCGATTCATCGCCGCTGTCGTCGTCGTCATCATCATCGGAAGATAGTATGGGGAGGAGGGAGTAGTTTTTGGGGAGAGAGAGGACGGAGTTACCGAGAGTGGAGAGGTGGCGGCACTTAGGGCAAGAGAGAGTCGGCCGCGGCTGCGCCGATGCGGTGAACATGTGGGAGAGGCAGTGCTTGCAGAAGCAATGGCCGCATTGGAGCAAGAGAGGCGCGTGCGAGTCGTCGTTGTACTGAGTCTGGCATATCGTGCAGCTCGGGATTCTGATTTTCGTCTTCGATTTCTTAGCCATTATGAATTTGGAGGAATTTTGAAAGATAGATAGATAGATAAAAAACCAGAAACTTGAAAAAATTGTAGTGAAATGAGGAAGAAGAAGAAGTGAAAAAAGGAAGATCGTCGAAGTGGACTTTTTCCGTTTATATACGGTTCGAAAAATCTACGCTTTCGGTAGGTGGGCTTGAACCGTGTGTTTGCCACGACAGCAAAATAAAGGAGAAAATGGGACCCACTTCCTATTTTTGGTTATGTAATTAAGTAGAAATTATGTAATATTATTGTTTTTTAGTTATAAAATTGTTTGTAGTGTAAGATTATAATTTAACATTATTATATATTTTAACAATTTAACTATTGGATTGTATTTTATTTACATTCTTAATATACTTGTGAAATTTTGTGTTAATTAGATATTATTTATTATATAATCTAAGATTATATTTTATGTATAATTTTAAATTTAAAAATTTATAATTTAAATAATTTATTGATAACATAACTATTGCTTTTTAATTTTTTAGAAATTTTACTAAAAAGAAAATGTAATCAAATAATAGATTTATCAAAATTCACTTCTAATAAAAACATATCAAATAATGTTATAGTTTAAAATTACAACAAATTTTGTAACTAAATTTTAACCTTAAAATAATAATAATAATAATAATAATAGAATATCAGAATTTACTTATGAATCACGGAATTTACTTATGAATCACTCTGATGTAATATAAGCTTTGTAAGTATGTCTTCAAAATAAAATCTAAATAATAAATCACAAAATTCTGGCTCAAATAATTTTAAATTTTTATTATTATATATTTAATATTTTTTGTATTAAAAACACGCAATATTATTTATTTATATTTGATGACTCGTTTTCAAAAGCGTGTAATAAGTCCACAATGTGATCGCCACAATTTTGAGTTTCGTACATCCTGGTGCCTGCAGGTCGTGGTCGAGGAGGAAGGATAAGAATTGGTTCGATTCATTCAACCTGGGAAGGCATATATTATTGTACCTTTCATGACAATATAGCAAGAAGTATGTGTATGACTCAGTCCATCATGTTTCTCAAGAAAAAAAAAAAAAAAAGACTCAGTCCATCATGTCCATGGTCTCCTTTTGTCTGTAGAATCTTTTTAGAGATATAATTAAAATATTTTTTTGTCCAAAAAACAAGAGAAAGAGAGAGATAGCAAATGGCCAAGTATAAAATCAAATCCTTTTTTTTTACCAAAAAAAAAAAAGAATCAATCAAGGGTGACATATATTATACATACTAGCCTCATTACACGTGTCTTCGCGTGTACAATGAGTTTTTTTTTAGTGTCATAATTTTTCATTCATTCTACTTTGATGTTTACACGTTTTCTCATTAATATTACTCATATAGAACTATCAATACAATCAGAGTGTAACAAATAAAAAAAATTCTATTTTTATTATATATATAGTTTTTATTTTAAGAATTTAATTTATAAGCGGATAGAGTAATTTGAAAATCAATAAGAGAGTGACCTTATTTTTTAGGTAATGTTTTAGTGTGAGTTAGAGTTGTATTTTTACTGGATTGTCCTTTAATTTTGTCTCTACTTAAACATAGGGGTGTAGAGGTATTTTTGAACTAAAAAATGAGGACCCCAAATAGGAGAAGCTCCTTAGATAGTAGTATAGATAAATGATGAGATCTAGGAAGAGGTGTGCGAAGACAATCAAGTCCTCCAACATGAGGATGAGTTATATTTTTATTTTCATACAACAACTTGAGTTTTCAGGGAGTGTGCTAATCAATTGGGGCTAATCCTAATGGATGCAAAATGGGTGTTCTTTACATAGAAAATTAAATAGGCAGGCAGGGACGGACCTACACTAGGGTAGAGGGGGGCCATGCCCCCCCAAGGTACGAATCCTGGTTTCGTCCTTGTAGGCAGGGGGCAAGAGGCTGTATTTTAGATAGATGGGATGATGGCTAATTTGTCATGCATTGAACAAATAAAAGATGCAATAAGGTGGGAGAATTTGGAATTGGTAGTATAAGCTTGAAATCGACGAGTTCTCTTGGGGAAACTAGGGCCGAGCTAGTGGATGGGGAGTCATTTGGAACCACAGCGAGCATTGGGTGGAAGGTTTTACTCTATTCATAGGTGGATGTGCTACTGTGGGCACTAAAAGATGGCCAGAGGCTTTGTGTCAATCTAAATTTAAGGGTGGTTGAGATTGAAGTTGATGCTAGGTTTGTTTTTTATTTGATTACTGAAACCTATAATAGCAACTTACATCATACTTCTCTTATCATGGATTGCAAGAACCTTCTACACCAGCCACCAAAGGTGAAGGTCAAGCATTACCAATTAAGTTGCTAATGGATTGGCTAAGAAAGGAGCCCAAAACCAAGAAGATTTTGTTGTTTATAGTAGTCCTCCTGTGGATGTTGGTGTATTTTTGTTTTATGATGCTTTGGGCATGTACTATGACAAGCTCTGGCCAAACTCTGTTATTTCTATTTAGTTTTTAATGTTATCCAATTTACCAAAAAAAAAAAAAGATGCATGTATCACTGCATTCCCAAATATTGTTTTAGATCATGCTCCTATGATCTTGATTCTTGGACACGTTGAAGTTGTTGCCTTTTAGGAAGAAGAGGAGACCCTTCAAGTTTGAGGCAATGTGGATGTTGCATCATGTTTGAATGTTGAAGACAATAGGAGGTGTCAACCAGTTGTGCTATAATGTCCTTAACTCCTATACAAGGCATTTAGAAGGTAATTATGGATAATTTCAATGGAATATATATATATATATATATATATATATATATAGAGAGAGAGAGAGAGAGAGAGAGAGAGAGAGAGAGAGAGAGCAGCATACACATTCTCTATTTTTATTTTTATTTTTTAATATACAAGATAAAAATTCTATTATAGTATAATCTAAATATATATGTGTGTGAAACTCCCTCTTAGAGTCTTGAACCCCTGCCTTTGTCCCCACACTTATACTTGTGAAATATACTTGTAGAGTGACCACCGCACTATGGGTGTGCAATGTTACATTCTCTATAATGAAACATATTTGGAGTCAACTTCAAGCCATTGATATGCCTTGTTTAACAACAACGACAACAACAATCTCAGTCCCAAAATTTTGGGTTTGGATATGGATCTTCAACGGACTAATCATGACTAGTCACATATATTCTTTTGCAGCATTCTATTATATCCGAAGTCATACACTATATTACCTCTTTAATTAACATGTAATTTTTTACTTATTTATACTAAAGTTACGTTAGGTCTTCAACTATCAATTATATTTATATAAATGTTTACTTTTCTTCACTTTATTTGTTCAAAACTTCAAATGACAATGCCGGCCAATTTTATTCAAAACCAGCTTATGGTCCTCAATACATTTATTTTTTTATTTTTTATTTTTGAGAAACATTTAATAAATACAATATTATATTATATGTACCTTTGTTTAATACGCAAAATTTTGTCACTAGTGAATATATTGTGTAAAAAATAGCCAAAAAAGAAAAAGAAAAAAAAGAGTGGTAGTTTGTTGACTTATTCGTATGATTTTTTTTATATATAAATTTTAGCTATTAATGTAATTTTTGTTACGATGCAATGAATTTGTTTAACATTAGTTAGTAATCCATGCAATATGATAAAGCTGATCTTCTCTCTCTTATTATGTACATATAAATATGAAATCTGATAATTATAATAGTTATTAATGGATATTTATTTTGGTTGTGTTTGTTAATGGGATTTGGCTTACTCCAGTACTTTTTTAACTAAAATTTCATTTTGTTTTAATGAGAGACTGCCACATTACCCACTAACTAAATAAAATGTAGAAATTAAAACCCACTGCCACTTAGTATTGTATATTTAAAACAAATGAACATGTCCAGTTAAAAAAGTATTGAAAATAAACCAAACTTGGTTAATGAATGATTATATATGAAATTTGATAATTATGATAGTTATTAATAGGTCTTTATTATGATTATATTTTTATATGGAACTATTACATATATAATTATGATAATTATTAATAAATATTTTTTGTGATTATGTTTGTATATAGAACTATTTATTATATCATTTAAAGAAAATATGATATGGCAAGGTTCTAATTATGATAGCTTTTAATAATTATTTGTTATGATTATGTTTGTGTGGGGTCAAAGAATTTGGCCACCCCGGCTCACTTTATACTAAGCCCAAGGCCCACGCTGAGGAAGAAGAAATGCCCGAGGACGAATGAAGAAAGTCCAAATTGTCGGGAAGCATTGTCAAGGACAATCCTGTCCTCGGCGAACTAAGATCATAGAAGGGAAAAGCGGCACGCCATCAAAGGCAGCCTCGCAGAGCATCCCATGAAAAAGGACAAGCACAGTGGGTCGGCCATGGGAGCTTGACGGAGGAGCAGTTTAAGGAGAAACTGTCACCTCCGCATTAAATGCCCACAACTAATGTCCTGGCCGCATTAATGAGGAAGTGACCCTCGAACAGTACTACTTTGGTTGCTACAATTCATAGAAGGTTTGGGAAGGCGGCTGATGGGACAAGCACTCGAGAAGTAACTTGCATGATCAACAAATGGAGGGCTATGGGAGCCTCGCAGAGTATCCCATGAAAAAGGACAAGCACAGTGGGTCGGCCATGGGAGCTTGGCGGAGGAGCAATTCAAGGAGAAACTGTCACCTTCGCATTAAATGCCCACAACTAACGTTTTGGCCGCATTAATGAGGAATTGACCCCTGAACAGTGCTACTTTGGTTGCTACAACTCACAGAAGGTTTGAGAAGGCAGCTGATGGGACAAGCACTCGAGAAGTAACCTGCATGATCAACAAATGGAGGGTTATGATCAACTGGAAGGGGATATATAATGTGAAAGATCCACCAGAAAAGGGGGCGGAAAAAATTTGGAAATAGGGAATACGGGAGCAGTTTGTATTATCTTTGAAACCTTTGTTATCAAGCACTGAAAAAATAAGAAGAACATCAAGCTCCTCGGATGAAGGCCAAGGACAAAATTTCACACTTTAATCCATGTATCTGTTATCCAATCCACCCACAATTATGCCTAGTTGTTGTAATTCTCATTAAAGCCTAGTTCTTAAACTCATTTTCTACAAATTTATTGTATTGGGCTAGTTGGGCCTGAGTCCACTCATTTAATAGTAGAAGTGCTCAAACCCCGCCCCTACAGTTTGTATATAGAACTATTTATTATATTATTTAAAGAAAATATGATCTAACAATGTTCTAATTGAGAGTTTAAATATATATGAAAGAATTTAAACTCATTTTAAAAAATAATATATTAAAATATTGATGGGTAAAATTATGATAACTCAAAAAGATATATAACAACTAAGACCCTTGTAACTCAACTAGTTGACATCTCTTTATATTTCTAAGTGATCCACGGTTCAAATTGACAAATTCTCACTCTCCGTTGTAATTATTGAATTATAAAAAAAAAATAAAAATGTTAAGAAATAAACTAAAAGTCACACATTTTCGGTTTTATAGAGGATAATAGGAGAGGAGGAGGTGAAGTTTAGATGATTAATATAGTGTTACTGCTAGCCTATTACCTGGAACAGGTGACACACACTTTTAAAAATAGTCTTAACATTAATAATAATAAAAACACATTTTTTTAAAAATAATTTTAAGGGTTCGGAATCCGGATAATATATACTTTTAAGGTATATATTAATCATTAATTTTAGAAAAAAATTTATGAAAAAATTAAAAAAGTTGTCAAACTTTTTAATTTCCTAATTTTAAAAACAATTTTAACAATTTTTTTAATATTATTATTTTTTGGGTTTTTTGAAATATCACTATTTAACCCAACACCCCCACCCAGTTTCTTCACTGCTTGCTAAAGAGCCAGCTCCTACAAATTGCTCATACAACCCCTCTATTTCTCTCCAAAAAAAAAAAAAAAAAAAAAATCAAAGGAAGCAATGTTAAGAGCTTGTCATCTCCCACCAATTGCAACTCCAGCTCTGTGTGCTCTTAGACTCTCTTTAATTCCTTCTCTCCATCTCTCTTCACCTTCAAACCTTCACAAGGCCTCAACATTAGCACCATTTCAAACTTCTGTCATTCAAACCTTCACACCCACTTCGCCTTATCGTTCTCCCTGGAGCTTGAAGCGGGTCTTTCCCATGCATCCATGCCCCAAGGGCGCAGGTCTGTCATTCTATCAAAACCCATAATTTACTTCATGGTTTTTCAGTCTTTGTTGCTTTCATTGTTCTTGTTATCTATCTTATGTTTGATGTTGTTGTTGCTTAAATTTCTCAGAATCTGATAAAGTTTTTTATTATTTTTTTTATTGGTAGAGGATTGTGCTTTCTATTATTAAATTTAGTATCTTTTTTTATATATTGTTTGGTGTGTAAAAGGTGCAAAGAGAAGAGTTGGGTCATTTTCCATGATTGATTGATATATTTTAGGGGTTATTTTACAATATGCTTAAAAAATCAATGGTGTTAGTGATACACATTGTAAGAGTGAGTTATCTTTGGTAATTCTATGTATTATTTCAATCCCATTTCATCATATAATCTCTCATTTGCTTCTTTCTTCTAATAAGTAAGGTGTAGGGATTGTTGGATTCTTCACCAAAAAAAGTTTTGCATTTAATAACTTTGTTTAATTTATCACTCTTTGATGAAAAAAATTAAAAGCTTCCACAGTATGTAATTTTGTGAATTTTTTGAAGGGAAAAGTTTGACTATAAACTTGGTTGTACTCATGGCTACCACTACAACTCCCACTTAAAAATTAATATGGCTACGTATTTTGAAAATCTAACTGTTGGATTACCTGTTTTTTACGTTCTTAGCACACACATCAAATTTCGTGCAAATTGGATGTTATTTACTATTCGATCCATAAACTTATTTTTTATGCATAATTTTAGACTACAAAAACTTGAAATTTAAACATTGGATTTTTGACATAGCTGTTGATCTTTGAGCTTTTAGAAATTTTGCAAGCATGAAGTATATAAGAAGAAAATGTAATCTAATGGGGGATTTGTCAAAATTCATATTCAACAACAAGATATTGAAAGAGTTGTAGTCATTGGCTACAACCAAGTTTGTAGCCAAATTTTTTTCTTTTTTTGAAACCAAGGAGTTATATATTCTGCTCCCTTTCAGCTTCATTTAGTGCCGGGGGTAACTCTGAAGGCAGTAAGGAGATATTGGTGCAGCACTTGCTTGTTAAAGAAGATGACCAAAAGCTTTTGTTGGATCTTCTGAAGAGAGTTTCAGGAGGTTTGTTACTGTGCAGTTGTTGTCCAATTAAATCAAAATTCAATCACTGTCTAATACACGAATGTTGGATATCACAATTGGCTCTGGAGATCTAAACTCCTAATCAAAATTAAAGCAATTGATTATTTGATTACCAGACTGATATTTTTAAAGTTTAGAGTTGTTTAGGATATTGTATGTTGAGGATTTATAGTTGACCTCAAAGTTTGGGACTAAGGCTTAGAAGTTGTTGTTTTTGTACAGTTGTTTTGGATGTTGTTTTCTAGAATTATCTTTCTTAGGCTATGATGTTCCTATTGTCATTTTTTACATTCAGGTGAAGACCTTAGTGATCTTGCTGTGGAGTACTCAATTTGTCCATCTAAAGAAGAGGGAGGAATGCTTGGTTGGGTGAGAAAGGGGCAAATGGTATGCTGATGAAATATATAAGTCTTGCAAATATTTCTAAATCATAAGGGACAAATCCTTGAGTAAATTGGGGAACTTTTCTTCTTGTACACTTTTGGTTATCTTAGGTACATTTGGATAATGTCATGGAGTTGCGTGATGTCACTGATGTGTAACTATTTTGGATTTGAGATTTTGCAATATTTAAGTAGCTTAGGAGTTCACTTTTCTTTGAGAGTGCAAGATATATATATATATATATATATATATATTTGTCATTTTATATATTTATCTTAAAAAGCCTTAGTGAAAATCAATGTCAAATTTTTGAATACAATTATAGCCACCTAAAGGCATATCCATGAGAAATCATGTTTTCTAATAGTTATTTAAGACTAGGTAGGATATCCTTTGTCTTGCATTTCATTTTCTCCCATATATTTGGAGTACAATATGTGCAGCACTGTACAAATAAAAGAAAATAACTGAAGAAAATTTTTGCAAAATTTATTATTAGAATGAACTTGGTTATTGTAACATCAGAATCTAGTCAATCTTCATTGCAAGTGGAATTAATTTTGTTTGCTGCTTAGATCAGAAGAGCACTGCCTTGATATTTTATAATTGTACTTTAGTAGTTGATGGCATGCATGCAAAATGACCATGATGATGATATATTGATATGTTACTATGTGACCCCGAAAAGGATGATGCATAATGTAAAATTTCAATGTGTGGATTGGAATATAGAATTCATTTTGCATTAGATATTTTGTTGCCTTCACCAAAGTATCTGCCAGATCTTTGATGATGGAATGTATTAGGTGCCGGAGTTTGAGGAGGCTGCATTTAATGCACCTTTAAACAAAGTTGTAAGGTGTAAAACACAATTTGGATGGCACTTGTTGCAAGTTCTCTCTGAGAGGTATGTTCCAAAAACCCATCTCTAGTTGCATATGGTTGCAAGTGTTGGTTCTCATTTGGCATGCCCTTATTTTCTTATGTATTTGCACCTTGTCCTGCTAGGGAAGGATCCTTACTCCAAGATATTCAAACCGAGGAGTTTCATGCAAAAATGCAAGATCCCAATTTCTTGGAAGAGGCACAATTGATTGATGTTCGAGAACCTGATGAAGTGTATGCTTACTAGCTAGAGAATTGTTATTTATTTATTTTTTCTTTTGAAGTTCTATAACTGACTAATGCACTTCCAATCAGCATGTTGACACTGTAGTTTGGATTATTTACAAATAGTCACAGTATGGTGTAGTTTTCAGACTTTTGGAAGTTAGTAAGTGACAAGAAAAGTTGGTATTTATTAAAATACTTTGTGTTCATCATTGTGAACATGAAGTAATCTTCTCTGTTAATAAAAATTATTACATATCAAAAAAGGAAAAGAAAAGTTGGTATTCATAGCTGATTCTTTAACGTATTTCAATTCTATGCAAACCTGGTGGCACTACCTTTCTTTCAGCATAATTCATGAGTATTTATAACTTATCTAAAATAAGTCGTGAATGTTTATAGTCAAATCGACTCAGCAAACTATTCTTGTAGGGTTGAAATAATTTTCTTTCACAATAATAGAATAATCAAGGAGCTCTTGGCTTTGGTAGTGCATATTATCTCTCTATAAATATTTTGCTAGCCATGTGTTTGTGCTTTCACTGCTCTGACTCCTCTCTTTGACAGGGCTCGAGCTTCTTTGCCAGGTTTTCAGGTTTTTCCTCTCCAACAATTTGGAATCTGGGGACCTGAGATAACTACCAAGTTGGATCCTCAAAAGGATACTTATGTTATGGTATGTAGACATTTTCAGATGCAAAAAGTTATGGTACGTTGACACTGTAGTTTGGATTATTTACAAATAGTCACCGTAGTTCAGATGTGAGAAGTTATGTAGGACATAATAACATACAAAAAAGCTATACAGACTTTTCAAAATTGAATGCAAAAGATTTCCTCCAATTTCTTCAATAAAAAGTGGAGGATGATGTCTACTCTTGTCCTTGCAAGAAAGTGATGCTCTATACAGACTTTTCATATGTAGACTTTTCAAAAAAGCTATACAGACTTTTCATATGTAGAGTAGCACTTTTTCTCTTGTCCTTGCAAGAAAGTGATGCTCTATGTTGTAGCACTTGATGCCTCACTACTGGTCCTGCAGGTGAGGTAGCCACTCCTCCTTTTATCCTGATTCCCTATGGTCTCATCAGTAAAGTGGTTTGGCATTTTGCTATGCTTTAGACTTTGTCAAAATATAAAATATGGTAAAAAAGATAATATGAGAAAGGAAGAATGACAGGGTTTATTTCCTCTGCTCCAAAATTTCCCTCCTTCATGCCACTAAAAGAAAAGGAAAAGTCAAGAAATGAATGGAAATAGGAAGAGCTGATTACTCCCGTTCTCAAGAACTTGCACCATTGCTTAGAAATACAAAATTTATGCAGTCTGATGCTTTAGCTGGGTTGTTTGCGTCTCTATTATTATTATATGGGTTTCTGATTCACATCTTGATTTTTCAGTCATTGACTGTTGTCATGGGTGTTGATCCAGTTGGAACCTCTTTATATTTATGTTTAATTATTATGGAGGCAAAAGAGAGCATAAAGCCAGCATGTATATTTGGTCAGGGCAAGGGTAGGTACAGAAAAATATGAGGTTTAGAGAGATCATGATGTTAAATGCTCCTAAACAGCATAAAAAAGGCCTGTAAGAAATTTTAAAATAGATATGAAATAAACCCTATGACCATTAAATTACCAATGCTATATCAGAGGGCCTTAAACAAACATGACTGAAACAGGCTCAGTGCATGGTGTGTGCAACGTGGCTAGGTGCTGGTCTATGTTTTGTAGTGGTGTATATAGCATAGTAGTGGAGAGTACCAATGTGGAGATCTAAATGCTTCACTTCTAGGTTTCAGATTGCACCACTTGAATGTTAACACCTTTTACAATCATTGTTGGACAAGGCTAAAAATTACAGCTAATACAGAAAGGGAGGGGAATAAAGAGTTCAATCAAACTCATTATGAATCTAATTCATATCAACACACAATTTTAAATATGTTTTCTTACAAAGTTTATGATAATCAATGAACAATGATGATTACTTCTACCTGTAAGGTAATGCTTGATATCTATAAGTTTGTAGCTCATTTTCAAATTATTGTCTTTTTAATATATTAATATGCTAGTTGGTGGTGTTACATAACAAAATTTATCCCTCAATTTTTAGTGAAAGAGATAGATCATTAGTCAAAAGGCCCAGAAAACTAAAATCTTCCCCTTGAGTTTCTAGAAGAAATTTATCAGTAAGTTAGAATGACTCAAAAAATAAAATGTTGAGAAGTGCTAGCCAAAAGAGTCCAGTATGGTCAAGATGGCCCAAGAGTGGCTTCGATTTTAAATGAGACAGTTTGTAGGGATCCTGTTTACTTGTTTGCTTACTGTTACTGGACATACTGGATGGTATTTGCAACTATGCTTTCCAGTTCAAACCTGGGAAAAGACCATCAGAGAGGGATAGTGAGAAACAACCTTTTGGTTGTTGATATTTTTGGTCTGAACCTGGGAAAACCTCCAGATCCCACGTTCAGACTGGAAAGTCCATATGGAATGCAAGGTATTATCCCTCTATATATATATAATACTAACAAATAGGAGTGTTAGTCAGATTGGGAATTTTCCTTGTTTTCAACTTGTCATGTATTGTAGTTAGTAGAAGTTTATAATGAACATTTCTAGAAAAAGATTTCATGCATTGAGGGTAACAAAATATCCCTTTTCACGTTTACCTGTTTGTGGGAAGAGGCTCATCCTTTTGCACACTCATTTCCAACTTCCAAGCCTGGAGGATTGAGTATTATTCCCTTTGGTTAACAGACAGCAAAGACTTCCATTTTCTTCATTTTACCTTTTTTTTTTTAATTATCAGCACTGGGTAATGACCCCTTCTAAAATTGCCTCATATGAGTTTCTCAACTTTCATCTTTTAAGGAATAACCCAGTGTGATCCATTCCAAGGATGAGTTTAAGTTTACATGTTCCTTTTGTTGTCCATGTTCATTGAATGTGAATCCTTGCTTGCTTCATAACAGCATCCGTTTATAGAGTGCTAACAAATCATGTCTTGGACTGCAGTGTCACCATGGCATGCGATCATTACAAGTTGCCAAGTGGTTGCAGACACAGGTACAACCTTTTCTTTTGTAGTCATTTACTGTGAATTTTTTTTTTTTTTTTTTTTTCCAGTTCTTTGGGCACCTCATGAAAATGGAATTGTAGTTTCAATTTCACTGCTTTATAGCACCTAATTTCTACTTGCATATTCAGGACACATTAGCACATTACTTTAAGGTCATTAGCTAATTTTTTTATTATATGATTATGATATGCTGCCTATAAAGTATAAATAAACTATTTAAATGTACTATGCCCCTTCATTTATTTAGTTCCAATTTTTCAGGGTTTTAAAAGAATATTTAATGTATCTGGGGGAATCCATGCATATGCTGTCAAGGCTGATCAGTCCATTCCTACTTATTGAGAATATAGATTTGCCTTCCACCTTCCATCAAAGGAGTTGGCTTTTTCACCTTCATTGGTTCTCTCTCTCTCTCTCTCTCCCCCCCCCCCCCCTTTTTTTCTCTTTCTATATTATGTATTCTAAATACATGTTCTGAAATTTTGTCAACATCCCTTATAAAGTAATAATTTATGCAATCACTCATTTCTTTTAATTTTTGTATATACAGCAGTTATGATTTCTTTGTGCGCTTTGGTTTTTCTTGGATTTGATGGATCTAACCTGCACTCCAACCACCAATTATCTTGTCTGGGATTTAATTTCTTAGTATTGAATTTGTTTGACGAGTTTCTTGCTTGGTATTAAAGAAGTAGGTGAGTGGATAGAGTTCGTTAAGTGTTAATCCCAAACAGTCCTTAAAACGAGTACTTAGCCTCAATTATAATGCCTATTTAGGAAGCCAAAAAGGAGGGAGGACAGGATCATGGAACATCAAGTTTTTTTTTTTTGGTAATTTTAATATTGAGAAATGTAGTGGGTGGACTGGTTGTTTGATAGTTGCTGAAAATTGACAATAATAAGTAACAGGAAGAAAACTAATCTGAACGTACTACAAGTTTGGCGTTCACTCTTTACCATGAGGCATTTAGATACCTCGATGATGCAACTTTCCCTCTTGGAAAAGTTTTTGAGTCACCAAGTCTCCAAAAGTTGCATTCTTTATGTGAACATGTGAGGGAAGATTTTAATATGGGATAATCTCAATAGAGAAATTACTATGATATATTGGGGCGGCGCGTGTAATAGAAGTGATGAGATTGTGGACCGTTTTTCTTTTGCACTATGGCATTGCATATGAAATGTGTTCCTTTGTTTTTTGGTTTTACCTGAATTTGGGATTCATTTGGGTTATGCAAAGAGTGTAGCTGATCGATCATGGAGAAATTGGTTTGGTAAACACTTGTCTTTTGTTTGGAATTTAATATAGGAATCATTGAACTTTTGACGATGTAGAGATCTTGGCTTGAAGCCTTTATGTCATAAAATCATTTTTTCAATGGTCCTGTTGTCCTAGCGAGGGAAATTATGTTGTAGAATTCATTGATTCTTTTTCATTTTGTTTGTAAAAGATCATGCTAAAATTACTTTTTTTACATGAACGTTTACAAACTTTTTTTTTTTTTTGACCAAAGGCGATAAAGAACGTTTACAAACTATTGATGTGGTAAGTGGTTATTGGTAACTTAAAAAGTGATGACAATCATGACCTCGGATGTAAAATAGTTTATGGCAATAGAATTACTCGTTTGTAAATCTCTTTCTTCCTAATTTTTAGGAATACTTAATTTTAGGAATACTTCATGTATACTTGGGGGTATATGGAATTTATTTTATATTTTATATATATATATATATATATATATATATATATATCAATAAACCTTATTAAAAATCCCCAAAAAAAAAAATTATTACAATTTATACCATGAGGTTTGAATTAATCACAGTTTACTAATTTAGTTAACAAACTTTCAAATACTATACTTGAATTTCTTAAAATAGAAATATTTCTTAAAAAGGAATTGTTAGGATTTCGTACAAATTTACATATTTGAGATTTTGTAGATAAATTTATCCCTTAATTTCTTCTTCCTCTTATCTTTCTTTTTTGAACTTGTCCACCCCTCTAACTAATATTAGAATATATCGGAATTTTTATTCTATAGAAAAGCAAAGTATATGGTTGGTTAGGTTCATTTATCTAACCCATTAAAGTAAAATAAAATATTACATTTTTCAAAAAGTGTTGTATCTGCTTTTTATTTTCTTTATTCTATATTCAAATTCTTAATTTGAATATAGGAAAAAGTATTTTTTTTATTTTCACATGTGGTAGTGTTTGGTAAGTTGTTTTGAATACATAATTTGGGTATAAAATACATCATAGTTGGGTTTGGTCATTGTTTTCTATTTTTTTTTTTTAAAAAGTAACTTTTTTCACTCACACATATCACATCACTAAAAAAACAAGTAACTTTGTGTATTCAAAATATTTACGAATATGCTACTATATTCGTATTTATAGAAAACGAAAACGATGAAAAGTTGTATTCATTTTTTATATTCAAATCCAACTTTTAGGATACTGAAAATGGAAACTAAATATACATATTAAAACTAAGCCAGTTTTTTAGTGGTAGGACCCACTAAAAATAGAAAATGAAAACAAAAAACACTGCTTTTTTTAACTAACCAAACATGCCCTAATTGATATGATTTATGAAACTGATGATGCATTACTCATAAAATTGCTCACATATCCTATGCATGTAGGGTTTATCTTTTGAATGAAATCTTAATACTTTTATTTTTGCCCAAACTTTAGATGTTAACTGTAACATTTTGAAATTTGTGGTTAAATTTTCATAGGGCCGAACTAAAAGGGGTAACAAAAAATGCTATTACCCCTAAGTTAGTTTAAGCTTCTTCTCCAATAAAATTTCGTTTAAGCTTATATACTCACCCAAAATCTCATTGCTTACAGGATTAGTTAAGAGCTTTCTAATTCAACTAACATCTCTTGTCTCGTGATATTTCTAATTGTAGGGTTAAAATCCTCATTTTCCATTTTTGTAGCTATCATAGTAACTATTAAATTATTATAATAAAAAAATGCGGGATTAAGTTTAAGTCCATAAATGGTAAGCTAAGGAGGTGAGTAAATGGGATAATACATGACTTGTGAATTGAGGAAGAGGATCCATTTCGATTTTAGTTTTTGCTAATGAGAAATCATAAAAGTTTTAAATTATAGCCTCCACCATTTCTAATATTTCAAAAATTCATGACTTAACTTAATTAAAGTAGGGGTGTCAATTCGGGTTAGCGTGTCGGTTCATGTTGTGTCGAGGTAGGGGTATTCGACTAAATGGCTCAACCCTAACCCGACCCATTTAATAATCGTGTCATGATCCTTCAACTTTAACCCGACCTGTTAATAAAGCGAGTTGACCTGACCCAACCCATTTGACACGTTTAATAAACGAGTCGTGTTGGGTTGACATGAATGTAACACAACTTATTTCAACCTGCATAATATTATATTAAGAAATAATTTTTTTTTTCACCTCAAAAAGCAATGCATATACTTTAAGTCTTCAACCCACATTCAAAATAATATAGTTCAACAAAAATATAATATTCATCTAGAAATAAGTTCTTTACACTCCAAAAGAAGTACATACACTTTAACCCAAATTCAAAATAACAAAGTTTAACAAAAATAAAATAATATAGTTCAACAAAAATATAATATACTTGGAACTCGCCGAATGCTAAGTATCAATATTAAAAGAATTTAAGCAAACAGTAGACTAATCCTGACTATGACCATGATTATCATCCATAGATTCTTTGTTGATGTCCAAATTCATAACATCTTCCACAAGCTTATCTAATTTCATTTGTGTAAGTTCTATGCCAAAAAAAGAAAAGAAAAAAGTATTAGTAGTTCTAGGGTCTGTAAAATTTCAATTTCCAATTATATACCTTGTAAATTTTTGTAATTACCCACTTTTCTTTTTAAATTAAAAATATATGTTGGATATAAAAGGTATTTGACAAATCTAAAATAAAATAAATATTTATTTGTTATACGAGTTAAACGGGTTGTGTTAAGTGGGTTATTTTGGGTTGACACAATTAAATTGGCGTGTCAAACGTGTCAATTGAGGGTTACGCGGGTTGACTCGCTTATGATACGTTTCTTATCGTGTCGTTTTCGAGTCGACCCGTTTATAATCCAAACCCATTAAGGCACAACCCTAACTCGAAAAAACCCGTGTGGGTTCGTGTCGTGTTCGCGGGTTGGGTCGAACATTGACACCCCTAATTAAAAGTCACTAAAGTTTAATTGCCAAAAAGAAAGAATTTCATCATATTTTTCCTTATCTCATAAGAAAAAGATTAAAACATAGTGCCATAGAGTTTAAGAAGAAATATGAGAGTGAGATGCACAAATCTAAAAAACTACGTCTCGAATCTCCTTTTATTTTAATGAGAAACTGTCACGTCATCCACTAATTAAATAAAATGTGGAGATTAAAATTTATTACCAATTACCATTGTATATTTAAAATAACAGAAAATATTCAGTTAAAAAAGTACTGAAGGTATACCAAACCCCCTGTTATCACCAAGGGTCTATTTGCACATGCGGTTACCAAAACCAATGTTTTTTAAATAAGCGGCCTGAAAACGTGAAAATCTACAAATCACGCGTATCTGAAAAAGCACAAATAAATTAATTTTTCTAAATTGCAAAAATATACTGTTTTAAAAACGCAAATTAATTTAACTAAAAATGTGTGTTAAGGCTTTTACAACAACCTATTCAAAGGGGTTCTAAGTAATCCATGATATTCTTTTTGTCTTTAATTATCTTTCTTTTTTGGTAGATTTTTTTCCATTCACTTTGATTTTGGTAAAAAAAAAATTTAAAATAAATTTTTTTTTGGGTACATATTTAAGTTGGTTGAGACTTGAGACTAGGGACTTGCACATTATTTTATTCTATAGTTTATACATAAAATTCACAGGTGTGGATGACTTGTAATTCTATTCCCTCGACATCAAAAGATTATTCTAAGAATACGTCTTTGTATCTGCAAACCACTTTACCCTTACACCTTGTTATAGCCAATCACCAACAGACAAACAAACCGTTTTCCCCTCCTACAAATCCTCTGAATCCTTGTGCCAAAAGAAAAACCAAAAACAAAAGAGAAACCCTAGCTGGTCTCCCACATCTAAGACAAGCCAAAGACTATTTCAAAACAAACCTACCCCTACAATTCCTCACAATCAATCCCTCTGTAATTCCTCTCAACAATCCCAGCTGTACCCCATATAATATTCCACACATTTTTTTCTCTTTCATTTTTTCTAAACAAACATTCTTCACCTCCCTAAAACCCAATACTGCCTGCCCTGGCCACTCCACACCAATCTTCTTTTTTTCTCTCTTTTTTGAATGCAATGGGCAACTGTTGCTCTCAAGGCAAGAACAATGATGCCCCACCCAAGATCGAAAAGGGAGAATCCATCCCAAGTAACAATCAGAACAATGTAGGCATCAATGGCACAAACTCCACAACAAGCCATGCAAAGCCTGTTTCTTCTATTGCCCCGGGAACTCCTCCGGTGCCTCCTAAGGCTGCCCCGATAGGCCCCGTGTTAGGCCGGCCTATGGAAGATGTCCGGTCCTTGTACACCATTGGAAAAGAACTCGGCCGAGGTCAGTTTGGTGTCACGCACTTGTGTACTAACAAGGCGACAGGCGAGCAACTAGCTTGTAAGACCATAGCCAAGAGGAAACTTGTGAATAAGGAAGATATTGAGGATGTTAGAAGAGAGGTTCAAATCATGCACCACTTGACGGGTCAGCCTAATATTGTGGAACTTAAAGGTGCTTATGAAGATAAGCATAATGTTCATTTGGTCATGGAGTTGTGTGCTGGAGGAGAACTTTTTGACCGTATTATTGCAAAGGGTCATTACACTGAACGTGCTGCAGCATCGTTGCTTAGAACAATTGTTCAAATCGTGCACACTTGTCATTGCATGGGAGTCATCCATAGGGATCTCAAACCTGAGAATTTCCTCTTGCTGAATAAGGATGAGAATTCACCACTCAAGGCTACGGATTTCGGTCTATCTGTTTTCTACAAACAAGGTTACATAAAATTTAATCATCTCTCACATATCCTGAATTTTTTGTTCTCATATTTTGAATTAGATTTTTTGGCTTTTTAATGAGTGAAAATCACAATCCCCTTTTTCTGATGGTAGGAGAAATATCTTAGGGGCAACTAGTGAATGATAAATGAAAGAAAATTTTTATTTAGGCTAATTGGTAATTGATGCTGAATTTAGTGATATGGAATCATTATTTATTTATTTATATAATTGTTGGGAGGGGGATTTAAATCCAAGACTGTCTTTAGGTTTTTTTAGAAAAAAATGTCTCTAGTTAAGTTACAAAACTTTTAGCATATAGAATTATGACTATGTAAGTATTTTTAATGTCTATGAAATGTTTAAATTGGCCAAATGCCTGGTTGATAGTAATCTAAATTGGAGGTCATTTTTTCTTTTGGTATCTCAAAAAATTATAGTCCGTAATGGTCATGTGGGTGTATTAGAATAATTGTTTGATTATATTCACGTTTTCTTAACAAGTTATTATAGTAAGGTGGTGCTAAGTTTGAATCATGTCTCTCACTATACCTCCTATTTAACAGGTTAAAAAATCCCAAATGACCAATAGGATTGAAATAAGCATATGAATTCTTATGTGAATACAATAAAAGAAATAGTAACCAGGGCAAATATTTGAAAAAGGATGAGACTGCAGATGGTGCAACTTGCAACATTTAATAACAGTGCTTTATCCATTTTTTTACAGGAGAAGTATTCAAAGACATTGTTGGTAGCGCATATTACATTGCACCTGAGGTCTTAAAGAGGAGATATGGACCAGAAGTGGATATATGGAGTGTTGGTGTCATGTTGTATATCCTTCTATGTGGTGTCCCTCCTTTTTGGGCTGGTAAGTCATTTTCTTCTTTATATGTTTTTCTTTCTTTGGCCACCATTACCCTAGCTATGGAATTGTATTTAGATTGAAACTAATCAAGAGAAAATTGGTTTGATCACAGAAGCGGAACAGGGTATTTTCAATGCTATCTTGCGTGGCCACATTGATTTTACAAGCGACCCATGGCCCTCCATTTCACCTGCAGCTAAAGACCTTGTCAGGAAAATGCTGAATTCAGACCCCAAGCAAAGGTTGACAGCCTTCCAAGTTCTCAGTAAGTATACTTGAAATTCTAAAAAGTGATCATTAATGCACAAAATGTCATATATGTATTGCTAAGTTCTTACAGATGTAACTGATAAATTAGCATGTTTTGTGTTTTCTAGATCATCCATGGATCAAAGAGGATGGAGAAGCACCTGATACTCCTCTTGACAATGCAGTGCTGAATAGACTCAAACAGTTCAGAGCTATGAATAAGTTCAAGAAAGTTGCTCTTCGGGTATTCTAGCTTTATTTCTCTGTTTGAAATATGCTAGCATGTTAAAGCTTGGGATTTTGATTAATTCCATTACAACGACAACCAAACCTTAATCCCAAAATCATAGTACTACTCATCATGTATTCACATGGACATGCTTCAAACAGTTGGACCTAAACTTAGGCCACTTGCTATTTGAATATATTTGTTGTTCATCATCATATTGTTTATTTTGTCAAATTTTGTAGGTCATTGCTGGTTGTTTATCAGAGGAGGAAATCATAGGATTGAAAGAAATGTTCAGGGGTATAGATACTGACAACAGTGGAACCATAACACTTGAAGAGCTAAAGCATGGACTTGCTAAGCAAGGGACAAAATTATCTGAATATGAGGTCAAACAATTAATGGAAGCTGTAAGTTCTCTTTTCTATTTTATTTATTCACTTTTTGCAACTTTCTACTTTATTTTTAACTCCCATTAATTAGCATTGCTGCAAAGGTAATTATGTATAATTTTTATAAAAATATTTTTTGTGGAATTAAAGGCACTTTAATTTTTTTATTTTTTATTTATTGAAAATCAGGCTGATGCTGATGGTGATGGGACTATAGATTATGATGAGTTCATCACAGCAACGATGCACCTGAACAGGATGGATAGAGAAGAACATCTTTATACTGCCTTCCAATACTTTGACAAGGATAACAGCGGGTAAATATATCATTCATTAATTTCACAACCTATGTAAAATTCAAATTGTAATTTTTATGAGTGAAATGCTATAACTATTATAGATTTTATTATATAAAATTTTCAAATGATGAATATTTTTTAAATACAGAATAAAGAAAATTATTTATTATGTTATTGCCATGATATTAATAACATTTTAATTGAAACTTTAGCGTTTTCTAATTTTTAAAACAATATATGGAGGTCATTCATGTTATAACTGTGAAATATAACAGGTACATCACAATTGATGAGCTAGAGCAAGCTCTCCACGAATATGGCATGCATGATGGAAGAGACATAAAGGAAATCATTTCTGAAGTTGATGCCGATAATGTAAGTAGCAAAGGGAAAACCTTATATTGCTAAAGTATTAAATTTATTATGTTGATTAATATTCAAAATTATTTATTTATTTATTTATTCGAATGTTTGCAGGATGGCCATATCAACTATGATGAATTTGTGGCAATGATGAGAAAAGGAAACCCAGAAGCAAACCCAAAGAAGAGACGCGATAATCTAAATCTTTGAATTTGCAATGGTCCATGGTGAGGAAAAGAGAAAGATTGCCATTTGTGTCACCCTAGTTATTATTATTTTTTTTTGTTGGTATTTTTGGAGAAGCAAAGTGGGTGAAATTTCAATTTTGGTGGATGGTCATGTACATTATCTTTGGATAGGTGAAGGAAATGTGAGGGGTTTATGGGTTGAGGGTGGCTCAAGAACAAATATATTGCTGGCATTTTGAGGGTTATTAAGTTTAAAAAGGGTTTGGATTGGTCAATTCTCTCCCTATTGTGAAATTGTGACCTTCCAGAAAAGTCAGGCTTGCTAATTCTATGGGCCTTTTTCTAATGTATCTTTCTTATACGCCATTAGTGTAGGCATAATTACTGTTATTGTTGATGACTTGCTAATGAGAGATTTGATATTCTTTGTATGTTATTTTTAAAGTTCAATATTTTGATAGATGTGCACTATAACTGAACTAAATCTTTTAGATTTAGCTCCACTGTTGTATCATGATTTTTTGTGATTGAGAGCTAAAAAATACCATTATACCTATATAGCACCACTGTTGTGAGTGCTCTTAGTCTAACGGATATATATGTTTCCTCAAATAAATACATAAGCCTACCTGGAAGCTTTGTTTATCATGATTTGATATACAGTACATCAAACTCCGCAATTGTTTTTGCTTGAAATGAAGTACCAATGCAGAATTTCTAAAAATTCTAGTGTCTGTCATAAATTAACCTAGTATCACAAAGCATCACTTTGTCACTAAGCATCACTGCTTTATAAACAAATGAAACGATAACGGTGTTATTTTTTATTTATTAAAAAAGATATGTAAGTTTTAATAGGCCAATACAAAATTACAAATACAATTCTAATAAAATTTATAATAGTTAAATTTTTTTAATAGATGTTTTATCATTTTCCTATTACTGTATTACACGACATATTGAACATGTTCATTGGTAATTCTTTCCGTGTAGTTCTTATTTACACCCCCTTTTTTTGTTTGCATATGAGAGTCATGATAGTTGTCCCTTTATCCTTTCTTTGTCATCAAGCAATTTAACAATTTGGACTCTAATTTTCGATAGTTTACTAATATAATCTCTTGTGAAAGTAATAAGAGTCACATAGTAGGAAAATTTTATGGTATTCCCAGGATACGGAGAAATTGTACTCCATTTTCTCACATTTATAGTAGACTCCATCATGAATTTAGGAAAATTATTAGGTACTCCTGGAGTACCATAAATGCGTACTCTCTCCTCTCACATGAATAGTAGGTCCCACAATGAATTTAATTAGTGGGACCCACCATTTATGTGAGAGGAGGGAGTACGCATTTATGGTACTCCGGGAGTACATAATAATTTCTCATGAAGGGAATGAGTAAATCCTACCATAAATGTGAGAGGATGAAACATCATTCTTTGTACTTCGGGAGTACCTAAGAATTACTCTATTGGGATAAGTTTGAGTAATTCTTAGGTACCACTGGAGCATGGAAAATTATTAGGTACTCCCGGAGTATCATAAATGCGTACTCCCTCCTCTCATATAAATGGTAGGTCCCACCATGAATTTAATTAGTGGGACCCATCATTTATGTGAGAGCAGGGAGTATGCATTTATGGTACTCCGGGAGTACACAATAATTTCCCCTGGAGCATGGAGAATGATATTCCCTCCTCTTACATTCATAATAGAGTTCACTCATTAAATTCATGGTGGAGACTATTATGAATGTGAGAGGAGACAACATTATTTCTTTGTACTCCAGAAGTAGCTAAGAATTTTCCATCTCAATGATTTGAAAGGAGAAATAAAAAGATTTTGATTTTTTTTTTTAAACAACAGAAGGACATTTCTATGATTAAACCAAAAAAAAAAAAAAAAAGCAATTTTTACATTAAAAAAAAAAAAATCCTATTTATGGCGCATCCTTACTCTTAGTAGTTAGCCAGTTAGCCCCATTGTGTTTTTCCTTTTCTAAATGACGAGAATATGATGAGTGATCAATGTAAGAGAAAAAAGAATGTGTAATTAGAAAAAGAAAAAACTTTATAGCATATTTATAGAACCATTCCTTTATGAATCAAGCACTTAATAAAACACCGCAGTTTCATGATAATAAGGCCAATGAGTAAATCCCTATGGTATTAACTATTAAGACATTCCCTAATTAGTGAATTCAAAAAAAGGAAAAGAAAAAAAAATTACATTCTCTGAGTTGTGAGATTTATTATTTACAAATATTTCCATATAAAAGTCATGACAGTTGTCCCATTAGACTTTCTTTGTCATCAAGCAATTTTAACTCTAATTTTCTGTAGTTTACTAATACGTCCGTAACTAACGAATGTATTACAGTGTCACAGAATTTAATCATGTAAATGCTTCCAAAAATAAAATGATTTTCCCACTTTTGCCTTTGTGTATATATATATATATATATATATATATATGCCTTTCATGCTTTTTCAATCACAATTGCCAACACCATCACCCATTAATGAGAAATTGTCATATCACTTATTAACTAAATAAAATGTGGAGATTAAAATTCACTACCACTTGCTATTGTATATTTAAAACGAAATAACACTTTCAGTTAAAAATGTACTAGAGATAAGTCAAATCCTTAGAAAAATATTGAACCAAACGATTTTTTTTGAACCATTTAATTTTTAAATAAAAATAATTAAATTGGCACTTTTATGTCTGAACCTTTAAATCTTTTTGCTTTTGGAATATAAATAATTTTGAAGTGGTTAAAAGATCAACTCTTTTTTGATAATTCAATAACTGGGGAAATATCAGAAGATGTCAATCTATTGAGTTACAAGACTCTTGGCAACTAAAGATCAATTCAAGTGTTCTATTTGAAATCATTTTTATATATAATAAATCATTAAACTCTTTATTTGAATAAAAAATAAAAAGAAATATTTTATTAATTTGAAATTTTAATATACTTATCTATATTTATGTTTAAGTTGAACGCTTTTTTTTTTTTTTTTTTACCGTTATCATCAACTTCATTTATTCCATATAAAAAAAAAAAAAAAAAAAATCTTCAGCTGCCTGTATTTTTACTTTGCTTATATATATCTAAAATATATTAATCCTTTATCTAATAGTGGAACCAATAACATCATCATAGCACTTCATATTATTCTGATAATTATAGGAAAAAATTACCATTTCATCATGAAATTGATTTCCTCCCCATTTTGTATTGAAATGGAAAAAAACTACTCTTTTCATCACCTAATAGATTCTCTCAATTTACATTGAAATAAAGACCATCTTCATTCATTTGAGTATATATAGTTCACAATTATTGCAAATTGAGTATCAATTTGCCCAACTTGATTCGGACGATCAATATACAGCTAGCTAAATTATAATATTACGGCTACGAGCACCTTATTTACGAAATTTTATATTCGCAAAATTGATGAGTCCGTGTAAATAAAATAAAATAAATGCACAACTAAATATTTATCCCAAGAAAAAAAGAAGAAGAATAGATTATGGCTAAAGAAAAAACAAATAAATAAAATTGATTCCCAAAAATTGACCAATTATATATTGGTAAGCTTTTTTTTTTTTTTTTTTTTTTTGAGAGAGAGTTTCAACCTATGACGTTTGCTCCTGATAATAGCTCTTTATCATCAGACCAAGACACTAATCAGTTTTAGGTGTAGGCAATAGTTGAATCCTCAGATATCTTATTCAACCATCAGAAATTTTATCAGTTGAACTAATTGGAACCCACTTATATATTGGTAAGCTGCTGTGATCACGGAAGTAAATACAATCAATTTTCTCTAAGCTCATTAGGAAAAAAGATTCACACAACTTATCACGTACGCAATTTGAAAGAAAATCTACTTGTATTATTTAATGAAACATTTAATTTAATACAAGTGTATGATTTTATAAATCTCCACATAATGAATTGAAAGAAAGGAAAATTAGTCCAAAACAAAAAAAAATAGTAAAACTTTTTTCTTTTTGGTAATTAATAGTGACCGAGGCAAGAACTAAAGGACACACAAAAACTGAATTAAGACATTTATTTTAGTAAGGCAGAAATTTTGATAGGACAAGGTCACGCTTTTTTTAATGTATGATGGTGAAGTTTTGCTAAAATTTTAGACCATTTAGTTGGTTAGGTATAATGCCTAAAAAAAAAAAAAAAAAAACCTCATATCTAGAAAATTGAGGGAATGTTTTTTGTCTAATTTTGCCATGTAGGTAAGAATTATAATGGGAAAGTTATGGAAGGATGATACGTATATAGTTTCAAGTCAAGAGTTTTATAATGTTTTCAATAAACGCGTTCATGGTTCAAATCCTCCCTCCCATATTGTAACTATCGAATTATCAAGAAAAAAAAAAAGAACTGAATTTCAAAAATTAAAATAAAATCCAACCCAAATTTTAGGGACTTAATTTTTTTGGTTTTCAAAAACACTTTTTGAGGTTTTAATTAATGAAATCTTTTTTTTTTTGGTTGAGAAATTTAATTAATGTAATCTAATTGTAGTGTAAATAGGATTCTGATCTAATTTTATTTCAATTTTTTATGTTATTTAATTAATTCAATCTATATGTAAACGGTAATTTAATTTAACAACTGTAATATTTATGAAACCTATTTCATTTTTTTTAAGGTTAATTAATTAATTTATATCTACGGTAATTTAATGTAGGAAGACGTTGACACTTGACATAGTAATATCAAATATAAATAAATAAATAAATAAATAAATAAATAAATAAATATATATATATATATGTATATATGTGGGGACACGTTTTTGGAGCCAAAATCCAAAATGTAAAGGGATATTAGCCCAATGAGTCAAGCACAATAAATTTGTAGAGAGTGGGTTAGAGAACTAGGCCCTAATGAGTTAGACAACGGATAAAATGAGTTTGAAAGACAATCAAACAAAAGCAAGAAGGATTGATCCAAATAAATTCACTCTCGGCACGGTTCGAGGAGGTAAGTTCTAATATAAATCAATTAAACAGATTACTAATACAATTTTGATTGCTACAACCTTTCTCTTCTTCTTTTTCGATCCCTTTCCTTTGGGGTCTCCACTCTCATTTATACTACATCTCTTCTTTCATCTTTACCCTACACATGGACAACTGATGGTTTATGTTGATCCTTGTCCCATCCAACTCCTCCATAAATCTTTAGGGGTGGTTGTAAGGCTGAAAAAGTACTGTTTAGAGATCACTTCCTCATTAATGTGGCCAAAGAGTTAGTTACAGAGCATTCATTGCGGTGGTAGTAGCTTTTCCTTAGATATTTTTGAGTTCCCATCCTTCTTGTATGTTTATGAGGCACGTCCCTATCACTGGAGCTTCTTGGAAGGTCACTTTGATTATTAGGATACACATTTGAGCTATGCTTAGCTTATCTGAGGAGATATTCCTCTTCAGATCACCTTACCATTCGTACCTCACTCATGGGTTTCTAAGCTTGACCAAGCCACTACCATTTATTTGTCCTCGGATCACCACAATGTATGAGTTGGGCCCATAACCCTACAATATATATATATATATATATATATATATATATATATATATATTAATAGCCAAAGCATAGAGAAAATTCAATTAGATTTTGATTAGACTTTCAATTTTACGTCACTATCCCATATAATTTTAATTTTGTGCTAAGTGAATTATTGAATATACAAATTCAATTAGATCAAAAATTAGATTTCAATTGAAGTCCAATTTTCTGCCACGTGTCCATTTAAGTTTTTAATTTTTGTGGCAATTGAATTATTGAGTGTAAAAATCGAAGAGTCTAAAACTAATTAAATTCTAATATATATATATATATATATATATATATATATATATAAGAAACCATTATATATTTTAGAAATGTATAGTTTAAAAAGTATATAAGTTAATACCATGTATAATTTGAACCTCTTCTAAAAAAATTGTATAATTATGATTATTTTTAATTGTACCCGTACATATGCATGAGGCTACACCCTAGTTTATATAATTTTCAAACAATGGATGAATTCAATAGCCTTATAACTTAACTGATTGACACTTTTTGATATTTCCAACGAAGATATATAGGGTTCAAATCTTCCTCCCCTATTGTAACTATCGAATTTGTGGGGGGGGGGGGGGGGGGGACAAACGAACAAACAATTTTTTGACAAAATTACCAAGAGCCTTGTATAGTCTTGTACTTTTACCTCAGTATTTCTAATGGAAATGTCTAGAAGATAAGTCTCCCTCCTATTGTAACTAAGAGTTTAAATTCAGTTCGGAGTTGGTGTAAAACACTGCTTTTACGCCAGCTAATGAAAACATGCCACATCGTTATTTGACTTATTCTTGTGTTTCATCTCTCTCTTCTCACGAACCCACTCATCTTCTTCTTCTTCTTCTTTAGATTTTCTCTCTCTCTGTTCCCTCTGTTAACTCTTTCTTCTCGCCTTTTTTTTTTTTCTTTTCATACTATCAAATCCATTGCTTTCCTTCTCTTGTGTACTCATTTTCCCTGCACTGATCCATGCATCAACATAGTGGTAGTGGGCATTAAATATGAAAGTTTCAGACAGAAACAAGTTGAAGGAGTAGAAAAGTAACACCAAAACTCATTCCGGCCGAAGCTTGCATTTTGGCCGGTATTCACCGAAAAGCACCGAAATAGTCGAAACACACTGTAATGGGCCAAAATTTGTTCTGGAATTTGTTCTAATGGGTTTTGTTTGTTTATTGCTATGAATGTGTTAGAGGAGCTACACTACATTCTAATTCTTTGCTTCTTTGTTTGTTTGGGTTCGCAGTCTTAGAAATTAGAATAGAGTATGCCTTTTTGGTAGTTTCAAAGTACCAATGTGAGTGACTGTGATACTCCGAATGTTTCTTTTTTTGGCTTTTATTTATTTATTAATTTATTTATAATATTACTGATTGTGTTTTGTGTTGTGATGGAGGATTTTTAGCTCTTCATGTTAAGTTTAGAACTGATCTTGAATGAATTCAAGTGGCTTTGAATTTATAAATGAGATATTTCATGATTAATTTTTGTGGGTTTTGTTTTGTTAAATATTAGCATTGATACACCATGTTGCATATGCTAGTATGGATGCGGAAACGAAAACATAAAGTATAGAACACAGTAACACACGAGGCCTACATCCACGGAGGAAACTCTAAAGGGCTACATCAATAATATATTAAAGTGTAGTACAAATCCTGTGTTACAATGAATAATAACACGTGTATATATAGTAGACTAAACCCTAAACTAATAGACTTCTAGTACAAGTAGGAGACTTAGCTTGCATACAAAGTAGAATTAGGCTTGGGCCTATTCTAATGGGCTGATATATCTCTAACATGTTTGATGCTGAATTTGGGTTTTTTGGGAGCTTAAAGATTGAAGCTTTTACTTTTTGAGGTGATATGCTTGCTTTCTGGCTCTCTTTTTACTTTTAGATTTAATGCCCATTGCCACTGTGTTGATGCATGGATCAGTGCGGGGAAGAGCATTGGATTTGATGCTATGGAAAAGAAAAAGAAAAAGAAGACATAAGAAGAGAGAGTTATAGAGGGAACAGAGAGAGAGAGAGAGAAAATCCAAAGAAGAAGATAAAAACTGTGAAATAACAACGTAGCATGTTTTCATTGGCTGGCGTAAAAGCAGTGTTTTATGCTAGCTCCGAATTGAATTTAAACTTTTGTAACTAATTTATCAAAGGAAAAAAATTAATAAGTAAATAAATGGATTGAAATTAACTCAGTCCACCCTTGCCCAACCCACATAATAATTTCTTCAACAAAGGAGCACATGAGTTGACCGTTGGAAATGAATTTTGTCACCAAATGATGGAAAATAATTGAGTACTCAATAATTAGTAGTTACCCCCAAATGATGACATTTGACGAGGACCGAAATTTGTTGAAAAATTCACTAAAACCAGATTTTAAGGGAAGTGAAAAAGTCCAGATTGGATGCTCAGCTTTGACAACTGACAAATTAAGAACTCCCTCCAAATTAACTACTGTTTTTTGGGAGCTTAAAGATTAAAAGCTTTTACTTTTTGAAGTGATATGCTTGTTTTCTGGCTCTCTTTTTACTTTTGGATTTAATGCCCATTGCCAATGTGTTGATGCATGGATTAGTGCGGGAAAGAGCGTTGGATTTGATGCTATGAAAAAAAAGAAAAAGAAGAAATGAGAAGAGAGAGTTACAAAGGGAACAGAGAGAGAAAGAAAACACAAAGAAGAAGATAAAAACTGTGAAATAACAACGTGGCATATTTTCATTGGCTAGTGTAAAAGCAGTGTTTTACACCAACTCTTGATCGAATTTAAAATTTTGTAACTAATTTATCAAAGGAAAAAAATTAATAAATAAATAAATAGACTGAAATTAATTCAGTCCACCCTTGCCTAACCCATATAATAATTTCTTCAACAAAGGAGCACATGGGTTGACCTTTGGAAATGAATTTTGTCACCAAATGATGGAAAATGATTGAGTACTCAATAATTAGTTGTTACCCACAGATTTTAAGGGAAGTGAAAAAGTCCAAATTGGATGCTCAGGTTTGACAACTGACAAATTAAGAACTCCCTCCAAATTAACTACAGTTTTTTGTGAGCTTAAAGATTAAAAGCTTTTACTTTTTGAGGTGATATGCTTGTTTTCTGGCTCTCTTTTTACTTTTAGATTTAATGCCCATTGCCACTGTGTTGATGCATGGATTAGTGCGGGGAAGAGCATTGGATTTGATGCTATGAAAAAAAAAAGAAAAAAAAAAGAAATGAGAAGAGAGAGTTACAGAGGGAACAAAGAGAGAAAGAAAATCCAAAGAAGAAGATAAAAACTATGAAATAACAACGTGACATATTTTCATTGGTTGGCGTAAAAGTAGTGTTTTAAGCTCCAGGTCGAATTTAAACTTTTGTAACTAATTTATCAAAGGAAAAAAAATTAATAAATAAATAAATGGACTGAAATTAATTCAGTCCACCCTTGCCCAACCCATATAATAATTTCTTCAACAAAGGAGCACATGAGTTGACCATTGGAAATGAATTTTGTCACCAAATGATGGAAAATGATCGAGTACTCAATAATTAGTAGTTACCCCCAAATGATGACATTTGACGAGGACCGAAATTTGTTGAAAAATTCACTAAAACCAGATTTTAAGGGAAGTGAAAAAGTCCAGATTGGATGCTCAGGTTTGACAACTGACAAATTAAGAACTCCCTCCAAATTAACTACAGTTTTTTGGGAGCTTAAAGATTAAGAGCTTTTACTTTTTGAGGTGATATGCTTGTTTTCTGGCTCTCTTTTTACTTTTGGATTTAATGCCCATTGCCACTGTGTTGATGCATGGATTAGTGCGGGAAAGAGCATTGGATTTGATGCTATGAAAAAAAAAGAAAAAGAAGACATGAGAAGAGAGAGTTACAAAGGGAACAGAGAGAGAAAGAAAACACAAAGAAGAAGATAAAAACTGTGAAACAACAATGTGACATATTTTCATTGGCTGTTGTAAAAGCAGTGTTTTACGCCAACTCTTGATCGAATTTAAACTTTTGTAACTAATTTATCAAAGGAAAAAAATTAATAAATAAATAGACTGAAATTAATTCAGTCCACCCTTGCCCAACCCATATAATAATTTCTTCAACAAAGGAGCACATGGGTTGACCTTTGGAAATGAATTTTGTCCCCAAATGATGGAAAATGATTGAGTACTCAATAATTAGTAGTTACCCCCAGATTTTAAGGGAAGTGAAAAAGTCCATATTGGATGCTCAGGTTTGACAACTAACAAATTAAGAACTCCCTCCAAATTAACTACACACATGTAAATAATAACTCCAAAAATAATTGATATGAAATTGTCACAACAAACCTACAGATGATTTTTTTTTTTGAGAGAGTTTCAACCTATGGCGTTCGCTCATGATGATAACTATTTTATCACAAGACCAAGACACCAATCAGTTTTTGGAATAGGTAGGGATTGAACTTTAGATCTCTTATACAACCATCAAAAACTTTACCAGTTGAACTGACTACAGATGAAAATTACTCTGCTGAAGTAGTGTGATTTGATATGAAATTGTCACAACAAAACTACATATTACAATTACTTTCCTCAAGAAGTGAGTTTGTACTGTTGACTCGAGAGACCAAAGTTGGATTTGGACCATCCGAACTTTGAACTAAAAAAAAAAGGATATACATGTGCGTATCGTAGGAATAGCAACTTGTTTGAGTCTAATAAGATCTTAACTTGAATCCAATCGAGTACCTGACCTACTCGTTGTGCTTTTAATAACTTTTTTTTTTGAGAGAGTTTCAACTTATGACGTTCGCTCCTGATGATAACTCTTTATTATTAGACCAAGACACCAATCGGTTTTTTTTGTAAGTGAGGATTGAACCCTAGATCTCTTATTCAACCATCAGATATTTTATCAATTGAGCTAACTGGGATCCACGTGCTCTTAATAACTTTAAGTTATAATAAATTGCAAATTACCGAACACTTTATATTTTGGGATAATTTAAATTATGCTGCCTAAAAAGTTTGTCAACTTAATTATTATGAAAAATGATTCTAAAAAAAAATATAATTGTTATGAAAAATATTGTAACTTAGCATCAACTACCCTCTTTTCACTGCACCCTACCGTTCTGAAGGTCAAAACACATACGCAGTTTTGTAGGCTACCACTACTATTCTTATAGCATCTGCACAGTGGCCTAAATGCTAATATCCTATTATTATTTTATAGTAAAATATTTTTGTTTCTAAATTCTAAGGCATTGCCTCACCGTTTCCACAGCTGGGTCATTCTTATCCGCTCATACAAAATTTGTTATCTATTTAAGTATAAAAACGTATTTTTTCCATTATACGTGCTCACTTTTCCAAATATTTCATTATCTATTTACACTATTTCATTAAAATATCAAAATTTTAATTATTTCTCTTTTTATACCCACAACAACCACCGTTCACTATTTTCATTTATCCTCAATATACGTAAAAAAGAATAAAAAATAAATACAAAAATAAATAGAGCCAGTATAATTTTAAACGTTTATTGTAATAATAATGTATTTTTACATAATTTTACATGACCTAACGTGGGTGAATTTTGAGTTTGATTAACTAAAATAATGTTATTGTTTTTCCTATTATACAAGTATTAATGCAAAGGCTCTAAATGCTTCTCTATTGTTGTTTCCAATTTTTATTGAAATTGCTATACTCTCATTGTAGAAGAGAATGCAATAAATTAGCACGTAGTTTAGTTAAATATTCCATAAATATCTTCGACTATGTAGTTTGGATGGAGGAAGTTCCCAATCCATTGCTCTCTATTGTTCAACATGATTTAGCCAATTTGGCCAACCAAGTTCAATAATTTTTCACGTTCATTCTCAAAAAAAAAAAAAAAAAAAACCTGCATATCATTTTGTATTATTTTATTTTACTGAATATGTCATATTTATTTATACAATATATTTGCATGTGTCTTATAATGTGCTAAATTGTTGAGAAATTTCTATATGATTGTAATTTGTTGGATTATTGTATTTATCTCAAAAAATACATATAACAAACATTTTCTTATTTTTATGCGAAATTTTAAAACATAATTGCATTATAGACATATATACTATATATGAACTTTTTTTTTTCTTTTCATATATGTATTTTCTATCTAATTTTTAAAATGATGCCAAATTATATCCATCGATATAGTTTATTGAATTTTTAAAATATAATTTTTTCATTTATCGAATGTTTGTTTTTTTTTTTGTTTTTTTTTTGTGGGTGATTGATGACACAAATTATTATAATATTCAAAACTGCCATTTTTTTTTAAGTGTTTTCTATTTTTTAGCCATCTATTGGCTTAGGTTGTAAAACTTTAATTTCTTTTGTTTTTATTATTTTTTGTGTTTTTATATAGGAAATGGGGTGATAGGCCACCAGGGCCAAATTATGTAAATCCCTTTTTCCAATTTTTGTAAAACTTAATCACAAAAGAATATATATGAAAAAGGAATTTTTATCGTATGATATGTTTACTGTTCATTTACATTTATGTTATGCTTTATGTTTATTTTACCACACATGAACTGCCTACACAAAGACAGAAAAATGTAAACATGTCAGTTAATAAAATGAAATGAGACAAGATAAAATGAACTTGTTGGTGAAGGGTCACGCTTTTACACTTTGTCTGTGAAGGCGGTTTCTTTGTTTTTAGCACCATCAACTGCTCTTTTATTGGAAACTCAGTTCTTTCCTTCTGTTGACACGTGTCAATTTTGAAAAGATATTCCATTTTTTGAACAAGCTTCTTTTCGGTATAAAAGAAAAAGAAATATTTCCCTTTCCTTATTTCTCTCAGTTTTCCCTTATCTCCTACTTCTTCAACCCAAAATCCAGAATTCTTCTCAGATACCAAATCATGGGTGTAAAACGTGGCTTAAGATCCAGTTTTGCAAAATTTTCAGAACCTTCCCCTTCAAAGAGCAGCAAGCCTCTTCTAGGAGGAAATGAAAATCCTTCCATATCCATAGAGGAACAGTGGATTATTCCTCCCTTCTTTGAAGACTAGCTGTTTGATAAAAGTCTTGATTGGGACTAAACCCCTTGTTCTGAAGACCCTTTCCACGAATATGGCATGCATGACGGAAGGGACATAAAGGAAATCATTTATGAAGGAAAACCTTCCATTCCTAAAATATTAAATTTCTTCTCTTAATTAATGTTCCAAAATTTTTATTTATTTATTCGAATGCTTGCGGGCTGATGAAAGTTTTAGGTGTCACATAATATATCATACATGCTTCCAAAAATTAAAGATGTACTTGAGCTTATCTCAATGATTTGAAAGGAGGGACAGAAGGACATTTCTATGATTCAAAAAAAACATGATGCAGTTTTTACCTTTTAAAAAAAAATCCTATTTATGGCGCATCCTTACTCTTAGCAGTTAGCCAGTTAGCACCATTGTGTTTTTCCTTTTCTAAATGACAACGAGAATAAGATGAAGGATCAATGTAAGAGAAAAAAGAATGTATAATTAGAAAAGAAAAAACTTTATAGCATAGTATAGAACCATTCCCTTTATGAATCAAGCAGTTAATAAAACACCGCAGTTTCATGATAATAAGGTCAATGAGTAAATCCCTATGGTATCAACTATTAAGACATTCCCTAATTAGTGAATTTCGAAAAAGGAAAAAGAAAAAAAATACCTTCTCTTAGTTGTGGGATTTATTATTTACAATATTTTCCATATAAAAGTCATGACAGTTGTCCCATTAAACTTTCTTTGACATCAAGCAATTTTAACTCTAATTTTCGGTAGTTTACTAATACGTCCATATCTAATGAATGTATTACAGGGTCATAGAATTTAATCATATAAATGCTTCCAAAAATAAAAATATTTTCCCACTTTTGCCTTTGTGTGTGTGCATGTGTGCATATATATATATATATATATATATATATATAAGCCTTTCATGCTTTTTCAATCACAATTGCCAGCACCAGCACCATCGCTTTAAACATTATATTCTCGCACAATTTCCAATACATATAGCCAGAGCAATGACAAATTATACTAGTTCTTCCAACCCCAACGTCAACTTCTCAGCAAAATCAAATATGATCGCGTACCGCGATGATAAATTGGAGAGATTATTGCAACGACAGAGGCGAGCCATGGAAATAATGGCTTTTGGAACACTCCATGACAAGCATAATCGTAACATGAACATGTTAAACAACTCTTGTTCCTCCTTCAGATCCAACTTCCCCACAACATCAAGTATGATCATTATACCTGATGATGATGCTGAGCAAGAGAGAATACTACTACAAAAGCAAAAGCAAAAACAGGCACTGGAAATATTGGGTTATAGAAATTTATATGCCAATTATAACACAAATATTGTGACACGTACTACTTCTCACATGCCTTTCAATAGATCAACCCTAGGGGTCCATCCCAAGTCTAAGATTCATAAACCCATCAAGCATAATTCCTGGTACAGCCGTGGTGCACATCATCAAATTCCATCATCTATGATGAATCTAAATCCTCTTCCAGTTTTCGTGACCAAGCAACCTACTTATGTTATGGTGAGCTCACAACCTGCCACAGAGAAAAATGGAGTAATTGGAAATCTTCAGTGTAGCAATTAGAATATGAGTTTCAGTGATTTTCATGCCAATACTGCTAACAATGGAGAGGCTGGTCACGAATGTCATGAAGGAGAACTGCAAGAACTGGACTTGTCCCTCAAGCTGTGATTAATGAGTTCTACTAATGCTATGATCATATTTATCTCAATCTTCCTTTTTTTTTTTTTTTGAGAAGGATCTCAATCTTCCTTTATGTGTAGCATTTTGTTTTATTGTTTTACTTATAGATATGAAGCTTTGGCATAAAAAAGAGAAGAGAATAAATTGGGTCAGGAGCTGGCGTAAAAGGGCTATTTTACGCCAGCCAAACCTGACCCGCCACGTCAGTAAAACAATATATATATATATGAGAATAAATTGGGTCAGGAGCTGGCGTAAAAGGGCTGTTTTACGCCAGCCAATCCTGACCCGCCACGTTAGCAAAACAATTTATTTTCAATACACTCAAAACACAAAACTATTACCCAATTAAAATCCATCAGCCCCTCTCAAACACAACACAACAACACGTTCAGACTTCAGACCTGGTGCACGGCAAACCCAAATCTCATCTACTCCTCCGCCTCCTCACACCGGAGCTCCACCTTGTCACAGATGCTGCTGCCCACTTCGTTTCTGGAGCTGGCGAAATCTGTTGGAGTCGTCGCAAGTGTAGTGTCGCAACTCAAGGTGTGTTTTTTTTTTTTTATGATTTGTTATTTCCCCAAATTTTAGATTTCGAAATATTGATTGATTTGGATAATTTTTTGAATATCAATCACTTGATTTGGTATGGATTTGCTGTTTTCTTTTTTGTATTTTCATGGGATTTGATTGGATTCTTGAGTGGCAGGTTCAAACCCCAAAAAAATAAAACTGGCTGTGGTCTTTTTTTTCCAGCTAGCCTAGGTTCTTATGAATTCTTTTTCGACTCCAAATCATGATTCCAGCAACAACTCCATCGACGATTGTGGCGGGGTGGAGCTCCGGTGTGAGGAGGAGGAGGAGGATATTTTAATTTTATGCTTAGGTTTCAGAAGTCTGAACGCGTTGTTCTGTTTATGGCTCAGAGCCCAGATGGTTGCACATTGGCATCAGCAGCAGCAGATGAAACACTCAAATTCTGGAATGTCTTTGGAGCCCCCCAAGTTGCAAAACCTGCTCCAAAAGCAAACCCCGAGCCCTTTTCCTGTGTAAATCGTATCCGATAGTGAAATTACTCAACAACAGGGACAAGGAAAAACGCCAATCCGAATCAAATTTTACTCTTTTTTTTGTTTGTTTGAAGAAAGATAGATGTAAAGTTTTACTTTTTTGCTGAATGTGTAAAGATACATACTTGGTATTATGTGTAAAGTTCTGATTACTCCCAAGTCGAGAAAATTTTGTGTTGTATTCTCCTAATTTTTCTTAGTGGAAACTTTTGCCTCAAAATATATATATATATATATATATATATATATAGAGAGAGAGAGAGAGAGAGAGAGAGAGAGAGAGAGAGAGAGAGAGAATAAATTGGGTCAGGAGCTGGCGTAAAAGGGCTGTTTTACACCAGCCAAACCTGACCCGCCACGTCAGTAAAACAATATATATATATATATATATATATATATATATATATATATATATATTTTGAGGCAAAAGTTTCCACTAAGAAAAATTAGGAGAATACAACACAAAATTTTCTCGACTTGAGAGTAATCAGAACTTTACACATAATACCAAGTATGTATCTTTACACATTCAGCAAAAAAGTAAAACTTTACATCTATCTTTCTTCAAACAAACAAAAAAAAGAGTAAAATTTGATTCGGATTGGCGTTTTTCCTTGTCCCTGTTGTTGAGTAATTTCACTATCGGATACGATTTACACAGGAAAAGGGCTCGGGGTTTGCTTTTGGAGCAGGTTTTGCAACTTGGGGGGCTCCAAAGACATTCCAGAATTTGAGTGTTTCATCTGCTGCTGCTGATGCCAATGTGCAACCATCTGGGCTCTGAGCCATAAACAGAACAACGCGTTCAGACTTCTGAAACCTAAGCATAAAATTAAAATATCCTCCTCCTCCTCCTCACACCGGAGCTCCACCCCGCCACAATCGTCGACGGAGTTGTTGCTGGAATCATGATTTGGAGTCGAAAAAGAATTCATAAGAACCTAGGCTAGCTGGAAAAAAAAGACCACAGCCAGTTTTATTTTTTTGGGGTTTGAACTTGCCACTCAAGAATCCAATCAAATCCCATGAAAATACAAAAAAGAAAACAGCAAAATCCATACCAAATCAAGTGATTGATATTCAAAAAATTATCCAAATCAATCAATATTTCGAAATCTAAAATTTGGGGAAATAACAAATCATAAAAAAAAAAAAACACACCTTGAGTTGCGACACTACACTTGCGACGACTCCAACAGATTTCGCCAGCTCCAGAAACGAAGTGGGCAGCAGCATCTGTGACAAGGTGGAGCTCCGGTGTGAGGAGGCGGAGGAGTAGATGAGATTTGGGTTTGCCGTGCACCAGGTCTGAAGTCTGAACGTGTTGTTGTGTTGTGTTTGAGAGGGGCTGATGGATTTTAATTGGGTAATAGTTTTGTGTTTTGAGTGTATTGAAAATAAATTGTTTTGCTAACGTGGCGGGTCAGGATTGGCTGGCGTAAAACAGCCCTTTTACGCCAGCTCCTGACCCAATTTATTCTCAAAAGAAAAAAACAAAAAAGAAAGAAGGAGATATGAAGCTTTTAGGTTAATTTGTTGGACTTAGAATAAACTTAAGGGTTTATCACATTTTATTTTTTAATTTTTAAAGTTTCTATTTTGATAAACTTTTGTGGCTTCCAATGCAAATGATTTATACAAATTTCAAACTTTGGCTCGAAATTATGTGAAATTTACTTAAAATCTCCTTTTCAAAAAAAATTGAATGAGTCCATTAGAAGCTTAATATATATTGTGACAAAATTTAGCTACAAATTAGGGTAGAACTTTACTCAATATCTTTTTATTAGATGTGAATTTTGATAAATTCACCATTAGATTACATCTTTTTCTTATATCTTCCATACTTGCAAAATTTCTAGAAAATTAAAGATCAATAGCTATGTTATCAATAAATTATTTAAATTGCAAGTTTTTGTAATTTAAAATTATGCATAAAATAGAAACTTATAGATCATATAGTAAATAATATCAAATTAATCCAAAATTTGACATGTTTCTTAAGAGAGTAAAGAACATGCAATTCAACGATTATATTTTCAAAATATATAGCAATGTTTATTTTATTAAGTAATATTGTAGCCTTAGACTACAACCAATTTTGTAGCTAAAATTTACCCTATATATTAACATTTTAAGAATCTACATGAAAATGTAGTGATATGACAAATAAATAAATTATAATTTTTTATATAGTAAAATAAATTTTTATATAAATGAATGTTTGGAATCCATATTATGCGCTATCTAATATCTAACCATGAAAAAAAAGGTAGTGGTTTTAGAAAAATATTGAACAATATGATTTTCTTTGAACCATTTAATTTTTAAATAAAAATAATTAAATTGACACTTTTATGTCTGAAACTTTAATTCTTTTTTCTTTTAGAACATAATTAATTTTGAACTGGTTAAGATCAACTCTCTTCTGATAATTTAATAATTGGAGAAATATTTAAAAATGTCAATCAGTTGAGTTACAAGACTCTTGGAAATAAAAGATCAATTCAAGTGTTCTATTTGAAATCATTTTTGTATATAAAAAATCATTAAACTCTTTATTTGAATACAAAATTAAAAATATATATTTTATTAATTTGAAATTTTAATATACTGGTCTATATTAATGTTTAAGTTGAATACTTTTATATTTTCTCCAAAAAAAAAAAAAAATTGAATACTTTTTTTTTTACCGTTTATCATCAACTTTATTTATACCATTAAAAAAAAAAAAAATCTTCAGCTGTCTGTATTTTTACTTTTCTTATATTAAAATAAATTAATCCTTAATCTAATAGTTGAACCAATAACATCATCATACCACTCCATATTAGTCTGATAACTATGGGAAAAAATTACTATTTTATCATTTCCTCCCACTTTGTATTGAAATGGGGAAGAAAACTACACTTTCACCATGTAATAGATTCTCTCAATTTACATTGAAATAAAAACCATCTTCATTCTCAGTAAAAAAAAAAAGAGAGAGACCATCTTCATTCAGTTGAGTATATATAGTTCACAATTGTTGCAAATGGAGTATCAATTTGCCCAACTTGATTCGGGCAATCAATATGCAGCTAGCTAAATCCTAATATTACAGTACGGGATCCTTATGGACAAAATTTTAGATTCGCAAAATTGATGGGTCCGTGTGAATAAAATAAATACACTACTAAATATTTATCCAAAAAAAAAAAAAATTCTTAGGATTGAAAAATAAAAAATTTATTCCCAAAAAATTGACGGGTCCATTTGAAGCAATAAAATAAAATAAAATAAAATGCAGCTAAATCCTAATTATACAGTTTTGAACGAAGATTATGGCCAAAATATGTATTCTTATTTAAACAGATTTTAGATTCCAAAATATGGCAATCAAAAGTCAACAAACATTTAAGTCAATTAAAAGTCAACATATTAGTTCTTGAAGTTTGACTAATTACATATTGCCATTGGTAAGCCATTTTCTATCTATTACCTCAAAAAAAAAAAAAAAAAAAAAATCCCAATGTGGTGGAAAATTTGAATAGTTTAGAGGGTATTTATGCATTCAATCTATATTTAAACAGTAACTTAATCTAACAATTGTAATATACATGTAACTTTTTTTTTTTTTTTTGGGGAGCGGGGAGAATGTAATAATATATATGTAGCTTATTTCATTGCTTTCGAGGTTAATTAATAATTTTATATCTACAGAAATTTAATGTAACAAGATGATATTACAGTTTCCTTGACACAATAATATCATATTTATATGAAAAATGTTATATTCACAACATTTTTACAAATACTTTCATAACAAATTTATGTGGTAGGTTATTATTGGTTGTTATAGGTGGATAAAAAAATAATTTAATTTGTAAATTCATATTAGAACCAATAATAATTAACCATTTATGATTTATTATAAAAGCATTACGAAAATATTGTGGACGTAGCACTTCTCTATTTATATAGAGTTCAATTCTCCTATCATAATGTAACTATTGAATTTAGAAAAAAAATTATAAAAAAAAATGCAAAACAAAATAAAACAAAAAATTTCAAAATTACCAAAAATCTTGTATCTCGACCGATATTTTTTTATTGTTTTTAACGAAAATATTTAAAATTCAAATCTCCATTTATGATATAATTAATTTATCAAAAAAATTAATAAATAAAAAATGGATTGAAATTAATTCAATCCACCCATGTCCTGCCCACATAATAATTTTGTCTGTTTATTGTTTTTAATGAAAATATTTAAAATTTAAATCTCCATCTCTGATATAATTAATTTATCAAAAAAATTAATAAATAAAAAATGGATTGAAATTAATTCAATCCACCCATGTCCTGTCCACATAATAATTTTGTCTGTTTAGGAATAACTTATTTAGTTGAAATTGAAAACTTTTTGCTGATAGTGTGGTAAAGTATGCTTGTAACTTGAAAAAAAATGGAAAATATGAGAAAATGCGAAAAAAGTGAGGTTTTAAAAAGTTGTACATAAAAATTAAAAAAATAAAAATAAAAAGAGCACATGAGATGATTGTTGGTAATGAATTTTGTTACCAAGTGACAACAATGACTAAAATTTGTTGAAAATTTCACTACAACCCGACTTCACAACTGACAAATCAATTAAAGAACGCCAACCAAAACTACATACATGCAAATAACTCCAAAAATAATAGAAGGTTTGATTTGAAATTGTCACTGATGATGTCGAAAATCGTCAGTTAGCCACACAGTTCTCACGTGCTCTAGACAAAATCTGCACAACACAGAAATAGAAGGCCTTGCAGAGAGTACCAGTGTTGTACTAGCCAAATACTTTCCGAAAGTTAAGTTAGAAAACTTTTTTCACAACTCTAAAGTGCCAGAGCTGGGGTGAATTATGCGTACCTTGTCTCTAAGGGCTTTGGGCTTTTATAGTAGTGTGGAACTGACCTTCGTTTCTTGCTTAGAAAGATGTTTCCTTATGAGAAAGATCCTTATAAATGCACGTATTTTGCAGGATTGTTCCCATTTTAGGATTCCATTGACTAAGATTAATCGTGGCGTACAAGACATTTCTATTTAGGGTTTCTTGGAGATTACTTAAGCCATGTAGATGCCACGTGGCCTCGATATCTATCCTCTTGTGTCCATCCATTTAGAATCCGTTCACTATTGAAGTTCCACCCATTTCACTTATCTCCCGTCCGGTATATCGATCTGTCGTCTTACCCCTTTTTGATTATTTATTATTTCAGTTCCGTCGCCTATGGTAGGCTTAAGTGAACAAATTTGTCTTCTCTAATTTTATCCTCTTCAGTCACAATAAACCTACATATTACAATTACTTTCCTCAAGAAAGTGAGTTTGTACTTTGTACTATGGACTCCAGAGGGCAAAATTGGATTTGGATTTGTACTTTGTACTTGTTTTAGTCTACTAAGTTTTTGACTTGAATCCAATCGAGTACCCGACTTGCTCAGAATAACTTTTAAGTTATATTAAATTGCAAATTACGTGCACTTTAATAAAATTTGGGATAATTTAGATTATTCCAAAGAAAGTTCAATTAGAATTTGAAATTAGAATCCAATTTATGTGAGGACCACATCATAATTATCCACTTAAGTTTGTGCCATATATCCACTTAAGTTTTTTAATCTTTATGCCAAGTGAGTTAATGAGTGCAAAATACTAAAAATCTAATATTAATAAACTATAAAATTAAATAATAGGAAAAATGCTCATACACCCCCTAAACTTTCAACTACTGGTCAAAAGACCCTCTCAGCTTTTTTATTGGCTAATTTACTCCTTAAACTATTCACAACTACCAAATCAATACTTCAGTTAGTCACACGTTAAAACACTCTAACCGAATAAGACTCACGTGACTTTCAAATACAAACATTTAAAAAAAAAAAAAAAAACCCAAACGTTCAAAACCCAACGGAAAGAGGAAAAGAGAACCAGATCTGGCGCAGAGAGAGAATCCACACCGTTCAAAGCCACTGCCGAGCTTCTCTCCGGCGTCTTGCCACCTTTGTCCCGGCGGTGCCTTGGTGGTTTCACCGCATTGTTCAATCTGGGTATGTCTTTCCCCTACCAAGCTCCAACCATCTTTCTTCCTCAATTCGTCGCCGACCCAAGCCCTAAGCCTCCATCTCTAACCCATTTCGGCGTTTGTATTTCTGTTTTGGTATGGGTTTCGGTGTTTATGTTTGTATTTCAGAGTGGATTTCGGGCTGTGTTTGTGTTTCGGTATGGGTTTCAGCGTTTGTGTTTGTGTTTCGGCATGGATTTCAGGCTGGGTTTTGGGCTTTGTCTGCATTTTGGGTTTGTGTTTCGGGGGTGGGTTTCGGCCTCTCTCTGAGTTTCGGGCTGGGTTTTTGCTAGTTGTTCTCAATCTGTTGGTTTCGATTTGGGTTGCTCATATTTCTACTCTTTTTTTTTTGTTTTTCTAATCTGGGTTTTACTCATATTTTTGCTCGTTTTTTTTTTTGGTTTTTCTGATCATTTTTTTTTTTGTTCTTCTTCATTGGTTCTTGATGGGTTTTGGTCATAGTGGTGGCGTTGTGGTTGTGCGGTGGTTTCCAAATTGAACAGTGTGGCGGAACCGGGTTTTTTTATGTTTGTATTTGAAAGTCACGTGAGTGACATGTGCTTATTCGGTTAGTGTTTTAACGTGTGACTAACTAAAGTATTGATTTGGCAATTGTGAATAGTTTAAGGAGTAAATTGGCCAATAAAAAAGTTAAGGGGGTCTTTTGGCTAGTAGTTGAAAGTTTAGGAGGTGTATAGGCATTTTTCCCTTATATAATTAAAAAAAAAACTAATCACATATACTTAATAAAAATCACCACAACAAGGATCATCACATGTTCTATCTTATTAAAAATTAAAAAAAAATAAGCATAAGTATTATTAAATTTAGGTAAGAATTTTAATATGTGACGAATTACGTTTACTTTAAAAAAATAATTTGACTAATCTCTCTCTCTCTCTCTCTCTCTCTCTCTCTCTCTCTCTCTCTCTCTCTCTCTCTCTCTATATATATATATATATATATATATATATATATATCAATAAGCAAAGCTTAGAGAAAGTTCAATTAGAATTTGAACTTAGAATCAAATTTTGCGCAATGTGTCTAAATTTATGTGGGTATACACCATAATTATCCACTTAAGTTTGTGCCATGAGTCCACTTAAATTTTTTAATCTTTGTGCTAAGTGAGTTAATGAGTATAAAATACTAAGTGTGGGGGTAAAAGCTTGAACTTTTGTATTGGGCCTTAAGCCCCATTTACTAATGGGAATGCGTTCGAGGAGGAGCAAACGACTGGAAAGGCCTTAGAGCGAATGGTCATGTAAGGAAAGGGTTGAAGGCAGTAGTCCGAGAGGGTCCTCCTCCTCGGACCTGACGAATGTTAGTCAGATAGGCATTCGCTTGACTTGGGTAATCTTCCAGGAGATTCCAGTAACGAAGATAGACTTCAGGTGCGCAAGAAAGTGATAAGAACACAGAAATATCTTGGGGAAAGCTGTTACCACCACATTAAATGCACTGTAGTAGCTTTCCTGGCCGCATTAATGTGGAGAAGACCTCTGAACAGTGTTTTCAACCACTACCGCTTACAGAAAGCCAGAAAAACTGCTTAATAGGACAGATTCTTGAGTGTAAGGTTGGATGATAAATAAGTGGACGATAGAAATGGCTTGGAGGAGACTGTATAACATGAGAAACCCTCCATAATTGGGGGATCGAAAAATACTAAAAAAGAAATATTGGAAGAGAATTACTGTAGCACAGTGAAGAACTAACTTCCAGAACTAGCAATTTCATCTTAAAACATACTCCTCGGACATATATTCCATCAAGAATTATGTATCTTTTTCTGCTTGGACACGTTTGAAACCTCTATTAACCGTTATGCAACCCATTAAAAGTCCAGTTCTTTCACCCACTCTCTTATAAATTTATTGTATTGGGCTCATTGGGCTTATAACCCAGTTCTTTTGGGTTTGGACTACAATTTTTGACCCTACACTAAGAATCTAATTTTAATAAACTATAAAATTAAATAATAATAATAAAAAAACCAATCACATATACTAAATAAAAATCACCACACAACAAAGACCACCACACGTTTTATCTTATTAAAAATTAGAAAAAAATTAATCATAAGTAGTATAAAATTTAGGTAAGAATTTTAATATGTGACTAATTACGTTTACTTTAAAAAAAAATAATTTGACTAATTATTTATATTTTTATGATAAAAATTGTATTTAATTTTAAATAAATCTATATGTATGCATGTGTTACATGTTATTTTTTTAATAATTTGACTAATTATTTATATTTTTATAATAAAAATCGTGTTTAATTTTAAATGCTTCATGCATTTGCATGGATTACATGCTACTGTTTCTAATAAAGACGCTTGATGTTCAAATCCTCTTTCCTTATTATAACAATCGAATTTTAAATACATATTGTTAATTTTTTTAAATTAATTTATTTAATTGTCAAGAATTTAAAAATAGTTTAACGTTACATTATTTCAACTCTCTTATTAAAAATAAAATCTATTACCTATCTTAAAAAATGTGAAGACCCTTTTGAACAATTTTTTTTTTTTTGTTATTGTTGTTGAGCACTCATATTGGTGACGTAACACATTTGAACACTGCATTTGATAAGTGAGCAGAGCAAAAAATTAACCATTGTAAGGGAAAAAAAAATCTCAGAGAGAGAGAGAAGGTTAGGTGGGTAGAGATGATGGAAATGATGAGAGTACATATCATATTGTAAGAAAATTAGTATTTTAAGTGTATATTTGCGGTCCTTCTGTCCCACATATACCATATATTTAAGGGAGGAATTCCTTAGTATGATTCTGAGATGTTAGTAGGTCAACCATCAACCCCATGGAATTAAATGAGTTAATTTGTTTATATTTGGATGAAACATGCACCCAAAGAATGTATGTTTGTATAGGTTATAACTACTTGCAAATAATTAAAAAATTTTGAAAAGCCAAACTAAAAGCATATAAGTATCCAAATGGTACTAAACTAACAAGTAATAGGGTATAAAGAAAGAATATATGTAATAGCGTAATTAACAAATTATCTTTCCAAAACCAATGATTTAGGTTATAACTACCTTCAAATAATTAAAAATTTTTGAAAAGCCAAACTAAAAGCATATAAGTATGTTTGTATAGGTTATAACTACTTACGAATCATTTAAAAAATTTGAAAAGCCAAACTAAAAGCATATAAGTTTCCAAATTATACTAAACTAACAAGTAATAGGGTATGTTTATCAAAAAAAAAAAAAAAAAAAACAAGTAATAGGGTATAAAGATCAAATTATCTCTCAAAAACCAATAATTTATGATCTGTTTAGTACGTGTATTTAAACAATAGTTTTCAGTATTTAAACACTGAAAGCTGTAGCAAAAAAAAAAAAAATATAGAATTGTGTTTGGTAGGAGTGATTAATTAGGAGTATTTAAGTCATAATTCTCAATTTAGGGTGTTTAAACAAAATATTTTGAAAACAAATCAAGGCAGTTTTTAGTTTTTGAGTAATACTTTCTCCGTCCCACTTTTTTTGTCTTCTATTATATTTTGAGATGTCCCAAAATATTGTCCTATTTCTAAAAATAAAAGTCATTAATTTACTAATGTTCTTATTATACCTCTATTAATTTACTAATTCAATTTTTTGATTAATTTTTTTAAGGGTAGTTTTGGAAACTTATATATTTTTAAAAGGTAGACAAGATAATAAATGATGTTCCCTTAAAAAGTTTGACTTTTCAAACAAGACAAAAAAAGTGGGACAGAGGGAGTATTACTCACCGGCATTGTTGTTAATATTTTGAAACTCATGAGACCCGCGGATAAGACAACACATTATTTTTTTCTTTTTCCTTCATGGCTTTTTTTCTTCCTCTCCTTTTTATTGATTTATTTATTCTTCTTTTTGTTGTTTTGGTGTTTGCTGTGGTGCTGGTCTTCTTCTTCCAAATCAAACAAAACCCATTTGAATTTAATCCCTACCAACAAAACAAAACCCATAAAAACAAAACGCAAACCCAAAAAACAAAACCGATTTGAGTTTAACGCCACCCACAAAACACAAACCAAATTAAACATTTAGAGAGAGCAAACGAGGGATGAAGAGCAACAGAGCAACAGAGGGACGAAGAGAAGGAGAATTGGGTTTTTTGTGAAGAGAAAAGAAAGAAAGAGATACAGTCATAAGGGAAATTTCTCACTCATCAAATAAAATACTACTAAATGTAGTGTTCATGTAAGATAATTACCCAATTTTAAAAAAATAATATTACACACTTACACCAAACACATAATTATGTTTTTTTAATAGTTTAAAATATGTTGTTTGAAATATGATACTAAACATAATTTTTTATATTATGAATACTTTAAATCCGTGTTTTTATAATACTTTTTAAACTATATTTTTCACACCATTTTAAACAATAAAACTTAAAATCTGAGCCTGAAAAATTGTTTTCTTTCTGTCTCTCCAGTAAATTCCATTGTAGAGTTCTTTTTCCATCAAATATAAAAGCAAGCAACGTAGTGACTACTTTACCATCGGTCAAGATCCTATAATACATATGGGTTGTGTTAACGTGCGTGCCCGTTAAGCACACTTTTTTCTGACATAACTTTCGTCTTTTTTTTTTCAATTTATGTCACTTCTTCAGTCTTGTAGGTACTATTTCAGTTTTTTTTTTTTTGACTTTTTCTGAAAAATATTGTCTTTTCTGCACTTAACCAGCTTCTCCTAATATCCAAAAACGACTGTTCATTCACTTCATTGTTGCCCCATGATAATGGCATAGGGACAACGTAGTGACTACTTTACCATCGGTCAATATCCTATAATACATATATCCAAAAACGATTGTTCATTGTTGCCTCATGATATTGATAATGGCACATGAACAGAAAGAATATATATAAATAAAATGGATGACTTTACCAAAAAATGAAATGGATGAGTGTCGTTTATTATTAATTTCAGCCACCCATTCGGCAGTAACAAAGTGGTGCCACTTGCGAGAGTCATGAAAACAACCAAAATGGTTTCGACTTATCACACCCTCTTTATAAAATATCAAATCTTATTCAACTTTCAAGTTTTAACGTCATGGCGTGTTACTTTCAGATCTTTTTAAAAAAAAATTTGATCATGACGTGTTAGACCCTATATATATTTATATATAGGCCTTTATGCCCAGGGCCAGGAGTATTCTCTAGAGGGTAGAGAAGTAGCTGAGAAGTCGCACAGTGACGTTGAAATGTAGCGAGAGTCACGTGTAAAATTCATCACCTAACAACACCTTGGCTGCTATATATGTAACGCATCGAGGCACCGCCTAATGTCACACAGCCCAATCCTAATACTCATTGTAGTATTGTTACATAGCCCTTCACTACACACGCACACACCATGGCCTTAGATACATTTCTTCTCAGAGAACTAGTTGCTGCCATTGTTGTCTTCTTTATCACCCGCTTTTCCATTCGTTCACTCTTCAAAAACCCTTCTAGGAAACTCCCACCAGGCCCTAAAGGCTGGCCTATCGTAGGTGCACTTCCACTTCTAGGAACCATGCCTCATGTTGCTCTTGCTAAAATGGCAAAGCAATATGGACCTGTCATGTACCTTAAAATGGGTACTTGTGACATGGTCGTAGCATCTACACCAGATGCAGCACGAGCATTTCTCAAGACCCTTGATATGAATTTCTCTAATAGGCCCCCAAATGCTGGTGCTACCCATTTAGCCTATAATGCTCAGGACATGGTTTTTGCTCATTATGGACCAAGGTGGAAGTTGCTTAGAAAATTAAGCAACTTACACATGCTTGGGGGGAAAGCTCTTGATGATTGGTCTCAAGTTCGAGTTATTGAGCTAGGACACATGGTTCAAGCCATGTATAAGTCTAGCAAACAAGGTGAGCCAGTGGTGGTGCCAGAATTGCTGACTTATTCCATGGCGAACATGATAGGCCAAGTGATACTAAGTCGCCGTGTGTTTGTGACACACGGTGAGGAGTCTAATGAGTTTAAGGACATGGTTGTGGAGCTCATGACTTCAGCTGGGTTCTTCAACATTGGTGATTTTATACCATCCATTGCATGGTTGGATTTGCAAGGTATAGAGCGTGGAATGAAGAAGCTGCATAAGCGGTTCGATGTGCTATTGACAAAGATGATTGAGGAGCACACAGCTTCTGCTCATGAGCGTAAGGGCAAGCCAGATTTCTTAGACGTTGTTGTGGCTAATCAAGACAATTCCGACGGAGAAAGGCTTAATTTGACCAATATTAAGGCACTTCTATTGGTATGGTATATATTATCTCCTTTTATTACATAAAATATTCTATTTTTCTTTTTCAGGTATGCATCTATCAATTTCAGGAAGCGATTCTTCCAGTTTTTTGGCCATGCCGTATACGTCTTTTAAAAACAAGACTCATAGTTGGTTGACTACCATTATTATAGTCACCAAACACTTTCTGCTTTTGCTGAAATAAAACACCTGTCAAGATTTTGTTTGACGACAACCATGTAAAGTACTGCATGATAATGATAGTACCATATATAAACTATAATTTCTAACACAATATCATAGGAAAATATTCTTTCACGTGATATCTATTATTATTTCATACACGTATTCCTAAGAACAAATTTTGGTTTTAACACCCACTAATTAAATTAATTAACATAATTATATATTTTAAAAATCAAACATTTGTATTACATATTTTTTATATTTTTAATAAGTACGTCAAATTTCATATTAATCAGATGTTATTTACAATTCAATCCATAAACTTATTTTTTATGCATAATCTTATATTACAACAAACTTGAAATTTGAACATCTGCTGATAAAATAATTATTAATATTTGATTATCCAAAAAATTTGCAAGCATAAATGATATGCAAATAAAATGTAATTTAATGGTAGATTTGTCAAAATTCACATCTAATAAAAAGATATTGAATAAAGTTTGAGCCATTGGGTCTAAAAAAGTTTGGAACCAAACTTTGTCCTATCCATAATTGATGCAGGTATGTCACATTTTTACATATAAAAGAGGATGTAAAAAATATGTAAAATAGTAGGTGTTAGATAATCAAATTCCTAAGTATAAATAAAAAGAGAAACTACACATCAAATTTCACAACACGTGATTGAGTTGGTAGGCTGTGATTGTTTGATTGGTTGTATGATAAAAATTATATTAATTATAGTTCCATGTGAAAGTGATTTTTGCTAATCACAACCTGTCATATCAACATATTATGAAAAACAATTGTAAATTTTGAGTTTCAGTTAACTCAACTAGTAAAATCTCTTTTCGTCGAATAAAAGATTTGAGATTCAATTCATACTTACTCAAAAAACCAACTGGTGTCTTGACCTAATAATTAATAGCAATTATTATGGAACAAACACTATAAGTTTGAAATACTATCTATAAAAAAAAGAAAAAAAGAAAATATAATCACATATAAAATCTTTCTATGACACCTAAAAAAATCATAAACTCTGTAAATAAAAGAATATATAATCATATACAAAATCTTTATATAGATTTTACATATATATATATATATATATATATATGTGTGTGTGTGTGTGTAATATTTAATTTGAACCATAAAATAAATTCGTTTTAAATTTTAAATAACGTGATACTAGCTTAGTGGGCTCAAGTCAACATGTTTATCAAAGGATAATGTGTTAAATTTTCAATGAATTTATCAATGCCTGTAGACTTTATGTGACCAATTATATATTTATGATATCATGTCATAAAAATAATAATATGATTCTTTTATATTATGTGATGTTGGCTTAAAAGAAAATATTAAAGTTATTATCAATTGTACTATAAAAGACTTACAAAAAAAACATAGTAATAAATGTGATTGATCGATGCAACTTCAATAACATAATAAATCTCTTCAAAAAACAAATTATAACATAATAAATAATTTTTTAATTACTTTTTTGTTTTATATTTAAAAAATTTGACGCGTCAATTTATAAGGTTTATAAAATAAAATTTGTAGTGTATCTACTATCATTGTTTTGAATATAACTATTTTTTTTTTATATAAATAAAATAATCTTTTCTATGCTTTCCTTCTCAAAGAAAATTAGTACTTTTTGTCATTTCTCTCATCTTTTTCTCTTCTAAACTAACACTTGTAAAAGATTCAGCCATTTTCTTCCTTCTATTTCTGATGAATTTCTGTATGTTTTTTAAGAACTTGTTCTCGGCGGGCACCGACACATCATCAAGCATAATTGAATGGGCACTTACGGAGATGTTGAAGAACCCTAGCATCCTCAAGCGGGCACATGATGAAATGGATCAAGTAATTGGAAGAAAACGACGTCTAGAGGAAGCAGACATAGCAAAGCTCCCATATCTTCAAGCCATATGCAAAGAAACAATGCGAAAGCACCCCTCCACGCCACTAAACTTACCTAGAGTCTCAACCGAGGCATGTGAAGTGAATGGCTATTATATTCCAAAGAACACTAGGCTTAGTGTGAACATATGGGCAATAGGTCGTGACCCTGATGTATGGGAAAACCCATTAGATTTCACACCAGAAAGATTTTTGAGTGGGAAATATGCAAAAATTGATCCAAGGGGAAATGATTTCGAATTAATTCCATTTGGAGCTGGAAGGAGGATTTGTGCTGGGACTAGGATGGGAATTGTGCTAGTAGAGTACATTCTTGGCACATTAGTGCACTCATTTGATTGGAAATTGCCAAATGGGGTTGTTGAGCTAAATATGGATGAGGCCTTTGGACTTGCATTGCAAAAGGCAGTACCCCTTTCGGCTATGGTTAGTCCAAGGTTGTCTTTAAGTGCGTATGCTTTTTAAGCTTAATTATATAGAGTCAAGTCATGGGTTATCCTGATCATCATCCTAAGCTTTAGCTTAAGGATGCTCTCTATGTTTATGTCAGTCTAATAAGTCGATCTCCTGATCTTCCTTAATTTCTCTCTTCTTCTTTTTTTTTTCTTTTTTCTTTTTTTTCGTGGGTAAAAGGTCATGTGGCTTTATGATAATCTATGCCTATCTTATTGTAATGTTATGTTTCTTTATGAATAATAAATTTTTAAAAAGTATTGTAAAAATTTGAATTCCTTCTGCTTTTAATTTGAGGACTATGTAAACTTTATATCAACACTTTTTATTGGCAAGAACTTGGATTCTAGTAATCTCAATTGATAAAATCTTGTCTTTAAATAAGGAAACTGAGTTCGAATCTAAATACAAATCATGTTGACCTAATAGTAAAAAGTAATCATACAATATTTTGCCTTGAAAGTTTTAGCTTGTGTTTGGAGGAGTATATATTTTTATTAGACTTTAAAAAATTATATATAAATTAAGCACTAAAATAAGTTGAATAACCTATATATGATGTGTGATTGGATTTTTATATATTGAAGATTCGGGAAATTGTTAGAGATAACTAGTAGCTATCAGCTTGTCAGTCATGCTTTGATACCCATTAAATATCATTGACATTTTTGCCCAAAAAAAAAAAAAGAAATTGACTAATTTATTCACCTTATCTAGTTTCGGGGGACATTGGTTAATGTTGTTCGACACTCTGATATCGCTTGATGTACAATAACCTCATGGATTTTAACAAATAGTAGAAAATGTGAATTAATCAACAAGCACATATGTAGAGAACACGAGAGGTTTTGAAGTTCGATAAACAATCTACCTCCATGTTACAAAAGAAATCAAATCAACTATATTCAATAAAGATTAAAAAGTCTAATCTTACTTACATGTTACATAGCTCTCATCATGAGTATCCTTTCAACCTCAGAGGAACTATCAAATTATTATGTTTCCAAGAGTCTTCTCTTCTATGAAGTTCTTCTAGCTTCTTAAAGTTTTCTCTTTTTCTAAAATTTCTTTTCTTGTCGTATGGGAGCATCCTTAAGCCAATATTATCAAACCTTTTACTGTACTATGATACTATAAGCTTTCAAAATCTTTTTCCTTCGTGAACAAGAAATATTAACTACTTTTCTTTGACAATGAATGCATTACTTTTTATAAGAAATAGACTTTCTTTTCAAACCAAAATAGTATTAGTTGTTAATATGAATTATTCTTACATGTACTGATGTAATTGAAATATATTTTTAGTTTATTTAAGTTTATAAAGTTATATATATATATATATATATATATATATATATACACACATCAAATACCTAAATGATTATTGATTAAAGATAGGTTAATTTCTCAGTATTAGCACAATTTATCAAGTCTAATAAATATACTTTTTATAATACATATATTGAGTTATAAAGTAATTAATTTACATTTTAAATTATTTTATAGTACTCTTTTATATTACAATATATATTAGAAATATAGTGTGTGTGTATATAAAGAAGAAGGAAAAAAAACTTATTATCAGATTTTATCTAGCCCCTTTAAGGACTAATAATGCTTAACTGCCACGGGGAACCATTATACTTTTATTAAACTTTTTTGTTTTTTTAAAATCCAATAAGTAAATTCCAAAGGATTTCAAATGAAATCAAAGACAATATATTGCTCGGCCTGTTTTCTCATAATATAATAGGTGATCTCACTTATTAAACACCATCCAAATGTATCCCAACTAATCATGTTATTATAATCCATATATATATATATATATATATATTCAACTAAGACCCTTTCAAGGATTCGAATCCCTCTCTCCACTTAAAATGTGAATAAATAAATAAAAACTTTCAAATCAACGTGTAATCCATGCAGTGCCCACGACTTGTTGCTTCACTTTGTGCTTGGTTATGAAATTATGAACAAGAGGTTCCTCTCTTTCACCTATCAACCAAGATCACCACGTTCCACACACCTACCACATTGTGAAGGTAAAAAAAAAAACCGCATCAGTAAATGAAAGGGTAATTATTAATGCACAAACGATATTAAATACACGGTACACAATTTATATTTTGGTAAATTATAAATTTGATCTTTATCTTTTATAACATATTTTAATTTAATTTTTAACTTTTCAATGGTGTCAATTTGATTCCTAACCTTATAGTACCATATCAATTTAGTCTTTGATGTTATTTATTAGATAGAAATTGACGACATGACAAATAATCAAAATAAAAAAAATTAGTTTATTGTCATATCAACTGAAACTAATTTTTTATTTTGGCTATTAGTCATGTCAAAAATTTTCATTTATAAAATAATAGTAAAGACTAAATTAATACGATATTGAAAAATTAAAGATCAAATTGATACAATTAAAAGTTAGAAACCAAATTAAAATATAATATAAATAATAAGAATCAAATACATCATTCACCTTTTATTTTTTTTAATTGATATGCGCGTTCCACATTTAGTGCCAAATAAACATCGCCCACTGAATAAAGAAGAAAAAAGTACCCAAAAAGTAGACATGGCAAAACAGGCGGGTCGGGTTCGGGTCGGGTCAATCGGGTCGCGGGTCAAAACGGGTCACTGGTCAAAACGGGTCATTTTTAAACGGGCCAATCGGGTTGCGGGTCAAACGGGTCGCGGGTTGAGTCGGGTTGCGAGTCGGGTCGAGTTGACCCGTATTTTTCAAAATTTTTTTTTTTTTTTTTTTTGGAAGTAGATGCAATCTGTCAATTGTTTATGAGTTCCTTAACTATAATTAGATTTTCACTGATGATATTGTTACCAATTACCACTAAACACTTGACTTGATACCCAAATTTAGTGCAACTCTTGTTCCAGCTTTCTAGAAACTAATCTTGGTATCGATTTATTTAAAGTAGGAAGAGAAAATGAAGGTGGCAAGCAAAGAATGACAACCTATAATGGAGTACATAACATATTAAGTAAAGAATAATAAGTAAATATTTTATAAAAATTACACCTTAATCTCAATCTACTCATCATTGGTAGACATGGCAAAACGGGCGGGTCGGGTCGGGTTCGGGTCGGGCCAATCGAGTCGCGGGTCAAAACGGGTCACGGGTCAAAACGGGTCGTTTTTAAACAGGTCAATCGGATTACGGGTCAAACGGGTTGCGGGTCAATCGGTTTACGGGTCAAACGGGTTGCGGGTCAAACGGATCGGGTCAAACGGGTCTGACCCGTTTTGCCATGTCTACCAAAAAGTAAGTGGAGGACTTTTTGAAAGCAAGCAAGCAAGCAAGTGGAGGACTGCCCTTCTCATTGATATCTCATTAAATAAAGGAGACGAGAGTAGACCCACATACATGAATCTGCCTACCTCACTTGTTGGACCATGGTAGATTGGGCTAGGTCCTAGATAAGGTTAATTATCTTCATGTGACATAACTTATGGGAATCTCTATATTTGAGAAAATTATTATGTACTCTCGGAGTATCATAAATATGTATTTCTTTCTCTCACATGAATAGTGGATCCTACTAATTAAATTTATGGTAGGACCCATCATTTATGTGTGAGAGAGGAGTACGAATTTATGGTACTCCGGAAGTACCTAATAATTTTCCTTATGTTTGTTTCTTTCTCTTGTTTGTTTCTTTTTTTTGATTGATTGACTCTTGTTTGTTTCTGTCTCTTGTTTGAGGCAAGCCATAAATTTAAAATAAAGTATTCATTTACAACCAACTACGTTTGGAAAGAAGCTGTTAGTTTAGTTACTCGATACATTTAGAATATGCGAAATGTGTAGGCATAAAGTTATACAAATTAAGAAAATTTACTGAATTTAAATCATTTTCATAATGTATAATATTTTATTGTACATTATTTTGGTATTTCCTTATATATCAACAACTAATATTTGGAAGCAAAGGCTTTATGAAGCTGGTTTCCAATTTGCTAAAGATGTGGACATTCAAGAAATTTGTGGCTTTGAATGAGCAAACTCCTTCCCCATCTTCAGTGGCTCACGTTATTTATGGCATTTTGTCGATCCTATATGACTTTTGTAGAGTTATCTTTTCCCATGTACATATACAAGATAATAGACTCGCACATCTTTTAGCAAAAAATGTCATAAGTATTGATAACTTCTTTGCTTGAATTCATGGTCTTCACATAAATAAAATAATAAAAAATAAACAAACAAGTAAACCCAATATTATTACCCAAGAAACTTCATATGTTCCACCCATATGTTTTGGTTATTTTCTGATTTTTATTTTATGATATCTGTGATCTTCTTTTTCTTTTCTTTTCTTTTTCTTTTTTGCTGATAAAGGTGAAACATCTACCAATGCAATTTTTAATAATATTTTAAAATATTTCATCTCATTTTTTTATTATTGACATTGAGATATTACGAGATGCCAAAAATATTTAAATCCATGCTATAAGGATTAACCAACTTTTATCTTTGACTTATTTATTTTCATTGATTTATTTTGTTTAAAAAATAAACTGAACAAAAATAATTGTACCTAGAAAAAAAATATACAGCTCTAAAAACTATACATAAGACAAATAATAAGCTAAATCAAACAAACTCTTAAAGTTCAAACTAATTATGCAACCAACTATTCTATGGCAAAACCACAACTGTTTGCTTGGACAGCCATACTTTAATATCAAAATATAATTAAACAATATATATATGTATGAAAATTTTATGGTTTCTATGAAATGAATTATAACCTTGAAAATTTGTAATATAATACTCACTTAACTTATGAAATTAGTTTGACATTTTTATTGTTTCTATAATATATTTATAGTTTTTTTTTATGACATAATTTTTGCTTCTTCGAAGTTTCAACCACTTAAAATTTTGAATTTAAGAGAAGTATATATTTATTTTAATGGAGAACTCATAACTTTGGAGGGTCAAAAACAAAAACAAAAAATTAAATTTTAGTTTTATTAATATTAAGAATTATCAATTTTTTCAAAAGATGGGGCATTAGCTATAGCCTATTCTCAAAAAAAAAAAAAAAAAAAAAAGTTTCTACGGTAGAACTTTTCATCATAAAGAGAAAATTTTTTACGGTAGAATTAGGTGGGAAAAAATAAAAAACTGCGTAAAGACAAATATAGCTACCACTTTCATTACTATAAATAATAAATGAGCCATCGCTTCCTCGACTACTAGTCAAAAAGCATATTTATTTTTAGATGAAGGCATGCATGCTAATGCTATTCCTAACCGTCTTAACACAAATTTTCCTTCCATGACTTTTATAAATTTATTGTAATAAATAAGTTTTTATTAATAATAATAATAATAATTAATTTTTTTTTTTTTTAAAGTGTTGTCTTGTCTTCCACCACCTGAAAGTGAAAGCGCAAAACAACCGCAATCAATGATGGCTGAAATAACATTTATTTAATTTTGTAGAATTGAATCGTCCAAATATATGAATAGTAATTTAAGTCCACAATATTTTCACAAAAATTTTATAAATCATAAAAAATATTAGTTAAAAAATTGTCATTGCTAGATAAAAAAATAATGTCAATCTGTGAATGGTAATCCCATATTAAAACTAATAACAATTTAACACTTAAAATTTGTTATAAAAATATTATTGCAAATCAATGTTAAGGACTCCAACCCTGGGAAGATTCTAACTTCTAGGCATGTATAGTCATTTGGTCTAGTAAATGTCAAGTGCTTCGTAGCCTAGTTATTAGATTAGGTTAGAGTGAAATTTTTATATTGTAAAAAAAAATAATAATAATAATAATCTGAGCATGTATAGCCATTTGATCCAGTCGTTTTAATCGTCCCTGTGTCCTTATTTCCAAAGACAAGATGAAGTTACAGGACAAGGTCGCATTGTCACAATTTGGCAGAAGGGACCATAAAAGATGAGAGTTGATAATGAATTTGATAGTTATGTGTGCAGTAGGTAGTGCCTTGGGTCCCCTTGGATCACTCAATTATTGGTTTCTAGACGGATTAATTTTGTTCCCGTGATGCTCCGTAAACAATATTTTTGGCAACGAACTTTATAATGATTGTGTTACCTGTGATCATTCTTATCTTGACTCACAAGTGATAGTACTTTATATATAGTTATGTACAGTTATGAAATTTGATGGGTAAAATACTGTGATTCTAGAGTTATTGACATGTTATAGTCACATATTGGCAGAAAAGTTACACTTACTGACATGTTTTAGTTACTTAACCCAAAATAACTGTACCTTTTCTTTTGCTTTCACTCCTGCACACTGGACCCCTTTCTTTAATTTTCACTTATTGTGATAATAGCTGCTTCTTTTTTTGTCTTTCTTTGTCCTCTACTAATTCTCATTAGCATATAAAGCCTTTGTAGCCTATAAAATAAATATAGTTTATAATAAATCATAGATTAACATAGAAAAAGGACTAAATAGAAAAATCTGAGAATACTTTATTGTATATATTTTATGTGCATCAAATGTCTTTATTGAAAATATTAGCACGTGTCGGTTGAGTTATAAAACTTTTGAATATACTCTTTTATTTAATAAATTAAAAAAAAAAAAACCTATAATTACCTTTCTGATCTATTCTTTTCTTCTTCAAGGCTTTCAGGGGCCCTTCATTACTATTAGAAATTAATTAAACCTAACACTTAATAATGTCTTCAACCAACTAAAAAAAATCATAAATTTCGTATAAGATCGTATAATAATAACCAACTAACTTTGGACCCCGACCCCCCCCCCCCCCTCCCTCCAACCTCTTTTTAATGAATAAAGCCTTCTTTAAAATTTTTTTGAAAATATATAAACCTCTATCATTAAATCATAAAAATAACTTATGGTGTTGTTAATGTTTTGCTGGGGCTTGTTTAAGCAGAGCCTTAAACCAAGAAGTCTTTTTTTTTTTTCCTAGCTGGTTAGTCAAAATTTCACCTCAATTTTAGTCAAACGGCCTTTTTCTACTTTTGCCACATGCTCTTAAAATAAAATTAAAAAAAAAAAAAATTCACACTCAATAGACTCTTTATTTGTTCTCTATTTTATTTAAATGTCTATTTATTCTTTCTTTTTTTATACACATTACACACGCAAACACTTTCTCATTTTCTCCTTTTTCATTTCTTAGTTGGATTCTCCCATTCAACTAATTATCTTATACTTTTTATATATAAAATATGTCATCCCTCTCATATTATATGTGGTCCACAACTGTATGAGATCCATATAGTGTAAGAATGATGATGTATATGTCAAATGCATTGGATACCTTCTTTCTTTTTGCTCATTTCTCTTTCACTCATGATGGCACAAGGATGAAGATCTATTGACTTCAAAGGCTAGTAGGTGGAATGGGTTTGATGGTAGCTTAATGGAGCTCGAATGGTAGAGAGATAAGACCTTGGTACATCTCAGTCCTGATGTGATTAGGAGGACTACCAGTCTCACTAAAGATTAAGAAGCTTGCCCTCTCTCACCACCACGCACCCTTAGCACGATAATCACTCCACAAGTATAAGTACTTGTGGGGTGTAGGGGGCAAGAGTCAGAGTTCAAGTTTCTAGGAATGAGCTTCACATGCTTATACAATTAGATTATGCTAAAATAGAATTCTATTTTAGAGTTTAAAAAAAAAAAAAAAAAAAAGCTTGCCCTCTCCATTGCTCCTTTCAAGTCATCCTAAAGTGAATGATTGAAGTTTTGGATCTTTGAATTGTATGGTGAAATCAAATCCACACATTCGTCCAATATTTCTTTTTCTTTTTTTCTTCTTTTTGAGTTCAATAATGATAATATGTTTGGCTTTTGTTGTAAAATTTGTATGTATAAAAATAATCTTTTGAATGTAGATTAGAAATTGAGTTTGTTGTTTGTTGAATTGGATGATTTGGAGTTCCGATTAGTTGATTTGATTTGGGTGAGGGGGTTGAAATGATTGTTTAATTAGAAGAATTAGTGCTGATGAAGGTAAAGAAAGTACAAGAGAGAGAAAAGGTTACCAGCAAAACAAAAATAATAAAAATATGATGCTTAAGCTAAAGTGACAGATGGAATTTTTCCCACCTTTAGTCACAATTATTTAGGTGACACGTAATTGGTGTATCTTAAAGGTAATATCAATAGTGGTATTTTACTAATTATCATTGGATGAGCTCATAAGATAATTTTTCTAATGTGAGAGTAGTATTTTACCAATCACTCACAGCCACAAGCTTGTGAGAAGTGCGCTTCATAGGACAGATGTATAAGATATTGTTCACCAAAAAAAAATGCATAAGATATTTTTTCTCATGTGGGAGTGATATTGTACTAATCATCCACAGGCTTATGAGAAGCATGCTCCATAAGAAAGGTGCAAAAGATAATTTTTCTTGAAAGTGATATTTTACTAATCGCAATCTAATTTGAAATTTTTTATGCCTATAGTACTATCACTAAGTATGTAACAACAGGAGAAAACCTTTTATTTTTTATTTTGCTGAATTTGAGAGATTGTACCGTTGCAAATTGGAGATGTATAATGACACTTAATTCTTTTAAAATGAAAACATGCTATATATTAATTTTTCTCCCATGCGACCATAAGCCATAAAGAAATAATAAAGAAATTGCATTGTGAAATATGATGTTGTATTGATCATTTAATTTTGATTTTTTTTTTCGGTGGACAAACGAAAGGCGTGCAACACGAGAAACTGTGGACACATCACAGCAGTATTTTATGTAGTGCTAGCTTTCATTTTTTTTTTTTTTTTTTTTTTTTTTTTTGGTTAAGGAAAATGGGGGCCTTTATGGCTATATTTTACCCCCGGGCAGGGCGCCGATCTGACATAGGCTCCGGCCGTTCTAGCCAAATCGTGCAGGGGGTCAACCCCACTAAGGATGCCCACCAACAATTGGCTGTGGAGGTGACTCGAACCCAAGCCTGACAAGCAGGGCCACAAGCTCCTTACCACTGAACCAACCAACGTGTTGGCTAGTGCTAGCTTTCATTTCATATCTTTTCATGTTTATGAAAAAATAAACAATAAATAAAGATAACTTTTTCCACTCATTGTAATTTGTCCATTATAAAAAATGTAATCAATAATGGACAAGGCCTTGTTTGGTTTAAAAAAAATGGTCACTCATCACTCAGTTTTCATCACTCATCATTCATCACTTAAAACACCCCACCTTGTTTGGCACCATCACTCATTTGTCATCACTCAATATTTCTCAATTATTTGTGGGCCCCATACTTGTACCTTGTGTAACTTTTACTTTTTTTTTTTTTTTCCTTCAACCCTCAGTAGCTAAATTCACCGAACCCAGTGAGAAAAAAAAATAATAATAAAAAAAAACCAAACACACTGAACCTAGAAAAAAAAAAAAAAAAAAAGGATGAACTGAAGACTGAACAGTGAAAAAAAAAGGAGAGAGAGACGAAGAACTAAAGAAAGAATCAGTGAAGAGAAAAAAAAAAAAAAAGACCGAACCCAGGAAAAAAAAAAAAGAAGATGAATTGAAGACTGAACAGTGAAAAAAAAAAGAGAGAGAGACAAAGAATTGAAGAAAGAATCAATGAAGAAAAAAAAAAAAAAAAGAACGGAAGACCAACCAGTGAAAAAAAAAAGAAAAAAAAAGTCAAAGGTCAAAAGTTGCGGCTGTGGGTCCCTCCATGTGTGTTTAATTACAAAAATGACATTGAGTTATGAGTTATGAAAACTGAAAATAGTTAAAATGTGTTTTCAGTTTCCATAACTCATAACTCAAAAATCAGAGAATTAAGTGATGGAAACTGAGTCACGGATCATGAGTCATGGAATCCAAACAAGTGATCTTCCGTGGGCCCTATCAGTTTTGGATCATGAGTTATGAAAACAGGATGATATCACTCAAAATTCTCTTCATCCAATTGTAATATATCATATCATCGGTTATGAAAGCTAGTGTATTTGCCTCCCTAATTAATATTGTGGGGACCAGTTGCCTCTAAAGGTACTGTTTAGGCTGGATAGGTTGGGTCTGTGGCCCAACGACCCAGTTCGAGAACGCGAACATGTCCGATGATGATCAACAAAGGTAGAAATGGAAGTTGCATTACAGGAATAGTTAAAGAGTATTTATAGCAGACCTAAACCTATCCGAGGTGAACAGTCACCTCGGAACATTCGTCCGAGGTGGCTAGAAACATCCCAATCCCCTTAATATGTTGTTTTAAGGGTACCTTATGACAGGTGGAGTGTCAAATGCTAGATAAGGGATGAGGACGAACGATAACAAATATCTGCAAAAGTTGTTATCTCCACATTAAATGCTTCTCAGCTAACTCTCTTGCCGCATTAATGTGGAGGTGATGCCTGAACAGTAAACAAGCAACCTTACAGCTAGTGGTAGAAGGTTCAGGGAGGTGTGAGATTGGACAGGGAGAAGCTCCCATAACCTGATTTACAAGTGTACAGTGAGAAAAGTACGAAAATCATGGTATATAACATGAAAAGGTATCCAAAGAAAAAGAGGATTTTTGGAAGAGAGATAGAAAGAAAGTTTAAGAAATACAACACCAGAAGGAAAAACTCCAGATTCTTGATTATACTATTCTGGCTAGGCCGATGATGATTTTTATATCTTGTTCATGTAACTATTCTTCCTAAACATCCACGACCGTTACCTTTTCTCTAAATTCAGGCTAGCTCTTTCTCCCATGCTTTACAAATTTATTGTTTCGGTTTGTTGGGCCTGAGTCCAATCCTGTTTTGGAGTCCAAGCCAAAACTGGTCCTTACAATTGGCGCTGTTTGTAGGAAGAGCTTGATCTGATCAGAAGGAGATTTCGGTTTAGTGCTGGAAATGGAAGAGTCAGGTTCGCACCAACTGACGATCGAGCCACATCAAGGTGATGCTAATCCGCACCAAGCGGAATCAGGGGGTTCTCAACGTAATAATTCTATCGTAAATCCTCAACAAAGGGGAGATCATGAAGGAAGTGTGCAAACAACACATACTAGTAAGAGTCAATCACGGGGGAAGAGTCATGTCTCCCATGCAAAGAATGAAAGAGACATGCAACGTGAAATTGATGAGCTGAAGAAGAAATTGTGTCGCACATGGCGAAGGCGCTCATCACCTGAGTCCGAGTCTTCTTCCGATGAGACAAATTATGCCACATACAAGCGACGATCCAGAACTTTGCCCAGTGAAACTTTCTCAGGTGACGAGGAATATAATAGCCATAGGCGTAAGAATAAGAGCCCAACGCATAAGGGCCTTGGAAACAAAGCTATGAACGAAGCGCTAAACCAGGTTGCTAAGTCTCCTTTCACATGAAGGATAGAGGGTGCGAGCCTCCCTCGGCGATTTCATCAGCCGACTTTCTCTCTTTATAATGGTAGAACGGATCCGGTGGAGCATGTCAGTCATTTTAATCAAAAGATGGCCGTTCATTCTAAAGACGAAGCCTTGATGTGTAAGATCTTTCCATCTAGCCTAAGTCCAATAGCGATGAGGTGATTTAATGGCTTGAAGGCGAATTCTATTAATTCCTTCAAGAAGCTTACCCAGTCTTTTGGTGCTCGCTTTATCACGTGTAGCAAGGTTCCATTACCTTTAGGATCTTTACTTTCTATGTCCATGCGAGAGGGAGAAATTTTGAAGGCTTACTCAGATAGATACTGGGAAATGTTCAATGAGATAGACGGGAGCTACAATGATGTGGCCATCAGCACATTCAAGGCTGGACTACCGGCCGAGCATGATTTAAGAAAGTCCCTCACTGGTAAACCTATTACTAGTGTACGCCTGTTGATGGATAGGATTGATAAGTATAGGAGGATTGAAGAGGATCAGTTACAGAGAAAGGGGAAAGCGAAGGTGATCCCTCAGGAAATGAGGGATTCCAGGTCGGATCGGACACAGAACAATTGACCTTGGAGAGACTTTGCAGGGCAGTCTAGATCTGCCAACACGCAGGCGGTCAATGTTGTATTTCGAGAGCCAGTGCAAAAAGTCTTAGAGAAGGTTAGGAATGAATCATTCTTCAAATGGCCGAATAAGATGGCAGGAGATCTAGTGAATCGCAACCAAAACCTGTACTGCCATTATCATCAGGATCATGGACATACTACTGAAGATTGCAGAAATTTGTGGGATCATTTGGAACAATTGGTCTGAGAAGGGAAGTTAAAGCATCTCTTACATCACTCAAGTGGCCGAGGAGGACAATCGAGCTCGGCATTCCAGGGAAACACTGCGTCGAAACCTCCTATCAGCACAATAAACGTCATATTTGCTACTCCAGGGAGGACTGGATCTTGTCCTTCTAGGATAATGTCAGTATCTTGTTACTCAGATGAGGACTCTAATTTAATGCCGAAAAGAATCAAGACGAATGTCCCACTGGTGTTAAGCTTTTCGGATGCGGACAAACAAGGGACCATATAGCCACAAGATGATGCTCTGGTGGTTACACTTAGAATTGGTAGGTATGATGTAAAAAGGGTTATGGTTGACCAAGGCAGTGCAGCTGAGATTATGTATCTTGATTTTTACAAGGGGCTGGGTTTAAAAGCTGAAGATTTAACGGTCTACAACTCTCCTTTGGTAAGTTTTGAGGGAAAAATGGTTGTTCCTAAGGGGCAGATAAGATTACCCATGCAAGCTGGTACAGATGTGGTTGAAATGGATTTTATTGTAGTAGATGCATTTTCTCCTTATACAGCCATCATGGGCAGACCTTGGCTACACTCCCTAGGAGCTGTTTCATCCACCCTTCATCAGAAGGTAAAATATCCCTCTGGGGGACAAGTGTTGGAAATAGTAGGAAGCCAGTCTGTGGTTGGGCAATGCTTAATAGCAGCTATTCAACACAAGCCAGAGATTGACACCTCGGCCATTATTGAAAATGATTTATAGCAGTTAGAAACTCCAGTATCTCTATTCAGTGGGCCAGCCGACGAGGTAAAATGCGAAGACCTGGAAATGGTGGTTATTGGAGATGATCCGGAGAGGTTCTTTTAGATTGGCACTCAGATTCCCCTACTGGAGAAGGAGCAGTTGGTTGATCTTTTGAGAAGAAATGTAGACGTGTTTGCATGAGATGCCTATGAAGCCCCAGGGCTAGATCCAAAGTTTATTTGTCATCATTTGAATGTGAACCCATCAATTACTCCAAAAAGGCAGCCACCTCGACGCCCGTCTAAGGAACATGTAGAGGCTATTAAGAGTGAAGTGACCAAACTTAAGCAGGCAGGGGCTATTAAAGAGATGTTTTACCTTAAGTGGTTGGTAAACACCGTGGTAGTAAAAAAGAAAACAGGAAAATGGCGAGTGTGTGTGGACTTTATAGATCTTAACACGGCTTATCCTAAAGACCCTTTCCCTATGCCTCGGATAGATCAATTGGCAGATACGACGGTAGACCATCCTCGGATGAGCTTTCTGGATGCCTTTCAAGGATATCACCAGATACCCCCAGCATTAGATGATCAGGAAAAAACAGTTTTTATTACTCACGTGGGAAACTATCACTACAAAGTGATGCCTTTTGGCCTGAAAAATGCAGGGTTAACCTATCAACGGATGATGACTAAAATGTCTGAACCACAGTTAGGTAAAAACGTTGAAATCTATATTGATGACATGGTCGTGAAGAGCAAGTTGGTGTCCGAACACTTAACGGATCTTACAAGCATTTTCGAAATCCTAAAGGAGCACAAACTGCGTTTGAACGCTTCTAAATGTTCTTTTGGAGTGAGTTCAGGAAAGTTTTTAGGGTACATGGTGACCCACAGGGGAATTGAGGTAAACCCAGACCAAATTAAAGCCATTAATAACTTGCAACCACCTCGGAATTCCAAAAAGGTACAGAAACTTACTGGAATGATGGCTGCTTTGAATCGGTTTATATCCAAATCGACAGAGAGGTGCAGGCATTTCTTCCTTCTGCTGTACAAATGGAAAGAATTTGAGTGGTCAGAGGAGTGTGTCATGGCATTCCAGGAACTTAAACAATATTTATCCCATCCGCCCATTATGTCTAGCCCTGTGGTGGATGAAGTTCTTTTTGCCTATATTGCAGTTGCCCTATATGCCATAAGCCTTGTGCTCATACGGGTGGATAGTGGTATACAACGACCAGTTTATTATGTGAGCAAGTCACTTAATGAAGCCGAGGTGCGCTATTTGCCGTTGGAAAAGGCGATATTGGCAGTGGTCCATGCTACAAGAAAACTTCCCCATTACTTCCAAGCACATAATGTGGTCGTGCTCACTCAGTTTCCACTCAAGTCAGTACTCAGAAGTGCAGATTATACTGGAAGGATTGCCAAGTGGGGCACGATCCTAGGGGCTTTTGATATAAAGTACATGCCTCGTACTTCTATAAAGGGACAAGTGCTCGCCGATCTGGTGGCCGAATTTGCTGAATGTCCTAAGGAGATGGAGAGGGAAAATCAGAAACTAGGTTAAATTTTAATCGGCGTGATCTCTGTCCAATGCCCAATGCCTTGGGAATTATACGTCAATGGAGCAGCGAACCAGCGAGGATCAGGAGTGGGGCTAGTGCTAGTGTCACTTGAGAAAATTAGGGTATGTTTGGTAACTATTTTTTCCCCTTGTTTTCTGTTTTCAAAAACAATTTTCTATTTTTGAAACTAAAAAACTTGTTTGACAACTCAAAACAGGCAGAAAACAAAAACTGTTTTCAAAACTCAATTTGTGAAAGAAACTGAAAACATGCAAAATGCTATTTTCAGTTTCTAATTTTCAAAAGTCAATGAAAACACACATTTAATTTAATGAATCTATTTCATTTAATGAGTTAACATTAAAGTTTAAATCCTAATAACAACATATTTTAGTATTTTCTCTTTTTTTCCTTAAAAAACCATCTTTTTTAATTTCAACTAACCAAACATGTTTTTGATTTCAAAAATACAGAAAATTGTTTTTTTCTTTATATTCTCAAAAACAAGTTTTTGAAAATAGAAAATAAAAACTGTTACCAAACATAACCTTACTATTGAAAAATCCTTGAGATTGAGTTTTTCGGCTACGAATAACGAAACAGAGTATGAGGCTTTGCTGATGGGAATGATGATGGTCCAGAAAATGGGGGGAAAGGCAGTGAAAGTCTTTTCAGACTCAAAACTGGTGGTGGGTCAAGTAAGGGGTGATCTAGAAGCGCATGATTCAAGAATGCAGGAGTACTTGTGCCAAATCAGGAGTGTACAAGAAAATTTTGAAGTTTTTTACTTGTCTCATATTCCTAGAAGTGGAAACACGCATGCAGACTCATTGGCTACCCTCGCCATGTCCTCGGCGCAGGATTTGTCCCGAGTAGTACTGGTTGAAGACCTGTATACACCTACTTCAATACACCATAGTATGCCTCGGATCCACCAGATCAAACTAGGTTCGAGCTGGATGGATTTCATATCACTATTCCTGGAAAAAGATATACTGCCTGAAGAGAAGTCTGAAGCTGAGAAAGTACGAAGAAAAACTCCTCGGTTTTGGCTGTCCGAGGATAGGAAATTATACAAGTGCTCTTTCTCTGGTCCCTATTTGCTTTGTGTGCACCCCGAAGCATCAGAATCACTTCTGAAGGAGCTCCATGAAGGGGTTTATGGGAGTCATATAGAAGGAAGATCTCTGTCTCATAGGGCTTTTACCTAGGGATATTGGTGGCCAGGCATGCAAAAGGAGGCGCAGGAATACGTTAAGAAATGCAATCAGTGTCAAAGATTTGCACCAAATATTCACCAGCCTGGAGGAGTCCTCAACCCACTTTCTAGTCTTTGGCCATTTGCTCAATGGGGCTTGAACATTGTGGGACCTTTCCCTAAAGTGGTAGGAAATGAAAAATATCTACTAGTCTGTACAGATTATTTTACCAAGTGGGTCGAAACTGAGCCTTTGGCTAATATCAGGGATGTAGACGTCAAAAGGTTCATTTGGAAGAACATTGTTACACGATTTGGGGTTCCTTATGTGCTCATTTCGGACAATGGCCTTCAATTTGACAGCAAAGCTTTTAGGAAATACTGTTTTGATCTAGATATAAAGAATAGGTATTCCACTCCGGCCTATCTGCAAGGAAATAGACAGGCTGAGGCTGTTAACAAGGTCATCGTGAATGGACTCAAAAAAAGATTAAACGACGCCAAAGGAAAGTGGGTGGAAGAGCTGCCATATGTCCTCTGGACATATCGAACGACACCTCGAAAGTCCACCGGAGAGACCCCTTTCTCAATGACATATGGGGCTGAGGCTGTGATCCCATTAAAGAATGGTTTCCCAACGATGAGAACTAGCACATTCACCTCGGATAGATATGATGAGCTGCTAAAGAAGAATTTCGATCTGCTTGAAGAGCGGAGGGAAAATGCTATGGTGCAGTTAGCCTATTATTAGCATAAGCTTAAGCAAGGCTATGATATGAATGTAAAATTAAGGTCATTGGCCCCAGGAGACTTGGTATTAAGGAAAGTTTTGGGAAATACTAAAAACCCCGCTTGGGGAAAATTGGGACCTAACTGGGAGGGACCTTATCGCATTACATCAGTAGCAAGGATAGGTGCGTACTGTTTAGAAGATTTGGATGAAAGAACTGTACTCCATCCTTGAAATGTAAACAACTTGAAAAGGTACTACTATTAATAAGAACAATTGCATTATGATTCCCTTTTATTCATCCTAAGTGTATATTGTGAATCATATGATATCTCTTGAAATATTAAACAGAAACTAAGTTATGTCAGGTCCTCGGACCACAAACTTGGTAGAAATTAATATACTATGACATCTCTTGAAATATTAAACAGAAACTAAGTTATGTCAGGTCCGAGGACCATAAACTTGGTGGAAATTAATATTCAATGACATCTTTTGAAATGTTAAATAGAAAATAAGTTATGTCAGATCCTCGGACCACAAACTTGGTAAAAATAATTATCCTCATGGTATCAGGGGATGTATTCAGTGGAGCCTAGGTTGTGTTAAAATCTTTAGAACACGATCTTGAATACAAATTATTATTTTTTAGACTAAGTTATGACCCATTTTATAAGTTATGATAAGCCTCATAGATGTCAACTAAGTGTGTTTCAATATGTTCATGTCCTGCTTGTTACTTAAATGTTGGGATATTGCCTTGAAATGGGGAAACTTATCAAAAGTTGATAAATTGAAAGTATATCTTGAAGATAAAGGGAGTTAATGTTTATATTTTATTTAATTGTTTTGCTCCTTTGTAGAGTATGCTGGAGTGTGGATGGAAAATAAGGCAAAGTAAATATCATGCAACTAAAGAAAACAGTAATACTAGCATATGTTACTTGGAATATAAAAATAAAAATAAAAGAAGAGAAATTTTCATACATTAGCAAAATTAATCTTCAAGTACAAAAGATAAAGTTACAACAATTTTCATTATCCTAAAAATAAAAACTAGAGCTTCAGCTTTATTTGGAGTCTGGACTTGGGGGCCTTGTCAGCTGCTTCAGGAGGGATTTCTTTCTCTTTCTCCTTAAGAGCTCTTTCTACAGGCAAAATAGTTGAGGCTAGTTGCTTCTCAAAGTCTTGAGAAGCTGCTCCAGGCTGAAGAGCCTCAGTTACTTTATCCGAGGAGGAGTCTTTTAGGATTTCTTATTCTCTGCCCTGCTCCTGTTAACTGGATGAGGGAGGGTGCTGAGGTTAGGCCTCTTCGGCTAGCTGGGAGACTGGAGGAGTTGCCTCTTTCTGATTTGGAATTTGTAGGCCAGGGGGAAAGACGATGTTCTCAAGCGTCCTCAGCTCGGAAAAAGCATCAATCCCAGCTCGATTGAGGGCTTCTTCCTAAGTCTGAGTGCAGTAGGCACGACATACGGCAGGGACCTCTACCCTTAGGGCATCCTCGGTCTCAGCTACGCCGACATCGTAACCGTGCTGCTCGGCCTCATCTCTTTCCTTCTTAGCTTTGGCCTTGGCTTCCTCAGCTTGAACTCTGGCTTTTTCAACCTGATCTCTAAGCCTTTGAGCCTCCTCCAGTTGCTTCTTCAGAGCTGCCAACTGCTCCTTGGAAGCAACCGGTTGTTCATTGGCCTCATATGCCAACTTCCTCTAGCTCTCGGCTTGCCTCTCAGCACCCTGTAGGGCTATGTCTGCGCTCTTCTTGGCTTGCTCCTCGGCGGTCAGCCTCTTCTTAAGATCTGTATTGCTGTTTTCAGCAATGGTCAGGGTTTGCACAGCAGTGGCCCTCCTTTTCCTCTCCTCATCCAGTTGTTAAAAGAAGGAGTTGGCCATCTCCTCTAGTCTGAAGGTACTTTGAACAGCCTTAAAACGAAAAAGAAGGAATGAGTGTTGTGTCCAATAAAAAAAAAAACAGCCAGGGAAAATAAGTACATACCATGCCCAAGAACCTTTTTGTATGAAGGAAGACTTCAATCCTCCTAAAACCTCATAACTCCACCATATCTTTGGGGAGCAGAAGGGTTTGCTCCAGCATCGAGACAACATGACAACCTATACCCCCATTGAAGTCCCTGATTGATGCATCATTCATCAGGGGCTCACCATCAAGCATGGGGGCTGGAAGCCATGCTTGGGGCTCGGGGAGCTGAATGTTTGCCCTTTCTGAATCTCGACTAGAGGCATGGCTAGTTTTTTGCTACTTCGCCACCTTGTGAGCTTCTTCTTTATTGGAAGGACGAGATCTTCCAGTCTCCATTGCCTCTTTTCCCTTCAGTTCCCTTCTCCTCTTAGGATCATCTTGTTCGGTTCTTGAGGGTAAGGATGGCTGAGGCACGCGAGGAGGAGACCTGGGTGGAGGAGGTGGAAGCTTGGGCTGAGAAGGCTTCCCAGCTTCTTCCCTTCCTGGTTGGCTCTCTAGTAGCTCCTGTAAGCTTTTTTGGGGTTTCCTTTGGATACCCATCTCTTCTAGCACGTTCTTTGGTGGTGAAGGTTGGTTGAAAACTTCGTAGTCGTCTGTGGACTCAGTGAGGTCCACAAAACCCTCTTCCTCTTGTTTTGCTTCCTCTTCCTTCTCTACTTGAAGAATGGGTGAGGGAGATGGTGTTCCTACTAAAAGGGTGGCAACAGGTAGTGATTGGGTAAACGGTGAATATCTAGGGAGAGGGATGCCTTCGGGAACTACAAATCCCTCGTAGGCAACACTGATTCTGTGGAGTCAAGGATCCTTAGCCCTTATCACACACCTCGGAGCTTGGAATGCACGTGAAATGGGAGTGTATCCGAGGATGAGGTGCGCTGCTCTCAATTGGCCGTCTAATTCGTTGACATACACCTCGGATTGCAGAATCCTATCTAAGCTCGCCTTGTTAACTAAGCGGAGCGAAGGCGTAGTGGAGTTGGGATCTACAATGTCATTAAAACCAATGAAAACCCATTTTAATAATAGCAAAGGGCAATAGAAATGGAAAAATTATACAAAGTTAAATTGTAAAACTTAGTAATTTACCCCCCACCTAGTGTACCCTCCTTAACTGGGCAAGGTAAGCCATCATGCCATTGCCCAGAAAAGATCAAAAAGTCGTCCTTTAGTCCCTTATTTGATATAGGGATGCACTGGATCAACCTAACTTCGGAGTGCCTTGACTTTAGGTAATATCCCTACCCTTTCAGATTATGCAAGTTGTATATCCAATTCACGTCGTGGTGAGTTAGGTTTAGATTCATCCTCTCGTTTAAGGCTTCTATACTCCCTAACACCCTAAACATGTTCGGGACACACTGTGTGGGAAACAGCCTAAAAAATCTAAGAAAGTTTCTAGTAAGAGTACCCATGGGAATGGTCATCCCTCCCTCTATGAAGGTAATCAAAGGGATGACCACCTCCCCTGTTTTCCTCTCGTCAAACCATTCCCCTTGTGCAGCGTACCTAACGCCCACATGTGGGGGAATGTTATATTTAGTCCTAAAGCTCTTCATCCCCTCCTCGGAGTCCACTAAGTGCTTAAATCTACCCATTTTCTAAGAAGTTTTTAAAGGAAATTTCGCAAAATAGGAATAAAAGCTTAAGAGAGTTCAAGGAGACTTACAAGTTTGAGAAATGGTCATCGGACAAGGTTTTTGTATTTGAAGATGCACAAGAGAGTGAGAGAGAGAGAGAGAGAAAGACAAGTTCAATGCACGAGTTCTAGAATAATGCGACTATTGAAGGTAAAAATGAATTGATTTGAAAGCTTATTTATAATGGCACAGAAATTGCGAGCGGAAGTTTTCCTGCTTGTATTCCAAGAAAACCCATCCACCGTTAGATTCTCATCCAGCCATTGAACATGGGGGACAAGGGAGTTGCCAAAATTAAATAAAGGCACACTCTAATCATTGAAGCATCAGGGACGTGCCTTAGAAAGATAAACATGCACTTTTGGGATTTAACCCAACGAAATAAGATCATAGAGGGAATAGGACGAGGATATCAAAATCTCCCTTTCCTCTTGAGGAGTCGAAAAGTAAGATTTTGGGGGGTTATTGTGGGGACCAATTGCCTCTAGAGGTACTGTTTAGGTTGGGCCTATGGCCCAACGACCCAGTCCGAGAACGCGGACATGTCCGAGGACGATTAACTAAGGTAGAAATGGAAGTTGCATTACAGGAATAGTTAAAGGGAATTTATAGCAGACCTAAACCTATCCAAGGTGAACAGTCACCTCGGAACATTCGTCCGAGGTGGCTAGAAACATCCCAATCCCCTTAATATGCTGTTTTAAGGGTACCTTATGACAAGGGGAGGGTCAAATGCTGGATAAGGGATGAGGACGAAGGATAACAAATATCTGCAAAAGCTTTACCTCCACATTAAATGCTTCCCAGCTAACTCTCTGACCGCATTAATGTGGAGGTGATGTCTAAACAGTAAACAAGCAGCCTTACAACTAGTGGTAGAAGGTTCAGAGAGGTATGAGATGGGACAGGGAGAAGCTCCCATAACCTGATTTACACATGTACAGTGAGAAATGTACGAAAATCATGGTATATAACATGAAAAGGTGTCAAAAAAAAAAGAGGATTTTTGGAAGAGAGATAGAAAGAAAGTTTAAGAAATACAACACTAGAAGGAAAAACTGCAGATTCTTGATTATACTATTCTAGATAGGCTGAGGATGATTTTTATATTTTGTTCGTGTAACTATTCTTCCTAAACATCCACGACCGTTACCTTTTCTCTAAATTCAAACTAGCTCTTTCTCCCACACTCTACAAATTTATTGTTTGGGCTTGTTGGGCCTGAGTCCAATACTGTTTTAGAGTCCAAGCCAAAACTGGTCCTTACAAATATTACTCAGATGAGCTAATAATCTACATTTTCAAAATCTTAGAATAAGCAATAATCCAGATATTGTACTAATCTACATTGTCTATAGCTGCATTTTTACGGTCTATAGCCGCGTTTTTCAAATGCAACTATAGACCTCGTTTTTTGTAGTGAATCCAGTTATACTTTTTCTAGTCCCCCAAAATGAATAGGCTTTTATATATCAAACACAAGATGGAGGGGGAATTTTTTTTTTTTTGGTTGGGAGGCAAGGAGAGGTTGAGAATATCATCGATAATAAATGAGATGCTTAAAGCATAGCACAAAGTATTCTTTAATTCATTGCGTGCATTGATTTTATTTTTATTTTTTTAAAACTTATTTAGTTTGAAAATTTTAGGCTTAAATGCAAATTTAGTTCTTTAAATTTCAAATTTATTCAATTAAAGTTTTTTGTACAATTTTGAAATTGCCATTAATATGCAATTAAATGAAAAACATATTTAAAAAATAATTTCATGTTAAAAAATCTCTAAGATATTTTTATTAATTTTATAGATTTTTTTCATGTGAGAAAAATATTTTTTTTAATGGCAATTTTTTTTACCGAAATTAGAACTTAGAGAAGTCAAGTGAACCAATTAAATAAATTTGAAATTTAGGGAACTCAATTGAACCAAAGTAAACTATAATGAATTTCAATCAAATTTAGAGACTACAATTTACATTTTGGCCAAAATTTTACTTTGAAAAAAGGAAAAAAAAAAAAAAAAAAAAAAAGAGGAGTGGAACTTAAAAATTACAGTCAAAGTAACAACAAAACGAGTTAGAGAAGCCAAAATGTTTATAGCTTAACTAGTACCCATGTTCAAACCTCATATTTCAAACGAAAAATGTTTAGAGATCAAATATATTCTACCCTAACTATCCCCTTTTTTTTTCTTTTTCTTTTTTCTTTTTTTCTATTAAAAGATCATAGGGCATTGCACAGTTGTGCCCATTGCATCCAAAAGGGATAGTTATTAATCCCTATTCTCATCCCATATCAGCCGCCAAACTAAGATTTCATTTTTGGGTCCAAATCATAAAAATAAAATAAAAAATTCACTGTTCAAGAATGAGGAATGTATTAAGATTGTAGGATACATTTATATATGAAAAATAAAACTTGCATCCATGAACATTAACAAAATATAAATAAAAGAAGGCACAAAACAATATTTCAACTAAATCATTTATCAAAATGAAACTCAACGTTGTTTTAAATCCCAAAGATCATCTAACGATTGAGAGACTAGCAGGGTCTAGCACTTATTTCGGCCCTCTACTTACATAGTAAACAAAAGCTTTTACTCAAATGATGATTGAGATTTGAGAGACTAGCAGGGTCCAGCACTTATGTCGTCCTTTATATTTAAATGGTAAACTAAAGCTCTTACTCAAACGAGTGAACCCGGGTTATAAGATATATGTCAGGTTAGACAGAGCAAGAATATTGCAAGTAAAGGTAACATTGAACGGAATTACGGGACTACTAAATACATGTTAGGTTAGGTGGAACAAAAATATTGTGACTAAAGGAAACATTGAATGGAATTGAAGGCATAGTCTCAGTAGAAAAGAATTGAACAACAGTTAACAAAGTCTCATAGAAGAGCTGGCCTAGGACAAATAGGAACAAAGCAAAATCATATCTGGACAGCTGAGATTTTTAAGGAATTAGAGTTAGTGTTTTGTAGGAAACTGTCAGAAAGTAGTACAGAATATAGGGTTTCTTTCTTCTTATTATTATTATTATTTTGGATAAACTATGCATTTGGTCCTTAACTTTTAGGTTACATGTAAATTTGATTTATGACCTTTCAAATGTGTCAATTTGGTCCCTAACCTTTTAGTATTATGTCAAAATAGTCTCAAACGTTTAATGATGGATGGAAAATGCTAATGTAGCTAAACATCAAATGACATAAGTAATGCCACACGGAATAAAAAATATAACTAAAAATATTTGGTCGTAAGAATCAGATTTAAAAGTTAAAATTAATATTAAAAAAAAAAATCATTTGAATCCCAAACACCCTTCAAACCAAAACCCATGACAACCCTTCTCCTCCGCTGCTTTTCAAACCCTAGGAAAAGCATCACTATGCAGTTGAGACTTTGGCATCGAATAAAGCCGTACAAATAGCATGGGCGACAGATGCAAGAAAGTAAGAAATTGTTTGAGGAGATGAGGATGGAGGCTCAAGGTATCCATGCCTCTGTCGCCGAACCCACTTACACCGTCGCCTTATTTTCACTCCCATATTTCAGTTGTGTAAACCAAGTCGCCATTGTCTCTACAGCTTGCATCATCATTGGGCTTAATGTTTTTTCTCTGTTGGGATGCTAACTGGATTGAGCATCAACCCTAGCTAGTAGTTCCCTTGCTTTGTTGCCCAAAACAAAGGACGAAATTGGTCATAAAATTGCATATTTTAAATTTGAGTCATTTTCCTAGTAGATCAACAAGTATGAATGTTTTCCTTGGTTTTGAAAAGTGGTGTAGGAGATGGGTTGCCGTGGGTCTAGATTTGAAGTGTGTTTGGGGTTCAAATGATTTTCTGTTTGGGTGCTGAGAAAGTGATGAGAATATTCTAGAATTATTTTACTTTATTTTATATTTTTAATTTTTAAAGCACATTTATAATTTAATATACTGGAGTATTTGATATTTCAACAAAAACTTAATTTTATTTTTCATTCCATATGGCATTATGCATGTCATTTGATGTGGCATAAAAATGATATTTTATTTAGGCCGTTAGCCACATTAGCATTTTTCATCTATCATTTAACGGCAATGACTATTTTAACATAATACTAAAAAGTTATGAACCAAATTGACACATTTGAAAAGTCAAATTAACATAGGACCAAATTGACCTATGACCTAAAGGTTAGGGACTAAATATGTAGTTTATCCTCCTCCTTTTTTTTCTTTTTTTTTTCTTTTGATAAAACAGAATATATGGTTTCTAAGGGTGAAAAGGAATCATAGGACTTGGGATGAAATAAAGGAGGAAAACTAAGATTTAAATTATTGTTCCAAGGCTGTGAACGGTAACTATAAGCGGCCTTTTGGCTCTTTATGGGGGTATTTGAGGTTGTTTCAAGGATGTTCCAAGGCAGTGAGGCTGCCCCTTCAGCTTGAGACCCAATTTTCCTAGCAATTGGAATCTCAAGTAATATTCTATGTCAAGAGCCATTTGAAATGCATTTTCCACACTAACATATTGTCTAAGCATATCCCTTAGTATATCAGCTCTTAAACCAATCTTAAATCAAATTAGTGTTTGGCAAGGCTCTTCAACAACTTTACCCTGGTCTTTAAAAAAAAAACCATACCCCTAGCCTTTAACTCATCAAATCATGATGATAGCATAATCTTCTCTCAAAGTTTAAACTTCATCTCTTGACATGTACCTATAGTGGTTGCCCCAATCTCCTTATATTGTTTTCAACACCAAACCACCACAGTTTTGCCAAGCCTACGAGCTTTTTTTTTTTTTTTTTTTTTGATAGGTAAGATAAAGTTTCAGAAAAAAATACTACTTCATGGAAAGGAACATGCGGTAGCCAAAAACATACAGTAAAGACTCAAGACTATGTACAAGAACAAAAGGAATCTATAAACATCAGGAGAGACTCACTAGATGTGAGTTCCCAAGCCTACAAGCTTGACTCTCCTGTCATCTGCCGTACTGTGCCCATGGAGTGCTACAAGATCTAATTCCTTTTAAAAAGAAGGTGGTTTGAACCATATGATATAGCTGGTGACATCACAAAGAATGTTAAGATGGAACTGTCAAATTTCAAAGGTACGGTTGGTTATTTTCAGATAGTATTTTGATACGATTAGAGAGTAAGGTTTGCTAAGATGGTGCTTGTATGCTTGACAAAAGTGTGGTGGTCAAGTGTGTTGCAAACGATATGAGGAGATTGAGACAACCACCCATAGACAAAAGGCAAGATATGAAGGCAAAACTTTGAGAGAAGTATATGCCATCTAATTAGTGTGATAAGTAGTGTTAACAACTTGCTAACTTGAAACAAGGCAACATGTCAATGCCTGGGTATACACAAATTGTTAAGGAGCCTTGCCAAAGGCTAGCTCGATTTAAGATAGGGATGATATACAGAGGGAGATGCTTAGACAATCTAATTCTAGTGTGGAACATGCATTCCAAGTGGCTCTTGACATGGAGGAGTACTTGACATATCCAATTGCTAGAAAAATTAGGTCTCAAGCCCCATGGAAGCAACATTTAATAAATCTGTTGAATTGCACCCAAAAAGAAAAATGGTTCTCAACCTTGGGAGGCAGTATTTAAGAAATCTGTGGAGGCAAACTATGGTTATAAGGTTTCATTGTCACAAATGTTTAAGCAGTCAAATGGGTCAAAACCATCTTTTATTGGACTACTATCTTCATTCTAAAAGAGTTGTGAATTTAGTTGATCAGTCAAATGCTTATTTAAGAAATGGCAATGTCAAAGTAGCATAGGATTTACCTTTTGTACCTCAAAGGGAAGGATAATTGTAATGAAATTTGAGCAAAGCTACTATATTGCAGCATAATATCTGTTTGAAAAGTACTATAATTTTATTGACACACAAACTAGAGCAAGTCTACAGGAGTATACAACAGGGGATCATACAATGAATCACACAAACTACAAAATATATCAAATCAATAACAGAATATCTTGCAGCATAATACATCCGAATTGGATTGCAGGAAATCCAACAAAACCAGGCCATTTTCTTATGCACATTGAAGCTTAAAAATATTCAATTTTTCATTATACCCACATCACAAAACTATTCCCCATAAAATAAAATCCCATTAATCTGATAATATCTTCCACTTAACTAATTCCACCACATAAAACTTCAATATTAAACTTTCCCAAATAAAATTTAACCCCAAAACAAAACCCTAATTCTACAGAGTCAAAAAATTAAAGACATATAATCAACAATCAATCCCACGAATTGGAAACCAAACACACATCGAACAGTAAATACGAAACACATCCACATACAATAAACAAAAACCCTAAAATTTTCAATTCAGTGTCCACATACAAGAAACAAAAACCCTAGATTTCAATTTTTCCAGAAAATACGACAGCGTATAAGGGTACAAAGTCCTACTTATCTTTGGTGGAGACACCATACTTTTCCTGAAGCTTGGTAATCTCGTCCTCCTTCTTCTTGTGATCGAACTTCTTGCTCATCTTGGCTTGCTGGTAGTACAGCACGATGAGGTAGCGGTTGGCGACGTTGAAGCCGGAGAGGTGATCGACGGCGGTCTTGGCGTCGTAGATGTCCTCGTAGACGACGAAGGCGGTGCCGCGAGTGTCCTTGCTCGTGCCGACTCGGATCTGCCGAATGGCGCCGTACTTACCGAATATGTCGTACATCTCTTCGCTAGATATGTTGAACGGCAGGTTCCGAACGTAGAGTACGCGGTTCACCTCCGGTGGCAGCCGCGTGTTTCCCTTGCGAAGGCTTATGCTCGCCATTGTTGGTTGCTTGGCTTTTAGCCTTCTCAAGCTCAAGACTCTGGAGAGTGGAGAAGAGTTTGTAGGATTTGGATTTTTTTTGCTTCTTTATATGTAGCAATTGGGCTTTGGAGTTGAACCCAATCATATTCATAACCGACATACTAAAGGGTCCACTGACCACTTTTTTATTATTATTATTTTTTAATTTTTTTAGAAATTAAAAAAATTGTTAGTGTGAGGCAATCCGTGCGACTTTTTTACCTGAGCGTGAGACTTACCCCCAAATTATAGTCTCCGATAAAGACGCGAGACTTAGACCAATTAATTGTTCATAAATTAATAATATATTACAAATGGGAGATGCTACATCTACAATATTTTTACAGCATTTTTACAATAAATCACAAGTGGTTAGTCGTTATTGGTTCAAATTTGAAACTAACACAAAGATTACTTTTTTGCCCCAACAATAATAACTAGTAACAACTTGCTACTTAGGATTTGTTATAAAAATGTTGTAAAAATATTGTAGGCATATCATTTCTCATTACAAATAGTATGTTCCATTTAACTCAATTGGTACCCAATAGTCTCTTTACCCAATTGATTGCCACTTGGCATTTCCTAGTGTTCCAAAGGAGTCCATCTCACATTATATTTATAAATTTATTATAAAAAGTTTTTAAAAAATTAGTTTAACTGATAAAGTCTCTTATTATTAAATAAGAGACCTGAGTTTAAAACTGAACTATACTAAAAACCAATTGATATCTTGATCAAATAATAAATAGCAATTATCATGAAACAAACATCATATGTTGACATTCTATTGAATCTATAAAAATAAAATAAAAAGCTATGTCAAAAATCACCCAAAAAAAATAAAAAATCAAGGATTCATTTATTATATGATTGAAGTCCACTGATTATATTTGTAGGGGCATTGGGCCCTGGAGCCCATTATTTAGGTATATAATGGACCTAAGGCCCAAGTCAAGGATTGAAGGCGTTCGAGTAGGGTAAACGTTATCAAAAGAGCCCATGTTAGCAAACGGAGAAGTAAGTTTTAATCATAACAGCACAGGGGGTTGTGCCGAGGATGAGAGCATCATCAGCTAACCAAGGCTGGGGTTCGTAGAGGTGTTCTATCATTCGGGAGAACGTCTCAGGAACACTCTGCTAATACGGATAAGCATTATGGGAACACAGGACAGAGAGGTGTCCTAAAATATCTAAGAGAAAAACTGCTACCACCGCATTGAATGTCCTGCAGCTAACTTTCTGGCCGTATTTATGTGAAGAAGACCCCTAAACAGTGCTGCATTAGCTACCACAACTTACAAAAGGTCAAAGAGGATGTCTGATGGAAGAAACACTCAAGTAGAGGCTCAAATGATCAACAAATGTATGATCAAGATCGTCCAAAGGGGATTGGAAAAATCATGAAAGAAACACTGTAACAATCAAGAACCAAATCTGTAATCAAACTTTTGTGAAATATATAAGAACTCATCTCCTCATATTGTGCCAATGACGATTTTCTCTAGAAAAATCAATCTATCTTTCTGTTCTTGACATTTTATCTTTTTGTCCAACTCATTTTAGCCTGATTTTCCAACCCACTCTCTACAAATTCTTTATTTTGGGCTTTTTGGGCCTAAATCCATTCTTCTTGGGCTGAGCCCCAAATCTAGTCCTTACAATATTTATTGTCACATCAATTTGTAACTTTTATGTTGTAAAATTTCTAATAACTGTAACATTATCTTTTTGATTTATAGGTTATGTTAGGTTGACATAGACACAAATTGTTTAATAAACATTTATTGGCTTAATTTGAAGATGACTTATTTCAACCCATTTTAAAACTAGACCCAAAATGAAACTTACACTAAACATTAACCTACAAAATTCATATCGTGTTCACTAGTTGTGTCAAATATTATCAACCTTATTCATAAAAGAATCAACCCAAAATTTTGGGGTATCATACTTGATGAGACAAGTTCCCTTCAATTATAGTCCATAATCTCTACATTTTAGTAATTATCCAATGCCTCTGGGTAGGGGTGTGCATGGGTCGGGTTGAGGGGATTTTTTTACCCAACCCGTCATGGTGGGTCAAAAAAAATTCAACCCAACCCAACCCATCACATAAGTCTAACCCAACCCAACCCACATGGGTTGGGTTGAACCCGTGGGTTTGACAAATTTTTTTTTATTTATTAAATTGGGTAGAAAAAAATATAAATATTAATATATTAAAAAAAATCTAAAGATTAGTATCAATGTAACTCCTTAAAGGCAAACAACACTAATGACTAAACAACAATAGTAATTTATTAGGGTTTGTGTAAACTAATTAATTTTTATATAGGATATGAAGAACTGGTTATTTTAAAAATTTTATTAATTATATAATATTATATATATATATATATATATTAGATTAGTATGTAGGAGGAATCGAAGAAGTACTACTCTACAGCTGGTTTTTTTTTTTAATTATTAAATATAATATATATATATATATATATATATATATATATATATATATATATATATAAGTGCCCTACAACTGTTTAAAAAAAATATTAAATATATAAAATATTTTAAATATATATTAAATATGGGTGGGTCGGGTCGGGTTTGGCGGGTTTGTAATTTTATGACTCAAACTCAACCCGACCCGCTATAAAAAAAAAATTTTGTAACCCAACCCAACCCACCAAGCCTTAAAAACCAACCCAACCCGGCAGGTAGTGTTTGACGGGTCGGTGGGTTTTCTGTACACCCCTATCTCTGGGAGTACAATGACATAGTACTCTATCCTTTCACATGATACTAGATTATACTAATTAAATTTATGATGAAATCCATTATTCACGTGAAATGAGGGAGTATTGTGTTACTCTATACTTCAAGAGTACCTGATAATTTTTCACCATAGAGTCTTGGTCCACTAGTGATCCTCATATGAGATGGATCTTGGAATTGAGATAAAGATCCTCTTCATTTGTCTTTGAAAGAGAAATGATCAACTTTTTTTTTTTTTTTTTTTTTTTTTGAGAATGAGAAATGATCAACTTAATAGTAAAGTTTCTAAAAGTTTATTCTTTGTTTGATAAAATGAGAATTTAAATAATCTGGAACCTGTACATAATTAAATCTCTAAAAGACATGTGGGCCCCACACCTATAGGGCCCACATGTCAATGAAAAATAAGTCTCGTGCGCCAAGCTCATGAGATACCATCGCCCTTGTTGTAAGAGTTTCTATACTTTCTATTAAAAAAAAATATTGTAAATAGATTTTTTTTTTTGTGTGAAAATAAACCTTTTCCTTTAATTAAAAATTATTTGAAATCTCTCCCTATATATATATTATTTATGTATTTATTTATTTATTGTGTGTGACAAACATTAATATACTTATTCAATGATTTCTTGGCTGTTATGAATCTTAAGATCTAAGTTTGGTCATTTATCTATTTATTGGACATCTGACAATTAAACAAATAGTTCTAACAGATCTCATGCAACTGCATTGGCTGTCTCAGCTACAATTTTATTGGCTTTGGATCTCTCTCTCTCTGTTGCCTCGTACTTACCAAGAGTTTCTAACTGAAATTGCGTTATGTGAATGGCTAAAAATAAAATTGATGTTCATTCTGCCCAATAACACCATGCCATGTTGTAGAGCAACTTTCAGTATTTCTCTCCGCATAACACACACATTTTATAAATATAGAGTTTGTGAAAACTATAATACCAGGCAATACAATCTGTGCCAATCCCTCTACCTTCTCCTCTGGACTCAACAATGAGTGATCGGAAGGAGGTACGCCCCAAAATTATCTTCAAAAGCTAAAAACACAAAAACATATCTTTTTCCCTTTTGTTTGAGTTTCTGATTGCTAAGTTTTCAACCAGCATTTAATATTTTTTCTTTTTCTTTTTTTTTAATGATCTATTAGGCTAGTTTGTGTCTCTTGCTTGTTGTAGCATATTTTTGCAATATTCGCATCGAGGGCTCTTTTGATCATCTTAAAGAATAATGATTACCACACATTCATTATTTTATACTCTATACATACTCCCTTTGAAATCGTGTCCAGTAGCAAGTGTATCAAGATTTTTCCCATCTCCAATAATGTTGGAAAAGAAACGAAAAATTTTCAAAACTTTTTTTAATTGTTCCCTATTTTTTTTAGATATTATAGTTAAGATTTTGATTCTTTAGAAATATGATTCAATTCTTAACATGAGATGCATTTTCCAGTGTGTATACATTTCCAACGCGTAAGCTAGAATGAAAAGATTAAAATTAAAATCTGTGTTATAATTTTTTGCTTGTTGTCAAGGTGGTGTTTCTTCTTGTTAAATCTCTGTTACAAAATGAGTTGCATTTTAAGTTGCTATTTTTATCTTCATTTTTATGAATGTAAAGGGAGGGAGGGAGGGAGGGAAGATGGTGGTGGGTATGGTCTTTACCACCACACCAAAGTGGGTGTGGTGCTCAGTGTTGAAAACAATCTTCTGAGTCTTCACTGATTAAGAAACAATCTCCTAATTCACCTAAATGTGTACCAATCCTACTTTTGTAAATTTTTTCTTCATTAAGCCAGTTTCCTACTCAATGTCATATTGTCACTATGACTATTTGTATCTGAATTGTTTCTTATTTTTGCTCAATGTTGTATTTATATTTGTTACAATGTAATTTTATTTTGACAAACAATATTTAGCAATTGAGGAACAATTCTTCTTGATCAGTTGGCAAAAAAGTTCTCTTAAGACCAATACAATCTCAAGATTGCATACAAATTGTTTTTTAAAGATTTTTTTTTTTTTTAATAATTACAATATGTATTGGTCAATGTACGTTGACCAATGCAATCTCAAGATGACATACAAATTGTTTTAGGATTGGAATTGAGTGCAAAACTCACCTGGTGCAATTACCTCTCTCCACTCACATATCATTTTTACTACTTTCACTTTTTAACCTTTTCTCACTTTTTTTATTCAATAATTGCAATTGAAAGTTGCTTTTTGAACTCTCAATCTCAACCATGAGTTATTGCACTTGATCTTGCTCCTTGTTTTAAAAGAAGAAATTGCTTTGTAATTGCAATATCAACATGATGCTCATTGATAGCCTTGTTGGTCATATGAGTTTCTTTCCCATATAAGATATATTGACCATTTAGATATTCTCCATTTGCAGAAGAATGGCTGGTTGTCTGTTCCTGAATTTGGAGGATGGGATAAACAGGCCCCAGCTTCACCCAACTATTCAGTGGTATTTTCTCAAGCTCGAGCTAATAGAAAGCATCTGAAGACAGACTTGAGTGACTTGAGATCAAACCTTGAAAATGAAAGAGAGCTCATTAATGCTAATCACGATCATCATCAGGATGATCCGGTTATGGTGAGTCTCCATTTTTCTGAATCAAAGTTAAAGAATGGTCTTTCTTTTCCAGATAGGTAATTATAGAATGATTGTTATTTAGTCTTTCTTTTTCACTATCACTCATTGCAAAGGGAATATGTTTTCTTACTTGGGCAAATACCATACTCACATTCCAAAATGAAAAGAAAGGAAAATATCATACTCACCTTGTTTTGGTCCATATGGTCAAAGCATGGATCATTACATTTGTAGATTATGCCCTCACAAAGCAAATAAATTGTGAGAATGACATAAAAAGATCCAGAATTTATACCATTACTCATCTCCATTAATCTAAGCAATAATGGAGCAAAGGAATGTAGGAAAAATAATTGATTTAACTCTGTGTTTCATCTAATGTTGTTCATAAATCAATTTGGCAACTACCGAACAAAAATGGTAAAAAGAGACGGCTCTATTTAGAGAGACAAAGTTTCGCTTAGTGTGTAAGTGATTGTCAGAAAATTGAAACTGGTTTCTTGGTGAAATACAAAGAATAATAAAATATTTTCCCATTTCCTCTGCTCATTAATGCACAATAACAAAAATGAATAGTAGAGATGGACGGAGGATTCAAATTGACACTGTTTCATAAGTTTGAGACTTTAATTGGCAACAATAAAATCATGGTACTGATGCAACCTCTCATTCTTCTTTCTGATCATTCTATTTGTACTGTCATGCAGAGGAAAAAGAAGATTCTGACCTACATCAATTGCTGCATTAGGCCTTGATTTCTAAGAACACAAGCCTTTCAATCTTGTACCATCAAACTAAATTTTGGGTTCTGGCCTATAAATTTATAGATGGCACCTGTTGTGATTTATATTTTTCTTCAAAAAAATCTGTAATCTAAGTGTGCTATATATGCTATATGCTATGTAATCTAAGTCTGCTACATAAGCCAGATTCCCATGCTTATAGTTCTTCAGATTTGGCAAAATAAAGAAATGAAATCAGAATATAAGAAAATGAGAAACAGTGATATTAGAGTTCCATTAATTTTACACCCATAGATATACATTTCGCTCAGTGAGGTGATGCTAGTAGAATGTTCTCATTTATTTTTCTTTTATTCAAACCCAAGGCCATATATACTTGAGTATTGTGTATTCTTTACCCACCAGGCAATAAGAAAATAAAAAGATCATAAAAATGATAGAAAGTGAAGTTTAATCTGTGGATTTAAATCGCTTTACTGGAGCTTGGAGGGAAGACAGGTACTTAGCATCTCCCTTGTCAATTCCATTAAATAGATAACTGAAAGGTGGCATTTCTACATACTTTCCAGAACCAGGAACAACCTTCAGCTCATCATTTTCCCAAACAATTCTTCCTCCAGCAATTGTCACTTCAACCTTTCCCTAAGAGAACAAATATGAACTTTTAGAAACCTTACATAAAATGGCAAAGTTTAGGAGGATATATGAATGTGCATGCTCTCACAGTGAGAGAGAGGGGACTCTGAAATTTTACAAATTCAAGCAAATATGGACCAGTTAATTGTGACCAAAGAAGTTCTGATGGGAGTGCAAAATATACAGAATTATGTAAGGAAAAGATGGTCTGCAAGAATTAAAAACCAAGTTGAAGTGTAGTTAAAAATTATGGTTGACAAGTCTAAATATTAGATTGAGTCTTTTAAACTGCAATTTCTAGTGGTATATGCATACATATGCATTCATTTATAGTAGTAATTGTTGAACGTTGCAATGGCATGACTTTGCAGTCATGTTTCTGCATTAGGAAGTAAAAAAAAAACAAAGACAAATGGATATGCTTAAACCACCAAATAAGAAAAGATTGCCCCAATATCAATGAAAACACAGAAATATGTAAAACATATGTTAAGTTTTAATCCATATCTCATGGTAACTAATCATGAAATAAGCTTTGATCCTTACATGGTATAAGAAATGGCAGAGGGGACTGGGGAATTATAAAAGTAACATTATTGTCTTATTATAGTTCTTTTGTTTTCTTTGGCCAAATCATACAGTAATTAACCCAAGCTCTAAGCTCGTGGTTACTCTCATTGGCTAACCCATTGAATAATATGGAATCTATAAAAGATCCCTTAACACAATCAAATTTAATGGTCATATCATATCCCTTTAATAAGTTTTTCAAGATTCAAGCATCTTCATTTCACATCAATGCAAGTGAATCTGCCAACACTCTGCACCCTCACATGACAGCATAATTTTTCAATTAAACCAAAAATCAAATTAGAAGCATCAATCATCTCATCTTAACTAAGTTACATTCATCCATTCATTCTAGGCACCTTTTTTTTTCTTCTTATTTTTAGGGGACAACTGAAAAGCATTAGGTGGTAAGATTACTTGCAAAGGTTTCAGAAACACAATCTGTAAATACATATAGCCCTATATATATTGTTGAAAGTTGCCATGTCCATGACAGACAAACAATTGTGTATTTGTCCACAGATTATAGCTCACTGCCCTTGCCTTCATAAGCACAAACCCATTATTTTAGGATTGTTCAATAATTGAAAATTTGGCATGTCAGACATTTAAAGATGTGACAATCATGCCACTGGTGCCCAACACTCATTCATAGAATTTCAGAGCTACATTTTTTTCAAACTTCAGCAATTCTCATTTTGATATGCTCAGCAGTATTACGAGTGTGTTACACATTTTTTCTAGTAACTCAACATAATAATTACTTTCATCACCTTCTTACCATTTATTCTTCTTTTGCATGCAAAAATATATTTCAAAATACAATAAGACATATGTGATATGTTCAATACTATCAAGTCACAAGGACAGGTATAAGGCTGTTTTGTGAGTTGTTGTGTCTACAAATGATAGGTGCAAATAAAATATGAATCAAACTGATATTAGATCTTTCTCACATTACAATTGCTAACCTATTTCATAATGCATTCGTTATCAACAGATCAACTACATTAAAGATACAAATATTACCTTTCCTCTCCTTCCCTCGTAAACATTTGTATCTGATCTAGAGTGGTGGGACTTTGCAGTTATTTCAAAGCTCGAGTTTGGGTTGAGTATGATTATATCTGCATCAGATCCTGGAAAAATTGCTCCTTTCCTTGGATATATATTGAAAATTCTAGCACTGAAAAAATTGCAGATGGTGAGATAACTTGACATATGTCAGAAAGCTTAATGGGGATTAGATCATAAAATGCATAATCCCATACATACTCATTCAGTTTTCTTATATTATCTAAATAGCCAGAGAGCATACCATTCTGTGCTTGTTATCCGAACATAATCAGTGGCAGAAATTTGTCCAGATTCCTGCATGAATATGCAAATCTGAGAAAAGGAGCAATTTCTAGAATAGCTTCTAATTCAAGCTGAATATTTTGAAGGAATGAGCATCCATTGCAACTTACCACCATTATATCCCATACCAAATGCATTCTCTCCTCAATACCTAAAAATTACCAATTGCCACAGAGAAGCATTACAAAGCAGAATAGCATAAATTGGCCCCAAATAATGACTCAGAACCATACATAAATTCAAAAATTGCAGGGAACAAAATACATGATTACCATTTACACCATTTGGAATTTTTCGGAAATCATCAATCCCTAGAGCTTTCTGTGTAGAATTATAGGTAGCATGATCAGTTCCTACAAGCTGCGAAATGGAAAGGTTTCATGAGAAACAAGTTCAAAGATCTCCATAAACCAATATATTAAAGGTCACGGCTTAGGCAATCTGACAATCAAAACAAAATATTCTGAATCCAAGGATATATAGTCTGCTAGTAGCACCTAGTTCCAAGCCAAAATTTTGGAGATTGCATGTGTATTAAACAGATAAGAACACCAATATTCTTCCTGGCAGACTTTCTTAAATAAAAAAAATGTTCACATATGTCTTTCAGGTCCTAGAAGTTATTGTTGCACTATCTTCTCTAATGATGAGGTAGAAACCTGCAAAATTCCTGTCGAAAGGGCAGCTTGAAGAGCCTTGTCATGTCCAGATGCCCTAATAGGGGGACTCATGACAAACCTGAAATGAGTAAGATCATATTGTTTGAATTTCTTAAAGCTGAATAAATCTATCAAAAGATTGAAAAAAAATAAAACAAAAATGAAAGTAAATGGGTTCTTGCTTTGCTGCAGTGACGAAGTCAGGATCCCAAAGCCCAGATTCATCAAGGGCTAACCCAGAAACTATTGGCTCTCCAATAACCCTCTGCCCTGCAGTTTAAACACAAGTAATTAAATCTTCTTTAAACAATAAATAATCTAGAGAAAAGAAAAAGCATCAGGAGATCAGTATGGATAAGTTTTAGAACTGAAAGCCAACATATCGTATTTCTCTGCCTGTTTGAGTGAATGTCTATATCAGTGTCTGTGTCTATATTTCTCATTTCTTTCAACTTCAGCCTTTCTGGGCATATTGAGGAGGATGATTCTGGTATGTTAACAGCCGATGTTAAACTTATAGTCACATCCTATGACAATCATCTTTGGTGTTTTAGATTAATATTTTGCTAAGGGAAGATTGCAGAGAATGTTACCCATAGGATTAAAAAAAAGTGAATGAAATGGAGAACATTTGGAGTATTGTGTGATTGTAAAAAAATCATGAAGTAAGGAAAATAAATTTAGGACTGCATTAAGGTTAGATATAATCTACGGTGCAGATGTTGGCCAATTGAAAAACCATGTCGACAAATGAGAGTAATAAGATGGTGATAAGTGGTAACAAAAGGAAAAGTAGGAATAAAAATGAAGAAATTCTTAAGAGGGTGGAGGTAGTGGCACCAATCTAGGATAATTTGAAGGAAAGTAATATCAAGTGGTCCGATCACTTTCAGAAAAGCTATGTTGGCACTGATGGGAAAAAAATTATTCAACTTGAGTGTTGTGAAAAGGGCTAAAAGAAATGAAAGAGCAAGTTTGTCAAAGATTTAGATGAAATGTATGGCTTCAAACAAGGTTGAATGGCCAGAAGTTTAGCAGAGCACAATTAATTGAATATTTAAGTTATTTGGGACTTATTGCAATATTTGCACCATTCGATAACATTGTAATTAAAGAACTAGTTCATTATTAAGGCACTCATGATTTATTAAAAGAAATGGATCCATGGTCAAGAGGGTGTATAACTCCTAATTCCATTTCCTTCTTTCTCATATTTTCCTTCTATCCAAATGTATGGTAAACACTTATCTACACTCATCTCAACTTGTATCACCCTATGAAGTTGTCACAGGACATGAACAGCATCTTGAAGTTTGCCAATATAAGCATCCCTTAACTTTGAAAATCAAGGATTTGAATTAATGAACTATTATTAGGTCCTCCTAAATAGCATTGATTCATCATAAACATTTCATTTCAATTGGAATTTGGTTAGCAATAAAGAAAGAGAACTCTTGGTTCAATTCTCCACCTTAACAACAGGGGAAATAAATTGATCAAAGAAGTTCCTGTGGGTCGAAGTGGAACAACAACTGAACCTCTGGCAGCAACATGCTATGGGGTGGCAGTCCTACTTATAGGATCAAATCAATGCGTTCAGGAAATATTTAAAAGTGGGCTAGTGAGAGCATCCATGAGGCTGAAATAAAGTCAGAAGATTATGTACAGGTGATATCATGGCTTCTTCTAGAGAACTCTATGGGTATTTGTTTTCATCATTATTAGGGCTATTTTATGCGACCAACAAGCTGCAATGGAAAATAACACTAGCCCATAATGCTGTAGGTTCCTAACTAGGATGTTTAGTGGAGGAATTTTAATTTTGGATATAGCATTCACATCATATACCAAGCTTATCTTTCTTTGTAGAAAGCTATCTTAAGACCAACTATATCTAAAATGATAAAACCTATCTTGTCTCTTCTTCTCCTCACAGCCAAAGCGTAAAGTTAAATCTTTAATTTATCATGTACATGTTCTCTATCTCAAAATTCAGTTGGAATTTTCCTCTATAGTGCTATTTAAGAATCAAAATGTATTATAAAAGTGAAACAAAAAAGGACCAAATAATTCTATTAAACCATCATAATCCTGTTGTCTGTTCTTGCTCTTTTGAACATTGTGGGATGCAATAAGTTTGAGGCTATCAGATTCCAACTAAGGGGAACTGTGTTACTAATGCTCAATCCAAAATTTATAATTGCTATAAGAATTAGCCTCTTCTCCTACTTGTATTATATTTCTAAGAGGTAAAAAAAGATTCCAATATTAATTACATATGATTCTCCATAATTGTAGCTTAATTCTGCCATCAAATAAATTTATAAAATCAAATAAAACTTAAAGATAAGATAGTTAAAGACCTTGTTTTCGAGCTGTAGCTATTTCTTCCATAGCATCAATGCTCATTACATGAACCACATAGAGAGGAGTATTCACAAAACCTGCCAAACGGATTGCCCGAGAAGTTGCCTCTCCTTCCAGCTGTAAAGGTATTAAAGCCAAATCATGCAAGGAGAATCTCTTCAAAGATATTCATGGTACATCGATATTTTTCCATTAGACATTTAAGTAAGAAAATAACTTCCATGGTACATATATATACATATATATATATATATATAAGGCTACTTCATCTTTTTCATCTGAACATCTGTGGTTTCCAAGATGGGGGGGGTTCGTAGTTTCTTCATTGAGTCCAAATTTTTTCAGTTAATTCTAGAGGAAGGGGGTCGTTATTACAGGTTGCAGATTTTTGAGAGGGGTAAATTCTTCATGAGATCAGTCTTCATGGGCAAACTTGCAGCTCAGTGGCTGATGGATAACTTAGAACTCTTAGTTGTTGGGGTGAACCCCAAACAATTCTTTACTCTTAGAGAAGGTGACACTGCATATACTCTCCAAAGGAGTTCAAACTCGTTTGGCCAGTTCTTGTTGCTGACTGAGCTCAAGGCTGGTGGGTCTAGGAGATCAGTTTTTTTACCCGTTGGTAAAGAGAGGAATGGCTGGAGGACATTTGGTCTGGAACTTAGGAAGGTGTTGAATCCTTCTCATTATGCAGTGGGTGGATTAGACCATCCCAAGTTCATTCCCCAGCAAAGGATTAACTTGGAGTCTCATCTCCTTGGGACTTATGCTGAAGTTGTTCAAGGTTCTCATGAGTTTAGAAGGGAGCCAAAACAACTAAGTGTTACAGTCAAAGGGAAGAAACCTCAGCAAGGAGAGGAGAAGTCTGGGGTGAATCCGAGAGGCTCAGGTGATGTTGGAGGAGTTTATCAGGTGGAGAAACCTGGCAGTAGGGTGGCTGTGGGAGGGACTTGGAGGGAGAATAGTCTTGCTGAGGTGGCTGTAGCTGGTGAGCTTTCCTTGGTAGATACTAGGATGAGCCTCCCAAGGCTTAGTTCGAATTCAAAAAATGCTGGAAAGGAGAAGGAGTGTGAGGCTGGGAGAGATGGCAGGTCAGGGAGAGGTCTTGTCGTAGAGATTGATGTGACTGGAAGGAGGAGGGTTTTCTGGGAGAGCAGGAAATGGGGAGTCTCTAAGAGGAGTGAATCACGTGAGGTTGCATGGGGTGGTGTTTCTGATACATCTAAATCCCTTAAATGGGTTCCAAAGGGAAAGGCCTCTATGATTGGGCTGGGCCTTGGGACAAGCCCAGTGTGGTCAGACCCTTTTTTGAGCCCCCTGGATCCAGTTCTGTCAGGCCCCTGTTGTCCAGAAGAGGGTGAGGGCCCTTCGAATGGAAAGGAAGGCTCAGCCCAGACCCTGGTTGCTAAGTCTGGAGCATCGGCCCGGTGCGAAGTGTCCTTGGTGGAGGCCGATGCCCCTGACCTCGCCGGCGTCAGCTCCGGCGACCCCACGTCGACATCGGGCGAGGCCGATGGACTTTCCGGCGCCGGCGCTTCCTCAGGCGAGCTCGCGGCGGCATCGGATGATGCGTTAGGCTCCTCCGCCGCCGATCTCAGCTCTGGCGAGGTCGCGGTCAGCGCCGGTGGTCTTTCCGGCGTCGGAATCAGCTCCGACGAGCTCTCGGCATCTCACGCCGGTGGTCTTTCCGGCGTCGGAATCAGCTCCGACGAGCTCTCGGCATCTCAGGTTGAATTGGAAGAACGTTTCTCTTCTGAAACCAGTTCTGTTGAGTTGGAAAGGGTGTGTTCTAGGCCAAAGGGTGTGGGTGCCTTTAATGACATCAATCTGAGCACCTCTAGTACTGGGTTTATGCTTTTGGGGGCTAAGGAAAGGAATGTAGGTGGTCTCTGCTTGGACTCTTTACCTGGGCAACCCAGGTTAGTGGAGTCCCCTTTGATGGCTCTGTGTGCTGCCCCTGGGGTGAGTAATTTTCTGGAGGAAGATTTTACGCTTTCAAACCCAGGTTTGGGTGAAGAGGAGAGCTCACCTATCCCCTTGATGTCTATCATCCCCTTTGGTTTATCTCTATCAGCCGAGACTAGTGGTAATGAGGCAGTGGGGTGTGAGAGTGTTCTGGACACTTCTAAATGGGTGAAGAACAGACTCCCTAGCTTCAGTAAACTGGTGGGGTTGTCTTTGAACCATCACGAGAAGCTTTGCATCGATTTGTTACAAAGGATTGAGAAGGAAATGTTGGATGCTAAAGCAATGAATAAGAAAGATAATCCAACCAGAAAAGTTGTTATCTTTAAGGACAAAGGGAAGAGAGAATTGAGGAACTTGCTGTCCTCGGTTAATTATGAAGGTAGGAAGTGAGATGGTTGTTGAGCTGCGCTTTCAGTTGGGTTTTTTCAGCTTTTATGAATTTAAAAATTATCTCTTGGAATGTTAGAGGTCTGAATGACAGTCGGAAATGTTTAATAGTGAAAAATCTGTTGCGGGAGTGGAAGTGTGATGTTATTTGCCTTCAAGAAACTAAGCTTTCCGGCCTGGATAGACAGATGGTGGGGAATTTGTGGAGCTGCCCGTTTGTGGATTGGGTGGCTTTAGACGCTGACCGGACAGCCGGTGGGATCCTTCTCATGTGGGATAGGAGGGTCCTAGAGAGGAAGGAGGTGCTGGTGGGTTCTTTCTCTGTGTCGGTTCAGTGGCAAGGGGTGGGGGACGGTTTCATTTGGGCGTGCTCGGGGGTTTATGGCCCTACAGATAACTCAGCGAGAGGGTTAATGTGGGATGAGCTGGTTGGTGTTCATCATCTTTGGAATGTCCCTTGGTGTTGTATTGGGGACTTCAACATAATCCGCTTCCCTAGTGAACGATTGGGTAATCCTCGTCTCACCCCGGCTATGGAACTTTTTTCGGAGTTCGTCGAGGACCTTAATTTGATTGATTTGCCTCTGGAGGGAGGGAGCTACACGTGGTCTAGAGGGTCGGCTCGGCCTGTGATGTCTAGGATAGACAGAGTTCTGGTGTCCCATGATTGGGAGGAGCACTTTCCAGATGTGACCCAACGGATTTTATCTCGCCCTGTTTCAGACCACTTCCCAATTCAAGTGGAGGTTGGGGGAATGGCGAGGGGGAAAAGCCCGTTTAGGTTTGAGAATATGTGGCTCAAGACGGATGGGTTTATCGATAAAGTCCAGTCTTGGTGGAATCGTCACTCTTTCCATGGCACGCCTAGTTTTGTTTTTGCCAAAAAGTTGAAGGCTTTGAAGGAGGACATCGTCCAGTGGAACCGTGTGGAGTTTGGCCATGTCGGTCGCAAAAAGTCTCAATTATTAGAGACTTTGAAATGTCTTGACGCCAAGGAAGAGGAGTTTGGCCTCTCTGATGCAGAGTCCTGTGAGAGAGTAGAGGCGAGATCCGAGGTAGAGAATCTCCTTTCTTTGGAGGAAATCTCTTGGAGACAGAAATCTAGAATGTTATGGATTAAGGAAGGAGATAATAATACAAAATATTTCCACAAGATGGCTAATTCCCGTAGAAGGTTTAACCATCTGAGTTTCCTGGAGGTGGATGGGGTGATCTATGAGGAGGAAAGTGAGATAGCTGCTCAGGTAGTAAACTTTTATAAAAATTTGTACCATGAGCCAGAAGAGTGGAGGCCCTTCGTGGAAGGCTTGGAGTTTGACCGGATTGATGAGTCGGAAAGGGACTGGCTTGAAAGGAGGTTTGAGAAGGAGGAGATTCTTCTAGCCCTTAATGAGTTGGCTGGAGATAAAGCTCCAGGTCCGGATGGCTTCTCTTTGGCTTTCTTCCACCATTGTTGGCGAGTGGTAGAAGGTGATGTTTTAGCAGTGTTTGAGGAGTTTTATCTTCATAGTAAGTTTGAGAAATCTCTGAATGCTACCTTTATAGCTCTTATTCCTAAAAAAAACGATGCTTCTAATATCCGAGATTTTAGGCCTATCAGCTTGGTGGGGAGCTTGTATAAGCTATTGTCGAAGGTTTTGACTAATCGGTTGAAACAGGTTTTAGACCAGTTGATTTCAGAATCTCAGAATAGTTTTGTGGGAGGTAGACAAATTCTTGACTCTGTCCTTGTTGCTAACGAGTGTGTTGATAGTCGTGTGAAGAGTAAGATTCCGGGGGTTATTTGTAAGCTTGACATTGAGAAAGCTTATGATCATGTGAATTGGGAGGCTCTTATAGATCTTTTGAAGAGAATGGGATTTGGGGAGAAATGGTGTAGATGGATTCGCACCTGCATCTCAACTGTCCAGTTCTCCATTTTGGTTAATGGGACGCCTGCTGACTTCTTTGGGAGCACGAGGGGTCTAAGACAAGGGGATCCGCTTTCTCCATTGTTATTCCTGGTTATGATGGAGGTCTTCAGTAGGATGTTGAAAAAGGTTGAAGATGCTGGCTTACTCAGGGGTTTTCAAGCAGTTGGTAGTCGGGGGGAAGGGGAATGTGTCTCGCATCTCCTGTTTGCGGATGACACTATTCTATTCTGTGATGCGGATGTAGATCAGATCCTTCATGTGCGGATGCTTCTCATCTGCTTCCAAGCCGTGACAGGTTTGAAGGTTAATGTCTCGAAGAGTGAAATGGTTCCTATAGGGGAGGTTGATAATGTTCAAGCCTTGGCAGATATTTTGGGCTATCGGATTGGGTCTTTGCCTATGACCTATCTTGGAATGCCGTTGGGGGCCTCCCATAAATCGCCTTCTATTTGGAATCCTATCTTGGAGAATATTCAGAGGAGATTGGCGGGTTGGAAGAAGTTGTATTTGTCTAAGGGGGGTAGATTGACGCTGCTTAAGAGTACGCTTTCTAGCCTTCCTACTTACTTTTTATCCCTTTTTACCATTCCTTCTCATGTGGCTAACAAGATTGAGAAGATTCAGAGGGACTTCTTGTGGGGGGATTCGAAGGTTCATTTGGTGGGGTGGGATAAGGTGTGTACTCCTAAGGGTAATGGTGGTTTGGGTATTCGGAAGCTTACTACTTTTAATAAAGCTTTGCTAGGGAAATGGTTGTGGCGGTTTGGGGTAGAGGAGACTCGTCTTTGGAGGAGGGTTGTGGCTCTGAAATTTGGGGAAGAATGGGGGGGTTGGTCTTCCAAACTTGGTAGGGGTGTGCATGGGTGTGGTCTATGGAGAAGCATCCGTAAAGGTTGGGGGGTTTTTAGCCAACACATCCGGTTTGAGGTAGGGGTGGGGAATAGGGTGAAGTTTTGGACGGACCAGTGGTGTGGGGAATTACCACTCCACCTTTCCTTCCCGATTGTGTATGGGATTGCCATTTGTAGAGAGGCTTCGGTAGCTTCGTCTCTTGAACGGTTGGGGAATGAGAGAAGTTGGAAGGTTCCTTTACTTAGAAATCCAAATGATTGGGAGGCGGGGGTCGTGGTTGATTTCCTTCATACCTTGGGTTCTTCTTTACCTCATTCAGAGCATGGTGACCGTATGATTTGGAAATTATCAAAGAAAGGGGACTTTAACGTCCGCTCTTTCTATGATAAGCTTCGAGGTCCCCTGCCTATTATCTTTCCTTGGAAAGGTATTTGGAAGGTTAAGGCTCCTACGCACGTCTCTTTCTTTGTTTGGACTGCAACTTGGGAAAAGATTCTCACAGGGGATAATCTGCGGTATAGAGGCTTCGATTTTGTTGACTGGTGCATTATGTGTCGCTGTAATGGGGAGTCGGCGAACCATTTGCTTCTTCACTGTGGAAAAGCTTTTCAGTTGTGGAGCCTGGTGTTTAGATCTTTTGGAGTCTCTTGGGTTCTGCCAAGATCGATTGCAGACACTCTATTCGGTTGGTGGAATTGGTTTGGAAAGCACTCCTCTAGAGTTTGGAACCTTGCTCCGTTGTGCCTAATGTGGTGTATTTGGAGGGAGCGAAACTGGCGCACTTTTGAGGACAGGGACAAAACTGATGACCAATTGCTCGCTTATTTTAGTGGCTCTCTTTTTGATTGGTCTAGGGCTTGGGGACTCACCTCTAGTGATTCTATCCCTATGTTCCTTAGTTCTCTTCACTGTATTTAGTTCTTTTCTGCTCTTTCTGCTTTTGTTTTCTCTTGTGTTTTCTCTTTGTTTGTGTCCCTCTCTGTACTCTTTCGTTGGCCTCTTGTTTTCTTGAGGTTCTTTTAATATATTTTTTCTTACTGATCAAAAAAAAAAAAAAATATATATATATATATATATATTTACAGAACATAATTCTAAAAGTTACCATGGGAGGTCTCGAAAGAGCATGTCCCTCTGGACCAATAATGCCAAGTTCTATCATTCTTTTCTGTCCTTCATATACAGCATCTCCATTTTCCGCATGGACCATAGCCAAAGCACCAAGGGACTTGCACTTCTTCAATCCTTCTAATAGAATCTCATCATTAATCATTACTGCCCCCTTGTATGCCATGAAGAACTTGAAAGAGTTTATACCTATAAGTTGGCACATACATGAAAACTTAAACAGATTTTACATGAAATGGACAAAAAGGAAATTAAAGAAGTGTTCACAAAGGTCCAATGTAAGATGAAATCCGTACAATACAAACAGAAAATATAAGAAAAGCAACCTTTTTCCTTAACCATGATTTCCATTTCTTTTGAAACAACTTCATCCCATTTTGTAATTGTCATATGGAAACCATAATCCATGCAAGATTTTTTTGCTTTCTTTTTATAGGCTTCAAAACCTGCTGTTAAACTACCACGTACTGGAAAAACAAAGTCAATGTGCATTGTTGTTCCACCAGCTAATGCTGCTGCCTGACCACTGAAGAAGTCATCAATTGACTCCAAAACCCCATTCTCAACAGCTAGGTGAGTGTGAGGATCAATTCCGCCTGTTGAGGTAACAAATGTAGTCATAGAATATATCAGGATCAGATCTACCTAATTTCTAATCGGTTTTGCAAATGGAAATGAACAAAGCAATTAAACTCAGATAATAAACAGGAAACCCAAATGATAGCTTATGATTGTTAATAATAATTCCTGTCTTTGAGAGCATGTGTGCAAACAGACTGAAGAATAAAAAGAGGAGCTATTGCCAACATGCAGGGACTATAACTCAACAAGATGGACCCCACCAAGGTTGAATGCAATGCTCGTCGACCAGATATTATTGATCCAACTCAAGAGTATGGCAATAAGGACATTGTGTATCTAGAAGCCTATTTACTATGAGGTTCAAAATAAATACAACAAAGGAGAAATAGTCTGCCTCTGCCATTTGGATTGCAGACTGTATGGCTTTATTCTGAAACTGTAAATGTCATTGAAAAGAAGTAATACATAATAGTATACTTAGGTTCCAAATGTTCTCACCATACTCCTTTTTCTTCACTAGCATAGTCAAAAGAGTGAAAACACATACTGATCTAATCAGTAATTATAATATGAAAAACTAACCTGGCATGACAAATTTTCCAGTGGCATCAAGCACAGTAACATCATCTCCAACCTGCAAAAGGCAATCAAATGAGTCTGATGTAAATCAAACAATAGAAAGCATAAAATAAAAGATGAAAAAGGAAACATAAAGGATTAACAACAGGCCAAAATAATGAAAGGGGTAAGGAAACCCAGAACCAATAAAAGGGCATATATGTATGTAACAAAGGGTATTTATTGCAAAATTAACACATTTTCTGTAAGAAATAAAATATATAAAATCAACTTTTAACCGTGTTCTTGTGAATGGAAAAGCAATGTGTTGATAACGCACAGTAGCTTGAAATCTTACTCTGGTAGAAACCTAGAGCTACAGTGTGCTAGAAATGGTTTATATTGGTAGAACTTTTTCAGAACCCCATAAAGGATGAATTCTTTTTTTCTTTTTTTTTTTTCATAAGCACGAATTCTTATTTTATAGCATACCAAAAGTGTGGTTCTACAAGGGTAATTGTCAAATATCTGGGCATGGTTGGCTGAACTAACCAGTATGATTTTTAATGCAATGTGTCTGCAACCTTTTTCAAAATTAATTACCCTGAACTCCTAACAATGCCCCCCCTAATAAATTAAATATTTAAATTTAAATTCCAAGAAATTCAAAACTGTTGGATGACCAAATATTAGCCTTAATTATTGTCATGTATATACAAGTGTTTTAAGTTTTAGCAGTAAAATAATTAGTTCCACTTCACACATATACAAGTTCGGTAATCTTTGCCCTTGTATATTACCTTGAACTAACAAAACAATTAACAAACTTCTTGGTTTTTATTTGATTGAATAATTTGTAACAATCTTGCTTCCCTTCTATTCCCTAATTGCCATTACAATCACATGCATTATCCGCAATACCAAAATGATAGAATTGCCAAAGCATTAAATTGGTTTAAGACATGCATACATACACCATAAAAATAACACAATCTTTCATATATATATATATATATATATGGAGAGAGAGAGAGAGAGAGAGAGAGAGAGAGAGAGACATCTAATAGTACACCAATCCAAGAATAAAGAAGGGAGAAGGAAAACATTCAATGAAGCCATCCAGCCCAAGACAAAACAAAAGCTTTTGCCTGTGCAAAGGAGCTCAACACCTGCAAAAGTGTGGTTACTATTTTTTCGACCACCAAAGACACCACGAAAGTATTGACAAATACTTTCAAACTTCACAGAGCTTGACTTGCATTTCAAACCTATTTTCAAACTAGGTAGATTCTAAGACCCAATAGTAGCATCCAGCCTCAAACTTTAAACAAGATTCTCCAGCCTATGTTGTCATCACTTGTGCCATAATTCTGTATTGCAAACAAAGTTAAAAAAAAAAAAAGGTTACTTGTATACTTTAGCTTGCTATCCTGTACCACTCTAGTTCAAATGTCTAGAAAAGCTGCTTTAACTAGAGCTTCCCCATACCATAAATCTTGCCAAAAATATAATTTCCTACCATCCCTTACATCTCACACAAGAATCTTGTGGATGTCCTTGGAACTCTTAATGTCATCATAAGGATATCCTATAAGAATTTACCATAGAAGCAGTCCATTAATCCAGATCTTCCCACACCTCAAACCCACAACATGCCCCCAAAGTGTATGTCTCACTTTGCAAACCACTACAGCAGTTTCCCTAAGGAAATTTGACTATGTGTAGTGTGTACAAACTTTTATAGGACCTAAGTTTCTTAACTGAAGAAGGTAAAAACTGCCTCCCAGTCTACCAACTAGTAGTTAAACTCAATTCCCAAACATTCCAAACAAGTTTTTATTATACTTTACTAGGCTGTTAGCCAACAATATATGCATCAGGAAAATAGACAAAAAGTAAGGAGGAGAGCTCAATAATGTTTACTTTTTACTTAATAAGAGTGGCTCTGCCCCATTTGGGCAGATATTATTTATTTCATACAGCCAACATCCTCTTTATCCCCTCTAATGCCAAATTCCACAAGCGTAGGACATAATTGTAGGGCCCTGAGGTTAAGTCCAAATATAACTTTTTTTTTTTTTGATAAGTAAGTCCAAATATAACATACAGAACAAACCCCATTCAATGTCTAACAGCCCTTTACCAATGTGATTGTGATATGATCCAATTCCACCATTGATAACACCAGCCTCTCATCAGTTAACAACAAATCTCACAATTTATACCAATTCAAAACAAAGTACAAATTAGATTTACTGGATTACAAAACTTCATGAAAGAGAATACCTTGATATTAGGCTTCACAGCAATGATGATCCCATCTTCCACATAAACATCAGCAACCTCCTCCTTATGAGCATTCACAACAGTTCCCCCCTTTATCAATATCTTCGACGACGAAGATGAAATCCCACATCCTTCACCATACTCAATCCCAGCATCACAAAACTGAAACAAAATTTTTCAAAAAATTAACAATTTAGGAAAATATTAGACAACATATTCATTTCCTCTGACACTACCACTAACATAAAACTACAGTCTGGTTACAAAAGAAAAAACCCAGAAAGGAAAAAAAGAACAAAGTCATATTTTTGTTTGCTTTTTTCTTTTTCTTTTTTTTATTGCATATAAGTGATCAGCATGTTCAACCTTTATCTCTTTCTGAATTAAAGCACAGTTGGCTTGAGCAGTATTTCACTTTAAAGAAACTAAAACAAGTAAACCATAAAGATCAAAAGGAAGCAAAGTTTTATCTTTTCTTTTCTGTTCCTTGGTTTTCTCAACAACCCAGAAGTTTTTTTTTTTTTTGGCTGAAGAAAAAGAAAACTTGAAATGGAACTGGGTATAGAGATGAGAGTTGAAGAAGATGTAACTACCTGGTTTGATTCAGAAACGGAAGAGAAGGTGAAGAGAAGTAGAAGAAGAAGAAGGAGTGGTTTGGTTTTGGAGCTCAACTCCATGACTGATATTCTGAGAGTCTCAGACTCAGACTGACTAAGCTCTATAAGTTCAACGAACGATACTTTTCAATGAACCAAGTCGAAGATTATATAAATAAACAAACATGCTTTCAATGTTTTCTTATTTTAAGGATAAATAAATTGAATGCAACTACTACGCCTGAAAAAGTATGTATATTACAAAGATTCTCTTTTTTTTTTTTCTTTTTTTTTTTTTGTGTATGAACATAAAAGGTTCTCTTAGTTGAAGCGAAAACCACTCTTGTTTCAATGAACCAAGTCGAAGATTATACATACTGAGCTCTTAATTTTTATGGACTATACATAAAAGATAGTCCGTGTCACAGCTTCAACCTCTGCCTGGAGAGGGAAGGTGGCTTTTGCTTTTTGAGAGCAAGCAAAAACCAAGTCCCCTCTCCAGTCGCTAGCCACCAAGGCTAAGGATGAATAATTTGGACCAATAGATGCATCAACATTAATTTTAACAGATAGACGCCTTGGAGGGGACTACGGCTGCAAAGGATGAGTGATATTTACAAATGCAGTAGCAACGGGTCTAGAGATTTTAAATTCCATAAATAACTTCCAAATTCTAGCTATTAAATTATCAAATCTCAAGGCAAGGTCTTCAAAAATCACTTGGTTTCTCAGCTTCCAAATTCCATTATAAAGAATGGCCCCAAATAACAAGAACTCATTCTTCTGACTAAGTTGGTTGGAAAATGGTGGTGAACACAAAAATTGAATAAAATCCACTTCCGAAGAGAATCCAAAAGAATCCATTCTCAGCCCCCATTTACTACTAAACCAAACTGCCTTAGCTACTAGACAAAGAGCAAAAAGATGAAGGGAGGTTTCAGTTTCCAACCTACAGAGAGGACAATAAACATCATCAATATCAACAAACCTGCTTAGCTTATCTTTGGTGGGCAAGTAACCTACAACAATCCTCCAAATCATCATTTTGTACCCCTTATGGAGTTTAGCTTTCCAAATACAATTCCAAAAGGGGTCAATATTATGTTGCATTGATTCCCTGCAGCTCCAATAAGCCGACTTAACTGACAATTCCCCAGAGCTTGTGTAAGTCCATGCCCACTGATCTTTGTTACTAGTTTGAAAAATAGGAATTTTCAAAATAAGATCAATTGTGGAGTTTTCAAACCACCAATTTAATTTATGAACAACCCAACCAGAAAAATCAGAATTAAAAAGCTGAGAAACTAAGAGAATACCATTCAGGTCAACACCATTCTTTGGAGTAGGAATGAATCCTTGAAGATCTGGTACCCAAGGATCCTCCCAAATCCTTATGGAATTACCATCCCCCACCAACATGCAAGCTGCCTTAGAGATGAGATGCTTAACACCTGACAAACTTTTCCAAACCGAAGCAGTGGTTTAACCAATTGTGTCATACCTTATATTTTGCCTTTAAAACATTGACACACAAACAATTCTTACCTGACAAAATCCACCAAGCTAATTTGGAAAGAATGGCTTGATTGAAATCCCAAAAGTTCCTAAAACCCAAACCACCTTCCTTCTGAGATCTACATAGAGTAGACCAAGCAATAGGAGTCCAGAAATGACCTGACTCCGTTTTGGGTTCCACCAGAATCTACGGACCACTGAATCTAGTTGATCACATAACTTCTTAGGGAATTGCAAGGTAGCCATAGTGTATGTCGGAATAGATTGCGCCACAGATTTAATTAGAGTTGCTCTCCCTGCCCATGACAGATTCCTACCCTTCCAGCTACTCAACTTGCTCTCTAGTCTTTCTTTCACCAACTTGAGATCATTGGACCTGTTCTTGGATAAAAACAGAGGAACTCCAAGATAAGTGGTAATTTGGGGAAGGGAATTAAGACCCCAGCAGCATTTTACTTGGCACAAAAAATTAATACTAACTCCTTTTGATGGGAAAACACCAGATTTTTCTATGCTTATAAGCTAGCCAGACCAAGAGCAATACTTTTCCAAAAAAAAATTTAGACTAACTAGTTCAGAGTGCTTTGCTTTGCAGAAAATAATCACATCATCAGCATAACAAAGTCTTCAAATGGGGGGAGCTGTGCTTGCCACTTTAATTGCTGAGATATTTTTCTGATCAACTTCTCTGTTAATAAGTCTCATAAGAATCTCACTTCCAAAAATGAAAAGATATGACGATAGTGGATCACCTTGCCTTAGGCCACGACTAGGATTAAAGCTTTGACAAATTCCACCATTCAGTAAAAGAGAGTATTGGACTGTGGAGATGCATTGAAAGATGAGGTTGGAAAACTTTTCATTGAAGCCCAAAGCCTTGAGAACCTTCATAAGAAAGCTCTATTCCATTCTATCATAGGCCTTTTGAAAGTCTAGCTTCACCCCTAAATAGCCCTTCCTCTTCCTAGTTTGCTTGAAGCTATGAACGATCTCTTGAGCAAGCACCATATTTTTAGTAATACTTCTATTAGGAACAAAAGCTATTTGAGCAGGATCCACTATCTTATTTAATAAAGGTCTCATTCTATTCACCAAAATTTTGGATATTACCTTATAACAAACATTACAAAGGCCTATCGGACGGAATTGATTGAAATTGCAAGCTCCTAGTTTCTTTGGAATAAGTGAAATAAAGGTCTAATTAAGATTCCTTAATAGCTACCTGTCTCGAAAAAAACTTTGAGTTGCAAGCACCACTTGATCACCAACAATATCCTAGTAATGTTTATAAAACAAAGCTGGGAAACCATCTAGGCCAAGAGCCTTTAAAGACTTCATTCCAAAAACCACCTTTTGGATTTCTTCCCTAGAAGGAATTCTGCAAAGCTCTCAATTTTCTTCCTCAGATATGCAAGGGGCAATTAAATTCTCCAGGTCTCTAGGAACTTGAGGATCGCTGGTGCGATACAAAGTCTTAAAATTTTTCTCAAAATAACTCTGAATGTCAAACTTGTTAATTATCCAGGATCCGTCCTCCAATTTGATTTCCTCAATGCGATTCCTTCTCCTCCAAACAAGAGTGGAAAGGTGAAAGAACCTCGAGTTTCAATAGTTATGTAACACATTTTTGAAACTTGAATTCCAAGTATTACGTAAACTTTATTTGAAACTTGAGTTTGGTAAATTTTCAAATCTCTATTATTTCATTTAATTTTATGTTAGGATTAACTCTAAAGGCATCCATTGCCATTGCCTTCATGTGGCCATGTACGTTATCTGAGCCTCCTGATGACGAAGAATGGACTGAACCACTAGCTATTAGAAAATGACTTGAATTGATTTTAGCTATTTTACTTGTCTATGGAATTGCTGATTGGACAAGTACTATAAGCCAAATAGTTCTTGCATGTGATCATTTCTCTCATTTGCATAAATTGCATGCATTGTCAACACAAGTTTATATATATAGGGTGGCTTTAAGTGCATGCTAAGATTAGCTTTTGTCTACTTAAGTATGTGAATTTGTTGCTTGGTAAAGCAAGTGAATCACGCCTACATTTTTTTTTTTTTTTTTTGATAACCAAATAAGCTTCCCTTTCATTAAACTGTAAAATCATTCGAGAGGGATACATCATACAGAATCCGTTTCTTAATAGCAGGTGGGGTGTCTTCCACCCAAACATTATAATCAGATACAAACTCGGCATTTTTTGCCATGAGGTGTGCTGCAGAATTCTTTGCTCTACGTATGTGGTTGACTTCCCGTGAATCAAAACCACGTAGGCTCATCTTTGTTCCTTCAATCACCATCAGGATGGAATTTGGCGCCATGCTTCTCTCTGTCAAGGAATTAACAACTACCTAAGTGTCGCTTTCCAGAATGACATTGTTTAAACTTAGCTCCCTTGCGAAGGTAATGCCTTCCTCAACTGCTTTTGCCTCCACTTCCAGTGCTTTCAGGGGTAATTCAAATTTTTTGCTCATTGTGCCCATTAGCTGTCCATCTTCATTTCTTATGACAACTCCCACTCCACAACATCCCAACTCCTTAAACACCGCTCCATCGACGTTAATCTTATAGAACCCCTATTTTGGAGGAGTCCATGTCTGTCCGATTGGAGGTGCAGGTTTGTTCTGTGCTTCTTTAAGTTGTCTGACTTCCCTCGTATAAGCAGCCACCTCTCAGACTATCAACTCCGACCTTTTGCTCTTCCTCCCATGGCATACCAGGTTTCTATTGTTCCACAAACTCCATGCTGTGACTGCAAATAACTCCCAATCAATCTCAGGCCGCCTCTTCAAGATGTCCCATACAATATCAACAAAGTCCCTTGGTATGACCACCAGTCCACGCTTGGCAACTTTATCCTTGTGTTACTCCACACCTCCCCTGCCACTTTGCACCCCACAGAATGTGCCCAGATGTTTCACAGCCTCCAGATAGATCACATTTGTCATCCCTCCCTATACCCCTAGCCTGTAATTGATACTTGGTTGGAAGAATATTCGAGCATGCTCTCCACATAAACATCCTTACCTTATTTTTTGGACAGTTCAAACTCCAAATCTGTTTCCATAAGTTTCTCATACTAGCTGTGTTTGAACATTCCCTCCTTCCAACTTGGGATGCGCTTCTAGTAGTATAGTTTGGGCCACCTTATATGCGCACTATTGAAAGTAAAAATACCCCTTGGTGTCCATGCCCAAATAAGGGAGTCCCTAGGTAGCCAAGGGCTAATGGGGATGCGTAGGATAACATTGGCTTCATGGGGAAGGAACATTCCCCTTATTTTTGCAACATCCCAGTTTTGCCTATCCATGTCTATAAGCTCTGCCACCAATTCAGATTCGGCCTGAGGGGGTTTCAGACTTACTACTTTAAACGCCTCCAGAGTTGGGAGCCAATGGTCTTCCTAAATACTCACCTTCTCCCGGTTGCCAATAGCCCACCTGGATCCTCTCTCCACAATTGCCTTTGCTGCCATGATGCTTCTCCAAGCATAGGAGGGTCGTCTACCTAACTTGGCTTCCGAATCACGCCTACATTAAATATGTTAGATTTGTGTCATGGTTGCCGAAGTTGTTGACTTCTTTGTTACATGGCTTTCTTGCTTGCTTGCCGACACTTTGGTATTGTTTTGCTCTAATATATGGAGCTTGTTATTCAAAAATGCGGAGCAGCAAATTGTGAGCCAGTGGTGTGGCAAAATGAAGGGGCTTGTTGGGGGTTGTGCAAAGAAGAGAAAACTTCTATTTGTATTAGGTGCAACCCCAAACTTTGTTTTGAGACCCAAACTTTTGTATTGAGAGAGAGAATAATTTGGGTGTATTGGGGTTTGGGCATTGTGAGAGTAACTGTACACCGTCTTTGTATCCCAATATTGTTAGTGAAATTTATTATGTCGTGGCTCGTGGACATAGTCTAAAAGCCAAACCACGTAAATTATTGATGTTCTCTCTTGTGTGTATTTATGTCTATTTCCTTGTCAAGATTTCTTCACTCCCATTCCTACGACAATGTGGTGATAGAACTTCTGCTATTTACAACACTAGCAGATTCTGAAGGGAAGAAACCTTTGGGAGGAACATCATACAATATCACATGATCAAACAATACCTTATCCAGACCATTCTTGAGGGGCTTTCATATGGACTATGAAGTCGAAGGTGATCTCCACTATCTTGAATTGAGCATAAGAAGATTTTTTTCAATGTACATTTTCAACTCAAAACGGACACACTTATTAATCAATATAACTTTACCTTCTATAGGCTTTCATTACTACCAAAAGGAGAATTCAAAGGAAAACTTCTTTTTGTGTATGTTCTAGGGCAATTTGCTTCAAAAGAAATCTCATCACTCCTTGATTTTGTTCTCCATTTCTGGTGATGACTACGTGAAGTTAAGGCTTTTAAACCACTAAACCATGATTCAGCTTCATCTTTATCCTTGCAAATCTGGTCCAGGTGAATCAAAACCAGATTAGAAACCACTTCAACAAACACAGTCTTAAACCTCATAGACATGGATAAAGGAGAGAAGATGTATTAAGAGGACAATGGAATCAATCAAATGGAACCAAAAATAATAGAAATGGAAGGGAATGACTACTATTATAAAGGAAATTCTTACCAGATCTAGTGATCTTTCATTATATATGAGAGAAAATGACTGACATTCCTTCTCAGGCCGTGGATACCTTTGAAAGATTGGCTGGAAAAATTAGGACATGTTCAATCAGTACATAACACAAAAACTTATGACATGGCATGAAGCCATCACAGATGGTTAAAGGCAAGACATGGAGCTGGAAAATAGACAAGAATACAACTGGAACACATAGGTAGACACGCACAAACATAGTCAATGACATAAGCTCATAAGATCAAATTATCAGTACCAATTTAGTCAATAAAATTGCACTGAAACAAAAAGAACAACTATTTTAAAAATAAAGCAAATTAATAACCAGCTTACATACACTCTGCATTATACATGCGTGTGTGTGTGTGGGCGCATGTGTGTGTGTTTATGTATATTTAACTTGTTTAAAGGTGAAAAAAATCCAATGAATTGGTTGGAAGGGAAATGATATGCAGTATAATTCGTTGGTACTTGACTGGACTTGATAGGAATCATTTTGGTGAAATTTTCAAAATATCCAGACAAAGGTACATGTTAATGTTATTCAACCTTCATTTGCTGAAGCCAGTATTAAAGCCAAACCAGTTTCTATTTATTGTACTTATTATGAACCAATAACATAGACAAGTAATTCAAACAAAATGTGAACCAAAATTAAACCTCAATAGCTCAATAATAGTTTTGAGCTACAAAAGAGAGAAAATATAATAAAATCCAAATGTTCCAAGTGAAAATTTGCAAAAAAATATTCATGTAAAAGGAATTTGCAAAAAACAAACCATTTATGAACGCAAAAGAAAATTGCATCAAATCAAAATACACTCATAATGTGCTAAGGTACAGCAATCAAAAGCCATCCTCCCATTCTATGCATACCCATTGATCATCATGATATATACCTACAATTAATCATTAAATTCTATGATACAATATCTCTTTCAGGCATTTCATTGAACAGTTCAGTACCTTAGGTACATAATTAAACATATTACAAACCATGGGTGTGTATCTTTTCGTTTAGAAAACAAAAATCTAATTTAGTAACCTTGCATTTGTTTATAGTAAATTTAGTGATTTTTTTATCACTAAAAAATTAACATGACTACATATTTTAAAAATCTAACAATTAAATTGTCTGTTCTTTATATTATTAACACACATGAAAATTTTTAATTTTGTATCAATTGGATGTTATTTACTATTTGATTCATAAACTTTTTATTTATTTATTTTATATATGTATGATTTTAGAAAAGTGTAACAAGCAATTTTTTGTTTTTGTTTTTTGGCTCTTGGGCTAATCATTTTTTAGGCCAGTCGGTTGCCTATTACAAACCATAAAGTATAAATTAGTGTTGCGAAATTCAACCTCAATGGCCTCTACAAAATGGTGCTAAGGTAATTCTATTTCTACACTACCTTCCAAAAAAATCAGTTGATATCCATTTCCGCATTATATTTTCTATAAGTTCGATTCAACTGAGCTCGACCTCAGTGTGTGCTTAATTCATTTGTTTAATTCTTTTAAACATGGCCCAAACCCATCTTATATATTGGAGAAATGGAAGGAGGGTGGTTTTGAGGGTATGGGTCGATTCTTTTAAAACTTTTTGCATGGGCCCAACCCACTTATGTTACCAAGTAGGTTATAGGAATAGGGGTAGCCCCTTAGACTCAAGGAAGAGGTCTTTTACCTAAAATTTCCTTCCCAAAGGAGGTCTTGTGCTCCTGCAATCTATGATCTAAGTTTGTTGATATGCTCTCTTTTCCATGAGGAACCTTCTCTCCTTTCCTCACGAGGGTAATTTTTGGTCCTAAGGACAAGTTAAATTGTATTTGATACTCAATTAAATAGTGTTTTTATACATTTTTCAAAAATAAATAAATTGTCAAATTATGTACAAATATTAAGAAACACGCACAACCATAAAGAATTTGTGCATGCAAACTAATAAATTACTGACCATTGTTTTAAAAAAATGCATAATAGATAGTAATTGAATATTTATTAGTCATTAACTTGATCCAAAAATCATTAATTGAATATTCACTTCCAACTACTCCCTATATATATTAGATGGGTTCAAGTTATACATTTTTTACCCAATAGATTTTTAAAAGATCTAATGGTTGAAAAAAAATATCATTAAATGTTATTCCTTTTCCCCTCATCACCTAATTAATACTACAATTTTTTTCTCCCTCTCCTTATTAAATTCTTTCCATACTTTTTTTTTTCCTTTTTCTTTCTATCCATAGAGCATAATATCATTTCTTTTTCTTTCCAACCGTTAAAGATCACTATATAATTTTGGTGTGGGCAGAAACTTCAGTACAAATCTATTTGCAAGAAATTCAAATAATCTAATCATGGCTATCCCTGAACTTGATTTTTTTTTTTTTTTTGGTAGAAATTGTTAGGAATTCAGATACTAAATAGTACTTGCTCTTTTAAAATTTTATTTTGTTCTTTTCATTAATTTGCTTTATCCAAACGAACATGCTCTCAGTTAACAACTAACCAAGATGCTAAACAATAATAAACAATAACTCATAATAGCTACACCACTGTAAACAAGTAAATCTGTAACAACGAAACCACTTCTAAGTTCTAATGTTAACTTGTAGGAGAAAATAATAAAAAATGGACACCTACTTGAAACTAACTTCTCCATAGCACTTTCTCAACAAAAAAAAAAAAAAAAATTCTCCATAACATCAGGTAGCCGCATTGATTTTCAAATTGAGTAGAAACGTATGAGAAATTGTAAAGAAAAAGTTTCTCAAAAAAAAGAAATTAAAAGAAAAAGGAAAGAATGAATTAATAAAGAGAGACAAGAGAAATATTTAATGAGAAGAGAGATAATGTGGAAACTATTAATTAGGTAAGTATTTAATGATATAATAAATATATCTTCTTTTTTAACCGTTTGATCTTTGGGAAATCTATGGTTTAAAAAAAGTGTAACTCTAAGTAATGTTTCACCACCCAATAACTTGTTATTGAGTTAATATTTTGAAAATCCAACCGTTGAATTACATGTTCTATATGTTCTTAACATGCATGCTAATTTTCATATTAATCGGATATTATTTACCATTTGATCTATAAACTCATATTTTATGCATTATTTTAAACTATAAAAATTTGAATTTTAACACTTGATTAATGACATATATATTAATTTTTGATCACCTTGAAATTTTGCAAGTATAAAGAATATACAAAGATAATGTAATCTAACGGTAGATTTGTCAATATTCGCATCTAATTAAAAAATATTAAGTAGTGTAACATTACTTAGACTTACACCACGTGTAACTTGAATCCAACCCTATATATATATATATATATATATATAAATAAATGCGAAACCATTACAAAGACACACTGGTACTTGATAATCCAAGAGTCCTATTACAAAGACACATTTGACTCCACATGCAACTTCATCCACCCCAAGACCAAAGGTAAGTATTTGTAATGGAGGCATAAGGTGAATGTTTATAAGCTCAATTTAAGGTTTCTAGGGCTTCCTAAAGGGTTCTACAGGCTCTTATAGACAATTGGACAGTTCCCTTTTAAAGATCGATCGTTTTGGGATAATTTTAGGAAAAGTCAATGTTCTTGCAGCAAGCTGCCTACGCAAGCCCAAAGCGTGGACACTTAGTTTTCAGGGTGAGTACATAGATGCATATACTATGACAATATAGTTGCCCCTATTTCAAATTGACATTTCCACTCATTATAAATCCAAATTAGTCAAATTTGTGTCCATTTTAAAGCCCTACTATCTACTTTCCAATGGAACAGGTACGACTAAAAATTTTGTTGTGGTTCAAGATTTATTGGCAAAAGAGCGACTGAAGAACATTTTTTAATATTAATTTTAATTGGATTGATTTTTGAGAAACAAATTATTTGTTAAACACACACTTAATTACACTCTCTTACTAAACTCAAACACATTACTTAATTCAAAGTACCGCTACAAAATGGCTTTATTCTTATAATAGTAGAGTGGGGCTTTAAACAATGGGAAAAAGTTACACTCAAACACACCCACATTACTTAATTGGATTGATTTTGAGCATTATAAGTTGTGGCTACTTCCAAACTATCGATAATACCCTAATTACCCATAATTGACATTTGTCAAGCTCTCTCTCAGGGGTCGGGGACTTAAGTTGTAAAAGGGTATAAAATGAGGTGTTACACCCCAGACCAATGACCCCACCGCTTATATATCCCTGTGGGGATGATACACTCTTAGTAATTATTAAATTAATTTGTCTTAATAATGGTTAGGATAGTTTTTTTAAAAAAGTTTCAAGAGTTTAAAAACCATACTAATTAATATTCTATTTATCTTATTAATTGTTATTATGATAGTTAAATTTATGTAATATTATCTAAGTTTCAAGAAATTTAGCGAAGAATCTCAATTAGCAATTTACCACCTCTTAGTGTTTCAAATGGAGACCACACATGATTCAAATTCCCCCTTCCCATTGTCATTATCGAACTATCAACAAAATTCATAAAAATTATGATTCTACTCTAACTGAAATTCTATTACCACAAATTTCAAGAAATTAGGATTTTTTTTAAAGATCTAAACTAATTTGTCTTATTAATTTTTAGGATAGTTTAGCTCAGCTAAAACACTACTACTTAAGTTTCAAGAATTTAAAAAATTATATTGAAATTCTATCTATCTTAATAGTTGTTAAGCGTCTTGTAACTTAATTGACACATTCTCGTTCATTAGATGCTTGGGATCTAGAGGGAAAAATTATTTAAGTTGATGGGTTAATAATATATTATAACTATCTCAAAAAAAGAAAATTGTAAATGATAGGAATTTAATTTAAGTAAAAGCAAGTTTTAAGAAATTTATAATTCTACTCCCAACTAAAACTTTATTGCCACAGATTTCAAGAAATTTAAAATAAAATTTACTACTACTATTTATTTTAATCATCTGACCTAATATTTTTTTTGGCAATACCAATTTTTATATTTTAATATCTTATTAAATATTAATTATTACTCTCTCAACAAAAAAAAAAAATATATTATTACTCGAGAACATCATGATTATCCTAATTTTATATTGTTAAGAGCAGCATCAATACCCTTTATCCAACCACTCAATCTTCTCAAGTTACTTCAAAAACAAAACATTGTGTTAAATACAAGTATCCATGAGGCCAGTGCCGTGGGGTGTACTCTTTCCTCCTCAGTATTATACCTTTCTTTGCATTTGGTCTCTGCCTCTCTACTGCCTTAATAAACATTAATATTTTGCCACAACAAAACTGCTCGCATGATCATACCCCGCTCTCCTCAGCATTTAAGCAGTTCACAATTCACAAAAACTACACAAACAATTCATTGTTATGAATCATTCTAAATTTGCTTGCTTTTTTTTTTTTTGATGGGTTGGTTTAAATTAGGTGGGAAGTTTTGGAGGGTGATCTGATTGATGTGATTACTGTTAATGTACATGATCATGATGGCCCTTGAACACAAAGGTATGTGCTTTTTTAATGTTTCATTGAGTTTTTGTTTGTATTTACTTTTTCTCTCGCTGCTGGGTCATGCCTTGTGGTACATTTTTGATGGGATTCTAAAGGTTGAGACTTTCATGTGGTTCATTGGTATTTAGATTCTATGATGTGATAAAAAAAGGGGTTTTGGATTTTATAGTTATATTTTTCTACCCATTTGATTTATGTGACCAGTCTGTTCAGGGCGCTGTGGACCCAAGTGGAGTTTTTTGTTTTTGTTTTGTTTAGTTTGGTGTAAGAATTTTTGGGTTGTGTTCAATTTGTGCTATAATGCTGAAATCACTAAAAAGTTTGAGCATTAGAGAAGAAACACACAATGATCTGGTTTTGCAGCTGCCATGTTAATTACTGGGAGTAGTGTAAGGCCGTCTAGCAATCATCTCTTCCAAATTCTGCAGAAACGGTGTCCTTGTGCCTTGGGTACAACCGTGTTAATTTACATCATATTCTTTGTTGTTTGATATCTCTACAATGACACTATGGACTTGGTTTTCTGGGTAGGACCGTATAGCACAAGAATATGCACCTTTTTCTGTGTAGATGTTGATGTGATATTACAGTTTAGGAGTATTCTATCTATCTATTATTAATTTTAAAATCAAGATTTCAGATGGTTGATGATTTTGACTAGTCTGTTGATGAGTCCATGGACTTGAAACTATATATGGAGTGAAAGTTTGTAATTAAAACAGGTTATTATTTTTTGGAAACACAAAACAGGTTATTGTTTGGATAATCCTTTTGAATCTTAGCCTCTTAGGATTTTGAATAATTATAGACAAAGAATGATTTATGGAATTGGACTTTTAGTCAGACCATGGCTTGGGGAAGGGTTAGAGATTCCCTAATTCCATTGGTCATTGTGGCATGAGTATCTATCAACTGTCATTATGTGTAGTTTCACTGTTGATGCGTTTTCTCATTTATACGATTGATAGCAGAGAGATGAATAAAGGGCATCCCTTTCTTTGACTGCTTAGCTATCTCAAACAAAATATAGAATGCGAGGAGCTAAGAGCCAATTTTAACAATTGTACATTCTTGGGAATTCCTCCCCTTATATGCAAATTATTATGTTGAGGTCCATCACTAGCTGAAGATTCTTTGAAAGCCTGCCTTTTGATATCTCAATTAAAAAAATAAGTGTAGGGTTGGTTGTAGGTGCTCTATGAATACCTGAAGCTTCTAGTGAAGGGAAAGTAATAACAGAGGTTTTAATAGGATTTTGAAGTTGGTAGAGCTTAATTTTATAGGAGTTGGAATGGTTTTCATTTAATATTCGTGTGAAGCTCCTTGTGGATCAAGTGGATTTTATTTTAGTGAAATGAGGGCCACATACATATATTTCAGTGGTGTGACAATGAAGTGACACTTGTCACAACCTAATGCCACAAGATCAATCTTTTGCTCAAGTATGCTGAACCAAAAGTTGTGGTAATTGGAATTCAACTTGCAGTAATCAGATACGAAGATCTAGTTGACATCAGTATTTGGTCCTACCCCTGTCTAGATCCTGATGAGAGAGAGAGAGAGAGAGAGACAGACAGACAGAGAAGAGGAATTTAGGCAATGGTCAAGTATCAAAATGTTTGTTTTGAATATTTATTGTTGCTCTGGATTTTAACAGGATCTTAACTTTGCATTTGAGTCCCCTTAATTGGTTAGGGTCCACTGTAGCTAAGTATAAAAATGGAAATACTGCAGTCTTGCATCATGGTTTAAATAAATAAATAAAAGGAAGATTGTAGTCACTTATTGTCTGAAATATATGATTGCTAATTTAGTATTAAGAGGAGAGGTGTATCTTGTGATTATAATGGATACAATGTTCAATTGTTTTTTATATCACTTAACTGGGGTCAACCTTAAACAAGAAATACAGATATTACCACAGCCTCTTTTATTACTCACCTATCTTCATTGTTCCTATACCAATGCCTAATGTCTTGCAAAACTCCCTACCAACTATGTCCTCTTTTCCAACATTGAAGTATATTAAAATTGGAGTTTGCTTGTGAAAAATAAAATTGACTTCTTTTCTATGCTTGCTCCTTTATTATCTTAATATGAATATTCTTGGCACTGTTTCATTTAAACAATGCCTCGTTGAGGAGTTATTTGATTAGTTGTACCTTTTCGTGACAGAAACAATGCAAAATTACTCTGAGGCATACATGAGTTGCCTCTGGAGCAAGACATTACCATACAAGCTGCAATATAATAGGAAATTTGTGGAAGGTTCCCCTCAGGCTAATGATGAAATCAGTAGGCACTCAGGAGTTGGTTTCACAGAACCTGACAGGTCATTCCGCACCCCGCTCTTTGTGCCTCCTAATGAAGGTTATTATAGACCAATTCACCCACAAGACTTTTATGTTTGGTCTGCTTTTCATGCCAACGATCAAATGGCACAAAAGAACCCGTTTTATGCGCTTGAAAGCCATTTTTATCCCATGAATCACGAGCACAATTTTCCTATGTATGATCGATTTGAACCTGTGCCCTTCAGGATGTCATCACAAGGTTACCAACCAGGTTTTCAATTCCAAGAGTTCCAATATTTCGTGGTCATAGATTTTGAGGCAACCTGTGACAAAGAGAAATACCCACACCCCCAGGAGATTATTGAGTTCCCATCTGTAATAGTAAACAGTATGACTGGCCAACTGGAAGATTGTTTTCAAATTTATGTGCGGCCTACATGCAATCAACTTTTAAGTGATTTCTGCAAGGAGCTTACTGGCATTCAGCAAGCACAAGTATGTTTAAATTTAATCCCATGATCTTTCTTCCAGCTTTTTGTCTCAATCAAAGGACAGCCTGTAACATATTCTAAAAAGATTTGTAATTTTTAAAGAAGGGTGGAGGAATACCTGATGGTCACCAGCCTAACCTGCAAACCCTGCACCTTATCTTTCACTGGCCATTCTTGCTGCAAGCTCTCTGCCTTCACCTTTCTGACTAGTTGATAGAATTAGCAATCTGATTTTGTTACTGACCCAGTACATACTTTACTGCCTCATTCCTGAAAAATCACTATTCTAGTTAGGTAAAGCTTTGATGCGCTATTTTACATATTGCATGCAATATGGACTTGTTTGGTTTGGAATTTTCTAAGAATAATCGTTTATCTGATCTGATTGTGATTTTATTGATTAACTGTTTAAAAATTTTAATTTTAATTTTATTTGAATTAGGCTAACATTATTTTGAGATATGAAAATGGATTAATCATTTTAAGATTTAATCTACTTGAAAAATATAAACCAAACAGGCCATACATATATCACAATGTCTGATTTAGATCTGTTCTAAGGTTATAATCCTTGTTGCATTATTGAGATGAAAATACAACAAGTTTACTACAGTTATAGAATTAAATTAGCATTTTTCAAGGAGTATAATGACTATGTCTTACATTGTTAGATATTTTATCTTTATAGCGGACATTGTGAGAAAAACTGCAATTTCCATGCTTGCTAAAGTCCAATTTTATATAGTATTTTATTTTGCATGTCATTTGGATCTTACCAATATGACTGCTTTATAAGTTTTGCCAATGAGCTGTGGCTCCAATGACACTTCATAAAAAAAAAAAAAAAAAGTTGATGGAGGGTGAGGTTGTGAATTCAAAACCCATTAAATGCATATGTAACTTGCCAATCATAAAGGGAAAAAAGATTGTTTTATAGTCTTCATTTGGACATGACTTTGAAGGTTAAAATTATGTCTATGATGAAGTCGAATTTTGGAAAATTAGGAACATATCAAAGAGCTCTCTCTCCTACTTCATTTTGTTTGCAAACCCACTTCTTTTAAATATTGAGAAGCTTGGAAGATCACATTGCATCATCTCCCCTTACCCTCTTCCTTTTTCTTTCTTTCTTCTCTTCTTACAACTCCTTCCTCTTCATAAATTTCTGAATCTTCTACTTTTATTTCCCATGTTACTAGTCCATCATTAGTTTGAATCCTCCACCCTTTGGGGCGAATACTTTAAAAAAACTGTTACTTGTTCATCTAGGTTACTTCAATTCTTGTTGAGAAGCAAGTTAGTACAATAAATAGGATATGAGGTGGTGAGTTGCAGCCACAAGCAGTTGAAAAGTTTGAAAATTTTATTGAAGAAGTTTCAAATTCCAAATTTGAAGAAGTTGCTTTAGAATCTCAACTGAGTTTAATTGAATAATCGCATGTGATTGATAGTGCATATCTATTTTATTACTCAATTGAAGTTGGAGACACATTGTTTCACACGATCACCTTGAAAAGCAAAAAGAAAGAAAACATATGTGAAAAAGATTAAAATGATTTAAAATTCTCCAAAATGTCTTGCTAAGGGAATGGGGAGATGCAATTCATGTGAAACTTAAGGTCAAGTTTCCTTCTTCCATGGGGAGAATGATCTCGCTGCATGTTGTATCATTTTGTTCTTTGTTGACACGCACACACACACAAATTATTGTAATAATTGTTAGAACTAGGGCCTCAAATAGTTACATCTGGAAGATTTATTAGATGTGAATAGTATCGTAAGATCCAGTTTTAAAGTTGTTTTTCTGTATAAAAAAAAAAAAAAAAAAAAAAAAAAAAAGGTACTTGCAGGTCCCGTGAACAGTGCACGGGACCCACAAAAAAACGCTGGACGCTGGATGCGCTATCCAAACTCTACCTTATTATCGTTAACCAAAAGTTCATTTCATTCTTCTTCTTCTTCTTTTTTTTTTTTTTTTTTCAGTATTATATTTTAAAATTAACAGTTAATCTAGATATATTTGTTTATTTATTTGTTCATTGGATATTGTCAACGTAATCCATCATTGCTTCGTTGAATCAATTTTTCTATTTATTTGTTCATTGGATATTGTTAACGAAATCCATCATTGCTTCGCTGAATCAATTATTCAATTTTTCTGAAGCACTATAGACATGAAGCTTGTCAATATTCACACTGATCTGGTGGTTCCAGGTAGACAAAGGTGTTCTTCTGAGTGAAGCTCTACTTTTGCATGACAAGTGGCTTGAAGGGAAAGGGATTAAACATACCAACTTTGCTGTAGTTACATGGTCAAATTGGGATTGTCAGGTAATGTTGGAATCTGAGTGCAGATTAAAGAGGATCCGCAAACCACCATATTTCAACAGGTAGCTGATTTAAAAGTTTTATAAAATTAAAAAATTGAAACAAAATTTAACTGCTTCCTTTTCTATCAGATTGTTTGGGCTTCTTTTGAGATTAGCTTTTCATTATTTAAAAAAAAAAAAATGGTGGTGAGATGAAATTTCTCATAATAATTAAGTGATTACATGCTAGAAATAATTTGATTTGTTGATATCCATAATCCTTCTTGTCTTTCTTTAGCATTCCAAAAGATGTAGTGACTTAAATATTTTAAAAACCAAGCGGGCTAATTTAATTGTGTGGGAAATAAAATTTTATGGTTCGGTTTCATAGATGTTCAGATGCTCTCCACGAAAATGTCTTCGTCTTTATTGTAGGGATATCTGTATATAATTTCTTCAGTACTTCTGTAGACAAGAAAACTGATAGCAAGCAAGACCACAGCTTGTTACTCTTATACTTCATTCATGAGAGAAATATGTTTCTCACAACTTTAATCTTTACAGCAACAAAAAATTCTCTCTGCTAATATAGTTACAAATATATTTTGGGTCCGTTTGGATATAGTTTATTTTGCCGAAAACTGAAAACTAAAAACACTGTAGTAAAATAATTTTTAAATGTGTAAATAGTACTGTGAGACCTATTTTTAATGAAGAAGTTGTTAAAAAGTGAGGTTTGTGGGTCTCGTGAATAGTGCATGGGACCCACTAATGTTGCTGAAAAATCAAATATTACGGCTAAAAAAAAAGAAGAAGAGGAAAACGTAGACGCCGGGTGCGCAAACACGCAATCCAAATGCTGCCTCTTTATGGTGTACTTTTAGTACTATTACTCTCCTGTGCCCAACTGCAGTGTCTTGGTGTGAAATGGACCAATGTATAATGAAGAAGAAAGAATATCATTTTACGTAACTGCCCATGGGCGCACCACTTTTATTGAGTGTCTTGGTTGATTCTCTGAATGCATTAGTGTTTTGACTTTTTTGAATGGTGACAATCATATTTTGACTTCTCACAAAAGAAAACAAAAGACAATCAATAGAGGATAGAAGTACGAAGGAAGTGAGATTGATGTTTTCCCTCTCCAGGGATCCTGTTTTCTTTTTGCTTTGACCATTAAAAGATAGGCATTGCAGTGAAATACTGACAATAGGTTGTAAAAGCACCTATATGGCATACAAACATGCACTGCCATTTCTGTACAGCCTTTTCTTTGGTTATGCCAATATTGATGTTCATTCTTGTTTTTCTCTCAAGCTGTGGTTTTATTTGGAGAATTAAATTCTTAGATATATATAATACATTGACAGTTGAATGAGTTTATTTTTCCTTGTTTGCATTACTGCTAGATGGATCAACCTGAGGGTCCCATTTCACGAGGTATTTGGCGCAGTTAAATGTAACCTAAAAGAGGCTGTTCAGCTGGCTGGCCTGGTATGGGAAGGCCGTGCTCACTGTGGCCTAGATGATGCTAAGAACACCGCTCGTCTGCTTGCCAATCTAATGCACCGTGGACTTAGGTTTGCCATAACTGACTCATTGACGTGGCAGTCTGCAAAATTCCCGTTCCCAATGCAGCTGGATCATCAATCTGGTGTTCCTCAGCAATCCTTCAGAATTAAGCACCCATCACTGCCTTTCATCCAAGGCCACCCTTCCCAGGTTGACCCCAGCAAAGAGCGAGGTGTGTTCTGCTATTGTGGGGTGAAAAGTAGCAAACAAATGATTCAAAAACCAGAGCCAAAGCATGGAAGCTGCTTCTTTGTGTGTGGTAATTGGACTACTACTAGAGGAGCCCGATGTTCTTATTTCGAATGGGCTACCCCTGACTCAAAATGAAAAAGGGTTGCGATCCTTTTTTGAAGAAAATAAAAGACAACAGGAAATTACCCCCAAAAAAAAAAAAAAAAAAAGAAAAGAAGAAGAAGGAATTGGATTAGAAAGGAGATAGATAGATGGTCTCCTAAGGAAGTAAATTAGCCTTGACTACTTCAAGAGATAGCTGCTTCTTTCAGTACATATATATAAGCCTTGAAAGGTGTCTCTTCTCAGTTCCTCTTTAAGAAGTCTAGTAAGGAAAGTTAACTCTAACTTGTAAAGTTGACTTCTTATTGACTAAAAAGAAGTGGGAAGAAATGGTATAGCAATTTGTTCATTGGAGATTGAGAGAGCTTTTACCATGCTGGGACATGGGGTTTGACCATCTAAAACAATCCTTGAGATACTTGCTTAATGCTTTTGACTGAATGGGAATGAGCAGTCATTGATTGCCTGTTTTCCTCTCTGTTGTGTGTTTTTTGTTTGTGCATTTTGCAATTCCAGTATTTGATATTTATTTCATTTATTCATTTATATTTTTACTAATTATGATAATATTGATTCACTGGGATTTGTCATAAAATGAATCAAATTTTAATCAATATATTCATCAAATAAATTTTTTATAAAAAATTCGGAATAGGAAAAAATGTGAATTTTTTAACAAAGACAAAAGAGAAATAAAATTTATAAAAAAGGGGGAAGTTCCATTATGGGTCAATATTTAGAAAATGGCTTTTAAAAAAAATATTTTTAAAGAACAAATGCAAACTTATTTTACAAACAAGATGTTTAATGATTTTTTTGTTCCAAAATGAAAACAGAAAAAAAAAACAACTTCAAGAGATATTGTCCATTTTGCCTCCTAGTGTTTAATTTTAAATTAATAGGTGTAGGACCTTAGATTGTTGGTTAATTACATGCATTTCAACCTATGACGTTCACTTTTAATGATAGTTCTTTATCATCAGACTAAGACACCAATCAGTTTTTGGTGTAGACGATAATTAAATCTCAAATCTCTTATTCAACCATCAGAAACTTTATCAGTTAAGCTAATTGGAACATATGAATATTTAAGTTGAATTAGTAAGTTGAAGTATGCAAGTGCTGAAGTGGAGTTGAAGACTAAATAATTTAAACATATAATTTGGTTAGGATATAAGGATATCACACTGCTTACATCTATCAAATGCAAAATTACAATATTTCTTGAAAACTATGGAAATGTCAAACTTTGATCCCATTTGACCATTTGATAAGAGTAAATGAGATATTGAAGAGCATGAAATTCCCTTCGTTTGCACTAATTATATGTCAAATTTGGTTTTGAAGAGTGAGATATCATAAATGAAATAGTTAACCCATATTTTGGCTCTGCTTGGGAATGAAAAAAATATTTTTAGAATATTCTTTGTGAGTTTAGGTGGGAGGAAATGGAGGGAATGTGCAGAACAGACATATTCAGCTATTCAAAATCGTAAGTTAGATCCGGTTTGAAAGAATTTTGAAAAGTAGCATCTCGAGTTTTAAAAACTCGAGATTCAAGTTAAAAAGCGAGTCTTAAAAACTCGCTTTGCTGTTTTTTGAGCTGCTGTGGTGGCAAAATGTGCCACGCAGATCTCGAGTCTTTAAGACTCGAGATCTGTTTAATTGAATCTCGAGTCTCAAAGACTCGAGATTCAAGTACATCAAATCGTATTTTAATTGAATCTCGAGTCTTTGAGACTCGAGATTCAATTAAACAGACACAACCTTATTATTTCAGGTAACTCTCACCGTAGCAGCAGTTCATTATTTTAAGTCATCTCAGCTCAGTAACCCTCTCACCCAAAAACAGAGCATCCTCAACTCTCACCCATACACTATCCTCACTAACTCTCACACCTCTCACACCTCTCACTCTCACTCATCACATTGCCTCTCTCACTGCTTTTCCCTCTCAACAATTTCATATTTCAGGTAAGGGTTTTTTGAATTGATTGTTATTGTAGTTGGGTATTAGTTGTGTATGGGTTTTGCCACTAAGAGAACTTTCCAATGGTTGTTAGTGTCTTTAAATCTTTTTATTGACTTCTTATCACAATTCATGTTCCCATTCTCTGCTGCCAAATGCTGTGTTAATTTATTTGTTTTGAGTTTTGTTATCTGATTTATTCTGAGCTGTAACAAAATTTATTTATTTGTAAGGATTTTGGGCTTTTGAGTTACCAACATATGTAAGATATATAAGCTCATATTACACCTGAATTGTGTAACTTTTTTCAATGTTGCACTATTAAATTAATAACTTTCATTGGATTTCCATGCTTGCAAAATTCGCAGATGAGTAGATATATATGTAAATTTGAAGGGTGTTTTTTATTTATTTATTTTGCAGCAAGTGCTTTAAAAATGTTTGGAAAAATATGAGTTTATGGATTGGAATTAAATAATGGTTGAGTAAAAGTGTTTGATTAAATTGAGAAAACTTTCCAATGGTTCTTAGTGTGTTTCGGTCCATGGGTATTAGTTGTAGTTTTCTACGAGATGGTTTTTTGTATTTGATTAATGGGTTAAACATGCTGCTAGCCTTAGCGTATTGGAAATTCCTCTTAAGATCAACTTTTAACCTGCTTTCAAGCATGTAAGAAGTAAATATTTTTCCAATAGGAAGGTTAGAAATTTAAGGTAATCAAGGTTTTGGTATCTTCTGCTTTGTTCAATAATAAGCTCTCTCTACTTCTTTTGGATAAAAGGTTAGAAAATATGCTATCTACTTCTAGTACAGGTTAATATAAATGTGTATGTGTGAAAAAAATATTATGGACTTTAGTCTTGTAACGACTTTTCATGGAATCATTACCAAAGTGGTCTGTACAGAATAGCAGAGGTTCTCTTATTCATTTTTGAAGGGGCTTTTGTTGAGAACAGTCACAATCTTGATGCAGATTTAATTTGTAATGAGTGTGTATCGTGTGTTCATTAGGCTAAAAGGTCCACTCTAATGTGGTTATTAAAGGTAGTCTTGGAATCTAAAAAAATGGTTGACTGGTGCAATCATTTGATACTAATGTCTTAAGTATGAAATATGTTGGAAATACTGAAAAGGTCTCGATTCTTTTTTGTTGGGGGGGGGGGGGGGTTGTATGTGTTACCCAAAAATGTGGCTGTGTTTGTGTTACAAAATTATATGATATATCTTTTGCAATTATTTAGTCCCCCATTATCTTTTGCAATTTTGTATGTGGTACAAAAAATCACCTTTCCAATTATCTTTTGCTTTACATGTGTTTGCCTCTCATACCATCCTGCTTTAATTAGCCTCTTGTATATAGGAAGGACAGATGGATTTGTATATGTCCAATTGTTAAATATAGTCGTACTACAGCCTCTTTTTATTAGAAAGTTAAAGACCTGCTGATACGTTTCTTTTAGACAACATCTTTCTTGAAAATGTTTGTTAACTAACATAGTAACAATCCAGTAGTTTAGCACTCTGTATCTAGTCTGGACTCTAGAGATCTTACAGTTGATTCACCCAATCAATAAGTTGATGCATGTAGTTTAGCACTCTGTATCTAGTGTTTAATATCACAGTATCACACTGATAATGAGAAAATAACAATGGAGACAACAGTATCACACTAATAAAAAACGTAGCTGAAGGACATAATAATCCTCTTCAACAATCCACAGTAGCCATTACTTCTGCAACCTTAGTTTCACTTCAAAAGTTAATTTGCAGGTTTCATCGATGGGGAACTTTTCTTCTTCTTTTTTTTTTAAATAAGTATTTTACTTCCCTTGAGAAGTTGAAGTTTCATGAGAATCTTGCAGCAAGAAAATTGGTTGCAGGATGCAAAAACATGAATATATGAACTGTCATGTAACACCATACTACAATAAGCAAGAAACCTGTCACATCATCATGCATGTAATTGAGGTAAAACATCAGGAAACACATTAAAAAGAAACGTAGGGTGGTGGCAATCAAACAATATTGTCTAAATTTTCCACATTTGAATAATTTAATCGAGGAACATGAAACAAATTGGATGTCATCAAATTAAACTTGCAGGACCCACCTTCATAATATATATTAGGACGATTGAATGAAGATTTTAGGACTAAAGGATTTTGCAGGCATAAGGACTCCATCACATCCTGCTGAACTCTGTAGAACAAGAAAACAATCAATGAATTAATATTGCTCTGTCAATTTTATTAAAAAAATAATAAAAGAATATTTTAATCTTTCTGCCATACTGCAATTGCAAGTTTGAGGAGAACAAGGATTGGATACACATATCAATTATTCTAGTACCAAAATTAAAGGATTTGTATTGAAATGCAAGGAATCCAAAGATGCTCAAAAGGAATGAAGCCAAGAGGAAAGCATCTTGAAGACTCACTTAGGAACAACCGTAGCAGTCAAAGCCAATATTGGTACATTTGGAAGGCGGCTCCTCAAAGATGAAAGCTTACGGTAGCTAGGCCTGTTCAAATAGACAAGTAAGAAAGTAGATGACAGTAGTCATTATATATATGCTTATATGTACAAAGGCACACACATAAAGGTTGTTAAGTTTGGAGGTCATCATCTGGTTTTCATCATTTTGGATAAAACACAACAAGGGAACTAGAAATTTTGGGTATATCAAACAAATCAAAGAATGCGTTTGTTGAAAAAACAAATGAAAGAATGTGACATGGATACCCAAAATGATCAATAAGAGAAACTACCCTCTTCTTCTAGATTAAAGGACCATCAATTGTTACTCATTGCAAAATATGTTACGAACCTGAAATCGTGGCCCCAACTTGAGATGCAATGTTCCTGAATTTACAAAAAAGGCGCAAATTATACACAAACACCCGAAACTTCCAGCTGAAACAATCAAATTCCAAATACACAAAAGTAAATAGGCCAAGTCAGTTCACACCTCATCTATGGCAATGAGATTCAACAACCCTCTAGTGTAAATCTTAGTCAGCTTTGACATAAATCCCAGTGTTGAAATTAATTCTGGTGTTACATATAGCAGCCTAACTGATGGTTTGCCAGAATCAAGGTCCTCATGGATCTATAAAGTAAACCAGAACTGTCAAATATTCCAAATTACAATAACATACACAAAATCCAAAACACCGAAAGACTTTATTTTTGTAAAACAAATAGTCTCCTACAATAAATCCAGAATAAGGTGATCACCCAACGCAACTAGCAAGCTTCCCTATTCCAGAAAAGCTCAAGCTTGACACTCCATTACAATTTAAGTTAATTAATTCCAAGGTTCAGGACAACACAAGTGATTTATTAAGCAAAGCGGCATATCAAAAGCCGAATAATTGAATTCACCTTGTTTTTAACATCTGATGTTTGGGTTAAAGAGAGATATTCAGCCGCAATTCCTTTCTCCTTCAATGCCATCACTTGGTTCTCCTGATCATAAGATAATGCAGAACTCTTTAACATCTGAAACTCATAACACAGATGCTCAAGTAATCATACAAAATAATGCGGGAGTATCCCATGAAATAAAGGGAAGCCCCAACTCTCAGAAAGAGTACCTTCTGCCGAGCTGCATTTGCCAATATGTCATCATCCTTCAGAAAAATGGCTAGCTCCTCGTCTTCAGCAGCCTCTGCTGCAGCTGCAACAGCAACAGCATTTTTCGTACTATGGAGATATTCTGCTCTAAAATATTTTGTCCAGAAATCCTTTTCTGTCATCTGGAATACAAAAGTCAAGGGAAAAAAACACCAATACACACTTTGAGTAAAGTATATGAGAAATTAAAATTATTAAGTATTTTTTTTTTATAGGTAATAAAAATTTTCTTCACAATTAAAGTGAAAGAAGAATTTGTTTCAAAGCCCTCACTACCTTATTGGGAACATGATTAAGGAATGCCCGGTGAACAGCTGGTTTTAGAGCAAAAATCTGAAAGAAAAGTAAACCATTAACACTAAATATAATGCGATCAATCACAACACCTATGCTTCAGGAACTACACATCATAGAATACAAATGTCAGGGTTGTTCTTTTTGTAGATGTGTAAGCAGCCATACAAATAGGTATATTTTCAGTTACTAGTTTCGCCAAATCAATCTCGAGTCAGCAAAGTGTTCATAACCAAATACTAAATAATGAACACATCTATCCAGCCATATATAATTTGTTAATGCAGCTAAGTACATGTCACAGAGCCACAATATGAGAAGGGAAAAATGCAATTGCTTACTCACCCTTCTTCATCGTCATCACAACTTTATCAAGCCCATCAATAACTTGCTCTACCAATAAATGCAGTCCTGAAGGCAGTCAATACACAGCGCAAAAGTGAAAAAAATCAGTAACGATTATATATATTTAAAGATTCATTTTACAAAAAAATGTAAAACAAAAATACAAAAAACATATTGTGTTAGAAGCATAAAGATTCATTAATCTCTAATCTTAGAAAGGGCAGCTCCATCCATCAATTAAAACAATTCACTAATGCATATTCAGAAGTCGATATTATGGTCCGATTCGATGACTTTAGCACTTACTCAAGGTTCACCAATTTTGCGTTTTTTAGCCCTCATGTAATGTTTGGGCGAGGGAGGAGGAGGCTGCGGGGCATCATCCTTAGGCTCATCATCGTGCTGCAAATTCCATTAGATGCATGCAATCAATATTCGGTATAATGATAAGAATAAAGATCACTACAAAATATATCATTACATTCTAATTAATGTTATCATACCATAGCGTTGCCTCGGTGTCCTATTTTGTGTCCACCTGTGCCACAAGTGGGTGCTCTTCTAGTGCGCTGCGGTCTACCTTGTGGGGATGAGGGCTGATGAGGGGAATGCTCGTCCGGTACATCAGTATGTGGTTGTGGAGTGTCAATCCCAACCGGAGGTCCTAGAGGGTCAGATGAGGATGCGGTAAGTGGGTAATGATGCTCTATGTAGAGGCCAGGAGTGGGTGCAGTAGAGCTGGTGGGTGGGTAAGAGGGTGTCTCGAGGAATATAGGAGGGGTCAAATTTTGATCAATACGGAGATCAAAATTGTGCTGCCAAGGTGGGCTGGGTGAAGGGACCTCGGGCTGAGGAGATGTATCTGGGATGGGTGGAGGGACCTCAAGCTGAGGAGATGAGTGCGGGATGGGTGCAGGCATCTCAGGAGTAGTTGCAACCCGAGGGGTTGTTGCACGCCGACCAGAGCCCCTACCTGCACTTGTGCTTGGGCTTGCTGTAGTAGGCCTACCACGGCCCCTGGCTACACTTCTGCTTGGGCTTGCTGTAGCAGGCATACCACGGCCCCTGGCTGCACTTGTGCTTGGGCTTGCTGTAGCAGGCCGACCACGGCCCCTAGCTGCGCTTGTGCTTGGGCTTGCAATAGCACTCTGACCACGGGTCCGTGTACTTATAGGTGCTGCGCTTGTGCTTGGGCTTGCAGTAGCTGTTGGTTCAGTCTCATGCCCATTGTTTGCCTCATCATTTGCTGCAGGACCACCACCAAGGCCAGCCACACCATTGAGGACACGCCGGATATGGTTGTGAGCTTGGCTGCCTTCGGGAAGCATCTCCAATAGCGCTAAATGGCTTTGAATCTGAAACGGAGAAAGAAGCGCAATTACAATCATATTTGAGACAGTTATGTAATAATTAATGAATGGATAATATAGTACTTATTAATCTACTGAAACTCTTTAATTGGATATCAATTAATGAACAGTTTTCTTACAATACTATATGTAACGGAAACTCTTTAATTGGATGTTAGTCAACTCAAACCACATATGGGGAAAAAAAGTCATGCAATTTTATTCTACGTTCATACATGTACTCAAGTAATGAGGATGTAGGCAATAAACTCTAATTAGAACACATTACCAGTTGATGTAATTTAGCGCTATTGCGGTCGACATACTTTCGAGTGACCGGACGGTACCAAAGGTAATAGGGATGATCGGGGGGCATCTCACCAATCTGAGGAGGTGCATGACAAACTTGTTGTCGTCTCATTTCCCATGAAATGATATACGGTCCATGCTCCTCCCTCCAATTCTTTTCAACCTTCCCACGTAGGTCAATTTTATGCAGTCTATCATCGTAGACAACATCGTCAGGCCGCTGCTGCGCCAACCCAAACTGTCGAAGGACACGGTCCGGGTGGTGTCTCTCTACTATGCAAAAACACACAAGCGGCACCCTTGCTGTCCACGTATCCCTCCCCGCAACGCAGAACTCAGGAAGGTGGCCGAAGTCTGCCTCGTATGGTTGCCACACAATCTACAATAGAAACAAAAAAACAATAAACATAGCATCTTAAAATGTGGAACAAGGGAGAATACATAGATAAAGGGAAAACAAAAAAATTTAACAAAAGATATGTTAAAGGATGAAGCAAACCGAATTTTTGAATATTATTACCTGGTCTGGCTGCATTGTCACTAATTGCTCACGATAGTGGACCAATGTCATGCTGGATGGCCTACTCTTCGGGCTTGGCACCCGCACCCACCTACAATGACGAGCGAATAACATAAGCACAAGAATACAATTTAGTTATTAAGATGAGTACATTGCATAACACACTAAATATTAGAAAAAGACTTACTTAAATGCAAGTGGAGCATATGGCCATGGGCCATAATCACATCCAGGTGGGGGCTCTATCCTCGGGCACAAAAATGGCAACCTTGCCCATGCCCAATACTGGACCAAGGTGCACGCCCCACCAATTTGCGATGCCCCTCTCGCTTGCCCGACACAACTCCCTGTACAGCCAGGCAAGGCAACCACTACCCCAACTATACTGTGGCGGATCATGAAGGTTGCGCATGAAGTGCAGGAACATCAGATGCACCCTATCTCCTGACTTGTCCACAAAAAGTGTATCCCCTAGTAGCACTAAAATAAAGCATCGGGCATACTGGTGTATTTGAATCTCTGTTGCGTCATGAGGCAATGGCGCTGCAATGGCCTCAACAAGTCGGCTGATCATAATTCTTTGCCCCACCAAAGTTTTATTGTCATTTGGCGGAGTAAAACCAAGCAACTCCCCACACACTTGACTCCAATCCCCATCCTCCACAGCAGTCGGCCCAACCAAGACCTCACCGTCTATAGGAAGTCCGAAAATCACCTCCACATCTTGTAGGGTGATTGACATCTCACCATGTGGAAGGTGGAATGTATGAGTCTCTGGCCGCCATCGTTCAACTAGGGCCGATAGTAGGCAATGATCTATCTCTTTCGAAGGGACTCTAAACAATCCTTCCAGCCTTAGCAATTTGATAATGTCTAGGACCCGATTGTCTTGCATCTGAACGTTTGCCATCTCCTTAGTGCGACCACGACACATAAGTGGGCCCGGGTCCTACAAAATAAATAAAAATTATAGCGATTGTTAGAACTAGAAATACAACTTTCAAAGAACTTGCTAACTAAAAGGAAATTACAACGTAAAAATTAAAGTGGTTGTTAGAACTAGAAATTTCACCTCGCCATTCCAAATGGCCTCTGATCGATGATATGGTTGTCGCGTCAACAATGACCTCTGAAGCGGACTGGGGTGCAAGATCTCTACCTCCGTGTCGATCCGAGGCTCCATACTGCAGAAACTAAAAGATGCAATTGGCTATTTTACCATAAAATGATACCAAAGGACTAACGCAATTCACTTAACAGGGAGAAAAATGTTTTTTGATTTATTTAAATATCAGAAATTAAGTTATAAATTATGGATGAGAAATTAGGTGAAAACAAAAAAACAGCATTAATCATTTTCCTCTCTGTCAACATTGGGAAACCTGAATAACAGATATTAATTATGCACAAAAATGATAAAATAGAAACCAAAGAGAAATCATTCTAACAGAATATAAATCACAAGTATGATGAGTTTCAAGTGTTCTGAAACACAGTTATCCAATGAAAGTTAGAAAACTCAAAAGATCAGCTTAGTTCAGATATTGCAGAATTGAATCGACTAACAATCCTTTCATCAATTTGTGTCACGTGTGCCATAGTAAAAATCTAATGCAACGAGAGGATGCAAGCCATGGAAGATGTATATGAAAGGTTAAAGAAGCTCAACATGATGAGGGAAATTCTAAAAAGTATAGTTTGTGAAGATAAAAGTAGGCCCAAAAACTTTGATAAAGAAGACTAGAGTACTCTTTCTAGTCCAGAAAAGGCAGAGAAACAATCATGTATCTCATGATCACATATTTGCATTTACAGATCAATAAGAAAGTATAACCCCATCATACCAAAGTCAAAGTACACAACTTGAAAACAAAAGAATAGTTGGAGAAATTAAACAGGAATACTTTAACATTTAATATCAAGGTTGTATTAGCTACCCTATGCACAACAAGAAGCTTAACACTATGGTTTAAATTACAGGATTTTCAAAATATAAGAACAGAATTGAAGAAATATCTAACTAATATCAGTTTCAAGCTCAGCCTTCTCGTGTATATATTGATTAAGAAGAACAATGACTTTCAGGGCCACTGAGCACCATCAAAACCTTTACAAGATTATGTGACTTACAGATGAATAACCAGAGATCCAGTAATTTTGATGCCGAAGCAGGGCTACTATGGACTCTGCAACCATAATAAAAAGAAGGAGAACGTTACATAAGATAACATGTACAACTAGCTAAAGTTAAAGCCTTTAATATGTAATGCAGTGATAAGCATGACTAGCGGACAAACGAGTGATGGCTGTAATAATTAACTTCATTTCAATATTAGTGACATCAAACTATGCATTTTTGCCTGTCACCAAGGAAATAATTTTATATTTATTCAAAGAACATCAGAATTTATCTCACACACAAAGAACCAACCATAAACCATGCATAGGAAAATTGAGGGGAAAACATATTTTGACGTTAACAAAGAGCAATTTGTTGTCACCACCCACAAACTAAAAACTTCATTAAACCATATAATCATGCTATCCTGTATTGTACATGGACTAGTTTAAGTTTAAAAAATTTCAAAGCCATATTTACAAAAAGGGCATAGATCTTCAGTACAATTAACTTTTAATTTATTCTCATCTCCTTGTGTGAAATATGGCACAATGTTGCATATCTTTTCAGAAAAAAAATTTTAAAAAAATTCCTTTGATTTTCACACATCCACTATTTCACATCCACTTTTGTGTGATAAAATGTGGACATTCCTGTATCAATTGAGAATATGTGTGTGAAATAGTGGATGTAAATGTCCACAAAAGAATATTTAATTTAGCCTTCCCTCATCAATAGCTTCATCAATCACTGAAGGTACAATTCTTTTTTCTTTTTCTTTTTCTTTTAAATTTTGTGCTCTCATTTATTATAAGCTGTAAATATAGAAGTGATTAATAATTCTTAGAAAACTTCTTGGGCACAGGAATTCCTGTGTATCAACCTTTTTGATACAACCCTTTACCTATTTCCATTTAAAAAAAAAAAAAAAAAAAAAACACTCCTTTTGAGAAAATATCCAGAAGTAGTAATGTAAATATACTGCATATCTATACCCATGTCAGATCACATCCAACACAGGTATTGTACTTATTCTGAAGCGTCCATGTAGTAATGTACTATAGGCTTACTCATCCTTGAAACAAATTTTACCCTATTGGGGATAAAGTACTGGAGTGGAGCAAATAAACATGAGGATACTGGATTCTATGGCCGGTTGAAAAGAAATTGTATATATAAATTCATTTATAATGGTTGGTTCCTAATCCTTATGGTTCCTAAAGGAATGAAAAACATAGTCTAGTATAAATTTACAATATCATCAATGAAAAATATGCCATTAATTCCATATGAACCTGTTAATATGATGTGGAAACCCTTCTTTTCAGATGTGTCTCCAGCTCCAGCAAGATTATTAAGATCTCTTTGAAGTGAATGAGCCTTGCCTGATAGCCCAACCTGCAAGTGAAAAAAGAAAATATCAGGAGTTTTAGAATTCTGGGATTGAGAAGGTCACAAAGATGAGGATGCGATATATACACACACACACACACACATGACCCACAGGAAAAGGATCTCAATTTGAAGTGAATCCATTTCATTGTTCTGATTAAATAGAACAAACCCACCACCAATGACCAAAACCAATCAAACCCGACATAGGTGACCACAAACAATCATCAAACCTTTAATGACGAAGACCTTAACTACACTTACATCAGTGATTGTAACTCTAGTGACCATGATCTCCTTGTGGGATGAGTCAACTGGCTTTGGTGAGTGATTCTATGGTCATTATAACACTATTTATCTCAAACTATTCCCACATTACATTGCAAACATCACCCAAAAATTAAAAAAATCAAACTTTTGTACACAACTATCCCTGTTCTCAACCCAAAATACAAAACACAAAAAACCCAAACGTAAATTTCATATCTTTATGAAATTAGAAATAAAAAAATGAAAAATAATTTTGATAGTTTCCATAAATACCTAATACACAATTTTTGTGAAACTAATTTCAAGTAAAATCAAAGAGTTTTAGGGAAAAAAGAATGAACCTTTGAGCAGAGACAAAATGTTCCTCAGCTTTCGGAGATCGAGAAAGCTATGACCTTGTCAGATTGTTAGAGAGTAAAATCGGAAACGAGAATTTGGGGAAAAATGGGTGTGAGATTTGATGAAGGAGCGGAATGCGTGATTGATGAAGGAGCGGAATAGCTGAGACAGAGAGAGAGAGAGATGGAATAGCTGAGAGAGAGAGAGACGGTATGAGTGTAGGAGTGTTTCATTGACTGAGAGAAGGAGTGTTTCATTAGCAGGAGACTGATTTTGAAATCTCCACGTGGCAAAAACTTTCCACGTTAGTGGACTGGGAAACCGGGTAAAACGAGTTTTAAAAACTCGAGTTTCAATTGAATCTCGAGTTTTTAAAACTCGAGATGCTATTAATATATATTGTTTCAAAACCGGGCAACTAACTATATTGTTAGATACCCTTTGTTATTTGGCAAGGGGGTTCGGAGGAAATGGAATGGTTAAGGGGGAATACTCGTTCCTTTCTAAGCCTTCAAAATCTCAAATTTTTATTCTCCCAAATTTGGAGGAATAAGAGGGAATGAATTTAGATTTAATGAAAATTTTATTGAAATTCCTAAATTTAGCCCTCTGTATTCTCAACCAGCCGTACCAATATTTTTGCTCTCTCTTTGCTGCTCCTTTCTCACGCTGCTACTAATCACAACCAGCCGTACCAATATTTTTGCTATCTCTTTGCCGCTCCTTTCTCACGCTGCTGCTAATCCCAACTGTGAGTTTTTCAATTGTTTTGATTTTATTGATTTGTTTACTATTAAAAAGTTTTTCAATTGTTTTGCTTTTATTGTTTCAATTGTTTTGTTTTGTTTTTTGTTTTCCTTTCATTCCCCTGTATTCGGTATGCTAGAACAGGGTACATATTCTGTAAGTTACGTGAAACAACCATGTGATATGACTAGATTGTTCTCATCTTCATGAAAGCTTCAAACTGATCTCTAAGCAAATGAGTGGGTGAAACTATATGTCCCTTACGAAAGATGTGGTGGGGGGGGGGGGGTGTTTAGAGATTTTACCAAGCTCTGCTTCAGAGCACCCACAACAGCATCCTCATTGGCATCCAGAGACATTATTGGCCTTGCCAAAATTGGGAGGGCTGATTCAATCTGACAAAAGAAAATGCAAATATAGGCCTAGAAGCAGATTGCACCCACAGTCACAGATGATTAACTAAGATCAGCTAAGGAAAACAATGCTGGACAAAAACTAAACCCAGGGTGCTGTCATAAGCTAAACCAGCTAATACAGGTCAATAAAAATATAACTAAATCAAACAAATGGTCAATAGTTTGTACTTAGTGAATTCTTATTAGCAATAATAAAAAGGGCATCCCAAAAAATGATAAGAAGTAAGCTGTACAAAATTTATCAGTGTGAGAAAGGAGAGAGAAAATTTATTAGTCCCATTTCTTTGATACCACCTTCTAAGTACTGGAGTATGATTTTTTTTTTTTAATAATATGAGAATTTATTTTAGACGTTACTGAACTGTAAAATGTTAAATTATACACCATGGAAAATGGGGTTTTGTTGTATTTCATTCTGGCTTTTAAATATGAAGCTTTTCGCATGTTAATCTGTTAATTAGTCAAGCATAACTTCTAGTTGTTGTGGTGGCTTGCCGAACACCTGTTTGAACAGGTTTAAATTGCTTATTGGCCTGACCGCCTGAGAATTTAGTCATACCAGTTGTTTCCGAGCCCCTTTTTTGGTATCTTCATTTTTGGTCCCCAATGTGAGCTTCAGGTATTTAAAACCTGATAAAAAAAATAAAAGCAAAATCCAAAGTCTTGTCATCCCCTTTTTGTCTTTTTATTTTGGTCTCTTGAGAAAGAAAGATATGTCTTGAACCAAAAGATTTAAGAGGCAGAATCCAAAATGTTGAAATAGCTTGAATTTTAATGTCAGTGGATTGACATTACAAGCCAGCATTAAATGCTATCTTGCATGAAGTGTCAAAGAAAATGGCAATGAACAATACCGACTTGAACTATATTCATGTATAGCCGAAATGTATGATTCCGTAGACAGTAAATGGAAGCATGCCTATGTTAGAAAGTACGGCTTGATCAACAAAATCAAAGATATGCAATTCAGCATTTAAGCTTGCGTAAAGAAACACAACACTCATGCATTAAATGTTTCATGGATTGCTTGGCCACTATTGTTGACTTCCTTAACCATAGAAGTCTCTCATGTGCTGAAATTTCTGATATTTCGGCTGAACATCTAGCTATAAATAGATGTGAGCAAGAGATAGTTCTTGCGTGAGACAGAGAGATAGAAAAGAACTTCTTCTGCGTGTGTACACTAGAGTTAGAAAGTTAAAGTGTCTTGCAATTTGTCTAAATACAATAAGGTGTTCTCTATTTTTTTGCTCCATTACATGTGCTTTAATTTCTATAATTGTCTTTTGTGTTAATGAATGCTAATGTTTATAGTTTAACAGTTTTATTTTTAAATTAGTTGTAACACACTCATAATTAGTTAAACTAATAACGTAAATATTTTTTTAGAACATGTGCCCATAATTTTTTAAGTTGGACTGATACCATAACTATTTTTTTACATAGATGGATTTGAATGATGAGGTACTTAAGACCATAATTTTTTCAGACTTCATGCGAAAACTAGTCTTGGTTCATGTTGCATGCTGTTATTTGTGTTACATTATCCATCAAAGGCAACGACTAAAAAGAAGACGTGTTTCCCACATTCCTACACAATCAACCATAGAAAGACAAAAAGTTCGTGATGAAATGATGTCTCGACTTAGGAATAGTGAAAAATGCTATGATGTAATACGCATGGGTCCACAAGCTTTTCAAGTTTTGTGTGACATTGTGCGGAGAGATGGTGATCTTCAAAACACACAGCGTGCCACGGTTGAAGTGGAAGATGATCAGAGGTCACCAGAAATTAATGTTGCACGTTCTCGAGTGTCATCACAAGATGCAATGTCTTCTAAAAGTAAGAAAAGACGACTGGCAGAAGATGATGAACTCGGGAATGTAATTTCCTAGTCATTTGATAATGTATCAAAGGCAATTGATAGGGCGATTGAGGTTATAGCAAAGTGCTTTTCAAAGTCATATGGAGCAGAAGTTCACGCAGCTTTGGGCGTATTGGACTTAGATCCAATATCAAAGACTGAGGCCTACATATTTTTGATGGAAAATCCAACATATAAGGAGATGTTCTTTGGTTGCCTAGATTATGAGTGCAAATATGTCTTATTGACACTAATGTCTAGGCCTAAAAATTAAAAAAAGTGTGGGATTTTTTGACCAATCTTAGTTTTGAAATGGATTATGTTATTTTGTTTTGTTTTGGCAAGACTCATTACCGGAGTTTTTTTTTTATAAATATGTGATGCATGAATTGCTTTATAACATAGAAATATACATAACTTGTTTTTTAGCTACAATAAAATTTTCTTTCTTCCCTAAACTAGAATTATTTTAGTTTTATATCAGGAAATTGATATGTTAATAGTCCTATCACCTCTGGTCTTAGCGTGCTGCAATCTATTCACCTTGAAAAACTATATTGTAATTCAATAATCTAACACAGACCCAATTGTGGCTAACTAGTTTCAATCATCCACTAAATATTAAACATTTCAAAGCAATTATAAGTTCTCATTGATTATTTTTTATGTTCTTTAAAATGAGGGGTATAATAGTAATGTTATTATAAAATGATTTTATTCTATTCCTTCCAATGTCACTTCCAAACGTTGTTACTTACTTTCCATTCCATTTTATTCTTTTATTTTATAACATCCAAACAAAAATTTTAAATTCCATTCCATTCATTTCTCTACTAAATCCATTCCATTCCTTTAATGATCATTCTATTTTATTCCATTCCATTCCTTTATAAACTCCCAAACAGAGCCTTAGTGTTGAGAAGTTCCAAAAGTCAACCCAATGTCAAACAACATTAGAAATATTTTTAGAAATATTTTTAGAAATATTTTCAGAAATATTTTCTATTTTTAGAAATATTTTCTTGGGAATTGAAAAAGCTGTCATTACTTTTTCAATTCTCGAGAAATTTTTTTCCAAAAATAGAAATTAATGTGTGCCCTAAGGGCACACATTAGTAAAATTCATGATATATTATTGAAAAATAACATAACAATTTTCAATTTGAAGGGATCCAACCCAAGGACCAAAATTCCAAAAGATTTGTTTGAACTCACAAAAATAAGGAAAGTGAGATTTTCATTCAAAAAGCATTTAAAGGTATCATGACTTTCATACTATGGTGACTTATAGGATAAGAATCTGTAAGCTACAAACTCAGTAATAATAATCAAATTAGTGTCATAAGCTTTCCAATGGTACATGATTTGAGCAGGAAAAAAAAAAAAAAAGGAAATGGAGAATCAAAAGGCCGAAACTAGATAGATGGCCTGTTTAATAGTAGCTTTCAAGTATTATTGTTCAAAATGATGCGAAAACTGTGGTTTAAAAAGTGTTGTGAAAATACGTGTTTAAAGTATTCATATTGCAAAAAATGTGTTTGGTATCATGTTTTAAACAACATATTTTAAAATGTTGTTTTGTATGTGTTTGTATTTTTTTTTTTTTTTTTTGAAGTGGTAACTTTCTGACATGTATAATTATTTTATTAATATTTATTAGAGGCGAGAGGGAATGTGAAAGAGAAGGGAGGAAAAGAAAGAAAGAAAAAAAATGAGGTGTGCACGAGAGAGAGAGAGAGAGAGAGAGAGAGAGAGAGAGAGAGAGAGAGAGAGAGAGAGAGAGAGAGAGTTGTAGTTATGTTAGGTCTTATCAAGTGGGCTCCATAGATTTCTAAATATTTACAAAAGTGTCATTGAGTAATGTTATTTGAAAACTGAAAACTAGTAGAAGGAGTTTTTTAAATTCAGTATTTAAACACTCTAAAATGAAAAACATAACTTAAACACTCCTAAATGAAATCTCTTACCAAACGCGTTGTTTTTAGGCTCACAATTTTCAATATTTAAATACTAAAAATTATTGTTTGAACTACTTTACCAAACAAGCGCGTATATCTCATGAGACAAGCTAACATGGGGTGCCAATTTCCATAAGCCATCAGCTTCATGCATGAGGTTTTGTGTCATTGGAAATTATACTTCATGAACTTTCTAATGACACCAAGAACCTACAAAACGAAGTTCTAGTATGTAATGATTAAATATCTAGAGGATACAAGCATATCAAGAGTTTCAACTTCAGAAATCATAACTTTATGCATAGATTTCTAAATCACTCAATTTTAGCATCATTAGAAAGAATTCTTCATGAAATTTCTAATGAAAAAAGTAACACAGAAAATGGAGATTCGGAATATTACCAAAAAAACTTTTCAAAGTTGATTGCACAAATGGAGGTCATAACACAAGAAAGGGAAACACAATATCAAATGGTTTGTGGTGTAGTGAGGATTTGAATTGAGATCCATTATCTAATACTAAACCAAAAATAAAATTATATATATATATATATATATTCTCTCTCTTCTATGGGTTCTTATATTTATTATGGGATAAGATGAGTTTTAGAATTAGGAAAAGATACAAGTCTATAGAAGAAGGCACTAAATTTTTCTGTCTAAAAATTTGCTTTGTAAGACTGGGTTTGATTGTCTTCAAGGCTTCACGTTGTATTTATAATTCTGGAAATGTTCTCAAACGTGGTGAAAGTAGAATGTCCTTTTGTTTGATAGTAGAGATAATGGAATTTCTACATAAGAGCCTATTTTTTTATTTTATACAATTACTTTTAAAGGAACACTCATATCAAATTATTTATTATACATTTTATTTCATTATAATATTAATTTTTATTAATTTTTTAATTGTTTATCTTTCTTCACACATAACAACCATCATTTACTCTTCTCTTTCATTATCGAAATATGTAAAAAAATGAATAAAAAAGTATATGTAAAAGAAAGTGTTAGTGTAAATTTATACAGTATACAGTTACTGTTACAATTTTGCAAATTTATACATTTTTAACTTGACTAATGTAGGTGATTTTGGGATTTTTTTTTTTGGTTGTTGATACAAGATAGAATTTCTACTTTAGGCTAATCTAAGTGTATATGTGTGTGAAGCTCCCTCCTAGAGACTTAAATCCCTTTCATTTCCCCTCACACCCTACAAGCATTTATACCAATAGAGTGATCACCTCACCAAAAATGCGCGGTGGTGTGATTTTGGGACTTAAATATGTAAAATTGAGCACTTTTTTTATTTTATATTATCCGAAGCAAATACTCTTGCAGAAAGATTGAATGTAATGTTATAATTCATGGCAATCTTTGGCTGAAGCTTGTGGCTATTAAATGATTTCGTTGTTGTTGTTATTTATTAGTTAAAAAAATATATATATATATATATATATTTTTTTTCTTATTTAAAATTTATAATACTTTTCCTAAAATAAAATTATTTTAATAATAGTTACATACTCATATTAAGAATAACATTTTATTCAAAAATAAAAGGACCACATTGCCAATAAAAGCAAATTTTGAAGATGAAATTAACAAAAATTTTAAAATTTAATCACGAAAATTACAATTAACCCAAATTTAAAGGCAAAATTTAATTTTTCAAAAAGATTTTCAATTTTCATAAAAAAAGAGAATAAAAAAAATAAAGCACTTTTAAAATTGCTCTTGTTTTGTAAGATAAGTAAACCAAACAAGCCCTAGGGTTTAATAACGTTAAACCCTGAATAGCTCAACGAAACTTTGAAGGTCTCAGATATTGTTGCAATGGAATCCTCGTCAGGGTTCGGAGAAGAAGAAGAAGGACAACCGAGATCCAATGATTTTCATCAAGAGGCACCATCATCACCATCTTCTTCATCTTCATCTTACAGTCACAAATTGGTGCCCTGGTTGAGCTGGGACGAATGGCTCTTCGTCAAGGACAGTCTCTTCTCAAATTCCCCAGACTCCGTAGCCACCGCTTTCCGAAGAGTATGAACCTTCTAATTCCGTCTCTAGTTAATTTGAATTTCCAGCTGAATTCACGGTTTCTCAGGGAAAATATTTCCCATGGAAAATAATAGAATTTGAGGAATATATAGGGAAAGTAGGAATGTATATAGCTAATTTAATGGAGAGGATAGTTCTCAATGCTATGATTTTGTTATCACTGTTTTAGAGCAAAGGGTGTTTTTGAGCTATTTATTTATGAGTGTGTGCGCTTGCTTGCTTTGGTATTTAGTTAAACAACAAAAGTTGGAGGTAAGAGCTGTTATCAATGGAGTCATTCCCGGTGTCGAGGTTGGTTCTATACTGAAATGATTTTAGAGGTTTGCTACTTAGTTTGTTTCAACTGTCACCAAACAAAGAAACAGTTCGAAATTGTAAATGCACGATTTTGATGTATTAAAAAATGAAATGAATTAGTTTCATGTCTGCTTAGCCCGTCAGGGGTTGGGATAGTTGCCCGTAGAGTCCAAAGGGATCTTCTTTAGAAAGGTTCCCTATGTTCATTGGAAATACTCATAATGATAAAGAGATTCATGAAGTCTCTATTCCTTAGTAATTTAAGCACAAAGATCTATGAACTAGCTGAAATCCCATTTTGAGAAATAAAAACACTTAATAGCATTGGAGCTAAGATTTGAATGATTTAAGTTGGTGGAATGATTTCCGTGGTTTTTTTTAATTTTAATTTTCTTGCAAACCAAAGAAAGGATCTGTGTTTATATGTTTGAATTCTTTTTTTATTTTTGGGGGTTTCAGATATCGGCATGGCGTAGTAGAGGATGTCTTCCAGTGGCAATTGAAGTCACAGCTTCAATTATTGAAATTCAGCAAAAGGACCCTCACTTTAGGTAACCTTTTTACATCACAGTTTTAAAATTTTATGTCTTGTCTGAATTTTACTTTAATATCTGTTGTGCTTCATTTGGAAGTGTTCCTTTTTTATTTATTTACTTATTTCAAAGGAAACTCAAATGCTCTGGAATCTTAGCTTTTCAACACTTGATCAAAATTTTAATGGGCCAGAAATCTGAAAGTAAAGTTAGAGAAGTTTGTAGATAGAAAATAGGAACACTTCAATGCAGAATAGTCGATAAGTGAGTGAGCAAACCGGTGCTGTTTTGGTTGTACATTAAATATCTTTATGCTTCTTTTTCACAGTTTTGCTTTTCTAAGATATTATGTTTCACATATGTCAATATGTTAGGGCCACAAATTAGTTGATCTGATTTATCTTTTATATGTTTTTGGTTGATTGTAGAGAGAACCAATCAAATGGTGCTTCTGATAACTTTAGAGTGGACCAAACTAGTTATGTGCCACTTTCAGAGGACATGTTGGCCATGTTGTATTGCATGGCAATCATAAGGTAACATTCCTTTTATTATTTCATGTATTCTTTCTTTCCTTTTCTGGGTGATGGGGTAGAAGATGGTTATTTGTGGGGTGACAATCGATGATAGCCACTGGCATCTATCTTTAATTTAATGTTATTTGTGCTATTCTTAATTTATAAAAAAAATGTTATTTGTGCTATTCTTTGCACCCCTTTGGAACTTTTTAACAAATTTTTATTACTTGGTAAATTTTTGTTTATATTCTATATACGTTGTAGCCAGTATGAATTTACCTTTTGCATTGAATTTAATTGTCCTTGGAAAAGAACATATTATTTGTGTTTTAATGGTCAATGCAACTAGGTGTTTGAATACAATTGTGGAACCTAATGTACTGTACCTAAGTTTTACTTGTTTTAAAACATTACAAATAGAAACTTGTACAGTTGTACCAGTCCAAAAGCACATACCTTGGGTGAAACAAGTGAAATTGATCGAAATGACCGGTATAGGCTAAAACATTACAGTATTTAAACTGGTAAGTTTCAAAAGGCTAAAGTATACCAGTTTGGTAACCAGCATGAAATTTTCCAGCTGTACCAACCAGTACAGTACAGTGCAATTTTTATAACTTTGTTCACAAGTCACTGCCTCGATCCACTTGGCTACATCTGCCCTATACTCTATGCAGCACAAGTTAAGATTTCAATTTCTACTTTTCATTGATTGATTGACTTATTTGTTTGAGTGGAAGCTTACATGCTTGTTTTGTATGGTGACAATCTGAACAATATGTTCACATTTTAGTCTTGTTTTTGAAGGCTTGTGAATGGTGTCGTGGAGAAGACACGAAAGAAAACGGAGGTTTCTCTTGCTGTGGCTGCTGATGCAATTGGTATTCCACGTATGCTGATTGATATTCGTCATGGTAAGCAACTTCAATTATTTAAAAATTTTCCTTTTTTATTTTATTTTTTGTGATGGTTAAGCCCTCAGATTAGTCCACTGTGTATGCTACCCACCCATCCCCACCCTAATTATATGGGACAGAACACTCAAAGCTAGGGACACAATGTGATGCACCAGACCGTGAGGCCTATAAGGCTATAAATTTCCATGTCAATTTTTTTTCTAATAATTCTTGGTTTGACTTGTATTGAGATTTTTTTTTTTAATTGCTATAATTGTAGAGGGATCTCACCGTGAACTTCCTGCTCTTCAGATAGTACGTAGTGCCTCACTTAAGGTGTGTTTCATTCTTGATGTTTCTGTTCATTTGTTTGAGCCATCTCTTTCTTCTGAATCTTCTTATTATTACTCTAGTAATTAGCATTTGTACTTGAGAGAGCTACCGTCTTCCCAGGATTTGCTTGGTTTTTTGACAAGGCTATAACTTTAAATGTAGTTAACACAATGATTGATTGGATTTTGTGCAGGAAAAGGTATTTTAGTTTAGATGTCTGAATCCAATAAAATTTTAAAATTGGCTTCTTTTTGCATTATTAGGAAGGCTTGTTCTAAAAAATGGAAGTGAGGCAAAGCATTACTCAATTTCTGTTTTGCAAGTTTCCCATTATGTAACTTTCTACTGATACTAATATCATGAAAGTTTCATCACTAACAAGTAATAACTTGAAAATATTCCTGGTTCTATCTCCTATTGTAACAAGGTTAGTGAAAACTTATACTGGTTTTGGAAGCTGCTAGTTTTACATAACATTTTGAGACCTGCGACTAGAACTTCATTTACTTTATGCCAGATTAAAGTCTGAAACTGGTTAGAATAGAAAATCACGCTGTATGGTTTTTTTAATTTAAAATTTGTAAAAGAAAGATTTTATCAATAAAGAAAATGCCAAAATGGGGCAAGTCCCAAATACACAGGAAGTATACTATGGGACACTCTATAATGGTGTGTTTGGATGGCTGGATTTGGGCACATGGATTTGGATTTGGGTGATTAAAATCCAAATACCTTGTTTGGATAGTTTACAATGGGTCAAGGATTTGGATTTGACAAATCTGCCAAGGATTTTAAACCTTAAAATCCTTGAATTTGAAATAACTTTTAAACCCATAGAATTTTAGAAATCCTTATGATATACTTAAATATTTATGAATTTGGAATTAAAGCATTTCAAATCCATCACTTTGAAATTCAAATCCAAATTCAAATTCAAGTATCCAAACGCAACCTAAAGGAAAAATAAAGAAAAAAGAATCCAGGAAATTCAACTAAGATACAAGCTGTCCAAAGAAGACAGAAGATCCAAATTAAAGGCAAAAAAAGGTTGAAGTAGCTTGTTCCCACTTGGGTAAAGTTCTCACCATCTCCGACTTAAGATGGACTGCTGAACTTTCTCTGTCTTTGACATCAAACAAGAGGGAATAGCTCCTTAGATTTTCAACTGTGCTTTTTTGACACATAAACCTGCCCAGCTGGATAGTAGATCTAACACTCTCCTAGGCATCACCCAACTCATTCCTACAAGGCACAATATAAAATCCCACAACTCTATAGCTACACTACAATGTTGGAATAGGTGGTCTATATTTTTCAATCAGACTTGCACGTGCAACTTCAATCTGGAATAATAATATCTCTTTTTCTCAAATTGTCTGTTGTTAAGATTTTTCCCTTCACTGTAGTCCACATTAAAAAACTGACACGAGGATCTTTGATTCGCCAAACAGTTCTTCAAGGGAAATGCTGATCCCCCATTCTAAAAAAAAATCTCAAAGCTTTATAATAGGTACTGACTTTGAAGCCCTGAGCCTTGCAAAGAGTCCAAATCATCATATCCTCCTGAAATTGATGTACCTTAAAAGGATACAAATCCTTCAAGAAAGTGTCCATGGATTCTAATTTCTAACCCTCAATCACCTAAATGAATTGGGGCTTCCAATTCCAGTGAATACACCCAGTTGACACATCCAAATAATCAGCCACCTCTACCTCTCTGTTCCTTTAGTTCCTTGCAATTAGTAAAAGTTCCACGTTTCCATTCTTGAAAGCCTTGTCTCCTAACCAATGGTCATACCAATATATGATGCAGAACAGATAGGAAATAGGAAATAAAAGAGGAACAAAAGGAACAACAAAACAAATCCTAGGCTTCACCACCTAGAACCTGCCTGCAAACCCTAGGCATCACCACCTAAGGGCGTTTGGCATCACCACCAAACAAAGGGGACAAAGGGGACAAAGGAGGAGACATTTCTCAACTCATAATAATCATATTCTTATTCAAATTCCTCTCTCTTTCACCATTACAGGAGTACTAGTTAAGTAGGGTTTAGGAGATTACACCAATATGGAAAACATCTAATTTAACTCCCTAAAAAGCCTCAACATTAATAACCAAATTCAAAATTCAAATTCAAAAACAATATTAATTGCAAATTAAAACATAAAATCTTGGTTCCCTGCATCAGTAAAGATTCCCAAAGATATTTGCAATCTGATTAAATGAAGTCATTGAGGCTGTTCTGCAACAGAGATAATATTCCCCAAAGAAACTAAATAAGGAAAAGAAACAGAGGCCTTCTCCATTTACAAGGTCAGGTACAATAAAGAAACGGAAGCCTCTGTTTGTTACACCTGCTTGCTAATTCACCCATACACAAATATATACATGTATCTACTAAGTTTTCATTTGAGATTGATCATCTTTAAAATTCTTGTTGTTGTCCACTTTGAAGCTGAAGTATGGGATATCCGTGAAATCTCAACCCAGCCTTGTTGTGGACTTTATGCCAATAACAAAAAGAAAGACAGAAATGAAGATAATGAAAAAGAAGATTATGAAGGTTCCGTTGATTAATGGTAGAAAAATATTTGATTTTGCCTTTATATAACTTGTCTTAAACAGTGTATGACCTAGACCCTGATCTTATGTGTCAGTTTTGTTATATTTATAAATTATAGTTCTCTGCTGCAAGCCATATGCTAAAAACAATGACAAAGATTCATTTTACGTCATGGGAATCTAAACAATATCATGTTGGTGATTTTAGGCACTTGACTGGTTGATATCCTATTATTGGGAGCCTCAGAAGAAGGCGATTCCATTTCAAGGTGGCAGTACTGCTAGCATCAGAAAAGAAATTAAATTTAAAATCCGTGAATTGGCTTCCTGTCTGCAAGTTGATCAAAGTCCCCTACCAGATCCTTCAGTAGTCAAGGGAAAACGTTAGTGTTAAACTCCCTTTTCTTCTTTTCCTTTTGTTATACTGTGATTAGAAGCCTGTCACTAAACCTTTTCGATATATGTTTGATAAATTTGTAGATGTTACCCCAAGGATTTTGCATAAAGGATTGTAATATGCTGATGCATCTATGGCATTTGGAACTTTGCATGGCTTGTGGGATCTCACATTCTTATGAATTTATTTTTTTGTCAAATAACTAAAATATGATGGTTGAAAAACTCTGGTCCCATTTAAAAGATAATGCCTGCACACACACACACGTGTACATATTTATTTATTTAATTATCAGCAAGCGATGCCTTATCCATGCCCCATATATAAATAGCCTTAGCACTCTGTCTGTACACAAATATGTTCTTGCATAACCGAATCCCTTTTAAAATTTTGTGTGATGTTGTTGCTTACTGAGTGTTTGAGCTCATCAACTCCCTCCACCTTTTTAGATTACCATTTTGGACTTTCTTAAGGGATTTAGTTGGTGATTATGAGTGATACAAGTGGAGACTAAATTATGTTAGAGAAACTAAAATTGAATGTTCTATTATGATTTTGGGATTGTAAACTTGATAATTTTGAGATTATTTTACAATGTAGTTGTGAGGTTTATTTTATTATATATATTTTTAAGTTTGATGAAATGTTGTTGCGTTTGGATGCAACTTATATTTTTAAGTTAGATGAAATGTTGATGCGTTTGGATGCAACCTTTTTTTTTAATAAGTTTTTTAGCTTATTTGTTTATGTACAACTTTTTTAAAGCCTCATTTTTGGTATAACTATACCTAACCAACTTTTAACAAATAAGCAAATCAACTAAAGGTCATCCAAATGCATGCTTAATGTTGAAATATTGGAATGAAAATTTTGGTTATTTATGATTTGGAAATTTAGTTATGCTCTATTCCATTGTTGAGAGTTAGTATCCCACAAGCACTGGTTACAATTTGTTGTCATATTAACATTCCAATAATTGATCAAAGTGTGACTAAATGCCCAAAATATAAGTAACCCAAACTGTCATTACAATATAAGTAACCTCACGAAAGTGGGAGTTTTGTGCACTGGATACAACATTTTTATAGTGTTTTATAATTGCATGGGAAAGTGAGGAGTATCTCTGAGCATTAAATTAAGGAGGAAACCATGGATTCAGTGCTTTTTTTTGGGGTGCTAAAATATCACTTATGTATTACTAAGCCATTGCTAAAGAGGCCATGTCCTTGTGGATTGATATTACATGTGTATTGAACACATTTTGCTTATGTAACTTACAACACTTACTATTGCTCCAGAATAAGTTGATTCCATTGGCTTTCACTCTTTCATAGGTAGCAGACATTCTGAATTGCCCTGTGGGCGTAATAAGTTTTTCTCGCTTGTGGCTGGCAAGCACCAATCATCAAAATCTGGAGGTAACGTCAATTAGATGATAGTTTTTATTTCCGAGAATGTTGAATATGGCGGAAATTTTCATTGTACTCTGTTTGCAATGCATCGTCTAAAGTTTAGTTTTGGTGGTGAGTTCTTGTCCTTATTAGATAGGTATGGAACATGTGATGTTAGAGAGAACGGTGATTTAGGAAATTTGGATGTGGGAGCCAATGAGGGCTAGGCATGTGAGAGATCAGCAATGGCACAGAGAAGAGGAGAGCAAATGGGAAATCAGATGAGTGCTTGAGTAGGTGATAATGAGGGTTGGCTGGTTGGTTTTGGGAGAGAATTGAAAAGAGAAAAAAATGAGAGACAAAGAGACTGAGAGTGTTTTCAAGAGATTTGCCAATTAGTTGGTTTTGGGTGTGTTCATGTAAAACCCACCATGACAACCACCACTAAGAGTAAGCCATCCTGATCAGGTAATATTGGTGTTACTTATTATAACTGGACACCAAAATCCTATACTGTCGGGTTATTAGATCTTAAGTCTGATTCCAACCAATTTAATTACAAGAGCTACCAGAAACCTCAGTTCAGATGTATTGGTTTTTTTTTTTTTGTTATTCAGTGGGCATAAATGGTTCCACAAAGGGAAACCTATACAAATCTAAATATGATCATTTCAAACTGTTCAAATTTACAAATATAATAAGTAGAGTTACAAGCTGTCCATATGAGCGTGGATGCAATGACATTTAAAGAATAAGAATGTGCCATCTGGCAATCAAACTTTGCAAATATGCATTGCTAACTGTTTCAAATGACAGATACTCCCTGTGTCCCTAATTGTTAGTCCTCTATTCCATTTTGGACATAGTCATCTTTGAAAAGTTAATAAATACAATTCCTAACTTGCCCTTTGCTTTATTTAAAAAGCCAATACAGTCTTTCTCTGGAGTATAAATTAATGAGGGTAGTTTTGGAAATTAATACCTTATCATGTAAAATACAAAGCACTAAATGATTTCCCTTAAAAATTTGGATTTTTTTTAATAGGACTAACATTTGGAATTGAGGGAGTATTACGATATGAAAGAAGTTTTAATTCTGTAAGAGTTTTTATATGTATGATAATAATGCATTAGTTTTTACTTGATATAGATCTAAGTTAAAAATCCTTTTTTTTTTTCCCTTTGCCCCAAGGGGCGGGAGAAAGGGAGATTTGAACCAGAACTCCACTTTATGAGGCATGGCCTCCAGTTGATTGTGCTACCTCTTGAAGTTAGATGATCTAAGTTGAATGATGGAGTGAAGCTGTTGCTTTAATCCTAAATTGTGGTTATTGATTTATTTAGGGGATCAGGAACAAGTTGGTTATATTAAGTTATACATATAAAAAGTTGATTCTATTGAGTTGAACTTGAATATTTTAAACTCCTGTAAGTATTTGGAATTCAACTATTCAAGCCTTGTTGAAATGAGGTTAATTCATGGATTTGACCATATTCTATAATATATATATATGTATATTCAAATTGAAGCACATATATACATCCTCTGTGGAAATTGGCTTCATAGCTTAGGCATGGTTTTCTTATTGATCTAGGGTATTGTTATTGTTCATGCAACATCAAGTTTAGATGTGCCACTTTGGGAACTTTTAGAATACTAATTGTTCTGTTCAAAACTTTTGATTTTGCAGTCCCTTTTTCACTTCTGGTGCTTTAACTTGGTACTGAATTGGGTCCTGAATTCTTAATGAAATATTTGAAGTGCTTTCTCATGGCTAGTGGCTCATGCCACTTCTTGCATGTATAAAATTGAACATATATTCATATTTGCTAATGGATATACTTTTTGGTTCAGGTTCTAAGAAACAGGTTACCAAGAACTTGAAAGTTCTCGTTCGGCTATATTCTTCTTTCTCCTCAGAATTTGCGTCTATGTTACTGGAGTTCTTGCTGAAAGCTAAAATCTCCTCAGACATGGTGGAGCTTCCAGAAGATTCTCAACTTGGCCCTATTATACACACTATGTTGGATGATTGGAAGCTTGTAATAACGAAACTCTCAAATAAGGAACCAGAATTACTACTGACCCTTCTTAAAGCAGTTCTTGATAGGATTGAAACTCAGGAAGCCACAAAATATGAAACAGGTAACCACCAATTTTGCCTTTATGTTACATCTTTTCCTTGTATTTATTCTTTGTGGGCCATATTAAGATATCTGCTGGTAAATTTGTGATGAGGTTTTGTGCGTTATATTACAACATTTAATTGCTTACAGATAAGAGGAGGTATTTTGTGCTGGATTCAAGTCATAAAATATATAGTGTAATCATGAGCAACTTATTCCATCGATTATTATGTTATTTTTAACAGAAATTACTGTACTCATAGATTAATTAAAGTCACTACATCAGATCTTAAAACAAATTCTAAAAACTTATGAGCTCCTTTCCACATAACATACTGATTTGAGCTACTTGTCATCAGCCTGATGTGGGCATAGGTGCATACCTACTTTCTATTTACTTTTTTTTTTTTTTTTTATATTACTCATGGTTATATATATAGCCAAATGAAAAGAAAAACAAATTCATATATTTAACTTTCCTTTTGGAACGTGTGGTCCATCTTCCTGCTTTAGATCAGAATTTTTATTTTTAATTTCATAAGCAATTGTCATGGAACATGGTCAACCATAAAATTTCCTAGTAGATCCATACAATAAATGCACATACCATATGTACTAGCTCTAAACATGGAACTTACCTTCTTCTATTGAAAAAAGGCTCCCCACATGTAATAATCTCCAAAGCTCAGATAGCTATAGATATTTATTTATCCTATTTGTCTTTTCTCTTTGGCTCATCCTTTGTCTACACCCCGTAAACTTGGGTTGCACCTCTTTTTGCGCTTTAATGAATTTATTACTTATCAAACAGTATTATTTTAAGGTATATTTGTTGACCCTTTTGTGAATCTTCTTGTAGGAGGAAAGAATCTCACATCATCAGACTATAGGTCAGTGATCTGCCTAATTGAACACCTTTCTTCTTTGTTTGCATGGCTTGTTGAAAGGCTTAAGGAACTAAAGCCTCGCCACAAAGATTCAACAGCTAAAATAAAAACTTATTCGAGAGAAGCAAAAATATCAAAAACAATTCTGTTAGACCTCCTGCATAAATGCCTTTTGGTATCAGCTTCTGGCAACAAGCATCTCATGGATTCAGCCGTGTTTCTTGCCCAGTTGATGGGAGACCACTCTCTGATGGAGAAACTCAACAAACTCTCACTTAATTTATCAAATATGGATTTTACTGAAGAAGAAATCCCTTCTATGACAAACCTTCTTACCCGGCAAGAGCAATCCATCAGTCAAGCAGCTAAGAAGCTAGAATTGGTCAAACTCTGCCGAATGAAGAGCAAAGTTGTGGAGGCAACTGGTGGTGATATGGGAAATTCAAAGAGATGGGTTGTCTCAAGGTCATGGAACCCTTGTCCAATTGGTATGTTGCCCCATACTCTTGGTATGTCTAGTCTTCTTCCTGTTCTTGAACGCAAAGATGACTGTGTAAAGGTTCCAGAGGTATCAGAACAGAAAAAAGAGAACTGGGAATTGAACCGGTGTAGTGGCAAGAGAGAAGCTAGTAGTGACATACAGCAAATAGACAACTCAAGTGTTAAGAAGAGGAGGGAGAAAATGGAGGTTTGTGAGTCAGACACGGTAGATGCACTTCCATTTGAAGGTGTCAAAGGCCATCTGATGATTGGTGGGATTTGGAAGGAAGTTAGAGAAGATGAGCTACTTGCCATAATGTCTGATGTAAAGATTTTAGTTTGATCCTTGCAGTTAAATATGGACATCAAATCTGATTTTTGCTATTGGTAAAATTGCTCAGCAAGAATTTTTGTTCCTGAGTTGTGCTATGAATTAATTGCTTTCTAATCGATGTTCAAAAATGTTTTGTCAATTGACAGTGAACCAAATGATTAATCAGTTTGAGGGTGTTTATTAATTGGTTGGGGTGGGGTAAGCATTGAAAATTTACTCAATACTAAATTAGTAAATCTAGGAATACAACATTTTTCTGTAACTTCTTGTTATTAGTACATAATAAAAATGGTGTTAGCAGTACCACCGCATACCTTTGGTGCGATGGTCACTTCACAAGAATAAGTGCTTGTGGGGTGTGGGAGGTAAGGGTCGGGGTTCAAGTCTCTAAGAGGGAACTTCACACACATATACATTTAGATTAGGTTAGTGTAAAAATTCTATTTTGTATAAAAAAAATATGGTGTTAGCAGTGAATAATGGATCTTGGTGAAATATGATGCTTTTATCCTAACATGCCATGTTATATATACAGCCTAGCAGCACACTTTAAAATTCCAGTACTTTGCTACAATGTACTACACTTCAGTACTTGCAATAGATTTTTGATAGTATTTAACAGTTTGTACAGCTTTGTACTCCCATTTATGCAGACTCCAGTACTCACTGCGTAGTTAACATTGTTGTTTTTTTTCTTTTTTCTTCTCAATATGTATTTTACTGAATGAATGACTTTTAAAAACTAAAATCCAGCCAGACTCTATACACCTCTCCTAGCCAGTCTATTCTACTCTCCTCGCCGGACTCTATACACCTCTCCTAGCCAGATTGAGTCTTTCTCATGGAAGTCTTCTGCATTTTGGTCGAGCAAGCCATATACACATCCTCCAAACCTTCCTGAGAAGACGATAGCCAACAACAGGCACGGTAATGCTCCCATCACAGCTTTCAACTCCAGCTATTATTTTGCTCTTTCTTATCTCAAAGCTGTTACCTTAAACTCTGAAAATGTGTACTTTTGCACCCAAAAAAAAAAAAAAAAAAAAACCTAACATTAAAAACTCATTCACACAATTCAATATAATATCAACTTTTAAGAACTAATGAACTTACCATGCCATTGCCCATATCAATGGCAAGAGTTGCACCAGTAGTGCTCCCTTGAACAAATATGTGCTCCTCCACAAATTCATCCATTCCAGTGATCAACCTGCAAAGCATCTCTGGATGGATGAACATCACAGATTTATCACCACTCATGGGATGAAGTTCCTTGATTCGAGTAGTCAAGCTCCTGAACACCAAATGACACTGCAGATCTGTAAGGTGCACAATATGCTCTACCTCGAATCTATTAGTGAATACATTGGTGCACACCTAAACAAAAAAAAAAAAAAAAAAAAAAAAGACAGGCATAGTTTGTAAAAAGAATTTACAAAAAATTTACATGGAAATTAATCAAGAAAGAGTATAGTATGCGTGCACACCTATACTTTTTTTGTAATTACATACTATACTTTTTTATATAATTACATATTATTATATAGTAGTTATTCTAGGAATATATCCTGAAAAGACGATAGCCCATAGCAGGCACAATAATTCTCCTATCACAATATTGAACTCTAGCTATCACTACGCCAAAATAAGTCTATTACATCACGTATTAATACAATAAAGTTAGTATAGTGGTATTAGACATAATATCACATCTAAAACTTAAAAGTCGTTGCAATTGTAACTAGTAAATTATTACATTAATAATAATCATTTGCAATAATTTATAATTTTCAGTTATAATAGAGGCTTTAATACTAAATTGAATTTAGAAATTTTTTTGCAATAACTTAAATTGAAGAAATCAAAATTTTTATTCAATAACTTAGATTGAAGAAACCGTTGTAATAACTTGATACAAATTATTTTGCATATTACAATAGAAATTTCAAGGAGACAGCTTATAACAAATATAACATTGCAATAACAAAATATCAATTATTTTATAATCTATTACAATGACAAATGTGAAGCTGCAATGAATATATTATTATAATGATCTAATTTCAATTATTTTTCATTCTATTGTAATAAAAAAAAATATGAAACAATTATCTATTACAATAAAGATACCATTGCAATAATTTGACCCAAATTATTTTTGTCAATTCTTTGCAACTATTTCTACAAGATATTTAAAGTAGTGTATTATTTTATTCTTTATTATCTCAAAGTTGTTACCCCAAAGCTTGAAAATGTGTACTTCTACACACACAAAAAAAAAAAAAAAAAAACTAATAGTAAAAACTCATTCACACAATTCAATATGATATCAACATATAAGAAATAATGAATTTGCAGTTCTGTTGCCCATATCAATGGGTTGTCTAAGAGTGGCAATGCTCCCTGGTACAAATATGTGCATTACAAAGTCGCCCATTGCAGTAATCAACCTGCAAAGCATCCTTGGATGGATGAACATCACAGATCTGCCATTCGCAGGGTGAGATTCCTTAAGTCGAAGAGTCATGTTCTTGTACACCATATGGTACTGCAAAAGTGTAGATCTATAAAGTATACACTATGGTCTATATCGATTCTTTTGGTGAATACATTGGTGCACACCTAAACAAGCAGACAAAACACGCATAGTTTGTAAAAAAAGAATTTATAGAAAATTTACATGAAAATTAATCAAGAAAGAGTATAGTATGTGTGCACACCTATACTTTTTTTATAATTACATATTATTATATAGTAATTATACTAGGAAGGGATTTGGAAGGAAATTAGAGAAGTTGAGTTGCTTGCCATAATGTCTAATGTAAGGATTTTAGTTTGATCTCTATTTTATTTAATCACTGCAGTTAAATATGGACATCAAATCTGAGTTTTGCCATTGGTAAAATAGCCCAGTAAGAATTTTGGTTCCTGAGTTGTGTTACGAATTAGATGCTTTCTAATTGATGTTCAAAATTGTTTTACTATTTGCATTGGTGACAGTGAACCAAAAGATTTATAAGTTTGAGGGTGCTTATCAGTTGGTTAGGAGTGAAAATTTGCTCAAGACCAAATCAATAAGGCTAGGAATACCACATTTTTCTATAGCCGGTTATGATTAGTACATAATTAAAATGGTGTTAACAGTGAATAATGGATTCAGATGAAATATAATGCTTTTATCCTGACATGTCATGTTAACAATGTGAAATAAGTGTTTGGCCCTAGCATTTAAATTGTAATTTTTTTATTTTTCGTTTTTTCATTTTTATATAAGGTTATAAATCTTTATTAATATATATAGAGAGAGAAAGAGAGTTATGTTTTTTTTTTTTTTGGGGTAGAAAAAGGTGGTCTTATTTAATTAACAAGAAACTATTACATCATTGTACGTCCAAAATCCATCTCAAAGGATGGCTAGTTACAAAAGGTCCCATACATCAGCAACTAAAGTTGGAATAAAACAAGGAAGTAAATCCTCCAATCAAACTGATTCCACAGCCTTATCTGCTGACTGATAAGCCACACTAATTAAAAGATTTACAAAGAAAGGAAAACAATAAAATCACTAAATTGCATTCCTTGCAACTGCGTGTGAATGGCCTCCAAAATAGGACCACAAGTAGCTGTAGAATTCTAACCAGTTTGAAGCACAAACCATATCATCCCATTTAAAGAGCCCAATATCTACACAAAATCTAACAACATTGTCAATGGCCAATGACCTGATGGTAGGAAGCCCTCATGGCTTGTACGGTCCCACACCCTACATGATAAAGTTTAAGTGAACCACGATCATCTGCGGTGTTAGACAATAAAAATAAAATATGACTATAAAGAGTAGAATTTTTTTATTTTTTTATTTTATTACCTTGACCACATAACTTTTATCCAAACGGTTGAGCCACAATCATCTGCGGTGCTAAGCAGGTCAGCTTGTGTCTACACCATCTAAGTCAAAATTGATCAAACATTGACGGCAAGATGAACATGTGGTGAAAAGAAGTCCCACAGGGGCGACCTGAGAACACATCTAACACACAAGAACACAAGCACAATGAGTGTCCATATAAATGCCCGTAGGTGATCTCAGTTTGCCCCTGTAGGACTCCTTCACCTTTGTTGGATTCCTTATATTTTTTTTCCTTTGATTTTGATGATGTCAATGGAGATAATCCCATTGTTATATACATAGCCTGGCACACTTTAAAATTCTAGTACTTTGCTAAAATGTACTACACGTCAGTACTTGCAAATAGAATGTTGATAGTATTTAACAGTTAGTACAACTTTGTACTCCCTTTTATGCAAACTTCATTGTACTATAATTGTTGTGTACTATATTGGTAACGTTCACAATTTCTGAATATGTTTAGGAAAATGTGTCCAGATTGCTGGGATGATGTTCAATAGTTGAATATTTGATTTCACTCGGTCTATACTCTATAGCTAGAAAGGTTGAATCTTCTTCTTCTTCTTCCTTCTTTCCTTCTTTTTTCTTTCTTTTTTTTTTTTTTAAAGAAAAAAAACTACTATTAAATTTCTTCTAGAACATTTCAACAACTACCTTTAATTTCTCAAAAAAAAAAAAAAAAAAAAAAAAAACCCTTTAAATTTCTTCTAGGACATTTATCATAAAATGTAGTAAACGGTCAACCATTCTTGCTTGACTTAAAAATGAGGGCACTAATATACTGAATGAAAATTAGTAGATACCTGTAGGAATAGTAATAAAATTTAATACTGATAATAAAAAAAAAAACATTGTATATATATAAGAGTAATACTACAGTCACAAACTATTTTATAACATTTTTACAAAATGTTGATGTGATCAGTCTCTTATTGGTTTTTATCTAAACTCACCATTAATATCGCTTTTTCATTTACCAATAATCACTCACCACATCGGTAGTTTGTAAATTTTTTTTGTAAAATAGTTGAATAATGCTAGAAATGCAAACTATTTTACAAAATTTTTTATAAACTGCTGATGTGGTGAGTGATTACTGGAAAATGAAAAAGTGATATAAATAGTGGGTCTAAATGAAAACCAATAAAAAGTTGGTCATATCAGCTGTTTGTAAAATAGTTTGTGGCTATAGTATTACTCAAAATAGTTTGTATCTTTAGCATTATTATATGTATAATACCTTTTTTTTAATATATATATATATATATACAAGATAGAATTCTACTCTAGCCTAATCTAAGTGTATATGTGTGTGAAGCTCCCTCCTAGAGACTTGAACTTCGGCCCTTGCCCCCCACACTCCACAAGTATAAGTGCCTATGAAGTGACCATCGCACCAAGAGTGTGCGGTGGTATATGTATATGTATAATACCTATTGCTAATCATATGTTAGGTAAAATTAGAATAATTAATTGTTATATGCATATAAAAATTTTGCATTTATTAGAAATATATTAATTGTAAAAATTATTACAACTATTAAGGAATAATTATTATAGTCCCTTTTAAGAGAAATAACGATTTCTAAATTTTAAGAATAGCAATCACTAGGGTATAACTCTTTTCTATAATAAAGATGTAATCAAATAACCAAATAGTTATTCCTTTTAAATAACCATTATATTACAAAATCTATTACATTATGTCAAATATATCCTAAATGCATCGATTCGTAAATTTTTATGTGCAAATTATGATGTATTTCTTAAAGCTTATCTCAAATGAAATATATGTGCATTTTACTTGAACATTTTGATATACAGTGTATTTTTTATTATTATTTATTTTTAGAATCGATGTACAGTGTACTTACAAAAGTGTTCATGACTAATTTTGTTTTATCATATTTTCAATGGACCTCCAACCCCAAAAAGTTTTAAAGGATGAGATTACACTACATGGCCCACTAAGGCCACAAATGCTTAACTACTCATTGGAGGCCGTATTCATGTAGTCAAAAGCCCACTGTTCTTAAACTCTAGTGACGGGCCGGGTAGTGGTCCAGCAGGTCCGTAGGGAGGACAAATTACTGTTTCACAGACCTAAGGTATACTTCACACTTCACAGTGTCAACATTTTTCAAACCCAGGTATCCGCAATTGTCAAAAATGCCCACACTTTACACATGATGTAAAAAAAAATGTGAATATTGCTGAATGTAAAACAGTCGAAAGCCCTTTTAAGACGGGACAAAAATGATTAATGTGACACTCATATATCTTGATACTTGTATGTTTTCTCTCTCTTTGGCATGATTTGTCGTTATTTTATCATGGTTTGATGCCAATATGTTTTTATTTTTTTATTTTTTATTTCTAAGGTGTCGAATGATAAATTAACTATCACCATAAAACACAATATTTAACGTAGTTCAACAAACTTGATACCTATCATTGATTTAATATTAATTCGGGTTGAACTATCGATTTATGTAATTGGTGAATTACAACTACAATTTCACAAATCTTTCAAATCTGATCACAAATATAAACTAATCCAAATCTTCAATACATCCAAAGAAGGCTTAACCATTTCCCTTTCCAAATCAATTTTGAAGAAGCCTGCATGAGAGGCACAAGAAACAGCAAAGAGAGCAGCTATACGTGCATGCTTAATTTCCACAAGATTACATGATTCTGATCTATACTTTTCAATGTACAGCTGCTCCATTGAAGTGGAAAATAAATAAATAATTTTGAAAAATGTGTACCCTTCCCATATTTTGTGGTGTAAATTTAAATTTGTACATGTCTAAAATTTATTTTTTATGTAAAATAAATCTTGAACAATATAGAAGTACGTACCCATTCTAATATAAAAAACAGGAATGTTTGGATAGAGTATTGGAAACATTGATAAATAGTTATAGACTTCAAAGCACTAGAAGACTAAAATCCAATTCAATTTTTTCATTAAGAAGAGAGATTCCTTTTACCACTCTAACTAAAATGGGAGGAGATACCTACTATCTTATCTTTAGGCTATGCTTTCCACGTAGAAGCAGAAAAAATTGCTAGCTAGCACATGTTTGAGCACTCATGGACACAGGAAACATAACATTATATAATAAATATTCAAACCTTTGTACACATAGAAGTGGGGATGAGAGAGAGTGTGGAAAAGTATATGAAATTGTTCTTTCCATCTTCTTTTAAGTACATAGCAATCAATGAATTTTCTAATGCTTTGCAGAGCTTGACCCATATATTGTTGTCTTTTGGAGAAAAGAAGGTGATGTTCCTTTCTAAAGCATACTTTGTCTTTCAAGTCACTCATCACCAAGAGTATCTTTCCACCTTTTTTTTTTTTTTTTCAATGAAATTTGAAAAAAAAGCTTCATGAATATGACATTATTGCTTCTTCTCAAGCATCCCTAAACTCACTTTCACAAAGGGGAAAAAAAATTTACCAAAAAAAGGGAAAAAGAATTACTAGATATGCATGAATATACCAACTATTTGGTTGGAACCCACTTCTCCAGAAAGTGAGAGAAAGAGAGAAGTATGGCTCTTTATCATTGGAATTTCAATCATATTATTCTAGTATGATCCTTCTTTAGAATACTGTACAGAGACAAATGCATGAGAGGTAATGATGCAAAAATCCAAGATGCAAACCCATTTCTCTTAAGGAACATAAATCCATTATGAGTTAAAGTTGTCCTTAGATCCTTTGCATGTGAAATTTAATGATTTGGCTGAGATATGGTGGTGCTGGTTTTTTTTTTTTTTTTTATAATAATTTTTTAAAAATATTGTATTGAACTTTTCAAATTTGGTTTAGGGGGTTTGATTTTCCAGTTTGATTGGGAGTTTAAATTTATACAATTTGAAATTTTCAGATTTTATTTGAAACTTAACAAAATTATATGGTTCAACTTGTAACAATTTCAAAAAGTATTTTTAGAGTATGAGCAAGACATAAATATAGTACTTAGATGCTATTTTTTAGGTTCATTTCTTAAGATTTTACTATGTGGATTTTTTCTTATGGGATGAAAGTGTATTTTTTAGCTAAGTAATCACATGACAGAATTTTAAGAGAGGAACTTAAGGAACAGTATTTAAGATACTGTACCTAAGTTTTGTCCTTAAAGTATAATTAATTAGCACCTCCAATTATTTCAAACAAAGAAGTTTATGGGTCAAATCCTCCTCTCTCTCTCTCTCTCTCTCTCCCTAAATATAGAATTATGAAAAAAAAGAAAAGAAAAAACAAAAGTGAGTTATAGTTTGCATTATTAAGAGGCAGCAACATTATGAAGGGAATAGGATCACCATAAAGGGAATAGTCACCATGATAATTGATAAGTACACCATACCAATTAGGCATATAGTATGTGGTATGTTCTGTTGTCAGATACTTTGAGAAAGTTGATGTTTTATATGCAAAACCATGAGCATGATGTGTGTGTGCGCCTCTGCAATGATAAGTGAAGGCCTTGAAGAGACTAAAACCGAGGACTTTTAAGACCAAGTCTCTGGTATATCATTTTCCCATAACAAATTTTCATCTATCAATTATTTGATAAGACATTGAAGATTAAAATGCAGATGCTTACTCTTCAAAGCAGACAAAGATCTAACATGAAAACAACGAGGTATATGACAATGATACTCTAGCGTGACTATTTGTTGTCTGCAATCTGCATGTGAAAATGTACGTACTTTCTTTTAGCCTGTGTTACTGTGTTAGGATTAAAAATTTGGGTCTTATTCAGCCCCTTATTCAATCTGTTTTGTACTTAACACACACAAAAGGAAAGGAGGAGTTGGTGTTTGGTACTGTCACCGTTATGCTTGCAAGCAGGAGAAGAAGGGAGAGCTTATTATAACACTATTAGGTTTTCATATGAGTGTCAATTTACTTCCTATTTTTAATCAGCTTTGAGCAATTAATCCCTAAACTTTATTTGTGATAAATTAAATCTTCCAATTAATTAATATGTTCAATTAAAGATTAACAAATTTAAACGTGCGATGTACACATGGTTCTACCACGTCATTTATAATTTTAAAAATTACATGATTACTATATCATGTGCTTAAATGTGTTATTTTTAATGAAAAAAAATGAACATATTTGATTTGTCACAAATCTAAAGATTAGAGAGTTAACTATTGAAATCAAAAGTATAATAACTGTGTTGACACTCACTTGAGTCCAATTGACACTAACATGCTTAAATCTGTTAGTTTTAATGACAAATTATTAACATATTTGATTTGTCACAAATCTAAAGATTAGAGAGTTAATTATTCAAATAAAAAGTCTAATAACTAAATTGACACTTGCATCAAAGTTAAAAAGTTGGTGTTTGTAAAACTTTCAAAATTTAAAAGCAGCACTTTCTCCCTACTTATTTTGAATTCACATAATAACAAGAACTAAATCTATTTTGTAATTTTCAGCAATATATTGATATATAATTCAATCAGACATATATGTTTTTGTCCTCCATATATGTACTAAAATATTCTTCACCTGCAACCATACTTTATTGCACCCATAACGTGGAACACTTGAAGCTAAAAATTGAGTGAATGTAGCTCGATCTGCAACTTTATCATTTTTAAATTTTAAAGCAAGGAACTTTCATGTAGCTTCAGTCAGCAAACCATTTGAATAAACTTAATTAAGCTGAAGACAATTTTTATTTCCTTTCTGCAAGAATCTGATCAAAATCTCTACTTGATGTAACATATGATATTCTTGTTTATTGATGGTTCCTCTTGCTCATAACCCACATGCAATACATTTAGATTTGTGCCAGTATAAGACAAAGGGTCTCTCTTTCTTCACTTCTTGATGGAAAAGTGCAAGCAGTGGGTCACATGGAAATTTGAGATATATCATGTGATGTAATGCATAACACGTCCACTGCAAATTCTGAACTCTGAGGAAGTCGGTCATATTAATTTGGAATAGAATCTTCCTCATTATTTTAATCTCTTCCTTTGGACCTTAGGATTCTAAGCATTGTATGCTGAAACAAAGGTCTCCTATAGGGAGGACCAGTCAATCATTGTGTAACACATGCAAAAGGCAAAGGGTGTGTTTGGATCCACCATGGTAATCAAAGAAATGAAATCAGATGTGGCTTTCATATGATTTTGGTGCACTTTCCCTAAAATGTAAGAGAAAAAAGGGGGAAAAGAGCACATATTATCTTATCAAAAGTTAAGTCTGTCTTACCATCCGAGTGATTCGAGTCTTTGAAGATATATAGAGTCGAAGTTATAATTTTCAATCTATGTGATACTTAGTGATTGGGAATAGAAAATCGTTACAAAATTTTGGATAATAAATTTCCTTTCCAAGCCAAAATCCAATTACAATGTTATAACAAATGTTTAAATTTTTATTTTGCCTTATGGTTTCATAGTGATCCTATTATAATCGACTTTTTCATAACTTTTAAAAGTATTGATAGTTTATATTCAATTATACCCTGTACAATGTAATAATATGAAAACTTCTTAAAATTTTGAATTGACCAAACAAATATATATATATGCAAAAAGTAATACAACATAAAGTGGTGTTGCAAGCTTTTGGCATAAGAGGACTAGCATTTGGTTTTTCAAAAGCCTAAATAGAATCCCGAAGCACCAAATCCGCCTTAAATGTCCCTCACCCTTAAATGCAATGTTGCGCTGGTTGATTGGTTCTGTGGTTTCAAGCTTTGAACCCCAACTTTCCCCTCCTCCCCACAACAAAACTATCTACTTATCTAAAAAAAAAAAAGTTTTGATCACACCAATTGATAAAGAATTTAGCCTTTTGAATTTACGAGCATATTGTAATGGAGATTTATTTTGCTCTTTGTTTAGCATATGGCTTCAACCTCTCTTCACCTCTGAAAGTAATGTTTATGAGGCTATCTTTTTAAGTGTTATAAGTAGGGTTTCAATAAAACACAAAAATCTATGGTATGTTTGAATACCGTTTATTTTATTGAAACTGAAAAATTATTGTTGAAAGTACTGTAGATAAAAGTAAAAGTTAGTTGAAATAGTACAGTTAAGCCATGAATAGTGCCAAAAAATGTAGTGTGACCTATAAATAGTAGTAAAAACAAGCTGAATAGTGAAATAATTTTAATTTTTCCACTTAACCCAAACGCACGCCTAATAAAAAAAACAAGTTTACGTAAAACAAGGTCTACAAATCTCAATCGATTGATAATCAATCAAGTTTTAGTTGAAATTTAGTGCTTCTTGGATTTAACATTCTTGTGTCAACTCCAAACAATTATTTTCTAACTCATTTAAAAAAAATTCAAACTAGGTCAAAGTTGTCTATGTTTTGAAGGCCCAAATATTTGCTTTCTAATGAAACAAGTTTCACTCATTTTGATACAAAAGATGCAGCAAAAGAAAATCTATTCTCATTTTTAAGTAATTTTTTACTAAGACTAAACTCACTTTTACAATGAAAATATTACACCAATAAATTAAAATTTTCCCTCATAAATTCATTTTGGTGCAAAAATATGGGCAAAAGAGTATCAACTCCCCATCTTGAACATATTGAAACTTTATATTCTTTAAGAAATTTATAACCCAGACTCAACCAACTTATACAATGAGTAAGTTACACCGATAAACGTAATTTTTATAAGCAAATGTCATTGAATGAGTTAAATACTAAAAAAATTAACATATATTTTCAAACAACTTGCAATCACATCTTCCAAACTTTGGTTTTGTTTGATTTTTATGTTTAAAAATACAATTAAACTTAAGGTGCCATACAAACAAACACATGGTGTTACAGGTGACCAATTCTATGCAAGGTATTGATACAGGATTCTATCCGCCTCAGTAGTTCTGTTATACTAACCAAACATTTTAGACTCAAACTTTCTCCTTTAGTATGAGAGGTGTTAGGTATGCATAACCGATTATGACCCAAGTAGCCCAAATCAATTATAAGTACAACTTTCACATATATAAAGAAGAGATATTAAGAGAAGGAACTCAGTTGATATCTCCTAATATTTTTAAGGGATAATTACAGTAAACCCACCTGAGGTTTGGCCCGTTTGCGCTTTACCTACCCGTGGTTCAAAACTTATCACTTTGCTCACCTGAGGTACCTTCCGTTAGGGATCTGTTACCCACCTCTCCGTTTGCCGTTAGAAAAACACATTTTTAAAGAAAAACAAACATAACAAAGATCAAAAAGTTAGGGGTTTTTATTTCTTAAGAACTTCTTTAACCCACCAGTCTCCGTGGGATGTGCTTCCTTTAACCCACCAGGTATTATTTTCTTTCACTTTCTTTCATTTTCTTTCGAAGATCTGCCAAAACCCTCTTTGTCTTTCTTCGCATTTTCCCTCTCCAACCTGCATTTTTTCTCTAGGGTTTTCTTTATTTGCCTCTTCGCCGCATTTAGGGTTCCCCTAAACCCTAAATTCTTTTACTTTTATCGTGTATTTAGCTCCAAATACCCGATTAGGTTAATGGGTTTTCCTCATTTTTATTATTATCTCTTATTATTCTGTTGGCTCCGCATAGTTCGAAGGAGATGACAGCCTCACTGGAAATGCGAGCCTCGGTGATTCTATTGGAGCTGTCGAGAGGTAACTGATAAACCCTTTTGACTATTCTTTCAATTCCGATACTTTATTTATTTAATTGTCCAAAATTTGTTGCTGGAAACGTGTACAAAATTAAGAATAGTTCGTGCGCGGCTTCAAAATATTGTGTGTGTATACGCAGTGTTACGTCGATGATGGACGCGGTGGCAGCGAAAGCCGAGGACATGGTTCTGGCTGTAAACGATAACGATGTTGTCGAGAAGAAAGGCAGAGCGTTCGACCATGGGTTTGAGAAAGTAGCAGCAGAGAAGAGAAGCTCATCGTGCTGCCAAAAGACCGACGGGAAGGGTTGGCAATGTAGGAACGAAGCGAAAGAAGGGCAAGTTGAGAGGAAGAGGGAGAATGGAGCACAAGGATCAACAGGAAAATATATTTCTAGTAATTTGTTTTCTGGGATTTGGAAATTTTTTTATTTTTGGGTTTGGTTTGGTTTGAATAAAAGTTGGAGAGATCTATAAAAAAAAAAAACAAAAATAAAAAAACAAATGCTCAATGAAATCACTTTTAATCAAGAATGGCATTTGATCTATGCTATTCCTGCATTTTGTTCTCAAAGAAGTTCTTAAGCAATAAAAAGTCATAACTTTTTGATCTTTGTTATGTTTGTTTTTCTTTAAAAATGTGTTTTTCTAACGGCAAACGGAGAGGTGGGTAACAGATCCCTAACGGAAGGTACCTCAGGTGAGCAAAGTGATAAGTTTTGAACCACGGGTAGGTAAAGCGCAAACAGGCCAAACCTCAGGTGGGTTTACTGTAATTATCCCTATTTTTAATGAAAACATTCGTGAATCACACTCAACCACCTAAGTATCCAATATACTGAGAGAGAGCCTCATATTAATTAAGGCTAATGTGATGGGGTCATTTGCGACATTCCCACAACAAGGGAATCTAATGGGGTCGTGCATGAGACCAATTTTTTTTCCTCTCATAGAGGGAGGCAGCTTTGAGAATTGAAATCCGCACTCCTTTGGCCATGAGTGACAGAAATGAGAATTAGAAAATGATTTTTCATTTTAAAAGTAGTCTTTTACCAGAGGATAAATATACTATTTTTTTTGCTCTGTGACAGGAAGGAAAAACTTTCCTAGACCCTTTAAGTCACGGGTGTGCCTTGGAATGTGTACAATGCTATGAAATAAATGAATAAAGAGGTCAGAGCTCAGAAATGAGGGAAGGCTAGGAATGTTCCAACTAACGTACATAAAATACATCCATATTCTTTTCTCTTTTTGAGTAAAATATATCTATATGACTGTATGCAGACATAAGGGAAAGGTTATAAAGAGGGGATCCTCATGTGCTTGCCTTTGTGTCTCACTGTTAACCAACCTTATAGATCAATTGGTAAGGGCAATATACTGTGGTATAAGTAATGAAGATTTAGATTATAATTCTGTTTACATCCTTTAATGTGAATTGCAAATTTTGAAAGTTGATGGAAGAATTTAAAACCAACCCTAAATTTAGAGGGTATAAATTACATTTTAACTAGGATTTATCATTGTTTAGAAGTTCCTAGTTACATTAACTAGAGGGTATTTGCCTTGATTGAAATACAATTGAAATGACACCTAATATTCAATCCCTGGTTTGGGAAGCACATCTATATTGACAAACACATTTACTATGTCCAAAAATTAAACTCTATAAGTTAACTTGAATATAATCTTAGTCCGGGTTCTTTGTCACACGATTCAATCTGTTCGCAAGTCAAGTTACATGACTCTATGAGTCCCTACTTGAAAAGGCCACACACTGTGTCTTGCATTTCTTATTCTTCCTTCCCTGTTGTCACTCACTATCGCTAACATATGTCTTGCATGCTCTATGAATTATAACCCTACCTGTAGTGCAAGTAATTTGATTATATAACACATGTTATAACCATAGGACTAGTCTACTGTATGCATACCATTTAATGGATTTGTTGTAATATGCAAAGTTTAATACTAAATATTTAGTAATTTCTATTGTACAGATAAGGTCAATCCATGTTGATCTTTTGTTCTCTCTCTCAAATAGAAAGAAACCTTTCTAAATTGCATTCACCAAACATATACATATTGTTCATGTGATTTCTCAAAATTAACAAGTGCATTCATTGTAAAGTATCCCAAAGTTGCAAGAATTAAAGGTTCATGGTAAGCATGTGATGGCTTTCAATAAGAATTTCTAGAATAATAAGTGCATTCATTGTAATGTTTAGGATTCCTTTTCTGATTATTTAATTAGGTAAATGTTCAAAATATGCTTTCTGTTGAGGTAGCTTCTAATAATTAAGCTTTCCTTACCATATGCAAAATATAGGCATGTGAATGTCCTATTTAATTTGTTTAGTTGGATCTTTTATCTAAAGTTGGCATGGAACTTAAGTTCTTGTACAACCATTCTATTCCTACATTGATTCTAATCAATTACAAACTATAGTATGTTGTACTTGCAATAAATCAGAGACAAATAAACTTTTCCCTTACAATTAATTAATGTACTAATTAAAAAAAAAAGAGGCAGGAAAGTGAGTGCGTCCAACATATTGAAATGGACGGTGTAATTGGTGAAATCGCGGGCCTATATGCATCAAGTGTTAAAATCTATGGATCACATTAATTAATTTATGTCATCATGAGCTTTCAAGTTCCATTTCTAGATAAGAATGATGTCCCTCCTAGAAAGAAATAAAAATCTAACAATGTCTTCACATTATTATCCTGGGAAATTGCAAGACTTGGCTTCTTTATGTTTGGAACAAAAATATAAGCATTTAAAAAATATATATAAATCTTTGATTTGAGTCTCTACGTTTTATTTTAATCCTTTTCCCCTTGAACATAGGGAAGAGCCTTCTTGATTTTTGGTCAAGGATAGTGGCAAAAATATAAGACATCAAGATTATTGTATGGGATTTGAAAGTAATATTTAGTGTATAAAACTCTTATTTGTATTAGATTTGAAAAAAGTGGTTGGTAAACCATTTTAATTTTTTCAGAAAGACTGAATTCTTAACATTAATTTAAAAAAAAAAAATTAAGGAAGAGGAAAGAGACAGTGATAAGCATATCTATTTTCTACTCAAGCATCAAGGATTCATGGTAGTTTAATTGGGGTGAAATTGTCAATACACTAAAGGGCACTACATAATCAGAAAAGTGGAGTGCCCATATAAAATCAACTATTAGAAAGAAGAAAAAAAATTTGGGAGGGGGGGGGGGGGGGGGGGGAATAAACAAATGTAAAACCTTAAGAGACATCCACATACATCTCTACTGTCAAATGCAGTCAAGGGAACAATCAATAGCTAATTAATAGCTCATAGGATCTTATTACATATAGTAATTCTAGAAATAAAAAAATGAAATAGTTTACTGACATGCCCATCTGCTTTTTAAAGGTAAAAAACCAGAGAGCACAGGGATTAACTTTTATTTTAGTGACATGGTCATATGTTTTTGTTTGCTAAAGTTAGAAAATTCTTTATGTGTGTGTGTGTGTGTGTGAGAGAGAGAGAGAGAGAGAGCTTTAAACATGTTGCGGGGTTGGAGTGAATGAATAGAGAGTTATTGTAAAGACATAAGTGGTAGAAGAAGAAGAAGCATAGTAGTCTGGTGGTAATGGCTTTCACAATGGAGAGGTGTGAAGAGATGGTGTTCTCAGTGGAGTCTCAAAAGACAGTGCCAGCACCATTTCTGACAAAGACATACCAACTGGTTGATGACCCTCGCACTGATCACATTGTGTCTTGGGGTGAAGATGAGACCACCTTTGTTGTGTGGAGGCCTCCTGAGTTTGCTAGAGATCTCCTACCAAACTACTTCAAGCACAACAACTTTTCAAGCTTTGTTAGGCAGCTTAATACCTATGTGAGAATACAGCACTAATCTCTCTCTCTCTCTCTCTCTCTCTCTCACACACACACACAAGTCTCTGGTTAACCTGGTCACTCTATTTTGACACCATGAAAAAGTCTTTTTCAATGGGTGATTTTCAAATCACGTTAATTGAGATAAGTAAGCTGGATGGTGCTTTTTTCCCTGTCTTTTTCTTTTCAGTTCAATTGGTATAAATACCTATACACCAAACACACACATACAGCTTCATTTATCGATTATATTTTTCTCTATAAACTATACCTCTAATCAGTTTCTGTAAAACTGTTTGTGTTTGATAAGTTGGTTTATATCAGTTTGGATACATTCTAGTGTGTTTCTCACTTGCTCTAGCCTTTGATGACAAGTGAACGCCAGAAGTACATTTACAATATATATTCCTTTGGATAGTTTAAAGACTGTTAGTATCAATTAAAAGAGTGAGAGAGTCAAATCATTGATGGCTTTGCTTTATAAACTGTAGTCCTAAGACCATTGTTCTACCCTTTAGAAACCTTAGAGAAAAATTGAAGTGTGTTTGTTTTTTGAAAAGACATGAGATCACCCAAATGGAGATCTTAGTGTGCAAAATGCAAAACATCTCTCAAAATAAAAATTTTGTATCCCTCTCTTAGTGTTATACTTTATATTCCATTAGTGATAGTACATCACATCATAAAAGAACCAAAGTTTAAAATAGAATAAATGAATAAAAAATTAGACACATGACGTGTTATGATTGGTAAAACATCAAATGAAACATCAAGAATGTAATAGAGGATTATTCATTCCATTTCCATCTCAATAAATATTCCATCATAATTTTTCAATGGGTGTCTACATGCTTCTAATATATAAATATAGACAAAACTTTCCCTCTCTTCTCATTCTTGTTAATGGCTATACTTTCAGGGTTTTAAAAAGATTGTTTCGGACCGATGGGAATTTGCAAACGAGTACTTCAGAAAAGGTGCAAAGCACTTATTATCCGAGATCCACAGAAGGAAAACCCCTCAGCACCATAACCAGCAGTACTACCATGACCAACCACACCAATTTTTCCAACCAGATGATAATGCAGCTTGGTTTGACTCTCCATTGCCATCTCCAAAACCCAATACCGATATCCTTACGGCTCTCACAGAAGATAATCAGCGACTGAGGAGAAAAAACTTCATGCTATTGTCAGAACTAGCTCACATGAAGAATCTCTACAATGACATTATCTACTTCATTCAAAACCATGTAAAACCTGTACCTTTTGACCAAAGAAACAGTCATGCTATTCCCAAACTCATAGAGTTGGATTCTTTATGTGAGGCTCAAAATGTTATGGGCGTTCATGGGGCTAAAGGCTGCAACTTGGGTAATAAGTCTTTGGTGACTTCAACTGAGGATACAAACAGTACTGTCAAGCTGTTTGGAGTCCCTCTTAGTGGCAAGAAGAGATTGCATTCTGAAGAATTGAAATTTGGGGTCTCTAATGTTTAGACTGTTGGTAGGTTCCAGTTGTTTTGGCTGAGATTTATTAGCAAAAATGTTATGTACAGTTGAGAGCTCAAGTTCAGCTGAGCTAATTAAGCTCTTCATGATTCAGTAGCAATTCTTGGAATGAGCAAGTTTGGCTTTTCCTCTACATTTTTTCCTAGGAAAAAATTAAATTAAATTAAAGACTATGAAACCTTACCAAAAATTACTAATATGCAAAGCCATTTTTCATTTTTTTTCTTTACCCTGAGCATAAGCTGGTATCTATATTGTTAGCAGATTAGGTACTATTGTAAAGAAGTAATCCTGAAAATAAAGAGAGATAGAGAAATTAAAAAAAGAAACACGTAACTGATAGTAGTCTGCTATATGATATATTTATTAGATCATTCACAGTAAAATAGGTCCATCTTTACTATATTGAATTGTACATTATAATAAATTCATTGAGGGTTATATAAAGAGATCAACTCTAAGCTTAACCAGAGAGACTAAACCGTGCAACACAATTTAATGTGTAGTACAAATACCGCAATACAATAATTCAAGTGATATTGGAGTTACACGAAAATCTACACTTTTATTTCATCTTGCTTAAAACAATGTCAGCTCTAGACCCAGGTTTAAGGCTCCACCTATATATCCGAAAATTTTATAAAAGGTCACACAGCCCTCCATAACTTAAACAAAGGGACGCCAAAATTGTACAAAATAGTCCTAAAAGTGTATGTAGATAATTGATTTAAAAAAAAAAATCATATATATACATACATACATACATACATATATATACATATATATATATATATATATATATATAGGTTTTGCATTTTTTTCTCCCATCTCCAAAAGTGCCCCAAAGTATTGAGTTATAGAGATCCAACCCAATTGAAATTCTAAAAAAAAGAAAGAAAAGGTTATGCCTTTATGGAATAATCAATGATAGTCAATTTTAATTACTTCTCAATGTGCCTTTTTTTTTGTTTCTTTGTATCCCTCACTCTCAATTCCAACAACAATTTAAACACTAACCACTACGGCTAATCATTTTTCTTTACTAACAAACTAACTAATTAGGCACTCAGCAATCTAGGTGATAAAGCAAACATTGTTTTCTTTACTTTTCAGCCAGAATTCTAGGGAAACAAACAGATCATAAGTGGGTAAAAAATAATGAATTCGAGAATATCCAGAGGGTGTAAGTGGAGAGGATATTGAGCAATCATTTCATGCATTGAGTTTGACGTTTTCATCATGTGGAATCTAATTTTATTTTTACTTTCTGTTTTCTCTGAAAAGAAGAAAAGAGGCCATAGAAAAAGGGGGGAAAAGAGTAGCCAATTAAGCAAGCAAAGTGAGAAAAAGATTTTTGATGAAAATTGCTTTGGGATTGTAATATAATGCTCCTTTTTTTGTGCCTCGAGTTTGTTTCCCATCTTCTTATGTAAGTTATTAAGTTTTTATTTTTTTATTTTTTATATTAATTTTAATATTATTTTTCAATGCTCATAATAAAGGTGCAACTTCAACACCAAGAATAGCAGTAAAGTAAATTACCTCTCAAGCATGTTGGGCCATTTTGTGCGGGGCCTGAGTCGGTGCAACCAAAACTATGAATGGATTTATCCAAGGCCCAGAAAATTAGTCGTTCAGACTTGGGTAAAGAATGCTCTTTAGGAACGGAAAAGGTTTGGCTTCAATTATTAATAGGAAAATGATGTGTGTCCCGATATTTATAATGCACATAACTCACTTAATCTAACTAACCAAATAAGTCGTGGGTATTGCATATGACAAGTACTAATGTTATTTTTCTATTGGTGGTTGGAGCCTAATTAAGGCTCTAAACATGTTTAGAGTCAAACTTTGTAAGTTAAGAATTAGGCATCCAATTTTAATTCATGATCTCAAGTGAATTAAAAGTAAACAATATATCGTTCTAGCATGTATAGATCACTTATCTCATGTCATTTATGTATGTGAGAGCCATGCATATGGATCCTACACGTGTGTCATGAGTAAGATTTTACACCGTCGGATTGAGGTTAAAATTCTTAATCAATTTCTTCTTGGTGGTGGTGGGTTAGGAAAATTCAAAACCATCACTGACCCACCAGCCTCTATAGTTGGTTTCAATTCGCAGATTGGCCGGGTTACTAGTATATATTTGATTAAATTAAACCTTCTATAAATGGGTCATAAAATATAACTTTTAGTGTGTCCTTAATATTCTTTCAAATAGTTTTTTGTTTTCTCTCGAAAAACAAATGAAAGAAAAAGAATAACAAAAATACAAATAAATAAATAAATAAAATTGACACCTAAGCTTTTTTAATAACCATATTTTTTTGTATCCCTAAAAAAAAATATATATATATATATATATATACACATAAATATAATTAATTAATTATATATATAGGCGGGTCAATTTGGTTCTTGGTGGTTTCAAAAATTCAACCCACGGAACAGCCCAACCTACCATGTTTTGAAGTCAAGTGGGTTTTTCGCATGGCCCAAGTGGGAGTAAAGTTGTTGTTTGATGTGGTTGAAAATCTTAGTTAATGAGAAATTTAGTTGAAGTTAACAAAAAATAACCAAAAGAGGATTACTTTAATGATAAGCGCGCAATAGATATACAAACAACAACCCAAAAAAAAAAAAATTAGGTAGTGTCAAAGCAGTGTTTCGGGCTCTCATAAATGGAGTGGGCTCCATGGTGGGTCCCACCCTCTTTGTGAGATCCCAAAGCACCATTGTAAGACTACCTAACTTTTGCCCAAATACACAAAAAGATTGGTGAATTTTCAACCAGTATCAAAAATCTTTCTATCTTATTCTTGAGTGCCCTATTTATTGTAAGTAGTATAAGATAAACAATTTTGTTTATTGCAAGTGTAAACCCCAAGTCCACATAAAAGAAGTATCCCCCCCCCCCCCAAAAAAGTTTCTCTAATAAAATAGCCATTATTTTTAACAACTAGAGAGAATTATATATTCCACAAAAATCTTCTTGGAGTTGGATTTTTCTTAGTTCTTTGTTAAGAAATAAGAATTTCATTGTATATTGTAATATGTACAACGACAGGTTAATCAATTTCTTATAATGCACTTTTCTATATTTCAAAAGGTTTTTTTTTTTTTAGATAGTTTTAAACTATAACATCCGTTCCCAATCATTACTTTTAATAATCAAGTCAAAATACTAATTGGTTTTTAGTGTAGGTGAATATTTAATGACAATAAATTTTACCAATTAAGTTAATTAGAACTCACATATTTCAAGATGATCTAAAGTATGCTACCAATCATATATGAGATGGGTTCAAGTTACACCTGGTGTAACTCTATAAAAGTTACACATTTTTTAAACCGTAGATTTCTAAGAAATCTAATGGTTAGAAAATCACTATAATCAATGTCATCTTTAAAATTAATTGTTTTCCATATTAACTAACCTAATTAATTTGAGAGAATATTATATTATTTTCTTTTTAACTTTCTTTCTCTCTCCTAATCAATTCATCCCTAATGCATATTCTCAACGTTCTTGGGCATGAAAATATGCACTGGATTGAAATGGTTGTCTAAACTCAGCCAATTAATTCTTCGTCCAGGCTTGCCTGCTGTACAACTAAGATCAAGCTAGGTTCAAAATTTAGTAGCCAGAAGATTCATGCCTGAGCAGTTTTTTACTTGATTAGCCTTAGGGGTCTAAACATGCAAGGTTAAGCCAAATGGCTTCTACATACTCGTGTTCTTGTAAATACTTTCTAAAAACTATCCTTTGATTGTGAAACATGCCCAATCATTGGCGTGAAGAAGTTGTTTAGAGGAAAGTATACTTTAGGGTGAATTGGCTTTTATTTTTTATGAACACAATCCTTGTTTCCCGAGAATATGAGATTTAACTAAATTTTATACTATCAATCTGCCTGGTTGTCGTTAGAAATTTGTGGAGAATGTTAATCAGCAATGCTATAAACGTCACACTGGTGGTGCTTAGCTGTAGTTCTGACCATCGCATTGTTGCAGGATTTTCTGTAATTTAAGCCTAGCATTGGAGCTATTAGTGATGTAGCCCTAGGTAATTGTAAATGATAAACGTTTTAATTTTTTTTTTTTTTTTTTTTTTGTGTGCAGTTGATGATGTCGTTCAATATAAATTTGGTGAAAAATCCTCAGTGTCCTTGCTCTCAAGTGGATTTAGCGATGTGACATTCAAAAGCTATAATGGGTATGTTGAGAAAGATTCCCAGCAAAAGTATTTGTTAATTTTGATAAATCAAGAGAGCAATAATACAAGGGTTTTGTTTGAATATGCAGACTTGGTCATTACACAATCCCTAATCAATGGCTTCTTTAACGATTGAAAGTCCAGCACAACGACTTCCATGCCCAAGAAAGTTGAGAATATGCTTTTGTGTAAGGTTAGGGATGAATTGATTAGGAGAGAGAAAGAAAGTTAAAAAGAAAATAATATAATATTCTCTCAAATTAATTAGGTTAGCTAATATGGAAAACAATTAATTTTAAAGATGGTATTGATTATAGTGATTTTCTAACCATTAGATTTCTTAGAAATCTACGGTTTAAAAAATGTGTAACTTTTGTAGAGTTACACTAGGTGTAACTTGAACCCATCTCATCATATATATATATATATATATATATTTGTCGAAAATTCATGTTAACTCTTTACAAATGATGTAATAAAAAGTAGAACCAGTGTAACCAAACCAACCCTTTCTGGGTCATCAATTCCAGACAAACCCAAATGCCTGTATGTTATAACTAAAGCCCCTTGAGGTCCATCATAGACAAGATGTTATGGATCAGCCCCGCCTGGCCTACACAGTACCCACCGACCCACTATCCCGGTCCATTGCTCTTCCATCCGTTTCTCCTTACAATTTACAAACAAAATTTTATCTTTTCTCTCTCTTAAAAATTTATAATTAAAAAAACAAAAAAATCAAATTCATGGAATAAGATTAAGATTGCAAATTACTTTTTATCTTTGGTAATTCTTCTACGTTTCAAGAAGAAGGTCTAATTATTTTACGGGCCTTAATTATGGAGGATTTTTCATTTTTATGCAAATGACTTTCATATTTGTATTGTTTGTAATGAAAAAAACTTACAGAATAAGATATATTGATGTGCTCAAAAAGACTTGTATTACATCTATAAAACTACACGTTTTACAGCTATTTATCAAGACAACACATGTGATGCCCATCAATATTCCATTTTTTTTAACTCCATGAAACTTAGCAATAATTTATTGGATTTGTTGCTAAAATATCAGTATTAAACCTGAAACTCCCAGCGGATGACCATAAATCCAAGGAAAGGAAAGAATTGGTTAGATTTTTCATATAATCTCCTCTTATATATAGATAGACTAATTATCTATTTTTTCCCTATTTTATATTTTATTTAACTATATTTAGAAAATTAAATAGATTTCTTTTCTCAATTTTATTTTATTTTTAAATAGAAAACGCATATTAGTTTTTTGTGCGGGATTTATTTACTATTTTCCTTCATCTAACAGATTTTAAGAAACCAACGTTTTCATTCCTTTTATTTTTTTTCCCTTCGAGCAACAGAATTTGAAAAATATGATAAATAGCAGTCTAATTGTAACCCTCTCTATCAATCCTCCAACGTGGGAAAGGTTAATTGGAGAATTAACGCATGCATGATATAAATTTGTTGTCGCGTAGAAAATTAAAGGACATTTATTCATACACTTTTAACCATAAACCCTTTTTTTTTTCTTTTTTGATTCATTCAAGTGATCATGTGTCTAATTATGGGTAGCTTAAGTTATTGGAGAGGATGCAACCCATGCCCATTACTACTCATTCATAAATGTCAAGATGAAAATTTTTACTTACAACAATCAACCAATCAAGCATTAGTCCTAAAAACTTTTGAAACTAGCTTTGTATTTTCATAAACAAATTCTAAGAGATATTTCTCCTTTTTATTTTTATTTTTCTGAATATATATATAAGGAGAGAGAGAGAGAGAGAGAAATTTACTATTCTAATTAAAGGAAAAAAAATAGTATAAAAAAAGAAGCAAAAAGTAAATATCTAAGAAATTTTAGATTCTTAAGTGCATATGCCATTTAGATATCCATGATCTCCAATTTTGTATCAAAATAGGTGTTTATTTTCCCATTTTGTAAAACTTAAAAGTAGGGGAATTGAACCCTGATACACAATCACCAGCTGGAATCGGGATGATGATTCGCCGAAAGGCGATTGGAAATGAAAGACTATACAACAATTATTGGCATTATCTTTTTGACAACGTATCACTCTTCTTAAAAGTTTAATCGATAGACTTCCTTTTAGAATGACTTACTCATGGCCCACATATATTTTAGGCGATATCCCTTCTATTTAAAAATATATAGAGAGGAAGATTTAAATTTACTATTCTAATAAAAGCAAAAATTAAAGAGTATAAAAAAATTAAAAGCAAAAATAAATATCTAAGAAGAAGCTTTAGATTCTTACATGGATATGTCATTTAGCTATCTATTATCTCCCATTATTTTTGAAAATTGTTGTTTCTTTTTATGTCTGATAAAACTTAAAGGTGGGTGGATTGAACCCTGATACGAGATCACCAGCTGTAATCAAGATGCCAACTAACCAAAAGGCAATTGACAATGAAAAGCTATATGTTGAAAATTATTATTATTATTATGATAATATACCACTTGTCTTAAAAGTTATAATTTCTAGATTTCCTTTTAGAATCATTGATTCAAAAAAACATTCAACCTAAAAGGTTTAAACCGTTAAGAATTTGTAATTTTAATCATTTAACTTGATTGTTACTCCTTAAAATTTTAAGGACTTCATTTGTATCTCCCATTTCATCATGATTCATATGAGTGGAATTGGATATTGATCTCAATCTCTTAAGAATTGAAATTTGAAAAGGGAAAAAATTATCTGTTCTTTACAACCTAGCATTACAAGTGTCATAAAAAGAGGCTATTCTAGGACGGGCCGGGAAAACTGGAGTCTTCCCGAGCAAGGTTATTGAACTCGGACCGGACCGTACGGTCGGACCGAAAAACCCGTGAACCGTTCAGATTCACAGTCGGTTTAAGGTAAGGAACCGTTCCATGCGAAAAAAGCATGGAACCGTCCGGACCGCGGTTCGACCGTCCGGTTCTGTGAACCGTGACCGGTTCGGACGGTTCGGACGGTTCTGAGTCTTTCAGCCTTAAACGACGTCGTCCAACATCCTTTTTTTTTTTTTTTTTTTTCCCCTAAACGGCGTCGTTCCGAAACAGCTCCAGCATTTTTTTTTTTCCCTCCTATACGGCGTCGTTTTGCCTCTCTCAAAATCCCTCTTCTGAAACCCTCATTTCTCATTTCTCAATCACTCTTCTGAAACCCTCAAAATCACTCGTCTCTGCCTCTCTCAAATCACACTCTCAAGTCTCAATCTCTCCCTCGCGCCGTCGCACCGTCGCAGCTCATCCTCTCTCCCTCGCGCCGTCGCACTTCGCACTTCGCAGCTCAATCACTCTCTCGTCGCACTTCGCAGCTCAGCCTCTCTCCCGCGTCGCCGTCGCAGCGCAACCTAGATCGCAGCTCCCTCGTCGCTGTCGCAGCTCAGCCCAGGTATTAATAATACCAAAGATTCAGAGTTGCAGTAAACTTTTTCTCTTTTTTTTTTTGGAATTTTTTTTTTTTTGGGTTCATACCCAGTTAGTTACTTCTGTTAATTTATGAATCAACTTCTGGGAATTCTGATGAGTTTCAGCTATGAAATCAAGTTTTTAAAAGGGAATATCCAGTAGATTTGACCCTTGTTTCTCACTATTGTATTTTATTTATCTCTGTATTCGGTTTGATGATCAATTTGTAAAGTTTTATGTACTTATGCTTAAGATAGACAAATGGAAGTAGAGCATGGCAGAAAAGAATAAATGTGACTAACTGCTCTTACATTTCAATTGCTAAATTGGCTGCTGGATTACTGTTTTCAATTGAATTGGTTTATAAATCTTGGCTAACATAGCTAATTTGAATTCCAGTGTGGCTATGTCATTTGCTTATCTATTTTGGGCCATATGTATTTATATATATATGGCCCATAATGATTGTGTTGTATTGGTTGGTTGTGATCTTTGATTTATGATTGCATAACTGGGTTTCTAGACATTTGGATTTGTTGTGGATGAGCTTAGGATCTTTGAGTTATGAAATCATAAATGGGTTTTCAATTACTAAATTGGAATGAAAGTTGGGTTAGTTGATGATGTGGGTAATATGGTGGGCTAATTGTGGGCTTGTTAAATTGTTGAGCTAGATGTGCTTAACTGCTTAACTAGTCTTCTGAAGGATTGTTTCTTCGTTGGACAGCAATGTTGTGTTCTTTGTTGGATTATGTGCTACTGTTATTGTTGTTTTATTTTTTATTGTCTGTATTAATTTGGTGGGCTTGTTAAACTGCTGATATTGGCGTGTGTATTGTTTGTTTTTTTAATGGTAATATGCTGTTTTTGGTTGGTGTATGTGCTAAAGTTGTTTTGACTTTTGAGGTTGTGATTCTTTGACTATCTATATTTCAAAAATTGATGGGTCTATGCGTGTTTGATTGGTTGTTTAGTCTTTTAGATTAAAATGGAAACAGAAATCGGGTCTACTCCATCACATGAAGTTGATTCCAATGTAATGGAGTCTAGCTCAAGAGTAAGATAAAAGGTTGATCCGGCTTGGGAACATTTTAGCCTTGGGGCGGATGAGAAGGGCGGAATACTTTTACATGTATATATTGTAGGCAAACATATAAAGGTGGAGGTATTAATAGGATGAAAAAACACCTTGCGGGGATAAAAGGTGATATTGGATCGTGTAAAAAGGTTTCTCATGATGTGAGATACCAAATGTTGGAATATGTGAAGGAGTTTGAGTTGAAAAAAAAAGCTGAAAAACAACGTCAAGAAGAAATGTTTAGTGTGCCTTCCACAAATAGTGATATGCAAGAAGATGATGATGTTCAAGAAGTATTTAGTAGTGGCCATGGGTTGCCTAAAAAAACTGTTTTGGGTAAAAGAAAGAGTACAAATCCAGTAGATAGTTACTTTGCTCCAAAAACTACTCCAGGAGCTCAACCTGGTCTTAAAAGTGTGTTCTAAAGTAAAGAAAGGGTGAGGCAAGCTGATATGGCTATTGCAAGGTTTCTATATGATAATTGCATTCCTTTTAATGTGGTGAATTCAGTGTACTACCAAAAGATGATTGATGCCATAGCTGCTGCTGGTCCTGGTTACAAAGGTCCATCTTATCATGCTGTACGGGTTCCTTTGTTGAGGGATCAAAAGAAAGAGGTTCAGTTGTTGGTTGAGTCACAACGTAGGCATTGGGCAGAAGTTGGATGTACACTTATGGCTGATGGTTGGACAGATACTAGACATAGGTCATTGATTAATTTCCTTGTTTATTGTCCTAGGGGAATGGTATTTGTAAAATCAGTTGATGCTTCAGATATTGTCAAGAGTACCAGAAACTTATTTAAATTGTTTGATGAAGTAGTTACATGGGTTGGTCCAAAAAACATAGTTCACATGGTGACTGATAATGCTTCCAATTATGTATCTGCTGGTAAATTGTTGTGTGAAAAGTATAAAACTATTAGTTGGTCTCCTTGTGCAGCACATTGCCTGAATCTTGTGTTGCAAGATATGGGAGACATGCCTCATGTGGAAAGACTCAAAAAACGTGCATCACAAGTTACAGTTTTTATTTATAATCATGTGGCTTTGATTGCCTGGTTGAGGAAGAGACCTGGTTGGACAGATATTGTACGTGTAGGAGCAACAAGATTTGCTACTACTTTCCTTTCATTTGGAAGTCTTCATGTGCATAAGCATGACTTGCAAGCCTTAGTGACTAGCAAGTTTTTTGTGGATAATAGATTGGCAAGAGAGTCAAAGGCAAAAGAAGTAGTTTCTATCATTTCGGATAATTCTTTTTGGGATGATATTAATGTTCTTGTCAAGATTTCATCGCCACTCATTCGTTTGTTACGGATTGTTGATTCTGATCAAAGGCCTGCAATAGGATATGTGTATGAGGGCATGCATAGAGCACGGTTGGGAATTAAGAAGATCTTCCGAATGAAGAAGCACTTGTACAAGCCATACACCTCAATTATAAAAAACCGTTGGGACAAACATTTGCGTAAAGATCTTCATGCTGCTGCATATTGCTTAAATCCTGCTTTTCAATATGATGAGGAGAATTTTTGTCGAAAACCAGCAGTACATATGGCTGTTTTGGACTACATTGGGACAAAATATGATGGTGACAAAGAGAAGGTAATTAAGGAAACCCAATATTTTCGAGACCGTATTGGGAGCTTTGATAGAGATCTTGCATTGTCAACAAGCACGACCACTCATCCAGGTGAGAAGTAATTAGTTTACTTTAATACTATAAACAAATCTTAGTTTTTTTTGTTTATGTTGAAAGTTTGTTTTGTCACTATACTTAGAATAACTGAAGTGCTTATTCAATTGAAAGTTCGTTTGTTTATGTTGATTAATATTATATTATGTTGTGTTATGAAAATCAGATGAATGGTGGAAGTTGTGGGGTGCTGATGCTCCAAACTTGCAAAAATTGGCAATTAGAATCCTTAGCCAAACTTCCGCCTCTTCTGGATGTGAGCGGTGTTGGAGCTTATTTGACCAAATACATTCTAAGAGGAGAAATAGATTGGAGCATCAAAGGCTCAATGATCTAGTATTTGTTCATCATAACTTGCGATTGAAACATAGGTAACTAAATGCTATATCTTGTCATTATATTAATTTTTAAGAAGTCATTTATATAATGTAATTGTTAGTTACTAATTATGTTCAAATTCCAATAATGAGCATGACATTTTATGATGCAGGCTTTACAACAAAAAGTTTAATTTTGATCCCATTGATTATGCAAGTATCGACAAAACTGATTTTTGGGTATTTGTGGAAGAGGAAGACCCATATCTTAATTATGAAGAGTTGGAGAACGCAATTTATGAAGAGGGTGCATATCCAGCAGCAGCAAGTGCAGGGACTTCTTCTAATATTGAAGGTTAGTTTATATGTAAACAATTTGATAACTTATAATAATTTTTCTTTTATTTTTTTCAAGCTTGTGTAAACATTATAATGATTTTTCTTTTTATTTTGTTCAAACTTGTGTATAGAATCTGTAGATGATAGCAGTGAGACTGAAGGAATTGATTTGGGAACATTTGGACAACCTATTGGCCCTCCTCCTGGATTTTCAGGGAATGATGATGAGCATGATAACTATCATGACATTGATGATTTGTAATCATAATATTTCTGTTTGTACTTTGAACTTCTATTTTGTATTTTAGAGATAATTTCTATGTCTTTTTGTAAGATACAGTGTGTAACTTGGACTTTGAAGTTGTATTATTGTTTTTCAACTTTTTATGGTTACTCATATGGAGAAGAATTATTCAGTGAAAATTATGTTTAATACTATTTAACTTTTTGGATTTGGATCTGTTGCATAATGAGTAGGTTATGTGGAAAGTTGAAAAGGAAAAGTGAATGTGGGATTAGGATGTTTCAGGGATCAGTTTTTGTATTATGGTTCAATTAACTTGTGGAAAGCAGGAAAGGATGTTACATTTGAAAAGTTTTTTTGTCTAATGACTTGTTTCTTTCATGCATTTTTGATGGAAATGAGTTTTTTTTTGCCTAGTGTGTAACAATGTATAATTGTGTACTGTATTTTTGTAAGTTTTATGTATTTTTTAGAAATAAGCTTTTCTAAATGAATTAGGCTATTTTAGTTAATTTTTCTATTTTTTTTTATTAATTTAATGTTTTTATATATATTTAAAATAATTATTAAATTAATTATTACGTCATCACGGTTCGACCCCGGTTAGACCTCGGTTCGACCTCAAAACCCTTGAACCTCTCCCTTTTACGGTTCAATGAACGGTCCGGGTCTGAAAACCTTGTTCCCGAGCACCATGACTCAAAGTGGGGCTAAGGTGCATTATTGATTAAAATTTTAAGGATTCCGCATCATAGTTTGCTTGATGGAGATCGGTAAGAGAGAAAGAGAGTGATAATTTTGTATTGACAAAATAGGTGGGGCAACTAACTTCAAAGTTGATGGGTCTGATGGATCATATGCTTAAACTTTAGGAGACAAAGCATCTAAATCTAAAGTTTGTATGCCTTAGTGGAAATCTCCAAGTAAACAAAAGAATATGTCTAAATGCCATATTACCTCATCCATGATCGAACACCAAGAACTGTTTGTAAAGTTCTTTCAATGACAATTCATCTATTTGCTCCATACTCTATGGAGAGAGAGAGAGAGACTTAGCAAAACAAAGAAAAAAGCCATTTCCTCAAAAGAGAATGAGAGAGCTTAGTGACTAGTTATTTAGTGATGAGAACCAAGGTTTTCAGACCCGGACCGTTCATTGAACCGTAAAAGGGAGAGGTTCAAGGTTTTTGAGGTCGAACCGAGGTCAAACCGGGATCGAACTGTGATGACGTCATAATTAATTTAATAATTAATTAAAGCCTAAATATAGATATTAAATTTATAAAACTAGCAAAATTGACAATATATCTATATATGTGAGGGAAATTTAATGATTTTCAAGCATATATTTAATAATTAAATAAGAAAGTTAATAAAATAAAACAATAACCATGAAAACATTAAAATTTATGATTAATTTTTGAAGTAAAGTTGAATGTCTTTGAAAAATTTTAATTATAATTTTTTTTATTCCTTGTAAGAGATGGATAATTTAATTAAGTAGAATAAAATTGTGTTAAGTTGTTTTTTTAAATATTAAAAAAAAAAAATTGCTAAGGGGTTGGACCGCACGGTTCTCACCGGTTCGAGCGGTCCAACCCCGGTTTTAACGGTTTACGGAATTAACAAAAAATCCGGTTCTTTAGGCTTAAAAAACCGGTTTTCATCCCGGTTCCCGGTTTTCACGGTCCGACCTCCCGGTCCGGTCCGGTTCTGAAAACAGTGATGAGAACCAAAAGGGCTTCTATTTTACATTGATTATAGCATATGCAATGAGATAAGATTCCAAGAATGCATGTCACAAATGAATAATTGTAGTACCACACACTTTGTCATAACTATCATCTAAACCCTTCATTTTTTATCTACTATTTACGATCTGTTAGGTAAAATAATTGTGACAAAATGTGTATAAAAGTGTGTGATCTTAAAATTATTCTTCACAATGTCACAATTCACATGGCGACATGCCACATCTATACCTCTTTCTGCCTATGGTCCTTGACTAATAGTTGTTGGTCTAATATATATTCTTTTATTTCACTTGTCCCGCCCCACCAATACCATTATACTAATGACAATGTTCCTTTAGACCATCATATGAATTATGTGCCAGAATCATATCTTGCATGACTTTGCAAAATTCATTCTTAGTGTGCTAAAGTGGGGGCTTATTGGTGGGGGTCAATTTTGGTTACATTGCTCTCCTCAAGCCACATCACCCACTATACCAAACAATAAAATGTTCATACTTTTTCGAGGTGTCAATTCTGAGGGTTTCTTTGGTCAGGTGGGTCTAACCTTATCCTCATAATTATGCACTACCCTTTGAAGAACACTCTACTCCTTTAGGGACCAATTGTTGACCACATTTGGGGTCCCTTTGAAATTGATTTTTTTTTTTTTTTTTGGACATTGTTTGAAATTGAAATTGTTGTTTGAAATAGAGTTTTACAAATTTTTTCATAATTACATGTAGATTTTTAACATGGCGTTTTAGTAATAAAAAGATTGTCAAAAATGGAGAGTATTAGAAATAAACTTCTTGTATTATTGATTGGTTTAATTACGTAACTAGCTTCCTTTACTAATAAAGCTTTGTTTTTCATAAAAATTATAATAATAATAATAATAATAAAGCCTAACCAACTAGTTAACAACTACCTAATTAAAAAAGGCACGTGTGGAAAATTTGAAAAATATGTAGAGAGAAAATCTAATCTAAGTACAATTTCTAAAGACTACTTTTTGAAACTACTCTAAATTAGAATTATAACATGTTTTGAAACTATTACACTATCTATTTAGTAGTTAAATTAATAGACTTTTTACATGTGAGAAATTATAAAACATTATATTATATAAGTGTTACTATTTTATTATTTATTTATTTATTTTCATACTTAAATCCAAATATCTCAACTAAGGGTTAATTTTTTTCTATTAAAAAAAAAAAAAAACCCGATTACTATTATTATTATTTGATTATGAGGATTGGATTTTTTTATTTTTGAAAAAGAACATGGACAATTCTGACATTTCACTGTCTTTATGAAAGTACGAAATAAATCTTAAAAGAGCTTTTAGGGCAAAAGTTTCAAATTTGAGCCTTCCAAAATTGACCTTAAAACTCCTTAGCAACTTCCTTGAGTTCCTTGATAATTTTATCAAATGAGGTCTATAAAATTCACTATAAACCTTTTTAGATTCTTTAAAACTATTTTAGAGATTTTTAGATTTCAGTTAACTCAATTGATAAAATTTCATGTCGTTAAATAAGAGATTTAGGTTCAAACTCTACCTATACCAACAATCAATTGATGTCTTAGTTTGATGTTAAGAAGCAATTATCATAAAGCAAACGTTAGAAGTTAAAACACTATCATATCTAAAACAAATATATATATATATATATACACACACAAAAAACTATTTTAGAGACTTGCTAGTTCAATGCTAAACTCGATATTACAATCTATAGCTTCAACTAGTGGCGATCCCAGGAATTTTGTCCAAGGTGTTCCTATTCCATTTTGAAAAAATTTCAGGTAATTTTAGTATGTTTCGGGACGTTTTGGTAAATATTGGTCGAAATTCAAGATTTGGCCAACATGAAATTTGTGCTTAAAAAAAAAATGTTTTTAAAACCAAAACAAATTTGCATTCTGTACACCGAAAAATCTCAGAAGGAAAAAAAAAATGAAAAGAAAAGAAATGAATAAAGGTACCTGTACAATAAACTATAAGTTCATTTGAAATATTAATAAAATTATTAATTATTGTTGTTTAGTTGTTTCATAAATTTGTTTGTCTTTTATAAACTATAATTTGTTGTATTGTTGTTTCATTAATTATTAAATTATTAATTGTTGTTTAGCTTAACATAATTTAATTTGTTTGTCTTTTATAATGTATTAGTTAATTAAATTATTAATTATTGATGTTTAGTTGCTTTATTAATTTTTTTTACTAACTACTAGCAGTCTAGCACACAACCCACTGTGCATTAGCACACACTAGCACACACCTCATGTGTGCACACACCCTTACCTCTCTGATACCGTACTAGAGGCCGTTTTGGTTTAGTTAAGGAAACGAAATATTTCATTTCCGGTTAATATCGATGTACCATTTTGGAATTACCGTTAAATATATATATTCTCTTAAAAATATAAAATGATTTTAAAGTCCGACATAATAATTCCTTTAAATATTAGTAATAATAATAATTATGGTTGTAGTATAAAATTTTTTTTTTAGAAGAGTTGTAGTTTAATAATAGTACTAAGTACATGTGCTTACTAAATGCAGTAATGAAAAAACAAAAGAAATAAAAATCAATGTGCAAAAGTTAAAGCTAGGACACGTGGGTGTTGGAGATAAGTTTGAAAATTTTGAAAACTTTTGACTCATTTAATGACTTCAGTATTCACGTGGGAGTGTGACTCTAGTATACAAAACAAGATATGGCAATAGGCATTCAAAACTAGAAATACCAAAGAATAGACAAGCGGAAAAGTCGAAGAAAAATAGAGAACGGAGAAGAAAAGGTGAGGAAGAAGAGGCTGAAGCAAGTGGGGAGACTGCGATTGACCAAATGGAAGTGATTGGCAATGTGGTGGTGAGTGGCTGTGATGACAAAAACTGATGATTTTTGGCTTTTTTTTTTTTTTTTCCTTTTCAAATTCTCTGTTACAATTTTTTTTTTTTAAGATTTTAGTTCAAAATTTGTTTGGCATAAAAATTTTGAGGGTGTTCCTGATATTGCTTGAGGGTGTTCCTATTTTTTTTTAAGGATAAACAAATAAAAAAATTTAAATTATTATATTTTTTTTTTTTTTCGAGTCAGGGTGTTCCTGCAAACAACCTGGAGGCTTCAACCAAAAAGATGAATTATAGGTAACTGACCTAATTGGCATCAAATTCTTTAAATCAGAATGTTTTAGTGCCAATCTAGTAGCCATCCATTAATTTTCTGCAGAAAGTTAAATAAAATGTTATCATTTGCCCGAAATATTTGCTTATAGTGTTGTCCAAGCATATGACACGACCAATCAGCAACAGCATGCTATTGTTGGATAGGAACACAAAGCTTTAGAAGCCACTGGACCTTGTACCAAAAATGGACACACATGCATACACAGACAAATTTAAAAAGAAAAAGCAATTCAAAAAGTTTTGATTTGGACTAAAAAGGAACGGTGGTCACTCATTGGTAACCTTTATGTGATTTTCAAGTTACCATAATATGATTGCATGGCATTTGTACTTCATTTCTTTCTTTCTTATATTCTTCTTTCTTTTTCGTACGAGATAAAAAGTGGTTCTACATATAAATTATTAGCCTAATTGGGTAGAATAATAGTTGTTTAAACTATTAATTCTGCATCCTTATGATTCATGAATGTGATACTTTCTCTTTAGATCAATCTAGAAGATGTATTATTTGCTAATCTAACAACTTTTTATCGATTCGACCATGTGTTGACCTCCGAGTACCCAGATCTTTTAAAGCTGAAAAATCAATTAAGCTAACTAATGAGCTAATTAAGACAGGTTCCTCTTTTGTACCTAATTGTGAGCTATATAAAATTCTCTCTTATTGCATTCAAATCAAGTGGAACATTTTTATTTTTATTTTTATTTTTATTTTTATTTTTATAGGGATCAAGTGGACGAAGTGGAACATTGAGTAGTTAGTTTGTTTAGCATGCATGTTAATATAGGCAATAATATAAGTAGGGGAACAAGGTAATCCAATGGTAAATTTGGCAATATATAGGATTATGCCTCATATGATTTTTTTTTTTTGTTTCTTAATGTTACACAATTTAATAACTTTTTATGAACATTAAAATTCTAAAAATCTCACTTTTGGATTCTTGACATGTACATCAAACTTTGTGCTAATCGGAAGTTATTTACAATCCGATCTATAAACCCATGTTTTATGTATTATTTTAAAGTATTCAAAACAAACCTTGAACTTTAAACATTTTACCAATGAGATAAATATTCACATTTGATTATCTTGATGTTTTGTAAACATTGAGGAAATAAGGAGACAATATACCTTTGAGAAATTAAGAAACAAAGCCATAACATAATTTATATATTACATTTCATTAAAACACAAAAGAAAACAACAACACAAGTTTTATATTGGACAAAGTACTCATACTAATTAAATATTATGATCAAGGATTACTTGATCAACCACCATCTACGTCGACTTCAAAGATCCCTCTTGAAACATTTTTCAAATACAACAAGAGTTTGATCTCAATGATTCTACCAATTCCTTACATGTTGAGGGGTTGCATGGGCAATTCTTGAATATCAATAAAATGTTGATCAATATTCGGGAAGAGATCGAGGATCGTAGCAAGATCCTAGCTATGTGATCTTTTTCAATACATGACTCTGAGCCCTCTGCTCAAACAAAAGTGTAATCCTTTGGAATTGAAAATTCCTTTCAGATTTATTATAATCTGAATGTGAATTTGTAAAAATACATATCTAATTTTTTTTTTTTTTTTTTTTTTAAATCTCCCTTCCCGAATGGCAACAAGGCAGCCCACCTACTAGTTCAAATCTTGGTTTGAGGAAGACCCAAGTTTTCTTATTTCTGTACTAAATGACGATATGGATGTGCTGAATCTTGACTGTTTGTTTGGATTAAATGAAATTTTCCTTATTAAAAAAAAAAAAAAAAATCCCTTCCCAAACACACACCCCCCCCCCCCCCAAAAAAAAATCAAATAAAATGACTTTGATTAAGTAATATTATTGAATAAAAAAGTGTTAACCATTATCTTGAGGTTCTCAACGTTACCAGTGGCATCAGTTGAGAAAAGGACTTTTCCATTTTTTTACCCAATTGAAAATAATAATAATAATAATAATAATAGTCTAATTGTGTGATGTATTTAGATGTTGGCATGGCTACGAGTACATGGAAAAAAACATCTTACGGAACATCCTTTTTTTTTTCTTTTCTTTTTTTTTTTTTTTAAATTTGGTGTCCAACGTAATTAATTCCAATTGCATTTGTTATTGTTTGTGCGTGTTTTTTTTTTTTTTTATATTGATTTTGTATGAATTACGATTTTTTTTCCCTTTTGAATTAGCAATACTTATTGGGTTTTTTAACTATAAAAATAGTTTTCTCAACAAAAAAAAAACTATAAAAATAGTGTACATATAATGACATAATGAACACGAGTTTCATTTAATTTGTTATTATGGGAAAGTCAACTGCAAAAGTTGAATCTTTTGATTGTGTACATTAAAAAGGAAAATGTCTTAAGATTTAGTATAAAATGAATATGATTGAATTGAAATATAATAAGAAACAATTATTTTGTCATATAGTGTCTTTTCTTTTATTTATATTTTGTTAACGTTGCATAGACATTACTTTTATTTTCCTATATTAATTTAGTCTAAAATTTTAATATATCTCTTAATTGTAAATTTTGAAAGAAAAAAAAAAAAATCATACTTTGTCTCTTCAAAAAAGGGAAAGAAAATTCTAATTTTGTCCTTGTATTTCTCTCTTTCTCGAATATATATATATATTTCTCGCTTTGTAACAAAGTGATATTGTTTACTCTGATTTATAAAGCAAAATAAAGTTGAATCTCGATTTTTCCACATAAAAATATATATATATATATATATATATATTTTTTTTTTCTCATTGAGTTTTCTTTGATAAATTCTTTCGCATCTATCTGTTATTCGTTGATTTGGCCACCACTATTATAATTTATAAGTTTATAACAAAACCCTTTTACTAGAATTACCTGTATTTTAAACCTCTCTTTTCTCATCTAAATTTGTATTTATTTAATTACTATTGTCAACTTCATTAAGAACTTAGTTTGTTTCACATATATACAAATGGAAAAAAAAAATTATATATATATATTACTTGGCTGAGTTGACCTCCACACTAATATGATAAAACCATTTTACTAGAATTACTTGAAAATTGAACAATTCTTTTCTCATATTAAAATTATTTAATTATTTATTATTTTTCCAAAATCATTTAAAACTTATTCTGCAATATATATATTAGTTTGTTTATTGGATGATTTGGTTACCACTAATTAATAATTTAATAGTATGATAAAAGTCATAGATGATACTAATAGAACCGTTAGACTATAAATGCTTGTGGGGTGTGGGGGGTAAGGGTCGGGATTTAAGTTTTCAGGAGAGAGCTTCACACACATATACACTTAGATTAGGTTAGAGTAGAAATTCTATCTTGTATAAAAAATAAAAGATATATTTTTACATATAAATTTTACAATTATTAATTATTATGAACTTTTTTAGTTTATTTAGAAAACGTTGGGTTATCCTAGCTCCTAAGTCCTAAGCTTTCTTTCTTTTTTTTCTTTTTTTAAGAGATGGAACTCCTAAGCTAAGCTGCTGTCTGATCAAACTGTCTCTCTCAAGATATTATACTTTCACAGTATAGTATTATATTGATCCTGCTTGTTGAGATGGCTTACTCATTTTATTTATTTATTTCTGGAAATGATAGAAAGAGATGGCTTACTTTACCATAAATAAATTTTTTTTAAAAAAATACCAGAGGTTTTACTTATTGTTGTTTTTTGCTGAGGGTGAGTTTGGGAAGTCTTTTTTTTTTCTCTCTCTCCAAGACAAATTATTAATTAACTTAAATTGTTATAGTAGAAGCAAAGGACCGCAAAGACTATTGATTGTTACATAACATACTATATAAAGAAAATTTGGGTCCTAAAGTCATAGTTGCGTCGAGTAACTATGATTTCTTTAAGTTAAGTGACTACCAATTGATTCTCAAGTAAAAAAAATGCTACCATTTCATGGGCGGCTCCACTTGGAGCCTAGGGGTTCAAATGAACCTTCTGAATTGGCCCCAAAAAAAAGAATTATATATAATATTTTTTAAATTTTTTTTGTTTGTATTCACCCTCAAAAATAAAAATTTGAACACTTTGACCTTAGATTTTTTTTTTTTTTTTAAACTCAGTTGAAATAGGCTTGAATATGATCCTCTTAACAATATTCTGGCATTTTTAAACACAAAACAAAAAGCCCAATAACAAACCGATTTGATCTAAAATCGGGAAAAAAAAAGTCTAACAACAAAAGTAGAAATTTATTAATCTTAAACCTTTAAAAAAAAAAAAACCCATTTAGATTTTAGAAAATTTGAAATAAATCAATCAAATAGGAGATTAATGGATGAATGATTGCTTGACTATGTATATTGAAAGAGATGTAGCTCGTTGGATTAATAATGAAGAAATCATATAATGATTTCAAAATGTGAAAATTTGTAGAAAGTAATTGTAAAAATTTATGTATTTCGGTTTTTGTTTTTTTTGTGATATCAATATATTCAAGTTCTCTTTTATTTTATATTTTTGTAATTTATGTTTCTTATTGACCCACTTAAAAAATAATCCCGGAGGCGCCACTTTACTATTTATTAAAGATTTTAGTATATTATATATAATTAAAATCTACTACCAAGAAGTTTCATATTTTTTATAAAGTAATAATTATTTAATTAATATTATTTTTATAATCTAAAATAATTATTTTTAATAATAAATATTGGATCATGGACAACTTACTAGTAGTATGTGATTCGATGTAAGTATTACAAGTTGTATGATATGATTTCGTCATATGACTCATTATAAGTATATTTTTAATTCTATTAATAATTTTTACTTTAAGTAAAACACTACCACCAAAGATTTAAAAGGAAATTAATCTTTGATTGAAACTCAATTATCAAAAGTTTTAAGAAATTTTATAGAAGTTTCATCATTTATTTTAAATAATTTTATGATATATTATAATTTTTGGCTTTTTATAAAAATTTGTTCTTACTAATGTGCATTCACCATGCAACATAAAAAGGTATTTTTTGGCATTTTATTTTTACTTTTTATTGATCAATTTTAATTATATTATTGAAATAATTTTTTTAGTTTACATAGACTTCTTGATTATCGCATGAACATAATAGCAGTCTTACAAAAATTTGAGTTTTTTTATATTTTATTTTTGAGTTATATATACAAAATGGGAGTTGAAATTTTCTTACAACTGCGCCCACTAAAAAAAATCTAAATAGTCAACTATGAGAGTTTTTGTTAAAAAGGCTGGGTCCCTTAAAATTTGAAAAACCTGTGCGTAAATTCTGGTGGATAGTCGATGGTGAGAGATTTGGGCTCCTTACAAGTAGAAAACCCTATATAGATGGATTAAATAAAAAGAAACAATATATAAAACTTTGGTCTTCCTTGGTGCGGTGGTCACTTCACATGTATAAATGCTTATGGGGTGTGGGGGGTAAGGGCCGAGGTTCAAGTCTCCAGGAGGGAGCTTCACACACATATACACTTAGATTAGATTAGAGTATAAATTCTATCTTGTAAAAATAATAAATAAATAAATAAAAAACCTACATATTTTTAAATTCTAGATTTTCCTCATAGATTTTAATAAAAAAATTTCCCATAAAGTTTGAACTTAGAATTTGGCTGCTTGAATAATCTAACATTGTTTCTTTTACATTATTTTAATAATCTGGTATAAATTTATGTTTTAATAATAAAATTGAATCATACACGTTTACACGACTCAATATAAGTATTATAAGTTGTATGACATAAAAAAAAAAGTATTATAAGTAATTCTATCTGTTATTTCAAAAAAAAAAAAGTTGTATGACATAATTATGTCATATGACTCATTATAACTACAATAAATTATTAGTATTGTTTATTTCTTTATTTAAGTAAAACTCTATTATCAAATATTTAAGAACAAAAAAAATCATTTGATTAATACTCAATTATCTTCAATAAATTAATAAAAGTTTAATTATTTGTTTTGAATTATTTTAAGGTTTATTATAATATTTGTATTTTTACTATCTATTTTATTACTTAATTTTATTTAAATTATTGAAATAATTTATTTAATTTACATATGATTCTTGACTAAGCCATGGACTACATGAGCATAATACAAGTCTTATAAAAATTTGAGATATATATAAAATGGGAGAAATTTGAAATTTTCTTACAACTGCACCAACTAAAAAAATAAAATAAAATTGCAGAGTCAATTATATAGCTTATCTTACAAATATTTGAGCTTATCTATGGGCAGAGTTTATAGAGAACCCATTATGAGAGATTTTGGGTCCTTGCAATTTCAAAAATACATGGATAGATAAAATAGAAAGATAGTTTTTTTTTCTTCTTCTTCTTCTTCTTCTTCTAATTGTGGTCCCAAAAAAATCAACTACATCTTTTTAGACTTTTACATTTTAGATTTTCCTCATAGAGGTGGCACTAGTTGTGGTGGTGACAATAATTTATATAAATAATATGTTCCCCATGAAAATTAAATGCTCCCAAATAAACTTTCACAATAATTTTGAATTACCTTTCTCTTAACCAAAATCAAGGAATTCAATATTTGAATGGATATGTTTCTCGAGAGGAAACCAACAACAAAGTAACTATCACTTATTATTTTCAAAAAAAAAAAAAAAAATATATATATATATATATATATATATATATATATCACTTATGAAACTAACTTTAAAATTATTTTTGCAAATGCTGAATTATGGATTAAACTTCAAATTACTATCCAAATAATTGGAACAATTTTTAGAATTTACACCCACTGTGAGAAATTCTAACTCCAGGCTTAAAATTACCCATGCTACTTTTTGTAGATATGAAATAATTTATCATTTTTAGGTGACAGAATTAAATCAAGTTTATAATGAGATGGGACAATTTGGACAAGCAACATTTTCAAGGCCTTAATCCTGTCTGGTCTCAGTTATGGATCCAACTTATTGATGTTGTTTTTCTCAACCAAAAAAAAAAACCTAATTGATGTTGAGATCTGAATCATGTGATCAATACCCTTGCTACTTGTTGAGGCAAAAAATTTATTAGTTTGTCTAGTAAATTCGGAGCACTTTTTTTTAATGATTATTTGAGCCAAACAGCGCAAATATTCTTTGGTGGTCCCTCCTGTTTCAATACTCATATTATGTTGAATTACAAATTTGAACTTTTTTCTTTAAAAAAAAAAAAAAAAAAAAAAAAGAGAGAGAAAAAAAAAATATATATATATATATATATATATATAAAATTGGATTGTAATTTTGTAGAGTATAATTACGCTTAAGATCTAGATTCTCATAAATCTAATTTATTTTGGAAATCTAGTTACTTGGAAGAATTTGTTAGTCTTAGATTCTTAACTTCAATTAAGTCCCAACAAAATTATCATAACATGAGATGAATATTGATATTAACAATTAAAGTATATAATTAAAATCATGGCGTGACAAAAAATGAAATCTCCAATAATACCCCTCTTTTTTCCTTTTTTATATTTATGTTGAAATAGATAATTTTGCTATCTACTCATCACTCATCAGTACTCTATTTCTCTCTTTTCTATTTTTGTTAGTTTTTTTTTTTTTTTTTTTCTCTCTTTTCTATTTTTGTTAGTTAATATCATCCTTAACAAATCTCTCTTACGCTGAGAAAGCAAAAGGCAAAAATAAATTAATAAAAAGTTGAACTAGATTATTTTGAAAATTTCACTTATACGATTGTTTTAGGACACTCAATAATTAGCTTGCTTCCAAGCCAGCCAACCATAAAGAATCAAGAGATCTTTCTCGATGCTAACTTAAATCTCGGGTAATGAAAAAAAGGCAACTAAAAGCGACGAGCCATCACAGTTGAAGCTTAGCTCTAGCCGTGACTAGTCATATATGTTGGGTCACATGGAATTTTATCATTATTCCCTTCTGCAATCGAGATATCCCTCTCTCTTGTCCCAAAAAAAATAAATAAATAAATAATAATAATAATAATAATGATTGAATTATCAAAAAACTGAAACGTGAAATACAATTAATCCTATTTATTATTAAATTGTTTGCTTTATTGGTAAGCCGACAATTGAAAGCCAAGTCCTTTTCAGCATAAAGCTAGCCATGTAATGTTGCACGTGAATGGAGCCTTGAAGGTTGAAACGTGTCAGACCTGGATTGAAGCATTTATGTCTGATACAAATTAGAATAAGCAAATTCATATGCATATTGATGGACGAGTTTAAGCTACATCATTGGAGATGGGCACACATCCCTATGCATTAAATTATCACAGTATATCGCAGTTATAGAGGATTAATACGCAAATCATTCATTTGGAGATTTTTAAATTCAATTCACATGGATTATATATATAGAGTTGATATCAGAAAGAACCTAAAAAAACAAAAAAACAAAACAAAACAAAACAAAAAACAAAATAGAGCAATCCTAGATATCCAATTATTTCCATAATTTTTTTTTCACAATTTATCAGGATAACAAGACATTATAGAGAAATATCAACTTCATGTATGATTACTGGGACTAATACTTTTAACTCAAATTAGTCAATTGTTGAAAAAAAATTGTAAAATATTTTATATCCCTAAATTTATTATTCAAAAATAATCACCAAGCAATGTAAGGAAAATAGAGTTAATCTATAACAAAAGTTTGAGTTTACAAAATCAAAAAACATTGTGGTTACAAAATTATCTTGAATCCAATAAACCCACTTGAGGTTGAATCTAGATATCAAGAAAGATTTATGATGTATGCCAACACAAAACAGGATAGCCAAGAAAATTAGGAAGAAGATATACATCTTTGCATTTTCCAATCACTTCTTGAAAATACACCTTTGTAATTTCATCTCTATCTTGATAGATGGTTCTTGACATTGAGAATTTATCAATTACCTTAACTAGTAAGTCTATTGGACTAAAAGAAGAACTAGTAAGTCATTTTTTTTTCTTTTTTCTTTTTTTAATTTTATGGGAACTAGTAAGTCTATTGACAACGTATGAGTGAACTTCTTCAAACTTTAGCCTCTCACCAATAATGTTAATGATTTGTCAAACAACCATAAAGAATAAGTGAGTCAAATCAACTCTTACAGTGTATATATGATCTCTACAAGGCTCCATCTCCAAACTAAAAACAATAAAATATTCAGCAAAGAAAAAAAGCTAATTAAAAGCAATAATAACCGGTTACATTGTTCCTAATTGATCAAGCTCTATGATTTGTCAAACGCCCCCCATAAAGAATAGTAGTCAACTCTTAGAGCATAGATATGAACTCTACAAGGCTCCCAAGTGAGAGAGAAAGAGAGAGAAAAATCAAACCCTTCAAATTTGATTGCAATACGCAACAATCTTTATGATTAGTTTTTAAGTGGTCAGTGTGAAAGCAATCTATGAATAAGATTATATTCCTTTACCTAGATTAGAGGACACCAAAAGATTGATAAGAAATGTTCAACAACTTCCTTAAGACCATGATAGCCTGAAAAAATTAATCCTTAGTTGGTTTCATGTTGAACGAGTATCAAAATATGACTTAGACCTTAGCAACCAACCTTAGCTTAACCCATTTATTTTATTGAGTTGAAATCCAAATTCAACCTATTAACTATTGGTTGACTCAAGTGCCTATATTTTTGGCTAGTTATGCGCACCACTAAGAAGTTAGGCTACATTGAGCTGCACTTACTAATTAGCTTAGGATTATTAATTAGGAGCTTTAGCTCTCTCAATTTTGATAATCTCTTTTTGGGGTCATGCACATCATTGCACACATGACACACGAAAAAAAGTGTTTAATGATTAAAATTGAATTTTGGGATGAATTCGAAGGATATAATTGCATACAGCTTTTCTCTATATTTTACTAGTGTTTACTGTTGATCCCTATAAGACAAAAATAGCAGTAAGTTTTAGTTTCAACATGATGTGATAAGATTAGCATGCTTGGTCAGAATTTTGATTGAGTAAATACTTAGATGTAACAATATTGCCAATGGGTCTATTTTCAATGAGATCTATTATATGGTTTTCAATTAGTTCAACTGATAAGTGTTTACAGTTGATCCATATAAGACAAAAATAGCATTAAGTTTTAGTTTCAACATGATGTGATAAGATTAGTGCTTGGTCAAAATTTTGATTGAGTAAATAGTTAGATGTAACAATATTGCCAATGGGTCTATTTTCAATGAGATCTATTATTTGGTTTTCAATTAGTTTGACTGATAAAGATTTTTGTTGTCAAATAAACAACATTAGTTTGAATCTTGGTTTCATAAAATAAAAATAAAAAAGTTTTTGTTTGATAATAAAAAAACAAGTATCATGAAGCGAATACCATAAAATCAAAATTTATATGTTGAGAGAGAGAGAGAGAGAGAGAGAGAGTATTTTTAAAAATAATATAAGACCATAGATTTGATTGGATCTCATTGGAGTAGGTGAGGTCCGTCAATTGTAAATTTCGTAATGCTACCATGAAAACCTTGTTTTCAATATGAAAGGAATCACAAGTTTTAATCAACTTAAATAATAATTAAAAAAATAGAAAAGTTTAATGGATGCTTTAATGGCATTGGTTTAGGAAATATTTTTAAAAATTGTTTTATAAGAAAAGAAAAAAATAATTGATTTTTTTTTTTTTTACAGTTTTTTATATTTTTCATGAAAATGTTGTCAAAACTTTCCAAAAATATCCTAAGAGCATTCTTTAACAATATCCATAAGAAAAATTCATGATTGAATAAAAGAGTTGGATTTGAATTTTATTTCTAGAAAAGATTTTGTTTAACCAGCCAAACAAAATTAAAATATAAATGCACATTAATAAAATGTCCTTACTGGATGCGCCACATGTTGCTAACCTTTTGGTTAGCATATACAAACGTTTGATTAATTACTAAATAAAAGTAGTTTGAGTCCACGCAGTAGGGGTTTGGTTTACTTCCATTACTTTTTTAATTGGATATGTCTTTTTGTTTTGATGAGAGACTGTCACATTACTCACTAACTAAATAAAATATGGAGATTAAAAATCACTACCACTTGCCATTGTATATTTAAAATAAAAGGACATGTCCAGTTAAAAAAGTACTGAATGTAAGTCAAACCCACATAGTAGAACATCTCTCGAAGCTATGTCGTTAGTTACCAACCAATAACAAGAATATCTTTAGGACTTTAACCGCTTAAGAAGAATCTACCAATGATAACTATTATTATCCTTAATTATTCTCTCACACTTGTTGATGTACACTTTTTACTAGAAACTTAATTGTTCTCTCACGGTTGTTGATGCATACTTTTTATTAGAAACTTAATAAATTTAAGTGCAATTTACATATATATATTTTAAAGGGAAATGTTAACGAATACCCTAATGGCATTGATTTAGAAAATATTTTTAAAAACTTTTTATGGAAAAAGAAAAAAAAAGTATTAAATTTTTTTAACGACTATTTATATTTTCAATAAAAGTGGTGTAAAAAACTTTCATAAAATGGTTTATTAACAATTGCTCTAAGGACACTCATTAATATAATCCTTTTTTAAATAAGATTTATTTTGTGGGTTTCAATTAGCTCTACTAATAAAGGTTTTTGTTTTCGAATAAGCAACATTGGATCAAATCTTGTTTTCACAAAAAATACTCTATATTTATCTGATGATAAAGAGATAAATATCATAAAGAAAATACCACATAATCAAATTCTATAATATATATATATATATATATATATATATATATCACCTACTCCAATGGGATCCAATCAAATCTATGATCTCGTATTATAAATCTTTGGTCTCATATAATATATGAGACTATAGATTTGACTAGATCTCCTTGGAGTGGGTAAGGTCCATCAATGGTAAATTCTTAACGCTACATGAAAATCTTGTTTTCAATATAAAAGCCACAATAAGTTAAAATTAACTCAAATAATAATAATAATAATAATTTATGATTGAATAGAACTATAAAAGAGTTAGATTTGAATAGAACTATAAAAATTTTTTAATGGCCTTTTATATTTCTCATAAAAATAATTTCAAAACTTTCTTAGTTTATTAATAATTGATATAGGACTCCCATTAACCCAACTCATAAAATATAAATGCAGGTAATAAACTGTCCCAGCTGGATGTGCCACATGTTGCTAATCTGTTGGTTACAAACTTACAATTCTCAAAAGATTGATTAATTACTAAACTAAAAGTAGTTTGAGACCACACGGTAAAACATCTCTCAAAGCTGTTGGTTGTTAGTTACCAACCAAAAAAACAAGAATGTCTTTTAACTGCCCAAGAAGATTCTACCAATGATAACTATTGTTTTATCCTTAATTATTCTCTCATACTTCTTAATGTACACTTTTTACTAAGAACTTCAAAAATCTACGCAAAATAATTATCATTATCCTTAATTGTTTTCTCACACTAGTTTAAGTCCAATTTACATATTTTTTTTTATTACGTTTAAAATCGAAAAATAGTTAGCTGTGTATGAACCAAAATAACTAATATGAGAGGATTATTAATGTCTCTGGCTAAACGTTTTTTCCTCCAATTTATAACCAAAAGAGAGAGAGAGAGAGAGAGAGAGAGATTAGCAATTACCATGCATTTTCTATGGAAATCAAAAGAGTTTATTTGATGTTTTGTCCACACAAATATACCCTCCAAAAATATTTGTTCAGTTATGGCCGCCCATTCAATCTCATAATTACTACATATAAGACATAACCATTTGTAACCATCCTCTCATATTTTTCCCTCCCTTAAAATTTTGTACACAACCTGTTTGCTATTTTGTGTAAGAGAGAGAAGAAACAGAGATTATTTAGAGGCCTGTGGGTGGAGGGGGATTTGATTGAATTGAAGAATTTATTTGCTGGACTGAGGTGTGAGAAGGACCCCACACTTCACGTCCATCATCATCTTCTTCAATCTTCATAAATCTCTTTTGGCTTCTCTTCCTCCTCCTCCTACTACTCAACAAAGCGCCTCTTGTTCTTGTTGTCTTCTGGTGTCTTTTTCATTAGTTTAAAGTTTAAACAGGTCTTGTGGTGTTGGGTGCACCTAATTCTGCTTCAATCCCAACTACCCAGATCTGTTTTCCACCTTATTATTTGCAAAACATCATATTATTTACCAAAGATCTTGTTTTTGTTGTTTCAATAGCAATTCAAAGATTTTGGAGATACGGGTCTTTGTATCTAGACTTATCTTGGTATCATTTTTTTTTTTTCTTGGGATTCAACGAGTTCCATGTGTCAGATAAAAAACCCATAACAGATCTGAGTGAGAGTGCCCCACCTTCATTAGGTTCCTGGTTCATCCAATACAACCCAATTTCACTCTTTATCCGCTCTCGTTGTATGACAGCTGTTGAACTTGTCTGTACGGTTGGGTTCTTTACTTGGGGGGCCTTCTTTTTCTTTATCCAAAAAAGAAAAGGGTGAAGAAGCTCTTAACTTAGCTTCTTTTGCTTTTTTAGATAAAGATTGGATTGGCTAAGGTGACTCCCTATGCATCAAAGTTTAGTCCTCTGAGGTGTTCATGTTAGTTGCCCTCTTTTCTTCCTGATTAGACTTTGACAAGGAGGCCCACCTCTGGGTTTGGTGGGCTTTGGTAGAACCAATAAAAACCCAATCTGTTTTTGAAAGCTTTTTGAAGATCCCACTTTGCTTTTTTTTTTTTTTCAAGGTGGTTGAGACTTGAGAGAGAAAATTTGAGCTTTTTTCTTTTATACTATTACTATTGTGTTTTTTTCCCCCCTCAATAGGTTCCTCCATTGATAATTGCCATTATATTCATTTATTTGACCCTTAATAATAGTCCCTCTTTCTAAATGGTACTTTACTTCTTAATCACTTGTTTCTCCCTCATCCTCTTTATAAAGTCCCTACCTCTCAAGCCACTCCCACCATGGGCTAACGAGATGAGACTGTTGTCCTTCTTGTTTTGGAAAGACTTTCCATCATCCTTTCCAATATCCCAGTTGATAAACAATAGCCTGTCAAGTTTCTATCTTTCTCTAATCCCACCTTACAAAATGTCTTTGATAAAGAAGAGCCTAAGTTCCAAAGTTGAGAATGTAGAGGAAGAAACTGCAGAGATGTCAGTGTTGGACTTGCCAGAATTGGCCTTGGAACGCATTCTTGAGATGTTACCACCTGCTTCACTATGTACCATGGCTGGCGTTTGTACCTCTTTGAGAGAGAGGTGTAAAAGTGACCACCTATGGGAGAAGCACATGAAGCAGAAATGGGGCAGAGTAGTTGGTGCAGCTGCTTACAGGAATTGGCAATGGCATATTTCTTCTAAAACATATTCAAACAATCTCAAGCAGGGCAAGCAGAAGGGCCTGATAAGGCTTCTATCTCTCAGCTGGCCTGTTTCATGGTTTAGATCCAAAGTTGATGATTGTAGCAAACAGAGAAGCTCTTTGCCGGTTGATTCAATCATGTCTTGGTATCTTGCTCTGGAAACTGGCAAGTTCTGGTTTCCTGCTCAGGTCTATAACCGTGAGGTATTGACTGTAGTTATATGTATTCAGCTATGTATAAAGCTTTATTCAGCTTCAATTTTATATTTTGGTTGTTCTCTTTTGAACTAGTTGTGCTGTATTGCAGAATGGCCATGTTGGGTTTATGTTGTCTTGCTATGATGCTGAACTTAGCTATGATCCCCGCACTGACACCTTCAAAGCCAGGTAAATGAACAAATAGCCCTTCTTTAGAACATGGATTTTTGGTGGTTCTTAGTATTCAATTTTTTTCATATATAATTTTGGACAATTGATGATAATAAGTGGTTATTTGATCTAGGTTGCTTAACTTTAGATGATCTTGTCTATTGCAGGTATCCACCTCATGGAAGGAGAGAAAGTGCAATTGAGAATGCCGTGCCATGGGAAAGGCTAAGAGCACCACCTCTTGAAACTACTCCTCATGATCTTCATAGCTCTGACTGTTTGAATGAGTTGTGCCCGGGTGATCACATTGAGATTCAGTGGAGAAGAAACAAAGAGTTCCCTTATGGTTAGTTTATCACAGATACTATGAGTATAGATATGATTAATTTTATCTTTATGAATATAGGGTAGCTACTTGTTTTAATTTTCTAGATCTTTCTTTTCCCTCCTTGCTTTGCTGTTTATTTTTTTATATAATTTGGATTGGTGAGAGATGGACAGAAGCATAGGAAGAGTTTTGGAGAAACTTCTAGGAATTAATGAATGTGATGTCCAGAAAGATGAATAGACATGTCATGTTACCCATATTCTGAAGGAGAGGGAGAGAAGGAAAGAAAAAAGAAAAATGACAGTTTAACCTTATTCCTATCAAAGAAAAGTTGTTCAATCATAGTCATCACAGTATTGTCTTTCACAAAAAACTGTTTACACCTAATTTTTTATATTGTTAATCTAAATTGGTATGGAAAGTTTCATCATAAAAAAATAAACTTTTTGTCAATCAGAGCTGAACAGAGAACTGCTTTTAAATTTAAATTATTCTCCCTTGCATTTGGTGGTATGGTGTTGTAGGGCACTTGGAATACCTAATATAACCATCAGATATTTCAAAAATATATATTAATTATTTGTAATAGTTCACTTTTTGATAAGATGTGTCATATATGCTGCAGGTTGGTGGTATGGTATTGTAGGTCACTTGGAATCGTGTGATGGAAATGAACTTTACTGCCGTTGTCATATTAGTGGTGAGTTGATCTAATCCTTCTTTTCCTTGCATTAGAATTTGATACTCCATATGAGTCTGTGACTGCCTAGGAAATGGATGAAAGGGGGGGGGGGGGGGGGGGGGGGTGAATTTGGCTGTAACCGATCCAAACTTACCAAAATTTTCTTCTCAAAGTATATAGAAGTTTTTAGAGTTTTATATTTATATTTTTTGGTATTGGCAAGTTTGCATACGTGCCTACTAGCAGGTCTTGAACTCATGACATTACCCTGAACCATTTCTTAGGGGGGGATGTGTAGTTTGAGCTTATTAGATCGGTTGGGGATTAAAAATGTGTAAAAGTTTAAGTTAATTTTTTAAAATATTTTCTAGAAGCCAATAACTTCTTTAAAAATGTGGACGACATGAATGTAAAGTTTACTTTCACAGACCACTCCAGTTTTAGCAAGAACCCTTTCTTGAACCCCATTTTTCAATATGTGGACCACCATTTATGTTATTTGATTGGTCTCCCCAAGACATATCATTGTCAACATGTCATAACTTCCACCAACATAGTGATAACTTGTGTCTCAGTGGAATATTTATGGCCAACCATACTGAAAGAACTCAATGCTTCCCATACCCTGTCTTTTACCAAGTTGGAATTTTATCTTGTTATGTGGGCCACAATGATTTTTATAAGCTTCCAAATTTCTTTGATTTTTCCGACTTCTTGGCTGCCAGATTGTGCGCCTCAAAGTGACATGAATCCACTGCTCAGCTCACAAAAAATCCACCCTTTCCTTGACCACAACAAATTAATAAAGAAAGAATGATTTATATTAAAAACAAAAAGAAATCTATGCTTGCTACTTGCCACTTGACAAATGAGGCAACAAATTGATCCGAAATTCAGTTGTTTCAATCTTGGAAAAATCTGGTTAAGGATGATTGGTTCCATGCTTCTACATCTGTGTGCCACTTTTATCATGGAGTTGGGGTGTTTGGAATTTGGATAGGCATAATAACAATGGAATACTAAATTTTATAATTTCCATGAGTAGTTCAAATGGTCATCCAAATTGTCTGGAAATTGCAGAAAGAGTTAAGGAACACAATAATATACATTTTTCTCGGTTACTTCAAGACTTTAGTCAATTGCCTCAGTTTAAGGTGGTGTTTTAATAATCTGCTTATGCTGATTTACTGGTAACTTTTTGTAGTAATAAATTCAAATGAATGGTATATGGAAAGAACATGAAGAACAAAAGAAAAAGGCAAAAGGAAACAATGGCATTAGTAACTATTAATGATGTTTACTAGATGCTAGTTTTAGTTGTTAACCTTGAATTTGTGCCAACAGACACTGTGGTGCTGGAGTTCAATCAGTACACCCCTGGTTCACGGTGGAGACATACAGCCATTAACAGGAAAGACCACAGGGAAGAGGGGAATGAGGCAGATGGGTTCTATGGAGGAATCAGAAAGCTTAAGAACAAGGATGAAATTTCCACTTGGAAGCAACTTTGGCCTAAAGAAACCTTGGAATAGTAAGCTTTGTATGGAAAGGGTTACTATACTCAACAACACTCTGAATGTAGAAGGCTTTTCTTCTGAATCAAGAATTATCTTTACAAAAGTGGATGCAAGAAGTTGAAAATCAGCTTTTTGATCCAGTTGCATGGATGTGGAGGACATGTTCCCTTTTTCTATCAACATTAATTTTTTTTTTGGGAGGTTTCAGGATGCAATGCCAAAACACTCATGTAAATTACCTTCCATTTATGCCAAATTGATGTACAATATTTACCCCCACGATATATTGAATTAGTAGATAATCTTCCTTTTTAGTTGTTGGAACAACAAAACATAAGAAATTATTAGCTTTGAAATCATACAACATTCATTTCCCCAGATTCTGGATTATCTATTGTTTACCTGCATTAATGATAATCAAATGGAGAATCGGTAACCTCTCTCTCTCTCTCTCTACATGCGCAAGCACACACCCCCTTAAAGATGGACTCCAATAAGCCTTTTTTGGTTTATCCATCCTCATATGCTAGCAAGTTGATTTGGCAATTTGCTTCAAGTAGTTGTGGTGACATTATCCTTCGAACAAAATAAATAAATAAATAAAAAGGCCTAATTTAGACATCCGTTAAAAAAGTACTTAATGACATATTCTTTTCTTTCACTTTTATGATAAAGTGAGCTATTTTTATATAAAGAAGAGAAATGAGTATGAATAAGTTGAATTCTTAATAAAGGGATGAAAATAACCTTCTCACATTTCTCTCTAAATCAAACGATTAGCTGTATTTATTATTAAAAAAAAAAAAAAAAAAAAACTCAAATATTACATGAGTTTAAGTTAAATGTGAGAAGGGCATTTTAAACCTTTATCAAGACTTTAATTGTTCATAAACGTATCTCTTCCTCTTATAAAAATTGCTCACTTCTCTATAGACAGTGAAAGAATAAAGTCTTACATTAAATACTTTCTTGAAGCATCCATTAACCATATTCTTTTACTAATCCAAAAAAAAAAAAAAAAAATGGGGGTATTTTGTTGTAAATAATTCTCTACCTTAAAATTATGCCTTGAAGCATCTGTCAACAAAAGCCAAAAAAGAATACTCAACAGGAAAAGCAAATTAGTGTATTTGAGGATCTTGAGAATGATGAGCACCATCTAATTCTATCTTAGGCCTTATCCTAATTAAAGGCATCCATTGAATGGTTCATGTTTCTCTATGTGAAAGATTCCTGAGTCACTAATTGGAAGAGACAAGACAATTCTCTTTTGCATTGGTGATGATTAAAAATTTGACTCAGACATAGTAGGCTGTTGGATAACTTGGTGGTGTTAAGCTCAGACAAGTTTAAAGCTTAGATAAACCTAGTTGAGCTCCATATTGCTGCATTTAAGTTCAAGGAACCTCCTTCTCAAAATAAAAAAGTTCAAGGAACCTGATCTTAAACAGGGCTATAGTTTGAATATGTGCCAAAGGGATCTTTAATGTTTCGATTGAGGACTTAATCCGATTCATGATGTTGATTGGTTAGGAATAAGTTGAAAAAAACACACAAAAGACAAGCTCATAGAACTTTTTTTGGATGTAACTTTTTACTATAAAACTTTATTTTTATTTTTATGCAGAGTGTGTTTGGATGTAACTTTTTACTATAAAACCTTTTTTTTTTTTTTTGAAAATGGGTTAAAGTATAGTAGTTTTACCTAAAATAAATATGAAAAAAAAAGTAGTACATAATTAGATTAGATAAACTAAAAAAAAAATATCATAGACATATGGTCTATTTTTAATTATATCAACTTTTACAGTCTATTAGAACAAATGGATCTTCTGTTACATCATTCAAATCTTAACCCAAATTTAATTGTTTGACGAATTAAATGTTACTAATTACATTGCCCATGAAAAACCCACTTAATTGAAAGTCACACACAAGGGCTATCATAATTCATAAAGATAAGAAGAAGAGCACAACATTCTATCTGACAAACTATTTCTTGATTTCATTGTTTTTTGTTTCTGCCACTTATCCCCATTCACTCCACATACTTTGCCCCAAAGCCCATGCATAGAAGAAGCCTTGGCCTGTATTGTATCACAGTCATCTTAGCAACTTTAGCCACCTTTTTGTCCTCATTGCATTGGGCTACATTTTGCTCTCTTACTGATGCACTCCTGAATAGGAATTTCTTTATTTTCTGCCTCTTATTTTCCCTTGTAAATGACCCTCCAATTTCTTTACCACTCTCTTCAGCTTCCACAGTGGGGTCTGAAGGTGTAGTCATGTTGGGCTCACTAGGAATTTCATGATCCATTTTCACAAGTCTCACTTGTCTTGCAAATGACAACCCCTTGGGCTCTGCCAGCTTCTTTGGGCTTGGGCCTACCTGTTCTATTGGCTCATGGGGATTGTTCAATGTAGCAAAAGCAGAGCCATTGGACTCATGCTCCATTGGAATTTGGGGGCCCAATTTCTTGTCCTGATGGTGGATCGAGCCATCCGAGTAATTGGACTCTTGTGGTCTTGCGGCCCGCAATGGCGAAAGAGACCGAGCCCGCCTATAATTGTGTCCTTGTGTTTTCCCTCTCTTTTCTTCCCTTACATTCTCCAGAGCCACCATGAATGGATCAAAATCATCATTCCACATGCTCCGGCGAGAAAACGAGAGCTTAAGAACCGAACCCGGGGACCGAGGGGGTGACCCAGCTGGGCTTTGGTTGCCACTTTTGTTGTTAACATATTGAAGGCGTGGTGGAAGCTTGAGAGGTGATTGTGGGAGTACTTTGCCATCACTAAACAACTCATCAGCAAATGCCATAGTTGGAAGTGAAAGTGAATCCTCACTCTGTCTTTCTTGCTTTTGTTGTTGCAGTTGATGTTCCAATGGGTTCTCAAAATTCTGGTACGTTTCAGTGTTGTTGCTAATAAGACTGAAACGCCCACTAGTATCAAATTCAAAGTCATCAAAACTGGATTTGGCATCTTCATATGTTGGTGTTGTAGGCTCAATTGCAAACCCAAGTTGAGCACTTGATAACCCTCTTGTAGGACTAGTTGGCATACTATAGAAGTTCATGTTCTCTATGTTGAATCTACTTGGACTAGTGGGTGCACTCACATAAGAGAATTGATTTGAGATCTCCATTGTGTGAATGGAAGAGATGAGAAAACTTTGTTTTAACTTTAAGTTTGATGGGTACCTTGGAAAAGGGATTGAGTCTAGAGATTTTTGCTCCTGAATTAAAGGAAAGCCTTGTCATATATATGAAAAGTTGGTTTCCATTGTCCAAGGTGATATTCAAAGCCTAAAAAGTATAGAAACTAAATGAAAAATATGTGGTTCATGTCCTTTTCTATGCACTTGGTACATTGATAGGGTCAAGAGGTCATTGTATAAGGAAAATGCATTATGATTATTAATTCTCGTTGCTATCATATCTTTTTAGGAGTTATAAAATTACACCTAATCTCTTGGTGTCTTGCTAGTTGATATTCATCCATGACGGGATATTTGTCTTTTGTGTCAAAAATATTCATTGCATTAACCACTCACTATTCATGGTGCTTAGCCTTGTAGTTTTCTCTCTCTCTATATATATATACACAAAAGACAATTATGAATAAAATTATGTCACCTATTGTTTTGCGTTCAAGCAAATAAATATATGCAGTACAAAACAATAACAAAAAGAATCAAGCATCCCAACTTTGATTTACCAAATATTTTCCAAGTGAAATGATTGAGTCACGGAGCTGGATTGTGGTTGAAGTTGATCCAAGATTTCAACCACTCTAGGATAATCAATCAGCCTCTATTTTAACTCTGCGACATTCCCCTCACAACAAGTGAAAGACATAAAAACAAAGACAAAGACAAAGACAAAAATAAAAATAATAAATAGGTGATCGAATATCCATGTTGGTTTGACAAGAATAATTGAGTTAGACTTGTGCAATTTTATTTTATGATAAACACATATGAGTATGACAATATTGGACTCTCAATATCTTGCCTTTAAAGATAGTTCATAGTACTTCTTGTGCATGTACCGTTAGAAATTAGAATAGCCATTTTTAGTTTTTGTTTTTATACACGCTAGAATAGCTTAGCCATTGAGTAGCTAGCTTTGGCACTAATAAAATGTGGTAAACTTAGCAGCTTTAGCACCAATAATATATTGAGGTTCAATAGGATGTCAAGGAAAAGATCTACGGTTAAATGAAAATTAGGTTGGGATATATATATATATATATGTGAGAGAGAGAGAGAGCCTAAATTTATCGATATGAGGACCCGATTTGTGATCAAGTCTAATATATGAGATGCACCTTATATGGCAGGTGTATATATATACGATGCATTGTATATACTCATTGTCAGTGGCGGCTCCAGGAATTTTGTTTAGGGTGTTCCTTAGAAAGCATAAATTACACAATCTTATTTCTTTTTAGCCTTTAGGTAATTAGGTTTGATTCAATGTTATTAATTTCATTCCGTTCCGGTCGTAACGGTCGAAAAATACCGTGCCGGTAAACAAACTGGAACAGTAACCCACCCTATTCCACTTCGGAAAAAAATTTGGGTCATTCCGGTCTATTTCAGGTGTTTCGGTAAATACCAACCAAAATTCAAGATTCGGCCGACATGAAGTTTGCGCTTAAAAAAAAAAAAAAAAAATTTGTTCTTAAAACCAAAACAAATTTGCATAAACCAAAAAACCTCAAAAGGAAAAAAAAAATGAAAAGAAAAGAAATAAATAAAGGTACCTGTACAGCTAAAAAAAAATCGTATTGAGAAATTTGAGACTCAAAACTTGAGAAAAGGCACTGCCGCACTGGTACTGGTAGAAGACACAGAAGTTACGAACAGAGAGGAAGGCAAAACGTAGATGTAAAAGTGTAGATGAAGATATGATAAAATTTAAAAGTATAAAGTGTAAAAATCAAGAAGACAGAAGACGTGTGTGATTAAGAATAAACAATAAAAAATGAGAAGTAAGTAATATATGTCTGGTGAAGAAAAATAATACTGTAATAAAAATAATAAAATGTTGAAAATTGTATTATATTGGGCAGTGTGTTTAGTCGAAGGAATCAACCCACTGCCCAGCCTATAGTAATTTTATTCACTTTTATTATAATTTTTTTTTTTCTAGATTTTAGTTCAATTTTTTTTTTTGAGTTTTTCCTTTTTGCTTGAAAGACCCCAATATATTTTTAAGTTTCTTAAATTATGGACCAAATTTTAATTTTATTTAAAAAATTTAGGTTGGTCCCAAAAAAATTTTTAAAGGTCAATAAATATAAAATTTTAAATTATTATTATTATTATTATATTTTTAAAGGTCAAGGTCCATAAGGTGGTGCCGCCATTGCCCATTGTAAAACATATTTCTCTCTCTCTCTCTCTCTCTCTCTCTCTCTCTCTACACACACACACACACATACACACTTCAATGTTTTTCCCTTAGTTTTTTTTTTTTAAAGTTTTCATATATATAAATTTTCAAAACTATTAATAGTTTGTTTGTTATCAGCTTTATCTATAGAATATCTAAAAGCTGAAATATATGATTTATTGTTGCTATCTCCTTTTAAGCAACATCAACGTAGCATTTGGGTCCACTTTGATCTATCTAATCTATTTCGGTCCAATTCAGCCAATTCATTCTAATTTAGTCCTATTCAGTCCACTTCAATTTACTTAGGTTCATTTAGTCCAATTTGATCTAGTTCTATCCATTACAGTCCACTTCAATCCAATTTGCTCTAATTAGGTCTATTCGGTCCACTTCGATCTATTCAGTCCATTAGACTAATTGAGCTTTAAATTCATTCTTTTTGTAGGTTGCCTTTTAAGTTTTGGCCTCAAAAAATCTTTTTTTTTTTAAAAAAAAAATTGTTGGAAAAATATGAAATTTTATTTTGTTTGGGCAAAACTTTTTAGCCTTGGCCTAAAAAATACAAACAAAATAGGCATTAGAAATTAAAAATATGAGCCTTAAAAAACAATAATATGATAATTATTCAAAAAATTATCTTAAAATTCAAGTTTTGATAATATAGGCATTATACTTATATTTGGAAAAGAAAAAAAAATGCTACAATTTTAAACTTATATGGGAATTTAAAATTAATGTAACATGTTCCATAAAATGGTGGTGCACATTTAAAAAAAATATTCTTAGATGTGTTCAAATTAGTCAACTGATTATGGTATATCTTAAAAAAAGTCAATTTAATAACATTTTCTTCATTTATATAAAACAATATTATAATTATGTAATTTAAATATTTTTATTAAATTATATTTTTCATATATATATATATACACATTATATGTTCCATTATATAAAACTTATAAAAATATAAAATATTTTTAAATAATACATGTACTATTTAACCTACAAATTTTACATTTTTTTTCATTTATCACATGGGTTTGAAACTAGCTTTAACTGATTTTCAATAATTTAATAAGCAAATACCAAAATTTTGCAACTAAATGCAGACTAGGATAGATATGACCCATTTCTTCTTTTATTTCTTTTTTACCAATAAGATCGATAGAGATTTCTATATTTCTTTGTACACCTATTCATATAATGTTAAAGGTAAAAAAGGAAAAAGAAAAAGAAAATCATTTTTAAATTTTAACATATATTATAATATTAAGAAAAATACAAATTACACATTTTAAGTTTGATCATTTATTGTCATTTCTGTCATTACTAAAAAGTAATTTTGTTAAAACTAAGAAAATATTAAATTAATTTTGTTAAATACTCAAAAATGTTAAAGTAATTTTGTTAAAATAAAATCTAAAATTTTATAATGAAAAAGAAATCACTATCAATGGAGCATCAACATGAATAACGAAGAAAAAAAAAAAAAACACCATACCTACGACCAAAACCTAAAATCAAACATTGAATTTTGATCTAACAAAATCAAACACAACCAAATAAAACCGAAGACCCCTAAAAAAATTTCAAAGACATACCCACTGCAAATGTAAATCAAACACCACACAACATTAACACAACCTCCATCACCGGATTCACCACATAAAAACATTAAAAACCCAAACACCATTTGAAACCCTCTTCAAGCCAAGATTCAAAAGTTACTTAACAACCAAATCCAATACCTAAACCCTCGTTAGCCCAAAAGCACCAGTAAGACTCGTTTTCTAAACTTCTAATTAGCTTAACTGATAAAATCTTCGTCGAATAAGAAATTTAAGGTTCGAACTTTGTTTACTTTATAAACAAATTAGTGTTTTAGTCTCTAATAATAAAAAACAATTATCATGAAATGGACACAATAAATTAATATTTTATGTATCTATAAAAAATTAAAATTAAAATTAAAGAACTAAAACACTAAAAATAAAATTTAAATAATAAAAATGACAATGATCAAACTTACCATTTTTTAAAAATAATTTATATTTTTGCCTTAAATTTTATTTCTTATGCTTTTCCTCTTCACCCCCTCAGTCCGCCCCAGCATTTTTTGAACTCTCTGTCTCTCTCACTGTGTGTGGTTTTGATGGAATGGAAGCCCTCCAATTCCACTTCCAAATCAGCCCACACCATCATCAACAACTAAACCAACCCAATTTCTTCATGAACTCACACTCACTCTCACTCTCCTCTAAGCTTCTCAAACCCACAGCAAAACGTTTCTTCTTCTCTACCTCTTCTTCTCTAACATCCTTAACAAACTCAAACCACAAAACCCCACCTCCAAAAACTCAAAAACCAGCGCTTTCAACCAACGCTTCTAGAGTTAGAGCTGTGAAGACCTCCCAAACCCTTGAACATGCCCAACTGAAGGAGAACTGGCTGGACTCCCTCACTTGCCCATTGAATGCAAATGGGGCCTCCACTCCCACCAATGCCACAGCTTCCAACTGGGTTATCGGTGTCGACCCGGATATTCACGGCGCTTTGGCTCTCTTGAACTTCAACACCCTCCATTCCTCCATTTCTTCTGCTCAGGTAAAATGGGCTTCCTTCAATTTTCGATTTTTCTTCCATTTTTATCACATATGTCTGTTTTGTTTGTTTTTATCAAATTTTGAGTGAGATATGTACAAGTTGTGTTGGATTTCTAAGTGGGTATGTTGAGCATAGTGGTAAAATGTGGTTCTTTTTTGGGTACAAATTGCTGAACTTGTTGGTTAAATCTCTAGTGAAAGAAGATGGGATAACCTAGGACTGTAACTATTAGTAAAGCAGTAAATTCAGGTGTGTTGCTATGCGTGTGGTGCATTATTAGGGAATTAGCTTGGTTGCCAGTGTGTACAAGCTCTAGACAAAGGTTTATTTGCCTTTATTTTGAGAATGTTTCCTTGACTATGGTTTTTGTTGAATGGGGTCCTTTGAAAATGGATTTTGATGCAGTGCATTTGGAGTAAGCATTGTTGGTTCAAGCAAGGCCATGTGGGAATTAGCTTAGCTTGTGATTTTTTTTGCATGTGACACATTCATTTACTGATGCACTTAGGAATAAGTTAGTTTAGTTTGCTTTCTTTGTGTTCATCATTGTGAACTCAATATTTTTAATATTTTGATCAATATAACTACATTTATTAAGGATTTGATGAGAAATTGAGTAGGATGCTTGTATCTTACTTTTGGGCATTTTTCTTTTAATTCATTTAGGTCTTCTAGTGGTTATTTTGGCAGCTCTGGCACCTGGGGGAAGGGTTCCTTTTATTTTAATCTGTCTTATTCATCATGTTTTGAAGGCTTTTGAGCAATTTCTTTTTAAGAAAATAGATGGGGGATTCGTTTGATGTTTTTAACCCTCATAGATTCCCATTTATCCATATATATACCTTTTTGAGAAACAGTCACACACACACACACACACAAGGGAGAGGGAAAGGGATTTTAACACAAAGGCACATCACTACTCCACTTAAAAGCCATGGTACCTTGTAAATGATAACTTTGCATTCTATGGATAGTACAGTGTGATATGGGATAGTGTTCTTCCCTTATGTATTATGCTTTGAAATTTGTGAGAAAGAAATGCTAGACACTTGAGGGGACCAATTTTGATTGACTAAAACACATTTCAAGTTGATGGTGGGATCTTCTCTCTCTCTCCTCTTCTTCTTCTTCTTCTTCTTCTTGTAATTATTAAATCCCTTAATAACATAGGACTTAGCTAGAGTTGCATTGCACCCCTTGGTGCTTTTAAAATAAATTTCTCAGTTATGCATAAAAATTAAAAAGAGAGGGAAAAAAAAAGTCTTTTGCTGCAAATTATGACTATAAGGTGGGGTTTTCTTACATTTCTTGTGTGGGGCTTCCATGGATTCAAGTTGTAAAGACGTAGGCTAGTACAACTAACAGAACTGCTTACATCCCATTTGATAAGGTGCTGTTCAAGCTAAAAATGACTTAACTTGTAGGATAGGTGAATCAATCTTGAGTAAAGTACTGATAGCCATGCTACGAGATAAGATTAGAAAGCTAGCTCATAATCAAAAGTAACATAAATTACCTTGGGCTTGAGCAGCCACCTTGGGCTTGAGCAGCCACCTTGGGCTTGAGCAGCCTGCTACTTGGCTTAATGTGCCTTAACTTTGAATGCGAAGCATAATCTAGCCACCATATAAGTATAAATATTAAAACTAGCAACACATTTTAAAACTTGAAATATTTCGTGATCTAGATTGCTTCATCCAGTTATAGCTTACTTTTAAAATAAATTTTGGATATGTGAGACCCACAAATCTAGATATTTCTAAGCATGGCTTCTAAAAGAAGATATGTGTGGTGAATGTGTATCATAACATTTTGCATGGTTTTGCTTTGTAATTCATCTAGTAAGATTATATAGTAGCAAGGGCTCTATGGTCACCATTTGGGGTATAGTTGGTGATCCTTGGGAAAATTATGGAGATGCTTACATGATGAAGGGAAGGTTTGGTGGCAATAGTAGCTAAAAGATTTGGTGTACAATATGACCTTGCATTATGTGGATTTTAGGGCAAGAGCACAGAGATCAAACATTTAATAGCGTTAAGCTCAACCGCAATGCACTTAAGAGTGTGTTTGGATGAGATTATTTTGTTTAAAAAATAAACGGTGTAAAAATACAACTGTACTTAGTAAAAGCGATGTCTTAAAAAGTTGTACATAAGCAGGATGAAATTAAGCTGACATTTTAAGCTTAAACAAATAAACCCTAATTCTTTATTTCTAAAATCATTATATGATTGGATGAATTCCCTTGGAAGCATCTCTTGTAATTATTTTTTAGACCTACACACAATATATGTATGTATGTATCTCAAAAATGGATGGGGATTGTTTTAAGAAAATTCTATTTTATTAGCTTCTGAGGCCTTGCATGGCTATAATTTTCATGTTTCAATTGATAAGCATTCTGCACTTATTGATTGTTTTGTCATGAGAAGGACAATACAAGACTTGACCTGTCATGTTTAAGTGCTTTATCTGTTTTTGGTTTTATTGCATCTTGCTTTGTCTGGTTCAATAATACTGATTCTCTAATGAGTTTATAGGCCTTGTGGACGTCTCAAGCTTAGAGACTTTCTTCTCTGATATTATTATTTTTGGTCTAATGCTGCAGGTTTTTGATTCTCCACACTTGCCAGTACTGGTTAGCAAAAGAGTTCGACGACGTTTAGATGCCAAGTCAATTGTTCAGTTGCTTCGCAGTGTTGATGCTCCCATAGGTATCAGGGTTTTTTTCTTTACTCTCTCTCCGCAACCCACCCCCCCCCCCCCCTCCCAAATATATATATATATATATATATTGTTTTTCAAATGGCCTGATTTGAGCACTGAGGTTCAGCTGACTGCTTTATCTTCTATTTGCTACTCTATTCCACTGTCATTCTGACTCCTTACTAGATCCTTTCTTTTTAATTTAAATCTTGTGAGTTCATCACCTTTATGTTGGTAAATCCTTATGAGAAGATACATGCTTTTCTCTTTCCTTATGTTGTTTTATTTTGTATCTTCCCATGCTGTGCAACATCTGGAAAGATGTCTGGCTTTCGTTCGTTGGTTTTTGAAGCAATCTTCTTCAGATATACTTATATGGATGCTGTCTTGTTATAAATTCTTGAGTCTTTTTCTAATAAACCAACTCTTCTTACTTTTCAGGAACTACTGCATATATAGAACAATCAATCCCATATCCACAGGATGGAAAACAGGTTTTTCTCTATAGAAGATTTTGTTTTTGTCTTTTCCTAGTGCTTTGTTTTATGCTCTTGTCATGATCACTGCAATTTTTTGTTCTTGAAAGTTTAGCAATTCCATTTGTGGTGTTATGTTGGTATTCTGTCAAATAACAGTGCAAAAGAACCTTGCTATTCTACCACTGTGATCAAGAGAAACCAGCCAAGTCCCACCCCTATGCCACGGCAGCAGGGAGAGGTTCACTTTTGATCTAATGCATTACTGTACTAGTGCAATCAAAATTAAAGCTGCTTACTCTGCAGTTACTTGTCATCTTATCTTGACGCTTTTTGAGTTTTCCACTCAATAAGTACCAGTTTATGAGTTTGGGCTCAGCCTAATGCTTAGAAAGGAATCTGTTAGTGATTAGAAAGAATATCATAGACATTTTCTTTTAAACAACCTTTTTTCCAGTTAGAACAAAAAAATTTTCTGAAAACTTTCTTCTTTTGTTTAATCCCTTTGCACCTGCACCCACTATTTCTGTATTGAATTGACATCTCACCTTTGAAAATGGGAGTACTGCTATACATGTGAGTTTTTCTCATTAATGGAAGTTCGTTACTCAATGGACATTAACAGTAGAAACTTTGAGATTATTATGAAATGTCAGAAGTTTTAAACAGTACTTATCCCAAAAAAAGAAAAAGAACCAGAAGTTAGTGGAGATGCTAAAAAAGTTTGAACTTCTGGAGAAATCCAATGTCATATTCATCCTATAATATTGTATCAAACTTACTCTAAAGGTGCATACTCTTTTTTCTGAGTATGCACTTTTAGATTAAGTTTAATGAAATCTTCAAATAATTGAAAATTTTGTACAAGTGATGCAGCGCCCCCACACCCCCCCCCCCCCCCCCCAAAAAAAAAAAAAAGTTGGAAAGGTTCGTTTCAAAGACATAGAAACAAGATTGTTTTGGAATGCTTCCCTAGGTATCATGAGAACTATATGGAGGGAGAGAAGCAAAAGGATATTTAATGGTGTGACCTTCCTATGATGTAGCTTAAGCCTATATTCTTGAGATCATTGTATGAATGGAGGCTTTCTTTTAGCTACATCCTGGGTTCATCTCTTTTAGATTTCATAGATTGGTTGAAATTTGCTTTTTATTCTTTAGGTGAACCTTTTGCATACATTTTGGATACTTAAGGTTTTTCTTCGGTCTGATAAAATCTGTTTATTACTCATCAAAAAAGAGTTAACTAAACCTCTGATCCATCCTGCTTCACAAATTTTGTTTTCTAAAACATCCTTAGATTGTTAGATTGTGTTCAGTTTTGCCTGAATTTAGTTTACTACCAATTTCTTATAGTTCATGCTATGGTATTTTCTCTTTCTGAATGAAGGGGTGGTGGAGTGGAGGATTTGGGTATGGATTGTGGATTGGGGTCTTAGTTGCCTCAGGATTTTCTGTTGTTCCAGTTCCATCTACATCATGGAAAAAAGAATTTGAACTCACTGGAAAGAGCTCTACTAAGGTTGGTTTGATCTTTTAAGTTTACACACTAGCAGGGCCTTTTCTCATTCATATCTAATGCAGTCCTCTTACTTTGATTTGTTATTCTTTCAAATTTCCCAATAATTGAGCTGAAAGCAAATATAGTTATGTGAACATTATTCCATTAGGTTGCCCAAAAAAATTGAGAATACCCTTAAGATATCACATTTATATTGTTGAAAAAAAAAATCAAATCATAAATCTGATGTGATAGTTTAATTATTAATTACACTTTCTAATCTTTTGCCATTGCACCTAGATTTTTTTAAAATTCCACTAAGCTAGTGCACTGCATAGGTAAAGTTGAGGGATTTTCTCTTGCTTTAGATATTACTTTGTCACTTTATGCTGGCTGTGTTTTTTGTTTCAAACTTTTCTCTGGTATTTCTTTTTTCCGTCAAGTAGAACATTATCAACTTCCTTTTACTCAATATAGATGTTGGATTTTGACTTAACAGGATGATAGCCGGAGAGTTGCATCTGAATTATTTCCATCGTTAAGTCCACTACTGAAAAGAAAAAAGGATCATGGTATTCATACTGTCTCCTTTATTATGTAGAAATTTATCCTATGTTAATGTTATGATTAAATGATAAAACTTGGGCCAAACCCTTATGGTCCATTTGGATTGAGGGAGAGGGAGGGAGAGTAGAGTAGAGTAGAATAGATTTAGCACAAAATTAGCTTATTTTTAGCCAACTCTACTTTATTCCTCTCCATTCCCTCTCCTTCCCCCTTCCATCCAAACAGGCCATTAAGTCATGTATTGTGTTGGAGTTTAGTATTGTGTGGCTCTTTGGTGTATAAATCGTTGCTTTGACATATACCATATATGGTTAGGTCTTTAGTTAACAAGCCCACACAGTCCACAGAATAAATGTTGCCTTGTGAAGGGTCTGGACCATTCCAAGTGACTTCATGGGTAAATACTATTCCCAAAATTTATTTATGGGACCTTCTTGTACACTTTCTGTGTACTAAATTGTCTCATTTGGGTAATAAAAGTTTTATTATGTGACTCCAATAAAAGCAGGGTAAATACCCATTGTTCTGGAGAGAAAATTTGGAAATTAATTTTTTTTTGTTTGTATCACTTAAACATACTGGGTTAGTGAAAATAGTTTTGTTAACATATCAATTATTATTAGATTGTTTTCCCATTTGCTTTGGTTTTGATTGATTATCCTGAAATTTGCAGGAAGGGCTGAGGCTCTACTCATTGCTGCCTATGGCAAGGGCTTGAAGAATTTAAACCCATCTTGCATTTCAGAGGAATTGGTCCCTTGACATTGGCAGATAGCCCCAGCAGATCTATTTGACTACATTTAGATTCTAACATTCCAGATGTCAATTCTCTGAAACAGATTAGTGTTATGAATGAAAATTGGACCGATTGACAAAGCGGCTTAAGATGTTTGCTCTAACATTTTGTGATACTGAGTAGAAGACTGGCATAACCATTTATTGACAATCCTATAAGTATTGTGGGATTGAAGCCCCCATCCTGTACAACTGTACATCCCATTGTAATTTTGCACATATTAATCAAAGGAACGTTAGGTCATTTTTGGTAACTATTTCTGTTTTCAATAACTTGCATTTAAGAGTGAACAAAAAACAGTTGTGTGTGTGAGGGTCTGCACATGCATCCCATGTCTTCTTCGACCTGGATGTACTCTGTGAGCGCATACACATCTTCAAGGCTGTGATTGTGCTGTCATGGTGGCTCTTGATGACCTAGTTATGATTGGGGGAGACAGATTGATGGTCAATGGAGAAACATAAGGCAAAGGAGAGAGAAGGCAAGCTGTAGAGGTAGATGGGGGTAATAATGGTGATTTCAAAGGTTCCTCAAGGTTGACTTCTTCTCTGCGGATTTTTTTATGGGGTTGGATGCCATTGGAATTTAATTTCTTTCTTTTATTCTTGGAAAACAAATACAAAGATTTGAGAGAGAGAGACAGAGATTTTGAACTCTGGTACAAGTTCATTTGTGGCTGTTTTAGAAATTTGAAAACAATTTTTTTGGACTATGAAAAAAAAAAACTGTTCTCAGATTGAGGGAAAAAAATTAGTTACCAAACCTAGTCTCAGATTTCTTAGATAGGACAGGGTCACTTATAAAAGATTTTTTTTAAAATTTTTTTTTTGAGAGAGTTATAAAAGGAGATTGAAAGAGCAATTAGACAGTAAAAACTACAAAACATTAAGTTGACAGAAAATGAAGGTGTGGTTATTAGGGTTGGAACAGAGCATAGGGACAGGATTTTGGAAGAATGTTCCCTCAGTCTGTTGGGGAGATTTCTCACAAATAGGTCTTTTAACCAACGTGCTTCATAGACTTTACTGCGATCTGTGTGGAAAATGGGTTTTGATGTTCATATTGTTGATGTTGGAGATGGTATCTTCCAATTTAAATTTTCCATGGAAAGCCAGTTGAAGTGGGTGCTTGCAAATGGTCCTTGGAGTTTTGAGGATCATCCACTGGTATTATGTAGATGGGAGTGAGGTATGACTGTTGCTTCTGTACATTTTACTTCAATACCAATGTGGGTCCAGGTTTGGGGACTTCCTTTTGATCTGTTGTCTGAGGAAGTTGGAAGAGACATTGGTAATGGACTGGGTAAGGTTGTGGAGGTAGACCTAAAAGCCTTTTCATCAGATCAAGCCCATTTTCTTCGTGTTAGAGTTGAACTGCCTTTGAAGAAACCGCTATGTAGAGGTGGGATTATTGCAAGTCTTGAAGGAGATAAGGTTTGTATTGGCTTCAAATACGAAAGACTAGTAGGGCTCTATTTTAAGTGTGGTCGGATTGGACATGAAGCCAGAGAATGTTCATTTCACGTTAACCATCAGCATGAATATCCTTATGGTGAATAGTTAAAGGCCAGTTTTCGCAAGACTACTACTTCTGTGAACAGTGGTGGCAGATATGAAAGGAGGGACTTTAACACTCAAGTGGGGCCGAGTCATAGGGAAATGTCTATGCCGTCTGCCAGGGAGACTGATAACGTGGAGTTTGATTCTATGGGAGGAGCTTTAGGGCAGAACCATCATGAAGTTATTATGCCGTCTGTCAAGGAGAATATAAATGTGGAGTTTGATTCCATGCAAGGAGTTTTAGGGCAGAACCATCATGCAATTGTTAGTGGAGGATCTGTTGATGGTTCGGTTGTGAAGGCTGGAATAAACGCAACTGTTGATGGGAAACTTCCTCCGGATTTTGAGGCAATTATAACTGAACTTGATCAATCAATCCAATCAGAACCGATTAATTTGAATTAAAACTCTATTTGTGAGCAGCAATTGATGGATAATAGCAATTTTTACTCAGGTTTGGTTGATATTGAAGTGATGGATGATGTTGCAAATATTCGCAAGCGTGATTTATCTGGCAAGCAAGTGGTGTCGTGTGATGCTTTGTCTCTTCAAGGAGATATTTGTGAAGTTAACGCTGGCAAAGGTAACACCAACCCGATTAGAGGTGGGCCCAAGAAGAATGGTGTTAACATCAAAAGTGAGTCACCCACTTTACAAAGCCCACCTATTGTTGGGTCGGATGTTGTTATTGCTAAAAAGCCCACTTCAATGGTTAAAAATTCAAGCAGTATAGAATTGACTGGGCTGAAAAAAGGGACTTGGAAGAGGGCTTCTATTAAGTCACGACCTAGCTTAAATTTTCTTCTTAATAATATGCTGGGTGCAAAGAGGAGTGGCAAGGAATTTTCTCACGAGGCGGAAAAGGCAGATTTGACAAAAAGAAAATAAAGGTCAGTAACAATAAAGTTTTCTATGTTTTTTCTAGGGAGGATCAGAGTACATCGGCGGAGGTTGCTATGCAACCCCGCCGGACATTATGAGTCTATTGAGTTGGAACTGTCGTGGGCTTGGGAACCGGCGGACAGTTCGTGCCTTAGTCAAGGTAATCAATAAACAAGATCCCAATATTGTCTTTTTAATGGAGACAAAATCTGGTTTGGATTGGATGTTAAAGATTCGTGATTGGTGTAAATATAAAAATGGTCTTATTGTGCCTAGCAAGGGAAGTAGTGGCGGTTTAGCTTTATTTTGGAAACAAGAGATTAGGCTTGATATTCAGACTTATTCTCACTCACATATTGATGCATGGGTTGATGGAGGAGATGGTATTAGTTGGTGGCACCTTATTGGTTTTTATGGAGAACCTGATACTTCTAAGAGATGGGAGTCATGGTAAATACTCAAACATCTACATGGAACATCCTCTTTGCCATGGCTAGCAATTGGGGATTTTAATGAAATTACTAGCATGGCTGAGAAGGAGGGGGGAAGTAATAGAACTAGACAGCAAATGAAATATTTTGTTGACACTATTAACTGTTGTGGACTTAAGGAAGTTCTGTTCACAGGGCCATTGTTCTCAGATTAGAGAAAGGTTGGATAGAGTTTTGGCTACGTTGGAATAGTTTCATTTGTTTCCTATGACTAAGCTTAATCACCTTTCATCATCAGCTTCTGATCACTCCCCACTTGTTCTTCACTTGTGTGCAAAACCAAGAAAAAAGAGGATGGGTAAGGTTTTCCGTTTTGAATTAATGTGGCTAAAGGATCCAAGATGTGAGTCTATTGTGGAGGAAGCTTGGGATGAGGGATTGTATGGAGGGTTGGGTGATGTTCAAAATAGGTGTTTGGAGAGTTGTCGTGCTAGACTGGAGGTATGGAATAACAAAGGAATTTGGTAATTTGGGGAAAACAGTGGTTGAATTACAAAAAAAAGTTGGAATGGTTAGAATTGCAACCTTCATCTCCGGATATGATTAGATCTTTGAGGAACACTAGAATTGAGTTGAATTGTTGGATGGATAAGGAAGATGATATGTGGAGGCAAAGATCAAGAATCAGCTGGATGCAATCTGGGGATAGGAATACTAGGTTTTTCCATGAGAAAGGTTCAGCAAGGTATAAAAAGAATCTTATAGAAGGGTTAATGGATGAGAATGGTAGGTGGTTGGAAGGAGATGAGCATGTGGAGGAGTTGATGTTGCAGTAATATGAGAGGCTTTTTACTAGTAGTGGTCATTCGAAGTTTGAAGAAATTCTGGATGCAGTTCAACCTAAAGTCACCCCCAGGATGAATCAAGTACTTGTAAAGGAGTTTTCAGAAGTTGAAGTGAAAATTCCAATTAAACAAATGTACCCTTTGGAGTCTCCTGGACCAGATGGCATGCCTCCACTATTTTATCAACACTTTTGGCCTAAGATTGGTGGTGTGGTTACTTCAACAGTTTTGGCTTTCCTTAATTTAGGTATCATTCCTCCAAACTTCAATTATACACATATTGTCCATATTCCTAAATGTAAAGAGCCAAAAACTGTGACTGATTATAGACCCATTAGTCTTTGTAATGTGGTTTATAAAATTGCATCAAAAGCCATTACTAATAGGTTGAAAACAATTCTTCCATCTATTATTAGTGATACCCAAAGCGCATTTGTGCATGGTAGGTTAATCACTGATAATGTTCTTGTAGCATATGAGATGATGCACCATATTAGTCAAAAGAAGAATGGAAGAGTGGGTGATTTGGCTCTAAAGCTTGATATGAGTAAGGCATATGATAGGGTAAAGTGGATATGGTTGGAAAAAATTATGCAAAAGTTAGGTTTTGATGATAAATGGTGTGATCTGATTATGATGTGTGTCACTACCGTTTCTTATTCTGTGAAGATTAATGGAAAGCCTAAAGGGCATATTGTTCCAAGTAGGGGAATTAAGCAGGGTGATCCACTATCTCCTTATCTTTTCTTGTTATGTGCGGAAGGACTTTCTGCTCTCATTAAGAAAGAGGTGGAGAATGGAAGGTTGGGGGGGAGTTGCAGTTTGTCGGAGGAGTCCCAAAATATCTCATCTTTTCTTTGCCAATGACAGTTTGATATTTTGTAGAGCTTCCTTGGAGGAATGTGATGCCCTTCAGAGGGTGTTGAGGGTGTATAAGGGTGCTTCGGGACAACAGTTAAATCGTGCTAAAACTTCTCTGTTTTTTAGTAGAAATACTCCTAATAATATTCAAGAAATCATCAAAGACAGGTTTAGGGCCCAAGTGATTAAACATTATGAAAAATATATGGGTTTGCCATCATTGTTGGGGAGGAATAAGAAGAACACCTTTAATTCTATCAAGGATAAATTAAGGAAACAGCTTGTTGGTTGGAAAGAGAAGTTATTGTCTAAGGCGGGGAAAGAAGTGTTGATAAAAGCTGTGGCACAAGCAATTCCGACATATACTGAGTGTTTTCAAATTGTCTGACTCTCTATGTGAGGATTTGACTAGTATGATACGTACTTTTTGGTGAGGGTAAAAAAAAGTTGAGAGGAAAATTACTTGGTTGAGTTGGGAGAAATTATGTACTTCGAAAAATTATGGTGGGATGGGTTTAAAAAGGCTAAAGGAGTTCCACTTGGCTTTATTGGCAAAGTAAGGGTGGAGGCTTCAGCAAGGTCATGACTCTTTGGTGTACAAGATTTTGAAGGCTAAATATTTTCCCACAACTGATTTCTCACAGGTTGTATTGGGTAATAATCCTTCTTTTCCTTGGCGAAGTATTATGGCCGCCCAACCGCTTATTAAGTATGGTTTACGGTGGAGACTTGGTAATGGTGAAAGCATCTAGATTTGGGGTGATAAATGGCTGCTTAAGCCTTCAACTTTTATGGTTTCATCTCCCAGATTGTTCATGCCACAAGATATGAAGGTTGGTGATTTAATTGATAAGGAAGAGGCTACTTGGAAAGTGGGGGTTGTTGATGCCCTGTTTTTGCCGCATGAAGCAGAGGCTATTAAGGCCATACCTATAAGTAGTAATTTGCCTGAAGACAAACAGATTTGGGCTTGGAGTACTAATGGAGTTTTTTGGGTAAAAAATGCTTATTGGGTGGCGTCTCAATTGTCTCTTGCTCAGTCCACAGGTTCAACATCTGATGGTAGCCAGGAAAAAAGATTTTGGAAATGCTTATGGCAAGTTAATTTGCCTCATAAAATAAGGCACTTTGCTTGGAGAGCTTGCCGTGACATCCTTCCATTCAAAGCTAAATTAGTTAAAAGAAATGTTTTGCAAGTAGTTACATGTGAGGAGTGCAATGTGGAGGCAAAGGACTCATTTCATTTTTTTCTGGAAATGTACTCGAGCTAGAGATATGTGGTCTTCATTGAAGCTGGTTTTCCCCAACATTATAGACCAATTGTCCTCTTTTAAGGAGATTATGTGGTGCTTAATGATGGATGAGAAGTGCTCACCAGAAAACATTGAATTGATATTGACATGTGCGTGGGCGATGTGGGGTAATCAGAACGATATTCGGCATGACAGAATGCGTAAAGATGGAAGGATGCTTTTTCTATGGGCTTCGCAATACCTGGAAGAATATCGGTCTGCACTGGATTTGTTACCGATTGCTCAAGAGTCCGTTCACCATGTTCTCAGATGGAACCCGCCACCTGTATCGTCTTTGAAGATCAACGTGGATGGCACGATATTTGCTGATTTGCGCACTGTGGGTATCAGACTTATAGTACAGGACTGGAATGGCAGGTTTGTAGCAGCAATGTGCAAGCAAATTCATGCACCACTGGGTCCTCTTAAAGTGGAGTTGAAGGCTATTGAAGTTGGGTTACAGTTTGCTAAGCAGCTTGGAATTTCTGATTTCACAATTAAGGATGATTCACTAATTGTTTCTAGGGCGTTAAGTCAATTTTCCTCAGTTCCAGCCTCAATTGATGCAGTGATTATGGGCATTAGATTAGCTACTTTGGAGTTCCACAATGTCTATTTCTCTCATGTGAAACATAATGCAAATATTCCTACTCATTTGTTAGCAAAGTACGCCAAGGGCATAGTTCATCAATGTGTGTGGATGGGGAATTGTCCTAGTTTCTTAGAATTAGCAATTCTTCATGATGTAAACTCTATTCTTGTTTAATTAATATAAAGTGTGTGCTTTCCTATCAAAACAAAAAAAAACAAAAACAAAAAAAAACAAAGGGTCTTGCCACCCTGATCTCACAATTAGCAACTAAATTACATACCAAACTCAAAAAGGCAATTTAAAGCCAATTTTCATTAAAATGTGAATCCTCAGCTTTTGTCTAGGGTATATTAATGGCTCATCCAGAAAACTTCTTCCCTCAATTGGAAGGGTTGCAGTCATTTGCTCTATCTTCCCACGGTTATATTTCCTGCGAAGGTTGTGTATACCCTTGTGCATTTATTGAAGGGTAACCTCAAAGATGACTCCATCAAGATTTCCAACAACACTTCGAGTCCCGGATACTTCACTTATGTGCATCCCATACCGGGTAGCTTCACTAATAACCAATGAATCCATACTGCAGGGAGGAAAATGAACATGTAAGAGAGAAGAATTCTGAGAAAGGTTAGCATCTGCAACAGTCATCTCCTAGCAATCAAAATTAACAAAATAATTGCCACCATGATGTTTCTGTGATCTAGTTAACAATCCAGATTCAAGCAATAAATCAATAGCCACAGCGGGCAGATATAGAAGATATTGTTAAAGTACCGTACAATAAACAGCCACTGAACAATGAATATTCATGGAAGGGCATTTACAAAATTGGACGCTGGGCTTAGATAAAAATCATTGTAGCTAAGGTGATAAATAATCAAAGAAAGAAGGTGAGAAAGGCAGTATCACGTAAATCCCCTTTTTATAATTTCTACCATATTTTTATTCTGCACAATTCCTGGCACAGGATGTGATACCTAATAGGTCAGATCTTCTAGATTTTGCCAAATCTTTTTATTAAAAAGGTTGGCCAAATTTTAAAACAGTACCCTAATAATTCAGTGGGAGTTCTATTTGAATCAATCCATACCTAAATCAGACCCATATGTCCAAGGCTTTGAATTCTATTAGTTCTATTTATATATTCCTAAAATGTTTCAACAATAACTTACATCAGAATCAGTAGGTGTGCACATAAACTAAGGAATCCAGTCAATCCACATGGGGCTAGGGGGTTTAGAATAGAATATTTCAGTGACGATGAAGTAATAGTACTGTCTATCCATAAAATTCATTAGATGAAGCAATCAACAAAATTTGGTTGGACATTGTGAAGAAAATCACAATCCACATTTGTTTTTTTCTTTATTTTTTTAATAATAATGAATTACTTACGTCTTAGCTCGGGATACATAAGCAAGTATGAATTTGCACTTTCCTTTTCCTCTTATTTGAAGAAGCTGTTTCACAGTGTCAAAAAGCATAGGAATGCTGGACTGCTGAAAGCTTATCTACTGTCAAGGAAATGTGATGGTGTGAAGCAAAGATGAAATACATGAAACATGATAAAGAGATGTTTTAGGTTTAGCAGCCAGAGCTTATGATAATAAAATTTGGCCAGGTAAATGTTTTCAATACTAGTGCAACAACATAGGTAACAACAACAATGACAAATGCAATGAAAGGTATAGAAGAAATTAGAGAGACCTTGAACAAAATAACCAGGTAGAAATGCTATGATTGACATAATAGATTAACTATTACATCCTCAAAGAAGGATATGGATAGTTGTTCCAACTAGCCCAGTTCACAGATTTACTTCAATTTTATGTCATATGCAGATGCAGGCCCGATAATTTTCTGGCTTTTGTGCAGTTATGCACTTTATCCAACTATTAGTACTTTAGTAGTTGAATAAAAGTGAGTTTGTTTGTAATTATTAAAAATGTGGAGGAAGAAAGAAAAATTTATGGATATAAATGTCAGCTCCAAGAACTAAATCAAACCCTCCAGAATATTTTTGTAAAATTTGGTTAATCTGGTCAGAATTTCCCCATTCAAGCTTCTCAGCTACCAATCCTGCATATAGGAGGGGGGGGGGGGGGGGGGGGGAAGGAAAAGATATTAGGTAAGCCACTTATACATCTTTCATTTTGAGTTTATTTCTCTCACCAGCACAATCATTTGGATTTTCAGAAGATGCATGCAGCTCTACATTCTTCTTCAATATCTGAGGATATAGGTAATATAAATAGTCAAGATTGGAGATTACCTACCAAATGTCAAGGCATTGAAATTTAATTTTGTTATCTTGCCTTGAGGACTTCATCATTATGGTCAGTCAACACAAAATCACGGCAAAATCTACTGCAAAGTATTCCAGTAATCCCTGTATTTCAAACAGCATAAACCATGTTATGGTACCAAGGTCTGACAGTGAACCATAATAAAGCTAATTAAAACACGGTCATAATAATTGGGGAAAGAGAGAAAACATTGTGTAGAATGTAGTCCAGAAGTTACGAATGATATGAACCAAAAATCCCATGTGGTCTTAGTCTTAGTCTCACAAAATACATGTACCTTACAGCGTACACACAAACTTTGATCAGAAATTCATTCCCAACAACTAATTAAAGTTCGAGGACAATGTATCCAAATCAGAGTAGTGATTCCAGCTTTTCCACTTATCATAACAAAAATCACGTATTTTTAGGGATTACATATTTTTTGAGAGGACAAAAAACAGATAATCCTCATATTTGCCTGACGAATGTTAATAAACATAATATACAGTGTACATTCAGCTGAATTAAGTAGTCAATTCAAAACCTTCTCCACTATAGTAAATATCATCTAATTTATTTTTTAGTTTTTTGATGTTCAATTCCTGATTATGACACACATATCCACTATAGTAAATTTGGCCTTATTAAAGATGGAGAGTTAAGACTCTTAAATAACTACTTACCAACACCAGAGCCTAATTCAATAGCAGAACATCCTTGTAGCATCTCATCATTCTTTGAAAGGTAATCATTCAACAGCATGGCCCCAGGCCAGACCAATTGTCCTGTCAGATCAAAATCAGCTGTCTCAAGAATAGTTAGTACCATGACAAAATTATGTATAAATGGATGAATCAAAAACAAAGAGGAAAAAAAATATACTATACAATTCAAAAGACCATACAATTTGAAAAATAGGATGATTTATTTGGGAAAAAAAAAAAAAAATCTCTGTAAGATAAACCAGAAGAAACTTAAATCATTGCAAAAGTAAGAAATTTTGACTTCAGATCTAATAGAGCTTGCTAAAGACACTAAGCTAACTACAAAAAAGTTTGGAATACTACAATATTCTAAGCTCTCCATAAGATCAAACATTCTTCAACTAACCTCTCATTATATTACAACTGGAGTCCAAAAAAATTCATGCTAACATGCAAGCGAAATGTATTACTCCTTTGGGAAGATCAGTCACCCCAGCACATAATTGCAATTGCAATATACTTAGGCAACCCTGTTGAACATAGTTAACATGACAGTTCATTAAAAATTTATCATCCAAAATATCTCTATCCAGCTGGAATCCGAAATATATTTGTCTATGTGGGGCACTTGAAATTGGGGATTATAAGCATTTGTTTGTTAAGACCCCTTCTTCTTTCCGAGTCATTTATGCAAGAAAGGGTGATCGATAAATATGTCACCTTTTGATAGTCACTAGAATTTGATTGTGGCTTCATTTAGCAGGCTGTTTCAAAATCCCGTACCCACTTACATGAATGTGTAAAGGAAGATATAATGAAAACAATTACACCATTGGGGTAGATTTTAGAAAACACAATATTCCGCTAAAGATTGGATTTTTATCCCATCCAATGATTTCCACATTTGTATCTTGATAAATATTAAATAGATAACTGTGCCACTTACTAGTGTAATGACAAAACTTAGTGTTGTTGCTCAATTCTACTGAATTCTTCTTTGGCTCATTAACAAACTCTATAACAGTTTCACAGGTTTTCAGATTAAAAAACCTTATTTTCCAGAACAACAATCATCTTGCAGGCCATTATAGATCAACATGCTAAAGTCACTAGCTCCATCATTGGAAATCAATATCAAAAATACATAAAATAGATATAAAGTTGTTCAATTTACCTATGCCCAATTCATATTTCACTCAAAAGAAACCCAAAAAAGAAAAAAGAAAAAAAGAAATCAGATAAAAACATGAAATGGGTTTAACTTAATATAATTGTGTTGCAGAACTGAAACAGTATACAGAAGAAACTCACTGGAAGCAGAATGGAGACAAAAGAGCTGAATAACTTGAGACCCAAATGTAAATGTGGTAAGCTGGTAACTGCACATTTTGACACACCATATTATAAGATACAAGCTTAAAAGAACAGACAGATTATAAAGCAGAGAGAAAGAGAGAGAGATTGAAGAACTCACTTGTCATTGATGAAAAAAGATTCATCCAAGCAAACTATGTCTTCTTCTTCTTCTTGTTGGTCTTCTTTTCTTTCCATGTTTTTTTTCTTGTTTCTGGACTCTCTGTATTGGAGAGACAGCTTGTTTATGCTCTTTGATTTGTTGGGCTTGGGCACTCTTTGAAGTTCTGTAGGCTTTATGCTGTGGCCTAAGGAAGCCCTATTGTGGGGTTTCCTACTTGGGCTAATAACCCGTATCATGTTAATATTTAAGGTAAAATTATATTCTAAACCTTAAATTTTAGGGATAGCTTCAAATTTTAAACCCTACAATTTTAGAAGTTTCAAATTAAACCCTAAAGCTTAAGATTGTTACAAGCTAAACATTATAGTTTCATTAGTTTCAAATTGAATCATAAGTTTTTTAAAATCATATTAATTTAAATTGTGGACATTTTAGATTTGATTTGGGGGCTTAAATTGATATGATTTTAAAGATTAAGATTGTTACAAGTTAAACCTTTTAGTTTCATTAGTTTCAAATTGATTCATGAGTTTTTAAAATCATATTAATTTAAATTGTGGACATTTTAGATTTGATTTGGGAGCTTAAATTGATATGATTTTAAAATTTTAGGTTCTATTTAAAACTAATGAAACTAATAGGGTTTAATTTGTAATGGTCTTAAATTTCATGGTTTAATTTTAAACTTTTGAAACATTTAAAACTATAGGGTTTAATATGATATTGTTCACTTTAAGTTGTTCCTCACAGATTTAAAATGTGGATACCAAATATGGCTTTCTCCCTTTCCGTCCCCGAGCAACGTGAGACACCAAGATTGTGTCACCTTCTGCACTTGTGTCACACATACTCTTTGTGCTTGGGACTTCACATCCTATTAAAGACTTCTATAAATCTTTTGTGTTCTATGTATGGATATCTTAATGTTGTTTTATTAGTCACTTCTTTGGCACATATTATATACTATATAACAAAAGTTGGGTTTTTAAAATTGTTGCATCAAATATTTATTTTCTCTTTTCAAACAAGTTTTACACCCTTTTTGAGCCAAATGATTATCTGTTTGTTTCCATTTTAATTATATTATTGAAAAGCAAAATAGATAAGCTCCATGCATCCCACTCAAATATGTACATCTTTTTCTCTTTCTTTTTCGGTTCCGGAGAAACTTAAAAGGAACAAACTTCGTTCCAAACAAGAGGAAATAATAGAAAATATATATTTTTCACATTTTTATGACATTTATGTATCCAAATAATTAAATCCGTGACGTTTTATAATGTTTTTGCATTCATTGTGTTTATCTATCCTCTCGCCTTTGTCTCTCTGGAATGGATTGAAATTTGAATGAGATATTCAAAATATAGAACTTAATGTTTTTTATATCTTAAAAGTTACTTTTAGACCCCTAGAACTGGTTACTACTGATTTCAACAAAGTTCACTTAAGCCAGGTGATCTATTAATTCAATTTTTATTTGCAATTCTCATAAATAAACCCAGTGGAAAAATAAATCACAGCAAACATACATAGGATTTGATTAGAGAGATAAACCCTTAGACAAAAAGTCAAAAATTCTCTCGACCTAGCCTACAGTGAACTGCAGTTGGTTAGATAATTTAGTCGTATTCGAGGCGACTACCCTCCTAGAGATAAAGGAAGAGAAGAATATTTGGGGTTAAATTCTGCTTGTCTCATTTTATTCATCTTGATGCTTAAATACATTGAACTGGAATTCAAATTAACAAGATAACTTCTAATCCTATCAGCTAGAGTTCTATCACTAGATAGACTCCATCCTAACAACAACTTAATTCAAATAACAATCAAATTCAAATAACACATTATCATAACACACAACTGAATTATAAAATTCCAATGATAACTACTACGTGAGGCAATATCCTGATCCCAATAACTTATCCTTTAGCCACTGTCTGACTCAGCAACTCCTTCCAACTCCATGTGTCCATGGGACATAACATAGCCACTAAACGAATTCCACTATGAAGATAGTTGCATTACATAACAACTTACAAAACCTCAAATTCTTACTAGCAATTTAGCAATAGACTGCACCAATCATTTCTCTTCACAGTCTCTAAACACAAGTTTGATCTCTTGAACACCCCAAGACCTCTTATAAATTTTCATCAAGTCTTTGTGGTTTTCCAACCATTCGAATCATTAAAGGCTACACTCAATGTTTAAGTGAAGATCTCCTCTCAAGGATGGTTAATAAGAGAGGGTCATAGATATGGGAGAATGCAAAAAAATCTCTCTAATGGTACATGAGCCTCTACCTTTGTTCTATATGGATTAGGGATTATTTTTCGTGCATATAATGAGTACAACTACAAATTAGCAGTTGGCAGACTGCTTGCGAATCATGAAAAAATGATATGGAAATTTTATGAGGAGTTCGCTTGACCAAGGTGTTGGGTGCGGGTCGAGCGAGCTTCTCTAAAATTCAAATTCTAAATATGTCTGCTGACATCTCGCTTGACATATCCAAACTTGGCTTGACTGAAATCTTTACTGCAATAACTTCAATTTTCAATATTCTTTTCTTTGTTGATCTGATTGAATATAACTCAAATAACAAAATTACATGTAAATATTTGCATTACATTTTAAATTTTTGACACAAAATTTGCCAACACTAAAATAAACCTAACCTATTAAAAAAAAAAGACTAAAAATAGAACACTTGAATTGATATTTTAATTTCTTATTTTAAGTTTAAAAAAAAAATCCTTAAAAACTCATAAATAAAAGTTCATAATAAATAATATATATATAATGGAAATAAATATTCATCTAAGGACTTAGCTAAAATCTACTATCCAATCACACTAAACTTACAGGATACTAATTTCAAATGGTTGAATAAGAGGAGTTCAATCTCCACCTACACTAAAAGCTAATTAATGTCTTGGTCTGATAATAAAAAGTTATTATTAGGAGCAGATGTCATAGGTTGAAATAGCAAATGTCGTAGCTATTTTTTTTTTTCATAAAAAAAAAGTAAATAAAAATAAATAAATAAATAAAAACTTCTGGTACACCAAAAAGCATCCGTAGTAGATGTTCCAAAAATTATGTCATTTTACCACATCAAATACCTACTTTATTATTTTACCACATCATTTTACAACATCCCATTTATCAGATATTTTATAATTCAATTCTATACATTAAAATAATATTTACTACACATTAAAATAATATTACAACTCATCAACACAATAAACAAACAATATATACCACACATCTTCCGTACCGTGGCAAATTTGTCACGATACTGTTCAATGTTGCCAAAAAAAAAAACCATATCCCACATCTACTAAATGGGTGAAAAAAGGGGTTTGACGTGGGATATGTGCCAAATATTTAGCATTTGGCACACATCCCACATCTACAGTAGGTGCTCTAAGACAACAACAACCAAATTGATCAAAATAAGTGGCAGCTTAAACACGTGTACTACAGCAACGCCCAACAAATCGTATCATATACGAGAAATATCTCAAGCGGGTCGCTTCCTCCTTTTTTTTTTTTTGGTAAACGGTCGCTACATTCTTTGAATCTTGTGATGGATCTCCATTCACATTGCAGAGCCACAATTTTGATGGAATATTGCAGAGCCACAATTTTGATGGAATATTTCAGATAGCTGCCCTTCAAAACATAGCCACGTAGAGGGTCACATAACCACATTTGTTTACACTTTACTCACACCAAACATTAATTTGCTATGTCTGTGGAGTGTGATGTGAATGCGAGCAATTTGTAGGTTGTTCATGAATTGGTTTTTTAACTCGGTTTAACTCTAAAATTTATTGTAATTTAAAATTATAATCTTATTTAATACTTATTTATTGAAAGTGAATTTTGAAAAATTCATCATTGAATTACATTTTCTTCATATATCATTTTGCAAAATTTCTAGAAAATTAAAGATTAATAACTATGTTATTAATAAATTATTTAAATTGTAAGTTTTAGTAGTTTAAAATTATGCATAAAATATAATATTTATAGATCATATATAAAATTTGACATGTATTTTAAGAGCTTAAAGAACATGCAATCCAACAGTTAGATTTTTAAAATATGTAGTAATGTTAATAATATTGAGTAAGGTTACAACCAATTTCATAACTAAATTTTGTCCTATTAGTTTATCATAGTCGCTAATTATTGTTTAATACGGCCTGTTACACATTGCAGTACACAACCTATAAAATCATATTTTAAAAACATAATTTCAACTATAAATGTAATTTTGTTTTAACATAAATCATGTTTTGAATTTTAATTGTGTCTCCCGTACATACATTGTGTACCTTATCACCGCTCCATATCACATATTTAATTTGGGACGTATAGCAAATTAGCATTGAGTATTCATCTTGGTCCATAAACTACAATAGAATGTTCCAATTTTTGCATATTGGTGGTGAAGAGATAAAAGGAAAGCCACACGTCACCCAATTACTTTTTTGTATACAAGTATATTTTTTAATTCACTTTTGCAAAAAAAAAAAATATATATATATATATATTTTTAGAGAGTTTCAACCTATAATGTCTGCCTCTAATAATAGCTCTTTATCATCAGACTAAGATACTAATCAGTTTTTAGTGTAGGCGGGGATTGAACCCCAAATCTCTTATATAACCATCAAAGATTTTACCAGTTGAGTTAACTGGAACCCATCAAAATATATTGTTTTTCTTACAATAATTAGGAGTGGGAAGGTTCCAATGAGATGAGATAATACCATGAAACTACAATATTTTTTTAACATTTTTATATACTATTTATTTTTTTGCTCTTCCTTTTCTCTTGTATACCTTTTTTTTTTTTTTCTTTTTTGAGAAAACTTCTCTTGTATACCTAACACAATTTAACTAGCAGCCAAAAAAAAAAAAAAAAATCCTTTAATTATAGCCATCCACCCTTAATTACATGGGTATTTACAATATGCATCCTAGACTTTAAAAAATCTATTCAAAATCTTAATTTGACAATAATTTACAATATCAACACACTATCAAAGCCAAATTTATAACTATATTTGAATTTAAATAACAGTATGTTTAAGTAAGCTCAACTAGCAAAGTCTTTTATTATCGAATAAATGATATGAAGTTTGAATCCTGCCTACACCAAAACTTGATTGGAGTAGTATTTGTTTGATATCATCGAGTGAAATTTATAAATTGGAAACTCTATTGTATCTATTAAAAAAATAAAAATAAAAGGCATTTTTTATTTAAAAAACCTTAATTGCATATTGTTTTTAATATTTTTATTTATTATCTTTTTTTAAATTATGTTTCCTCTATTATTTTCGATACTCTTATTGCACTATAATTTAAGGGTAATTACAAACGTAATATATTCTCTTTTTTTATTCTATTTTATTCTTTGTATGGTTTCAATTTTTATTAGATGTTCTTTAATTCCTTTGATCCTTTCTATTGCAACTTAGTATACATTTTTAGTTTGACATTAGAAACTGCAACTTGAACTTTGGTGTAGTTTGGTAGCTCATGTATGTGCTTTAATATGGCTTAATCTCTTCCAAAAAATTATAACTTTTAATTTTTTTTTTTTTTAATTATTGGACGCATGCACTAGGCTACTTGCCAGTGATTTCATTATGTCATCGCAGCAGAAAATTTTGAAGTCCTAATTTTATTTTCACTTGCTAGAAATTTATAGAACACAATCATTTATCTCTATTTAATACATCATTATCACTTCAAATTCAACACTTTCTCAAAGAATTTGTATTCTCTTTACGCATTAATCCCTATCATTTTTCATCTTGATATAAACAAAAAAAATATATATATGTGCTCTTCCAAATCATTCAAAACATTGAAAACTTTGATACAGACCTAAACAATGCCATTTAGAACTCAATTCTAAATGTGTCGCTTGACATTTCGCTTGACATATCCAAACTTGACTCAACCAAAATCTTCACTGCAATAACTTCAATTTCCAATCATCTTTTCTTTGATGACCCAACTCAATACAACTCAAATAACAAAATTACATGTAAACATTTGCATTTACATTCAAAAAAAATTTATACTAAATTTGCAAACACAAATGATCTTAACGCATCTAAAAACAACTAAAATTAGAACACTTGAATTGATATTTTGTTTTTAAGTTTAAAAGCAAGAAACTTAAAAACTCATAAATAAAAGTGCATAATAAAAGAAAAAATATATAGTCATTTGATCAAAATCCCATAATGTGAAAAATTGATCTTCTCCCTTCATGACTCTATGAATCCACCACAGAATATGAAAATAATAAGCTAATAGAAATGAAATGAATATTCATCGAAGGACTTAGCTTAAGTTCAGTATTCGGTTAGTCACTCACACTAAACTCAAACCTTACCCTTAACAGTGTCTATAACAAACATGGACGACATTTTACAGCACACCCAATGCAGATTAAATAATTTAAATGTGATATTAAATAATACAACAACCCAAGTGACCAAAATAAATGGCAGCTTAAAAACACGAGTACTACAGCAACGCCCAACAAGTCATATCAAAGCCCATGAAAACATTGCCACGTAGAGGGTCAGATAGCCACGTGTTTTACCCACACCAAACATTATTGCTCTCTGTGACTGTGGAGTGTGATGTGAGTACCTTTTATTTTTTTTTTGGGAGAATGAGTACTTTTTAGTTTGCACATTGACAAGGGTATATTAATTTATCGTATTCACTAATTATTGTTTCACGTAGCTTGTTACAAACTGTGGTGAAGTCGAGTGTTGAAAACATAATTTTAATTTTAATTATAAATGAGTGTTTGGATCCACATTGAGCTACCCCTCACCCCATTTTTCTTTTTATTCACGTGCAACAACTTTTAGAAGACAATACACTGTTTATTACTGTTTGTTCACTGTTCATCAGAAAAGATATTAAAAATGGGTTTTACGATACTATTCACACATTTAAAAATTATTTTGCTACAGTGTTTTCAGTTTTCAGTTTCCTAAGTTGTTTTTAATTGAAATTGTGTTTTGAATTTTAGGTGTGTTTTGTATAAACAATATATACCCTATAACCACTTCATATATATACTTTGGATGTATGGAAAAATTTAAATTCAACAATAATTTGTGATATCAGCACACTATCAAATTAATCCAAATTTGTAATTAGATTTAAATAAAAAAAAATAGTGAGTTTTAGCTAATTCAACTAGTAAAATTTATTGTTATCGTATTTATAAAATAAAAAATAATAACCTAAATTGTATATTGTCTTTAATATTTTGATTTTAAATTTTTTTTGCTTCCCTATTATTTTCAATACTCTTATTGCAAGCTAATTTAAGGGTTATTGCTAACGTAATATACTCTCCTTTGATTCTATTTTATTCTTTGTATAGTTTCAATTTTATTGGATGCTCTTTAATTCCTTTCTATTCCAACATAGTATATTTTTTTAATCAAAAAAAAAAAAAAAACCTAGTATAATTTTTTATTTTGACATTAGAAATTTAGAACATGTAACTTGAACTTTGGTGTGGTTCGGTAGATCATGTATGTGCTTTAATAATTGCCTAATCTCTTTCAAAAAAAGTCTAACTTTTAAAAATGATAAAAAAAATCTCTTGCCAAAAAAAAAAAAAAAAAAATATATATATATATATATATATATTGGACGCACTAGCTAGGCTACTTATCATTGATTTCATTGTGTTATCGCAGCAGCAGAAAATTTTGAAGTCCAAATTTTATTTTTACTTACTAGAAATTTATAGAATACAATCATTTTTCTCTATTTATATAAGTCATTGTCACTTCAAATTCAACGCTTTCTCAAAGAATTAGTATTTTATTTATGCATTAATCCCTATCCTTTTTCATCTTGATATAAACAAAAAACATATGTGCTCTACCAAATCATTCAATACAATGCCTATCAGCTAAAGCCTATCAACCATCTCATTTTTCACAATGATACAAGAGTAATTCTTAGGTACTTTTGGAACACGGAGAATGGTGCTTCCTCTGTCCACATTCATGGGGAGGTTCACTCATTAAATTCATGATGGGGTCCACCATGAATGTGAGAGGAGAAAACACAATTCCTTCGTACTCCAAAAGTAACTATGAATTTTCCATGATATAGATCTAACCTAAAGTCTATTAGCTAGCTAGCTCGTGTTTCACAATGACTGATTTTAACTATATTTCTAGCCTTTTAGGATCACAAATTATTTCACAACTGTTTTGCCATAACTTTGACATGGCAGATTATAAGTGGTTAACAATCACTTACACATGAACTCACTATTTTTTCTTAACCAATTACATTTTGTCATGCCATAGTTGTAAAAAGAAGTTGCAAAAATATGTGTGATTCTAAACTTTTTCCATAAACAATGCCATTTAGATCTTCCCTACCTACTAAACCTTGACTCATACATCAACATTGTGGTAAAGTAAATGGACTAAGAGAGTTTATAATAGAAATTAATCAACCATTTTATGAAACTTTTTATGAAAAAATGAAAAAGTAATTAACTGTTTTAACAGTTTTTTCAATTTTTCATAAAAACTTTCATAAAATTGATGATTAATGTATGCCTAAGGGCACATATTAACCAGACCTTAGAAAAAATGTGTAGAATTTACATTATTTTGCTTAAAAATGACTCACATAAATTTATGTAAATTTATAAGTTTACTACAGTAACCGTGTAAATTTACACTGATACTATTAATTTTGTATTTAGTTATTTATTTTTTTTATGTATCTTGGGGATGAAGAAAAAGAGTGAAGGGAGGTTGTTGTACATAAAGAAAGAAAAATTTTAAAAATTGATATTTTAATATAATGTAATATAAAATAGATAATCTGATGTGTAGTATTTTAAAAATTGAATATGTAAAATAAATAAATAAAATTTTTATGCTAAAATAGACTGAAACTGTTGCATGACCCAAATACTCTAAAAAAGGACCACATTATTTATTATTATTATTTTTCATCCACTGAATAACAAAGGACCACTTTCACATATTATTGAGCTCTCTCTGTTCAAATGTACACGTGGCATTATTTAGTCGATGCCTTGAGAGTTTTCTCTTACCATTTCATGATTTTGAAGAGGCAGAGGGTCGTGGTTCATACCTACCACTTGTGACCATATATATGCAGAATTGACCCTACAACCACACTTGTGAAGCTGGCTACCTATGTAAGACAAAAAATATTTTTTGGAGGGCTATGGCCTACATGTAGAAAAATATGAGAAAAGCACGGCTGATAATAATAATAATAATAATAATAATAATAATAATTACATTTTCTCCTCTTGAGGTTTGGAGAGGGATAACATTTCAACCAAAATCTGAAGGAAAAAACAATCTCCGTTTTTGTTTATATTAGTAAAGGAATATCATAAATTTATATAAGATTGTCTTTACCAAAATTTAACCACAATTGGTAAAAAACATAACTTTAAATTTAGAATAATAATGCAAAGTTTATTTAGCACAAAAAGACATGCAACTACAAATCTCTCCACAACCTGTTGAAAAAAGGAAAAATGAAAAATCATATTAAATATTTTAAAACACTCTTTAATTAGAAATTCAAATCAATAGATTTTAATTTTGAAAACCTGCCTTTAAGCAAAGGATTTAAGGATAGATTAGGCATTAGCACACAATATTTTTAACAACAAATTTAATAGGGTTTAGTCAAATGGATATTAAGAGGGAAAATGTTTTTTTTTTTAGTTTAAGGTAGAGTGTTATTTTTTAAAACTTAAAGGGAGGAGAGTGCAATTACCAAAAAAAAAAAAATTGATAATAATAATACCGTCATACTTTGCAAATAGGGAAACTAAGTGTCTGTTTGGCATAATTAATTTTGTCAACTTATTTTACTATTCAGTTTATTTTTTGTATTATTTATGGGTCCTACTACACTTTTTGGTACTATTCATGGGTCTCACTATACTATTTTAACTAAGTTTAATATTTATTTATATTACTTTCAATAAAAAATTTCAGTTTCAGAAAAATGAGCAGATCCTAAACATATCCTAAAAGGGGCAATTCAAGAAGGGGTGGAGCTTGTCCTATATGTTAGATTCTCATTTCTCATCCTAGTCTGTATTTGCCTATTTGTTTTGGGTTATGGCTCGTGTTTAATTTATATACAAATTGGACATAATCAAATACACAAGTTCAATTATAAAAGAATTTCACAACTGTTGAGATAATATTACGCTATGATACATGAATAATATTAAAAGTGATATTAGTGATAAACTCATATAAAAATGATGTTGCATCAATTACAATTTGTCACCTTAAAAAGTTTATAAATATATATTTTTAATATCTCTTACAATTGTTATAGCCATATACGAAGATCTCCGCTAAAGGACACGTGTCCACAGACTCCAATCGAGTCTAGTTCGAAAAGAAACTGACACAATTAGCTGAACTATCAATAAAATGGACTCAAATCTATTTATTTATGTCCCAAAAGAGGAGAAAGGCAGTTGAAGATAGGCAATAAAAGAGCACTATGTGCCAATGGTCCATACCAAAGTTAGTAAACTTTTTTTGTTTGTTTGTTTGGGAGCTGAATGTTAGTAAACATTTTTTTAATTTATGAAGGTAATTACTAATTAGTAAACATAAAACTATGGTAAATATTCCTTAATCCTGAGCTGAACATGTTCCTACCTCCAACTTGTAAATATTTTCCTTTCTTTAATGTAGTCCTGGGAATACCATATATACCAATTCACACAACTTCTCAATATAAAAAAGCAAGTGATTCAACCTTTTTTTTTTTTTTTTTCTTTTTTTCATACTTCCTATGTTTCAAATTGTTAGTCTTCTATTCTATTTTAGGATGATCTAAATGAAATATGCTTTAAAAGGTCAATAAAAAAATTTCCTAACATATCATTTACTTTTATTTTAAAAGTTAATACCCCTCTTTTTCATTTAAAGTATAAATTAAGGAGATAACTTTGAACTTGTACATTTTTATGTAAAAGACAATGTATTTATAGGGAAACTATTGTGTACTCATGGAGTACCATAAATGTGTACTCACTCCTCTTACATGAATCGTAGGTCCTACTAATTAAATTCATAGTGGGACCCACCATTTATGTAAGAGGGGGAGTACGCATTTATGATATTCTAAGAGTACCTAATAATTTTCCGTATTTAAATATATTTTAAAGCCAAAGTTGAGAGAAAATTTAATTAGATTCCAAATTATATTTTAATTGTGAGCTAATTTTGTGCCATGTGTCCACTTGTGCTAAATGAGTTAATGAGTGCAAAATACTAAGAGCCCAATAGTAATGAACTAAAAAAAAAAAACCAATCATATATTTACTCAACAAAAATCATCAGACATTCTATCTTATTAAAACTTAGAATAAAAATGATTATAAGTAGTATTTAACTTAGACAAGAATTTTAATATGCATCTAATTATGTTTATTTTTTTTCTTTCTAATAGTTCGATTAATTATGTATATTTTTATGATAAAAAATATGTTTAATTATTTTTAAATTATTTATGCATGAGTTACAAGTTAGCTAAAGTGACGACAATTGGAAACAATGAAAGTAATATTGTGTGTGCCAATCACAAAAAGTCATATCTACAATTGTAAAAAAAAAAAAAGAAAAAAAAAAGAAAAGAAAAAGAAAGATTGCTTTCATGCATTACTCACATAAAATAACTAGGGTTTGACTTACCTCTAGTATTTTTTTTAACTGAACATGTTTTTTGTTTTAAAAATAATGCTAGAAATACAAACTATTTTACAAATTTTTTTACAAATTGCTGATATGGTGAATAATTATTAGTAAGTAAAAAAGTGATATTAATGGTATGCCTATATGGGAATCAATAAAATATTGTTCACAAGGACTTGGATTTAAGTCTCCAGAAGGGAGCTTCATATATATATACACTTAGATTATGTTAGAGTATAATTTCTATCTTGTATATATAAAAGAAAAGATTGTTCACATCAGCAGTTTGTAAAATTGTTGTAAAATAGTTTATGGTTGTAAATAGTTTATGGTTGTAGCATTACTCTTGTTTTAAATATACAATGGTAAGTTGTTTTAATCTTCACATTTTATTTAGTTAGTGAGTGATATAACAATCTTTCATTAAAATAAAATAAGATTCATTTTAAAAAAGTATTGGAGATAAACCAAATTTAAATAACTAAGCAAAACTAGGGTAGCTTTGTAACTTAGATTCTCCATTATATTCAACCTCATAATTATATATAATATACAATATTATCTTTTGAGAAATACTAACGAGTGTCCTTAGGATACTGGTTAAGAATCCAGTTAAATAAAGTTTTTATGGAAAAAGAAAAAAAACAATTAATGTTTTGACAGTTTTTTTCATTTCTCATAAAAGTGATATCAAAACTTTTCTAAAATGAATTTTTAACCAGTACCCTAAGGACACTCGTTAGTATAACTCTTATTTTGTTAAGGAAAAGTTAAATTAAACCATTTACTAAAAAAAAAAGAAGCAACCATGGTCATTACAAGCAACTGAATTTAATTGGAAAACTAAGTACAACACTTGACATGAGTTTTACTTTAACCCAAAACTAGAAAAGAATGTTTAAGAAAAAAAGACGTTTCAACCGCAGAGACCAGAACCGTAAAAGAATACGACCAACTTCCAACTGAAAACTACCTACCACCCCCTTGACCTTCTCTCTCTGCCAGTCCTTATTCAATATTCATGCCTCTCTCTCTCTCTCTCTCTCTCTCTCTCTCTCTGTCACAATCACAAACAAGAAAATTGAATATTTAAATGAAGAAACCCCACAATACTGAAATAACTAAAAGAAGAAAAACCCAAAAAGATAAAAAAAAACACAAAAAAAAACTGAGAATAATAAGAAGATCCAAAAAGCACAAGCACAACTATTTATAACATCTTTGTACCAAACAAACACAGCTTTTTGTTAAAAAAAAAAAACACAAAGCTTTGGTTTTAAACAAAGCTTTGGTTTCAAACAAAGTTGGTCACGTTTCCTTTACCTTCTCTTCCTTCATCTAACCCCCCACCTAAACCAACTTCTTTGCTTTTACAACTGCCCACAAAACAAAACCCCATATTTATTTTTTAATTTTAAACCCAGAATTCTTGGAGTTTCTTTTCCCTTGAATTTTCAGGTCTGTTTCTCTGTTTTCTCTGATTCTTGGTATTCAGTGTTTGGTTTCCCAGAAAGTGAAAAAAAAAAAAGGAATCTTTATAGAATTGGGTGCTTGATTTTCATGGGAAATTTTGGCAATTTGGGTTCTTTTGCTTTGCTTTGTTTTCATGGCAACAAAAGAGAAGGGAGGTTTTCCTTTTTGGGATTATATTTGATTGTTTCATCTGGTTGTTGAGTTGCTGGTTGGATTTTTTCGTATAAAGCTATAATAAAGTTAGTTGTAAAAGCCTAGGCTAACAATGAATATATGTTTGGGGATTTTAATTTCGACTTAGAATTGAGCTTTGGTTGTGTTCCATATGTATTTATTTATTTTGGCATAGATGATAATATTATGTCGGCCTGACCTGCTTGTGTATCATGTCATTCACAGACGGTTGAATATGTCTTTCTCTTTTCTTGTTTATGTGGCATTTTGATGTTTTGTTCCGCGCATTTACTATTTATTGATTTTATAACATCTACCATCCTTCATATTTATGGGGTTCCATAAGAGCAACACAATCACTAGCATATATTTTTCATAGCCTTCTGTATTCTGGAATTTCTTATGATTGTAGAAGTAGAAGATATTATTTGTTCAAATTTCACTAATGCATTTTCCGCATTTAGCAGTTTTGACACAGTTTATTTGAACTCAAAAGGTTTCATAGCTTTTGGTGGCTTGATAATGGTCTACTGGGTTGATGTATATTCTTGTACTTTGCTTCTTTCTGACATGAGAGTATAGAGCGTTGTTTGTATTTGTTTCCATTGGTATTTGGTAGCATGTTCAAATGTTGAATCCTTTTTCTTTTGCGTGATGAATATAAATTGAAATGAATAAAATATGTACTTTGGATGATATACTGGAGTTTTCCTGGAGAGGCAGACATGCTGTGCTTAAGTTTTTAAAGTATGTAGTTGAGTTCAAGAGTAAAATTGTTTTCAATAATTTTTTTGTCATACTAATTGAATGACCTTTTTTTAAGTTGAGCCAATGGTTCATGGTATACTGTTAATCCATGTTTGCACCTGGGGTCTTACATAAGGGTTCATTGCAAAGCACTTACATTTATTTTGCATTCATTTCAGTTTCGCTTTTTTGCATCCGTTTCAACCATGTCAAGTTTGGAGGAACCCCTTGGTGTTGACAAGTTGCCAAGCATGAGTACTATTGATAGGATTCAGAGGTTCTCGTCTGGTGCTTGCCGGCCAAGAGCAGAGGATGTGGGAATGGGAAACTGCTGGATTGAAGGAAGGAGTTGCAGCTCATCCAACAGTTGCAAGTGAGTAAAATTTCACATATTTGTGCTATTTTGTCCTAACAGTGCTTAAACCATCTTTGTTGTATAAATTTACATCATACAATTCCCTTTTCTCCCTACATGCATAAGATAGATGTATGTATGTATGTGTTACATTGCTTCTTTTCTTAGTTTTGTTAGCATAGCCTAGCTAAATGAGAAATTGTGTTCACACCCTGGTGTAATGAGTTTCAAATTCTGGTCAAAGTGCCAAGCAGAGATTTATTGCCAAAGAGGATACCATACTTGTACTAAAACAATTTATATTGAGATTTTCCTTTTATCATCTACTTTGAGTGCTAAAAGTAATAGCCTTTTATTATTTCCTTCAAATATATGCTTTCATATATTGAAAGGAAAAAAAGAGGCGGCCACAATGCCCCTTATCTTTTAGTTTATCTCTTTCAGAAGACAATTGAAATGCACAATTTAAACATTTACACAAAGGAAATATCAGAATATCTTGGAACTTTCATTTCTAGATAAGGATCAAAACTATTTTTCATGCAATCATTTCTAGGGCCAATAGCTTACTGCTCCTAATCATTTCTTGCCATTTCGGTACATCTTATGCATAGGGCTAATTTTCGGATACATCAGCCATTTATATTATTGATATAATAATTATTACATTGGTTTACTTCCTAATTTTAATTAAATAATTTCACAACCTAAACCTCTATCCATTTGCAGTGAAGATTATGAAAACTATTCAAGGGAGGCATTCCCATGGAAAAGACATACAAGAGATGTGTCTCAAGGTGACTCCCTCAACAAAAGGTCTTTGAGCTTAGGCCGAAATACCTTGGTCTTTAGGAATGTTTGTGATTCATGGTACGTTCCAGACCATCAATTCAACTCTAATGGCAATCACCAAGACATACGACAGATGACAAATAAGGTGATTTGATTTATGGATTGAACTTTTTGTGTCTGTAATTTGTCTTTATATGAATATTACTGTAATAATACTTTGTTTGATATGTAGAATTCTCTTTCCTGAGATGATAAAATTGTTCTTTTGTCATGGTGTGGGTATTTATCCATGTCTCCATAATTTAGGGGAATTTTCCCCTCCTTTTCCTCTCATACTTCTTTTAGTTCACAATTCTATTTTTCAGATTGTCAATAACTTATTCGCATTGTTCTCACTCTGATCTTTCATTGATTAATGCAGTTTTTGAAAGGTATACCAAATTTCGTAAAGATAGTAGAAGTTGGTCCAAGAGATGGATTACAAAATGAGAAGAATCTTGTATCTACTGCTGTAAAGGTCGAATTGATTCAGAGACTAGTATCTTCTGGACTGTCAGTTGTTGAGGCTACAAGTTTTGTATCTCCTAAATGGGTACCTCAGGTAAAACTGTTTACTATTTCATGTTCACACTGTAAATTTGATTCTATCTTATTGTACTAAAGCTTTATAAGTTAGGTTTTTGTCGGAATATTTTGACATAGAGAAGCTGATAACTGCAACCAGTTTTTGTAAATTTTCCATCAATATATCATCCCTTGAAATGCTTATATTGATATTTTCCCTATATATTATTCTTGTAAAGGCATTAGAATTGGATACTTATTTTGAAGGCTGACTGATGACACCACATAGTTGGGATGAAAGTTATGGAGGTTGACCGCTGACAATGTTTTTCATTCAGAATTTGTGGATTGTGTTGTAGCTGCATGTATTATATGGGTTGTTTCACAATTTAACGTCTTGCTATGCTGTTGGGAGTTGGAACAAATAGAACAAGTGAACTTGTATTTTCGCATTACAGAGATATAATGGCCATATTTCTTGAGGAACCTTTTCAAAAATTCAAGCTGGTATAGAGTGGCACATAGAAATATCCTTATCGATAGACTAGAGGAAATCTCCTTTACATTTGAATTGACACTTGTATAGAAAAAAAAAAAAAAAAAACAAAATCGGGAGCAAAATGTGAAAAGGAAAATTTGAAGGGATATTACATGTGATTCGATAATAGTTTTTAGCAGCAACCCTTAGTAACTCAAAACTATCTTGAACAATCTTCCCTATTCAAGTGGAAAAAAAAATGTCGGGCCACGTTTTGAACCTGGTAAGTGCTACTTAAATTTTGTCCAGTTTTATTTAACACTTTCAGGTGGAAAAAAAAAAAAGCTTTATTTAAAATCTCAGCAACTATGCTCTTTAAGGTTAGTCTGGCTAGGTTCTATATTATTGAGTCAGAATGCATCAAGAAAAACAAATACTAAAAATGGATGATATTGGAAAGTAAGTTTATATGTAAAATAAAAGAATGGAAGAGTTTGGCATGTGTGCTTCCCTGTCAGACTATTATCTTGTCTGCATGATTGCAAATGGAAGAGTAACATATTTCATGATCTTTTGGAGGCACATGTGAGCAATGAACCAAAACCTTTTGTAACTTCCATTTGTGGGATTCACCATGCAACAATCTGTAATAGTAATCGGCCATACCTTTAACAACTCCTTTGAAGCATGTAATTTAAAGCATGCTTCAGTCATTCTTCTTTTGGCTTGAGATGTGTACCATTGGATTTAGAGGGATGTTTAGCAGTTATCTGTATAAAACCTTTTCAATTGATCGCTGCTCCTTGTTAGACCAGTGAGGCTGTCTGTGAGTTTGATGCATCTCTACATCCTTGTGAAAATTTAAACATGCTTGAAGTTGGTGATAAACTAAGTGAAACTCTTTGAACCTTTATTCTTTGTCCTAATTCCTGAATTCTTTTTGAAATTTGAGCTTTTAGAATATTTCCTTGGAAGAATTGAATACGTCATTCTTTATTTTTATGGTTTTGCCTGATCAATGTATGCGTATGAGACAGCATCCAGAACAGTCTTGGAGGTAGCTTGAAAGTTGCCTTGTTATTCTACTCTTTTATGAGGAATGAAATCTAGTGTTAATGGGCATGAAATCTAGATACATTATGGTATAATATGATGAGATAACAATTTTTGAGGAGTTACACCAAGTATAAGTTGGTTGGTGAACAAATATAGATATGACTACAAACTTTTTTCTGTCAGCTAATTGACTGACCAAGATCTTGCTTCCTTGGAAAGTACTGTTGGTTTTTCCATTCACATCCTATTAGAGTCACAACCACAGCTGCTATGATTGAAGGAATTTTAGATCACATCTGCTTAGAAAGCATTTGAAATGTTCAGGTTTAAGATTGTTATGTTTTGTAGTTCAGTGACCTAATAGAAACTAACCTGAAAATTGAGGGGTCAATTGCCATGGTGCGATCAGAGGTTGAATGCTTATCAGAGAACACCCCTCCCCCACTCCAAAAAAAGAGAGAAGATTAGAGTTTTATGGGCACTGTACTTTTGTATGTTCCTATCTCTGATCAAGAATTCATCTTCTCATGGAAAATTTTTGTTTTTCCCATTAGAGAATAATGATCTCTGGTGAAAGGAAAATTATAAGTCCTAAACCTTCTGTATTTTCAAGAATATTCTATAGTATTTTACTTCAACTGTATCAATGGTTGTGAATTGATTGGTTCTGAAAAGTAAACTGCATCGATGGTCATGAATTCAATTTTTGTGACAAATTTTGATTGTTTTATAATTACATGCTCATTGTCACTGAATAAGCAGGTTCATTTAGATTTTCAATCTGAAAGTTGATTGTCTTTATGGTTTGTGGACCATTTCTTCACTTATTCTTTTATAGAATGTTCTGAATGTTTAATTCTTAATTTTTTGTCAAATTTGCTTGGTTCTTACTCTCATTGTAACTGAAGATCCCACTTTAATATTCTTTGATTACCTTCTCAGCTAGCAGATGCCAAGGATGTAATGGCGGCAGTTTGTAATTTGGACGGTGCTAGATTGCCTGTTCTGACTCCTAACTTAAAAGTGGGTAATCTGGAAAAACCACAGTAGTTCAATTAATGGCATAATATTCTGAAGGAGATCCTCTGAACTGCTTCATCTTCTTCTTCCAGGGCTTTGAAGCTGCTGTTGCAGCTGGTGCGAAGGAAGTGGCAGTATTTGCCTCAGCTTCTGAGTCATTTTCAAAGTCAAACATCAATTGTAGCATTGAAGAGAGTCTTGTACGTTATCGTGCTGTTACTCGTGCTGCTAAAGAGCTCTCAATTCCTGTTCGTGGGTATATCTTATTTTCTGTTTCCATTGAATCTCTCTCTCTTTGCCTCTCTGTGCATGTGCGAATGCGTAATGTTTACCAGTTGTCTCATCTTCCTGTTTATAAGCCACAGCTAACATAAGATGGTTATTTATATTTCCAATGGTCTTTTGACCAAATGGCATCTCCTCTCATAAATAAGTGTTTCATTGGATCAATTCTGTATGGGTGCGTGAGTTTTTTATTTGTACTAGTTTAATCTCTCCAGGAAGGATTTTAATGTCAGTGCTCTGCTGTTTCTTTCATACACTTGACACTACCCATTTGGCTTTGCTGAAACTATGTTATTTAGGGAAGAAAAAAAATGTTGTTATACAGTGTCAGCTACTCCCTATTAAAGCATGGGCATGAATGACTGGTATCTAATGCTATATTACCTTCTTCCTAGATGTGCTTCTGTTTCACAAGAAATCTCCAATTTAGGAGATATTATTTTGGGGACCTATTAATTTATTTCCCATTATCCCCTTGACTATCACTTCCACATTTCCACATGCTCATATATATATGATTGTGGCTTTCTTTTACATTATGTTCACTTTATCTTTACACAGTAGTTGGCTACAGAATATGTTCCATGTTGTAACGTGTATATAAAGACCAGGAAAGAGAAACAAATGGCTCTGATTTGTGACTAATAGCCTACAGGCATTGTGGCACTGGTTTGGTCTTTGACCTTTTGTAGCATCTGATACACATTACTTTATGCGGAAACTTCAATATATGTAAATTGTGAAGTAACCATGCTGGACATGACATGACAAGAATGTATTTGTGATATATATCGATAAGCCTCTTGGTCAGAGTGCATGTCCAGCAGGCCTGTTCAACAAAAGGAGAAGAATGAATTTCTATTTCAATTTACTGTAGATTGCTTCAGTAACAGCTTTATAATGTTTCCATTTGTGTAGATCATTTTATACAATGGAGACCCAGTACAATATATATGCCTTATGTTAGCCTAGGGTATGGAACAGTATTTTCTTCAGGAGTTCTCTGTTGGTTTCAAGAATAAAATGAGACATTGCATATAGAGTTCAAATTATGGATTCTATGAACTAGTACATGTTGCCTACCATGACCTCTCCCAAACCTTTTAAAAGTGGGAGCTTTGTTCACTGGGTACGACTTTTTTTTATGTACTATTATATGTTGACATCATTATTCTTTTAGGTGGGCTGCATGTGTTAATGCTTCTTTTGAAAATAAACATTATGCTTTATAATATTTAAGTGGCTCTGAGATGAACGAGTTCGAATTGAACTTTGATAGGTATGTATCGTGTGTAGTTGGCTGTCCAGTAGAAGGAGCAATCCCTCCTTCAAAAGTAGCATACGTGGCAAAGGAACTGTATGACATGGGTTGCTTTGAAATTTCCCTTGGTGACACAATTGGAGTTGGTACGCCAGGTAAATGTTTTTACAGACTTCTCTTCTGTATGAAAAGATATGTTTGGTTCCATTAGAAGTGATTATTGAGCAAGTTCGCTCTTGCAACTTGCTTCAAGTTGGTAGAAATTTAAGGACTCAGAAGGATTTAAAAAAAAAAAAAATTTTTAGGCATCACACCTTGGAGAAGGTTGCATCACACAGTCCTAAAACAAAGTTTCATATATTTAAAATTTTAGAAAACATATTCTTTATTGAATATAAAGCATTACTTCCATATAAGTAGACGATTAATATCTATTCATAGCCAAACTTGGACTTCTTGTAACCCTAATAAGAGTTAGACCCCTTGTACTACTAAACCTAAACTATATAACTAAAGTAATATAAAACCTTAAATAAGACCGAATGGACCATTAGTGCAGCACATGTCTAGAACCAGAAAATTACACAATTGCCTGACTCTTTAAAAAAAAATTAAAGAAACTTGACCAGAAACTAATTAATGCTAAAAGACATAATTAACATGAATTTCATACATCCAAAAATATTTTTGGGATCCCCCTCCCTTCCACCTTTGCAATGCTCCACTACTTGCAGTGCTTGAAATTCTGGTTAGTGGAATTGATAATTGGATCCTTTAAATGCTCATTTATAATGGATTTACTAAGAGATATTTGAATCTCTTTAGGGCCTTTTCTGGTAAGAATATATTTCCTCGTGTCAATCTTCCATCTTGGCATTTCCTATGCTAAACATTTTAGTATTTGTCAATCATCTCACATTTCCTTCTCTTTTCTTTCTTCTGTTCTCTTTGCCGATCTATGTAAAAATAGAACAGTTAAAAGAGTGCCTTGACTTTATCAATTTTATTTAGATTAGCAATTCCCTTTTCCATCTCCCTCTCCCATGGAGTATTGAACTTGGATTGTCCACTGGTCTCTCTTTCGTATCTCTAACCATTTGTCTTTCATGATCTCTCATTAATACTCCCAAGTTTATGTGAAAATTCTTGTGTTACTCTTTGTTTAGTCATTGGTTTCCTTTATTCTATAGTGACTCCTACATTATGCTGCTTTAGTACTTCCAACATTCTTAGGGGAATTTTTCTTATTTCATTAATTTAGCAGTTTTTCTTACTCACCAACTTAATCACCTAGGCTACAGCATCATATACCACTAGGTTCTATCTTGATTATATTCTTCTACAGCTTCTTAACTTCAAATTGAGTCAATTCCTTCAGGTTAATCTTGTATCAGCAGAACATCAAGCCATATACTTAAGTTCATCATGTAGTATTTGATAGTAATTATATAGAAAACCTTTTCATCATTATTATTAATGTCACCAAACTGTTTGTTGCTCACCTTTGATGCTCTAAAATATTGTTCACCTTGTGATTATTATTATTACGGATTCAGCTAATGCTGGGTTCATTGTAAATACCAGCCCTCCAATCCCCTTATTTTGTTTGCAACCAGAAAAAAGAAAAAGAGAGAGAGAATCCAAGTATTCACTTATATTAAAATTAGAAAGTTTGCTATGTTCCTTCTGCCACTCTTCCCACCATGATTAGTTATTCTTGACCCATGCCTTAGATTTAGCTTCCCTTGTTTTATACTTTGGTTTCCTCATTTTCTATACAATTTCCATGATTTGTAGTGCTGATTACCATCACAACTTTTGCATTACAGCTTAAATGTCTACAAATGGTGGTCCCTTCTCTTCCAATCTCCAGGAAACTATTCTAAATTATTACAAACAAATATAGTTGATGTAACTTTACATCACCTTAATTTCTATTTCTATCAATTGCCTTTCATTAGTATAATTATCTTTCCCACTAATATAAATAATCAGTTTCTTTTTACTATTAGTTTATTCCCTTCATTTTTCTTTTTACAAGTTTGGGACCTGGTATGGGACCATCTCTCTCTCTCTCTCTCTCTCTCTCATTACACAATAAAGTTAACAAAAATTATTTATTGCACTTTGAGCTTATTCTTACAATGTTTTCCAATGCTAATAAGAGGTATCAGTGCATTATTTAATGCTTTTGATAGAATATAGAAAGAATGGCATTTAATTACGCAGTGCAGTTGTTCTTCACTAGGCACATAATGATTATTCAATGTTGAGGGTTTGGTAGCTGACTTTTTTCTTCAATATGTTTGTTGTGGGCTAAAAAAGTCTTAACTTTTAGGCTTGTATAAGTATTTATCTATTTTTAATCTCTTCTTCCTGTTTTCTTTGGTATAGGGACTGTTGTTCCCATGCTTGAAGCTGTAATGGCTGTTGTTCCCGTTGAAAAGCTTGCTGTTCACTTCCACGACACTTATGGGCAATCTCTTCCAAATATTCTTATATCCCTCCAAGTAAGCCATCAATTTACCAGATCTAATTATGCCTGGTATTAGTGGCAGGCACTTGACTATGACCTTCTCTGTTCTGGATGAAGCAGTTTGAAACCCGTATTAGTTGGCTTTCACCTAAGGTTTTGATTTAAAGAAATGATTCTATGACCACTTAATTCAGGACAGAATACCTTTGGAGTATAATATTTTAGCATTTATGCCTCAGCAGCTTTTTATGTGAATGAATGGTCTTAAGTGACCACGACATGACATGTATTTAGTTAATGAAGTAAAAATATAAGAGGGGTTTCACTTAGGACTCCAGCAGTCCAGCTGCAGTTTTTATGCTTAAACCAGGGAAACTTTCTTATTGTTGCAAATCTGATAATTGATTCAGTGAACTTATATGATTTGTTTCTTAACAGATGGGGATTAGTACACTGGATTCCTCTATTGCTGGTCTTGGTGGGTGTCCATATGCTAAAGGAGCTTCGGGAAACGTTGCCACAGAGGATGTCGTGTACATGCTTAATGGTCTAGGTGTAAAAACAAATGTGGATCTGGCTAAGCTCATGTTGGCTGGGGATTTCATCAGCAAGCATTTGAGTCGCCCATCTGGTTCAAAGACTGCCACTGCCTTGAACCGAGTAACAGCTGATGTCTCTAAGATATAACAAATTACAGGTATATAAATATATACTAATATATTTCAAGCAAGGCAAGAAAAGAAACGGTCGTGTATCCAAGAGAAGATTTCATAGTTACATCTTACATGGCATGATTACTCTGTGTAATGCCTTGTTTTAGGAATAAAAAAAAAACCGGTCATGCATCCAATAATTATTGTTTTGGGAACAAGGAAGCATTATTTTTCAATATCTGCCAATCTCAAGCAGAAATTGCCTATAGCAGTGAATAGAAAGTGTACCATCTTTATTGTCTTAAACTCAATCCGAGAAAAGGAAAATCAGGCATATAATTCTTATTTGTTCCCCACTTTTGTTGTTGCCACTAAAAATCATTTGAAACATGAACTTATACCATGTTGTGCATATAATTGCATGAGTACGAGATTTGAACCCGAGCATTGGGAACAATTGCACTTGCCATTCATTTCCTTCATTTTCTGTCAGTATGATTAGGAAAATCAGTAGTAAAGAACATTGAAACACTTCGATGTGTTGGCATAAAAGAAATATCAAACTTTATATGGATTGAAATCCTTGAACAAACGGGTGAAATAGACATGGTAGGTGTGAAACTAATCAGGAGTCATACCTCCTTTTATGCTTATACTAAATTTATAAACTTTATGCTTTTTATTTACCATTTATTATTGTTATTAGTTCTTGTTATTAGTTAGTGGCCTCAAAAAGGCAGGAGAGGAGAGTTGAACCATTGACTGTTGCTGTTGTTGAGTTAGTAACCATGTGGTTTATTTGTTCTAATGGAATTCATGGAGAATAAAAGCCCTAAATGCAGCAAAAAACAGGCAAATACTAATTGATCCAAACAACCACTCCTAATAATGCTGGACATTGGTTAAGGGAAATTGCCCTTGGTGATGCAAAATGTACAATGCCTCGAATGCAACTACTTAAACAAGTGCTTCTAATCAATATTGGCTGCACTTCCTTATAAATCAGGCTAAGGTTTCGATTGGATACCTTTTGAACGTTTTATCTGAATCCAACCTTCTGTTACATTTAAACGAGAATTTTATTTAGTAACATCAGTCATCAATACCTCACTAAGTAAAAAGACTTGGAAAAATGCAAATAAGAGATTTTAGTATTTTTAGAAACTTTACTTGTAATAACTACACATACAATCCATCCGTGATTACCTTGGAACAATTTTAGCTTTCCAGAAGAAATTTTTGAAAACATGGAAGTAGAAGTTGAAATGGATTTAACAAGCTTCATTATTACATGGGACCAATTTGAAGGGGGGTCTTTTAAATATGTACCAAATTATTTCTAGAACTTACCTCAAAGTTGAAATTAACTTGGTAGTCATGAGTAGGGTAAAAATCAATCTCAATGGTGTTACAGTTCATGGAAGCAGTTGAGATCCCAATGATGGTAGAGCACCATGACTTTGACTGGTGAAAAAAAGGGACAAAAAGCAAAAAATAAAGAGATACTAATTGCTCTTTGCTTGCCCAGCAATTTATTTTCTCTGGCTTAATAATAGTCTAATGTACTCATAACCACCTTGTCTGATACTTTTTTGCTCATTGTCGTTGTCAGTCAAAGCTATCTAGCACTTGAAAGCTTTTTGGCTGAGCTCCCATTCTCAAAATTTGAGAGGAGTGGTGGGTGCAACACATCATGAAAAAGCTGGCTCTACCTTTCATTATGTTATGTAATGGGGCGGTCTAATTCTCTCACAGCCTAAAATCTCTAGATGTATACATGCCAAACAACATGTTCTGCAAGTAGGGAACTAGATTACATGCTTATGAGTGTATGCTTATAATTATATTGGGTTATACTTATAGGGGGTGGATTCCCCCAAAAAAAAAAAAAAAAAATGGATGGAATGGAATCACAATAAGGATTTCAACAAAAACTATACTTAGATGGGTCTATGTAACCGGATTGATACCCTGCTAAGAAAAGGAAAGATCTTGATTCATTTGAAACCAATCAATGGGGTTGGCTAAGGAGGTTCGAATGGTTAAGTCAATCAGGTAAACTTTTTTGAGAGGATAAATAGTAATAGTGAGTTTGGGTGTGCATATTTGGGGGTGATGGGTATTTATAGGATAGGGAATAGGTGAGTTAGGTGAGAAATACCCTTAAAACTAGGTGATGCATGTCAGTAGATGATTCCCTCAAGTTGGTTAAGGGAACACGTGCTAGAGTTAAAGGTTGATGGAATAAGTTCAATCGTATTTAATATAATTGATGGTTGGTGAGACTCAATAAATGCAGATGTATGTAAGAAAAAGTTGTGATTTTTGATAGGCACTCTCCTTGAGGAGGGTCATTCATATAAACCGACTTTGAGATTGATACTCATTGGCCTTTTAATATGTCACCATTAAAGCAATTGACCATTGTGGTCCTTGAGCCTGTCGACTAGGAAGCCATGAGGGTCCAACCTTGATCTAGGAGGCCGAATGCATTCTCTTTGTAGGTCATGCCTACATGGTCTTTAGGCCAAGTTTTTTTTTTTTTGGTTTATTCATCACATTGATTCTTGAGGGAGTTTGTTCTACCCAGGGCCAGCCCTCGACTAGTGCCTAGGCCTCCTAAATAGAGAAAGGCTCCAAAAGGGGTGAATAAGTGATTTTAAAAAAAATTGTGAGTTATAATTTTTTTTTTCTCCACAATAAGTAATTTAAATACTTATTAATTAACTCTTAGCTGTTGAAGTCCAACCAATCACATCTTTTCCACATCAATTTGTAAGTTTTTTTTGTAGTAAAAATTTTATTAGCTTTATCATTTCCCTAAAAATAAATTATAGATTAACGGTAATCCAACAAAATCATCATTAAGTGAATGAAAAATGCTGATGTTGCTACAAATTTTACTACAAAAACTTATAAATTGATGTAACAATAATATAATTAGAGCCACTTAAATAATATTATAAATGAATGTTTGAACCGACTTTTTCTGATCGGCGACACGTCAACTGGTAAGGTTTAAACAGTTAAATTTGTAGAATCTTTAATATCATTCAAGTGAATTAGTCATATTAAACCATAAAGATAGTGAATTTTAAATAAAAATTAATTTAGAACATTAACTAAATTGATAAAAAAATTAAATATTATTTAAATGATATTGAAATATAAAAAGTCCCATTTAAAATTTTCGCCCTTATCGAGCTGGCTTGAATTCTACCATATGCCTCTAGTTAGAGCCATCGTCCTATTTTGCACATATTGGGCCCACCCTCCAATGCTTAAAAATATATGCAAAGGCAATTATGTAGCTGAAGGAAAGAAATGTTCCTATCTCGAATAGGATTAGGAAGAAGTGCTAATTTTCTTTTTCTGAAAAGCATTATCTTCCGTGGGCACCAAGTGCGGCATCAAAGATTTTTGTGTGGATATATTAGGTTTGTAGGGTACTCTTAAAGTGGCAAATACAAACAAATAGTGGTGATTGAAACAAAAAAAAAATCATTCTAAGAATTGTGTGTTAGCTGTTAGGTTGTGTTTTTAGGAAATGTTTAATGAGAAAAAAAAAAAAAAAGTTAAAAACACTCACAGATCAAATGTATTCAATAAGTTCATTTTCTTTTGAAATTAGAATTTTCAGAAAATGCCATTCGCTCAACAAATAGTCATTTTGAGTTACCATTTTCAAAAAACTGAAAACAATAAATACTTTTCCAAATAGAGAATGGAGAACTCAAATATTTTTTTAAGACAAAAAGAAAAAAAAAAGTTTCTCAACAACACTCCCTAAGAGCATAGTATCACGTTATTTATTTCCCATTTTTAAGCTAAACTCACTCCAATTTAGATTCCACGTTTTATTAGAAACCTTTAGTACAGAACAAGTCTATGACTCTATAACAAAAGTCTCTAGATAGAGCTGCAGTTTCAAGAACAACTATTTTTTTTTTTTTGGCTAAATTGAGAACACTATTAGGTTAGTGATATAGCGACGATTTTAAACTGCGGCAACAAATTTGGTCAAATAGTCTATACCAATGGTTTAAAAACCACCGTAATAGGTGCAAATGGTGTCGTTTCGCTTCTTTCCCGCACTAAATTTCACCAAAACCATCTTCATCCTTTCTTACTTTTCACTTCTTTAAAAAAAAAAAAAAATCATTTCCCATTTCTTACATTTATAAATTTTCATTTTGACCATTTATGTATGATTTCATTATTCATATTGAACCCATTGTCCATTTCTGTTAGTAATCTAACAATTAAATACCCATCATGCTTAACTATTTCACAAAGTACTAGCTCTAAAATGCTATAAAATCCAAGTATTTCGTTGTTAGTGAAAAACATATTATGGATGGTCAAATTACTATTGGATTTGGACAACAATACCAATATGAAAACAAAATCAAATATGAATGGCCAAAATAAAAATTAAAGGATCAAAATGAAAATAACTCCAAACTTTAAGGATAAAAAGTGTACTTTAGTCATACTTATTCAATACCTATGGCCCACCCTTATCCTCTATGTCTAGGGTTGTTCATAAACTGTCCATCACCAACGTGGCCAACCATTGATGAGCCGATTGAACTGTTGATGGGGTTGTTGACAATAAATGAAACAACAATTGGTGGAGGTTAGGGTTTTTTGATGTTATTCAATTCAAAGAGCGGTTCTAGGTTTTTGATTCCAACAAGGAATGCAACTGGCCATAAGTAACTTAAAGAGTTAAAATTCTATGTAAATTTGGAAGTATGTAGATCAAACTAGATCCAAGCAAGTTTGTTCCATCTCTCTTTTATTGTGTTAGGACATATGTAGAACTTGTTAGAACATATGTCACATAGAATTGACTAATCTTTTGACAAAACACACTTTACTTGTAATTTGGTAGATCTAGGATGTGTTTAATACTTCAAGAAACAAGAGTTCAAGTCCAAGTATTGAAGTCATGCAAATCTGTCCAAGAATCAAGTAAAGAAGTGTTGTTCATTAAAGCTCAATAGATAGCTCGACAGATATATCTATCAAGATTTAATATTTGAAACGTAGCCAACCATTGATGAGCCGATTAAACTGTTGATGGGGTTGTTGACAATAAATGAAACAACGATTGGTGGAGGATAGGGTTTTTTGATGTTAGTCAATTCAAATAGCGGTTATAGGTTTTTGATTCCAACAAGGAATGCAACTGGCCATAAGTAACTTAAAGAGTTAAAATTCTATGTAAATTTGGAAGTATGTAGATCAAACTAGATCCAAGCAAGTCTGTTCCATCTCTCTTTTATTGTGTTAGGACATATGTAGAACTTGTTAGAACATATGTCATATAGAATTGACTAATCTTTTGACAAAACACACTTTACTTGTAATTGGGTAAATTTAGGATGTATTTAATACTTCAAGAAACAAGAGTTCAAGTCCAAGTATTGAAATCATGCAAATCTGTCCAAGAATCAAGTGAAGAAGTGTTGTTCATTAAAGCTCAACAGATAGCTCGACAGATATATCTATCAAGATTTAATATTTGAAACTTGACAACTATATCTATCGAGAATTACGAAATTCAGATTTCCAGATTTGATTTCATGCATATCCATGTGTATTTATATAGGGTTTCTTTTCTCACAATCCTAAACATATATAAGGATTATTTTAAGGGCCGTCAAAGGTGATGCAATTTTATGCAAAGTGATTATTCACTCAAATTGTGACCGGAGACAATTTGCCTTAGTTCATCTTTCTCTTAAAAAAGCTATTGCGTTTGTGCGTCAAGGGTTTTGTAACTAAGGAGCTTCTTGATCTTCATTATGTGGATGAATTGAAAAACTTTGCAGCCAATATCCTTCTCAAGTTGGTGTGTTAATCACGTACTTGGATCTGTGCATCGATTGGTTAGTCACATCCTAGGAGCCATGCATTGAAAGAAGAGATTGTCTACATTACAAGTCCATTTGGGTATTGGGGTGAGGGTTCAACTGTCGGTTGGTATAAGTAACTGAGATTCCTTTACTTGTAACTGCTTGTTTTGATAATAGTGGATTCTCGAGAGTGGTGACCTTAAATTCACCAGTTGGGGTTTTGCCTCAGTGGTTTTCCCCATTCGTAAACAAATCACGTGTGTCAAATTTATTTTCCGCTGTATTTAACTTAGTTGGTGATTTGTTTGTGCTACCACGTTCATTGCATGTAATTAAAATTAATTAATTTTACTTGGCCAAATTAATTGATTAATTTACCAAATGAGTTAATACATTCTTGACCTATCATATTGAGTTGTTGTTATGGACCACCGCGTGTGGTGGTTGTGTAAATTGAACCAAATCTACTTTTTCTCGACCTAGATTGGAGCCAACTTGAAGTAGATCCACAACTCTAGGTTCATAATACTAAGATCTTCTTCTCAATAGTAGATCTGTTGTCGTTTTTCCTATTTGCATGGCTACTTTTTCTTTTTCTTGTCGAAGATCAGAGCATTGATGACTGTTCCATTAAAACCACCACCACGTAGCTAGAATTTTGATCCAGTGGCATTGTTCATCTTTAAAGAATATTGATGAGGTCGGCACAACCCGAAAAACTCCCCTTATACTAGCCGCATGGCGTCATGACCATCTCTACCTATGACTAGGAATGGCAACAGGTCGGGTTCGGGCCGGGTTTTTTCATACCCGGACCCAACCTGCGAGTCTACCTTGGAAACCCGGATCCGGTCCGTTTATTAAACGGATTTTTTTCTCAACCCCAAACCTGCCCCGTCGGGCCCCCATGAGCCCCGTCCCCTCATACTTAGCCAAGCCGAAAATTAGAAACATAAATTTTGATTTATGATTTTTTGGCCCAAAATCACAAACATAGACACAAATCTAAACACGATCACAAACATAAACACAGAAATCATAAACACAGAAATCACAAACACAAATTTTAGATCTATGATTTTCCCTTTCAAAATCACAAACACAAACACAAACTCACATGATTGAGAATTTGAGATGAACTAAACCCAGAAAAAAGAAAAGAAAAAAAATGGAGGACGAGGTGGAGTGAGAACAACGATGGCGAGGACGAAACGGAGCTGTGCTTGTGCTTGACTGCTTGTGGGCTTGTGGCCGTGTGAGTGAGAGAGCTGAGAGATGAAGAGGGAGAAGCGGCCATGTGAGACAGTGAGTGAGAGAGTTAAGATAGCTTTGGACGGCGGTGAGAGCGAGGGTGGTGATGAGAGGTAGGGCAGTTGGGCCAGCGGTGAGATTGGGAGTGAGTGAGATTGTGAGTTGAAGAAATGAGAGGTGGAGGTGTAAGTTGAAGAGAAGAGAGGCGGGGGTGTGAGCTGAATGCTGAAATGAAATGAGGAATAGGAAATGTTAGGGTTTATAACTATGTATATATATGAGGGTATTTTAGTAACTATATATATAATCGGGTTTCAGGTTTTTTGATAAAATCCAAACCCGACCCGGACTCACTTCGTAGGTTTTTAAAAAAAAAAATCCATACCCGACCCTATTCTTTATCGGGCCGGGTCGGGTATTCACGGGTTGTATTTAAATTGCCATCCCTACCCATGACCCCCTTATAGAAAGGAAGAGACAAAGTTCATTGTCTCCTTTGTATAATGGCTAACGAGGAACTTGCTCATTGACTATATTTTTTTAAGGCAAATGTTGACAAGTACCGTGCGGTGCTTGTTAAGGTTAGATTAATGTGGATCCTACTTAATAAAAAAAATAGATAAATGAAAGAAAAAGATATAAAATTGGCTCCACAGCCTATTTTAATATTTTTTTTTCTCCCTATAATGCTGGTCTCATCGACTATCAGGTAGCTAAAAAAATTATTTAAAGTTGGCTGTTAACGGGCACCTTATGGCTTATGGTGCCCGTTAAAAACAACCATTTTTTCTTTAATATTGAAAAGATTTTTTTTTGGTTAAATAATATTGAAAAGTTTGGTTAACCATAGTTCCTCCTAGAAATAAAATTATATACGTTGATTGAAGAAGGATCTTGTCTACTAGCTACAAGATCTACTACTTAAAACAAAATTTCGTGACGTATGACTGTATTGTACATCCTGCAAGATGTACAATTAGAATTATTCACTATCTAAAGATTTTTGTACAACTACAAAACGCTACAAAGAGAATGAAGAATCATTACTTTTTAAGAGAATGAGTGCCATGTATACGTTTTGGTTTCATCACAAATCTACATTAGTGAAAGGTTTTCTTTTTCGTGGCATTGGTTCAGAATAATTATCTTTTCCTTTTCTGTGTAAAGCCATAAAGGGGTGGGGGATTCGAACCCGACATGCCCCATACAAAGCTATTAAGTATGTCTTGGCTGCTTTCATGGTTTATGCGTGTTTGTCAAAATAATGATTTACATGGACTTGCTTCCACATTTGCTTTAACTTGTATAATAGGGCTTCCTTTGTCATTTTTCAACAATTATTCTCAGTTTCCAATTTGGGAGTAATCCAAAATCCTATCAGAAGGAATCTAGAAATTATTTTTGGCTTTTTTTTTTTTTTGGGGTTGAGTTAGCTGATCTATATGGCAAAGTTGAAACCCAATGAAACTCGAATTGAAGCAAAATATATATGTATGCGTGTGTGTGATTTCATTTAGATTCTCTAATTGGAATCTTATTTTTTCTACTGAATTTCTAGCTTAACTTTACAACTGGAAAGACTCAACAGTATAGTACTCCTCTCTCTATTGATTGATTTTGGATCTATGTGTCTTTCGAGTTCCAACATTGGGAAGATGCTAATGATAAAAACCATGCAGTGATGTTTCAAATGGTGAAGAAAAGCAAGTAATTATCTTTAAGGTTGATTTGCAATACGTTTTTTTCTACCAAGTAATTCAGGTTACCAATTATAACCAAATATTCATATCTTTCATGTATTGAGCTTTATTTTGTCATTATGTAAAGTGAATAAGGACAACATCATTTGCTCTAAGAAAAAAAAAATTGCTCCACATATTATATACAACCTGTAAATGGCCCACATGTCTACTTCAACCTGTTTGACCAATTTGAGTTGATTTGCTCTTGATTAAGCTCTATATTAAAAAATTATAATGAAAAAAAGTCTAGGTAAATCAATGCCCAAATTTTGGAACCGTTCGTTTTCTTTAATGTTTTAAATATTGGTAAATCATGTCTATGCATTTGGTTTTATTCTTTAGGAAGGCATCCTTTTCATTTGCTTTGCTTAAGCACTAACTTGAAACTTTGAACATGTTCTCCCCCTTGTTCTTGTTCTTGTTCATTTTTATTTTTATTTCAATAATAATAATAATAATTAGCAACATTTATCTTTTGGTAATTTAGTTAAACCCTAACCTTATTCACGAAGGATTTAACCTAGATTTTTACCATTTAACAAAAAGAAGTGGTGCATGGTTTTTTTTTTTTTTTTTTTTGGGCTAAAAATAAATTGGGGGATTAGAACCCAATTTCAATCTCTTTCAGGCATGAGAAAATTGGATAGTGCAAATGAATTATAAAAATCTTGGCAAAAGTAATCTTAGGTCACAAAATCATATTCATATACAATATTGTATTAATATTGCATGAGGTAATAAAATATATGAATGACGTAATAACTATTTGACATTTGAGGATGTCCAACAAAAAAGAAAAAGAAAAAAAGAACAAATATTAAATTCACTTTTCACAAGGATGTTTGCCAACTTACCTAATAAAAGCAACAATAGTGGGTTTCAGTTAACTCAATTGGTAAAATCTTGATAATGAGAAATCTAGAATTTAATTCCTGCTCATGCTAAAAACTTATTGGTATCTTGGTCTAATAATAAAGAGCCATCATCAAGAGTAAATGACATATATTAAAATTCTCTAAAAAAAATAACAACAATAACAGCAATAATTACCTAAAATATAAATATCCAATAATATTTTAGGCATAAGATTGGGACTTATATATGAATGAATGAATGAATGATAGCATTTCTCACTCTTTTGGAAAAGAATGTTTAAAATTCAATTCGTCAAACAGTGGTGTTGAATTTGTACGATTAAAATCATGACACGTTGAGAAGAAAGACAAATCTTGTGTGTGTGTATATATATATATTGATCTTGATCAGTCATGATTGTTTTTGCTAGGTCATCTTGAACCATAAATTGGATCCTTGCTGAAGAAGCTCAGGCCTAGCTAGCGCGTGACAAACCTTTTTGATTTACAAAATAAAAAAACAAGAGTATGATAATTAATTAAAAAAGAAGAAGCTGGTCTTGGGAGAAGATGACCACTTTTGCTAAAGGTTTATCTGGTGAATCATTCTTAGGAGCTAACATAATATATTTTAGATTTGTCTTTCTTTTTCCTCGTATATATTATTACCATTCATGGCTGTTTTAAAATTTGCAATAAGAACATTTGGAGCACTTCGTGTGGCATTAGGCCAACCCCTTTTTATTTTTTATTTTTTGAAGTAATGACCATATGATTTATGATGTAAACAATAAAATGCAAGCTTTATTTATATATATATATATATATATATATATATCTCAATAATTAGGGGAGGAAGATTCAAACCCAATTCTTCTCATTGGGAAAATCATAATAGTACTATTAAATTATAAAGTTATTGAAAAATAAATGTTTGTTTTGTTTTTTGTTGTAGAGAGATTCAAACCCCTTTTTTTTTTTTTTTTTCCCCTTTTTCTGTTTAGAGTGTCACTTTACACCAAGCAGAATGTGTTATTTGCAAAAACAATAAGATGAGTGTCACTGTGTCACAATATTTGCAAAAACATCCTAAAGTTATTGATTTAAGAAATATTTTAAAAAGTTTTTATAAGAAAAGAAAAAAATAACTGATTTTTTGAATTTTTTATTATTATTTATATTTTTTATAAAAGTGATATCAAAATTTTCTTAAAATAATTAATTAACAAATACTCTAAAGGTACCCGTTAACTAAATCCAAACAATCATAAAATGGTAACATGACCTATTACAGCTGGTATAAATAAAAGTGGAGTAAAAACTAAATCTAATGTTTCTCAAATTACCATGTTATCAGCTGTGAAAAAAAAGGTGATAAATATTATGCCACTCACAATATAGGAGAAGAAAACTCTACAGCTGAACACAGGAAAATTCCAGAGATGATTTCTGTCACCTGACCCAAGATTGATATTAGACAGAGGCCCAAAGCCTCTCTCTCTCTCTCTCTCTCTCTCACTCATTCATGTAGTAGATAAATGCAACATTAACAAGGAAGCATCATCTTGATGAACTCCAACAGAAAGTCAGAAACAGCAGCTCTCTTTAATCTTACTCCTGTGTCCCTCTGGAGTTTGGTCCATAACATAGTGGTTTCCCAGGTAAAAAATGAGCATTGAAATTAGCATCCAAAGTTCCAGACACCCTCACAAAATTTATTTTCTTTCAGGCACCAAAAACTATGCATTTTGACTCACCTCCTTCATTGACTATCCTCATTTTCAGAGCTCATATTTCAAGGCCATACCTAAACCAAAAAGTCCAAAACATACACCCAAGTTGAAAAACTATAACCAATATATATAATATAAAATAGATGAAAAAGGATGCATTAGATCCCTCTTTTTTCTAGTATCTCTCACCCCCAACTTCTTTCTTCTGTTATCTTTCAAGAAAGAGCCTTTTTCATTCAGATTCAAAAGAGGAAATTCTTTCTTTCTCTACTTTATAGGGTTTTGAGCTGATTAGAAGTTTCCATGCATGAAGCAGATGGGTCTGAAGAAAGGGTTTGCTTGTTTCTCTCTCCTACTTCTAATTCTTCTACTGCTTGAAACTTCATCTTCTGCTGATGGGTCTGCCACTTTTGGAACCTTCAAAACTGGGTCTGCCTCTGAACTGAGTAATGCAAAACACAAAGGTGGTTTTGGTGGTGATAAAGATAAGGATGGTGATGCCGTTTTTGGTGATGAAAAGAGGAAAGTCTATACTGGCCCAAATCCTTTACATAATAGATAAGTACATAACCAAAGCTTGGTTCTCTTCTTCATTTCAGGCTATTAGTTTACTTTAAAAAAATATATTCTCTTTCCTCTCATTTCCTTTTATATTTCCTTCAAAATTTTTGATTATTTTGATTTTTGATGATATTTGATGGTTCAGTTTCAGCTCTATTGTCTTTAGGAATGTAAGCAATGTCACAATTGCGGATAAAAAAAAAGTTTTGTAGTAAATTTTCATTTATGTTAAATATAGAAAAATTTAGAAAGTATTATGTTATATTGTTATTGGTGCCATTAATGGAGTTGTTGGTGTAATGACTATTGCAGAGTGTTTGTTGTGGTTGTTGGTAAGTGTTTTTACTTTTGGTGTCTGTAAATTAATAATATGGATTAGGCCATCATTTTCTTTGTTCAGATTGGACATTTTATTTTGAGTCAGCTTCAGAAATGTACGATATTAGAAAAATTGAATGGAGAGGAGAGATAGGTGAAGGGTGAGTTGTCCACAGTCAATTCCTGGTGAGAGAGCTTGACATAATGTTTGTTTAAGGAACTTCATGCCAGACATTACCTAATATGTTTAGGGTCAATATATCGTAAGCAATTTGTACAGAGTTTCCGTGAAATTGATATTAATTTATGCTATTTGCTGATTACTTTTTTGTTTTGGGGGTTGAAAACAAAATACCCTAAAAAATAAGGGGAAAAGGGGTTTATTTATTTTTGATAATATAAGCTTAAAGCAGTAAAAAAAGTTGACTTATTTTGTCACTTGCCATAGTAGTCTTAAAGACATAATAATAATAATAATAATAATAATAATAATAAATACATGTAATCAACAATAATAATTATAATTAATGCGACATCATTTTTATATAAACTTATCACTGTTAATACTATTTTAGTGTATACTAATTATATTATGCTACCTTAGAGATTTGACATTTTTGTGTGGATTATTGTAAGTGTAACTTAGATAGCTGCCTAAAAGATAATATGGATTATGATTTGTTTAGTTAGGTGTTTTGGGAGCTTAAAAACGTATTTTTAAAATTTGAAACTCCGTTTTATAACAATAACTTTTTAACAAACACTCATTTTAAATTTAAAATACTGTTTTGCACAACTTATCCAAACGCACCTTATGTCATATCCATTATTCTACTTTGTTTGTATGGATTAATGCAAGATCTGATCAAGTATCATAGAAAAGATTCTCTTTAAATGAACCAGTCTATTTTCTGTGTATCATTTATGAGGTGAATGGAAGCTTGGAATAAGTATACAATTTCCATACCAATAGGTTGATTGGGCCAGATTTATCAAAATTGTACATACTTTAAATCAAAGCCCAATCAGGCTCAGGCTCAGGCCCACCCCTTTATAGTGAGCTATTGTGGGATGGGAAAATATTTTGAATGAACTAGTTGGCCAGTGACACCCACGGGCTACACACCCACACCCACTCCCACTCTCCCAGTCTTTAGGGCATTTAGGCAATTAAATTTAAGAATTAAAAAATTAAGAAAAAAGAAATAAAGAAAATCATGGCACTTAGGCAATTAGATTTAAGAATTAAATGATTAAGATAAAACTAATTTTTTTATTTATTAAAAAAACATGATAATTAAATTATGTAAGGGGGCAGAATTTGACTATAAACTTAGTGGCTATAACTAACAATAAGAACATGACATATGTTCCTGTTATGGGCAAATAATTGCACAAAATCACATAAGTGCTGTTTGGTAAGTAGACACATGTCATCTTCCTGTTGTTGGTTGTAGCCAAACTTTTTCTTTAAGTAAGTGTGCCCTCTCTTTGTTTTTTGTTTTTTGCTTTTATTTTTTGTTTTTTTTTGTTTTAATAATTATTTTAAGAATAAAGTTTGACTCCAAACATGTTTAGAGCTATCTTTTCCAACCAATTACGTAAAGATTTATAAGATTAATTGTGTGTTATTTAAAAGAAAACATTTGGCTCCAAACATGTTAGAAGCCTTGAATTTCAACCTCCAATAGGAAGATAACATGTGTCCTTGTCATGTACAATGCACATGATTCATTTGATTGGTTGTGTTAAGTGTGGTAAGTGAGTATTGCACATGACAAGGACTACGAACGGAGCCAGGAGTTTGATTGGGGGGAGGGTTGGAGTATTAAAAAAAAATCTCTTAACATCAACTTTTTAAAATTTTGCTTTAAGAATTTTCGGAAACTAGAATATCAACATTTTATGGAATTGAAATATCAACAATTTTTGGAATTGAGATCAAGATTTTGAATTCAATTTCGGATTGACTATTGGAATGAAATATTGTAGTATCGGCGTGTACTGATACACTATTTCACAATTAACATTGAATATATATATTGACACACTCACGACACACGCTATTATTAAACTAAATGAAAGTATAATTTATAATGAATTCAATGTATTGTTTTACAAAAATCAAATAAAATAATGATTAGATTGTGCATGTGTTTGTTTCTAAAAAAAAAAAAATCAAATAAAATGAGTAGATTGTTAATAAAAATAAAGAAATTATGGCATTTTTTAAAATAAACAAACATGTAGGGTATTTTGTAAACTAGGACTAATTAAAATCACTTTTTCTATTCCCAATCCCACCCGTCCGTGATTTTACTCATTACCTCACATCTGGCCTTTAAACATGTATTCCTTACTTTTCACATTTTTGCTTGCTCTTCTTCATCAGTGTGCCTCTAAATCTACCTTCTAATAATTTTCTTCTTCTTCTTCTTTGTCTTTATTTATTTTTTAACGTGTCTCTTTTATGTTTTTGTTACATCATGTTCTTCATTTTATTCTCGCCTTCCTTTCTCTCAATGTGCCTCTTGATTACTTTAGTCAAACTCAAATCCGTCATATTTTTTTTCTCCTTTGTTTTAGATAGAGATGAATAGAGCCTGGGTAGTGGTTCATAGAGTGGCCAACTAGTCATAAATTTATTTGGGTCTGGAATGCCAGGAGTGAGTTGATAATAAGCAAGAAGAACCAATGATGACCATGTTTAATTTTTTTGGGGGGCTAATTGAACATAAATATGCCAATAGAAATTTTTTTCAAATAGTAGCTCCGTCTTTGACAAGTACACATGTCAATTTCCTATTGTTAATAATTGTACCATTATCTACATATTTTTTGAAATACAAAAATACCCTTAAACGTTATATATTTTACCTTTGTCGTTTATGAAAGTGTGCTCTTTTCATGGGAGATGTAATTCAAAAGAATTTTGTCAAATTAACGACCATTTTTTTTTTTGGGTGCAAATTCTCAGTAAACAAATTCTTATCCGAAATTCTTGTGTAACAATTTCATCCAAAATGTATAATCGATCTTAGGCCTTGAAAGCCATTCAACTTTTCATATAGTCCTCAAAAAACACTTTTCATATAGTCAATTTGTGACTCCCACATTGACTTTTGTCTAATATAAAAAGACTAATCGAGTGTGTTAATCATTTTTATAACATTTATAATATTCAAAGTAATTTAGTTTTTAGTAACTGAAATTAGTACCATAGACACATACTTTTTTTTTTTTTTTTTTGAGAATCATAGACACATACTTTATATACATGTATTCAGGGACGGAGCAAGGAATTTTTTTTTGGGGGGCAAAGTTGCGGCACTAATATATTTATCAAGACAACCCCTAACACACATCTATATATACACACAGTCGTTCTTTATTTATTTATTATACACATACATATATACATACACTTTTTTATTTGATAAGTTTTTTATATACACACACCCAAAAAAAAAAAAAAAAGAGTTTAGTATTTTCAATCAAAATTATATTTGATGGCAATCTTTCAAAAAAATAAATTCATTTTTACCATCTTCATAGTGAAAATCTTAAAAAGTTTCATTTTCAATACAAATTATCAAATTTTATACTAAAGTAAGTAAAAAAATCTTTCAATTGAACTAATGAAATTTTCAAAAACATGGATGATTCAAAACTTAGAGGAATAAGTTAGACTTCAAACATATTTGTAGTTATCTTGCTCTAACCTATTATTTGACAACTAAAGAGGCATTTCATGTGTAGTTTTAGTGACAATATTTTTTTAATGAGTCAATAACTTGTTAATTCCTACCTAATAGTTTGAAAAAGATAGATTCAAACATGTTTAGTACCAAACTTTATCAAATATTTAACAGATATAAGAGCATATTTTACAATAAAAAATAAAATTTTGAAAAATAAAGTTATGTCTTTATAAATATTAGACCAATTATTTTTTTAAGAGCATCGTTGGACTGATTCAAATATTTTGGGGGGGTGGGGGAAACTCTTATTTTTGTAGGCTAAAATTTAAAAATATTAAGATAATTATATATATATTAAAGGAAATTTCAAATTTTTTGGGGGGAGGGGGGATGGCCCCCCACCTGTATACATAGCTCCACCCCTGCCTGTATTTGGTCCAATAATAAGGATCAAATTCAAGATTGGATCTTACAAATATTTGATTTTTAAGCACAATGCTAAAGACATAATGGCTATTAAGAGAATGACTGACCACTTAGCTCTATATGTTTTGCTGAAAAAGCTTTTATAAAGATAGTTTTCCACATTTTTCAGTGTTTGGTAGCATAAAAAAAATTGGTTAATGGAAAACTATTTTTAGTCAAAGGAAAACTTTAATAAAAGTAAAGCTTATTTTCTATAGGTTGTTTTCCAAAAAAAAAAAAAAAAAGAAAACAATCTCTCTCTCACACGGTGCATAACTCCTATAAATATCATCTTCTTCTAGCCACGGGAAACAATATTTTCTTTCACACCTTCAATCTTTCTCATGATAAGCTCTTTCACTTCTCTTCCCTTTACTTTTTCTCTCTTCTCACACCCTCATTGTTTGTTGTCACTCACTTTGGTCTCTTCTCTTTCCACATATTTCTCTCTCTATTTGTCTCTTTTCTCCCCATTTCTCTTCCCCCCTATAACACCATTCTCTGATAAGGTTTTATTTTTTTTCCCTCACAAATCAGTCAATAGTTCTCTCACAATTTGGTATTTTGGAATTTATCAAACTAATTGCACTAGAATATTTTCCCGATTAAACAATTTGGCCTATGTGGCATTTTAAACTATTTAAAATGGATATTATGGTTATTTTGAACTATTAGCAAGATGAGTGTTTGAGATCATGAAAATTGAATAACTAATTTTGATTGTATTTTTTGTCAAAATTTTAATTTGAAAACCAAATTCATTCTAGGTTATATATATATATATATATATATATATATATATATATATATATATATATATATATATATATATATATTTCGTTAGGCGGATTACACAATACACACGTTATACATGTTTTAAATTATACAAGAAATGTTATAAAAAAATCCGTGCATATCAAACACCAGAAAACATTCTTAAGCTCATTTTTTAAGGTCGTTACCAAACATTAAAAAATGAGATAGTTTTCCACAAAATTGAATCTTACAAATATTTGATACTTAATTGAGCACAATTCTAAAGACACATTGGCTATTAAGAGAATGGCTCTCCACTTATACCAACTGTACTGGTTTAATTGCAATGTCCAATAATCATTATTTACGAATCCCCATATATATATATATATATATATATATATATTATAGATAAATCATCATCAAAATGGATTTCTGATAGCGATCATTATAATTTAGAGAGGGTAATATGCGAACCATCTATCAATCATGTTATAGACCTCCTTAGGCTTGTACAAATCAGCTTCATGACCAGCTCCCTACATTAGAATCAAGAATGAATGAATGAATATATATATATATATATATATATATATATACACACACACACAAATGTACAAAGTATCATTGTTAAATTTGAGTACATTTTTAATAAATGAAGAGGTTCTCTAACCTTGACACTCGAGTATGTCATGTAGAAATTGTCATATTTGTACCTCTCCGTGTATCTATATATGAAATCATTAACAATGTAATTGCAGGTTTGAGGTTAGTAAGCATAGTTTAGACAACTCAAAGTTGAAAAAAATAAAATGAAAGTATAAACTGCATAGAATTGAAGTATTGGTAATCCAGAAACTAACCCTGCAACTTGAGCATCAACAAACCATGCACGCCATGAATCGTCCAAAGTGAAATTCAAAGACCTTATCCATTCTTGTGTGCCGATATGTGGTATTGACAGATCAAGATCAGCACTATAAGACATCAAATTTAAAATAATAAGAAATGTTATATGTATTATTCTTGTAATAACTGAAGCATAAAACAAATTAAACCAATCGACAGTAATTTAATTTTAGGATTTTTGCAATGACAAACGTCTTATATTTTATATAATAAGCCAACTTCGTACATGTCAATTAGTATTTTGTTGGACTATGTGGCGCCTAATTTGTGTTTGATCTAGTTTATGACCCAACCTAATATAAAAGTGCTATGGTTTTATTGGCATATTTTCAAAGACTTAGTCGTGGGGAAACTTTTTTGGCCCATTTTTTAGCCAATTGCGAATTCTTTGTGTGGGATATAAATTACTATTATTTCAGATTAGAGTTAAGTGCGTCATTTTGAGAGAGAAACACTTTATTGCCGCATCTAGTATATTTTCATGGAGAATTTTTAAATTACTACAACTCTGTGGACGTAGACAAATTGCCGATTTACGTAATTTCTTGTGTTGTGCGATTGTCTTGTATGTGTTATATATATATATATATATATATATATATATATATATATATATAAACACACATACATAAGCAATTGCAGAACTAATGTTTCAAGGTTGAGGGATCAAAATAATTACAAATATGAAAAATTAATCAATATAAGATTTTCATTTAAGAAATATAAAGAATTTGGGGAGCATTCATGTATATATTTTGAAAAAAATAACTAAGTACAAGGTGGAATATTAAATTATTGAAAGTTTGGTGATGAATCCTAAGTCTCTATAGTCTATATAGCTTCGTCCCCTTAAAAAAAAAAAAAAATCTGGTCAGTAGCGGAAAGATCTAAATAGGAGGAAAACTATGCTGGGTCCTTGATGACATGGCTTAATGATCCTATTTGACTTCATAGGTTTGTTGTAAATCAAACTGAATTATAAGTTGAAGGACCAAATTTATCATAAAAAATTTTCATGCTTGTATCAGTTGTATGTGTTGCAAAAAATCCAAAATAGTAAGAGCAAAAGTATGATTAGAAAAGGAAGTTATAAGCTATCACCAGTATATGAGAGCTCGGAGTCTGGTTTTACTTAGATTTCGGTGATAATCAATAGTACTCAGAATATCTTTTGTGTAAGCTAAGTCGGAAGTGTTGCACAACGTCCAATATCCTTTGGTTCCCTAGATTGGCATCAAATGAATTTTAGAATTATTTAATAGATGAAAACCTATATATCTAAGCATATCATTGCACATGTAGGGTTTACTTACCTCTCTAACATGAAGAGCTTCTCGAACACTTGGATCATTTGCCCAAATTTCAACAAATACATATTCATAATCCTAAAATATAAATCAATCTATTATACATATATATTTTTTTTTCAAAATATGATTAGCTAGATGCAAAAGAGAGAGAAAGAGAAAGAGAAAGAGAAAGAGAAAGAGAAAGAGGATTATTTACACGACACCATAATGCACTATTTGTAGGCAATGAATGGAGGAAATTGTTGGGAGTCCTCATGAGAATTCTTTGATCCCTATCTACTTTTTTGGGTTTCAAATAGCCACTTGTGCATAACGGTTCCAAAACTTGATTTATGTTTATTCCACTGATTAACTGCGCCATCAAATGATCACTTATATAATCCTAATGGATACAAAATTTTTCAACAGAGATGATTTTGTAAAGGCAAAAAAGCAATATGTTAACTGACCTCATCGACTGCTTCAACATCCATCATACATCTTTCATTGGTTGTATCAATATTGACATAATTTCCATGGCAACTAGCTTTGGCCGACTTGAAAAGAAAAAGAAAACTACATTAAGTTTTTAAATTCATATAATGTGAATACAAATGAATTTTAGTGGAAATTGTCAGCCAGACTTGTACCAAACCGGTCAATTCGACCAGGTTAATCGAGAACCGGCCCAAAGGCTGGTTTTTGGGGTTACAGTGGCTGCATCATAAAATTGCAAGGTTTTAACTTGGCAACAATACTTTTTTTTTTGGAGAATTAAGGTGACAATACTTAAAGACTTCATATTGATAATAATAATATCTAGCAAGGTGTTAGGGAGATAATATCTTGGAGAAATTTTAACCGAGAAGTTTATATAACATATAAAGACATTGCTTGAGCTATATTATGTTATATTAATTATTTGACTCTTTTGGCCAAGAGTTTTGTTACTTAGTTGTGTCATTGACACCTTTGCCCTTTTAGTGTTTTTAACGAAGATTCCAGAGTTTAAATCCTCACATCCCCATTGTAATTATAATTTATATAAAAAAAAAATTCTGCTCCTTTGATCTTAATTTTTCTCCACGTGGGATTGTCATTATTGAACTAAACACAACTCACACATGAATATTCTAACACAAAGAAACAATATTAATAACCTTATAGTTATAGGGAGAAAATGCTATAGAACTTTGAAAATTTATTTCAGCTAAAGAAGAGTAATAACCTTATAGAGTTCATCCGATATAAGAGTCAAACGATGAGCAGCTAGGACTTTCGAGTTAACATCAAGATATGAATCTGTCTTTGGGCTCCCAAGCACATATCCCTGATGTTAATTCGAGAATGTTATGGTCATACATAATTCACAAAAGAGAAGGTTATTGTGATGCTCTTTTCGAATTATGGCGAAGATAAATTATCCAATAGAATAATTTCAAACCAATTTTTACATATTTTTTTTCATCTCTTTAATTTTCTTTACTTATTATTATTATTTTTTTTGGAAAGAAAGTAGACTATTAATCATTTCATATTATTCTAAAACATGTAGATCCGAATCATTGTTAGTCTAGAAGAATTTTAAAAGTAACTGAAAAGTCATCATTTTCAGAGGTTTGTACTTTGAGACTGAAGTGTGGCTTGAGCCCAGCTTCGTTACCTGCAATTAAACAAAAAAGAGCAAATCTTATTGAGATGAAAACAACAAAATACTAGGGACTTGAGCTTGAAGCAGATATATACATAAACATGCACACACACTCAAATATGTAATTCTTGTCATGTAAATATGTTACCATCATATATTTTTTGAGCCAAGACTGGAATGAAAATGCCTGCATACGAACCACCACCAATGTAAATTTGATTTTCTGTAAATTCGGAGTGATCGATTATCCACTGCATGGCAATTCCAAAAACACAAGACTTTCATCAAATTTCCTTGTAGTAGAAAGTACCCATGTTAATTATGACAATATTTGTAATATTATTTGCCGTAGTGCTGCAAATTTCTTAGTCCCAAAACACATCTAGAACAAAGAAATCATTATTTTTACAAAATTGTTGGAATAGCGAGTTATGATTAGTAAAATCTCACTTTTTTATATATATATATTTATAATTGGCACAATTTTAATAATTATGCACTAATTATAGTAGATGTCACCTCAATTTTAGAATAGTGAGTGATAAGGATACTGTCACCAAAAAAAAAAAAATCATAACCTTTTTTTTTTAATTGAGACAGAAAAAAGAGTGCCTTAATGTCACACCTTTTGCAGAAAATTGTAAAGATTTGCTACAGTTTTTCGGTCGGTCGTATAGTAGCCGTCAAAGCTTTTTGAGTAAGAAAATCCGGCGCCAACTGGTGCATCTATGAATAACATGTTAAGGACCTGAAAATTTGATCATCATATTAAATTAAACAGAGTTAATAAAAAGTACTGCACATTTCATGTAGGAGCGGCCAGAAGTTCCCACACCTTTGTCCAAGTGTCCGGGTTCAAATGAAGTGTGGGCAACCTTTCCTCAGAATATATATAATCAAAAGACAAGGGTCCTACAATGTGGAGATGCAAGTTAAGTGCGAAATTCTAAAGTAATAATCATATTTCATGTCACATGCCATACAACAAAATAAATAGTATAATAATAATAATAAAGTCGGGTTTAAAAGTTGTTGTTGCACTAAGTGACTACACCACAAATTGCATAAATATTTTAAATAAAAACAACAAATTATTTGTTTTAATTAACTCTCTATCACTTATTTGAATAAAGTAATAATTAGTATTATAACAAAAGATGCAACCTACATTTGGTTTATATAAACTTCTTCTTCTTAGATCTTTTTAAAGTAACAATTTGTGTTTTTAATAATAATTTGCCACATATAAATATAAATATATATTATTAATAATTTCAAAAAAATTATTTTTTATATATATTTTTTTCTAATAAATTTCTTTTCACCAACCATGTCTTTTTTTGGGGGTGGGAGATATATATATATATATATATATATGGTTTTTGGGATAGAATTAAATTAATGGGGATGGTTTTGATTAGTCATCACTGTCCAATATGTCTTACTCAATGTATTTCCAATGCATGTTGTGGGGGGAGTAGAATATGTACAAAAGGCCCATGGACCCAAAGCCCGTGGGTATAAAAGTAAAAAAAGGAGAAATTTGGATCCAGCCCAAGGTATATAGTTATAAAAGAAGTAAGTGGGGCACTGAGAAAAGATGAAGTCAAAAGATCTTGTTGGGCCACAAAGCCCGGCCTGCTAATGATCCTCGTTCCTGCTTAGTACATGGCCGAGGATAGTGCGGAAGTACAGCCAACGAACCAAGGAATATAGCGCCTAAATTCAGCAACAACCACCTCGGCATTAAATAGTTGTTCTCACTTAACAAAGACATCATTTATTGTTGAATGACACGCCTGAATAGTGCCTTTCACTCACAACACAAGTCCACTTACTCCCCCAAAAGGTAGAGGATACCTTTGATAAAACAAGTATACCACAATCTCCTCCACACAATCCACCATGGAGGGAAGAACATGACAAGTATATATAGGACTCTTCCCCTACATAGATGGAGATAGAAAAATTAGAGTGAGAGAAAAAGGGTGAAGTGTATCTCCTAACTTGTAAGAATCTTCATTGGCCAAGCCAAAGAGAATAAGGACCTTTTTTTATTCATATCAATCTTATTAGACGTTCGATTTAATCAATTGCTTAGTTCTCTTGTTGTGAATTCCTTTCCCATAACTTAGAAATTATTTGTGAAATTTATTTTACCTTCTTTTGTATTTTGACCTCACACGTCTTTTTTTTTTGGATATAGACACAAATCCCTCGCTTATGTTATCGATGAAGGGTTGAAGTTTGACTCATTTAAATGCTTAATATTGATAGTCTTTTTTTTTTTTTTTTTTTTTTTGGATATAGACACAAATCCCTTACTTATGTTATCGATGAAGGATTGAAGCCTGACTCATTTAAATTCTCAATATTGATAGTTTGTGAAGTAATTTACAAATTCCAACTTGAAGACATCCCTAAGGATTGTGAAACAAGATTCGTGAAGATAGTAAAAGTCAGTGATGGAAATATGTGGATTCTATTATAAATTTAAATAGTGAGACTCACTACTAACAATAGGTAACAAAATCATTGAATGAGATTTCTGAATATTCATTCTAATGGTATTTTTTGTTTTTACACCATTGATGAGTATCAAGTGGAGATCGTTTAGGTTAAAGACGACCTTAGCCACATTCGAATCAGGAATGAGAGTAAAGGCAAGACCCCGTCATTATACATCGTCCTTATAGACGCAGCAGGCTAGCATTCATTGAAGGCATAAATAAATGCCCTCAGGACAGCTAACAAGTAATGAGTGCGCTGGAACAGTTACAAGAACAATGATGGCCCAACGGTCATTCATTACACCTTAAAATGGAATCATTATTGTCAATTAATGCTGTGTTTCTCTTAGGAGAAAAACGCTTAGAGCAGTATTAATAGACATAACTACACCAACCCAAAGCAAACTATAAAAAGGGGAATAGAACTCAAGTAAAGACACATGAAAAACTTGAGAGACACTTGTGAGAGAATTCTTTGAGAACTGTTAAGCTGACTTTAGCATCGGGGCATTCTCAACTGGCACCATGCCGGTGAAAACCTCCTTTGCCTTTCTTTTCTTGATAGCAGGTATCGGAGCTCATCCATCGACATTGATGAGGAGCATACTGACGAGGTCAACTTTCGACTTCATCAGTTTGGCATCGTTTATGGGAAATGCGTTATTTACGAGTTGATTCTTTCTCAAACCATCGTGCTTCTACCGATAAAGCTCGTGTCGCTTGATGGACACCACACCAGCACCACCCCTAGATCCTATGGTGATGGCTCAACAGATCCAGGCTCTGACAACAAATGTATAAGAGCTAATGAAGCAGAACGAGAGCTGAAGTGCCGAGCTCGTCCAGAGGGCAGTAATGCTTCGCATCATCAACGTAGTCGTAGCAAACATGACAAGGAAGCTAGCAGCCCAGAAAACAGCAAGGGAAAGGATATGACAAAATACACTAGGCAATCCACGCATGATAACGATCACTTGACGAAGAGCTTACGAAGTGAAGAATGCCATGAAGGGGAAGACGACAATGAACCTTGATGGCATGCTCAAACGAATAGATTCACCTTTCATAGCTAGTGTTTTGGAGTGCCCCTACCTCCGAAGTTTCGTTTGCCGCAGCTGGAGTTCTATGATGGCACGAAGGACCCTCTCGACATTATAAGGGCCTTCAAGACTATCCTGAACCTCCAACAGACCCTGGACGAAGTTATTTGCAGATTTTTCCTTGCCACCCTCAGAGGGGCTGCTAGGGTATGGTTTAGTAAGCTGCCAGCGTCTTCAATAGCGAATTTCGAACAGCTCAATAACTCATTTGTTAGTCATTTCATTGAAGGACAACATCATAAAAGGCCAAACTCTTACTTGCTAATAGTAAGACAGCAGGAAGGGGAAAGCCTAAGGGATTATGTGAAACGTTTCAACAAGGCTGTGTTGGAGATTGACGAAGCTGATGACCAGGTGATAATGACGACCTTCCAAGCTGAACTTAACAACCCCAATCTCGTCTTTTCGTTGGGAAAGACGCCGCCAACCTCTATGATGGATCTCCTGTTCAAAAGCTCAGAAGTACATGAACGGAGAGGATGCCTTTACTGCGAAGGGGCTAACAGGAAAACAGGAGAAAGAAGAACCTGGTGATTCTCATGGTAAGAAGAAGGATTGTAAAGACTCATATTCGGAGACTAAGGCCAGCAAGAGCAGTCCTGATACCCTAAAGAAGAAGATGAACTTCATTCCATTAGTAATGCCTACAAATAAAATCTTGATACAGATTAAGGACGAACTAGGACTAAAATGGCCTAAGCCATTAAGCACGTCCTCCATGAAGCTTGACTTGAAGAAATACTGTCGTTTTCATAAGGACCACGACCATTACACTAACGAATGTTGCGATCTAAAAGAATAGATAGAAGAATTGATTGGAGAAAACTCCAAAAGTTCATAAAGAGGGACCACCATCCTTGAGTGAGGACTGACGACAAGCCTCATGACAATGCCAAGGATGATGGATGGGATCATCCAAAGCAAGCCGTTGGTGAAATACGAATGATAACAGGGGGACTCGTGTTAGAGGGTCATACAAGTCTTTGAAAAAGACTTATCATAGGCAGATCAACAACGTTCACATCAAGCATCCATCTCCAAAGTATCGACGATCAGAGAGTGACGACGTTATATTCTCTGAGTGGGATGTAAGTGGGATTAAGCAACCCCATGATGATCCACTTGTCATTATGCTAGAAATTAAAGGTTTCAACACAAGGAGAGTATTGGTTGACAACGGGAGCTCCGCAGATATAATGTACATGATGGCCTACCAATAGTTGAGGTTGGACCGAAAGAGGCTTAGACCTTTCAAATCCCCGTTGGTCAGCTTCAGTGGAGATCGAATCTATCCAAAAGGTATCATCTCATTGTCAATCACAACAGGAACGTATCCAGCCCAGGTAACAAAATAGGTTGATTTTTTTTTTTTTTTTATTGTCGACTGTCCATCGTCCTATAATGTTATCTTGGGATGACCTACACTGAATCGGCTTAAGGCCGTAACCTTAACCTATTGCCTGAAGGTGAAGTTTCCAACCCCACACGGGATAGGGTAGATACGCGGGGATCAACTTTTGGCTAAAGAGTGCTACCAAGCGGTGTTAGCCTCAAGAGAAAACTATACCTGGGTGGTAGAAGAAGAACCAAAGAAACCTACTCAAGAGCTAGAAGATGTGAACCTAGTAGAGGGAGACGCTACTAAGGTTACAAAGGTGGGAGCAGGAATTGACCCAGACCTGAAGGACAAAAGTGCTTGAAGCAAAATCTAGATATCTTCTCCTAGACTCATGAGGATATGCCAGGTATAAACAACAAAATGATAGGACACAAGTTGAATGTCGATCCCACCAGAAAGTTTGTCCAGCAGAAAGGATGAGTTTTTGCTCCTAAGAGGAACAAAGCTAGTATGGAAGAAGTAGAGAAGCATTTCACTGCCGAGTTCATCAGGGAAGTCTACTACCCTGAATGGTTAACCAAAGTCGTCATGGTGAAGAAGTCCAACGGGAAATGGCGCATGTGCGTTGACTTTACAGATCTCAACCATGCTTGCTTGAAGGATAGTTTTCCACTTCCCAGGATCAATCAGCTAGTAGATTCAATAGCCGGCCATGAGCTGTTAACCTTCATGGACGCATTTTAAGGTTACAACCAAATCCGCATGAACGAAGAAGACCAGGAGAAAACAACCTTTGTTACTAGCCAGGGGTTGTACTGTTACAGGGTTATATCGTTTGGCCTGAAGAATGCAGGGGCGACTTACCAAAGGTTGGTGAATCAGATGTTTAGCAAGCAGATTGGATGGAATATGGAAGTCTACGTGGACGACATGCTTGCAAAGAGTAGGAAAGCAGAGTTACACTTGGACGATCTCAAAGAAACTTTCGATACATTGAGGAAGTATCAAATGAAGTTGAACTCAGTGAAGTGTGTAAGTTTTTAGGGTTTATGGTCTCATAACGAGGCATAGAGGCCAATCCAGAGAAAGTCAAAGCCATATTTGGCATGACCTCCCCAAGAAATGTGAAGGAGGTACAGAAGTTGACGGGACGAGTAGTAGCTTTGAATAGATTCGTCTCTAGAGCCACAGATAAATGTCTCCTATTTTTCAAAACATTGAAGCAGGCTTTCCAATGGACTAAGGAATGCGGAGAAGCTTTCTAGGCCCTCAAAGACTACCTGTCCAAACCACCCCTCCTGAGCCCATTCGTTAAAGGATAAGATTTATTCTTATATTTAGTTGTTTCCTAGACAGCTGTGAGCTCGACATTGATCCATTAAGAGCTCAGGATCCAGAAGCCAGTTTATTACACAAGTTAGGCTTTCCAGGTCACAGAAGTAAGATATCCAAGGATAGAAAGGTTAGCCTTTGCGCTAGTCGTCGCGTCAAGGAAGCTTCGTCCCTATTTTCAAGCACACATGATATTAGTCATGATGGACCAACCTTTACGAAAAGCGATGGGTAGACTAGACACAGCAGGGAGAATGGTCCAATGGGCGGTGGAGTTAAGTCAATTTGACGTTGATTATAAGCCTAGAACGGTAATCAAGGCCCAAGCATTGGTGAACTTTGTCGCCGAATTTACCATGGCTGATCAAGATCAAGAATCAGATTACTGGACAGTGTATATAGACGGGCCATTAGCGTTAGGCATGGGCGGAGTAGGAGTGGTTCTCTTATCCCCTGAGAAAGACATCCTCAAATACGGGGTCCAGCTTCAATTCCCAGCAATGAATAATGAAGCGGAGTATGAAGCTATCTTGATAGGCTTGAGGATTGCAAAAGCCTTGGGTGTGAGAAACTTAAAGCTGAACTCAAATTCAAAGCTTGTGGTAGGACAGATGACTAGCAAATACAAGGCCAAAGAGGACATGATGAAAAGGTACTTAACATTGACTAATCAGTTAGTTTCTAACTTTGATGATGTCAAGATCACTCAGGTACCAAGGGAGGAAAATTCGGAAGCCGATGAAGTTGCTAGGCTGGCATCATTAGATAACAATGAAGGACGACATGGATGGTACATGGAAGTGCAGCAGCTCCCAAGCATTGAGGGGTTTGACGTGAATTACGTCCAATCTGTAGAAAGCTGGATGGACCTAATAATCACGTACATCAAGGATAGTAACCTCCCTGTAGATCCCTTGGAAGCCAGAAAAGTCAAGGTAAGTTCATCCAGATTCACAATCCAGAACGACGAGCTCTACAAGAGGGGAATTTCACAGCCCTACTTAAAGTGCCTCAATCCAGAAGATGCTGAGTACGTGCTAAGAGAAATCCACGAAGGAGTCTACAGAAATCACTCTGGACCACGGTCACTCGTCAGGCAAGTTGTTCGTGCTGGATATTTCTGGCCAACCATGCAAAAAGATGCAGCTCAAGTCGTTCAGAGATGCGACAAAGGCTCTTTTAAGGTGGAAATTTCAAGTACAAGACCTCCTTTATGAACCAGAGGTGTTACTAGTGTCTCTTGCCCACTTGGTAGCACGCATGGGCTGGGCTCATGCAAAAGGTCTGAAAGGAACCGACTCATACACTCAAAACCATACTTCCTCAATTTCCCCTATATGTGACATGGGCTTGGGTCATGCCTAAAGAATAAAAAATAATATAATACATGAATTGGGCCCATAATGAGGTTGGGCTCGATTGAGTCCGGCTTATAGAGAATGGGTCACGAAAATGGGTATTAACGTTAGCCCCCCAAGCATGTATGGCACTTGCGGCATGCGTGTAAGTAGTTGATATTTCCCATTTTTTGTAGATGTTGTAGGTTTGGAATTTAGTCTATCCAAATGATGCTTCTTTTTTGAGAAAATATGGGACAAAGAAGCCCATTTGAAGAAATGTCGTGGGTCGTGAATCCCACTTGTAGAAAAATCACCAGTTGAAGAAAAAGCCTGTATATGTTGAAATATTGTGGTGATGAAGCACGTGAGACTATGAGAGTCAAGTTGTAACCGGATGAAATTGTTTTTTGAAACTTTGACTTTTTGAGCTTTAAGTCCAACTATTTTTTGATCAATAGCCTTCATGACCACACATATAAGAATAATAATATTCTTATATAATGTTATTATTTCTTCTTTGGCCTTCTATAGCTTGAACGTGGCATAGACCATAGATGATTGATGACTGCTAAACTTTAAATGACTTGGCTGCCAAAGAAATGATCTTGGCAATGTTTGTGCATAGGCGTGTGGGCTGATTTAGTAAAAATCCCATGGGTCATGACAAATAATCAAGGCCTTAGGCTTAATCCTTAACCCATGTGCCATGTTGAACAGTACATAGTAGGACCCTTTTGGTAATTGCAGGAGTGTCTTGCCAAAGAGGTATTATATGGACAAAAAGGCAGGTGAGATGCAGCCACTTTTTTCTTCCTTTCAGTGATTTTGGCTTTCACGCCATTTGTTGCTTGGCTTGACAATATATGTGGGCACTTTAAAACTTCTTCTTCGCAGAGCTTGGTTTCTGCTATGTTGTTGTGCATCATTTTTATTTTCTTTTGCTTCGGGCATGTCACGCCAGTTCTACCATTTTATTTCCTTAGCATTACATCTTTCATATTTTCTTCTATTCTTTGTTATTTTCTTCAAGAGTTGTGAATATTTGCTCTAACTCCACAAGAACCCCACGCCACTTTTGTTTCTCATTCCAGTTGTTGGATTGCTCCACCAGATCTGCCAAGGCTCTCTTTATTTATTTATTTATTTATTTTTGGGTGCTTTCACAAGCCCACCTTCAAGCTTTCATCACTCATGCTACCCAAACCCAAGGAGGGTGATGAGAAAGTGGAGGCAAAAAAGGTGAGATCTCCATTGGTGAAGGGCATAAATTTGAAGAGCTCAGCACCATCCACCTTTTAAAATGTTGGGATTTAGGTGGGACGGAGTGCCCTTGCTAAAGAAAAATGAAACCCGTTGACAAGGAGTAGATTTGTTTCGTCGATGATGTTAGTGGAGGTTTGCAATAGATTGCCACCCATGACCATGAGACTTGTTGGCACTGATGTTGGTGAAGTGGTGCCAATGGCAAAAAGAAGAACCTTCGTTAATAAGGAGTGAGGTTTTGTTATAAGAGATTGATGCTAAATGCGGTGACAAGATGTTGAATCTGTTCTTTTTGCAAGCTCGTTAATGTCGGATGTGACACTCGGCTTGGTGAGTTAACATATACTTTTTTTTTTGCCTATCTCTCGGATGTATTTGGGGACATGTTGAACGAATATGTCGTTGATTGTGTGGGTTGGCTCCACCTTAGGAGATCACAAAAATATTGTGAGGTTCCGACCCATAAGGTTGAGTCATTGTAATTGAAGCCGAATTCCATATCAAAGTTGGCTCCTTATTGATTCCAATAGTCGCAAGGCATGAAAATCAGTTTGCAGTGCAATTATGATTAACCTTGAGTTGGTCGTTGTGTTGGTCAATTTGGTGAGATTGTATTTGCCAAGATTAGATTTGATGAAGCCATAACCATAAGCAATAAGCAATATTGCTGACCACATTGGTACAATACATTTGAGATGGAATGGGGCGAAGATATTACCTGCTGATATAGTATAGAGATGAGACATAGTCGCTACATTGGTTGGCAGCCCCCTGTATCATGTTCTTGCAATGAACGCAAGTGAAAGTGAGAGTCACCAAGTGTTAGTCGCTTCTTGATTCAGCAATCACGAAATGAAAGTGTAGGAATGAAACTTGAATGTCTAGTGTAGAGGTGCATAGTAGTTGAGTAAGCCTTTAGCCCCAGGTAATGTCGATGAATGAGTGAATCACTATGAAATACCAAGTGTTGATGCCATTGAAAGTAAGCCATGTGTTGCATAGCTTGATTATTAGCATGAATTGGTGGAGCCAAAGTTGGTGATTCCATGTTGTAGCCACTGTTCCTTCTATGTAATTGTCGATGGAGTGAAGATAGTGCAAAGACAGTAGCTCCATTTGTTTGAGAACGAAGCCGCAATTTCTTTGGCAACTTAAAATCTGTTGTGGGAAGTCAACACTCACTACCACCCTTCTTGTCATGCTGATAGGATTTGCCAAATGTGATGCTTCTCTGTTTTACATAGAATAAACGTAATTTGGGAGACTACGCTATTGTTGAGCGGGAACTTGTAACTCACTTTTTTTATTTTATTTTATTTTTATTTTTATATTGGTAAGTCACATATCTTCTTCAAATTTTTTGTTTGATTGTATATAAAAGTATATTGAGCACGTTGTGCTACGGTTTATTGTAAGATGACTTTGGCTTAGAAAATCGTGGTGCAGCCATTGGAACTTTCATTCACAAGACCAATCTCATTCCAAAAGCATCAATTTCTAAGGTTGAATTTGTTACAGACAGCATAGAGTTGTAATAGATGGTACCATGGCTACCATTAGTAACTTTGAACCCTTTTTAGTTCGTCCCATGCTTGCGTTAGACATTTGATGAACTTGTCGTCTTGCTATCTGTGCATAAGCCTTGGTTGATTTAACTTTCTCTATTGAGTGACATCTGAATTTGCTACAAACTGAGTGCCCGTAGCTCATCCCAAAAGGATCATAAGGCTTCCTTGGTCAAGCTTAAGAAGGATAATAGCAACGACTGTGGAGCTTCCCCTTTTCTTTGGCTAGAGAGCAATTGTGATAAAATATGTATGTAGAACTTAGGTTGTTCCTTTGGCTGAGAAGTGGCTATTTGAATGAAGGAATGTTACCAAGAACTTGATTGAGGATGGGTTAATTGTAGAGTTTATTTTCTACTACCTTCATTTCATTGTTGATGTTCAAGTAAGGCTTGAAAGTTCAACTTGCATCTCTTAGCAACTGAATTGTTGGGAAGAGGCAAAAACTTGTAGCCACAAATTCATAGAGATATAAATCACAAGCAAGTGTTCTTAATGTGATGGCTTCGGATATTGTTGCAAGTTTCGATCTTCTTCGAGTCCCCTTTTCTTTCTCATTTCTTTTGTTTCTTGAATATATTGAAACCTTGAGAATTTGAGTTGGTTGTAATGTGTAATAGGGGTTGCTGCCTTGGAAATATGTTCTCTTGTATTTTGCTTTTGTGGACAGCTCACTTATGTGTATGGAGCAGCTCCTATTTACTTGTGTTGGTGCCACTTTGAGTTTGTACTGTCATGGTTAGTAGTCATAATTTGCATTTCGTACAAAGCAAACATATATGATATTTGGATGTATATTTTGTATTTTGGAATGAAAAAAAATGATTTGTATCTCAAGGATGTATATGGTTTGTAATTTGTACCATTCTTTGTAATTTGTACCTTAAGAATGACTTTGTACCTTTCTTTGATAGGCTATGAGTATGTCTTTGTTGTGAAAACAACTCTTGTATGGTTGTGAGCAGCTGAGTATGTTGAGGAAAGCTTGCTTGGAAAGGTCATATGCAAATTCTGGTTGAGTAGCATAGCTTTGATAGATTGTACACATGTAGTCTCTTAAGAATAACTCGTGCTTGATTGGATATGTTGTGAATATATCTTTGCCTTTGCAAGGGCAAGTTAGTAGACAGTTGCTTGGTTGTCGTACTTTTAAGGTTATGGTGTAATGTATGTCTTGCTATATATGCACCATTTGTCCAGCGCTCTATTGACGGGCAGATTTTGGTTTCACAGACAGCAACTCATATGTATTGAAACCTGTCTCGTCGCTTGGAAGTTGACTTATACTTGACATGTGTTAGGTTGCTACCTTTTTGGATTCAAGAAGCCCTCACATATGGGCTACATTTTTACGCATTATAGGACATGGTGCACTTGTTTGTCACTGTTTCATAGAGGCTAATTGTGTTCTCACATACAACAACTTGAATAAAGATTGTATCATTATCATCTTTTGAGGATATCACATTCTTGTATATAAAAACTTATAGAATGCACAATTTTTCCATTTTCTTGAGGAGGAGTTATATCCTCACATATAGAAAATTACCAAATGGCAATGAGGTAGTGATTTGTTGTCGACTTTCCCATATTCTTGAGGGATGGTTATGTCTCCGCATGTAGTGAATCATCGTGCTTTAATTATAATAAAATTATGGCTTTTCCTACCTTGTTGAGGGTGTTGCACCCTTGCAAGTAGGGGTCTTACCATTTATGAATAACATGACATCATGTCGACTTCTTAATCATTCGGTAGGGCTTACCTTTGAGGACGTATTGGCTTTCTTACCTTGTTGAGGGCTAGTTGTGCCTTCGCAAGTAAGGGTATCGCCATAATGATATGTCTTATTGGCTTCCTAACCAATTGATAGGGCTTACCATAAAGAAAGTATGTGATTGGTTTTCCCTACCTTATTGAGAGTATTTTCACTCTCGCATGTAGAGGCTTCGCCGTAAGAGTAATTTATAGGCTTTCTCGCTGCTTCACAAGGTTTGTCATTAGGAGAAAATATTGGCTTTCCTTATCTTATTGAAGGCATTGCACCTTCAAATGTAAAGGTCTCACCATGCCTGGATAATATGATAGTTTTTCGGCTTCCTAATGTTTCATTGGGCTTACCATTGAGAGAGTATGCGCTTGGCTTTCCCTACCTTATTGAGAGTATTTTCACCCTCGCATGTAGAGGTTTTGTCGTAAGAGTAATTTGTTGGCTTTCTTGCTGCTTTGCAAGGTTTGCCATTAGGAGAAACGTTCGCTTTCCCTACCTTATTGAAGGCATTGCATATTCGCATGTAGGAGTCTCACCATATTTGGATAATATGATAGTTCGTCGGCTTCCTAATGTTTCATAGGGCTTGCCTTTGAAAATTGGTATGAGCAGGATATATTGTTGTTGTTTATGATCTTATGTAAGATGCTGAAGTGACGAATGATATGCTTCTTGATGGAGTTGGCTATGGCCACTCCTATCACTTTCTTGAGTGGAATTGCTTTCGCCCACTTAATAAATTACTTAGTAATGGCCAATACCCAAATGTACCCGTTCAAGGGTGAATGGATAGGTTCGGTGAAATCAAGCCCCCAAGTGTGGAACGCTTTGGGACATTCATGTCTTGAAGATTTATAAGATATGCCAAGAGTTGTTGATGGGATTTTTTCCTTCCTTAGTATTCTTCATATGACTCAAAGATAATTATTGAAAATGGGGTCCTCCCATCTGCTATATAGAGGGCAGAATATGATTCCTCTTTGTCGAAGATTTATTGTGCCGCAAACAGTGACTTTATTCTTTGCTAACCTGGCTTCTTGTTAGGACATATGTGGAACTTTTTAGAACACATGTTATTGTAAATTGACTAATCCATTGACAAAACACACTTTACTTGTAATTAGGTAGATCTAGGATGTGTTTAGTACTTCAAGGAATAAGAGTTCAAGTCAAGTATTGAAATCATGCAAATACGTCCAAGAAACAAGTAAAGAAGTGTTGTTCATTAAAACTCGACAAATATCTCGACAAATAATATTTATCGAGGTTTAATACTTGTGCTCGACAGCTTCTTGACATAAACAGTATCTATTGAGAATTACGAAATTTAGATTTCTAGATCTGTTTTCACGCATATCCAAGTGTATTTGTGTAAGGTTTATTTTTTCACAACCCTAAACGTATATAAGGATTATTTTAAGGGTAGTCAAAGGTGATACAACTCAATGCAAATTGATTGTGCATGCAAATTTTGACCGGAGACAGAATTTGCCCTAGTTCATCACATTCCTTGTAGAAGTTGCTACATCTTTGCGCCAAGGGTTTTGTAACCAAGGAGCTTCTTGAACTTCATTGTTTGGATGAATTGAAAAACTTTGCAGTCAACATCTTCCTCAAGTTGGTGTGTTAGTCACCTACTTGGATTCATGCATCGAGTGGTTAATCACATACTTGGAGCCATGCATTGAAAGTAAAGGTTGTCATTACATTACAAGTCCAATTGGGTATTGGGGTAAGGGTTCAATTGTAGATTGGTATTAGGTACTGGGATTCCTTTTACTTGTAATTGCTTGTTTTGATAATAGTGGATTCTCGGGAGTGGTGATCTTAAATTCACCCCATGGGGTTTTGCTCGATGGTTTTCCCCATTTGTAAACAAATCATCTGTGTCAAATTTATTTTCCGATGCATTTATCTTAGTTGGTGATTTATTTGTGCTACCACGCTTATTGCATGTAATTGAATCTAATTAATTAACTTGACTAATTAATTGATTAATTTATCAAATAGGTCAATACATTCTTGGCCTATCAAGTGATATTTGAGCAGCCACACTCTGATTAGGGTTAAACTTTGCTGTGTGATCCATTGACCCCTGTTTGTCATGGATAGAGGATAGTCTCTAATTATATCTCATTTATTTGATGACACTAACTATGCATACTGAAAAGTATGCATGAGAGCTTTCTTGCAGTCCTTAGATGAAAATGTGTGGCAAGCTGTGGAGATTGACTGGACTAAGCCAAAGGAAGCGTCAGCTGATTGGGATGATGCTAAGATGAAAGCAGCAAACTTCAACAACAGAGTATTGAATGCTTTATTCAGTGCGGTCACCAATGAGGAGTTCAAGAAGACATCCTCTACAGAAACTACTAAGTAAGTATGGACTATCCTCTAGACAACCTATGAAGGGACTAAGGCTGTCAAGGATTCAAAGCTGCAAAGGCTCACTATGAGTTTTGAAGAGATTAAGATAGAGGAGGATGAGTCACTTGATGAGTTCTATGCCAAACTAAAGGACATAGTTAACTCCACCTTTAATTTTGGGGAAACCATTCTTGAACCCAAGGTTGTAAGAAAGGTGCTCAGATCTCTACTGGAGAGATTCCATTCCAAGATCATCGCCATTGAGGAATCAAAGGACATCAACAAAATTCCTTTGACAGAGCTGGTTGGCAACTTGCAAACTTATGAATTGGGTTTGATTAGGATCGGGAAATCGAACAAGAGCAAAAGCATGGCATTAAAGGCCAAAAGCAGTGATACCGATGAGTTTTCTGATGATGAAGATTCTAAGATGAAATCTTATATCATGAGGCAGTTCAAAAAATTTATGAAGAATGCCAATGCAAAAGGATTCGACAAGGACTAAAAGCAATCCAGTTCTTCACAATTCAAAAGCCAAGATAAAGGGAAGAAAGATGCTAGGGATGGCGGTTAGTACACTGTTCCCTTCGGACCAAAGTACTTTGGATGTCGAGGTTTTGGATATATGAAATAAGAATGTCCAACATAGCTTAAGACCATTGGGAAAAGCAAGGCCCTTGTTGCTACCTTGAGTGACATCGAGCTTGAGGATGATTCAAATGACAATGATGACAAGGGAATCTTGAATGCCTTCACTACAATAGTTGATCCTATTAATGGGATTTCAGAAACAGTAGATGATGAAGAGGACTTGGTGGACTCTAATTTTGAGAAAATGAACGATCAAGATGATATCCATACAGCTTATGAAAAATTGTACAAGGTTTCTGAGAAGCATAAGAAATTATATAGGTTGGCCACCAAGAAGTTGAGTGATGTTGAGCTAGATCGAGAGGAGCTCTTCACAAAGTTTGACAAAGCTAATCAGACCATTGGAGCACTATGGTTTGAGAACAACTTCTTGGTGGAGAAGGCTAACAAGCTTGAAGCAGAACTATCCTAGGTCAGAGCTCAATTGGAGAGGACTTCCAGTGCAAAGCTCGATGAGATGCTTATTTTTCAGAAATTTGTGTCTTATAGAACCGATTTGGGGTATGATTTATCTTCTCCTAATATTGCTTCTTCTAGTACTACTATGTTTATCTCACCTGCTAATAATGCTAATTCTGAGAACAATGAATATAAAACTAATATAGCTAGTGAGAACGTAGACAAGGGCAAATCAATTTTAGGAGCACCCTCTAAACTTGAAAATAAAGAGAATAGAAACCTTAGGACTAAGAAGGGTAATAACCAAAAGTCTAAACAAAAGAAGTAGCATCTCTGTCATCACTATGACATATTCGTCCAAATTGCTACAAGTGGTTAGCCATTCAACAAAGCAATAGTATAATCTCATTCGTAAGCCAGAATCAGTTTCCATCCTCTTTTTATCTTCTTGGAGATCTTCTTAAGGCCCTCATGTTCCTTTTGAACTTAAATGGTTTTAGTTCTTCCCCCTCACCGTTGGATCAAAGGTTTACTCAACAGAAAGGTTCTTCCAAAGTGTAGAATGAAAAAGGCTCAAAGTGATTTAATCACTTTCTCTCTCTTTCTCTCTCTCTTTCTCTCCCCCTCTTTTTGGTTTATGCATTACTTGTGTGTTTTGCTTTATTGTTATTGAGTCAGTCTAGTTTTAAGCTATGTTTTGTTTAACATGTTTTTTGTTTGTTTGTTTTCAGTTTTGCTTTATTTTGTTTTCATAAAAATATAATAAAAAAAATTGAAAAATCAGAAAAATACAAAAACTGTGTGTGTTTTTGTGTACATTGATACTTGAGTACCTTTGGATGTCCATCGAAACAAAATTTTCTAAACTTTGTATCTTTTGTAGCTTAGATAAGCATCTCAATGCACAACTAAGTGAGTGAGTTTTATGGCTCGTGTTTGTAATGAGTACGATTAAGTAATCTCTTATACTTAACACTCATATCACTTTTTTTGATGGGAAAGACTAGAAAATCCTAAGAGAAAGGCATAAATAACCATCTCACCACTAAAACCCGTCAATCATGGATAAACATCTGTATGCTTTGGTATAGCAAAATTGTGATGTTTAAAGCTTAACATAATTGGGTATTTATTCTCTCTCTTATATGCCCATGCATGATATGCTAAAAAAAAAAAAAAAGGATATGCAAAGAAAATAAAAGCAAAAAGAATCAAAATGCTTTTAAATATGGTTACAAGCGTGTTTCTAGGAGATGTTGGAGTTATAGGATGTACCTCGAAGGTAACAGTCCCCATCAAGCTGTTATGATTGTGTGTGAATTAAAATTGATTTTCTCATACCTCAAATCGTCATAACTTGAGACACTTATGCACTCTTGCGATGTTTTCACACTCAACACGCATATTCTTTGCTACTTTTGATACATGTGTAGGTACAATGTGATTTGGCCATCACAAGGGATACATGTGTTAATGTATGCTTACTATACTGTCTTGACTTGTTTTTTGAAATATAAAATTTGTTAGACTTGTTTAGTGTGTGTGTGTGTTTTGGATCGTGAATGCTTTGCATTTTTTTTCTTGTTGAGAGATGTTTTTGAGTGCTTAACATGTTGTTTGGATCTTTGGTTGAGTAGCTTGCTTGATTGCATTCATTTTTGTGTGTTTTTCCTCTCTTTGAAAAACTGTTTTTTATCAAGCTCAATAGCTTCTCGACAGATCCTTGACAGATTACTATCTATTGAGACCCTTGAACTTCTTTTCTCGACAAATCTTATCACATCTTCGATCCATCAATCTGTCTGGAATTTGTCTCGATAGCTTCTCGACAGATTCTCAATCCATCGAGAAAGTTTTTGTTTAGCCAATAGCTTCTTGAAAACTTTTCAATCCATTGAGGTGATTTTGCCGTCGATAGATTCTTGACAGCACCTCGACAAATTCATATTTGTCGAGATTTAGTGCTCGATAGATCCTCGATCCATCGAGCTGTAATTTGCTTAAATAGCTTCAGCATGAAATCAGATTCATTCTTTCTCATTTCTCTTTGATAGAAAAGCTTTCTATCCTCTTCCAAACACTTTTCCCTCAACCCTTTCACCTTCTCCACTTGGATTTCGGCCTAGATCTTGTGTTTCTTCTCTGGTATGATCTCTTAATCCTTCATTCTTCATACATTTCACGCATTTAGACCTAGGTTTTGGGTTTTCTTGAAATTTTTGGGGTTTTTGAAAACTTTTGAGATTCTTGTTAAATTTTTGGGTTGGGTGTTGCTTACTTGTTGGTATATGTTCATGCATTGCATTCCATTTGCATTTTTACAATGTTTCATGCATTTAGATGTGTGCTGTTATGATGCAATTATTTTTAGCACGTCACATGTTCATGCATTCTTTTCATGCATACATACCCTTTCTTTTCTTTCTATCTTTTCTTTGTTGTGATTGTATTTTCTGTTTCTCTCTCTCTCTCTCTCTCTCTTTCTCTCTCTCTCTCTCTCTCTCTCTCTCTCTCTCTCTCTCGGATAGACTACACATGGCACCCAAGCGCAAATCCACTCTATCTCGGAACCCTCTTCATTCCGGGACATCTTCTTCTGATCCTACCCCCACTTATATTCGGTTTCGTGATGGGAAGGCCTATCAGGATTTCCGAGAGAACTTCTCCAAACGTGGCATTCATTCAGAAAGCTACGTGGTTCTATCAAACTTTTCTGATACTGCTCTACCCATTGTCATTCATAGTCGGGGATGGGAATCTCTATGTGAGATACTCATGAGATGTCCCACCATGATCATACAGGAGTTCTACTTTAATATGCACGGTTTCGATACCTCTATACCTCAGTTTGCTATGCAGATTCGAGGTACACGTATTGTAGTCACTCCAGAGATTGTTTCCGAGATACCACACGTTCCCCAGGTATCGCATCCTGATTACCCTGCTTGTCCACGTTTGAGGACTGTGTCCAAGGACGAACTTCTGTCTCTTTTCTATGAGACACCTTCTTCATGGGGTGAGCGCCAAAACACCTCATGCTCGGGCTTTGCTAAGGTCCGAGATTCCTAAACATGGTGATGACATTCGTTCTCCATCCACCGTTTCACTATAACTCCATTACAAAGTCTCGTGCTTGCCTTTTGCTATCCCTCTTAGAGGTCCTCTCTATAGACTTTTCTTCTCACTTCATTCTTTCTCTCATCGATGTCTATAAAGATATGATGACTTGTTATAAACTCATTTTTCCTTTGGCTATCACGCGAATCCTTCACCATTTTTCTGTCTTTATCCCCGATTCTCATCTCTTTACCATCATGGGTGCCATTAGCGTGGCGTCTGTTCAACAGAGCGAGGCCCAGCTTCGACCGAAGCAGCCACAGATCGAGACGACGGATTCTCCAGCCCCCTCTATTCCTTCTACCTTCGTTCCTTTTTCTTCGAGTGGTGGTGTGACGCTTGAGGTGATCATTGTACAGCTTTAGCGCATGGATGCTCGCCGTGACATTCTCAGTAATGAGTTGTGTCAGGTGAACACCCGTGTCGGTCGTATTGCATGACGACAAGCTTGCCTTGGTGGCTTCGTCGCTTCTCCCTCTCCTTCTCCAGAGGCTTTTGAGTACAAGGATGCTGATGATGGTACTGGTGATGATGATGATAAGGAGGATAAGGATGCTAGCTCTTCCAGTGATGAGGAGATGACGACTTCTCAGTGACTTACCCTTTGTCATTCATGACAAAAAGGAGGAGTAGTTTTGGGATGAGAGTAGTCATGCATTTAAGGGGAGAGTTAGCATAAGAAATTTTTGATAGGGGGAATGTCTTTTGTTTTTGAGGGATGTAATAAGGATTTATGTACTTTTATTTTCTTTCCTTGTAGTTACACTATCTTTTTGTACACCGGTCTTGTGACCATTTATTGATAACATACATTGTACTTTTATTTCTCATTTATATATATATGATGATGTATGTTATAATTCACCTATCTCTCCATGTGTTGTTTCTTTTCTCTCCTTATACACATGTTTCTTTTTATGTATGCAATCCTTTATTTTTGTTTCACACTAAAATGCCTTGATGAGTTTTGTTTAAAGTGTTTCAGAAAAACAGGTTTTCAAAATCCATCATGCCATGAACTCTTTTCTTGCAAAGTTTTTCAAGAGTTTGCGTTAGAATTAGATTTTATTGTATTCAACAAGTGATTATGAGTCTAGTGATTTATGACTTCTCTCATACTTCATTTGTTTGTTGTGGTTTTGTCACGGTTGCCAAAGGGGGAGATTGTTAGGACATATGTGGAACTTGTTAGAACATATGTTATTGTAAATTGACTAATCCTTTGACAAAACACACTTCACTTGTAATTGGGTAGATCTAGGATGGGTTTAGTACTTCAAAGAACAAGAATTCAAGTCAAGTATTGAAGACATGCAAGTCTGTCCAAGAAACAAGTAAAAAAGTGCTATTCATTAAAACTTGACAGATAATATCTATCGAGGTTTAATGCTTGTGCTTGACAGCTTCTCTATAGAAACAATATCTATCGAGAATTACGAAATTCAGATTTCTAGAACTGTTTTCACACATATCCAAGTGTATTTGTGTAGGGTTTCTTTTCTCACAATCCTAGACATATATAAGAATTATTTTAAGGGCCGTCAAAGGTGAAGCAAAGTGATGCAACTCAATGCAAATTGATTGTCCATGCAAATTGTGACCGGAGACAGAATTTGCCATAGTTCATCATATTCCTTGTAGAAGTTGTTGGGTCTTTGTGCTAAGGGTATTGGTAAATAGAAGAGGCTTTAAACTCTAAGGTCTCAATCAAAGCGGTTATGGTCAGATTTGCTTTAACTGAGTAAGAGGGTTAGCTTGCTTTTTGCATAATTTGGGAAATGGAGTGATCTAAATTCATGGGCTAATGTTTCCTAGACATGGTAGGCCCTTGGAGTCTGCACTTGGTTGTTGCAGCAAACAAGACTAGCCATTTAGGGTCAGCTATATGTTTTAGGCCAAAAAAAGATAGAGTAGAAAAATTATGCCACAATTAGCTAAAACATAAAGGCTCTTTTAAGGTAGAAATTTCAGGCATAAGACCTCTTTCATGAGCCAAAGGTGCTATCAGTGTCTCTTGCTCACTTGGTAGCACGCATGGGCTGGGCTCATGCAAAAGGTGTGGAAGGAACAGACCTATACCTTCCAAACCACACTTCCTCAATTTTTCCCATATATGACATGGGCTTGGGCCATGCCTAAAGAATAAAAAAAATATATAATACATGAATTGGGCCCATAATGAGGTTGGGCTCAATTGAGTATGGCTTATAGAGAATGTGTTGTTGTGAACATGGGTATCAACAAAAGTTAATGTCAAACACTTGTAGTGTACTTTGGAGACTACAGAAAAATCATTAAATAGTTTCCTTTTCACTTCGAGTTCAAGTAAAAGTATGATAGTAAATGTAAAAGTGAGTCATAGTATATCTTGATTCTCATAATCGAAAATTGATTATTTATATCAAAATCACCTTAAACCCTTCATTGATAACATAAGCGAGGGATTTGATTCCAAGCCCCTTGATGTTAACTGACACCCACTTAGGCACTATTTTACGTCATGGCTATTAACCTAGTATTCAATAACAATAATAATAATAATAATATTTTATTATAAAGAAATGGATTTCTTATATATAATGAAATAAGGATATAAGAGTAAATTTAGACAAACCATATTTTGCATCCCTCAAATTTTCTACTCCCCTAACCAAACACAAATGAGAGAAAATAAAATCCTTTCTATTCTCCTATTTTTTCATCTTCTCCCATTTTTCTATCTTTTCACTTTTCCATCCCCCAACCAAACAAACCCTTAGGGTCCCGTACTCTTATTTCATGTTATAATTTTTTAAAAATTGCTCATGTTACTGTGTTGTACCTGTGTTCATGTCCTTGTCCATGTTTTCTTAGGTTTTAACACAAAAGTATAAAGAGATACACCCATAGAAGTAACTTTTAAGGAAGGATAGACTAGGATATACTACATGCAAACTTGAGTTAGAGTAATGACTTCCAAATAACTACGATATACCGTTTCCATAAAAGAACGCCTGGAAAGAAGAACAACCAGGCCCTCCATTGAGCCAAACTAGGAGAGGATCACTTGAAGGTTCTCTTTGAGACTCAACAAAAGAGTAAAACAGTTGTACGTCTTCCATTTCACCCACACCTATGTAGCTGTACAACAAAATCTTCAATCCTTGAGACCACTATATGAAATCTTTAAATGTTAATCACATGCACACAGAGAGATATATATTAGAAAAAGAATAAGTTAGGTTTAAGTTATAACATGCTCTTAATAAAAAAATTATACCGTATCTGTTTGGGAACTGCTTATTTTAGATAGCTTATTTGTATAAGGTGAGACAAAAAGTTAAAAGCTAGTATATTTTCAAAAAATTAACAGTTGAATTATTTAAAATAAATCTGAGACAAAAAGTAACTAGTGTGGAATTAATAAATGCTCTCTTCGTGCCTATTTATGCCAGATTTTATAGTAATATAATATGATTTACTATCTAATACTAATCTATAAATTCATATATTTTATATATTTGGAAAATCTTAAAATCTAATATTATGAAATTTTATTGGTGAGATGGTAAATGTTTGAATAAAGATGGGAATTAGAAAAGAGAAGTGATATGTCCACAACATTTTTACAATAAATCATAAGTGGTAAGTTGTTAATTCTAATTTATATTTACCTATTGAAATTACTTTTTTGCTACTAATAAGGCAATAACAAACTGTAACAATATGTCACTTATGATATGTTGTGAAAATACTATAAGCATAATATTTCTCATTAGGAAAGCAACGGTTTGATGGCATAGTTATTAGAGATATATATATATATATATATATATATATATATATATATATATATATATTGATAAATATGATATGATTTCAATTTATATTGTTTTCTTTACGATGATTGCTCTTCATTATCATACAAAGACACAAATTCGTTTTTGGTGTAGGCATAGTTAACCCAGATTTTTTATTTGACAATAAAAGAGATTTTATCAGTTGAACTAATTAGATTCACAAATAAAAATAGTTCTCTAATTAAAAAGTATCAGTAACTAATAATATATTAACTAAACACTGTAGAAGATAATTGAACCTAATTTCTTAAAACAAGTAGCAAATAAAAGTTACAAGATAGAAGTTATAAAAGTGAATTATTAAGTTAACTAACCCAGTTTCAAGCTTGAATGGGAGATCGCCATCAAAACCTGGTAGAGTCTTGACTATGGAACGAGAAGTGGCAAAGCTAGAAAGGAACAATATTAGAAGAAGCAGATATGAGCAAATCCAAGTAATTCCCATAGCAATGAGCTCTATATAACATAGATAATTCTCCAAATTGTTCACTTCCTGTTTCAGCATACTACCGCGCGCGCGCGCGCGCACACATATATATATAATATAATATAATATAATATTACGTAAGTAAAATGGTTTAATGTTAATCGTGAATAGCTTCCTGTGTGGTCAATAATCAATATCATGCTTCATGCAGGTGGAACTAACAGTCAGCAGCAAATAGGAATATTCCTATTTTTCCAATTTTCAAATGAGCAACAATCTCAGTGATGGAGGATCCAAGGGACTAAAAGGGGCCAACAATCTCTAGAGGGGGGCCACCACTGAGATTTTTCCACCCCAAACTTTTTGAAAAATATCTATTTTACTATACGAGTAATTATACCGTTATACTTAGAGCATCAGCATTAGAAAATTTTATCTTATTCTATACCATCTCAAAAAGCTACTTTATTATTTATACCATACCATTTTACAATACCTTCAGCATCCCAAAAATCTATTTTTATTAAAATATTATTTTTTAATATTTCTTTATTATTTCTTTCCAACCATCACTTTTTTTCAGAATTTGGCATGAATCAATTTTCCTTGGCTTTCCAACAGTATTTTTTTCCCTCAATCTCCCTCAACCTCTAGCATCGGTTCAACACACAGAGCCACACACACAGACCCAGATGAGAGAATCAAGGAAATAAGATATAAAACGCAAACTACGACCTATAATCAAAGACAACCTGGAAAGCCAACAAGCAATGAATGAACTCACATACCAATATAGGAAATGAAAGAAGCCCACATAGCCAAATATCAAAATCAATCAAAAAACACAAAACTTTACAGCTAAGTAATAAAAAACAATAGAACCTGCTTAACCCAGATGAGAAAATCAAAGGAAACAAGCAATAAACCACAAAATACAACCTATACAATATAGGAAATGAAAGAAGCCCACATAGCCAAATATCAAAATCAATCCAAAAAAAAAAAAAAAACACACACACACAAAATCTACCACTAAGCAATCAAAAAACCCACACCCAGATGAGAAAATCAAGGGGAACAAGCAATAAACCACAAAATACACTCTATAGAATTCAGGAAATGAAAGAAGCCCAGATAGCCAAATATCAAAATTAATCAAAAACCAATGAAAAACCCCACATACCCAGATGAGAAAACCACTGGAAACAAACAATCAAACACAAAACACACACACACAAACCATCAGACCGGTTGAAGCCAACAACGGCCACCACACCCACCACCCAAGCCACCGATCAGCAAACCCAAGCAACTGATTAGAAACCCACGCCGCCGATTTGAAACCCAGCCGATTTGAAACCCACCAGAGCAAATCCATTCAAAAAAAATCATCATCGAAGCCACCATCGGAGCTACCAATGATCAACAGATCCACCGTTTCAAACCCACCATCAATCGATCCCAACCCATCGATCCAAACCCAGCTCGTTGATCCATGATGAGAGATGAGAGAGAGGCCATGTGAAACACCAGACCCAACTTTGCCAAACCTAAACACTAGCGATCTCCGATGACCAACAACCCACTTTAGCCATAACCCAACCATGACCCAAACATTGGACCCAACCATGACCCAACACCCAACCACGACCCAAACACTGGACCCAACCATGACCAACGACCCAAACACCGGACTCAACCACGACCCACAACCCCTTTAAGCACTGGTCACAGCAAAAAAAAAAAAAAAAAAAAAAAAACCACAACCACCATAGTGACCCATGCCGTCACCCATGCCAAAAAAAAAAAAAAAAAAAAAGCAACCACAGAACCGTCGGATCGTAACCCACCAAAAAAAATGAGCCACTGTGATGAGAGTAGATGGAGAATGGTGTTTGGGTCTGAAGAGAGGAGAGAACAGATGGAGAAACAGAGAAGGAAGAGAGATAAGAGAATCGAAATAATGAGATGGAGGAGAGAGAAATTTCGGAAGTGAATAAAATATATATATATATATTTTTTTTAGAATACTGCTACAGTACAATTCTAACTTTAGAATTGTACTGTAGCACTATTGCAAAAAAATTTACAATAGTTGGGTTTACCATTCTCTGATGCAAAGCATTTTAAGGCTTAAAATGCCAAATTGTCCTTAGATTTGGCATTATCATTCTCCAATGCTAATGCTCTTACAAGTAGCTCCATGGAAAAATACAATTTGGCCCCTTCAATTTGTTATTAAATGTCTAAATTCTTTTTTGTGTAAGCATAATAAACAAATAAATTAATTAATAATCCTCTCATAATATATGTCAAGAGTGACGATATATATATATTAGGTTGTAAAAAGTATTAGTTTTTTATTATTTTTTATTTTTTTGGTGTATAAAATGTAATAATATTATTTCAAATGTAATTTTTTTTTCCTTATTTCATGTAATTTTCAATCATTTAAACCACATATCTATAATTTATAATTGATTTAATTATAATCTTTGGCTGCCAGCAAGTTGTTAAAAAAACCATGTTTCATTTAATATTTGGGTAACTTATAAATCATAGAGTACATAACATACAATGACATAGTATTTTTTTTTTTACATCTAAGAAATAATTCAAAATAGAAACATAAAATATAAAAAGAACCCTTCAAAGTATTTTACATATAAATGATAATGATATGAACTTTTTTCTTCTTCTTAAGTTTTGTGTTGTTTAGATATAAAATACTTGGATACAATTTATAATGGAATATATATCATGCTTCATACATAAGGGTCTCATGCATGCAACTAACAGTCAGCAGAGCAAACGTCCCTATATTGTTCCAAATGAGTTCTTCAACTAGAATTCCAATTCTTTAAAAAAAAAAAAAAAATACATTAAAAAAAAATAAATTCCCGTACAATAAAGTCGGTGGAGCTAGCTGCCATTTTGTACAACCTTATCCCATTTTTGCGTTTTGTAGTTTAGGTTGCGTGTTTCAGTGGTAAACTAAAATCCGAAAACATTTTACACCCGGGTTTGTGTTTGGCACCACTTGAAAATATAGTCAAATTGAAAATAGAATTCAGTTTGACTGTAAAATATCCTAGCCAACCCGTAAAATCATTTTAGTTCTCATTTTACCTTCAAGTGGTTTTCGGATTTACTCACTCCTCACACACACGGTTTGAATACCACTCAAAGCTCACCTCAACTCCAGCCCACGCACCAACGAGAGAGAGACAGAGAGCTCCACCCACAGTCCAACGCCAGTCCGAGCTCCACCCACAGTCTGAAGAGCACCGTTGTTGTCTTCCCCTTTGTGCCAGAGAGTTTCCTTCCCTATCTTCTCTTATATCTCACTCTGACCTCACCTCCGCCCATCTGGAGCTCTGCATGTTTCAATCCATACACCTCCGCCCATCTCGAACTCTCCCTCACGCCGACGAAGCCATACTTGCCTCCAACATCTTCAATCCGTCACCGGCGAAGCCAAGCTCTCAAACCCAACTTATAAGTCTGCAGATTTCCAACCAACTCTGTCAAAGGAATTTTGTCAATATCTTTTGATTCCTCAATCGCAATGATCTTGGCATGGAATCTCTCGGGTAAAGATCTAAGCACATTTCTCACAATCTTGGGTTTAGGAATGGTTTCCCTAAGATTGAAAGCTGAGTTCACTATGTCCTTAAGCTTGGCATAGACCTCATCGAACAACTCAACCTCCTCCATCTTGATCTCTTTGAAGCTAGTAGTTAGCCTTTAAAGTTTCGAGTCATTGACAGCCTTTGTTCCCTCATAGGTTATCTAGAGAATGGTCCATACTTCTTTCGCAGTTTCAGTGAAGGATATCTTCTTGAACTCATCATTTGTGACCGCACTGAATAAGACATTCAATACCCTACTGTTAAAGTTTGCCGCCTTGATCTTAGCATCATCCCAATTGGCTGGCGCTTCTGTAGGCTTAGTCCAACCTATCTCCACAGCTTGCCACACTTTCTCATTTAAAGACTACAAGAAAGCTCTCATGCGTACTTTCTAGTATGCATAGTTAGTGTTATCAAATAAATGAGGTATAATAAAAAACTGTCCTCTATCCATGACAGACAGGGGTCAATGGATCGCACAGTAAAGATTAACCATAATCACTGTGTATCTACTCTAATACCACTTGATAGGCCAAAAACGTATTGACCCATTGTGATAAATTAATTGATAAATTAGTTAAGTTTATTAATTAATCAAATTAACATCAAGTTTATTAATTAGAAAATAAATTGATACTGTGATTTATTTACGAATGAGGAAAACTTATACGGCAAAAACCCCATTGGGTGATTTTAAGGTTACCACTCCCGAGAATCCACTATTATCAAAAAAAGAGGTTACAAGTAAAAGAATCTCAGTATCTTATACCAACTTACAGTTGAACCCTTACCCCAATACCCAATTGGACTAATTCTATAGTAACAATTTCTCCTTTTCAATACACGACTCCCAGTACGTGACTAACCAATTGCGTAGATCCTAATACGCGACTTCAATCACCAACTAGAGAATGATGTTAGCTGCAAAGTTCTTCAATTCATCACACAATGAAGATCAAGAAGCTCTTTGGTTACAAAACCCTACGATGTACAAACACGGTAGGTTTTTCATGAGAAAAATAAACTAGGGCAAATTCTGTATCCGATCACAATATGCACGAACAAAACTTTGCTCTACACTTGTGCAACTTGTGTCACATTTGACGGCCCTTAAAATAATCCTTATATATGTCTAGGGTTGTGAGAAAAGAAAGCCCAAACATATACTCACGGATTGGATGAAAACAGAATTGAAAAATCTATTTTTTATAAACCTCGACAGATGCCTATTTGTCGAGCCATGGGATTCAGACAGCTCTCTAAGCCTCGATAGATGATAGCTATTGAGATAACTGTCGAGCTTTAATGAGCATCATTTTCACACTTGATTCTTGGACACACTTGCATGACTTTAACACTTTCTTGAAACCTTATTTCTTAAATCATTAAACACATCCTAGATCTACCCAAATACAAGTAAAGTGCGTCTTGTCAAAAGATTAGCCAATTACATAAAATAGTGACATATGTTCCTAACATATGAAATACATATGTCCTAACATATTCCATTTTGGGATGTCCCTAAATATTATCTTGTTTTTAAAAATAAATGTCATTAATTTACTAATATTCCTATTATACTCTTACTTAAGTTGATAAATTTATTTAAGGGTAGTTTTGTAAACTTATACATTTTTATAAGTTAGACAAGATAATAAATGATGTCCTCTTAAAAAGTTTGGCTTTTCAAACAAGACAAACAAATTAGGACGGATGGAGTATATTAATTCGTCACTCAAACTGATAATGGCAGGTGAAGGATTCTTAGATTTGTTGTCAATAGCATCGTGATTTTGTTGGAAGAATGGGTTAAGTGTTTGATTGACTCAATTGCCTCATGTGGGTGTTTGGTAAAGTGGAAAGAATTTAGGGGCAATCACAGGTTGGATTGGGTCAAGTTACATATATAAATTCGTCACTCAAACCGATAATGGCAGGTGAAGGATTCTTAGATTTGTTGTCAACAGCATCGTGATTTTGTTGGAAGAATGGGTTAAGTGTTTGATTGACTCAATTGCCTCACGCTGGTGTTTGGTAAATGGAAAGAATTTAGGGGCGATCACAGGTTGGATTGGGTCAAGTTACATATATAAATTCGTCACTCAAATCAATAATGGCAAGTGAAGGATTCTTAGATTTGTTGTCAACAACATTGTGATTTTGTTGGAAGAATGGGTTAAGTTTTTGATTGGTTATTTTAAAGCCAAAATAAAGTAAGATCTGTTTGTTTTTTTTTTGTGGCGGGTCCGACTTAAAACATGTTCTTCTCTATATATGTAAATTAATGTATTTGATGTTCTACCAAAATAATAATAATAATTAATTAAAAAAATAATATTATGTGATTGTTAATTTTTTTGTCCAAAATCATTAAGGTTCAAATAAGAAATTAACTCTTAATATGCCATTTTCAACTTGGTTTAAAGTTTAAACTAAAGTGATGAAAATTCTTATACCCTAAATAGAAAAGAAGAGAATTTTATTACATGAAAAAAAAAAAAAAAAAACACATGACATAAAGTCAATTAGCAAAATGATCGAAACTATATCACTAAAGAGTAAAGAAAAGTCTCCTTTTTATTATTAAGAACCAACCATAAAGGACAAGATACTGGTAGATTTTTTTTTTTTTTTTTTTTTTTTTTAAATTGTAAATAAAGAGATTCAACTCCGTAACTAAGCCCTTCTAGAAAGCCCCATAAAAAAATTTAAATAAAAAAATTCTTCTAGAAAGAATAGATGCCAGTAAACAATAAAGCTATTGGCTAATTGTAGAGGTTTTTTTTTTTTTTTTTTTTTTTCATAGATACGTTAAAATTTAAATATATGACATGCATTACATGATAATTATTTTTTATGATTCATCAAAAAAGAATATCACTAGACAAAAACATTAATAAATTTTTTTTGGGAAGATAATATTCAATCCAAGTTTTAAGAAACTTTATCAAATTGAGATAAATTATCGTTTTTCAAATTATATACGTTTTCCTTGTGGACCCATAGAACAGTGAATTAGAACCTTCAGATGCTGTTTATTATTTTTTTAGAGTGTTAGCGAGGACTAGATATCATTCACAACTATGAAAATTTCGCATATCCAGCATCGTATCATCTTTTGATCTTTCGGATCTGTGAAAATTAGTTTTTAATTCAAGTCCAAGTGACTTGTAAAACTATCATTTTCTATCCGGGAAAATAGACAAGAAAACAAAAGCGAACTTGTAAAAGTATAGAAAATAAGGTGCAAAGTGGAAAGCACGTTTATTGTCTAGGAAGATTCTTTTTTTGGAAGAAATGGAGAAAGCAGATTCCATGTAAACATCTTATACCGCAATCGTTGATAAGAATGTGTTTGGACTAACATAAACCAAGATGTTGCAGATCTTTGTTAAGAAGAGGAGAACAAAAATAGTTAATAATTAGACAAACAAGATACAATGTCGTGATCCACATTGGGGACAACCTAATAGATGTCTTGTAGTTTATGGCTTTAAGCTACAGGAGCATCAAGCAATCAATCAATGATTGATGCTAACAAGACCCAATAAGGAGTTGTGAAGTTTTCTCTCTTGTGGGAAAAGAAGCTCGTGATGTCAAAAAGCTTTTTTGCTTTTGAATATTACGTAAAACTGTCTCAATGGAAACTTTAATTCTAAAGATGAATTGGTATTTTCACACTTATTTTTCATTAATAAATGTTGTTTAGACCCAACCACGAGTTATAGTTCAAATTTTCCTGCAAATGGTGTGAATTCAGTTCAAAAAAATTTAAAAGTCGACTAATGTTAACCTTAGTTTAATATGAGTCATGTATGATAAATATGGTGTCTATTTGGCAACAATTTTCTCTTTTAAGTTTTTAGTTTATTTCTTTATGTGCAGGCCTTTCAAAGCCTCATTTTTCTTGAGTATAACCAGACAAGTGCAATTATATTTTAACCAACTTTCATTAAATAAATAGATAAATATTTTACTAAAAGTTAATCCAAATGCACTCCTAATCACTTTGATATATAAGAATAAGCCGTTGAAATGGGAAACAAGATCAACAATGAATCTATTAAGAAATTGAGAGAGAGAGAGAGAGAGAGAGAGAGAGAGAGAGAGAGAGAGAGAGAGAGAGAGAATCTAGCAATGCCACTATTCGCTTTATCATGGTATATTTGTTTTAGAAAAATTACACTAATCTCCTCTAAGATTTGTCATATTTGTACTCGCTACCTCCTCTAATTTGGAATTAAACACTTACCCCACTTACAATACTAGCTATTTACCTGCTACCTCCTCTAGTCTAGATGTGTAACATTATTAACTAACTTAAACGACAATCAAATAGTGGTTAAAAAACATTTATACTTATAATGAATGTAAAATTAAAATTCCACTTATATTCCTTTTATCTAAGGGCTATAACTATTGGAGTTGTTAAAAAGTTATATTGCGTTCATTTGATTCAATGGCATGGTTTTAAAAGTAAGCAATCCAAAAGAACCTATTCCAAATAGACACTTAATTAAAATATATGACATTCACATAACTAAGTCATCCTCACTAAATCTAGGAAAAAATAAAAATAAAAGAGAATATAAGTGGAGATTTGATTATATGTCTCTTTATTAACTCTACTTTCTAATCAATTAAGTGACATTTAAAGTCCTTCAATAAACTTGGGATGAAATAAAAGGAAAATAACCTTTTTTGGGAGGTTAAAAGGACCTAGGTGAAATTTTAACTTCTATGTTCTTGAGATGTAATCATTCATTGGGAGGGTAAAAAAATGGAATTTTGCATTTTTAATAACTTTCTAACTATTATTTAAACATGTCGAAATATTTGATTATTTTGAAATGAAATGTAATATATAATTTATTTTAAAAAAATTCATAAAATTATATATTAGGACTAATAATCTGTAACAAAACGTTTTCTCATAAGAGAATTTCATTTTCTTTTTTATATAACTGTTTATCACACAAACAAAGGGCAAGTATTTTTTTTTTAGTAATGAATTTTGTGTTTTTTATAAATAAAAAATTATATATATTTTTTACTTTATTTTATATTAAGATTTTCATCTATTCATATTATGAGCAAATTTGCTAGTGATAGTATATAGTGTGGATTAAAATTTTCCAATTATGACATTTAGAAAAGAATGAGAAATTCTCAAAAAAAAAAAAAAAAAAAAAGAATGAGAAAAATAGCTTTTTCCCATTATTAAAAAATTTCAACTTGTGGCATCCTACTTTAATATTATATATCTTTTAAAGTATACAATATATAATTCTGATATCTCTTCTTGAATACATTACTTATCTCAATACATCCATAAATATACATTGAATCAAAACAAACCTATACGAAGATACTAATATGTCACTAATCCAATTATTTCCATTTGATTAACCTTTGCTTTTATCTAAATAAGTGGCATTATATATAGAGTATTTCTAATACAATTATTAAGAGTATTTTCTCTACAAAAACTACAATTTTGTTCACCCAAAATGATTTAAAAAAAAAAAACTTATTAAAGTCTCATAGTTTAACATCTAAATGGATCACTAAAACAATAAAAAAAGGAAAAAAAATTGATCAAGAATCGGAATACCAAAATACCTAAATATGCATAAAGGTCGATACAACTTTACCAAAAAGAGAAACAAATGTAAAGTGACAATTAAATCAGCAATAACAAAAAGAACTATTAGCGGGGAAAAAAGTGGTTGAAACAATAAATAAAAAAATGCATCAAAAGAGACAAATTTGGAGAGAGAGAGAGAGTATTGACCTTTTTGCAATGAACAACTTGGAAAGAATAGGGGAGAGAGGTGGAAATGAAGCAAAAGAAATTTATGAGAAAATCAAGTTGGAAGAGTAAGGGTGGAAGCAAATGAAAGGTTCAAAAAAGTAAAACCGTAAAATTTATGAAGATGAAGGGTTGGAAGGGTGGAAGTAGATGAAAGGTTCAAAAAAGTGAAACCGTAGAATTTATGAAGATATAAAGGAAAAATTTAAGAAGACATGGTTGGAGAAGATGAAAATTTGAACAAAGAAGAAGACAATGGTTGAAGAAGATGCAAGGTTAAACAGAGTAAAAACTAAAAATAAAAAAATAATAATAATAAAAAAAGGCTACTAATGACATGGCACAAAAAGAGCTTTGTAAAATTTATTTTAAAGCTTCCATTATAATATAATAGTATAGATAGATATGTATGGACATTGTTTTTGGTTTTAAATTCTTCATTGATTTTATTGCTTAGTTATAAACATCTAAATAAAGTAGACGAATTTATAAATGCAAAGTTATATATAAAGATAAAACTGCCCAAGATAAATGTGTAAAGTCAATCTATTTATATATTTAATACATTCTCAAAAAAATATTTATATATTCTAATATTGTCAACAAAATTTAGGAATAAAAATTAAATAAAAAAATGAATGATTATGTAGGCAATGAGGTGGCAAATGAGGTGGCGCAATATGATCATAGTAATAATAAATGCTACGTTTCAACTTTTAGATACATATATAAACGACATTACAAGTTTAGAGGAGACCTATAGTTGACTAATGTAAATAGTTTTCATTTTAAGGGAGGGGTACATGTCTAATTCCAAACTAAATGGATAGCAAGTGCAATTATGAAAGTTCTCAAGGAAGATCAATGAATTATTCCCTTAATTTTATGATATAAATTGTTGGAAAATGGTGCAAGTTTCTATTCATCTTGCTTCAAACCCAAAACTTAGCAAAGTTGTTTCGTCCAAGACATCTTTTTACCTACTTTGATCATGACAATGTACTTGTCTTCCATAAAAAATAAGGAAACACACTTTTGTAATTTGGGTTTGCCCCACCCCCCCTAAGAAGGTTTTCTACCATCAAAGTCACCTACTACCATATATGCATCTGTATAACCATCCAAAATTGGTTTAAAGCCACCAAAACCCAAGCACATCATAGAGCTACCTATCAAATACTTGAAGATTCAAATCACCTTTTCCCGAAATTTGTCATTTCGTGCCAAGATCCTTTATATCAGACTATTCAGATACCTCATTCTTCTAACTTCCACTCATGTCAATATATTTTCTTATAATCTACATATCATCTACATAAAACAAAAGAATAATAAATTTACCATCAAGTAACCCTTTGATATACATACATTGATCCTTATATAACCGTGATGAGGTAAACTTCTTATAGCATTGCCTTGGAGCCTGCTTTAAACGATAGTCTCTTTTTCAACTTGCAAACCATCTTTAACATTTACTCTAAAATAGCAATATAGAACAATGTAAATAAAATGATGAAAATTCTTCTTTTCCCCAGAAACCACGACCTTCAACACCACTACTAATGAAAGTATATATCAATACAACAACCATGGCCATAGAAAAAAAAAGAAACTTGGCCTCTGAAGGCAACAAAACTAGCTGGAAAAAAAAAAATTGACTCTTTCCATGAAAAATATATAACTATAACTCAAAAATTGACAACTATTGACGCACACGAAGAAAAAAAATGATTGCACCCACTCACACAAATAAATGACAAATAACGCAGACACACGTGCACACACACGGCCACAAGCTCACACGCATTAACAAACTTTAACTGGAAGCTGCAGTGCATAAGGGTGCGTTTGTTTTGGGTGAAAATGATTTCAAACCCGCATGTTTGGTTGCAACGGAAAATAAAATTTTCCGGAAATCATCTTCCTGTTGACCAAAATTTACGCCTTTGACCCGGAAATGAATTTACACTCTCATTTTCACTTCAATTCATTTCCGGGTCACGCAATACACTGAGAGAGTGAGAGAAAGAACGCAAAGAGAGCCCAAAATGCACAGCAACATAGAGAGAGTGAGAAAAAGAATGAGAGCTCCGATCCATTTTCCTGCCACCGAGAGCTCCGATCCAGCCACCGAGAGCTCCGATCCAGCAAACGAGTGAGAGAAAGAACCCACTGCTCCGATCCAGCCACCGACATCGATCTACCTCACGCCGGTGACGCTGAGTTCAGCCAGACGATCACCGCCCAGACCAACGCCCGATCTAGACCAACGCCCGAACCAGCTCACACCGATCCAGACCAACGCCCGATCCAGCTCAGCCAGTGGATCACCGGTCCAGCCACTTCGATCACCGAGCCAAACACAGACTCACGGTGAGTTTTCCGGAACCGGTTCACCGTCCACACACTCACCTCACCTCCGACCCACACACGTCCGATCCACACACTCACCTCACCGGTCCAACCCATCTTCCCAATCCGATCTCTGCATTATATATATATATATATATATATTTATATATTTATTTACTTTTATTTATTTATTAATTTTTTTAATTATCCATGTTTTATTAAATTGTGTATTTATGGGTTATGCATATGAAATTTTGGAGCTTTTCTGTTTGCAGGTTATTGAAGATTGGTTTTTGGTTTGATTTTTTTTATAATTTTGGAGCTTGATTGGTTATGCATGATTGGTTTTGCTGTGATTTATTTTAGAATTGGGTTATGCATATGAAATTTTGGAGCTTTTCTAGTTGCAGGTTATTCAGGATTGGTTTTTGGTTTGATTTTCTTTTAGAATTTTGGAGCTTGACTGGTTATGCATGATTGATTTTGCTGTGATTTTTTTTAGAATTTGGGTAGTTGGGTTATGTGTAGAACTTTTGCTGTGATTTGTATTTTTTATTTTTTTAATTTGGCTAGTTGGGTTATGTGTAGAAATTTTGGACCAATGTGATGTTGTAAATATTGGATAGTTGCTGTGATAGTGTAAATATTGATTGTAAATAGAATGCAATGTGATGGTATTGTGATATATCAATGTGCAATTATCAATGTGATGCTATGTGATAGTGTAAATAGAATGCAATGTGATTTGGTACTCGTTATCAATGCGGTTTGAATGTTTTATGTTTGTGACTGTTTTTATTTACTGTGTAATCAATAGCATGTTTGTTTACATACCTCTTAGACCACAGTGTTTGTGATTTTGTTAGATGAAGAAAAAAACCAAAGCCGCAATTCTTGCCTCAGTTGCATCTGTCCTCCTTGTGGGGGTTGCATTGTTAAGGAAATTGCGACGTAGACGTAGACAACTGCCTAGGGCGCCTTATGTTAACCATGCCGCCGAGAGAGAGGAATACATAAATAGTGTTCTGCATGGAACTAAGATAAATTGTGTGAATCAACTTAGGATGAAGCCTATAGCTTTCCACCGCTTATGTCACATCCTCACTGAGGGGGAGCACGTACGTCCGACTATTCACATGTCTGTTACGGAGCAAGTGTTCATTTTCTTACACATTATTGGTCATAATGTAAGGTTTCGTGTAATGGGTAGTCGGATCTATAGATCAACTGAGACTGTTCATAGATGCTTCAAGGTCGTCCTTAGGGGGGTCTTGAAATTATATAGAGCTCTAATAAGATTGCGTAGCGAAGATACACCCCAAGAGATAAGGAATAGCAGAAGGTTTTGCCCATATTTTAAGGTAAATATTGCGACTTGTGTATTTTTGTAAATTGTGAAGATTTATGTAATTTTAAACCATTATGTCTGTCGAAAATTAGGATTGTATTGGAGCAATAGATGGTACACATATTCGTGCATCTGTGCCACTTGAAATACAAGGAAGATTTCGTGGTCGCAAAGATGGAACCACGCAAAATGTGTTAGCTGCCATTAGTTTTGACTTAAAGTTTACTTATGTATTGGCTGGATGGGAAGGCAGTGCACATGATTCACGTGTGTTAAATGATGCATTTGCTAGGCCAGGAGAATTTTCAATTCCCGATGGTATTATATGATTACTTCACCTTTTTGGTTTATTAGTTTAATAAATATTGTGTGTTTTCCTAAGCATAGTAGTGATTTGGTTTTATTTTTTAATATATGTAGGTAAATATTATCTTGGTGATGCTGGGTGTGGTAATAAAAATGGAATATTGTCACCTTATCGGAGTGTGCGATATCACTTGAAAGAGTTTAGTGATCGTCCTCCTGAGAATGCGCAAGAATTGTTCAACCTCCAACACTCTTCATTGAGAACTACCATTGAGCGAGGGTTTGGAGTGTTGAAGAAACGTTTTCGAGTGTTGGATGCAGAACCATTTTGGTCTTTCCCAACCCAAGTGAAAGTAGTGTTAGCGTGTTGTGTGGTTCATAATCACATTATGGGGGTTGAACCAAATGACCATATTATGGAAGATGCAATGAACCAAGTAGAGTCTAGTGATCACCAACAAGAAACACAATCACGTCGGGAGTCCGTCGAAGATAGTAGATCGTGGAATGCTAAGAGAGATGAGATATGCCAAGCCATGTGGTCTAATTATACCAGGAGTGGAGAGTAGTACTTTATTTAGATTTCTATGATTGTAATGTGTTTTTTCTTTTTGTTTTTTGTAAAGACAATGTATTTACTATAGACTTTTGGTAGTGTAATGAAAAAGTATTTTCAGCATTACATAGTTATTTGATGGTATTACATTGTCATTTTCAGTGGTAGCATGTTTCATTCTATTGTGCACATTTATAAGCGTGGTTGTATGTGTGTTTGATTTGTTGTTCATGTTCTGAGCGTAATTACTAAATGCTATTCTCATTTTTAAATGCTACTCTCATTATACTATTTTCATATGTAGTAATGTCAAAGGGCAAAGACAAAGTTAGCAGCAGTAAGCAATTTAGGTGGCTGCCACCTATGCAGGAAATGATGCTTAGGATACTTGCAGAGGAGGCTGGAAAAGGCAATAAGCCCTCTAGTACATTCAGGGCCAGCTCCTTCGCCCTTGTAGCGAAGGAGATAACGGCCCAATTCGGGGTTAAGTGCCACCCGTCCTACGTTGACAACCGGATGCGAACTCTAAGGACCATGTGGTCCACTATTCAAACTCTTAGAAAGAAGAGTGGATTTGGTTGGGACGATAATCTGAAAATGATAACTTGCGACGCTAAAACATACCAAGAAGAAGTTATGGTATGGCTTCCAACTATATTTTCTTAATATAGATGATAATATATGTTTTTGCCTTTTATATGAAATTTATAGTGTCATTTTTTTTAGGATTCCATTGCTTTTATAAGGTTTTTTAAATATAACTTTCATGTCACCTTAGCTATGTTATTCTTATACTATGAATTCCTATGTGTTTTCATCTATCTAAATGTGTATATGCGTTTGAGCTACAATTGTCTTTGGTTCTCTGTTTGGTTGCTAACAAAATGTTGGAAAAGTAAAGAAAAGATTGATATTTTCTTTTTAAGGTTATTTTTTAAATGAGTTTTTTTCAGTAATGACTTGGGAATAATAGGAAATTAAGGACCCACCGTTTTCTTTGATCTTTCTATTTGGTTGCCAGGAAAAAGTGAAGGAAAGAAAACAAAGTGTTTGACCAAAAGATTTGTGCTTGCTGTTGTAATTTTTTCTTAATTGGGCTCTTGCAGCAATGAAGTGTGCATAATAGTAACACAATGTATTGACTTGTTCAATCCTTATTTGACACAAACCATGCATTACTTGTTTGATTACTGAGAAAATGTAGGAAAAAGTATGGAGTCTTTGCTTTAATTGTTATTTCATAACCTTTTATATTGAATTTATAAGTGAAGTTATTATTGCATTGTTATATATGTTCCTTTCTCCCTTACAGGCGCATTGAAAGCATGCTGATTATCTCAACAAAAAAATTGATTTTTATGATGAATTAGCGATTGTTGTGGGGAAGGACACAGCCACAGGTGGCTTTTCTAAGTCCTATGTGGATCTTGAAAATGAGCCAGACAATGGAGATAGTGCGGAGTTTGTTGCTGACAATGTGGAGGAAGGGTGGTTGAGAAAGGGAAAAATGCTGTTGAGTCATCCACCACTGGGTCGGGAATTTCGAAGTCCCGCAAAAGAGCGCGTGCACCTTCTAATGCCGATGATAGTGTGCTGACTGATCTGTTTGATCAGCTGAAGGAAATAGTTGTGGCTCTAAAAGAAATCAATCGGGGCCCTGTGGATTACACAGCTCTGTACAATGAGGTAATGGCTATGATGGCGGATGGATATAGCGAAGATATGCTCGCAACTGCCTTCAACCATCTTTGTGAGAATGAGAAGACAACTCGTGGATTTCTAGCTTAGAATGCTAGGTTGAGGAAGTTGTGGATAGATGGGTTTTTGTTCTCACAAATTTGATTTGTTTATTTCATGTTGACTGTGATGGTAGATTTAGGAATTAACTTTTGTTGTTGTACTAATATTGACCTATCATTGTATTATATATGTAGTCTGTTGTATTATTGGGACGATACAATTGCCCAAATTATGTATGTCTACTGTTCAGATACCACGAATAGGTATCATTTTTGTACACCATGGAGGTGTAATGATTTCAGGTGAACAATTGATGTGGCTGTGTTTTAATATAAATATTATGGGTATATTAAAGAGGCTTATTTTTTTTATGTTGAAGTACTCGTTATTTTTGTACTATTAAAGATATGTCTAGGCAATCCAGGTTCCTCAATTTGAATGATTATTTTTGATGTTGAAGTGGATGATTAGTTTTGTACTGTTACAGGTTTGTCTAGATAATACAGGTGCTTGAATTTGTAACACATTTCATATTTTCTATAAAATGATCCACAAACCAAACACCGGAAATGATTTTCCGTAAAACGATTTCCGAGACAGCCAAACAGCTGAATACATTTTCCTTTTCCGAAAATTAGCATTTCCGGAAAATACGTATTTTCCGGAAAACATTTTACAGCAACCAAACGCACCCTAAGATACGAGAAATTCTTACATAGTCCCAGCCAATAAGAACAAAACATGTAAGAAAAAAAAATGCTGACATCAATCAAATGTTCTAGCTTATCAACAATGGCTAAAGCTGGTCTTCCTGTTAACGTTCCCGTTAGCCAGCTGTTTTCAACAGTTCTTGACTAGTTTCAAAAGCTTTCGGGCCCACCTCAATTTCAAATTTCAAGCCACCCGCTTGTTTCTTGAATATAAAAATGAAAATCACTTTCTTATAACTCTCTCTTAGCCGACACAGGCATGGTCTCACTGGCTTCTTCACTTTCTTGTAGCTCTCTCCCAACCGACATAGCCATGGTCTCATTGGCTTTTTCAATTTCAAACTCATATATATATATATATATATATATATATATATATATATATATATATATATATATATATATAGTCATAGGGAGTCTTCCCAAAGTCAAAATCAAAATCCTCCAAACAGAAACAGAAGAAATTGGAAATGGAGTTTCATAGCGAAAAGGGGATGAGCTCGAAAGTGAAAGCGAGGACCGGGAAGATGTCCTTGGAGAACTACCTTGATTTCGTTCTCTCTAACAAGCAAATCGATCTCACCAGGGGCGGAGCCACAGCAAAGCTTGGGGGGGCCATGGCCCCCCCAAAATTTTAAAAAATTATTTTATATATGTAAAATTTTAAAAAATTATTTTATATTATGTATAAGTATTAAAAAATTTAAATATTTAGCTACAAAAATAGAAGTTGGTCCCTCCAAATGTTTGAGTTAGTCCAATGATACTCTTAAAAATCAATAGAAATTTTCAATTGATCTAGTAGTTATAGAGACAAGGTAGTTTTTGTTTTCTTTCATTCGTTTTTTTGTACATGTTTAATATCAAACTAGACAGCTTTTGTATAGTATTAGAGTTTAAAAGGTGATAAACCCCTAAAAAATTATCTTGCGAATATACAAATGTGAAAGTTATTAATTTTATATACAATATATTTATAAATTATGACCTACTCTAGTTTCAAAATATTAATGTTTATATTTGTGTATGTGCGTTTATGTCTGAGTGTGATGGTTTATCTTGACTTGAGACTAATATATTAGTAACAAAATTTGGCCCCCCCAAACAAAAAATCCTAGCTCCGCCCCTGGATCTCACCGTCAACTTCCTCAACCAAGTCATCTCTCATTTCGCCCTCCCTTCTTCTTCAATTTTCACTATGCTTTTTTTCATTTTTTGTTTATCACTGAAAACTTAGAAATTTGTCTCTCATGTTTTGTGTTAAATTTTGCAGATCATCAGCATGCATGGGTTCAAGAAAATCCACAAGGTTCAAAAGGTGACAATGGAATCGCACTCTCTAATATCTCCCTCTCTCTCTTTCTAAGTTACTGAATTTATATATTAGTGTTAGCCTCTGTTTGATTGCCGAGAAATTAGATGTGAAATCAATTGTAAATGTCTTAATTAACCACTGTTTCCATTGTTGTACAAATTTTTTTTCTCCTTTCAAAAGCTCAAAAAGTGTGTGTTACATTCTTACTCAATTAAGTGTTGTTTTACGTTTCCGTTTATACTGCTCCGAATCATCAATGAAGTTTTTAGCCTCTGTTTGGTTCCAAAGAAAATGGAAGGAAAAAAAAAGTCGATAAACTAAATTATGAGTGATGTAGATGTTTTGGGTCTTAACCTAGTTCAACGATATTTAATCTATTTTCCCATTTTAAAAAAATAATTGGATTTTGCATCAGTAGCATGTGATGGTACTATAATTTATTGTAAATTTGGAAGAAGTACATTGTGAAGTATGCACAGGTTCAAGAAAATCGGATATTGCATCGTTGAATGTTTTGTGTTGAATTTTGCAGATCATCAGCATGCATGGGTTCAAGAAAGTAAAGTTGCAGAGATAATTAGCATTGAAGTCCAAATTAGAACATTTGTAGTTACACCATGAATGAAGGTTGAGGGCTCAAGCTATAAGTTGAAGCAATGGTGATAGAAAAAGTAAAGTTGCTGGAGTTGAAGCCCAAATTAGAACACTAAGATTTAATTATATAAGACAATGATGAGGTCAATCTGAACCTTAGATGGGGGACTATGGGAAAATTTTTGTTTTCATGAAGTTGAACTCTCTTGTATTCTTTAATCATATAAGTTTTTTTTTTTTTTTGGGCACTTTTGTTTATATCAGCATAGTATTGGCAAATTTCTTTTCTTTAGTTGTACAAGTTAATTTTATAGATAACTATAATAGAAAGGACTCAAAGGAGGCGCAAAAGTGTTGTTGAACCTATTTTTCTCTTTACTGTCACACATGTTGTTTTAGAGATTGGTTTATTCAAATCAAGTTCTTGCATATATTGAGAAATTGTCTTGTACATCTAATGTATTTACGTCTCACATAAATTTGTGGATTTCATCTATGGAGTTCATTTTTGTCTGAGATAACGTATACTATACCAAATGTAGGGGTGTGCATGGGTCGGGTTGGGTTGGGGGGATTTTTTGACCTAATCCACCATGATGGGTCAAAAAATATTGAACCTAATCCAACCCATCACATATGTCCAAACCAACCCAACCCAACCCACATGGGTTGGGTTGAGTCAGGTTGAACTCCTGGGTTGGACAATTTGTTTTTTTTACTATTATTATTAAATTGAGTAAAAAAATATATATCATACTTGTCACCTGAGTTGATAAACAAAATATACATTAATATATAAATTAATATTCTAACTTAGTTGTAAACAAAATTTATTTAAGTATCCAACTGAGTTGATAAAAAAAAAATAAATGAATTAGTATACTAATTCACTTATAAACAAAATATACATGAGTTCCTAACTTAGTTATAAACAAAATATATCTAAATTTTTAAATTTTTTTTAATTAATTATATAATATATTTAAATATATATTAAAAGAACTAATAGGATTTTATATTATATATGATAGTAGGAACTGAGGAAGTGCTCTATAGCTGTTTTTTTTTTTTTTTTTTAATATTTATTAAATATATAATATATTTTAAATATATATTAAAATATGGGTGGGTCGGGTCGGGTTTGGCGGGTTTATAATTTTATGACCCAAACCCAACCTGACCCACTATAGAAGAAAATTTTGTAACCCAATCCAACCTATCAAGCCCTAAAAACCGACCAAATTTGGCGAGTTGGGTTGGGTTGGGTCGGGTTTGGTGGGTTGGCGGGTTTTCTGCACACCCCTAACCAAATGCACTAAATAAGGGTTAAGTTGATTGATTTTTAGGTGATTAGCCTCTAAGAATTTGAGAAAGAGAAGAATTTTGGATTATAGTACTCCTTGATTCTTTCATTTTGCATTAATTAAATAGTAACTAAATACAATATCTCCAATTACAAATAATCTGATATGCTGAATAACTAACAAATAATAAAGAATTACACTTGAAAAATAATTTGCTAACAAGCAGATAACTCTTCCTAAATAATAGGAGCCTTAATTTGATAAGCCTATAAATAAACTAGAAAACTAATCCACCCATCTTTCTTCAATCTGATAACCCTAGCCAGCAGATTGGACTCCTTCAATAGTAGCACCTATTCAGCATTGGACTCCTTCAACAGCATTTGTTCTGCATTCCAAGATTCCAAGACTAAATGAGTAGAACCAAGACTCCTTTAACAACACCGCTAGGCAACATTGTCAAGTTCCTTTGCATCATCTTGAAAAGGGAAATCAAAGAATAAACTCTGTAGCCCATAACAAATGACAAAATGAGCCAAACCAATAAAGGTAAAATAAATGAGCTCATGTAAAAAAATCTACAGCTTCTAAATATAAGGCATTTCTAGTGAAAAAAAAAGTTAAGTCTACAAACACTTGTGAAAACTATGTCTTAATATAACATTATATCCAAAAGAAACAAGCTTTGACAATGGTATAAAATGCACCTTTATTCCAAAGTACAGTGAGACATGTTCCAGTGAAAAAAAAAGATTGGTGCACCAAAGATCTTACTGCAACTTGTATCCAAATAATTTCAATCACGTATTGTACTTCCAAAGGCAAAAATAAATTCAAGAATTTTACAAAAGAAGATACAAAGCAATTAGACAATAAATATAAAAATTATGTAACCAAATTAAATATTCATTGCAAATATACTTGATTGTTGATATAGGTATTATCAAACTCCAATGAAATTTATAAAAGTAGCCTTTGCACTTTCTACATAAACAACATAGCAATTAATCAAGTAAACATCGGAATTCATTACCACCAACTATCAAACTATGCACCACACCTTCAAACTACCTTCATCAATAAACACAACAAAGGCAAAACAAATTATGGAATTGGGGTCATCACATATACAACAGTCAACAACCTTCACACAAAAAAATGAACTGATTCAAGACCAAAATTTCAATTACTGTATCAGCAAAACATTTATTTTAAAATTGACAAACATAGCAGCAAGTTGTTTGTCAAGCAAAGAAAGAAGCTTTACGTTTCTACATGTGAAACTACAACAAAAATCTAACTGTAATCTAATCCAAAAGAACATTTAAAAAAATAATAATAAAAAACCCTTTAATGTAGTATACATTTTGTTGATAGACAATAGTATGAGAACAAAGGAATCTCCATCTTCATTGAGACATTTCATCAAACATGTATAGATTTCCTTTCACACTAACTTATGGGTTAGGGTTTTTCTTACAACTGAAATTTCGGAGGAAAATGGCACACAAAAGGAAACAGAAAATGAGAGAAACTAAAAAATCTTCTTGCAATGTCAGGTGTTGGAAAGAGAAGATTTTGGGGGTTTGAAAAAGAACAGATCAACATAACCCCTAAATCCAACAAATACTTTCCTTCGTTTTCCCAGCATCCAAACTAGGCTTATTGGGAAAAAAAAAATCATAAAAAATGATAGAAATCGATAGAAACAAAAAAACTTACTGGTAGGGACAGCGATGTCAGCGTCGAGTGGAAGGAAAGAGCAACCAAATAGTGGTGATGATGAACAAGGAAATCTAAGAGAGAGAGGAAGGAGGTGGAAATCCAATAGAGAGTTCCAAAATGATGAAATTAGAAATTGGAATAGATTTTGAAAGCGATAATTTTTGGGCCAAAATGGCCAAATAACAATAAAATTATAACTATTTAGATAGTAGTCTGATTTTGAAACAATATATATAACTAGCAATTCGAGTATAAGAGGCTCAATTTTGAACAGTAAATCAAGTCTTTAAGCCTCGATTTTCATGGTCTAATCACATCTGATGTGGCATCATTTTCCACGTGTTGACCACTTGAAAATCGAGTCTTAAAGACTCGATTTAAAGCTCATATATAACAAAACAGCACCAGCCAAAAAAGAAATCAAAGCCAGAAGGAGAAAAAAAAAAAAAAAGAAGAAGAAGAAGAAATAAACCCAGGTCACGCACCTGGGTTGCGCCACCCAGGCCGCGCCACCTGGGTCGCGCGACCCAGATCGCGCACTTGGGTTGCGCGAACCTAGGTTGCGCACCTAGGTTGCGCGAACCTAGGTCGCGTGGGTCGCGCGACCCAGGCTGCGCGAACCTGGGTTGCGCGACCTAGGTCGCACGGCCTGGGTCGCGCAACCCAGGTGCGCGACCTGGGTCGCGCGGCCCACGCGATCTCTTTCTCTCCCTCTCTGATCTGACTCTTTCTCTCTCTCTCTTATCTGGTCTCCCTCTCTCTGATCTGATCCGATCCGGTGAGGTGAGGCTGTGCTTGAGACTTGGGAGATTTTTAAAATTTTTTTGAATTATAAATCGAGTCTTTAAGACTCGATTTTCAAGTGGTCCACGTGAAAAATAATGCCACATCAGATGTGATTAGACCATGAAAATCGAGTCTCAAAGACTCGATTTACGGTTCAAAATCGAGTCTCTTAGACTCGAATTGCTAATTATATATATTGTTTCAAAACCAGACTACTAACTAAATAGTTATAGTTTTATGGTTATTTGGCCATTTTGGCCTAATTTTTGTCGACCCTGCCACTTTTCAATGAAATTTTGAATTCCCTTGGGATATGTTTAACGACGGGACTAACGGTGTTAAAATGGGCAGGAGTGTTTGTATGACGTGGCAACTAGGTTGATGTCATCCATTTTTAATGATGTGGTATTTTTCTATTGGCTGGGACTACTAAAGGCTCCCGGGAAGTGGCTTCAGACCCTTTCTTGCCACTAACATTAGAGGTTGAATCCATAAGACAAGTCATGTGATAAGCATGACAGCAAAAGAAAGCGATGACTGCTGATACATTTTGTATAGAAAACAGAAAAGGGATCAAAACACATGTAACACCTTCCACCCCGGTCCCCCCTAGTTTTGGACTTGACCTTTGTGGTTCTCATACTTGATTTTTCAATCACCTGAGAAGTACTACTGTCATTCCGTTTTGTTCGTGCTTCTTCTTCTTCTTCTTCATTGCCCAAGTAAATCCCATGTCTTGCCTCTTTGTAGTATTTAACCACAAGGTTGACACAATCAGCCTGTGTCACAATCACAACAAAATGTCAAGCATTTCAGTGTTTAATTAAATAAAAAAATAGAAAAATAAAAAATAAAAAATAAAAAGAGAGAAAGAATGATGTGGAGCACAGAGTTCCTTGAGGTTGAGGATATCATTGCAACCATGTCGAAGAGAAGTTTCAGTCCTGTAGTCAGTAATGATATTGACCAGACGATCCCTAAGCCTGACAGACGCACACAAAAAGAGAGAATTTACATACAAGGTTATCAGTGAAGAACTTAATGCTTCAAAACATGTCTCACTGTTACTGATGACAATGCAAGTTCAGCAAAAAGTATCAAATTCCAGTATATTTAGGTGTGTATCTAAGTTATTAACCATATTAACCGTCAAGAATGACATTTGAAGAGAACTTAAGGACGAAATGGGTAAATACCCATAAAAAACAAACTATTTAGTTAGTAGGGCCGGTTTACAAAGTATATACATTTTTAGCAACTCGAGCCTCAAAGGCTCGATTTTGGGCCTCTAAATCGAGCCTTTGAGGCTCGGTTTCTGCGTCCTGATATGGCCAAATTCCACGTGGCGTGTCCACGTGGAACTCAAGTTTTTAAAACTCGAGTTCCATGTGGACACGCCATGTGGAATTTGGCCACATAGATCTCGAGCCTTAGAGACTCGGTTTACGTAAAGTGAAACCGAGTCTTAGAGGCTCGAGTTTCAAAGCCCTGTACTTCTGGCAATAGTCATGTCTGGTTGGTCATGTCTGGTTGTGTGGTCATGTCAATTGCGGTGTCTGTTTTGAGACATATTCAGAGAATATATTAGACTAGCACAAGCAACAAAAACTTGTCTCAGACCTTGTGAACCAATTTTGTCTGTTTAGGGACGTACTCAATGAATATTAGACTAACAAAAAAAAAAACTCTCACAAAACTCTCACACTACTCTCAGTTGCAGAGAATATTTTGACTAAACACAACTCTTACACCTTCAGCAACTTCAATCATAGAACCTCAACAACTCTCACACCCACACCTTCAGCAACTTCAATCACAGAACCTCAACAACTCTCACACCTTCAGCAACTTCAATCACAGAACCTCTCTCAACAACTCTCACAGAAACTCATAAACTCTCATACGTATTTAGCAGCTAAACATTGCTCCTCTCACTCTCATACAATATCAGCAGTACATTTGCACATCATCATGTCAGGTAAGGGTCTCCTCACTCTCTAATTAGTTGTTTAGTGTATATAACTGCTTTAAAAAGTGTTGCTTGCATTGAATTTGTCATGCCATTATTTGTTTGTATTAGGCAAATATATTTGTTTCCTGATAAGATATTTGTTTGTATTAAAATATGTATATTTGTTTCCTTATAAAAAATATGTATATGTATTTATATTTATATTTATATTTATATTTATACAACTATATAATTAAATAATTAAATATTTATATAAATATATTTATATTTATATTTATATATTTATACAACTATATATATAAATACTTATATAAATATATTTATATAAATATTTAAATATTTAATTATATAGTTGTATAAATAGGCTAAATATAAATATATTTATATATATATATATATATATATTAGAGAAAGATACAGGAATCCACTAATAATCCATCCACATAGAAATATGGAGTAGACATGCACAGGCTCCAAATATGGAGGGAAATTTTCTTCTTTTTCTCTCTTATTCAATCTTGCACACAAATTCTTCTACCCAATAATGGATATGTGAATCCAATATATAGAATTTGGCATGAATAATTGCGTATAAAACAGTAAGAGAGATAACTTTGGGTTATATATTAAGTGGACCTAGCGGCTGGCTACTTCGCCCATTGTGGACAAATTTTTAAAAATTTAAAAACTTAGGCATATAGTTCGAAAGCTGTTAAAAGATGCCGAGTCTATCAAAATATGACAAGTTGATGATTTTTTGTTCATAGCTTTTTCTCCATCTATATATAATGAATTTTGCAGTGAAAATTATTTCATTGAAACGTAGGCATATAGGACTTCAAAACGAATATAATTTGATTCAATGGTGATTTTAAATAATTGAAATGCGACCGTTTGAAATTGGCACAACTATATTATCTTCAATATTTTCACTTGAGTAAAATGTTCTTGTTCCTATGCAAATTTTTAGGTTGTGAATTCTCATTTGTAGAAAATGTAAACAACCTATACAAGGCACAATAACAACAACTTTTTGGTCAGAGAGGGCAGTCAAGAAATGAAGATCTTGAAGCCTTTCTCTTACTTAATTTAGAAACAAAAAATAAAATAAAAAACTTGGGGAAAAAAAATAAAAAAACTCATCTATGTGCTGTGATCCAAAAAAACAAGTTATTAGAATTCTTGACAACACCTTAAGCCTTAAACCTTTAGTAGTTAAATCCCTAGAGTTGTTTTTCCTTTCTAGATTTAGTGTTTTACTTTAGTTACCAAATCTTGTGTTGCGTAATTAGGCTTTATCATTATTGCTTTAGATTTTGAAGTTATCTGCTTCCTTTCTCCATAATTTGGATGAAATTTGAGTTTGTATATCACATTTGCTATATTTGATTGTATATTAATGCCTTGATTTAGAAATTAGATGATATGTCTAATTTGATTGATCATGATTGTCACGCCCCAAACCCGATACCCGGATTTGTGACTATGACCGGCATGCTAATATCAAGCCTAAACCTGATATTAACAAGAACCAACTAAACTTTTAACAAACTTTTACAAAAGCTTTTCTCTTTCTTTTCATTCTTGTTTCTTTACTTAAATGATATAACTTTCCACTTGAAATTCAGAGCATCTACATTGTACCTCAAAGGATAACACAATCCACTGATTATTCAAATTCTAAATTTCACATAATACATCTCTTAATACTTTAAGGTACACACTTTCATTATATCCTAAAACACACCATACTACAAATCTAAACATCAAGTTGCTAATTTAAGATCTATACATATAAAACTAAAACCAGCTCCTTCCAGACTCGACTAAGGCTCCCTCTGCTCCAAAATACAACCTGCTAACTGAAAGAGTGGAAGGGGTGAGCTACACAGCTCAGTAAAGGTAAGATATATGAGAATTTAATAAGGATGCATGTAAATCAGATTATTTCATTCTATGAACATTTGAATAGGAGAACAACTTTTCATGCATAGTATTTTATACTATTCATAATAATACTTACACGTTTTTCATAGGAAAGTAATTGTTCTCCCTTTTCTTATCAGAATCATATTACCAAAACCTTTCGGATCGAACTTCTTTCATTTCTTACAAAGTCACCAATTATGATATTGATTATATAGAATCGCATACATACATAAATATATATATATATATATATATATATATATATACATACATATATATATACATATATTCTTACTACGAAATAATCGTTTTTATTTAAATCGGATAATTGGTAACATTGTCTTAGCTAGAAAAATCTTAAAGAATAACAAAACTTTTCTTCATAAACTTCTTCTCGTAAAATATTATAACTTTCATTGTCATAAAACTTAGCGTTTCATAAGAACAGATATTTGATAACTTTTAAACATAAACTTGTACTTTCATCAGAAGCTTTATCTTTAAAACGTAACAAAACTTCAGAAACTCTTACCTTTAAGGAACAACTTTTCTTTTCATCATAAACTTCTTTTCATGAGAGCTTTTAACTTTTCATAATGCATTTAAACAAAATCATTCTCTCATGATTAATAACATAATATAGCTGTTCATAAATAACTTATTGGTTAGTCCATATCTGATAAGTCTGTACTTATTTGGGAGGCTTCTAGCACCACGGTGCTAGGCATCCAGCATTCCCCACAATGCCAGGTATTCCCGGGATCACATCATAATACATATCTTTCAACCATGGGGGTAGGTTGACTTCCCCCACAAGTTGGCCGTAACCAACAAGGGGCGGGTACAGCAGAGCCAGTCCCACTTAATGGCCAATCATATAACATTTTCCATGGAAAGCCAGTAATTAACCCCTACTGACAGAGTTCAGATCACCAGAGGACATAACCCGAAAACATTTCATACTTTACATTATACTGAAATTTCTTATTTTGCATAGCATTCCATAATAATAGCATTTTCATTCTTTTCTTTAAACATCATGTTCGTGGAATCAGTAATAGCATCAATATGCTTAAATTATATACATAGGGTTTCGAGAACTCACGAACATATCTTTGTCAGAATAATGATTATATGCTATATCTCTAATCAAAAACCTTTTAATGCATCATATACTTTAAAATAACCTCATGACTTACCAAATGCCCATATAACTTATCCCTTACCTAAAAGCAGAGGAATCGAGAGCCTAAAGTCGAAGGAGCTTAAATTTGGATACTGGTAACACCCACAAACTTGGAAGCTGAAATTTTTGTGTTAACCTTTAAATTTCTTCTTTAGAGAGGGATATTTTGCTTTGGTGAAAGAGGGAAGGCTGCCGTGTAAGAGCAAAGAGAGAAGAAAGCAAAAACAAAGAAAATGGAGTAGGAAAAGAGGGCTGGACTTTCTGGTCTGATGCAACCAGGAAAATAGGATAAGGAGAAGACTTTTGGGGCAGCAAAATCAGATAAGGAGAGTGGACAATTGGGGTGGGATACGTGGAAGACTAGGGAAGAAAAATCACACTCCCTTTTTCCCCACTTTTTCAACTTTCTTGCATTCACACTCACTTTTCTACAAAAATAATTTCTTGCATTCACACTCACACTTTTCTACAAAAATAATATCACTTTGCATATGTGTGTGTATATATATATATATATATATATATATATATATATATATATATATCCTTACCTTCACAAAGTTATATTCATAACATTAAAATAGCATATATGTTCCATAATATCACAATATCAAAACTTCATGCACTTAAAGTTAATTAAGATAATAACATGCATATAAACCCATACCTTTATACACTTAACTAAACACCAACAACTATATATCTAATAACTTAAATCACTTAATATAATTTTGTACATACCTAATATATATACATAATACAAATAGCCATTCAAATTATTTATAATCTTTACAATTCTTATTCAATAGCATTATAAAATAATATGCTTATTAAAAACTCTTATATTAATTTTAGAAAGTAAGTGGCTTAAAAATAATAATAGTACTTAGCCACTTAAACACATGATTTAATTATAAGGTTGGGTCGGGGTGTTACAATGATCATATTGACATTACTGTTTTTTTTTTTTTTTTTTTTTTTTTTGTTTGTCTGATGAACCCTGCTTTATGTTATTTCATTAATAGTAGTGTAATAGGGTATGCCATTAATTTAAAATTACTTGAATGATGTTGTTACATAATTGCACTCATTCATTTGCACATCCTCATGACTTTTGTTGTTTGGTTTGATTTTTTTATTTTTATTTTTGTTAGAGCTGAGTTTAAATTTTGTAATGGGGGTGAGTTTTGTCTTTAGTTTTTTTATTTGTTTGAGTACGAAATTATAATGATTGAGTGTGTTTGTATGTGATGTGGGGTGGGTATATGCAATTGTTACACTTTTAGAAGTTGTGATTTTTGTACTTTGAGTAGATAGAATTCTCTTTGTAATTGATGTTAAATGAAAGAGATCAAATATGTCACTAACATAAATTTACTTGGCTCTCTAATAGGTTCACAATCTTTGAAGAATATTGATATCAATGTATACTTTGGTGGACCCCTTGACAATCCTAAAGGGATTGACAGATTCCCATTTAGAGGGGAGGGTATCGAATGCTACTACATGATGTTACGTCGTAAGTTGATGACATTGACTGATTTGAAGAGGAAAATAATGGACGAATTGAAATTGAACCCTGCTTGATATGACATCAAGATTATTTATCGTTACCCATAAGAAGTCCTTCATGAACGGATAAATTACGGGTATATGGCGATTAAAGAAGATAAACATGTAAAGATGATGTTTAATAGGATCCAGAAAATGCCCCAAGTAAATGCTGCTGAGTTGTATGTAAGTTTGGAGGTGAGTGTAGACAACACTACTGAGGTGGTGCAACAAACAACTACGGCTTTACAATTTACAGCCCTAGATGATGGATGCACTACAATGGGAGGGTATGCAATGGGAGGGTATGCAATGGGAGGTTATACGCTCCTATCTCAAGATTATGTTGCGAATACTGGTGAAACCCTCTATTCTCAAGAGACACATTTAGAGGAGGAAGGGGAAGACGAAGACGAAGACGAAGATCATGCTGCAAATGATGGTGAAAATATTGATGATATGGATCAGTACGAAGAGAGGATTGAGCAAGGCGACTTTGAGAATGATGTGGATGAGCATGAAGTCGTTCTTAATTTTGAAGAGGAAAATATGGAGTACCATGATGAAGGTGATGCAGATGATGATGATATTGGTGTCTAGCATGATATAGATACGACCACTAGCTACAGACCTCCTACGGACTCATTCTACGCAAATACTTGGGAAGATATGGTTGATCCTTCACGTCTTCAGATACCATTTCTTTGTATTTGGGAAGATGGGATGCATTTTTGTAAAGGGTTGACTTTTGCAAATAAAGATGCGATGAAGCGTGCATTGATAATATACGCAGCAAAGGATAATAGAAATTTCTCCATCCAAAGGTCGACCACAACTCAATTTTGCACCGCATGCGTTGACGACAACTGCAAGTGGTACGTTGGGGCATACATGAAGCCTAAATTCAATGGTCTGTGGATGGTCACGTCTTATGTGGGTCCACACAGTTGTATACCCTTTGGGCTGCAAAGAGACGGTAAAATGATGGATTCTAATTTTGTTGCATCAGAAATTGTGGGAAGATTGCGACAAAAGCACACTGCTTCTATTGATGAGCTTTGGGAGATCATACGTACTAAGTATGATCATGAGCTTTCTTACTATAAAGTATGGCATGCAAAACAAAAGGCAATTGCTAAGATTTTTGGGGATTGAGAGGAGTCTTACCAAAGGTTGCGAAAGTTGTTGTTGGCATACTTGGATCAGGATTCGGGTACCCAGTACAGCTATCACACCATACCTAGGCCATTAGAAGGTACTACGTTACTGCGCTATGTATATTGGGCATTCGCTCCATGCATTGCTGCATTCCAGTATTGTAGGCCAGTGATCAATATTGATGGAACTCATTTATATGGTAAATACAAAGGGGTATTGATGATTGCAATGGCAACCGATGCTAACCAAAAGGTTTTGCCTATCGCCTTTGCTGTTGTAGACAAGGAGTCAGGGCCTAGTTGGGGGTGGTTTTTAGAGTGTCTCAGGACTTCGATAGAGCGTGTTATACCTGTAACACCCCATAATTTTTATACCAATTAAATTATTATACGTAAATTTTAAAAGAGGCCTATAATTAAATGGATTAAATTAATTTGGGCCTAAGGTTTTAAAAAGAAGATAAATACTATGGAATATGAAGCCCAAGTGAGGTGGCATAAATAAATATATGGGCCTTGAAAACCCTAGCCTTTTTCCTCTCTTAAGTCACATGTGTGTTGCTAATGGGATTTCTTTTGCTTCAGCCGACTATTGAAGGTTGATTTTCTTCATTGTGGCTGTGAGTGGAGACTACAGGTATGGTTCTTTTCTGCTCTAACTTAGGATAGTTGATACTCATGGCTAGCTTTTGTTCCCACTTTTAGCATCTGTTATTGGCGTACCTAATAGAGAAAAAAAAAAGGGGCTGCTGTTATGGGTCTAAAGCTATGATTATGTTAATAGAGAAAGGGAGCTTTGTGGCTATTTATAACCGAATATGGCCTCACTAAATATCACCACCAATCTGTCATGTATCTACACCTTGTACTTGTTCAATACGTGTCCAGCAATTTTTTTATGTTTTGGCGGCATCAAGGGAGTTATGGGCCATTGGGTTGATAAATTAAGATGTAAATTAGGTTGATCACATACCCATATTTCTGCCATATTAAATTTTCATGCATAGCCAGGATCATATTAATGGAAAAAGGCTGCCTTATGTTATTTGATATCTACCTCTGCATCTAGTGATACTAATTTATCATCTTTAAGTCACTGAGTATGCAGCAACTTTTTAAGCCCAAAAGTCTGATTATGCAGCAACTTTTTAAGCCCAAAAGTCTGATTATGCAGCAATGATTTTAAGCCAAAATCTGATTAGGTAGAGCCAAAAGATATGATCATGCAGTGGTAATTGTAAGTCCAAAAATCTGATCAAAGCTGAAAGTGAATTGGATAGTTAAGTGACTAAATGGAGAATTTTGGATATATCAATATTGTCTAGGACAAAACCGTTAAGTGTGTAAACATATTTTTAAGTAAGAAAATTGTGTATTGATGAACCTATTTTTGGTGTTGCTAGGTTCTAATTCTACTGAATTGTTGTGATTCAAGGGAGGTTGATTTTCTTTATTTTTGCAACTAAGAGGTAAGTGGTGTTTACTAATTTTGGGGGTTTTCCCAAAACAATGTCGATTATTAGACTATTTTATATCAAAAAAATATGTTGATATTCTATAAATAAATTGATATTTTATAAATGGTTGATGTGCACATTTACTATTCATATTATGAAAAACTTGTGGGACAACGTAAATTTAGTTAAACTTATATGTGTGAATATATCTTTATATTTTTGAGAATTATGAATGGATTGCTTTTGTGAGCATATTGATTATGTTTTAAAAACCTATGGCAAGTCGTGATTAGAAGCTCAGTATGATATTTAGTCCTTAGCAAGGGACAATCATACTGTAGCTAGTCCTTAGCAAGGGACGGTCCCAAAAAGGGGACAGTGCACATTTGATAGCTCCTTAGTAAGGGAGTAAAATATTGAGGATCCAAAAAGGAAGCTCCTTAGCAAGGGAGTGCACCTTTAGGTTCCAAAGGAGCCATCCTTAAGAAAGGGGATGAAAAGGGGGTTCCAGTCCCAAAAAGGGGACAGCACAACCCTGTCAACAGGGCGTAAACGTTGACCACGAGAAAAGCCTAGGAAATTGTTTAAGTGATGGTATTTATATATATATTAAGATGGCTCACGATATAAAAATATTTTTCTTTTACATGAAATATTTAATGATAAATATTGATGAGTTACAAGTTATGAAATTGCTGTAAGAATTATTTATTGAAGGTTGTTCCCACACCCCAATGTTAGTGAATTTCACTTATTGAGTTATCTCACCCCCCTTTATTTTCCCTTTACAGATACATTAGAGGGGTTTTTGGAGTAGAGATTCTTGGGAGACAGTAGTTCGAACTATTTTTGTAGAATTGAGGATTTTATTTCTATTTTATGGCATTAAACATTGTATTTGGAGAATTATTTTGAGGATGTTTTGTATTTGGCGAATTAGAGCTCTGACTTTGATGATGAGATTCAAGGTTGCTAGTATCTTTTATTTAATATTTTTATGGATTATTCAGGTTAAATAGACTTTTTATTGATTATGATTTTGGGGCATTACAATACCTAACAAGGACATTTGCATTATTTCTGACCAACATAAAGGTATCAAATGCGCCATTCGAGAGTGGCCTAGAGGGGAAGACGGAAGAGAACGGGTATATCATCGATATTGCCTTCGACATGTTGCTAGCAACTTCAACACACACTTTGATAACCCGACTCTAAAGGCATTAGCCTTGAAAGCTGGATATGCGACTCATGAAGCTAAATTTGAGTCCATAATGCAAACCATTAAGGAGGTCGAGATTAATTTACTGAGGCGTGTAGACCCTACTAATCCCCGGATTGCACGTTATATGCCATACACATATCTAATGAGTGAGGATCTGGACAAATGGACCCAGTCACATGATGGTGGAAGACGTTATGGGACAATGACAACCAATATCTCTGAGTACTTTAATGGGGTACTTAAAGGTGCCCGCGGTTTGCCCACTGCTGCAATGGTTGAGTTCACTTGGTTTAAACTTGTTGCATATTTCCATGATCGACATAAACAAATTACTTCTGATCTCTCTCGAGGTAAGGTGTGGAGTGATTATGCAATGGAGATCTATAACAAAAATGAGCAGAAAATTGCAGGACACACTTTGAGGAATTATAATCATGTAGAGGGTATATATCAAGTGGTTACCCCGTATAACAACCATAGAGCTAGAGGGGGAAATCACAGTCATGATGTGCGCATATTTGATAGAACCTGTGGTTGCGGAAAGTGGCAAAACTTGAAGATCCCTTGTTCACATGCAATTAAAGTTCTTAAAGGTCTGCATCTCGATGCACCCAGCTATATTGATCCATGTTACAGTTTGAACAACGCCATTCTCACATATTCACATAATTTTGTGGTGCCAAAGTCAGAGTCATTGTGGAGGGATGTTTGTGGACCACGGTGGGTGCCTCACCCACAATTGTTGCGGGCCAAAGGACGTCCTATGATGTCAAGAATAAGGAATGAAATGGATGGGGTACGGCGAGAACGGGGAAGCCGGAGGGAAGATCTAGACTTGAGGGAGATTCAACCGAGGCAACGATGTAAACTGTGTCATCAAGAGGGGCATAACCGCAGATGCTGTCCCAATTCCCGTGGGGTTTCGATAAGTGGTACTGCTATAAACTAGGCAAGTGCCGTCACTGTTTTGATATAATATACTTAGAATGTCATTTGGTTTTTGTTCTTTGCATTTGGAAACTAAAAACCGTATTTAATGTTTGTCAGGTGAGCGGAGACTCGATTTTGGTAAGTGACATTGTACGTGGGACTTGTCGTTATCTTCTGTATGGACAAATGCTAGGTGACTATGTAGAGTATGTTGTATCAATATGGACAAGTGTTAGGTGACTATGTATAATATGTTATATCAGTATGGAGCTTCCGCTAGGCGAATATGTAGACTATGTTGTATTAACTTAGTTGTTATTTTGTTTATTGTTGTAAATTACGGATAATTGAACTATTTGCTATCCATTGAACTCGTTACATTAGTTGCATTGTGTAGCTTTTTCCTATAATGAGAACAATGATATTACTTTGGCATTAGTAGCTACTACTTTGGCAAGTTCAACCACAAGGCCCTTCTAGTATTGAACTGCCATTGTGTGGTAAGAGGGCAACTATAATTTTATTGAATAGTTACTATTTTAATCTGGTTGTAGAACTTTAATGTATGCTCCCTTTGCCTATCATATGCTTGTAACTGTTTGATGTGTTCTGGATCTACTCAGTCTGTTGCAAGGGAAAACTAATTCTGGTCCCATGCTGCAGGAATACTTGCTCAAAAAAAAAAAAAAAAAATCCCAGTAGAACTCGAGTATCTTATACTCGATTTCCATAAATAGAAATCGAGTCTCTAATACTCGATTTCTATTTATGGAAATCGAGTATAAGATACTCGAGTTCTACTTGGAATTTTTTTTTTTTTTGTATTACCCCAATTTACTTACTAATTTCAGGTAATTTGAAGTACAGATAAATTTAAACTATTCATCCCCAATATTTTTTTTAAATGTACCACATTTATCTAAATGAATAATACATCCTTCTCCGAAAAAAAGAAAAAAAGAAAGAAAAAAAAATGTACATTGTTTAAAGAAGAAGAATAATAATACAGGTTATTTTTTTCTTTTATTACTCTTATATCACACACAAATATATATATATATATATATATATATATATATATATATATATAGCAGTATTAGCACATTAACTCAAAATATATTAAATATCTCTTTTCCTATATATATAAAATTATAAATTCATTATTTTTATTTTTTCTAATTCGATATGTAACCTATACTAAACAGGGAAATTTGATTCTACAAGAAAAATAAACAAAAAAAAAATGCTCTTCCTTGTACTTTGGTTGTTTTCTACTAAACCGCCAACATCGAGGAGTAAATACCCTGTAAATCCAAAAATATAACTGAAAATAAACAAAATAAAATTATACAATCAGGTTTTTTTGTTTTCAACTGCCAACATCTAAGTAACCCAACCCTGTAAATCCAAAAAGTAAAGAAAAAGAAAGAAAACAAAATCAACATCTCATGTCTTCACAATCCAACAATACACAAAAAGTACACATTTAGTATAATCTCATAAGCCTGTCAAAAACAGAACATTAATACCTTATTTGTAATAATTGCATTCACAAATAGGATCCCAATATACACAGGAAATTTACTTCTGTCGCTGTCAATTGTGTTAACAATATGTACAAAAATGCATTGAAACAATATGAAGAAGAAAAATGCCCTATAATGCAAAAGATCTCATAATCATTGATCTGTACCCCATTACTACTGCTGTCAGCAGAGGATTTCACTTCTGTTTCCTCTGTATCATCAGTTGCACCAGCAACTTCTGGCTCAACAGCTTTAGTTCTCTTTGGAAAAGGAGTGAAACCTTCTTGTTTGCAGCTCAACAAACAGATCAGCTCTCTTCCTATTACTTACAATGATCTCTCCCTTCACAACTGCAAGGATAAACCTAACCTTGTTTTCCAACTTCAACAACTCCATTTCACGTTTGTTCAATACGAATTTCTGCACAAAATACAGAAATTGCAATTACTAATTGTTTCCCTAAAAAATGGTTGAACTTATTGAGTATCAGTTCTACTCTTTTGCCATGAGCATAAGTGAGCTCACCTTTCTTTTCTCATAAAACTCAAGTCTTAAATGAAAAAAATCTTCAACAACTGCAGGAGGGAAAATCACAAATAGCAAGTGTGTTATCATGGAAATTATATTGCTAAATCAATGTTTGTTACGTCATCACAATTCATATAAAAATCCTGCAGCCAGCATTAATTTTCATGAGAAACTGGGTACAATCTAAGTCACATTGTGGTGGATAACATAATTCTCAACAAATAAAGCAAATTTACCTCAATGAAGGGATGTTTGCATGATCTTTTCCTCCCTGAAATCAAACAGATCATTCATTTGTGAATTCAAAATGTGATAACAAGATTAGAACTAAAAACGCATACTGAACCACATTCAGCATTAAAGAGTCACACATGAATTTAAAATGTTCATCTCACATAATTACGAGTGCCAAATTGGCCATTTGGTTGAAGTAGGTTAATGTTGTTGGAGCCCATATAGTCTTCTACCATTCCAATGATGGTACTCGCAAGACTCTGCTCACCGTGATGATAAGCTGAATGCTCAGACACATAACCAGAAAACTGGGCAACTTTTGCTTCCTTGACAAAGTTCCTCTTGTAAGAGTAGAAAAGAATTTTCCTCTGTTCAAGCTGAGTACCAGGCTGTATTTTATGAGCTTCCCCATCTGATCAAGCTGAGTACCAGGCTGCACATGCAGAAGGTGTTATATTAGATATATATTCGTTCACTTTCTCTAAAAACACAAGAAGAAAGCATGGCAAAACTTTGACCTCAAACTGCCTAAGCCAACTCTTCCTCTCTTCTATCTTCTTCTTACTAAATGCCAGCTCAATGGCCTCCCAATCCTGTTCATCTTCCCAAATAATAGCTTTACTGCATTTCTCAAGATTTGTAAAGTACTCTGTTCCTTCCTTTGATGTGCTTGTTCCCAACCCCTAAAAAGACACAAACAAATCAATATGCAAAAGACAGAAAATAGATAATAGAATAAAACCAACTGTAATTGGTTCACATGTAACAAATTTAACAATGCAAACCTTATAGTACTTGGTAGACCACCCACTTGCATTGCCCGTCAAATTGTGCTTCCATGACTCGTACTCAAGCATGGTATAAAATGATAATTGTGTCCCATTTTTGTGAGTTGCCTGCAAAGATGGGAAATGATTATTTTCCCTCAAGAAACATTCCACTTATATTGAAGTTGTGCTAATATTTGAACTAGTTAACTGAAAATACTAACCTTCACAATAGGAGTCATAAACTCAACTAAGAAAGATGGAACTTTTAACAGTGATGGCCAATAAGAATGAATAAAAATTATCAACAGTCCTTTGATGTGGGAACCATCATGATCCTGTACAAGAATTATAGTTAAAATTTTATTTTTGTTGAAGGCTGTCCATGTGCCTTGTAGAGAGAATTGTAAGCATAAAACAAGAACAAAACAATAAGATTTTAGTAAGGTGCACCTGATCAATCATTATCATCAAATGACCATATCTCAAAGATTTTACATTGGTGTATTCTTTATGCTGCTGAAGTCTAACTATTTGCTTTATGTACCCAATTTCTTTATTCTCAGTGAGCTGTTTAGAGGTGGCTTCCCTCACATTGACCAATTTACCTCTCAATGGGAACACACCATAGCAATCTCAACCCACAGCAGCACGCCCAGCCAACTGTAATACAATGAATAAAGTCAAAAATCATACAAAGTGAAACCCAATAGAGCTAACTTTAATGCTAAAATACTCTGCACAGTGACACAACAACTTACTGCAAGAGCCTTAGCTGAATCTCCTTCAGTTAAAACCAAGGTACATTTATCAGCCACATACACTATTCCATCCAAAATTTTTGAAGTTACAACTCTATAAATATAAATTGAGTGTGTTTTTCTGATAAAAATCTCGTTATGCTAATTCAAGGTTGCAATATTTGGGAAACAAGCATACCTTTTTATTCAATAAAAGTTTCAAAACCTATGCTCAGATTAGCTCCAACATCTTCAAGCTCCATTTTTGTGGACCTCAGAGGTAGGGTCCAAGGAAACTGATGAAAAGGCTGATGAGGTTCTAAAGTTGGAGATTTTGGACTGTTGGACTCCACAAAATCATTATCGATGGTCCAAATCCAAATGCAGTTAAACATTCAGATTTAGACCATCGATAGTGATTTTCTGCTGTCCAACAATCCAAAATATCCTACTTTAGAACCTCGTCAGCCTTTTCATCAGTTTCCTTGGACCCTACCTCTAAGTTCCACGAAAATGGAGCTTGAAGATGTTGGAGCTAATCTGAGCATAGAATGGCCCCATAACATGTGACTGTTCAGTAGGACGTGGGGGAAAATAAGCAGCATCTCTTTGAATCCCATCTGTACAAGAGTCCTGCAAATCAGATTGTTTAAGAATGAATAGATGCAAGTCAACAGTTTGAAAGATATTTGAAGAGAATGCACAAACCTCTAAATCTCTAAAGCCCAAATACTGATCAGCAGTTGATGAAAGATTGTGAGTTTCTAGCTGTAGGCTTTTCAGCTTTGACATTGGCATTCAAAGTAAGGTTACCAATGGAGTCTTCAAATGCATTCCACACCTGCTCAGAATGAAAGATAGAAACTGATAAATCCCTTCAATTCGTGCTGAGGCCATGATACCAATGAGCTGTAGCTCACATGGCAGTTCCTCCTTCCATAATAATGGGATGGAGGGCAAGGTTGTAGGTTAAAAACCAACTAGCTGAGTGTGTAACAAATGCAGTCCAACTAAATAAAGCATAAAGAAGAAATAGGATGCGCCGCATAGAAGAACTCGATAATGATCTGGATAGGAGGTCCACAACAAAACAGGTCTAAATATGAACTATAACTATGAAGCCAAAGCTGTGAAATGAAAATATCAAAGTGAAATTACATTTTTTGAAGTCCCATTAAAGCCATAGACATTTGGTAACTAAGATTAATTTGTGGGCCTCTAAAAACCATTTCAACAGTAAAAGGCCACACACACACAAAAAAAAAAGAAAAAAAGCTTCTCTAAGAACTGCTTTATGAATATTACTCCTAGTTAGATCACTGACTACACCATCTTTCAAACCTTAGGTTTCAGAGAACAAATGTTACTATAAGAGATACTAGTTTTGTTCTTAATGACATGGTTAATTCTAATTGACAAACTCTAAGAATGCTAGTTTCAAAGAACCCAGTGATTAATCACTCTTAAACCCAACTTTTAAATGTCAACACTTAAAATTTGAAACCATCAAGAAAAAAGCATTGCCACTGGACTCACAACATCCAACAAGACACAAGATTGTTCATGTATATAATCACAAAAATAAGAAAGGCTCCTAATTCCTCAGTTTTTCATTCACCCTCTATAAAACTGGTTATATTAATTACAAATAAAAACTTCTGGAATGTCAGAATTTGATAACACAAATGCCCAAGCTTCAGTTTGACATAATGATCATGAGAACAACTTGTGTACATGTATCACAGGTTTGTCATTTATAGGAGCATAATGTCGTTTTGGTTCTATTTATTTATGGCTGCTGATTTCCAATGTGATAATGTACTTGTAAAATACATTTGATATCTACATTATATACTATGTGCATCATGAATGTTTTGTAAATATGCAATAACAGTTTGTCATGATAAGTAGGCAAAACAGTCGTCACAATATTAGAAAATACAACTCCACCCTGAAAATAGGGAATCCATAAGACATTATGAAATATTTTCATATCTTTATGATATCAGCAATAAATGTGATTCTCAACACAAAAAAGAATTAGTAAATACGTATCATTAATTACTATACCTTAACAGGATTGACCCTGTCATGTGCAGAGTTGTCCTGCATTCTATCTGGTCTGTTTAGCTGATGGACATCAAGACCACAAGATGCCAATTCTGCAGCAGGAGCAGTCCCTTGGTACTCAAAGTTGTGGCATGTGAAACATATTCTAGCTGAATTCAATCCTTTAGGGGCATATAAATCCCTATAAAGTGGTGCCTAAGAAGGCAAAAAATTTTCATTTAGAAGAATAAATATATAAAAATAAATGTCAGACATCAAATAAAGCACAAGTCAACAATGAAGATTATATGGACCATACAACAAAAGCTGTCTGCCAATCATGGCAATGTATTATGTCTGGTTTCTTGCTAGCTTGAAGAAGCAACTCAAGTGCCGCACGACTAAAAAATGAAAAACGTTTGAAATCATCATGCTCGCCATAAAATTCTCCTCTCCAGAAGAATTTGTTAGGATGATGAGGTTCAATAAAATAAACAGGAAGACCTGCATAATTAAATTTATAATAAGTATCTGACGCTAAACCATAGAATTTTTGTACAGTCCATGTTCTGAAGTATACAATGCAAGAAAAAACTATAAGATCCTTAACCTCCAACTGTGCCAACCCAGATTTTATTTTTGAATAGTTGGCCATCAAAGTATGACTCTACCACCACATCCAGGACCTGTATCAGTTAATCAGATCATTGAGATATTCTTGAAACTCAGGTACTTCAAAATATTATCACAAAAAATAACTCACCCTCAAGTCATGAATATGATCATATTGCATGCAATCATATTTTGGAAGAACAATTTCCACAAGGTGTGCTCTTTTTTGCAAAGCTTTACCAAGACCAGCTACAACATCCCCCAAACCACCAACCTACATAAGCAATGTAGAATCTTGAAGAAATCATAGAACTAACACTAAAAACTAAGCAAGAATAGACAACATAAAATTTTAAATCATAGTTCATGAATCATGATTATAGCGCATTAGCACCTATCCTTTTTCTTGTCCGAATAAATGTTAAAAAATTTTAGTATTAAAACTTTTATTTTATTTTCCACGTGGACACAAGGCCAGCACCAGAAGAGAAAATGGTTCAATGCTGAAAACTAGATAAAGGCCAAACAAAATCATATACTACTTTCATTCGTGCAAAATATAGCGTAGTAAATGTGCTGAAGAAATATTTTAACAGCCAGGTAATTTGAGATATGTGTGGCAGATAAGATCTAACAAAGAGCATTTGTGGAGCATTTTGACTTGTGTGTTAAGCCATTATATAGTCTTCTGTATAATCTAAAAAAACTTGTGAAGGAAAACTTAAAATACCAAACTGAGCACAAGCCAAGATAAAGCGACGTATGCAATTTCTTTAATGGCAAATTTTCAAAGGAAAAAATTGATACATTTTAAATTTGATGGACGAAATCTAACTCCAACAAAATTTCATAATCAACAAGTGTATGTTAGTCATAATTTAATAATGAAAATAATAATAACTTTAAGGTTATGGTTTAGTATCCTTTTATTTTGGAGTTGTTATGTTGTTATTGAAAAGGCAATAAGGGGACTAGGGACCATATGCCATTTCCCATAAGAAAGGATATACTATACACAGTTCAACCAAAGAGTAGAAAATAACTATTTGTGCTGCGACAACTTGTCTACACAAGCACCATTACAGAATTTAGCAAGGAAAAAGAAATTGCATTCCTGAACCCAGAAGCTATACTACAGCTGACTTTATAAATTTATATGTACAATCAAGCATCTTATCAAAGAGGCTTAAGTGAAATCCCAGGTTCTGTATACACTAATATAATTTGACATAAGATATTTCCAACCAAGACACAACTTCCTTTATTGGTCCCCCTCACTTATATTTCCATAAAATAAATGATATACTACAATGTAGGAGAGAATTTGTCAATAACATCAACATGGACATTTTGAGCGTCACAGATTCCTCTGGCAATATTTGACCATCTATTCAGCAGTATGTAATGTAATTCTAAATCAACATAAAAGACCTTCAGATCCTTCACTGAAGTTTTCACAAAGATTGAGCAAAGAAAGAAAGGAAACACCATAGCACAAAGTTGAGCACACCTTCGCAACTGGTGCCATCTCTGCTGCGATATGAATTACATATAATCCTGGACTGATCAACAAAGGGTACAAATTAATGAACAGCATATATATTCATCACAATTTACTATTAAATAATTAATACCGTGTTGGTGATGATGTCAGCCTGAGAAATGTAGTTACAGCCTCACGTTCATTCTTTTCCTTGCATGCCATGTATGCATAACTCTGTCACTTAGCAAATGGAGCAGTACTAAAACTGTTTACACATCATCAACTTTGTCACGGCATTATGACAGAAGGACAAACTTGACACATTATTTAAAACACATGGACTAAACTGAAACAAGATTCATTATATTCATTTACAGAAAGGTTGATACACGTTCATAGTATCAATCACTGTGAAACTGTAGCCCACTGCCCAAGTTTCTACAGATAATCATTATACCAATGAAACTCAGTCCAATCCCAAGGTCTCCATACAATGCCAAAGGTTGAAAGACTATGCAAACCTGTTCATGTGCTACTTGGCAGCAAAAAAGTGAATCAACTGATGGTCCACTATGTCACCAAGAAGACTAGAAATTGAACTGATATTGAAACTCATAGACTGAATACATTCTCTCCAAAAAAAAAGAAAAATGGACAGGGTAAGCCTGAATACCATGACCTCTAGTGGGAGCTTTGTGCACAAGGTACAACCTTTTTTTAAAAAAAGTGAATAAATTCTGATTAAAATCATCTTCTATCAAATGATTCAAGTTTTATGTCTAAAATAATTTTTCCATTGCAGTCGTGAAGGACTAAAATGAAGTGATTAAAGGACACGCATATATATGGAAAACTTTGTTAATGCTACAGTGCGAATAATAGTGCTACTCCAAGTAAATGATCTACAGAAAAAAGGAGCACCTTTAACTTGTCGCCTAATGAAAGCCTCCCCAATCTCAACAAATAAAGGATCAGGGGATCCGGAAGGTAAGTACAGCTCCAACGACACTTAGCATCAACAGAGTGACTAATGACAAAAGATGGAAAACTTCAACTCGTACTCAAGTATGACATTTTCACACAACAGACTCCAAATCACAACTAAGATATTCAGGAACCCCAAATATGATTTGTCTAATTCATGTTGTCTAATATAAAACACTTCAGACAATTGGAATTCATAGACCACAAGTCATACAACGCATATCAAAGAGCAAGAAATATGAATTACCAGTTTCCAAGTTTAGTTATGTTTGCTGAAGGAGATATTTTCTTCAAGGCTGCTGGAATGTTCCCACAGAATGATGGCAGCACTGAAACAAAGAGACATAAAAACCATTTGATTAGCCACGTCATCACATTTAGAATGAATAATTTGTCACTTCAAAAAAACCTTTTTATCTAATTGAGAATCAAGAACTAAAAAACATCTCCCAAAAAATTTTGGTCAGGCAAAGTTGCTGTGGAATTCAGTTATGGTAACAATACCAGGCGTCATTCCTAGCTCTAGCATCCGAGATAATATCCGTTTCTGTAGAGGTAATTGCTGATCTAACCAATTTTGAGTTAAGGGTCCACCCCACCTGTGATAGAATAAATATTAGATTTTATAAACTTAAGGAAGATGATAAAGACAACAAGTAGTATAACATCCAGCCTGTCCAACAAAAGATGTTAAAATGCATTTCGCGAATCTCATGTACATGCATAATCTCAAAACATGTGACTTCATAACTTAAACTGCATAAAAATTTACACCTCTAAAACCAATTAGGAAAAAATAGGAGCAATAATGATCTCTCTTATTTGGATAAATAAACTTTTTTTGGCAGCCAATTTGACACTTAGCCCCTTGAAGTTATTTTTATTTATTTATTTATTTTAAGCTTATTATGGGTGAAAATTTAATTTTTTAAAAAATGTATCTTGAATAAAAATCCAATGACACAAAAATGGACATAGGGTTATTTGTTATATAAATCAAAACCTCAAATGTGGAGTGTTGTTTATGAAAATAGGGAAGGGTTTCTGACATTTCCCCAGACCTCGAAGAAGTTTGGTTTAATTTACCCAAATAACTTAAACTCTTAACAGTCAAGCTATAAAATGGATATGAATTCTATGTACAAGTTGCTACACAGTGGGAGGCTTATAAAGTGGCACACAACAAATGGGTGAATACCATTGACACCTATAATGATGCATTTAATCATTCACCATGAAAACTTTCTGACAAATGGCTTCTTGGCCAACAAATGCTAAAGGCAGGTTCACCCCATGAAGAGCCATCCAATCTATCTCTTTCTCCCATCTTTCCCAGTCCCACCAAACATAGGAAGCTGCAAAGAAAAAATGTGAAATTACCTAAGGAATTCTCTACAATAAACTCTAGTTTTTGGATAAAGCTGAAGAAAATAAAAAAACCAAACAAACAAACAAAAAATGCTAAACAGTAGATAGTTTATATCACCTAGAGTATGAGTAGGGGACTTTCCTCCTCGCCCGCCATGTTTCTTTTTCACAGCCATGTGCCACTTCTTGAAGGCCTTGGATGTTTGTTCATCAAAAATTGATTTCTTCATGTGTGAACCCATCTGCAGTTACCACCAGGAACAATTATGAATTGGAAATAAGTTTTTTCTGAAGCCAGAGTTAGTTTATATCACCTAACGTTGTTGTTAATGTTATGTAAGCCTTCTAAAAATTACATTAGAATTAACTGGAAAAAGTGAAGGTACCTGAGTAACAAGGGCATAAAGCGGAAGTGTGATGTAGCTGCAGAGACATAGGACTACAACCCTGTGATAGTTCCAAAAAATGCAACCCATGAATCCAAGGTAATATACAGATTCACCACATCAATTCAAGGTAATTCGTATGTTCAATCTTATTGATTTATATTCTACATTTGTGAACAAATATTTACTTGTTTCCTTTAAGAATCAATTAGCAGCCTTTTGTTAGCAGTCTTCGTGCTAAATGCATTTATAATCTATAACACTCCTTTCAGATAGGCAAAAGCAAGAAGATCTATCTTTCAAGTGGATATTTCCATTGCAAGGGAGAAAAAAATGAATTGAAGGCCTACCCTAAAGCAAGTTTTATAATAGCAAGCTTGAAATTCGAATGGAAGCAATGTGTCAACCCATACTCGTACTGCACAGAAGGAAATTTTCCATAGAAAACCATTATATTAGGAATGAAGCATACAGGAGAGTCAGAAATTAAAGGGGAAAAAATAATAATTCAATAGCTGTTAGCAAAGTTAAGTATAGAACATTTCATTACCCATATCCACAAGAAATATGTTATTTGGAATGCATTCAGCATGTCACAAATAATAAAAAAACAGATCAGACCAGTCACAAATATGAAAGAAAATTTAGAAGTTAAAATTGAAAAAGACCATAAAAATTGTTGAATTGTGCAGAACTTGATTGTTTATTTGATATAAAGAACAGGAACTGGGATTAGATAGTCATTATAACTGATGTTAAATAGTCATTACTTAATAGCACTAAAATCATGGATCAAAACTTGACGAAGATTTGGGGCGAATCACTCAACAAGAGAAATATTTCCTCTTTTGAGTAAACCTGAGGCTAATCAGATCATTCTAACCACAACAAAAAGGATAATTTTAAAGTAAAACATTTTCACTATAACCAAGACCTCAAATAAGTTTTCAGCAAAGCAGAAAGTTCCCTTCTAACTTCAATTTACAAGTATGAAAAAATAATGTTTAACCATGAAAAATTTTGTGTTACTCATTAATCATTATCCAAGTGGTAAGCATTTTTAGTCAAGAATCTACAATATGGGTGGCTATTGAGTACCTGAAACAAAGCAAAATGGATAAGTTGAAGAATTAACTGAGGCCGACCAAACCAAAAGTATTTGTCTGAGACTTGCACAAGTGGAATACCTTGGACTACTGCATGCCTTTCTGTGATTTCAAGAGCCATCTTTGTCAAAATGGCTTGAAGTTTTGTTCCAACAGCTAAGATTATCTGCAATCAATTAAAAGGTTAGAATTTTCATTTTCCAAAGATTTGGAAATCTGGCTACTAAAGAGAAATATTTCTCACAATCACAGGGATTATGGACGCCCAAAACAATGCCTGCCATCCTGAAAAGGACATATTTCAACAAAGTTAATCAACTTTTACTGGAAAGTGCAAAATATGCTCCAAAAGAAATTTCAAAGAAAGAAGTGGGTTACCATTAACTTTTAATAGCAACAAAACCACGAATGACGTCCACAATACAGGACTGCCAACAACATCAAGAAAATAATTCATGAAACTCATATGGTCCAAATTTATTACAGGGAGTGACTACTGAAAACCACAATTATAATGAAATAAAAAATATATATTAAATGAAGTGAACATTACCTTACTCCAACGACTGCGTTGAAGTCATCCTCCAAAGACCTTTTGATATACTTTTGGAAGTTAAATTTACTTCCAGGAGCCAAGGTGACCTATATAGATGTAGCAATGTCATAAACAGGTGACATATTTTACTAGAAATACAGAAATACTGAAACAAAAACTTACAGTGATGAATCCATTGCGCAAGGTTAAGTAGTCAGACTTACTAACAGACTTAAAAAATTGTCGAAAGAAGCATCCCTGCCAACAATAAATATTTTAATAAGTTCACTGTCAATATAAAAAGATATACACGGCCACAACTACAAAAATTGTAGGTTTAATATACTGTAATCTAAACAGATACAAGCTTTTGTTGCGGTTACAGACTAACTCTTGCAGGCTAGATCTAAGGTATAAGTGAATTCCCATAAATTTTATATCTTGTCTCTGACCATTTTTAGTATTGGGTGCAGAGGTTTTGCATTTCTTTGTAATTCCTTCAACTAGAACCACTTACCATCATTTCCTCTTATTGGCCAATGACTGGTCTTCATAGCACATTACCAAATCACCAAACCCATACTTTCTCTCTTTCTTTAGTGCAACCCCTTACATCTCACAAATCTAGTCATTTATAATTTTAATCTTCCTAAATTCTTACTCAGCCATCTTAGTATTAGTTAAGCTCATCCAGTCATCTTATTGGCATAACTTCAACTATTGCACTCACAATTGAGATGTCCCAGTCCATGGCATTAGGCCATTTATACCTCATAGCATAACAATGTAAATAACAAAACAAAAATCAAGATGTGCCAGTTAGTAAGACATTTGTTACTTTGGCATCAGCAGATACAATACTCCATAGTCATTACAGCAGGCAGGAACAAAAATATCTAAGGTTTCAACAGCTGCTACAATTGATTTAAAAGGACAATACTCCATACTAATTAGCTTAACAACAAAAAATCAGCAAATATCTTGCATATATTGCATATATTAGAACAGAAGTGAAAGAGCATCACAGGAAAATGCAAACAAATAAAAGATAAAAAGTTCATTGAACAGGATGATTCAGCGACCGGGTCACAAAAAATGTGCACATACCTGCATGAATCTCTTACTTAATGAAACACACAGCTTTGTATATCACTAACGACTTCACTGCAGAGAGACTGAGGCCAGCCCTCTCCCTGACAGGGGAAGAACTTGCAGATGATGTCAGACGGTCTTTCAATGAGCTCAACTTCTTTCCAGCCCTGGGCAAGGTCTGCAAAGGTTGTAGGGAAGCTAGTTAAATACACCGGGAACAAACAAATGAAATCTCATAATCAACCAACACATGTTGGGTTACCTCAGACCTTATTTGTCACATTTAAGAACCCTATCCTTATTGGAATATCTACCTCCAGCTAATGTCCTTATTTGAGCCATTCACCTAGTTCCAAGAATGTATGTTCAAACCATATTGAAAACAAAAATAATCTTATGAAGTATTCAACACTACATTGAAATGTGAAAAGAGAAATACCACTGGGAATAAAGTGTGTTGTTTCACATTAAGGTTTCAGATACCTTTTTTGAATCTTACGCCGTCTCGTATAATGAGGAGGAGGTCTTGCATGCCCTTCGTCAGATGCCTCGGGCCCAACATTGTGTCCATGTTTGTGCCCCCCTGTCCCACACGGAGGTGCCTTTGATATGCGTTTAGGTCGACCTTCAGCCACTGCAGGTAACCCAACAGCCTGCTCAGCCTGAACATGGGGTGGGTCAATGGCTGAAGAAGGGGTAATAAACGAACTATGGGAGGGTGGCTCTTACTGCATGTCAGGTGGGGTTAGATTAATACCCAGGTCAAAGGATGGAATGGGTGACAGCTCAAGAAATGACTGTGGGGTGGGTGGACGAACGTCAGACCCAGGACAAGGAAGCGGGGTGGGTGGAGGGATGGTGGGGCAAGGAGATGGATGTGGGGTGGGTGAAGGGATGGTGGGCGTAGGGGCTGGATGTGGGCTAGGTGAAGGGATGGTGGGCGTAGGAGCTGGATGTGGGTTGGGTGAAGGGATGGTGGCCATAGGGGATGGATGTCGGGATGGATGTGGGGTGGATGAAGGGATGGTGGGGCTGGGGGATGCATGTGGGGTGGATGGAGAGGGATCGGGGGTAGGGACAAGCCAAGGGTAGCAACAGGCGGACGAGATTGACATCCGGCCGGAGCTGTGCTCGTGCTTGGGCTGGTAGGCATAGCTGCCTCCTCAATTGGGGCCTCAGGGATAGGAGGTTGGACACGTGTCATCGCTTGCGCTACCGTCAGCACCTCAGTAATGTCGTTGTGGTCCTCCGTGCCCACTGGGTGACGCCTCAACAAACGGACGTATCCTTCAATCTGCACATGGAAAAACCACACATATTAGTAATGCAATACGAAATCAACAATGCCAATCGATAATAAAATAAATGTTGGTTCTGAATTGGTTCTGCTAGTAATAATTGCAAATTAAAAGGAGATGAAGTGCTAAGCAAAAAATGTAGTAACAGACATCATGCTTTCTAAACCCTCTTTTGCCATGGTAAGAAATACGGTAATATGTAGAAGACATTGAGAAGTTACCAGCAGAGTCACTACAGCACCAGGCCTATCGATGAACCTCCGAGTCACCCTTTTGAACCAGTCGTGGTACTCGTGCTGTGGAGGCATATCACCAAGCACTGCTTCACATCGCCGATAAAGGTGATTACCCCACTCAAGGATATGCACAGCATGTTTCTGCATCCAATTAACACCGATCTTCCCCCTCAAATCAATGCCATGAAGCACTCTGTCAGTGTCAACATCGCGGGGAATTTCTTGGATCATCCCAAATTGACGAACGACACGATCCGATGTATGTCTCTCTACTAGGTGGAAACATACAAGCGGCACCGTTGCCGTCCATACGGCCTTCCCTGCAACGCACCACGGTGGAAGGTCGTCAAAATGAGCTTCATATGGCTACCACACCACCTACAATAGCCAAAAAAGATGTACACAACACATTAGGGAACAATGTTTATATTTCAAAGTTCACCAAATGGTGACACCCCATTTTGCAACCTGTATTTAACCTCATATGGAGGGTAAAATGGTAATTTTGCTTTTGGAATATGCATCTTGATTCTGGCTATTAAATCCTTAATCTCATTGCACCAAAATGATCTTGATGTCATAACAATCAAATTGACTGGTCATAAGCCCTAATCGGACCACCAGATTGAAAGTTATCATCAAATCAAGTTTTAATGGCTGAGATGCACTATCACAAATTGAGTCCGACTATATGTGATTATGAACAATTGATTTCAATTGGTTATAAATGTAATCAATTTGAGATCAATGATGTGTCATAATTTGATTGGTTAGGACTACATTTTATGGTGAGGTTGCATATACCTAATTAATTAGATAGTTAAATATTAATTATTCAATGAGTAATTTGTGCAATTATCTTTTAATTAGAGTAAATTTAGAACCAATTAAGTCTGAAATGGGAGTGATTGAAGCCATTTAATGTTAATTGAGAGCTAATTTGGGACCTATTAATGTTAATTGTGCTGAAACCATTTTCAAACAAATGACCTCTGTTCACCATTTCATCCATATCTCTCAAAATATTTTGAATTTGTGAATGAGGTTAATTTTCCCAGAAACTAGACATCCGGGGCTTCAATTTGAGCACAAGAATGAGACAATTCCGATCAGAATTGAGTTAGATATGAGTTTTCGAAGTTAGCTCTACAAGCTGTTACAGCAGTTGCGGGAAAACCGAATTTGACTTGCTCCTCACTCCCACCAATCTTTCCATTTAATGCACCAGATTTCCCCCAAGGCTAAAATGAGGACTAGGTTCATGATTCTTTGTCAACCCTCATTAAATGGCCTTCCATTCATATTTTCTCCACCACTACTATATAAACCCCCCCTCTCTCCTTCATTCGAAGACATACAAAAACCTCATCTCTTCTCCTCTCTTGAGTTCTAGTGAAGTTGAGTAGTCTTGTCATATCTTGGTCTTCCTGAGACTCAAGGTATTGAGTGAGACTCACTCTTCCTCTCCTAACTCTTCTTTTCCTCCACCCTTAGGACCTCTACCAAGAGTCTCCTCCTCTACCTATGGATATTGCATGAAGGTATAATCTCTTTCCTTTACTTGTTTTTTGTGTTGCCATGATGGGAATTTAGGATTAAAGCATGATAGTAATTATTTAAATTCTATTGAATATGTTTGAATGTTCTTATATGTTCTTAATTGTTCATCACATGTTTATGCATAAACACTAGTTTTGATCTTAAATCCACATCAGAGATATGAAAAATATGTTTGTTTCATAATTCTTTCAAATCTTTGAATCTAGGATATCACCATACACACACATTCATTAGAATTTATTTTTCAATCCAAATGCAATGCTTAATAAATTGAATTAGGGTTTATCACATGCACACACATTAAATTCAACATGTAAATTGATTGACATATTGGATGATATGATATGAATATTGGCCACCATAGTCTAGAAGACTGGTTTCACCAGGCAAGGTGGGTGTCTAACACCTTCCCATCTTGTAACATAGTCTCCGAACTTAGATTAAGGGTTAGTAGATCAAATGCTTATCCATGTAATTTTCAATTTTTAGATTGTAACTAGGAAATAAAGCTATGTACTTTATCTTAGATTGTATCTAGGACCAAAGCCATGTAATTTTCCTATGATTAAATGTAAATTAAATTTCAAATTAATAAAATGAGGAATCTTTCAATTATGGTTTTCTTATTTTTCCAATAATTAAATAAATGACGACTCCATTGTAAAACCCCTAATCTAAGGGGGAAAATATAACTAGTCGAACCTCCATTTTGAGAGGCAACAACACGACTCCACCCATTCACGTGGGTTTGGCCTAACATTATATCAAAACGGGCCGGGGGCGTGGTCTCTCACACCAAACCTATATGGACGTTCCTAAAAGCGTAAAATAAGGCATTTTCATACTTGGTCTGGCAACATGGAAGCTAGTTGCTCGCGATACCTGTCCCTGAAGATGTGGGCGGGCCTATTTTTCTTGTTTGGGACCCACAACCACCTACAATCAAGAAGAAGGGATCAATATCTAGAACTTTCCTACTAAGATAATTCTAATGTTAAAACTATAATGTAATCACATATAAGTACTGAGATAATCTTAAAGATATTAAAATAAATAATAATATCACTAGAATAAGAAACAGTCCTTTTAAAAAACAAAGCACAAACCAGCTATATTGACAGTCACAAAATTATAGTAGATTAACATAATCATATATATTGAACCTCGATTTAAAATTTTTTTATGTTGACATAAAAAATTGCTAGAAGCCTTTAAAATCAATAAATAAAATCAAGTTACATGATTGTGGGGTTGGTAATGATCACATAACAGTATGTTATAGCAGTATGAGGTAGAGACTTACTTCAGGGACAGTGGACCACGCACTAGAGGACCATAAGCACCCACTGGCGGGCCACGCTCAACTGTCGGGCACAAATAGGGGAACCTGGCCCATGCCTAATACTGGAGCAACAGTAAGCACCCACCAATCTGACTGGTGTCCTCGCTTGGCCTGCATAGCTCTCGATACAACCATGCAAGGCAAGCACTTCCCCAACTGTACCTTCGTGGGTTGTGAAGGTCTTCCAACTGCTGCACCCACATTAGATGCACCCTATTGCCGGATTTGTCCATGAATATTGTGTCCCCCAATAGCGCTAGGATGTAGCATCGTGCGTACTTATACAGCTGATCCTCATCAGCATTAGGCGGCAATGGATTAGCAACTTCCTCCAAAACCCGGTTGATGAGAATCCTCTGCCCATCAAGTTGCTTATGGTTGTCTTGATTTACAGGTCGAAAGCCAAGGAACTCTCGGCACACATCCACCCAAGTTTTTTGTGTGCTCCCTGTTATTGTGTCACCATCAACAGGAAGCCCAAGAAGAACCTCCACATCCTGCAATGTGATGGTGACCTCACCATGTGGCATGTGAAAGGTGTGAGTCTCGGGCCGCCATCGCTCCACTAAGGCCGTTATCAGGCCATTGTCAATCTCTCTACCCGGGACGCAGAGGAGTCCCTCCAAACCAACTGTGTTGATGATGTTCCTCACTCGGTCGTCCACCATTGGAGGTTGCTTGGAGAACTCTGAACTACGACTACGGCAGGTAATGGCCCTTGGATCCTGCACATAACAAAACCATGGATTAATATATGACAGCAAATACGTGTACATTGTATGGATTAAATGCATGTGCACAAGTAAATATTTAGTGTTGTGTTTTACCCGCCCATTCCCAATAGCTTCGGACCGATGCTTCGCCTGCTGTGACAACACCGAGTTGTCAATGGGTCCAGGCTGTGTATAGTCAATCTGTCCAGCATTTGCAGCAGCCATACTGTAGAAGAATGATAAGCAGTTAGTTTCAGAATTGAACACACAATATGCTTAAATATATAGGTATGAGTTAGAGCAAGTAAAGCCAGTTTGTACAGTGAGAATTCAGTAAAAGATGAAAGACTGAACCAAAAGAGGCCAATATGAACACAAAGCTTTTTAGACTTAGGATTTTATTTTTAAGGTTACAGTTTTGAACACATGCAGTTTTTGTATTTATTTTTATTTTTTAGAAGAAGATCACACACAGAATAATGCTTAGTTACAAATACCACAATACAATGAAGGGCTTTGATAAACTTACTATCAAACATGAGATTAAAGGGTAATTTAGGAACATATAAGACTCAAGATAGCATGGAACTAAGATGAGCAATGCTGAAGAAATAGTAGTAGTGGATCCATTTGCCAATGTAACACAAGGAAGATTATTAAAATACTTGAGGTCAAAAAGCAAACCAGAGGTAGCAGTCATGTGATCTGTGACTCTTTAGATTTGTAGGTGGCGAGAGAAGTAATGGGAATAACTATCTAAATAGAGTAGAAATGGAAGTTGATGCTGTAGAATTAGGTAGTTGTGCAGACACTAGGAGACTATAATATTCCTTTGAAAGACACTAAGTGGCGGTGCTCTTCCTTAGAAATAGATACTACTCTAGTAGTTAATGTTGGCGTAAGTGACTGAAGTATTCTCCTCCTCTTGAAGACTAACTTGATGAGCAGGGGGTTTACCATGCCGATTCCAACAAAAGCCTACAGTATGATTCACAAAGACTTCATCCTCAATAATGTCCTTATCCCCCTTGTTCCTGATCTCCATGACCACCTCTAGAAAATATACCACCGGATGTAATGATGGAAATGGTGGATTTCTCACTAGATGATGGAATAATTAAATTGGTGTAAGGAGGTATGTCTTAGTTGATGGATGACTTCACCTAGAAAGGGAAGTTGAAGTTCCTTACTTCCCAAAACCTATGACTTTACTGGATCAAAGGTTGGAGGCAGGCCAAAAAGAAACTGGGCTACATGCATAACTCTATGTTTTTGCATGGTCTTAATATCATCAAAGATAGGTTGATAAAGATTAAGTCCTTTACATATATCTTTAAATTTTGTATTATAATCTTACAAAGAAAGATTGAGTAAGGGAGAAGTAAGTCATCATAAATGCGTTCAAAATTATTGACAATAGAATATAACTCCGGAACCTGTTCCAACCCAAGTTGTGCAGTGGGTAAAAATACTAGACTACTCCTTTTCTTAGACTCCATACTATTCCACAAACAACTCCTAATCTGCACATCTTTAACTCTCCTATAAGCATACTTAGGATTCCTAGTACCATCAGTCGAATAATTGAACTTCTTTCTCCCAAGTAGAAAGACATCAATTACTTGGGCCTGTTGTGTATACTTCTATGATACGAATTGAAGCAATAGAAAGTATATCATAAGGAAATAAAAAAATGTGTTGTATACTAGCATTCAATTCCACATTGACTCTCAAATCAAAACAAATAATTCAAAACCAGGTAGAAAAATTGTGGGCCCGTAGGTACACTAGAAACTGAAAATACTGACCCAAATGGGAAAATGTAACACTATCAAGTGAAACCCAACCAACAAATGCTAAAAACTGAACTTCTGATTTATCACAACTTCACCACCTTCTTTTTCACATAATCTTCTAGCACTATTCACCAAAATAACTCATCGAACCAACAAGTGTCAATTGGGAAATTGAGAATTAACCAAGGAAAATTCTAAAACTACTACAAATTTTACTACATAAAGCTTACAAACTGATGTGGAAATGAATGTGATTGGTGGCTACAACCACCTAATAAAATAAATTTTTTTTTGTGATTGATGACATACCAATTTGTAAGCTCTATGTAGTATCCCGAGCATCACTTGTTAACCAATTATGGGCATAACACCTTAGAATAATCAATCACATACTGTGATGAAGGGGGTCAAGACATACTGAAGCCTCATAACAACCAATTGCATGCTTGTGATGAGAAAAACCGTACACACAGGAATGAAGGAGGCTAATTAAGCCATAACAAACCAAATAGGCACCCTCAGATGGAGATCATGTGAGTTCTAGGTGGTCGGTGAAAATTCTAGATGCAATCATGGTCATGGTAAGGACTGGGACTGCATGCTTACAACTGGGAACATTGCCTGTGTTGGGCAATGCTATCTGGTGTTATCGGTATTAGGCGAATCAACCCATGAATAGACTCTTTTATGTGGATTTTGTTCTTGGATGTCATTGAACATATGGAAAATTTAAAATTACTAAATGCGAAAAAAATTTAAAATGACAACCCAATTGAAATATTTAAATGTAAATAAAATTTAAAGGAGCACAGATGCAGAATTCACAAAATTAGAAAAATAAAAAAAGGGTTTAAGACATTATCAAATTTAGCAAGAAGAAAGTCATCAAACTTTTAGTAACATGGATCGAATTAAACACTAAATCATCAACTTTAACAAACCCTAACATCAACAATTTAATTTAACAAAGACCCTATTAACAAACCCTAACATCATCACTGCAAAACAATGCATAGTTCAAGATTTGAGTATGAAATTTCCCTCATATCAATAGTTCAACCCACGAACAGAACAAAGCACAAAACAAAAAAAAAAAAAAAAATCAAACCCACAAACCAATTCAATCTCAAAACACAATAAAGTTTCAATCTTTTTTAGCAGGTTTAACAGTTTTATTACAAATTCAATACAGAAACCAAAATAGAAAACAACTTCGTGAAACCAAACTTTCTTTAATTTTTCATGCATGTTTCTCGGCAACCAAATAGTGAACGGTGGGTACAAAGCAACTCACCTTTTTCTTTAGTTTTGAGAGACCGCGTAGACTCAAAGCTTGCTGTGGCTTGATCAAAGCTTGCTGTGGCTTGATCAAAGCTTTTGGCGAAGGCTGACTGAGACAGAGAGTGAGACTGACTGAGAGAACAATGAGATGGAGAAGCAGGTGAGTGAGAGCGTGAGTGACTTGGATCAGTGTGTGAGAGGGTGAGACAGTGAGTGAGAGCGTGAGAGTGTGCGTCTGCTCTGTGTGAGAGAGAGGGTGAGTGAGAGTGCAGACTGATTTGTGTGAGGTGAGTGAGGTGTTATTTTTAAAAATACCTTATTTGAAACTCGAGCCTCTAAGACTCGGTTTCACTTTAAGTAAACCGAGTCTCTGAGGCTCGAGATCTACGTGGCCAAATTCCACGTGGCGTGTCCACGTGGAACTCGAGTTTTAAAAACTTGAGTTCCATGTGGACACGCCATGTGGAATTTGGCCATATCAGGACGCAAAAACCGAGCCTCAAAGGCTCGATTTAGAGACCCAAAATCGAGCCTTTGAGGCTCGAGTTGCTAAAAATGTATATACTTTGTCAACCGGCCCTACTAATTAAATAGTTTGTTTTTTATCGGTATTTACCCATTTCGTCCAGAACTTAACATGCAGAAATAGAGCATTTTACAGCATTTTTTACCCAGGAAAAACATAAGTTTTAATAAGCTGCTCTTCTTTCTTTTTCTTCTTTGTTTCCTTCAGTTTCTTTCAGATGGGATGAAGGGAGGAGCAGGGTGAAGGGATGATTAGCATGAAGATTAGTGTTCTGCATAGTTATTATTCAGTTCTTAAAATTCTAACGTTATTTATCCCAAAAAAAAAGTTCTTAAAATTCTAGTTTAAAAAAACGTTTACTTTTTTTTCTTTTCAAGGTAGAAGAGGAAAGCAAGAAGGAACTATTAGCAGAAATTCAATATCAATCTTTTTTCTTTTTCTTTTTTGAGAAACAATTCAGTATCAATCTGATCATACTAACCGAGGTATCTCCAAGCCATTGGGAACCATATTTACAATATAAAGAGGATCAGGATTTCCAACTGTGGGCTCCAACAACACGCCCATCTGGTAATTAGGTTGAGCAATTTTAGAAGAACTTGCAAGACAGAAATATATATTCAACTATCATACCCATACAAATATTCAGTCGCAAATTAGTGTTTGATACATACCATCTCAGGTTTGTTAAGACATTGCTTTATAAATTCTTCCCAAAGGTCGTCATCATGCTGCATAGTCACAAACTCTACAGCCTGCACACAATGATAATTCTTATCTGATCCCACCACCAAACTTCAAAACTAACTGACACAAATAACAATCTCACAGAAGCTGAAAGTACCTCCTCTATATCGCCTAATTTATTTATAATGACATCCAGGGCTTGCCTTGAATTTCCCATTCTTCCAAGGATGAAGACTTGCTCCCTTAGAAGATCTCTTCTGATACAAGTTTCATATGCCTGAGATATTATTTTAACAAGTTAATGTATACACTTAACAAAATTATTACAATTGATCATTTGTTGACAGCTCAAATCTTTTCCAGTGTATAATGTTGACTACTACGAAGAAAATGAAGTAGCATCTTTGGATCATAGTCTGCATAAAGCTCCACCTATCACCACAAATAAAAAGGGCAAGAATCTTCAGGTAAGATGTGTGTTTCCAAATCAGTTTAAATGCACCAACCAAGAGTTGCAATAACCAGATACAAGGTTAGAAGTAGGGGAAAAGACATAAAAAAAGACCCAATCAGATGCTATAGTAACTAGATAAGCAATGAACCTGGTAGACAATAACAAGGACAAACATTATAAGAGAAGAATCCCAACCTAGTTTCCTTAAAAACCAACAAAGAAATTTCAAAGCAATAACAAAGGATTACAATGGCAGAGTGATTCATTTGATTGCAACAAAATCATAATTACCGCAAAACTAATGAATAAACATAAGGAAGCAGACCGGTTCTTTCTTGCAGAGTTAAGAAACCCAAGCAAAATAAAGATACCCATACTGTAATCAAGAACACCATATTACGGGTCAAATTTATCAGAAATGCAAGTAAATTGAAACCAGTTTGATCGTCAGATTCATACACCTCAACTTTAATGGAAGACTCATGAGCCATATTTAACATTGCCATAAAATAAACATGTTCATAACATCCAAAGAATCCATAAGGAATCTTTGTTTGTTAAAAATCCTGTAGTGTTTTAAGGTAAATTATTGTGGAACAGATTAGGTAAAAACTCTAACCAATAATTGGTATCAGCAACTTTTGGCTACTAGCAAGTGTAAATTGCTTTGTGCTTCCATCAGGATCTAGTTAGGCAAATAAGGAATTCAATAAGTTAGGCAAACAGGGAATAATGAAAGTTCTTATCCATAGCATAGAGCTTTGCAAGACAATCTCTCTATGAACTTACTTGACCACACAGTTTTGGTTCCACAACTATGCCCTCAGACAGCTTACTTGACCACAAAATTCTTTAACTAGATGACTTGGCGCTTGTAATAGAAACTCTACTTTCTTTGAGACTGCAACTCAGTGGAAAGGCAAATCATAAACAGTTCATAACTAGTTTCGAGTATTTCTTTAATACTTTCATGAAAACAAAACTCCAACCAGGGAAAATTAATTTTCTTACAGACCCTACATAAAGGTTCAACCAAAAAAGTGATAGCACCCACGTACCAAAGACAACTACTATCATATCTCCACAGACCAACATGTCATAATATGCATATGCAAATAAAAAAGGGAACATGTCATTCAAAATCTCCAACGGGCGTAACACTCTCTAAAAATTCATAAAGAAAATGGTAAAATAGACTTATACCCTTGTGCTTATCTGTTGAGGATCCATAGCCAACCTCAAAATTTGGGACTAAGGCTTTGTTGTTGTTGTAGCTTATACCCCTGATGGCTGGATTCAGTTCTACTGACTTTCCCTAAACGATTCCCACTTTTTCCTAATCACACCCTTTTCTAGTATCCAAAGGTCAGACCTTAGCACAATGGCAAGCATCTTTCCCTAAAAACAACAAGTCATAGGTTCGAGTTTGTGAATCAACCTCTCCAAAACAAATTGAAGGTAAGGCTGCTTGCCATAACCTCTCCTAGATCTCGCAAAAAATGGGAGCTTTGGGCACTAGGTACAACCCTCTTCTAGTATCCAATTCTTCTTATCGACCACTCCCATCCACTTCTTGTTAAAATCATTAACTAAAATTATGAGACGCATACCTATCAAAAAAAATTTACATGAGACGCACGTCCCCCACATGTCAACTAATTTTTTTAATGATTTTAATGTAAGTAGTTTACCATCGAAGATGTTATTAGAAAGATTAAAAAAACTTGGGGAATTCAATAAGCGTGGACCAAACCACAGCGGTAGGTGAATTTTACCCTAATGAAGAACCAATGGAAGAAAATGCACATTCTAGTTCAATACTACACGTTAATTTACTCACAAGCATAAATTAAGATGATTCTACGACCAATACTTTTAAACCAATTTGATAAGTATGCACTTAGGTTTATTCGCTAATAGTTTCCATCCTGCAATCAGATTTCAAAGAATCCAAACAATTAAAGATGGAAACTATCATATAACTGTCAACTTCCTATTGTTAATAATTGTACCATTATCTACATATTTTTTGAAATACAAAAATACCCTTAAACATTATATATTTTACCTTTGTCCTTTATGAAAGTGTGCTCTTCCTCTTTTCATGGGAGATGTAATTTAAAAGAATTTTGTCAAATTAACGACCATTTTCTTTTGGTGCAAATTCTCAGTAAATAAATTCTTATCCGAAATTCTTGCGTAACAATTTCATCCAAAATGTATAATCTTAGGCCTTGAAAGCCATTCAACTTTTCATATAGTCCTTCTCAAAAAAAACTTTTCATATAGTCAATTTGTGACTCCCACATTGACTTTTGTCTAATATAAAAAGACTAATCGAGTGTGTTAATCATTTATAACATTTATAATATTCAAAGTAATTTAGTTTTTAGTAACTGAAATTATAGACACATACTTTATGGGTCTGTTTGGATTGAACTTATTGTTGCTGAAACTGAAAACTGAAAACTGAAAACTGAAAACACTGTAGTAAAATAATTTTTAAATGTGAGAATAGTGTCGTGAGACCCATTTTTAATATTTTTAAATGCGTAAACAGTGCATGCACTATTCATAAACTAATTTTGTCTCTGAAAAGTCAACAAATGCGGGCTAAAAAAGAAGAAGATGAAAACATCGAAAATGAAAACGCAGACGCACAGACGCTGAAACCAAACGGGTACTATATACATGTATTTAGGGGTGAAGCAAGGAATTTTTGTTTGGGGGGCAAAGTTGCACACTAATATATTTATCAAGACAACCCCTAACACACATCTATATATACACACAGACATTTTTTTTATTATTATACACATACATATATACACACACTTTTTTATTTGATAAGTTTTTTATATACACACACCCAACAAAAAAAAAAGAACTTAGTATTTTCAATCAAAATTATGTTTGATGGCAATCTTTCATAAAGTAAATTCATTTTTACCATCTTCATAGTGAAAATCTTAAAAAGTTTCATTTTCAGTACAAATTATCAAATTTTATACTAAAGTAAGTAAAAAATCTTTCAATTGAACTAATGAAATTTTCAAAAACATGAATGATCCAAAACTTGGAAGAATAAGTTAGGATTCAAACATATTTAGTGACAATATTTTTTTTAATGAGTCAATAACTTGTTAATTCCTATATAACAAGTTAAAAAAGATAGATTCAAACATGTTTGGTGCCAAACTTTATCAAATATTAAACAGATATAATAACATATTTTACAATAAAAAATAAAATTTTGAAAAATAAAGTTATGTCTTTATGAATATTAGACCAATTATTTTTTTTAAGAGTATCGTTGGACTGATTCAAATTTGGGGGGGGGGGGACTCTTATTTTTGTAGGCTAAAATTTAAAAATATTAAAAAAATTATATATATATATATATATATATATATATTAATGGAAATTTCAAAATTTTGGGGGGCCATGGCACCCTTGCTTGTATTTGGTCCAAAAATAAGGATCGGATTCAAGATTGGATCTTACAAATATTTGATTTTTAAGCACAATGTTAAAGACATACTAGCTATTAAGAGAATGACTGACCACTTAGCTCTGTATGTTTTGCTGAAAAACCTTTTATAAAGATAATTTTCCACATTTTTAAGTGTTTGGTAGCATAAAAAAAAATTGGTTAATGGAAAACAATCTTTAGTCAAATGAAAACTTTAATAAAAATAAAGCTTATTTTTTATAGGTTGTTTTCCAAAAAAAAAAAAAAGAAAGAAAACAATCTCTCTCTCACGGTGTATAACTCCTATAAATATTATCTTCTTCTAGTCACGGGAAACAATATTTTCTTTCACGCCTTCAATCTTTCTCATGATAACCTCTTTCACTTCTCTTCCCTTTACTTTTTCTCTCTTCTTACACCCTCATTGTCTGCTGTCACTCACTTTGATCTCTTCTCTTACCAAATATTTCTCTCTCTATTTGTCTTTTTTCTCCTCATCTCTCTTCCCCCCGGTAACACCGTTCTCTAATTAGGTTTTTATTTTTTTTCCCTCACAAATTAGTCAATAGTTCTCTTACAATTTGGTATTTTGGAATTTATCAAACTAATTGTACTAGAATATTTTTCCGATTAAACAATTTGGCCTATGTGGCATTTTAAACTATTTAAAATGGAGATTATGGTTATTTTAAACTATTAACAAGATGAGTGTTTGAGATCATGAAAATTGAATAACTAATTTTGATTGTATTTGTTGTCAAAATTTTAATTTGAAAACCAAATTCATTCTAGGTTATATATATATATAAATTTTGTTAGGTGGGGGTTACACAATACACATGTTATACATGTTTTAAATTATACAAAAAATGTTATAAAAAAATCGGTGCATACCAAACACCAGAAAACATTCTCAAGCTCATTTTTTAAGGTCATTACCAAATATTGAAAAATGAGATAGTTTTCCACAAAATGCTCTATAGAAAATGAATCATTTTCCAAAAAAGGTTAATGCTAAAACAAATATAGCATAACCAACTGTACTGGTTTAATTGCAATGCTGAGTCTTCTTTATTTAACCAATTGTGTTGTTTTTGTTTTGTTTTTAGTACCTGAAGTTAGTACCATAAGACCCATACTTTATATACATGTATTTGGTCCAATAATAAGGATCAAACTCAAAAAATTGAATCTTACAAATATTTGATACTTAATTAAGCACAATTCTAAAGACACATTGGCTAATAAGAGTGATAGTTTTTAAACCCCTTAAAACCACAATTAGATTAACCTAGGTAATTAGCCAAGTTGTTACTTAGTCAAATTAAACAGATCTAGGTTATCACAAACAAACAATCATATCATGTAAAGCAGCGGAAATATAAAAGACACAAGATATGATCATCTAGGAAACCAAACCGGTAAAAACCTGGGGAGGATTTAACCTAGCTATCTTCAAGGTAAACTTGAATCCACTATCTTGAAAGAATCAAAGTTCATACAATAAAACTTACAAGCCCCCACGCTCGACTTCTTATTGCTACCCACCAATAAAACTTACTGACACGACCATGTGCAAACTCCGAATCCACGAGCTCCTTCTTTCTTGGATTCACCACCAGATACAAGCACACCCGCTTGTGTTTCTTTAGGCTTCAATGGCAGCAACTGAATTGATCATCAAGGTGTAGAAAACTTCTTCTCCTTGAAAACCCTAAGTTTATGTGAAAGAAAACTCCTCGAAGATCTCACAAGAGATTCACACAAACCGCAATATGAGCAACACTAAAACGTGGCTAGGGTTTTCCTTTTATACCTAGGGCAAATTAAAAAACCCAAAACGTTTAAAAAAAAATAGGGCTGAGATGGAATTCTGCAGAAAAAAACATTCAGATCCGATTTTCGATCGATCGAGCCTAAGCTTCGATCGATCGAAAAAGGCTGAAACTGTTTTTTCATTCCTGCAATAACTTAATCCAACTTTACAGCAATAAACCAACTTTGAGCAAGTCTAAAACAAACTAAACACATTGTTTTGATCATGGTTTGCCAACAATACAAATTAGAGTTCTAAATACATAAAAACCTAAGTCTTTAGAACCTAACAAAGAGAATGGCTGATCGCCACTTAAACCAATTGTACTGGTTTAATTGCAATGTCCAATCATCTTTATATATATATATATATATATATATATCATCCTCAAAATGGATTTCTGATAGCGATCATTATTTACAGAGGGTAATATGCGAACCATCTATCAATCATGTTATAGACCTCCTTAGGCTTGTACGGACCAGCTACATGACCAGCTCCCTACATTAGAATCAAGAATGAACAAATGAATATATATACACACACACAAATGTGCAAGTATCATTGTTAAATTTGAGTGCATTTTTAATAAATGAAGAGGTTCTCTAACCTTGACACTCGAGTATGTCATGTAGAAATTGTCATATTTGTACCTCTCTGTGTATCTATATATGAAATAATTAACAACTTAATTGCAGGTTTGAGTTTAGTAAGCATAGTTTAGACAACTCAAAGTTGGAAAAAAAAAATGAAAATAAAAACTGCATAGAATTGAAGTATTGGTAATCCAGAAACTAACCCTGCAACTTGAGCATCAACAAACCATGCACGCCATGAATCGTCCAAAGTGAAATTCAAAGACCTTATCCATTTTTGTGTACCGATATGTGGTATTGACAGATCAAGATCAGCACTATAAGACATCAAATTTAAAAAAATAAGAAATGTTATATGTATTATTCTTGTAATAACTGAAGCATAAAACAAATTAAACCAACCGACAGTAATTTTATTATAGGATTTTTGCAAACAATGACAAACCTCTTATATTTTATATAATAAACCAAGTTTGTATGTGTCAATTAGTATTTTGTTGGACCATGTGGAGTCTAATTTGTGTTTGATCTGATTAATAATCCAATCCGATATAAAAGTGTGACGGTTTTAATGGCAGGTTTTCAAAGGCTTAGTTGTGGTAAAACTTTTTTGGCCCATTTTTTAGCCAATTGTGGATTCTTCGTGTGGGATATAAATTACCGTTATTTCAGATTATAGTTAAGTGCATCATTTTGAGAAAGAAACATTGCATTGCTACATCTAGTATTTTTCTCGAAAAAATAGTAAATTACTGCAACTCTGTAGATATAGACAAATTGCTGATCTACATAATTTCTTGTGTCGTGTGATTGTCTTGTGTCAATTGTATGTGTTGCAAAAAATCCAAAATATTAAGAGCAAAAGTATGATTAGAAAGGAAGTTATAAGCTATCACCAGTATATGAGAGCTCGGAGTCTGGTTTTACTTAGGTTTCGGTGATAATCAATAGTACTCAGAATATCCTTTGTGTAAGCTAAGTCGGAAATGTTGCACAACGTCCAATATCCTTTGGTTCCCTAGATTGGCATCATATGAATTTCAGAATTATTTAATAGATGAAAACCTATATATATATATATATATATATATATATATATATATATCTACACATATCATTGCGTACGTAGGGTTTACTTACCTCTCTAATATGAAGAGCTTCTCGAACACTTGGATCATTTGCCCAAATTTCAACAAATACATCTTCATAATCCTAAAATATAAATCAATCTATTATACTTTTTTTTTTTTCAAAATATGATTAGCTAGATGCAAAAGAGAGAGAAAGAGAAAGAGAAAGAGAAGGAGGGTTATTTACACGACACCATAATGCACTATTTGTAGGCAATGAATGGAGGAAATTGTTGGGAGTCCTCATGAGAATTCTTTGATCCCTATCTACTTTATTGGGTTTCAAATAGCCACTTGTGCATAACGGTTCCAAAACTTGTTTTATGTTTATTCCACTGATTAGCTGCGCCATCAAATGATCACTTATATAATCCTAATGGATACAAAATTTTTCAATAGAGATGATTTTATAAGGGCAAAAAAGCAATGTGTTAACTGACCTCATCGATAGCTTCAACATCCATCATACATCTTTCATTGGTTGTTTCAATATTGACATAATTTCCATTGCAACTTGCTTTGGCCGACTTGAAAAGAAAAAGAAAACTACATTAAGTTTTTAAATTCATATAATGTGAATACAAATGAATTTCAGTGGAAATTGTCAGCCAGACTTGTACCAAACCAGTCTATTCGACCGGGTTAATCGAGAACCGGCCCAAATGCTGGTTTTTGGGGTTACAGTGGCTGCATCATAAAATTGCAAGGTTTTAACTTGGCAACAATACTTTTTTTTTTTGAAAATTAAGGTGACAACACTTAGAGACTTCATATTGATAATAGTAATAACTAGCAAATTGTTAATGAGATAATATCTTGGAGAGATTTTAATTGAGAAGTTCATATAACATATAGAAACACTGCTTGAACTAAATTATGTTATATTAATTATTTGACTCTTTTGGCCAAGAGCTTTGTTACTTAGTTGTGTCATTGACACCTTTTCCCTTTTAGTGTTTTTAACAAAGATTCCAGAGTTTAAATCCTCACATCCCATTGTAATCATAATTTATAAAAAAAAAAAAAAAAAATTAAAAAAAAAAAATCAACTCCTTTGATCTTAAAGTCTTTGATCTTAAAGACTTCATATTGATAATGGTAATAACTAGTAAAGTGTTAATGAGATAATATTTTGGAGAGATTTTAACTGAGAAGTTCATATAACATATAGAGACACTGCTTGAGCTAATTTATTTTATATTAATTATTTGACTCTTTTGACCAAGAGCTTTGTTACTTAGTTGTGTCATTGACACCTTTGCCATTTTAGTGTTTTTAACGGAGATTCTAGAATTTAAATCCTCACATCCCCATTGTAATTATAATTTATTAAAAAAAAATTTCAACTCCTTTGATCTTAATTTTTCTCCACATGGGATTGTCATTATTGAACTAAACACAACTCACACATGAGTATTCTAACACAAAGAAACAATATTAATAACCTTATTGTTATAGGGAGAAAATGCTATAGAACTTTGAAAATTTATTTCAGCTAAAGAAGGGTAATAACCTTATAGAGTTCATCCGATATAAGAGTCAAACGATGAGTAGCTAGGACTTTTGAGTTAACATCAAGATATAAATCTGTCTTTGGGCTCCCAAGCACATATCCCTGATGTTAATTCGAGAATGCTATGGTCATACATGATTCACAAAAGAGAAGGTTACTGTAATGCTCTTTACGAATTACGGCGAAGATAAATTATCCAATAGAATAATTTCAAACCAATTTTTACATATTTTTTTTCATCTCTTTAATTTTCTTTACTTATTATTTTTTTTGGGAAAGAAAGTAGACTATTAATCATTTCATATTATTCTAAAACATGTAGATCCGAATCATTGTTAGTCTAGAAGAATTTTAAAAGTAACTAAAAAGTCATCATTTTCAGAGGTTTGTACTTTGAGATTGAAATGTGGCTTGAGCCCAGCTTCGTTACCTGCAATTAAACAAAAAAGAGCAAGTCTTCTTGAGAGGAAAACAACAAAATACTAGGGACTTGAGCTTGAACCAGAAATATACATAAATATGCACACACACTCAAATATGTAATTCTTGTCATATAAATATGTTACCATCATATATTTTTTGAGCCAAGACTGGAATGAAAATGCCTGCATAAGAATTACCACCAATGTAAAGTTGATTTTCTGCAAATTCAAAGTGATCGATTATCCACTGCATGGCAATTTCAAAAACACAAGACTTTCATCAAATTTCCTTGTAGTAGAAAGTACCCATGTTAATTAGGACAATATTTGTAATATTATTTGCTGTAGTGCTGCAAATTTCTTAGTCCCAAAACACATCTAGAACAAAGAAATCATTATTTTTTACACAATTTGTTGGAATAGCGAGTTATGATTAGTACAATCTCACTTCTACATATATATATATATATATATATTTATTATTGGCACAATTTTAATAATTATGCACTAATTATAGTAGATGTCACCTCAATTATTATATTATAAAAAAGGTTATGAAATTTTTTTTTTTGGTGATAGTATCCCTATCACTCACTATTCTAGAAGACCATTTTCAACTGAGACAGGAAAAAGAGTGCCTTAATGTCACACCTTTTGCAGAAAATTGTAAAGATTTGCTACAGTTTTTCGGTCGGTCGTGGAGTAGCCGTCAAAGCTTTTTGAGTAAGAAAATCCGGCACCAACTAGTGCATCTATGAATAGCATGTTAAGGACCTGAAAATTTGATCATCATATTAAATTGAACAGAGTTAATAAAAAGTACTGCACATTTCATGTAGGAGCGGCCAGAAGTTCCCACACCTTTGTCCAAGTGTCCGGGTTCAAATGAAGTGTGGGCAACCTTTCCTCAGAATATATATAATCAAAAGATAAGGGTCCTACAATGTGGAGATGCAAGTTAAGTGCGAAATTCTAAAGTAATAATCATATTTCATATCACATGCCATACAACAAAACAAATGATATAATAATAAAGTTGGGTTTAAAAGTTGTCGTTGCACTAAGTTACTGTACCATAAATTATATAAATATTATAATTTAATTTGTCATATATATATATATATATATATATATATATATATATATATATGTATATATATTAATAATAATTTCAAAAAAAATTATCTTTGTAGGGTCTCAATTTCGGAGCCCAAGCCCAAATTGTATGGAGTCTTGGTTTAACGAGCCCGATACAATGAATTTGTAAAGAATGGGTTGGAACCTTGGACCTTAGCAAGTCAGACGATCAACCAACAGGTCTGGATGAAAAAGAAAGAAATATGACATAGATTTACTAACAAGAAATGTCCTCGGATTTTATCCGAGGAGACTCATTCCCCTCTTCTCATTTTGTCTTTCACCCTTATTTATACTGTCTTCTTCCCTTTTCCACCGTCCACGTGTAGATTTAGGTTGATAGTGATGATATTTGTCCCATTAGCCACTTCCCAAAGTCGTTGGGAGTGGTTGTAAAGGCTGAAAAACAGGGTTCAGTTAGTGGCAGATCACTTAATGTAATTGTAGCAGCTTTCTCTTAGATATTTTCAGGCCTCCCTTTGTCCTTTTCTTTCTTAATACTTATCCTCTTCCACTAAGTGGTCCGGAATGTCATTCTCAATGACAGACCGTCCCCTTTGTCCTCGGCATTGCCTGGCCGAGGAGGAGTTCTTCTTTGGGTTGGGCCCCTGGCCCAACATATACATTGGCATGGGCTCCCTGGTTTGTCACCCCCACATTAGTCCCTTGGGATTCTTCTTTTCTTCTCTCTGAGAGTTAAGGAGGATCTTGATATGATAAAAGCCCCTTCACACCCATTTTACGAAATTTCTGACTGCAAGATATTTTTGAGTTTACCCAAGTCACGTTCCTGACGTTTCAGTACACGAGGCATGCCTCCATTAAGGTCTTTACGAAGTGACGCAAATCCAACGATTAAAGACTTCTTTGGAAATTGAGCGGGATTTATTTCACTCATAACTCTCTTTTTGAAACTTGGGCGAATTAATTTCCACAAGATTTCGCCTTCTATATAAGACACCTTTGGGGGAATCATTCTTCCTTATTCACAGATCCTTGAGTTCTGCAGGAACCTCAAGTTCTTATTCCTTTAGGCATTTCTAGGGACCCCACCATGATGGTGATCAAAGTTTAGGGAATGAGGTGGCTAAAGATAAAGGTGAGGGCAAGGAAAACAAGCCCTCCTCGGAAATCAAGGATGCCGCCAAGATCCAGGATAACATAGTTAAGGCAAGGGAAGCAGAGGCTAAAGGCGTTCCTTCCTCTCAACCAAACAAGAAGGAAATCACTCCTCCTTCAGTTAAGACCCGAAGTAGGTGTAGATTGCATCAGATTTTTTGTGCGACAACGTTTGAGTACCACCCGTTTCTCAGCCTTGATAGTAGAACATCCTGTAGCTAGGAGAAGAAGGGTCCATTAAGCGTTCCCACCTCTTCTTCTTTCTCATCGCCAGTACCATCCATACTGGCTTGATTGCTGCTAGAACAAGATTGTGGACCTACCATTCCTAAGAGTTTTTTTATTATTTTAGTTAGCTTTTGAAACAGGCTTCCCTAAGCCATTTTGTATATGATGTACTTTCCCTTTATTTAATAAATGAGAACTGCATTTAACTTTATGAGTCTCTCTTTTTTGCAATAATCGTTTCATGAATGGGTGTGTTGGTATTTTTCTTTCAAATAGGGCTTAGAATTGATGTTGTTGATTGTAATGAAAAGTTGTCACCCTGACTTTATCAAAACTGACAGTGGCACTCGACTGCTAACTTTAAATAAGTTAACTATTTAGGACTAATCAGGAATATAACCGTGTGCTCTATATTGTGAATAGTGCAACCATTAAAGAGTGTAGAATTTGAAGTGAGTGATCCGAGGGGACCATCGTGTACTAGGGTTCTGTTTAACATTTATGATGATGTTATAGTGTTAATTTCCCCTAAGCATCTGGTCCGAGGACTCAGGCATGCGTTAGGTTCTCTTTAAGCACTTTATAGAGACGTCCTAGTGTTAATTTCCCCCAAGCATCTAGTCCGAGGACTCAGGCATGCGTTAGGTTCTCTTTAAGCACTTTATAAAGACGTCCTAGTGTTAATTTCCCGCAAGCAACTAGTCCAAGGACTCAGGCATACATTAGGTTCTGGTTAAGCACTTTATAGAGACGTCATAGTGTTAATTTCCCCCAAGCATTTGGTCCAAGGACTCAGGCATGCGTTAGGTTCTGGTTAAGCACTTTATAGAGACGTCATAGTGTTAATTACCCCCAAGCATTTGGTCCAAGGACTTAGGCATGCGTTAGGTTCTGTTTAAGCACTTTATAGAGACATCCTAGTGTTAATTTCCCCCAAGCATCTGGTCCGAGGATTTAGGCATGCATTAGGTTCTGTTTAAGCACTTTATAGAGACCTCATAGTGTTAATTTCCCCCAAGCATCTGGTCCAAGGACTCAGGCATGCGTTAGGTTCTGTTTAAGCACTTTATAGAAATGTCCTAGTGTTAATTTCCCCCAAGCATCTGGTCCGAGGACTTAGGCATGCGTTAGGTTCTGTTTAAGCACTTTATAGAGATGTCATAGTGTTAATTTCCCCCAAACATCTGGTCCATGGACTCAGGCATGCGTTAGGTTCTGTTTAATCACTTTATAGAGATGTCATAGTGTTAATTTCCCCCAAGCATCTGGTCCGAGGACTCAAGCATGCGTTAGGTTCTCTTTAAGCACTTTATAGAGACGTCCTAGTGTTAATTTCCCCCAAGCATCTGGTCCGAGGACTCAGGCATGCGTTAGGTTCTCTTTAAGCACTTTATAAAGACGTCCTAGTGTTAATTTCCCGCAAGCAACTAGCCTGAGGACTTAGGCATGCATTAGGTTCTGGTTAAGCACTTTATAGAGACGTCATAGTGTTAATTTCCCCTAAGCATTTAGTCCGAGGACTCAGGCATGCGTTAGGTTTTGTTTAAGCACTTTATAGAGACATCCTAGTGTTAATTTCCCTCAAGCATCTGGTCCGAGGACTTAGGCATGCGTTAGGTTTTGTTTAAGCACTTTATAGAGACCTCATAGTGTTAATTTTCCCCAAGCATCTGGTCCGAGGACTTAGGCATGCGTTAGGTTCTGTTTAAGCACTTTATAGAGATGTCCTAGTGTTAATTTCCCCCAAGCATCTGGTCCGAGGACTCAGGCATGCGTTAGGTTCTGTTTAAGCACTTTATAGAGATGTCATAGTGTTAATTTCCCCCAAACATCTGGTCTATGGACTCAGGCATGCGTTAGGTTCTGTTTAAGCACTTTATAGAGACGTCATAGTGTTAATTTTCCCTAAGCATCTGGTCCATGGACTCAGGCATGCGTTAGGTTCTATTTAAGCATTTTATAGAGACATCATAGTGTTAATTTCCCCCAAGCATCTGGTCCGAGGACTCAAGCATGCATTAGGTTCTGTTTAAGCACTTTATAGAGACGTCCTTGTTTGCCCCACTTTGGATCATCTTTTGATTTGTAGTGCTATCAACATGCGCCGTTCTGGGCAAAGGATTCCATGCAACGAGATCGTACCAACTGATTTTCCATCTACGTGTTGTGCCTCTGTCATTTTGACTGGCGAAGGTTCAGCAATATCGGCCATTTGGTCCTTGAGAACTTGCCTCATGAGCCCCCAATATAGTTCCATACGCAGCAATCTTCTACATGGCATGCGCCACGGCCAAAATGGTCTCCTGCACCAATGGTCGATATATCACTGTACTACCTCGGTAGGTTGATCGTTCAACTCGCTTAGAACCAGGTTTCCCATAGACAGCGCAATTGTAGGGTCTCAATTTCGGAGCCCAAGCCCAAATTGTATGGAGTCTTGGTTTAACGAGTCCGATGCAATGAATTTGTAGAGAATGGGTTGGAAACTTGGACCTTAGCGAGTCAGACGATCAACCAGCAGGTCTGGATGATAAAGAAAGAAAGATGACATAGATTTACTAACAAGAAACGTCCTCGGATTTTATCCGAGGAGACTCATTCCCCTCTTCTCATTCTGTCTTTCACCCCTATTTATACTATCTTCTTCCCTTTTCCACCGTCCACGTGTAGATTTAGGTTGATAGTGATGATATTTGTCCCATCAGCCCCTTCCCAAAGTTGTTGGGAGTGGTTGTAAAGGCTGAAAATTAAGGTTCAGTTAGTGGTAGAGCACTTAATGTAATAGTAGCAGCTTTCCCTTAGATATTTGTAGGCCTTCCTTTGTCCTTTTCTTTCTTAATACTTATCCTCTTCCACGAAGTGGTCCGGAATGTCATTCTCAATGACAGATCGTTCTCTTTGTCCTCGGCCTTGCCTGGCCAAAGAGGAGTTCTTCTTTGGGCTGGACCCCTGGCCCAACATATACATTGGCATGGGCTCCCTGGTTTGTCACCCTCACAATCTTATATATACTTTTTTTTTTTTTCTAATAATTTTTTTTCACCAACCATGTCTTTTTTTGGGTTGGGGGATATATATATAGTTTTTCGGATAGAATTAAATTAATGGGGATGGTTTTGATTAGTCATCAATGTCCAATATGTCTTAATCAATGTATTTCCAACGCATGTTGTGGGAGGAGCAGAATATGTGCAAAAGGCCCATGGACCCAAAGCCCGTGGGTATAGAAGTAAAAAAAATAGGAGAAACTTGGATCCAGCCCAAGGTATATAGTTATAAAAGAAGTAAGTGGGGCACTGAGAAAAGATGAAGTCAATAGATCTTATTGGGCCACAAAATCTGGCCCACTAATGATCCTCGTTCCTGCTCAGTACATGGCTGATGATAGTGGGGAAGTACAGCCAACGAACCAAGGAATACAATGCCCAAATCCAGCAACAATCATCTCGGCATTAAATAGTTATTCTCACTTAACAAAGACATCATTTATTGTTGAATGACACATCTGAATAGTGCCTCTCACTCACAAATCCACTTACTCCCCAAAAAGGTAGAGGATATCTATGATAAAACAAGTATACCACAATCTCCTCCACACAATCCACCATGGAGGGAAGAACATGACAAGTATAAATAGGACTTTTCCCCTACATAGATGGGGATAGAAAAATTAGAGAGAGAAAAAGTGTGAAGTGTATCTCCTATCTTGTAAGAATCTTCATTGGCCAAGCCAAAGAGAATGAGGACCTTTTTTATTCATATCAATCTTATTAGCTGTTCAATTTAATCGATTGCTTAGTTCTCTTGTTGTGAATTCCTTTCCCATAACTTAGAAATTAATTGTGATGTTAATTTTACCTTCTTTTGTATTTTGACCTCACACGTCTTCTTTTTTTTTTTTTTTTTTTGGGATATAGACACAAATCGCTCGCTTATGTTATTGATGAAGGGTTGAAGCCTAACTCATTTAAATTCTCAATATTGATAGTTTGTGAAGTAATTTACAAATTCCAACTTGAAGACATCTCTAAGGATTGTGAAACAAGATTCATGAAGATAGTAAAAGTCAATGATTGAAATATGTGGATTCTACTATAAATTTAAATAGTGAGACTCACTGCTAACAATAGGTAACAAAATCATTGAATGAGATTTATGAGGATTCATTCTAATGATATTTTTTGTTTTTACACCATGTTTAATTTTAGCTACCATAGGTTACATAATGTCTGCTTGGGAATAGCTTATTTAGCTTTTTGCTGAAAGTGTGCTAAAGTATAATTGTATTTTGAAAAAAATATGAAAAAGGAATAAAAGATGGGAAAAAGTGAGATTTTAAAAAGCTGGACATAAAAGCTAAAAGCTAAAACTTAAAGTTGTCGAGAACGTTTTTGTGACAAAGGCCAAAAATGCAAAATTAGCCAAAATCTCCCCTTGGGTTCTTTGGAAATATTTATTTGTGGAGAATCAAGCCCAAAATTCCAAATATATAATGAACAAAAGGCTAATGGTGCTTTAACAAGAGAGAAATCAAAATGCCATAATTGAAATACAAGAAAATGTAGAAAAGGTACATAGGTTTGACTCTTCGACCCATAGTCAGCAAGAAGAGGAAATTGAGAGGTTATGAGGAAGAGAGGGAAGGTTCTCCCGTACCCATATTTCCACCCGTAAACTTCAGAATTGTGAGAATGCTGGTTGGCTTAATGGGCTTTTGCTCTAAAGTTTCAGTTTTGTGGGTAAAATGTAGTAGGTTTATTTTGAATTTGATTGGGGCCTTTTGTATTGAGTTTGGGGGTGCTCTAAGTGACTGGTTTTTGGTCAATAGAAGAGGTTTTGAACTCCAAGGTCTCAATCAAAAAAGTTTTGGTCAGATTTGCTTTAATTGGGTAAGAGGGTTGGCTTGCTTTTTGCATAATTTGGGAAATGGAGTGGCCTAAATTTAAGGATTGATGTTTCCTACACATTGTAGGCCCTTGGAGTCTGCATTTGGTTGTTGTAGCAGACAAGGCCAGTCACTTAAGGTCAACTATATGTTTTAGGCCAAAAAAAGGTAGAGTAGTAAAGTTAGGCCACAGTTAGTCAGAGTATAAAGGCTCTTTTAAGGTGAAAATTTCAAGTATAAGACCTCCTTCATGAGCCAGAGGTGTTACTAGTATTCCTTGCCCACATGGTAGCACGTATGGGCTGGGCTCATGCAAAAGGTCCGAAAGGAACCAACTCATACCTTCCAAACCATACTTCATCAATTTCCCCCATATGTGACACGGGCTTGGGCTATGCCTAAAGAATAAAAAATAATATAATAAATGAATTGAGGCCATAATGAGGTTGGGCTCGATTGAGTCCAGTTTATAGAGAATGGGTCGCGAAAATGGGTATCAAAATTAGCCCCCTAAGCAGGTATGGCGCTTGCGGCATGTGTGTAAGTAGTTGATGTTTCCCATTGCTTGTAGATGTTGTAGGTTTGGGAATTAGTCTATCCATATGCTTCTTTTTTGAGAAAATATGGGACAAAGAAGCCCATTTGAAGAAATGTCGTGGGTCGTGATTCCAATCGTAGAAAAATCACCAGTTGAAGAAAAAGCTTGTATATGTTGAAATATTGTGGTAATGAAGCACGTGAGACTATGAGAGTCAAGTTGTAACCGGATGAAATTGTTTTTGGAACTTTGACTCTTTGTGCTTTAAGTCCAACTATTTTTTGATCAATAGCCTTCATGACCACACATATAAGAATAATAATATTCTTATATAATGTTATTATTTCTTCTTTGGCCTTCTGTAGCTTGAACGTGGCATAGACCATAGATGATTGATGAGTGCTAAACTTTAGATGACTTGGCTGCCAAAGAAATGATCTTGGCAATGTTTGTGCATAGGCGTGTGAGCTGATTTAGTAAAAATTCCATGGGCCATGACAAATAATCAAGGCCTTAGGTTTAATCCTTAACCCATGTGTCATGTTGAACAATACAGAGTAAGACCCTTTTGGTAATTGCAGGAGTGTCTTGCCAAAGAGATATTGTATGGACAAAAAGGCAGGTGAGATGCAGCCACTTTTTTCTTCCTTTCAGTGACTTTGGCTTTCACGCCATTTGTTGCTTGGCTTGGCAATATATGTGGGCACTCTAAAACTTCTTCTTCACAGACCTTGGTTTCTGCTATGTTGTTGTGCATCATTTTTATTTTCTTTTGCTTCGGGCATGTCACACCACTTCTACCATTTTACTAGGTTGCACCAACACGCCATTTTTGGCGACCTGTCGGTGTCCGACACATGTCGAACACGGATACCGGCACGACTTGCCGGACTCCGGTGTCCGAGCGGTGTCCTTTTTTTTTTTTGGCTTCTCCGACACAGCACCAACGCGGTGCCAACACGCCAACAGTGGGAAAAAAAAAAAAAAAAATTCAAGATTTTGACAGATAGACAAATCCTTACTGTTGATTTTGTGATATACCCTTGAGTGAGAAGTGAGAAATCTCACATCAGAAACCCACACAGCCCAACCGTTGATTTCCTTCTATCCCTCGCCGGCGCTACATCGGGCCGATCGGCAAGTCGGCAAGCTCCCTCTGTCCCTCTGTCCCTTCCGATCTCTCTCTCTCTCTCTAGGCGTGAACAAGTCTGAGCTTCTCTTCTCTCTCTTTGTTTCACAATTTCTTTTTCTTTTTTCTTTCTTTCTTTTATCTGCTGACTGCTTTGGAACTTTGGTTTGGTGTACTGTGGCATGCTTTATTAATAACACCTAAAGCTTTTTTTTTTTTTTGTTAATCCCACTCACTGTTATACTTTACTGTGTATATATATATATATATATATATTTTGTTTCCTTACTCAGCCTTGCCTTATAAATTAGAATGTTCATTATGAATTTGGTGATTTTTGTTTTTATGTGTCCTGCTATAGTTTTATTTATTTATTTATTAAAGTTAAATATTGTAGGTGATTTTACTAAAGTTTGTTTTTGTGTGTCCTACTTGTTTTCCTTTTATGTTTTTAGTCTAATGTTGAATGTAGCCTAGTTAAACTATTGGTTTGTACTCTAAACATTTTATGGATAGTAATAGTCTCCATTATGGACGTTTCATTCTGTCTCCACTTATGAAAGGTCAAGCCGATACAATAGGCATTGCGGTGCGAAGAGCTTTGCTCGGAGAAATAGAAGGAACGTGTATATTATTGTACTACTTTGGGTGTTAGTTTACTTATTTGTAATTCTTACATAATTTAAATTCTAGACATAAACGTATTTTATGTCTAAAAATATTAAAAAATATGCCTAAATATAAAATTTAATTAATTATTTAATTGCCGTGTCCATGCTGTGTCGTGTCCTTATTTTTCAAAAATTGTCGAATCCCTGTATCTGTGTCCGTGTCGTGTCCATGCAACATAGCCATTTTATTTCCTTAGCATTACATCTTTCATATTTTCTTCAAGAGTTGTGAATATTTGCTCTAACTCCACAAGAACCCCATGCCACTTTTGTTTCTCATTTCAGTTGTTGGATTGCCCCCATCAAATCTGCCAAGGCTCTTTTTTTTTTTTTTTTTTGGGTGCTTTCACAAGACCACCTCCAAGCCTTCATCACTCATGCTACCTAAACCCAAGGAGGGAGATGAGAAAGTGGAGGCAAAAAAGGTGAGATCTCCATTGGTGAAGGGCATAAATTTGAAGAACTCAGCACCATCCACCTTTCAAAATGTCACACCATCCACCATTCAAAATGTCGGGATTTAGGGGGACGAAGTGCCCTCGCTAAAGAAAAATGAAACCCATTGACAATGAGTAGAGTTGTTTTGCCGATGATGTTAGTGGAGGTTTACAATAGATTGCTACCCATGGCCATGGGACTTGTTGGCACTGATGTTGGTGAAGCGGTGCCAATGGCAAAAAGAAGAACCTTCATCGATAAGGAATGCGGTTTTGTTGTAAGAGATTGATGCTAAATGCAGTGACAAGATGTTGAATTTGTTCTTTCTGCAAGCTCGTTAATGTCGGATGTGACACTTAGCTTGGTGAGTTAACATATACTTTTTTTTTTTTTTTTCTGATCTCTCGGATGTATTTGGGGCCATGTTGAATGAATAGTGTCGTTGATTGTGTGAGTTGGCTCCTCCTTAGGAGATCACAGAAATATAGCGAGGTTCCAACCCATAAGGTTGAGTCATTGTAATTGAAGCCAAATTTCATATCAAAGTCGGCTCCTTATTGATTCCAATAGTTGCAAGGCATGAAAATTAGTTTGCAGTGCAATTATGATTAACCTTGAGTTGGTCGTGGTGTTGGTCAATTTGATGAGATTATATTTGCCAAGATTAGATTTGATGAAGCCGTAACCATAAGCAATAAGCAATATTGCTGACTACGTTGGTACAATACATTTGAGATGGAATGGGGAGAAGATATTACCTGCTGATATAGTATGGAGATGAGACATAGCCACTACATTGGTTGGTAGCCCCCCGTATCATGTTCTTGTGATGAACGCAAGTGAGAGTGAAAGTCACCAAGTGTTAGTCACTTCTTGATTCAGCAATCATGAAATGAAAGTGTAGGAATGAAACTTGAATGTCTAGTGTAGAGGCACATAGTGGTTGAGTAAGCCTTTAGCCCAAGTAATGTCGATGAATGAGTGAATCACTGTGAAATACTAAGTATTGATGTCATTGAGAGTAAGCCATGTGTTGCATAACTTGATTATTAGCATGAATTGGTGGAGCCAAAGTTGGTGATTCCATGTTGTAGCCACTATTCCTTCTATGTAATTGTTGATGGATTGAAGATATTGCAAAGACAGTAGCTCCGTTCGTCTAAGAACAGAGCCACAATTTCTTTGGCAACTTAAAATTTGTTGTGGAAAGTCAACACTCACTGCCACCCTTCTTGTCGTGCTGATAGGAGTTGCCAAATGTGATGCTTCTCTGTTTTACATGGAATAAATGTAATTTGGGAGACTACGCCATTATTGAGTGGGAACTTGTAACTCACTTTTTTATTTTATTTTATTTTATATTGGTAAGTCACATATCTTCTTCAAATTTTTTGTTTGATTGTATATAAAAGTATATTGAGCACGTTGTGCTACGGTTTATTGTAGGATGACTTTGGCTTAGACAATCATTCACAAGACCAATCTCATTCCAAAAACATCAATTTCTAAGGTTGAATTTGTTACAGACAGCAACATAGAGCTGTAATAGATGGTACCATGGCTACCATTTGTAACCTTGAACGCTTTTTACTCCATTCCATGCTTGCGTTGGACATTTGATGAACTTGTCGTCTTGCTATTTGTGCATAAGCCCTAGTTGATTTAACTTTCTCTATTGAGAGACATCTAAATTTGCTACAAACTAAGTGCCCATAGCTCATCCCAAAAGGATCATAAGGCTTCCTTGGTCAAGCTTAAGAAGGAAATAGCAACGACTGTGGAGCTTCCCCTTTTCTTTGGCTAGAGAGCAATTGTGATAAAATATGTATGTAGAACTTAGGTTGTTCCTTTGGCTGAGAAGTGGCTATTTAAATGAAGGAATACCACCAAGAACATGATTAAGGATGGGTTGATTGTAGACTTTATTTTCTACTACCTTCGTTTCATTGTTGATGTTCAAGTAATGCTTGAAAGTTCGACTTGCATCTCTTAGCAACTGAATTGTTGGGAAGAGGCAGAAACTTGTAGCCACAAATTCATAGAGATATAAATTACAAGCAAGTGTTCTTAATGTAATGGCTTTAGATATTGTTGCAAGTCTCAATCTTCTTCGAGTCCCCTTTTCTTTCTCATTTCTTTTGTTTCTTGAATATATTGAAACCTTGAGAATTTGACTTGGTTGTAATGTGTAATAGGGGCTGCTGCCTTGGAAACATGTTCTCTTGTATTTTGCTTTTATGGACAGCTCACTTATGTGTATAGAGCAACTCCTATTTACTTGTATTGGTGCCACTTTGAGTTTGTACTGTCATGGTTATTAGACACAATTTGCATTTTGTACAAAGCAAACATATATGATATTTGGATGTATATTTTGTATTTTGGAATGAAAAAAAATGATTTGTATCTCAAGGATGTATATGGTTTGTAATTTGTACCTTGAGAATGGCTTTGTACCTTTCTTTGATAGGTTATGAGTATGTCTTTGTTGTAAAAACAAATCTTGTATGGTTATGAGCAACTAAGTATGTTGAGGAAAGCTTGCTTGGAAAGGTCATATGTACCTTCTGGTTGAGTAGAATAGCTTTTATGGATTGTACACACGTAGTATCTTGAGAATAACTCATGCTTGATTAGATATGTTGTGAATATAGCTTTGCCTTTGCAAGGGTAAGTTAGTAGACAGTTGCTTGGTTGTCATACCTTTAAGGTTATGGTGTAATGTACGTCTTACTGTCTATGCACCATTTGTTCAGCGCTCTATTGATGGGTAGATTTTGGTTTCACAGACAGCAATTCATATATATTGAAACCTATCTCGCTGCTTGGAAGTTGACTTATACTTGACACGTGTTAGGTTGCTACCTTTTTGGTTTCAAGTAGCCCCCATATATGGGCTACATTTTTGCGCATTGTAGGACATGGTGCACTTGTTTGTCACCATTTCATAGAGGTTGATTGTGTTCTCACAGATAGTGGCTTGAATAAAACTTGTATCGTTATCATAAAGAAAGTAGAGGTTGGCTTTCCTACCTTGTTGAGGGCTAGTTATGCCTTCGCAAGTAAGGGTATTGCCATAATGAAATGTCTTATTGGCTTCCTAACCATTTGATAGGGCTTACCATAAAGAAAGTATGTGATTGGCTTTTCTTACCTTATTAAGAGTATTTTCTCTCTCACATGTAGAGGCTTCGCCGTAACAGTAATTTATAGGCTTTCTCACTACTTCACAAATTTTGCCATTAGGAGAAAACATTGGCTTTCCTTATCTTATTGAAGGCATTGCACCTTCGCACGTAAGGGTCTCACCATGCTTGGATAATATGATAGTTTTTTGGCTTCCTAATGTTTCGTTGGGCTTACCATTGAGAGAGTATATGCTTGGCTTTCCCTACCTTATTGAAAGTATTTTCACTCTTGCATGTAGAGGTTTTGTCGTAAGAGTAATTTGTTGGCTTTCTTGCCACTTCGCAAGGTTTGCCAGTAGGAGAAACGTTGGCTTTCCCTACCTTATTGAAGACACTGCATCTTCGCATGTAGAGGTCTCACCATGCTTGGATAATATGATAGTTCGTCAACTCCTTGATATTTCATAGGGCTTGCCTTCGAAAATTAGTATAAGCAGGATATATTGTTGTTGTTTATGATCTTATGTAAGATGCCAAGGCGATGAATGAGAAGCTCCTTGATGGAGTTGGCTATGGCCACTCCCATCACTTTCTTGAGTGGAATTGCTTTTGCCCATTTAATGAATTACTTAGTAATGGCCAAGACCCAAATGTACCTATTCAGGGGTGAATGGATAGGTTTGGTGTGATCAAGCTCCCAAGTGTGGAATGCTTTGGGACACTCATGTCTTGAAGATTTATAGGATATGCCAAAAGTTGATGGTGGGATTTATTCCTCTCTTAGTATTCTCCATATGACTCGAAGATAATTATTGAAAATGGGGTCCTCCCATTTGCTATATAAAGGGCAGAATATGATTCCTCTTTGTCGAAGATTTATTGTGCCACAAATAGCAACTTCATACTTCGCTAACCTGGCTTCTTGTTAAGACATATGTGGAACTTGTTAGAACATATGTTATTGTAAATTGACTAATCCTATGACAAAACACACTTTACTTGTAATTGGGTAGATCTAGGATGTGTTTAATACTTCAAGGAATAAGAGTTCAAGTCAAGTATTGAAGTCATGTAAGTCCGTTCAAGAAACAAGTAAAGAAGTGTTATTCATTAAAACTCGACAGATCTCGACAAATAATATCTATCAAGGTTTAATGCTTGTGCTTAACAGCTTCTTAATAGAAACAGTCTCTATTGAGAATTACGAAATTCAGATTTCCAAATATATTTTCACGCATATCGAAGTGTATTTATGGAGGGTTTCTTTTCTCATAACCCTAAACGTATATATGGATTATTTTAAGGGCTATCAAAGGTGATGCAAAGTGATGCAACTCAATGCAAATTGATTATGCATGCAAATTGTGACTGGAGACAAAATTTGCCCTAGTTCATCATATTCCTTGTAGAAGCTGTTGCATCTTTGTGCCAAGGGTATTGTAACCAAGAAACTTCTTGATCTTCATCGTTTGGATGAACTAAAAAAATTTGCAGCCAATATCTTCCTCAAGTTGGTGTGTTAGTCACGTACTTGGACCCGTGCACTGAAAGGAGAGATTATCACTATATTACAAGTCCAATTAGGTATTGGGGTAAGGGTTCAACTGTAAGTTGATATTAGATACTAGGATTCCTTTTACTTGTAACTACTTGTTTTAATAATAGTGGATTCTCAGGAGTGGTAACATTAAATTCACCCGGTGGAGTTTTGTCTCTGTGGTTGTCCTCATTTGTAAACAAATTACCTGTGTCAAATTTATTTTTGACTACATTTATCTTAGTTGGTGATTTATTTGTACGACCACGCTTATTGCATGTAATTGAATATAATTAATTAACTTGGCTAATTAATTTATTAATTTATCTAAGGGGTTAATACATTTTTGACCTATCAAGTGGTATTTGAGTAGGTACACTCTAATTAGGGTTAATCTTTACTGTGTAATCTATTGACCCCTATTTGTCATGGATAAAGGACAGTCTCTAATTATACCTTATTTATTTGATGACACTAATTATGCATACTAGAAAGTACGCATGAGAGCTTTCTTGCAGTCCTTAGATGAGAAGGTGTGACAAGTTGTGGAGATTGGCTGGACTAAGCCAAAGGAAGTGCCGGCTGATTGGGATGACACTAAGATTAAAGTGGCAAATTTCAACAACAGAGCATTGAATGTTTTATTTAGTGCGGTCATCAATGAGAAGTTCAAGAAAATATCCTCTACAGAAACTGCTAAGGAAGCAGGAACTATCCTCCAAACAACCTATGAAGGGACTAAAGCTATCAAGGATTTAAAACTTCAAAGGCTCACTATGAGTTTTGAAGAGATTAAGATGGAGGAGGAAGAGTTATTTGACGAATTCTATGCCAAACTAAAGGACATAGTTAACTCCGCCTTTAATTTTGGGGAAACCATTCCTGAACCCAAGGTTATAAGAAAGATGCTTAGATCTCTACTAGAGACATGCCAAAATCACCGTCATTGAGGAATCAAAGGACATCGACAAAATTCATTTGACAGAGCTAGTTGGCAACTTGCAAACCTATGAATTGGGTTTGACTAGGATCAGGAAATCGAGTAAGAGTAAGAGCATGGCATTGAAGGCCAAAAGCAGTGATACCGATGAGTCTTCTGATGATGAAGATTCTAAGATGAAATCCTATATCACGAGGTAGTTCAAAAAATTTATGAAGAATGCCAATGCAAAAGGATTCAACAATGACCAAAAGCAATCCAGTTCTTCACAATTCAAGAGCCAAGATAAAGGGAAGAAGGATGCTAGGGATGACAATCAGTACATTGTTCCCTCCAGACCAAAGTGCTTCGGATGTCAAGGTTTTAGACATATGAAATAAGAATGTCCAACATATCTCAAGACCATTGGGAAAAGCAAGGCCTTTGCTACTACCTTAAGTGACACCGAGCTTGAGGATGATTCAGATGACAATGATGATGAGGGAATCTTGATTGCCTTCACTGCTACAGTTGATCCTACTGATGGATTTTTAGAAACAGTAGATGATGAAGAAGACTTGGTGGACTCTAATTTTGAGAAAATGGATGATCAAGATGATATCCATATAGCCTATGAAAAATTGTACAAGGTTTCTGAGAAGCATAAGAAACTATATAGGCTGGCCACCAAGAAGCTGAGTGATGTTGAGCTAGATTAAGAGGAGCTCTCCACAAAATTTGACGAAACTGATCAGACCATTGGAGCACTATGGTTTGAGAACAACTTCTGGGTAGAAAAGACCAAGAAGCTTGAAGCAGAACTGTCACAGTTCAGAGCTCAATTGGAGAGGACTTCCAGTGCAAAACTTGATGAGATACTTAGCTTTCAAAAATCTACTTATGATAGAACCTGTTTGGGGTATGATTTCTCTTCTCCTAATATTGCTTTTTCTAGTACTACTGTGTTTGTCTCACCTGCTAATAAAGTTAATTCTGAGAACAATGAATATGAAACTGATATAGCTAGTGAAAACGTAGACAAGGACAAATCTATTTTAGGAATACCCCCTAAACTTGAAAAGAAAGAGAATAGAAACCCTAGGACTAAGAAGGGTAATAACCAAAAGTCTAAACAGAAGAAGCAGCATCTCTATCATCAATGTGGAGCTTCAGGGCATACTCGGCCAAATTGCTATAAGTGGTTAGCCACTCAACAAAGCAACAATATGATCTCATCCAAAAACCAGAATCAGTTTCCATCCTTTTTTGCTCCTCCTGGAGATCTTCTTAAAGCCCTTATGTTCCTTTCGAACTTGAACGATTTCAATTCTTCCCCCTCACCGTTGGATCAAAGGTTCATTCAACAGAAAGGTTCTTCTAAGGTATGGAATGAAAAAGGCTCAAAGTGATTTAGTCACTTTTTTTCTCTCTCTCTCCCCCTCTTTTTGATTTATGCATTACTTGTGTGTTTTGCTTTCTTGTTATTGAGTCAGTCTAGTTTTATGCTATGTTTTATTTAACATGTTTTTGTTTGTTTTTTTTCAATTTTGCTTTATTTTGTTTTCATAAAAATATAATAAAAAAATTAGAAAAATACAAAAACAATGTGTGTTTTTGTGTACATTGACACTTGTGTACCTTTGGATGGTCATTGAAACAAAGTTTTCTAAACTTTGTATCTTTAGATGAACATTTCAATGCACAACTAAGCAAGTGAGCTTTGTGGCTCGTATTTGTAATAAGTACAATTAAGTAATCTCTTATACTTAACACTCATATCACTTTTTTTGTTGAGAAGGACTAGAAAATCATAAGAGAAAGGCATAAATAACCATCTCATCACTAAAACCGGCCAATCATGGATAAATATCTGTATGCTTCGGCATAGCAAAATTGTGATGTTTAAAGCTTAACATAATTGGGTATTTCTTCTCTCTCTTATATGCCCATGCATGATATGCTAAAAAAGGATATGCAAAGAAATTAAAAGCAAAAAGAATCAAAGTTCTTTTAAATATGGTTACAAGGGTGTTTCTAAAAGATGTCAGAGTTATAGGATGTTCCTCAAAGGTAATAGTTCCCATCAAGCAGTTATGATTATGTGTGAGTTAAAATTGATTTTCTCATAACTCAAATCGTCATAACTTGAGGCATTTATGAACTTTTACGATGTTTTCACTCACAACATACATATTCTTTGCTACTTTTGATACATATGCAGGTACAATGTGATTTGGCCATCACAAGGGATGCATGTGTTAATATATGCTCACTAAACTGTCTTGACTTGTTTTTTGAAATATAAAATAAGTAAGACTTGTTTAGTGTATATGTGTGTGTTTTGGATCATGAATGCTTTGTATTTTTTTCTTGTTAAGAGATGTTTTTGAGTGCTTAACAGGTTGTTTGGATCTTTGGTTAAGTAGCTTGCTTAATTGCATTCATTTCTATGTATTTTTCCTCTCTTTGAAAAACTATTTTTTATCAAGCTCAACAATTTCTCGACAGATCCTTAATAGATTGCTATCTATCGAGACCTTGGACTTTTTTTCTTAACAGATCTTATCGCATTTTTGATCCATTGAGCTATCTGGAATTTGTCTTGATAGCTTCTTGACTGATTCTCAATCCATGGAGAAAGTTTTTTTTCTAACCGATAGCTTCTCGATAGCTTTTCGATCCATCGAGGTGATTTTGTCATCGACGAATTCTTAACAGCACCTCGACAGATTCATATTTGTTGAGATTTAGTGCTCGACAGATCCTTGATCCATCGAGTTGCAATTTGTTTAAATAGCTTTAGAGATTCATTCTTTCTCATTTCTCCTCGACAAAAAAGCTTTATATCCTCTCCCAAACACTTTTCCCTCAACCCTTTCACCTTCTCCACTTGGATTTCGTCCTAGATATTGTGTTTCTCCTCTAGTATGATCTCTTAATCCTTCATTCTTCATGCATTTCACTCATTTAGACCTAGTTTTGGGTTTTCTTGAAATTTTTGGGGTTTTTGAAAACTTTTGAGATTCTTGTGAAATTTTTGGGTTGGGTGTTGCTTACTTGTTGGTATATGCTCATGCATTGCATTCCATTTACATTTTCACAATGTTTCATGCATTTAGATGAGTGCTTGTATGTTGAAAATTGTGTGCTATTACGTTTGGATTGGGTTGAACCCATGATGCAATTATTTTTAGCATGTCACATGTTCATGCATTCTTTTCATGCATACGTACCCTTTCTTTTCTTTCTATCTTTTCTCTATTGTGATGGTGTTCTCTCTCTCTCTCTCTCTCTCTCTCTCTCTCTCTCTCTCTCGTGGATGGATTGTGCATGGCACCCAAGTGCAAATCCACTCTGTCTCGGAACCTTCTTCGTTCCAGGACATCTTCTTCTGATCCTACCCCCACTTATATTCGGTTCCGTGATAGGAAGGCCCATCAAGGTTTCCTGGAGAACTTCTCCAAACGTGGTATTCATTCAGAACGCCACATGGTTTTATCGGACTTTTCTGATACTGCTCTACCTACTGTCATTCACAGTCGAGGATGGGAATCTCTATGTGAGATATTCGTGAGATGTCCCACCGTGATCATATAGGAGTTCTACTCCAATATGCACGATTTCGATACTTCTATTCCTTAGTTTGCTACGCATATTCGAGGTACACATATCGTAGTCACTCCGGAGATTGTTTCTGAGATACTACACGTTCCGCGGGTGTCGCATCCTAATTACACCACTTGTCCACATCTGAGGACTGTGTCCAAGGAAGAACTTTTGTCTCTTTTCTGTGAGACACCTTCTTCATGGGGTGAGCGGCAAAACACCTCATGCTCGGGCTTTGTAAAAGGTTCGAGATTGCTAAACATGGTGATGACATTCATTCTCCATCCACTGTCTCACTATAACTCCACTACAGAGCATCGTGCTTGCCTTTTGCTATCCCTCTTAGAGTACCTCTCTATAGACTTTCCTTCTCACTTCATTCTCTCTCTTATCGATGTCTATAGAGATATGGCGACCCATGATAAGCTCATTTTCCCTTTAGCTATCATGCAAATCCTTCGCCATTTTTCTGTCTCTATCCTTGATTCTCATCTCTATCGTCATGGATGCCATTAGCCCGGCGTTTGTTTGACGGAGCGAGGCCCAGTTTCGACCGAAGTGGCCATGAACCAAGACGACGGATTCTCCAGCCCCTTCTATTCCTTCTACTTCCGCTCCTTCTTCTTCAAGTGGTGGTGTGAGGCTTGAGGCGATCATGGCGCAGCTTTAGTGCATGGATGCTTGCCTTGACACTTTCAGTGATGAGTTGTGTCCAGTGACCACCTGTGTCGGTCGTATTGCACAACAACAGGCTCGCCTTGGTGGCTTCGTCGCTTCTCCCTCTCCTTTTCCAAAGGCTTTTGAGGATGAGGATGTTGATGATGGTACTTGCAATGATGATGATGATGAGGATAAGGATGCTAGCTCTTCCAGTGATGAGGAGATGACGACTTTAAAGTAACTTACCCTTTGTCATTCATGACAAAAAGGAGGAGTAGTTTTGGGGTAAGAGTATTCATGTATTTAGGAAGAGAGTTAGCATAAGACATTTTTGATAGGGGGAGTGTCTTTTGTTTTTGAGGGATGTAGTGAGGATTTATGTACTTTTCTTTTCTTTCCTTGTAGTTACATTATCCTTTTGTACACCAGTCTTGTAACCATTTATTGATAACATACATTGTACTTTTATTTCTCATTTATATATATGATGATGTATGTTATTATTCACCTATCTCTTCATGTATTGTTTCTTTTCTCTTCTTATACACATGTTTCTTTTTATGTATGCAATCCTTTATTTCTATTTCACACTAAGATGCCTTGATGAGTTTTGTTTAAAGTATTTCAGAAAGACAGGTTGTCAAAATCTATCATGCCATGAAGTCTCTTCTTGCAAATTTTTTCAAGAGTTTGTGTTAGGATTAGATTTTATTATATTCAACAAGTGATTTATGACTTCTCTCATACTTCATTTGTTTGTTGTGGTTTTGTCACGGATTGCCAAATTGGGAGATTGTTAGGACATATATGGAACTTGTTAGAACATATGTTATTGTAAATTAACTAATCCTTTGACAAAATACACTTTACTTGTAATTTGGTAGATCATGATGAGTTTAGTATTTCAAGGAACAAGTAAAGAAGTGTTGTTCATTAAAGCTCAACAGATAATATCTATCGAGGTTTAATGCTTGTGTTCGACAGCTTTTCGATGGAAATAGTATCTATCGAGAATTACGAAATTCAGATTTCCAGATCTATTTTCACGCATATCCAAGTGTATTTGTGTATGGTTTCTTTTCTCACAACCCTAGACATATATAAGGATTATTTTAAGGGCCATCAAAGGTGATGCAAAGTGATGCAACTCAATGCAAATTGATTGTGCATGCAAATTGTGACGGTGACAGAATTTTCCCTAGTTTATCATATTCCTTGTAGAAGCTGCTGTGTCTTTGCACCAAGGGTTTTGGTTAATAAAAGAGGCTTTGAACTCCAAAGTCTCAATCAAGGAGGTAATGGTTAGATTTGCTTTAATTAGGTAAGAGGGCCAGCTTGCTTTTTGCATAATTTGGGAAATTGAGTGGTCTAAATTCATGGGCTAATGTTTCCTAGACATGGTAGGCCCTTGGAGTCTACACTTGGTTGTTGCAGCAGACAAGGCTAGCCATTTAGGGTCAGCTATTTGTTTTAGGCCAAAAAAAGGTAGAGTAGAAAAGTTAGGCCACAGTTATCTAGAACATAAAGGCTCTTTTAAGGTGGAAATTTCAGGTACAAGACCTCCTTCATGAGTCGGAGGTGCTACTAGTGTCCCTTGCTCACTTGGTGGCACGCATGGGCTGGGCTCATGCAAAAGATTCGAAAGGAACTGACTCATACCCTCCAAACCACACTTTCTCAATTTTCCCCATATATGACATGGGCTTGGGCCATGCCTAAAGAATAAAAAATAATATAATACATGAATTGGGCCCATAATGAGGTTGGGCTCAATTGAGTCTGGCTTATAGAGAACGTGTCGCGAAAATGGGTATCAACCAAAGTTAATGTCAAAAACACTCGTAATGTACTTTGAAGACTACAGAAAAATCATTAAATAGTTTCCTTTTCACTTTGAGTTCAAGTAAAAGTATGATAGTAGAGGTAAAAGTGAGTCATAGTAAATCTTGATTCTCATAATCGAAAATTGATTATTTATATCAAAATCACCTTAAGCCCTTCATTGATAACATAAGCGAGGGATTTGATTCCAAGCCCCTTGATGTTAATTGACACCCACTTGGGCACTATTTTATGTCATGGCTATTAACCTAGTATTCAATAATAATAATAATAATATTTTATTATAAAGAAATGAATTTCTTATATATAATGAAATAATGATATAAGAGTAAATTTAGACAAACCATATTTTGCATTCCTCAAATTTTCTACTCTTCTAACCAAACACAAATGAGAGAAAATAAAATCCTTTCTATTCTCCTATTTTTTCATCTTCTCCCATTTTTCTATCCTTTCACTTTTCTATCTCCCAACTAAACAAACCCTTAGGGTCCCGTACTCTTATTTCATGTTATAATTTTTTAAAAATTGCTCGTGTTGCTGTGTTGCACCTGTGTCCATGTCCTTGTCCATGTTTTCTTAGGTTTTAACACAAAAATATAAAGACATACACCCATAGAAGTAACTTTTAAGGGAGGATAGACTAAGATATACTACATGCAACCTTGAGTTAGAGTAATGACTTCCAAATAACTACGATATACTGTTTTCATAAAAGAATGACTGGAAAGAAGAACAACCGGGCCCTCCATCGACCCAAACTAGGAGAGGATCACTTGAAGGTTCTCTTTGAGACTCAACAAAAGAGTAAAACAGTTGTACGTCTTCCATTTCACCCACACCTATGTAGTTGTACAACAAAATCTTCAATCCTTGAGACCACTATATGAAATCTTTAAATGGTAATCACATGCACACACAAAGATATATATTAGAAAAAGAATAAGTTAGGTTTAAGTTATAACATGCTCTTAATAAAAAAAAAATTATACCGTATCCGTTTGGAAACTGCTTATTTTCGATAGCTTATTTGTTAAAGGTGAGACAAAAAGTTAAAAATTAGCATATTTTCAAAAAATTAAAAGTTGAATTATTTTAAAAAAATCTAAGTCAAAAAGTAACTAGTGTGGAATTAATAAATGCTCTATTCGTGCCTATTTATGCTAGATTTTATAGTAATATAATATGATTTACTATCTAATACTAATTTATAAATTCATATATTTAATATATTCGGAAAATCTTAAAATCTAATATTATGAAATTTTATTGGTGAGATGGTAAATGTTTGAATAAAGATGGGTATTAGAAAAGAGAAGTGATATATCTATAACATTTTTACAACAAATCATAGGTGGTAAGTTGTTAATTCTAATTTATATTTACTTATTGAAATTACCTTTTTGGCTACTAATAAGGCAATAACAAACTGTAACAATATGCCACTTATGATATATTGTAAAAATACTATAAACATAATGTTTTTCATTAGGAATGCAACAGTTTGATGGCATAGTTATCAGATATATATATATATATTGATAAACAGGATATGATTTCAATTTATATTGCTTTCTTTACGATGATTGCTCTTCATTATCATACAAAGACACCAATTAGTTTTTAGTGTAGGCATAATTAACCCAAATTTTTTATTTGACGATAAAAGAAATATTACCAGTTGAGCTAATTAGATTCACAAATAAAAATAGTTCTCTAATTAAAAAGCATCAGTAACTAAAAATATATTAACTAAACACTGTAGAAGATAATTGAACCTAATTTCTTAAAACAATTAGCAAATAAAAGTTACAAGATAGAAGTTATAAAAGTGAATTATTAAGTTAACTAACCCAGTTTCAAGCTTGAATGGGAGATCGCCATCAAAACCTGGTAGAGTCTTGACTATGGAACGAGAAGTGGCAAAGCTAGAAAGGAACAATATTAGAAGAAGCAGATATGAGCTAATCCAAGTAATTCCCATAGCAATGAGCTCTATATAATATAGATAATTCTCCAAATTTTCACTTCCTGTTTCAGGATACTGGCGCGCACACTCTCTCTCTCTCTCTCTCACACACACACACACACATATATATATAATATCATGCTTCATGCAGATGGACCTAACAGTCAGCAGCAAATAGGAATATTCCTATTTTTCCAATTTTCAAATGAGCAACAATCTCAGTGGTGGAGGATCAAATGACTAAAAGGGGCCAACAATCTCTAGAGGGGGCCACCATTGAGATTCCCCCCCCCCCCCCCCCCCACATTTTGAAAAATATCTATTTTACAATATGATGTAATTATAATTATACTTACAAGTAGCTCCTGAAAAAATACAATTTCGCCCCTTCAATTTGTTATTAAATGTCTAAATTCTTTTTTGTGTAAGCATAATAAACAAATAAATTAAATAATAATCCTCTCATAATATATGTCAAGAGTGACAATATATATATATTAGGTTGTAAAAAGCATTAGTGTTTTTTATTTATTTTTTTTGGTGTATAAAATGTAATAATCTTTTTCCAAGTCTAATATTTTTTTTTCTTATTCCATGTAATTTTCAATCATTTAAACCACATATCTATAATTTATAATTGATTTAATTATAATCTTTGGTTGCTAGCAAGTTGTTAAAAAAACCATGTTTCATTTAATATTTGGGTAACTTATAAATCATAGAGTACATAATATACAATGACATTAGTATTTTTTTACATCTAAAAAATAATCCGAAAAAGAAACATAAAATATAAAAAGAATCCTTCAAAGTATTTTACATATAAATGATAATGATATGAACTTTTTTCTTCTTAAGTTTTGTGTGGTTTAGATATAAAGTACTTGGATACAATTAATAATGGAATGAATATATATCATGCTTCATACATATGGGTCTCATGCATGCAACTAACAGTTGTGGGGGCCTTTTCTGAGTAGGATTGGGCTGCCTCCTGTGGTAACGGGCTGGGTTGCCTCCTGCGGTGATGGGCCCTAGTGTTTCTGAGTAAGGGAGCTGGGGCCGGTCCAATTGCAACTCAACTTGGGCCGGTTTGTGCACAAACTTATGCCACGCCTGCTAGGAGCAAGTTCTTCGACAAGCAGAATCGTAGCAGACGAGCTATGACAGACTAGACTGTTGCAGAAGTTATGGCAGGCTAGACTGTTGCAGACAAGTTATGGCAGGCAGATAATAATGACTAAAAAACAGAGTATTCTATCTATTCGAACAGATGGCTAGGAATCTCTTGTTAGTAAAACATGATTATCGTTACAATGATACCAGTCATTAAGAAAAATAAAGAGAGTAACATTGATTAATTTGAATAGGCAAAATATTAAGTTATAAGTCTTGTCTGCCGTAGCAAATCCAAAGAGGGGAGAACGCCTCTTCTCAATGAAAATAATCCCCAGGAAGAATCCTGCTACGGGAATTAATGGCTTTGAGGGAGTCGGCCCTGAATGGTTGTAGTCCCACTGGGAAAGTTCTCGTTTTGCATTCTTTGGAAGAAAGGTGAGATTTTTGAAGGGGGAGAGAGGGAAGCCGACCTATTGGTGCATGCTCTAAACTAACTCTCTCCTTTCTTTCTTAGTTTTCTTTCCTTTTCTCTCTGTTTTCGTTCTAATCTTTTTTCTTTTTCTCTTACTCTGCTTTTCCTTCTACGTTGTGAAAAATCCCCTGTTTTCCGATCCTCTACACAGGGCACGGCAAGGGCCTCTTTATAGTGCCTGCCGTGATCAGTGTTTTACTATTTTACCCCTTAACTGCCTTTGTCTGGTCTGGGTATGTCTGCCAATCGTACAAAACCCCTGCCTAGACAGAGGCGGATCCATTTTGTCCATTCTGTGCACCGCGGACTCATTTTGTCCCTGCGTGCCGCGGCCTTTCCTGCCACAATGTTAATTTCCTCTCTCCTCACACTCAGAGCATGCACTCAACGGTTCCCTCTCAAATTGCCTATTTCAGGTGGTCTATCATCCCAGCAGGACGTACCTCCCAAAAGAGGCTTGAGCAGGGGCCGAAAATAGATCCTTTCCCCTCTCCCCACCACCAAACCACACCCCATTTACCTCTTACCTCTGGCCCATGGCCCCACCATGTCCTGTATTGACTGGGTACAGGCTGGTGGCGCCTGGGCCTTGCGCGTGCTTCCCTCTTAAATTTGTCCAAGAGGCTGCCTGCTGCTCATGTGTCTGCCGTGACCTGGAGACTTTCCTTCTGCGTTTTTCTGGCCTTTTATGTGGGCTTTCTTTTGATTCTTTGTTTCAATTAGAAACTGGGCTTTGTATGATGATGGGCTTTATATTTCTTGTGCCTACCCTTTGTTTTTCTTTGCTGCCTACCGTGTTGGCTTATAGTTCCTGCTGTAATGACTCAATCCTGCTGGGCCCCTTTTTGGGCCAGCCGTTTTATTCCCTTTCTCAGTGGCCTATCATAGGCACTGTTTTGTTTCCTTTTATTCATGGGCTCCTATGTCCCTTTGTTTTCTTCTTTTGGGCATCCACGGCCCATTTGCTAACTCTCTTGGGCTTCCTCGGCCCGCTTGCTAATTCCACACTCCCATGGGCTTTGTTTACTAACTTCATTGGGCTTCCCCGGCCCAATAACCTTATCCTTATCTTTGGGTTTTATGGGCCTGCCATAAATCCCTTACTTTCTTAGTTTACATTACCTTGGGCCTGCAGCGACCCTTTCTCACTTTTCTAACTCATATTCTGCCCATGGGATGCTATTTCTTTCTTTCCTGGCTTCCTTGAGCCCGTTTACCTTTTCAAGGCCCAAATATACATTGTTGGGCTAATGACTCATTATTCTTGCCGCTTGGGCCTAATGGTCTTTTTTAACTATTCATAGTCAATTTGCTGTGGCCCTTTATCATTGGGCTTTTCTTTCCATTGGGCTTTCCACAAATGGCCCTCAACATTTAGCCCCCTGAACATGTGAAACGCTTCTGCGATTCATATGTGAATGAAAGGACGTTTCTGCCCCTTTCTCATATTCTTCCTTCTTCTCCTTTTTCGCGGTTTTTTTTTTCTTTTAAGCTGTGGATCCCTTTTCATACATATTTCCTCCTTCCTGCTGCGAACAGGGTTGTCTCTTCGAATTTCCCATTTCGGTAGTTATTTTCAAAACAGAGCCGCCGCTTCATTAACTTCATTCCCTTCTGATGGCTGACTCTTCACCTCTTTTCATGCGGACATTAATGTGGGTATTTAAAAAAGAAATCCTTCTGTATTTTGGACACAAATCCCTTTCTCTCCAAAACGCACACTCTTCACGTCTTCTTCTTCCTTCAAGCCGACCATACCCATTCTCTCCGGTTAAACCTTCCCATCATGTCTCCGGCAAAAAGTCCTGGTTCTTCTCGCCGCAAGGGGAAGGCGGTAGCCTTCGACCCCCCTGTCGTCTCCGAGGAGGCGGATCGTTCCGACTCGGAGCGGTCCATCGAGGAAGAGGCGGAGCGCGACCCTAACGGCGAGTGCGCTCCTTTAATCGACCCGTGGTACGAAACCAGCCCTTACTTCCCAAAGGCTCCCGGCGAATATGTACCGCCGCCGCCAGGCCGTGTACTGATCACCCTCGCCCGGCGAGACCCCGACGTCTCTTGGGCTCCGTTGGCTTCTTCCATCCCCGATATGTCCATCCGTCAAGGTATTTCACTTCCTGTACCCCTCCACTTTGAATTTGGGTCCGGCGCGTCCCTGGGTTGGAAGGAGTGGGTCGATAGCGAACTCTTCGACACCGGATTTATGGGTTTATTGCAACGGGCCGGCGTTCTGAAGGCCGTGGTCTCTTCCCGTTGCTTGTCAAACTTTTGTGACCTCTATAATCTCCGCCACTTGGTCCGCCGGTGGTGTACAACTACTCACACTTTTTTCTTTTCCTGCGGCGAACTTACTGTAACCCTTGAGGATGTGGCAAACCAGTTGCTCTTGCCCATTCTCGGTGATTCTGATCCTGCCGCTTTGGAGCTTTCTTCTGAGGAGGAGGCCATCGAAGCCGAACTAAGGAAAAGAATGGCCGGAAATGCCAAGCTATCCTACTGGGTGAGTTCTTCTTCCAAGTTTTCTGCCACCGCTCGCCGCGTGGCTTTTGTTGCTTTTTGGCTTAGTAAGTTTGTTTTTGGGGCCCATCCTCATTATGCCATAAAGCCTTTATATTTTCGTTTGGCCATTAAGATATCTGCGGGGGTAAGCCTGCCGCTAGCCCCCATGTTTCTGGGGCATTTGTACGTCCAGCTGGACATTCTCCATAATGATGAGCAGCAGGCTGGGTCCTGCCATATTGTTACCTCTTCTGTTCACTCTACTATACTTCAGCAATGGGCGTTTGAGCGTTGTGCTCAGTATTTGGCGAAGTGTAGGCCTGCCAGGTTTGTCAAGGAGAAATACCAGAATTGCCCAAGGGAGATCACCGACTTCTGCGGCATGTTTGAATCCGACTTTCCACTTGCTTTCCGTTGGTGTGGTCTGAAGCCGATAGGCTATTCTATAGTTAACTCTTTTGATGAAGGCACGGGTTTTTCTTGGCGGGCATATAGAAATTTGGGCGTTGGTTATACTTGTATGGATTCTGCCATGGGTCCGTTTGTTGATGTTGTTGGGACTACCACTCCGTTGGTAGGCTTTGATGAAACTGGAATTACTTATCTCGCCGCCACCAATGCTGGCTGGCTGCCATACTTAGCCGATGAAGGTATCAGGTTTGTCCATTATCCTGCCAATCGGGTGAGGAGGCAATTTGGGTTGGACCAAGATATTCCTGAAGACCTTTCTTCCCTGATGAGGGCTTCCACTTCGGTTCACCCTTTCCTGCGGCCTACGGCCTTTGATTTTTGGAGAAAGCGCTTCGATGCTGTCACCGTTCCTGGTTCGTTGAGGGAGGGTGTTTGTACCTTTCCCATGCACGGCTATTGGCGTGCGGTGATGGATTCGTTCGTCGCCGAGTTATCTGGGAGCCGTGGCTTTTCTCTCATTCCTCCTGAGGGGTTAAGTGCAGTTGCATCGGCTAACCCCCGCCTGCTGCTTCCTTCCAGGTCTGTTCTGGCGTACGCCAGGAAGCAGAGCCGGTCGGCCATCTTTGAGTGGGATGCAGAGAAAAGAGGGTGGTTTTTGCATACTGGTGACTATCCCCCTGGCTGGGAGAAAAGAGTTAAGGTGATTAACCTTCTTGCCCCAAGTGAAAAGGTGCCTGCCAAACCCCGGTCTGCTGCCAAGCTTAAGTCTGCCAGCAAAACCAAGTCAGCCACACCACTGCCTCCTGCAGGTGCTCCGCCGGCTGTCAGGACTCGTGGTAGCAAAAGGAAAACCACTCCTCACCCCGTATCTGCCACTGAACGAAGAGTAAGTCCCTTTTTCCTCATTTTATTTTTTTCTAATAAGATTTCTTAATTATCTTGCGGCAAGCTCGCCAACCCCTCCTTTTTTTTTTTTTAGTCCAAGTACAAGGAAGATTCATCAGCCACTCGCCCCATTTCTCTTGATGATCCTGAGCCTGAGGTGAGTCTCTTTTTTTTTTTTTTTACTTCTCTTTCCCCCTTTTTCCTTTTCCACGCGTCTGCCATGGGCCCTCTGCCCCTTTCCTTCACACACATGATTTTTTTTTTTACTTAACAAAAGTTTCTCTTTTAGGAGGAACCTGAACCTTTATCCGTATATCATCCTACCGCCGAGGAGATTTCTGCTTCCATGGGTGTGCCTATGGAAGGCTTCTTTGATGGGGCCGAGGCGGTATTATCGACGCCTGCCCCTCCTGCTGCACACAAGGCTCCTGCCAAAACTCCCACCCCTTCTGCCGAGCCGGTATCTAGAGAGGGTACTCATATTGAAGGGGTTGGTGAGACTACACCCTTGCCTGCTGAGAGGTTTGCTTCTTCAGAAGGCGCCATTCCTTTCGCCGTTGCTCAGACCGAGATTTCTCCTCCCATTCTGCCGCTAGTGATTTCGTCCAGCGGCCCTTTTGCAGATATTCACCAGGCTGCAAAGGGTAGTGCTTTGCTTGTTGTTACTCCTTCTTCCATCCCTGGTTCTGCCACCCGTGGCCCTGACCTGGACTTATCTTCAGAAGGGTCTGTTGACATTTTTGAGGACCCTGATGATGTACCTGTGTTGAAGAGGACTATTTCTGACTCTGATGAGGAGGGTAGTGCTTCGCCTGGACCTGACTTGATGGGTATGTATCTTCTTTCCTCTTCATCCTCCCTCCTCCTTTTTTTTTTTGTATTTGCGCCTCGTTTGCATACTCATCTCTCCATTTGCAGAAACTTCTAAAGGACCAGAGATTGCAGCAGGCGAGGGGATGACTGCTCCTGCCTCCTCTGTAGCGCCTGCTCCTGCAGCGCTTTCAGTACCTGTTTCAGCCATACCTACTGCCCCTGTTCCTTTTGTGCCTGCGATACCTCTTCCTGCTACACCTGTGGCCCCTATTCCTGGTAAAATTTTTTTTTTTTTTTTTATTTCATCCCCTTTTTCTTCTTCATTCACATTTTTTTTTTATATGTTCCTTTGCGTTCCACTCCCCCTTTATTGCAGGTCCGCTCCCTACTATTCCTTCTCAGTTTGTGGCCGGTAGTAGTAGTCATGTTGCCATTCCAGATGATGCTGCATCTTTCTTTGTTCGTTTCGATCAGCCGGAAGTTAATGACCTTGGTCCGGCAGAGTTTTGGGCTTCCGGTCCTCCCTATGTGGATTTTAATGTCTTTCGAGTCCCTCAGGACTGTGTTTCCCACTTAGTGATGATCCACAGCAGTCACGGCGACTTTATGCAGGGCTTTCTTCTGGGCCGTTCTGCCAGGGAACATTTCTTAAAAATGTTGGGATGTGTGCTGAACGATATTGAGCATAACTTCGTCGACACTGTTTCTGCCGAGAGGATTCTGCAGTGGAGGGCTGCGGTGCAGGAGTTGATCAGCGTAGGTTTTGCCGTGGAGTTTATCCTTGAGCATCTTCGTGAGATTGCCCGAGCCCTCTTTATGAGGAAAGTCCGTCCTGCCATTGAGGTCATAGATGCGCGCATCGAGCTTTTGAAGAAGGAGGTGGCTGATTTGGAGGGTCGCCGCGAGCAGCTTCTTTCTGGCATTAGTGGACCTAGTCGCCTTGGAGATCAGAGTCTCATTTCTGGACTTTACTGATGATAGCACCGCTCCTTTTCCTTTTCTTTGTTTCTCTGTTTATGTCATACAAAACACTTTTATATTTCCAGCCGTAGTTGCTTGGCTTGTGTTTGCCACACTTTGGGTTTGTAATAATGCTACACTTTGTTACTTCTTCTTTTCTTTTCACTGCTGCTATAACATGATGCTTAATATTTCGTACTTTTTCATTGCACACTCATGAAAGCACGTTACAACTTTTCTTGTGACATAATCACTTGGAGGAATAAAAAGAAAAGGAAGACATAAACAGATAGTTGAGAAAAGGTGGTCAACCACAAAATTTCTTTTTCTAAGCAAAATAACGTTTCAGCCATTTTCCATTGATGGGGTCCATCAAGTCCCTGCCATCTATTTGAGTTAGGCGATAATATCCGCTTTGATGCGCTTCTCTTATCACAAGGGGTCCTTCCCATTTTGGTGCAAACTTAGATGGTCCTGCCAGACCTCGCCTGACATAATCTGCCACTTTTAGCACTAACTGTCCTTCCGCAAATACTCGCTCCTTGGTCATCCTGCCGTGGGCTTCAGTCATCTTCTGCCTGTATCTGTGGCTGCGCTCCTGGGCTTCTTCCCTCTTTTCATCAAGTTCTTCCAGGTTCTCAAGCCTTTTTGCCGCGAAAACCCCTTCCTCTTTTTCCTTTTCCTGCATCTGCATGACCCTTAAGGATGGTGTCATTATTTCTGCCGGACTCACTACTTCAGTTCCGTAGACTAGGGAGAAAGGTGAAAAGCCCGTGGCTGACTTTGGTGACTTTCGGTATGCCCAGAGAGCATCTGGCAGGTGCATTGCCCATCCTCCCGCATACTCTTGGCTCATTTTGCTGATGATTTTTATGAGAATTTTGTTTGTCGCCTCCGCCTGCCCGTTCCCTTGAGGATAGTAGGGTGATGATCTGTGGTGCTTGACTTGGTAGAACTCAAGCATTCTTCTTACATCGCTGTTGACAAACGGTGTGCCGTTGTCGCTGATGATCCTGTGGGGCACTCCAAACCTCACAATTATATTTTCCTTGATGAAGTTTGCCACTGCTCCGCCTGTGGCCTTGCGGAGAGGTATCGCCTCTGCCCACTTGGTAAAATATTTTGTAGCTACTAATATCCAAATGTACCCACGTGATGGCGGGTTGACTGGTCCCACCAAATCTAGCCCCCAGGTGTGAAAGGGCCATGGAGTGACCATGCTGTGCAAGCCTTGTGGATGGGTATGGATTAAATTGGCTTGTACCTGGCAACTATGACACTTCTTTACAAATTCTGCCGCGTCTTTCTTCATAGTTGGCCAGTAGTAGCCCATCTGCAGTAGGCATCTGTAAAGCTTTTTCTTCCCCTAGTGTTCACCACATTCCCCAGAATGCACTTCTTTTATCATTTCTTTAGCCTCTTCAGGACCCAAACACCTCAAAGGGTCTCCATCATATCCTCTTTTAAAAAGGACTGTGTTGTGCAAGAAGTAACGTGTTGCCAACCTCTTAAGTTTGTACCTCTCGCTGTGTCTTTGTGGCAGGACACCTTCCACCAGGTACTGCATAAAGGGGGTCCTCCAATCCTCGCTGACGAACACAACATAACTCTCCTTCCTGTCTGCCGCAAGCTGGCAGGTCCCACACTGGGTTTGTACTTGATCTGCGTCCTTACCCATGTTTGGCCAATAGAAGCCTGCTCTCTGGAGTCTGCGGTAAAGACTGACTTCCTCACAAGACCCACAGGTCTTGTCATGTATTTCCTTTAATTTTCTCTGGGCTTCCTCCAGGCCCACGCATCGGGATAGAACCCCACCTGGCATCCTGCGATACAGCTCTTCTCTTACCAAAGCATAATCTTTTAACACCTTCAATTCTGCTGCGTCGCCCCCCTTTACCAAGGTCTCCTTTATGGGGATTCGCCAATCCCCTTCGTCCTGTTCCTCCTGGAACTTTTCCTTCAATACTTCGATGATCGATTCCTTCCTCTTACTGACTTCTACGTTGGCGCTACTCCCTTCAAAGGTTATCTGCGAACCCAGTGCGGCTAACGCGTCTGCAAACCGATTTTCATTTCTCGGAGCATGTTCTATCTCAAAAGTTGAGAATTTCTCTTCTATCCTCTGGGCCATCGCTCTGTATGGAGCTAGGCTGGGTTCTTTTAAGGAAAAACTTCCTTTGGCCTGGCAGACGACCAAGTTCGAATCTCCCAGCACTTTCAAATGTTTGACTCCCATTTCGAGCGCTGTGGCAAGCACCGTTAGGTAGGCCTCGTACTCCGTCGTGTTGTTTGAACAGGGGAATTCTAATTTAAACGATAGCGCCACTGCCTTGTCTTCTTCATGATACAAAACTACTCCTACCCCTCCGGAATGGGCAGTAGAAGACCCATCGAATTTCATTACCCACTGTTCCCTGACCTCCTCTGCTATAGCGACTTCCCCTGGACCTTCATCGTCTAGTGGGAATTCTTCCTCTCTTGGGAACTGTGCTAACAAATCTGCTATGGCCTGACTTTTCACCGCCTTAGGCATCCCCATTCTCAAATCGTATTGTGACAATTGCAGCAACCACTGGGATATCCTGCCGGAGAGAATCGGCTGTTGTAACAGAGCTTTAATGGCATGTGACTTAGTCATCAGCCATACTTCGTATGCCAAGAAATAGTGACGCAACCTCTGTGAAGCATAAACAATGGCCAGGCACGCTCTCTCTGCCCTTGGGTAACGAGTTTCAGCGTCTTTTAAGGCGCGGCTGATGTAGTATATTGGCTGCTCAGTACCACCTCTGTCTTCCTGAGCGATTAGCGCGCCAATGGCATATGAGTTGGTGGCCAGATAGAGTAACAGTGGTCTTTTGTGAATAGGAGCCTGCACCGTGGGAAGGTTCATCATTATCTGCTGCAGCCTTTTGAAGGCCGTCTGCTGCACTGCCCCCCATTCAAAACTTTGCCCTTTCTTGAGCAACTTGGTGAAAGCAGAGGTAATTGATGCCAAACCAGGGATGAACCTTCGAATATATGAAAATTTTCCCAAGAAGCTTTTCAGCTCTTTTACTGTGGCAGGAGGTCTCATGGTTGCTATGGCTGTGGCCTTGGCTGGGTCCACATCCACGCCTCTGCTGTGAACCAGGAAACCCAAAAATTTCCCAGAGGACACTCCGAATGCGCACTTGAGGGGATTCATTCTTAGCTTAAAAGCTCTGCATCTTTCAAATACTCTTTTTAACACCCGAAAGTGTTCTTCCCTCTTCCTTGACTTGACCACTATGTCATCCACATAGTCCTCCAGTTCCTTGTGCATCATATCATGGAATATGGCCGTCATTGCCCGCTGGTAGGTTGCACCTGCGTTTTTTAGCCCGAAGGGCATCACAGTATAATAGAAATTGCCCATGGGTGTCCTGAAGGCAGTTTTCTCTGCATCTTTTGGCGTCATCTTGATCTGATTATATCCACTGAAACCATCCATGAATGAGAACATGGCGTTTCCTGCCGCAGAATCTATCAGCAAATCCATGTTTGGCAATGGAAATTCGTCCTTGGGACAAGCTTTGTTAAGATTCCTGAAATCCACGCAGCATCTTATCTGCCCATTCTTCTTTTTCACAGGTACTATGTTGGATAGCCAGCGGGGATGCTGGATAGGCTTGATGAATCCTGCGGCTAGTAACTTCTGTACTTCTTTGACTATTCGCCCTTCTATTTCTGTGTGGAATATCCTGGCAGGCTGGGCCACTGGCCTGGCCTCTGGGTCCACATTTAACGTATGCGCGACAAGCCTGGGATCGAGCCCTGGCATTTCATTGTAATCCCAAGCAAAAACGTCTTTGAATTCTTTCAGCAGTGATATGAGTTCTGACTTCTCTGTTTCCGTTAGGCTTGCACTGATTGAGATGGGCCTTGGTTCTTGCGGATCAGACCCCAAGTCAACCTCTTCCAGCTCTTCCTCTGCCATAACCTGGATGTCCCTTTCTGCCGTAACTGCCTCATCCTTCCCTTCTTCTTTTTCCAAACCTTTTTCAACAACGCAACATGCCAGACTCTTGTGTTGCTTCTTTTGGGCGGGACCCACTTGTAATTCACTCGTGGGTCCCACACACCTTCACAATTTGTAGATAATCTTGCCATCAAGACCTCGGATCCTGACACACCGAGGTACTTCGTCCAGCTCTGCGGTAGGCGCTTCTTTCCTTTTCTTCTTTCGTGTCAGTAACTCTCTTAAGTCAGGTTCTGGGTCATCTTGAACATCTTTCCACCTAGGCACAAAGGTGCCTTGTGGTTTTGTAACCACATTTTCTCCAGATGGGGCCCATTGATCATAAAACATGGTTTCTACCAAGTGGGCTTCTGCCTGCTCGAATGGCGAAGGGTTTGCCGCTATGCGTATCATCTTGCCATTTAGTCTTCCCTTCACACATTGGTGGTAGGTGGATGGGACTAGTCGATGTTTGTGTAACCAAGGCCTCCCCAAAAGTACATGGTAAGATACTTCTGTTCTGACCACGTGGAAGCGAGCTAGAGAGGCTATAGGACCTACTTTCAACCATAACTGAATGTGGCCTGCGGTGTATTCACCTCTCCCACCGAATCCTGTTACTTCCATCGGGCATCCCTGGATCTTTCTTTCTGAAATTCCTGCGGCTTGCAGGGTGCTTAATGGGATGAGATTTACGGAAGCACCTGTATCTACCAGGGCCCTCTTGATGGGGATTTGATTTATGGATGCTGCTAAGTAGAGAGGCCTTCGATGATCTGGGTGCCCTACTTCCATATCTTCACTACTGAATGTGATCTCCGTTGATTCCTGCAGGAGGGCCCTGTCTTCTGATATCTCCGCTGACAGGCATTTCACCCCTGCGCCGGAGGCGATGCTTACCAAGGCCTCCGTAGCTATTTTTCTTTCTTTTGCCGTAAGCCCCAACTGGTCGAATAGATTTTTGAACTTGGCACTCTGCTGAAGGGTAGTAATGGCCGCGGCAGGCAGGGCCAAGTTCTCTTCCTCATCTTCTCCTGGGTCCGCACATATCACTACTGCTGCCACACCCTTTCCCTTGTGGTTTGGGAGTGGGTTTCTTTGAACTTCATGCTGAGTCAGCTCTAATGTGCCTTCTTTGATCCTGCGGTGCACTAGCCTGCGGAGCGCCCAACATTCTGCGGTGGGGTGCTGCACATAATTGTGCAAGCGGCAGAAGCGAGGATCTCTCCTTTCTTCTTCCGTCGGCTCTCTAGAAACCTGGTTGGGCTTAAAGATCCCATCTGCTATCCACTTGTCAAGTAGCACATCCAGCTCCTTAGGAGTGCATGGCAGAGGTGGAGGTGTATCATACTCCCTCCCCTCTGTTCTCCTTCTCTGGTTTCCAGTAGACACAGCCATGGCCTGTGGTGCGTTCCGCTTGTCTGAACTAGGTTTTACGGACTGGGCCGTCTTCCTTGCTTTCTGTAATAGCTGTGCGAACTGGGAAATCTCCAGATTTTCCAGGACAGCTCTGAATTCCCGAATCATATTGGTCATGCACATTTCTACCAATGTCCTCTCCTCCCAGTGATCATAGCAATCAAGTGCTATGTCCCTGAACCGTTTGATGTATTCCATCAGATCTTCTCCGCTTCTTTGCTTTGTTGCCTGTAGAGTTGCAAGCGTCACTGTTTCTTCTCCGTGAAAGTATTTAGTGCAAAATACGTCCACCATGTCATCCCAAGTTGGGATTGATCCTGGCTTTAAACCAATGTACCAGGTGTATGCTCGGTCGCATAGTGATTTTGAAAACTCCCGAAGGCATAAATCTTCATCTGCCGCATAAGGGCCAAGGGTGTCAATGAATTTGCTCACGTGCTCTACTGCACTTTCCTTCCTGCCATCGTACTGGGCAAAGGCCCTTGGTTCATACCTCTCGGGGTATGGTTTGCTGAGCACTTTTAGAGGATAGGGAGGTCTCCTTGAGTAAAACCTCTCCTTCGGTGTCCTGACTCTCTCTTGCTCCAAGAGAGCCGCTACCTCAGCCATGGTAATGAAACGCTGTCCTGTGCTCCGTGGGGCACCTCCTGCCAGCGTCTCTACTCCGTCTGCCGCATGATCTGGGTCATGCTGGCTGCCTTTTTCTTTTGTTTTGTCCGCCTTCAGTTGGCGGATTTCTTCCATCATTTGTTGCTGTGAGTGCTGCAATGATTGCAACACTTCTACGAAGGTGTTGACATTGTCCGCGGGGACTCTTGTTTGAGGCTGAGGGTTAGCCCCCGTTCTGTTGGCACCTTCTGTCTGGTTAAGTTGTTCTTGATGAGGCGTTGTTGGCCTAGATTCTGCTTGTGAGGGCACGACACTCATATTCCGTGTCGTCCTAGACTTGGGTGGCATTGTTCGCGAGGGGTGCTATTTTCTTTTCCTTCACCCCTGTCTGTTTCCCAACTCCCCAGTGGAGTCGCCAATTTAATGTGGGGGCCTTTTCTGAGTAGGATTGGGCTGCCTCCTGCGGTAACGGGCTAGGCTGCCTCCTGCGGTGATGGGCCCTAGTGTTTCTGAGTAAGGGAGCTGGGGCCGGTCCAATTGCAACTCAACTTGGGCCGGTTTGTGCACAAACTTATGCCACGCCTGCTAGGAGCAAGTTCTTCGGCAAGCAGAATCGTAGCAGACGAGCTATGACAGACTAGACTGTTGCAGAAGTTATGGCAGGCTAGACTGTTGCAGACAAGTTATGGCAGGCAGATAATAATGACTAAAAAACAGAGTATTCTATCTATTCGAACAGATGGCTAGGAATCTCTTGTTAGTAAAACATGATTATCGTTACAATGATACCAGTCATTAAGAAAAATAAAGAGAGTAACATTGATTAATTTGAATAGGCAAAATATTAAGTTATAAGTCTTGTCTGCCGTAGCAAATCCAAAGAGGGGAGAACGCCTCTTCTCAATGAAAATAATCCCCAGGAAGAATCCTGCTACGGGAATTAATGGCTTTGAGGGAGTCGGCCCTGAATGGTTGTAGTCCCACTGGGAAAGTTCTCGTTTTGCATTCTTTGGAAGAAAGGTGAGATTTTTGAAGGGGGAGAGAGGGAAGCCGACCTATTGGTGCATGCTCTAAACTAACTCTCTCCTTTCTTTCTTAGTTTTCTTTCCTTTTCTCTCTGTTTTCGTTCTAATCTTTTTTCTTTTTCTCTTACTCTGCTTTTCCTTCTACGTTGTGAAAAATCCCCTGTTTTCCGATCCTCTACACAGGGCACGGCAAGGGCCTCTTTATAGTGCCTGCCGTGACTAGTGTTTTACTGTTTTGCCCCTTAACTGCCTTTGTCTGGTCTGGGTATCTCTGCCAATCGTACAAAACCCCTGCCTAGACAGAGGCGGATCCATTTTGTCCATTCTGTGCACCGCGGACTCATTTTGTCCCTGCGTGCCGCGGCCTTTCCTGCCACAATGTTAATTTCCTCTCTCCTCACACTCAGAGCATGCACTCAATGGTTCCCTCTCAAATTGCCTCTTTCAGGTGGTCTATCATCCCAGCAGGACGTACCTCCCAAAAGAGGCTTGAGCAGGGGCCGAAAATAGATCCTTTCCCCTCTCCCCACCACCAAACCACACCCCCTTTACCTCTTACCTCTGGCCCATGGCCCCACCATGTCCTGTATTGGCTGGGTACAGGCTGGTGGCGCCTGGGCCTTGCGCGTGCTTCCCTCTTAAATTTTTCCAAGAGCCTGCCTGCTGCTCATGTGTCTGCCGTGACCTGGAGACTTTCCTTCTGCGTTTTTCTGGCCTTTTATGTGGGCTTTCTTTTGATTATTTGCTTCAATTAGAAACTGAGCTTCGTATGATAATGGGCTTTATATTTCTTGTGCCTACCCTTTGTTTTTCTTTGCTGCCTGCCGTGTTGGCTTATAGTTCCTGCTGTAATGACTCAATCCTGCTGGGCCCCTTTTTGGGCCAGCCGTTTTATTCCCTTTCTCAGTGGCCTATCATAGGCACTGTTTTGTTTCCTTTTATTCATGGGCTCCTATGTCCCTTTGTTTTCTTCTTTTGGGCATCCACGGCCCATTTGCTAACTCTCTTGGGCTTCCTCGGCCCGCTTGCTAATTCCACACTCCCATGGGCTTTGTTTACTAACTTCATTGGGCTTCCCCGGCCCAATAACCTTATCCTTATCTTTGGGTTTTATGGGCCTGCCATAAATCCCTTACTTTCTTAGTTTACATTACCTTGGGCCTGCAGCGACCCTTTCTCACTTTTCTAACTCATATTCTACCCATGGGATGCTATTTCTTTCTTTCCTGGCTTCCTTGAGCCCGTTTACCTTTTCAAGGCCCAAATATACATTGTTGGGCTAATGACTCATTATTCCTGCCGCTTGGGCCTAATGGTCTTTTTTAACTATTCATAGTCAATTTGCTGTGGCCCTTTATCATTGGGCTTTTCTTTCCATTGGGCTTTCCACAAATGGCCCTCAACAACAGTCAGTAGGGCAAACGTCCCTATATTGTTCCAAAGTGAGTTCTCCAACTAGAATTCCAATTCTGAAAAAAAAAATACAAAAAAAATAAATAAATAAAAATCCCGTACAATAAAGTCGGTGGAGCTAGCTGCCATTTTGTACAACCTCATCCCATTTTTGCATTTTGTAGTTTGGGTTGCGTTTGTTTTAGTGGTAAACTAAAATCCAAAAACATTTTACACCGGGGTCTGTGTTTGGCACCACTTGAAAATACAATTAAACTAAAAATAGAATTCAGTTTGATTGTAAAATATCCTAGCAAACCCATAAAATCATTTCAGTTCTCATTTTACCTTCAAGTGGTTTTCGGATTTACTCACTCTTCACACACGGTCCAAATACCTCTTAAAGCTCACCTCAGCTCCAGCCCACGCACCAACGAGAAAGAAAGACAGAGAGCTCCACCCACAGTCCAGCGCCAGTCCGAGCTCCACCCATAGTCCGACGAGCGCCACTGCTATCTTCCCCTTTGCGCCGAAGAGTTTCCTCCCCTGTCTTCTCTTATATCTCACTCTGATCTCACCTCCACCCATCTGGAGCTCTGCATGTACCGATCCACACACCTCCGCCCATCTCGAACTCTCCCACACGCCAATGAAGCCATACCCGCCTCCAACATCTCCGATTTGTCACCAGCAAAGCCAAGCTCTCAAATCCACCCTCTACAATAGCCGATCAACATCCCCTCAAACCCATCTAACCAAAATCCACTCTCACACCCACACACCAAAAAAAAAAAAAAACCCCAAATTTTCCACACCTTCTCGGATCTGATCTATATATATATATATATGTTTATTTATTTATTTAAATATATATATATATATATATATATATATTTCTATATGAGTTATTTATATTTACTTATAATTATCGATTTATTTATTTAATTATTGATTTAAGAAATTTACTTTGTTGGTGTTAAAATTATACAGAAATATATGTGCATAAATTTTGGTACTCGTTATCAATGTGATTTGGATGTTTTGGTGAATGTATATTGATTATTCGGATGTTGATAATTGTAGTTTGTTGGTGTTAAAATTATATGTAGAGAAATATATGTGCATAAATTTAGGTACTCATTATCAATGTGATTTGGATGTTTTGGTGAATGTATATGACAGCTTGTGAATATGGTGGACACACTGCCACAGTGGTTGTGTTTTTTCCATTGATCTTGAATTGGGCTTATTATAATATTTATGTGAATTTGTATGGTTTAAAAAACTTTGAGCATGGTTGTATATATTGATTGTGTTAGAGATCACAGGTGTTGTGTTGGTTGATAGGGTCTGCTTTGTTGTTTTCCATTTGTGCTGTTTTTATATACTGTGTAATGAATAGCATGCTTGTTTATGTACCTCTAAGACTACAGTGTTTGTGATTTTTAGATGAAGAAAAAAACCAAAGCAGCAATTCTTGCCTCAGTTGCATCTGTCCTCCTTGTGGGGGTTTCATTGTTAAGGAAATTGTGGCGTAGATTGATTTGCATTGATAATAGCTTAATTTTGCATATTTATATCATTGTTAGAAAGCATTATCATACTTATTTTGAGTTAATTCATGCATTTTATATTTGGTTTTGGAATAATGCTGAATAATCAATTTTGTGCTTAATTAAATCTTATTGCATGAATTTGTCTTTTGTAGGAGAATGGAATTAAATAAGTGGATTTGTGCAAAGAAGAAAGCTAATAGACTTTACTTTTACAAGGGCCATGATGAAGTTAAAGAAAGCCAACCCAATTAAATTTAAGTCCAATTGGAGCAAATTCGGATTGGGATTCCAGACTGCATATCAGTTAGTATGTTTGGTAAAACTTTCGGCTCAGATGTCCAATTGAGATGATTCAAGTTGGGCTGGAACGTTAACTTAAAGGGCTACAACTTCGTAGTTTGCCAAAAGTCCGAATTCTGACGTTAAATGGGCCAAAATCATCGGTTAAGTGAAGCCTAAAAATCTGGGATTTTCTCCAAACGGGAATTCAACTTGTAATAGGATTCTTTGACCTATTTAAAGCCTCTTTAGGGCAAAATTCAGGGAGGCTAGTGCTAGGGCTGAGGGCTGAACATAGAGAGTGCCTTAGTTTTATTTTATTTGTCTATTTTAATGTTTAGTATTTTATTTTGTGTTTTAGTTCAATTACTATGAGTAGCTAAATTTATAACTATGGTTGAGGATGAAACCTTGTTAAGGAGTATCAGTAATGTTTATGTAATTTGATTTTTCCCACAATAGTTGTTTTTTAATGATTTAAATTGTTCTTACTTCATATCAATTGACTAAGATGGGATTCTAGATATGAGTTCAATCATGTTTTTCTCATGATTTAGGCTTTATCTTAATTAATTGAATGCTTGATTTATTAATTCTTGATTATAAAATTGGATATCGCTTGTGATTTGTCTGTCAATGGATACAATTTATGATTTGATTTTTAGAATTGGATATATCTTGTGATTTGTTTAGTTACTGATACAATTGATAATTTGATTTTATATTTAAGAAGCGAAGAAGAACATGCTTTTGATTTTTTAAATAAGAAGTTTTAATGATAATATTTTCCATGATAGCAAGATTGATTTCTAGATTATCATGTAGTGAGTTGGGAAAAATTAATGATCATAAATATATGCTGATATGACTTACAAAGCGGATTCCAAAACCTTAATTCATTTCCCTTGATTGTTTACATCTTTTTATTGCTTTATATCTTTTGCTTAGTTTAACTAGTTGCTTAGTTTTATTATTTGTTTAGTATATTTAATTGCAAACAACCAATTTTTATTAAACTAGATTAGGATTAATTTGGTTAAGTTTTAATTAATTTTCCTACGTTCATACAAGTCTCTATGGGTTCGACCTCATTCTTGTCCAACTATACTTCGATATGGTTCGTACACTTGCGAGTATTTTAAAATTTCACAACATAGATGACTACCTAGGGCGTCTTATGTTAATCATGCAACCAAAAGAGAACATTACATAAATAGTATTCTACATGGAAGTGATACACATTGTGTAAGTCAAATTAGAATGAACCCTATAGCTTTCCTTCAGTTATGTGACATCCTCACTAAGGGGGAGCACATACAGCTGATTGTTCACATGTCTGTTAGGGAGTAATTGCTAATTTTCTTACACATTATTGGTCATAATGTGAGGTTTCGTGTAATTGGTAGTCGGTTTCATAGATTGAATGAGACTGTTCATAGATATTTCAAGGTCGTCTTTAGCAGAGTCTTGAAATTATATAAAACTCTAATAAGACTGCCTAGTGAGGATACAAATGTGGAAAGAAGAATTTACCACTTCCATAAAAGAATCCTTGGAAAGAAGAACAACTGGGCCCTCCACTGATCCAAATGTGGAGAGGATCATTTGAAGGTTCTCTTTGAGACTTGACAAAAGAGTAAAACAGTTGTACGTCATCCATTTCACCCACACCTACGTAGCTGTACAACAAAATATTTAGTTATTGAGACCACTGTGAAATTTTTAAATGATAATCACATGCTCACACAGGGATATATATTAGAAAAAGAATAAGTTAGGTTTAAGTTACAACATGCTCCTAATAAAAAATTATACTAGCTATGTCCGTTTAGGAATTGTTTATTTTTGATAGCTTATTTGTATAAGGTGAGACAAAAAATTAAAAGCTAGCATATTTTTAAAAAACTAAAAGTTGCATTATTTAAGATAAATTTGAAATAAAAAGTAGCCAGTGTGGAATTAATAAATGCTCTCTTCGTGCCTATTTATGCCAGATTTTGTATTAATATAATATGATTTACTATCTAATACTAATCTATAAATTCATATATTTAATATATTTGGAAAATCTTAAAATCTAATATTATGAAATTTTATTGGTGAGATGGTAAATGTTTGAATAAAGATGGGTAGTAGAAAAGAAAAGTGATATGTCCATAACATTTTCACAACAAATCATAGGTGGTAAGTTGTTGTTAGTTCTAATTTAAATTTACCATTAAAATTACTTTTTTAGCTACTAATAAGGCAATAACAAATTGTAACAATATGCCACATATGATATGCTGTGAAAATACTGTGAACATAATATTTCTCGTTAGGAAAACAACGGTTTGATAGCATAGTTATCATATATATATATATATATATATATATATATTGATAAATAGAATAAGATTTCAATTTATATTGTTTTCTTTATGATAATTGCTCTTCATTATCATATAAAAACACCAATTGGTTTTTGGTGTAGGCATAGCTAACCCAGATTTTTTATTCGACAATAAAAAAGATTTTACTAGTTGAACTAAATAAATTCACCAATAAAAGTAGTTCTCTAATTAAAAAGCATTAGTAACTAATAATATATTAAGTAAACATTGTAGAAGATAATTGAACCTAATTTCTTAAAAAAATTAGCAAATAAAAGTTACAAGATAGAAGTTAGAAAAGTGAATTATTAAGTTAACTAACCCAGTTTCAAGCTTGAATGGGAGATCGCCATCAAAACCTGGTAGAGTCTTGATTATGGAACGAGAAGGGGCAAAGCTAGAGAGGAACAAAATTAGAAGAAGCTGGAAGCAGATATGAGCAAATCCAAGTAATTACCTTAGCAATGAGCTCTATATAATATAGATATATAACATAGATAATTCTCCAAATTGTTCATTTCCTGTTTCAGCATACTGGCACACACACACACATATATATAATATTACGTACGTAAAATGGTTTAATGCTAATCGTGAATAACTTCCTGTGTGGTCAATATCATGCTTCATGCAGATGGAACTAACAGTCAGCAGCAAACATTCCTATTTTTCCAATTTTCAAATGAGCAATAATCTCAGTGGCGGAGGATCAAAGCTCCCCCAGGGGTGTGGCCAGAAAATTTTACTTGGGGGCCGAATTGTAGTATTAATATATTAACCATAGTTCATATTGAATACAAAATTATTAACTTTGATATGTTGTTATACTCTTAAATATTAATAAACATACAATAACTATATAGTTTATTATAGACAAATACCCAAAAAAAAATCCAATAAAAGAATAGTTCACATCAAAATTATGCCCAACAATCTTTAATGGAATAAAGATAGCAATACAAAAATGTGAACAAAAAAATCTTAAATACCCTTATGCATATCAACACACACATAGTGGCAGAAGAAAGAAAGAAAAATAATACTAATGGTAAAATAACAATGATGATTGATAAAAGAGAGAGAAAAGAAAATGCACTTACATATTCACTTCTTTAAAGAGTCAAGAAGATGATGTTGCACCAGGGAAAAAAATGGATTAATAATTTTGGTTGAGATAGGGGTATTTTTGGTTGAGAAGAAAGAAAATGAGACAATGGGCTGGCATTAGCAACTACAACAAAGCTCCATAGGTACCTAAAGATGAAAAAAAATTGAAATTATGTTAGGAAATGGGTTGTCAATGATGCTAGAAAGTGAGTTATTATCTATTAGATTAATTATAAATTTTTTGGACGATGGAAAAGATAAACTATTAGTCATTATCTTTTGGATTAACTATAAATCTTAGAAATAATTGGGGTGGACAGGTAATAAAGTTTTGAACAATTGAGGAGGCCAACTAAAAATCCATTGGACTAACTAGAAATCTTAGAAATAATTGGGGGGCTGATTCTAATTTTTTGGGAGGACTATATCCTATTACTAGTATAGTTGTAGGAGAAAAAAAAAATTGGGCCCCCCAATTATTGAATCGACCCATCATGTGAGACAAGTACCCAATACCACGTTGTTGCAGTTTTTTGAGAATACTAAATAAACCAGCCTATTTTCTCTGTGCCATTTGTGTGGTAGTTGGAATAATATTAAGCTAACGAGGTAGTTGGAATAAGAACACGTAATTATTTAACACTTCCAGAATACAGAGACATGATGCTCATTCATATAGGGTAAGTTTCACTAACCTAATTCATGATTGAATCAGCCCATCATGTGAGACAAAGATCCAATACCACGTTGTTGCAGTATTTTGAGAATACAAAATAAACCAACCTATTTTCTCTGTGCCATTAATGAGGTAATTGGAATAAGAATACGTTTTCTATGCCAATAGGTTGTTTGGGTCAGATTCATCAAAATTTCACATATTTTAAACCCAAGCCGAAATCTGTCTTAGCCTCTTTGGCCCACTCCTTTATAATTTCGGGATGTAAAATATTTTGAAAACTAGTTTGGGATTCAACAGCAACCAATTAGGCAATTAGATTTAAGAAATTAAAATATTAAGAAAGCACTAATAAAGAAATCCATGATGATACGCAAATTATGTAATTATGCTATTTTCTTTTAATGGGAGAAAGTTAGTTTATGTTATTTTTTTACACTTCTTAGTTTATATTGTTAAGATCACATTCATCAAATTCTAAATAAAATAATCCACCACATATATGATATGATAAACAGGCCGATGTAGCAGGTTGTCTAGTGGTAGGCAGTGACAAAGGATAAAAGGGACTAGAGGGGGCCAAGACCCCCAAACATTTTGAAAAATATTTATTTACTATATATATGATGTATTTATACTTACACGTAGCTCTTTGGAAAAATACAACTTGGCCCCCCTTCAATTTGTTATTAAATGTCTAAATTCTTTTTTGTGTAAGCATAATAACAAATAAATCAAGTAAAAATCCTCTCATAATATATGTCAAGAGTGACAATATATATATTAGGTTGTAAATAGCATTAGTGTTTTTTTTTTTTTTTTTTTTTTGGGTGTGTAAAATGTAATAATATCTTTCCAAGTGTGATACTTTTTTTTTTCTCTTATTCCATGTAATTTTCAATCATTTTAACCACATATCTATAATTTATAATTGATTTAATTATAATCTGTGGCTACCGGCAAGTTGTTAAAAAAATCGTGTTTCATTTAATATTCAGGTAACTTATAAATCATAGAGTACATAATATATAATGACATAGTATTTTTTTTACATCTAAAAAATAATTCAAAATAGAAACATAAAATATAAAAAGAACCTTCAAAGTATTTTACATATAAATGATAATGATATGAACTTTTTTTCTTCTTCTTCTTAAGTTTTGTGTGGTTTAGATATAAAGTACTTGGATACAATTTATAATGGAATATATATAGTGTCGGTGAATATATATCATGCTTCATACATATGGATCTCACGCCTGCAACCAACAGTCAGCAGAGCAAACGTTCCTATATTGTTCCAAAATGAGCTCTTCAATTAGAATTCCAATTCTGAAGACATTAAAAAAAAAAAAAAAAAAAAAATTCCCGTACAATAAAGTCGGTGGCGGCTAGCTGCCATTTTGTACAACCTCATCACTTGCATCTTTAAAACAAAAAAAAAAATTATAAATTAATAATTTTTACACTGCATGATGCACTGAAAGAGAATTGAACTTAAAAAACATTATATTATTATTATTTAATTCGACCATTATTATTATTATTATTATTATTATTATCTATATATATATATATATATATATATATAAAACCGAAACTTTTGAAGCTTCCACAATTTTCCACGTCAGCACAGCATTAAAAAAAAAAAAAAAAACCAAAACCAAAGATAAAACAAAAAATAAAAATAAAACCAAAACCAAAGAAAAAAACCCGACACTATTCTGCCATTATCTTCCTCCCAGCTCACCGATCTTCTGTTCAGAGCACCAATCCTCTTCCTTTCCACGGCAAGACACCTTCTTTAGAGCACCGATCCGTCGATTCTCTGCCTCTCCCTTTCCACGGCAAGACCCAACAGCCCGATACCGATCCGACCCAACAAACCGATCATCTGCCTCTTCCTTTCCACAGCAAGACCCAACAGACCGATCCGACCCAACAGACCGATCCTCTACCTCTTCCTTTCCATGGCAAGACCCAACGACACCTTCTTCAGAGCACCGATCCACCGATCCTCTGCCTCTCCCTTTCCACGGCAAGACCCAACAGCTCAATACCGATCCGACCCAACAGACCGATCATCTGCCTCTTCCTTTCCACGACAAGCCCATGGCCATAGATCCCACCACACCCATATCCACTTCGCTCAGTTTACACTCTTCCCCAGCCCATGGCCCATCAACTATGTCGGTCGGCAATGCAACCGACCCAGCCCGTCGAGACTAGCCCAAAGGTATTATCTTATAAACCTATTTTTTCTGAATCCGAACTCTATAACTATTAGGACTCTATAACTATATATATAAACCTTTAACGATGGTTTTTTTTTTTTTTTTTTCCTTTCACGGCTGTTCAATTTCTAGGTTTATTGCTATTGCCTTTCTCTTCATTCTTTTCCTCCATTCGAATCAGAGTTAAAGGTATGTACATCTAATTTCTTACTATTTTAGTGTGGATTTGTCAACTTTTTTTTTTTTTTTTGAATTTTAGCTATTGGTCAATTTGAATTGTTTTTGTGTGGAAACTGAGCTATGGTATTTCTTTGCCTCTGTGATAACCCCAGCCTATTTTTAGTGTGGATTTGTTAACTTTTTTTTGAATTTTAGTTATATGTTTTTGTGTGGAAACTAAGCTATTGGTCAATTTGAATTGTTTTTGTGTTTTTTGAATTTTAGTTATATGTTTTTGTGTCTGGAAACTGAGCTATTGGTCAATTTGAATTGTTTTTGTGTGGAAACTGAGCTATGATTTATTTTTTACCCCAGCCTATTTTGTATTCTAGAGTTGATTGAATTGTAGTTTTTGTGCTTCCTGATAATCTTAGTGAAATTGGTGTGGAGTACGTTGAGGTTAGTTATTCATTACAATGTTCATACTGAATTATATGTCTTTTTTTTTTTCTTTACATTGTGTTTAAATCTGCTTTTATGCTTGGAGTTTTAATATCATAGTATATTGTAGTGTTTTGTTTTTTGTCAAGCATTCTTCTAAATACAAAACTAATTATTGTTTTGAAGTTAAAAAAATGACACTCAAACAATGAAACAAAAGTTCAAAACTACCTCAGTCGCTCAACATTATTTTCTATAAATAATTATAATCTGTCCTATATTTTTCTAATGTGTTGCCAGGTTAAAACTATAAGAAAAATCCCTCAACAAATCATTTAGGTAGAGCCAAATAGCAGTAAAACAATACTTAAATCTTATAAAGTCCAAAACGCTTAACTTTGGCAACCTGACTACAAGCAGTCGAAATTTCACACATAGTAGTTTGAATTTGAATAAAAAAAATAAAAACGTTTAAGCCAAACATAGAGTCATTTGAATAAAAAAAAAAAAAGAAAGAAAGTAAAGAATCCAAGCATAGTCATTTGATTTGTTTTTAAGGGATCAATTAACGGTTAAAGGTTTTGAAGAAATATACTTGACATGAATCTCGCAACATCGTTCCTTTTTGTTCTTTTGGTTTTTGAATGATTTTGTTTGACTTTGAATTATGGGTTGACACCTAAATTTGTTGTGAAAATGTTATGAAATTTTGTTGTGGGCATAGAAGAACTCCTTGGTGTTTTAGCATAATGCTATATGTTGTAGTGTTCTGTTCACAAATTTGGATTTTTTTTTTTCTATTTGTAAGTAATAATTATGGTCTTTCAATATGGTGCAATGGATTTTTTCTGTTTAGTGGAAACTGAGCGAGGTGGAGTTATCAGCTTGCTTCCTGATAATCTTAGCGAAATTGGTGTGGAGTACGTTGAGGTTAGTTATTTTATTTTAATATTTGGTTGCTATATATATATGTTTCTTTTCATAGATATAATTTAATTTTCTGTAACATTTTCTTCTTTGGTATATTTTGTTGTTAGAAGTATGGCTTAGATTATGTGTGGTTTATATGTAAAATTTGTATATTGACGTCTTGAATTGAGGTTGATTTTGGGTATATCTAGCCTTTTTTGTTTGATAGCAATGCCACTGAGCCACAAGAATGCAATACAACAAAGCTAAGAAATCAATTTTTTAGAGGGGGTTGGAAAAATCAATTGATTTTGGCATGATAAAGCGAAGGGAGGTTCCACTAAAAAATTAACTCCATGAGCTATTTTTATATTGCAGTGGATAGATTAACTCCAGTTAACTTTAGAACTTTAGATTATATTACAGTGGACACCTCTAAGCTTTATTTCATTTTTCTATATTTACAGAGCATAATAAAAATATACCAAGATTTATGACTAAAACATAATGGGAAATAGAAAGCACATATAGCACTGATTCTTTTCTTTTCCTTCATTTTTTTTATTTTATATATTCACACAAACACACTAAGGTATACTATGTCCTAAAGCAAGGTGCGTAATTCATCAAAGTAGACTGCTAATACAGAACAACAGTTTTATGCAATGCATAAGGGTATAAATGCCAAAAGCAGAGTATAGAAAAGCAGTAACCTCATCATTCTCATGTGAGTATGACCATCTAATACTCCTTTTCTTCAACTGTGGCCCGAATCCTACAGATAGGGCCAATTGCGGAAATATTTCAGGCCACGTCAATGAATTTAAGTGTCGCTGCCAGTTGCGTATTTCAAAGCCCCATGCATAAGCCTAATACAGAAATGAAATCAAAAATGATTCTGCAACAAAAAGAGAAAAGTAGTATGGCAACCAAATAAACTAATTCAAGTGTGCATAAAGCAGAGGTGACCCCTTCAACAATCTGTGGATGTCCACCTCCAGGATTAGCAACACTATTTTGATTAACTACTAATCCTGTAGGTGGTGTCCTAGCAACATCTTCTATATCTTTTATTATCAACTTAAGAAGAGCAACATGTATCTCGCCCAACAACCTTGAATCCTGGGATAAAAATGGTATGAATACCAACCAAAAAGCAGTTGCACAACATTTAATGAGTGGGAAATTTGAAAGCAAAGACCTATGAAAAATGTATCTTGGTCAAGTAGTACCAAATAATCAAGAAACTTTTTGACTCTTTTGAAGAAATTGACAAGGCAATTCAGCTTGATAAAATGACAGAAGTAAGTATTCTTTAATTTGGAAAAATTACAAATATGATATTTAAGATGAATATGTTGTAATACATTCCTCAACCCATTCTATTGCCAGGTTTACATTAGTGATACTTCAAATGAATGTAGCAATAACTTATCAATTGAAGAAGATGGTGATTGTACAAAATTTCAAAAATTTGATGTTCAAACCAATGTGCAACTCACACCAACATCTGTACTTAAGGAAAACAAAAGGGCATATTCAGGGACTACTACAAAGCAACAAAGGAAGAAGATACAAAAAACACTTTAAAGTTGTCTTTCAATCTCTAAGATTTTCTATGCACAATTTGGTTTTAATGAATTTGTGATTTTGATAATAAAGACGTATTGGAACAAAGGAATTTTTTTTGCTTTTATGCACAATTTAGTTTTAAATTGAAACAAAGAGGAATTAAATTCTTATATTTAGTTATTTGAGGATTTTTTTTTTTTTTACTATAGCGTTAATTGTTTTTCTATTTACATCTAATTTCTAAATATTGTAATGTTTTCTTTACATTTAAAAAACTCATGAGACTCAATTTGAATTGTAACTTATCATGTATAAATAATTTATTTTGAATTTTAAGTAATTATTATTTGCATTGGTATGTTGTTGAGATTCAATAGTTGTGTCTTTAAAATCAAGAGGAACTGAAAAACAATATCTAAACTTCAACGTTTTTTAAATATAATGAATGCATTGAATATTTAGTGGAAGACATGAAATAAATGAAATTAAAAAATAAGAACGTGCTACTAGAGAATTGATGTTCAAACCAATGTGCAACTCACACCAACATCTGTACTTAAGGAAAACAAAAGGGCATATTCAGGGACTACTACAAAGCAACAAAGGAAGAAGATACAAAAAACACTTTAAAGTTGTCTTTCAATCTCTAAGATTTTCTATGCACAATTTGGTTTTAATGAATTTGTGATTTTGATAATAAAGACGTATTGGAACAAAGGATTTTTTTTTGCTTTTATGCACAATTTAGTTTTAAATTGAAACAAAGAGGAATTAAATTCTTATATTTAGTTATTTGAGGATTTTTTTTTTTTTACTATAGTGTTAATTGTTTGTCTATTTACATCTAATTTCTAAATATTGTAGTGTTTTCTTTACATTTAAAAAACACATGAGACTCAATTTGAATTGTAACTTATCATGTATAAATAATTTATTTTGAATTTTAAGTAATTATTATTTGCATTGGTATGTTGTTGAGATTCAATAGTTGTGTCTTTAAAATCAAGAGGAACTGAAAAACAATATCTAAACTTCAACGTTTTTTAAATATAATGAATGCATTGAATATTTAGTGGAAGACATGAAAAAAATGAAATTAAAAAATAAGAACGTGCTACTAGAGAATTGATGTTCAATTCCAATAGCTAATGTCAAATCATTTGGAAAAAATTGGTAGCTTTCCCATGCATCGCACGGGTTAGCGACTAGTTATTATTAATGTTCAAGTGCAGGCGTGCAGCTAGGCACACTAAAGGAAAAATCTGAAATTTATTGTTTTATTATTATTAAAATAAATAAAAAGCTAAAGTTTGAATTTTGAAATGACACTCACGTGGGTTGTCCCACATCAGGCACATTACACACAAAACTAAAAGCCAAGAATGAAAAAAAGCCAAAAAGACATTTGAAGAAGCAAAGGAAATAAAGACTACCAGATCTGAAAAGTGAAATTCAAGATCTGTTTGGTTATGTTGTTTAAATAATAGTTTTTATTGTTTAAACAATACAACACGTATTTTTATAATATTTTTTACTCACATGTATTTTAACAACACTTAAATAATGTTACTAGAACAACATTACCAAACGAGCCATTGATGGCCACAATTACAATGGAAACGCACTGAAGACGATAGCAACCCGAGCATGAGCTAGTAAGTTACAGAGAGAGATTAGTAGATCTGAAAAGTGAAACTTCTTTTCTTTTCTTTTCTTTTCTTTTCTTTTTTCAGTCCGGTATTAATATTTTCGGCCAAAATCCGATTTGTATCCTAGTATGATCGGAATAACTTGGATTGGACCAGTATTTAAATCGGTACAAAATGAAGGTGTTTTTGTACCGGCTTAAGTGCCGGCACAAAAATTTTTAGTCGTATCAGCTGATACGTTATGAAATTCCTCCCTTGAATGAGACACCTAATGAGACAAGTATCTCTCATCCCACTAAAAGAAGAGAGCTCCATCACTATAAATAAGGCCTTACCCCCAAGCAAAGGGGTTCAGAAAATTATTAAGATAAGTCTTAAGAGAAAACTTATTAGTGATCTTGTATTAATTTGAGGAGCCTTATAACCTCAGAATCTCTTACTTGTGCTTTGTTTTGTTAATATACACTTCTTTATTTTTCCAATTTATGTTTTCTTGATTTATTTCTTTAGTTCTACCGTGGTAAACTAACTTCCCCTTTCCAAACAAATTAATTGCGTAAGTTGAAAAGCCTTTGAGGCCCACCTTGGAGGATTTGACGCCACACAATAGTAATATAATTGGATTTGCCATCTGGTCTATAAAATTCTTATATTTAATATATTTTGAAAACTAAAACAAAGTTCCAAAAATAGAAAATTTTACTGATAAATCCGTTTGATCTTTGATGTTTGGCAAACATTATAGATATTAGAAAATTAGACATTCACATCAGTTCATGCAAAAAATTCCGTCTATTACTATATAAACAAATAAGCTAAAAAACTTATTTTTTAAAAAAGTTGCATCCAAATGCATCAACATTTCATCCAACTTAAAAATATAAGTTGCATCCAAACGCATCAACATTTCATCAAACTTAAAAAATATATATAATTAAATAAACCTCACAACTACATTGTGAAATAATCTCAAAATTATCAATTTTAGTTTCTCTAACATAATTAGTCTCCACTCGTATAACTCATAATCACCAACTAAATCCCTTAAGAAAGTCCAAAATGGTAATCTAAAAAGGTGGAGGGAGCTGATGAGCTCAAACACTTAGTAAGCAACGACATCACACGAAATTTTCGAAGGGATTTGGTTATGCAAGAACATATTTGTGTACAGACAGAGTGCTAAGTAGGCTTGTACACAGTGCAGTGCGACCGGTTATGGGAGGGAATTTTGCACCACACCTATAGGGTGCGGTTTGCCCTCATGCTTGACCGCACCTAACATATGAAGGGTAAGAACCGGTCTACATCAGGTTCAGTTGACCATAGCGGGGCTGTGCAATTAATTTGGTGCAAAATAAAACAAACAAATAATTAAAAAAAAAAAAAATCATCAAGCAACCCATATAGAAATATCAAACAACCCAAATATTAAAAAAAACGAATAGACAAACATGTTCAAAATCTTTCACAAAATTTTCAAAGAAATTCTCCATCTTTCTAAAAAGCATTGCAAGGAGAAGCAGGTATATATCGAACATTATATAAATTTTCATACCTGGAAGAAAGCATAGAAAGGAGAACCATAGTAGCTAGGTATTAAGCATCAAAACATTCTCTTGAAATTTCTAGATAATAGTTGTGACAAAGAGGAGAGATGAGAGGGGAAACCTTGGAAACAATGGCATCCAGTGGATGACGGTGGTGAGTTGGTGGCGGAGGCAAGGGCTGAGGAATGATAGAGAGAGAGAGGGGGGGGGGGGGGAAGGGGGAGAGGCGGACAAGATATTAGAGATAAGAGAAGACAACATTTAAAAGAGATTCAGAAATTTAACCTACAAACTAAAACGACATCGTTTTGAACTTATTATTAAAATTAATATTAGTTCCAAAATGATGTTGTTTTGTATCAAATTAAAAAAATTAATGGAACGATGTCGTTTTAAGTCACTAAAATTTACCCTATTTTTTTCCTCTTCTTCCTTCCTTCTCCTTTCTCACTTTCACACCTCTTTTCTCTACTGCTGCATAGCGCTAGTACTCTATATCTCTCTCTAGAAATTTCTTTTACTTTAAAACCGAAACATGATTACATATACATATATGTATATGTTAAACTATATATATATATATATATCTAGTGCTACGTCCACAACATTTTTACAATATTTTCACAACAAATCATAGGTGGTTAGTTGTTATTGATTCAAATTTGAATTTAACACTGAGATTACATTTTTAACCCAACAATAACAACTAGTAACAACCTACCACTTAGGATTTGTTGTGAAAATGTTGTGAACATTATTTCTCTATAGATATACATACATGGTGGTCGGTTCGGTTACACATCGGAATGCAAAACCCACAATCGCTAGTCACACCGACCGTCGTTGGTACTCTCAAATTGTCTCCGACCACCACGCCATACACCTCTGGTGAAGCTCAAATGGGTGTGGTTCGGATCAGTGCAGACCAGTTTTGTCGGTTGTGGGCAGAATCTGAACAGGCCTACCAAACATGTGTTTAAAATGCACTACCAAACGGGCCTTAGTTTCTGGCTTTTTATTCTTCTTTTGTACTACTGCGTGCTGTACAGCTATACTGCACTAATCTTAATCTAACCTTGTCTTTGCTGAGTTTCAAAATTTTGAGGCTGTCAATTTTTTTTAATTTTTATTTGATGGACTGTGGGCCTGTGTTTGTCAGTAACAATGCCAAACCTTGTTTAAATTGGTCCCTTCAAATTGGGTGCCTAAAGTCTAAAGATGAATAGAGAGGCCAATAGGGCCGCCCATGAGGTAAGAAAATGGGCCCAAAAGCAAAATGCTAATGGCCCCGTATTTTTTGTTTGTGTGGACTGAAGGGTTAGGGATATCATTTTTGAAGAATTTTATTTAAACTTTTGGTTTGTACTCTAAACATTTGATGTGTATTATTGTACTACTTTGAGTATTAGTTTACTTATTTGTAATTCTTACATAATTTAAATTCTAGACATAAAAATATTTTATGTCTAAAAATATTAAAAAGTATGCCTAAATATAAAATTTAATTAATTATTTAATTGCCATACTCATGCCGTGTCGTACCCTTATTTTTCAAAAATTGTCGTACTTCCGTATCCATACCCGTGTCGTATTCGTACCCTTGTCCATGTCAATGCAACTTTGAGAACTATCCTCTCCATTAAATTATCTATATACATTCCTACTTTCCCTATATATTCCTCAAATTCTATTATTTTCCATGGGAAATATTTTCCCTGAAAAACTGTGAATTTTGCTGGAAATTCAAATTAACTAGAGACGGAATTAAAAGGTTCATACTCTTTGGGAAGCAGTGGCTATGGAGTTTGGGGAATTTGAGAAGAGACAGTCCTTGACGAAAAGTCATTCGTCCTATCTCAACCAAGGCACCAATTTGTGACTGTAAGATGAAGATGAAGAAGATGGCGATGATGGTGCCTCTTGATGAAAATCATTGAATCTCGGTTCTCCTTCTTCTTCTTCGAACCCTGACGAGGATTCCATTGCAACAATATCTGAGAGCTTCAAAGTTTCATTGAGCTATATAGGGTTTACGTTTAACGTTATTAAACCCTAGGGCTTGTTTGGTTTCCTTATCTTTCAAAAAAAAAAAAAAAGCAATTTTAAAAGTGTTTTTTTTCCTTTTTGATAGTTTTTAGAACCCCTTAAAACCATAATTGGATTAACCTAGGTAATTAGCCAAGTTGTTACTTAGTCCAAATTCCAAATCTAGGTTATCACAAACAAATAATCATATCATGCAAAGCAGCGGAAAAATAAATAACACAATGATATGATCACCCAAGAAACCAAACTGGTAAAAACCTAGGGAGGATTTAACCTAGTTATCCTCAAGGTAAACTTGAATCCTCTATCTTGAAAGAATCGGAGTTCATACAATAAGACTTACAAGCCCCCACACTCGACTTCTTATTGCTACCCACCAGTAGAACTTACTAACACGACCACGTGCAAGCTCCGAATTCACGGACTCCTTCTTTCTTGGATTCACCACTAGATACAAGCACACCTGATTGTGTTTCTTTAAGCTTCAATGGCAGCAACTGAATTGATCATCAAGGTGTAGATAACATCTCCTCCTTGAAAACCCTAAGTTTGTGTAAAGGAAAGCTCCTCAAGGATCTCACAAGAGATTCACAAAAATAGCAATATGAGCAACAATACAACTCTTAAGCAACCAAGACTCTAGAGAGGTTTGGGTACAAAACCCTAAAACCAAAAGAGGCACTCTAATCTCTCGCTCTTCATTCTCAAAAACGTGGCTTAGGGTTTCCTTTATATAGTGGGAGAAGTAGATCTGAAACCCTAATCCTTAATGGGCTTAAGCTACTGTTTGGGCCAAATTAAAATTCTGCAGATACGATTTTCGATTGATCGAGCTTGTTCTTCGATCGATCGAACTAGGCAGAATATGAAGTCTTCTTCCTGCAGCTTGTATGTTCTTGAATCTTGACTTGAATCACCTTGAGCATTGTCTAATAAAACCTATAGACTCTAAGATCTATATCTAGACAAGTTTATGTTCACGATTTGCCAATTGTTCTAAACATTTAGAACCTAACACTTTTTTTTTTTTTTTATGAATATTGAAAATCTTTTTGAAAAGTTAAATTTTGCCTTTAAATTTGGGTTAATTGTAATTTTCGTGATTAAATTTTAAATTTTTTTAATTTCATCTTCAAAATTTGCGTTTTTTGTCAATGTGGTCCTTTTATTTGCCCGATTAAAATGTTATTCTTGATATAAGTATATAACTATTATTAAAACTAGTAAGTTACTCATGGTATGCATGGATAATATCATAATATTTTATGTAAGATGAATTTAAAGAATGTTGTATATGTATTATAGCATAATTGTTATGGAACTTTATTAGTAATGAATTCATCATAAAAAAAATATATTATAAATTGCATACACATATCTATTATAATCATTCAATTGAAGTAATAAGAAACTTAAAAAATTAAAAAAAAAAAAAAAAAAAACAACAACAACAACAACAACTTTGGGGGAATATTATAGAATAAAAGTTGATATATAATATGTATTTCTCTTTCTTTTTAATTCACAACATCCAACCTTAATATCAAAATCGTAATTGACGTTGTCACTCAATATAAAATGCAAGCCCTCCTTCCTTGGTTGTAGCCAACTGATATGGATTAGGATTAGATAAAACAACAATGTTAGAGCTAGGTAGGTGTCGTCGAAAGATTAAAGGTAAAATGACACCATTTTTTTTTTTTTTTTGTGTGTATTTGACATGAGATGGTATAAAGGACTATGGGTAGGTATATATAAAAGGGTAGAAGTGCAAGAGGTGAAATGATGAATTAAAATGCAAAGATTTTTATGTGTATAAGTGAGGGATGAAAAGTCTTGAAACATTGAACCAAATGATACAAAGATAATTTTATTTTAGAAAAACTATTATAAATTTTAAATAAGAATTTTTTTTTTAAATAATAAATAACAACAACAATGATCATCATCATCATCGTCGTCATCATCATCGTCATTATTATTATTATTATTATTATTATAGATAGGGGCATTTGAACTTTAGGTGTCTTTATTAAAAAAAGTCAAGAGATACCAACCAATTGAATTATAAGATTCTTTAAAAAGACTCATAAAAAGAAGTGTTATTTTGTAATTTTTCTTGAAAGCATGCCATGATTTTATTTTGAAATAGTATGTAACCAGTTTCTTACCTTTTTTTGTAATCTTGTAATACTTATTTTGGGGTATATAATGTCATTTTTTGCTTAATGGTATATGATGCCCTTAATATTTTGGGAGTTGGTTTTAATTATGTTATATACCAATTAGAGACACTACAAAAATTTTGAAGTTGTTTCAACCCATTTTTTCCACGGGTCTACTAAAATTGGTTGAAACAAACACCAAGGGTCCTTTTAGAGAGAAAAGCGAGGAAAAGTGAGAGGAGAAGAGAAAATAGGAGAGAAAAGTATGTTTGGATTGGGGATGGTATGTGAGAAGGAAAATGGTGAGGTATTGAGGTCCATGAGTTTTCTCTCTAGGGAGACTATTTGAGGTGAAATTAAATTGGGGAGAAAATAGGGGAGGGAGTGGATTTGATGGGAAATTACGCATCTGTCCTCCCATATTCAACATGACAACCTTTATAAATATATATGGATTAGACCATCATTTTCTTTATGCAGATTGGAAATTTTATTTTGAGCCAAAACTTAGCATCACAAATGTATAATATAAAAATTTGGAAGGAGTGGACAGAGGTGAAGTTTGAGTTGTCCACAATCAATTAATGGTGAGAGCTTGACATAATGTTTGTTTAAGGTGACAACTTCACGCCAGGCAACCTATATGTGTTTAGGGTTGTTAGGTTCTAAAGATTTAGGATTAAATGTTTAGATTCCTATTTTGTTTATATTGGCAAACCAAGAACAAAAGCATGTCTAGATTAGGTGTTAGACATTGCTCAAGGTGGTACAAGTCAAGTCTTAAGAACATTCAAGCTACAAAAATAAGAGTCAAATTTCAGTGTAGCTTGACTGATTGAGAATTAGATCCGACTAATCAAAAATCACAGCAAATCAATTTCTGCAAAATTTTAAATTAGGCCCAAGCCCACGGAAACATTTAGGGTTTCAATCCAACATTCCTAAGTATAAAAGGAAAACCCTAACTACGTTTTGAAGACTCTTGGAAAACTTGTGAGTTACTCTTATGAGATTTGAAAGGTTCCGTAACTTTCTAACTCCACAAGTGTTTACCGGAACAAAATCTATAATCAAGTGTTGGTGGAATCTAGTTGCTGCATCAAGATCAACTACCGATGGTGATCTAAAACATTTGAGTGGGATCTCAAAGTTATAAGCGTGGGAGCTTGTGTTTTAGCAAATCCAATAGAGAAGAGTCTATGGATTCAAAGTTTGCACATGATCGTGTCAGTAAGTTACTACTGGATGTAGCAATAGATTTAGTGTTAAATCTTATTGTAAAAACTTCAATTCTCTATCAGTGGATTTGTTTACCTTGAGGGTAGTTAGGTCAAATCCTCCCTAAGTTTTTACCTTGAAACGATTCGTTTCATTAGTTTTCTTGGATGACCATATCTGTGTGTTATTTACTTTTCCGCTATACATGATATGATCTATTATTGTTTAACCTAGATCTCATAATTAACCTAAATAAAGACTTGGCTAATTCATTAGGTTAAACAATCTGTTTTAAGTGGTCTAAACAAACAAACAAGAGTCAATCTTAAACAATGTATAGAGTTTCCACTAGCAATTGATGGTAAAATTAATGTTAGGGTGTTTTTTAGAAAGAGTTTTATTTATTTTATTGATTTTGATAAAATAATCTCAAAAATTCCAAAACATTGACTTTTTCTGTCACTTAATATATATATATATATATATATATATATATTTCAACCTAGGTCATTCCTTTCGTGATGATTGCTTTTTTTTATCCTTAGATTAATATATTAATCAATTTTTGGTGTGAGCATGACTCAAACCTTATATATCTTTGTGGTGGGCCTTTTTATATCTTGGGATGGACTGCGCATATCGCACTGTGGCCCAATAATTATGGGGTAGGAGAGTCGAGATTGGCTCAATTGAAACTCACCTTAAGCCAGCTTGTGCACAAGCTAGGACCCCTGGCAAAGATCTTGGTCACATGCCCACAACAAGAAATGCTGCCATAAAAACGTTATGGAAAGAGAAACATAATACAACAAATAGTTAAAATATTTTAACTAAAGTACTTGCTACTAACCAAAGATAATGCTTAAACAATCTTGCAAAAGGGAAATACGATAATGTAAGTATGTCAGGAATGGGTAAGCAATAAGAAAAATAATGTTAGTACTTAAACAATCATGATAAAAGAAGGAAGGGGATTAGTCTACTAAACTTGGCTCCTTAGCTAATTCAAGTCCAAGAAGGGGAACCAATCTCCAATGCGAATAATCTCACAGGGAAATCCTACCATAGAAATTTCCTACTTTGAAAAATGGACCTAAGTGGCTTAATCTCAGATTCTTAATGTGCTAGAGAGTAGCCTATTGAGAGGGAGTGAAGTGTGTAGCCTATTGGTGCATGCTCTATCACTCCTCACATTCATGTTTTCTCACTTCACTCTTTACTCTCCTATTTTTCCTTTTGTTTTATCTTCTCTGTTTTCTTTGTTTTTTATTTCTCTATTTTTTAGTGTTTTCTCATATTCCTTCTCGTTCCCATTGTTCCTCCTCCTTTACTGTGCACGACTAAGGCCTTTTTATATTGCTTGTCGTGATAAGATTTACCATTTTACTCCTCAACTACTTTTGGCTTGTTGTGGGTGTCCTTCTTGGATTGCCCATTAGTCTGCTGGCTGTCCAGCCACCACCACTACCCTGTGATGACCGCACCACGCTTCACTCTTAGACAAAAGTAGTTTTGTTTTGTTTTCTTGCTACCCGTGGCATTCCCATCCGGATAAGGGTTGAGCTTCTCTCTTACTAACTCCTATAGCATGCACCTTGTAATTCCAACTAATTTTTGCCTCTTTTGGGTAGTATGTCATCCTAGTAAGACATTTCCCCCAAAAGAGCTTGAGCGGAAACCCCAAAATAGGCTTCCCCTTTCTCCCCACCACCAAACCATATCCTCTCTTACCTCCGACCCATGGACCACTGCCCTTATATTGGCTAAGTACAAGTGGGTGATGCCTGAGCCTTGTGTGTGATCCAATCCCATATGAGTCCATTGCTGGTCTGGCGTTCACGCATTTGTCATTGCCTGTGGGTTTGTCTGGTCTTGTTGCGTGTTCTGTTGCTCGTTTAACTTTTTGTGGCGTGGATGAATCATTAGGTCTTCATTCTTTGCATCTCGTTTCTTCTTTGGGCTGAGCATTGCTTAGGTATGTGCCTTTTCTTCTTTAATTCATCCCTTGTCTCCTTTTACTTTCGGTTTGTGGGCTAACTGGTATTTCTGCCACACCACTATATTATTTCTGCCATGATATCGTTTAACCCGTGTTTGCTGGGCTTCCTCTGGGCCTGCCATGTATTATTCCTTTCCTTAATTTACACTGCCCAGTATTCTTGATGGGTTAGTTCTCATATCATCTTAGGCATCCTCGGCCCATTTTATTTCCTTGGGCATCCTCGGCCCGTTCTTTCCTACTTATTACATTCCCATGGGCTTTTTGCTAAATCTTTTGGGCTTTCCCGACCCAATTACCATATCCTTTACTTTTGGGTTTATTGGCCTTCGAACCAATCTCATTTACTCAATCCTTTCTTTGGGCTCCTGCGGCCCATCTTTGCTTGCTTTCTACTTCTTATGATTCTCATGGGTATACTACTTCCTTCTTTGGGGCTCCATTGGGCCCATTTGCTTTCTTTAGGGCTCTTTTACAATTTTGTGGGCCTGTGTACCATTATTCTTGCCATTCAGGCTTAATAGTTTTTCTTACTTTGCTAATTCTTCTTTCTTCACCCCTTTTTATATTGTTGGGCTTTTTTCTGTCATTGGGCCCTTTTGCCAAAATGGCAATCAACAATCTTATTTAACGACAATAAACTTTACTAGTTAAATTAACTAAAACCCACTGCATGGCAATCTTTTAAGGGGAAAAAAATTTCACAACTTATGAAGGTCAAAATGTTGTGATTGATATGACATCATTTTTATATGAACCTATCATACATTACTCATGATATGTATCTCAACCGTAAAAAAAAAAAAAATAATAAATAAATAAATACTATTTTTTGATGGATTTATTGTAAATGTAACTTAAATAGTGAAAGATAATATAGGTTATGTTTCAATGAATATAAATTATCTTTTTTGCTTTTTGTGTTTTATTTTAGACTTCATCAATCATAATTTATAATTTTTTTATATTTTAAAATTTAGTGATTTTATAAGGAAAATAAAATGATATGATAAGTTGTGTAAGAAAAAATAGAAGGAAAAAAAAGGGGAAAGAAATTGTATTCATATCACATCACATCACTTGTTCTTTTGGAGCTACGCTTTTATTTTAATTTTTTTGAGGAGAGTATGCAGCTACGTTAATGCATGATCTAATCAAGTATCATAGATAAGATTCTCTTTAAATAAGCCAAGCCTATTTTTTTCTCGGTGCCATTATGAGGTAGTTGGAAAAATATTGGGATAACGAGGTAGTTGGAACTTGGAAGAAGAACACGTTGAAAAAATATTGGGATAACTTCACCAAAAAAATATATATATATTGGGATAACGGGGTTGATTGGGACAGATTTCTCAAATTTTCACATATTTTAAATCCAAGGCCAATCAATCTAATCCTTTTTTTTTTGAAAAAAAAAATGGTTGTTAGAACAAATGGAGAAATGAATCGAACCATAGAATGCTATTGAACTATATATAAGACTTTGGACAAAAAGTTAGCATATTTGATAACATTTGATTAAACTCGTGAAGAGTTTTGTAATTCAATCATATTGTTTGGTTCTCTTTATATAAGTAATATAGATTTCAATCCCTTTTTTCCCACTTATTGTAAGGGGAAAAAATGTTGTGTTGTATATGTTTATTAATAATGTAATAATCTATTTCTAATAGATGAATTGCAGATTTTGATTTCTCTAATATATTTAGTGATATCTCTAAGATCATATGATATGGACTCTTCTTTTTTATTTTAGAGGAAATTATACTTTATTATCTTAAATTATACCTCATGTTACATTTTGTACCCTAAACTTTGTGAATGCACTTTTAACACCCCTAAACTATGACCATTGTTACACTTTGCATCTCAATGTTAAATTTGCTGTTAACTTGGATGAAAGAACATGACACCACGTGAAAAGACCTAATTGCATTTAACCACCCTAAATTATACTTCTTGTTACACTTTGCATCTTAAACTTTGAATTTTCATTTAAGTTAACAGCAAACTTTAACGGTAGGATGCAAAGTGTAACAAGAGTCATAGTTTATAGTGCAAAATGTGCATTCGAAAAGTTTATGATGCAAAGTGGAACACGGGGTATAGTTTAAAGTGATAAAGTATAATTTCCCTTTTATTTTGATGAACGGAAAAAAATTACATGATATAGATTTATGTTGATAGTTGATACATGAGTTGAACTTGAAGGAGAATCATGTTGGTGTTTTGTACACCCTAGCGAACAGCCCAGGCTGTGGAACAATTATTTAAGATTTTTCAACTATATATTTGCTTTTCTTTTGAACTTGTTTTTTTTTTTCAAAAAAAAAAAAAAAGTATAATGTTTGAGAATGCTTTACATCATGAACTCCAGCAATTAAGGAAGCTTTAAAGGGAGAATCTTGATTTTTTTTAAAGCTGCGTAGTCTCATTATTTGGCTGACTATTATACAAGTTAAGAACAGGCGCGCGCGAGCGCTAAGTGAGATGTGGGCAAATATGAAACTTTCTCTCTCCCTCAGTAGGAGAGAAAAAGTCTTCTCTCTCCCTCAGTAGGAGTTTTTTTTTTCTTACCTTAGTACAAGTCCTCTCTCCCTCTTCCCATACGGGTCTCTCTAAGTCTCAGTAGCCTACAAAGGTTTGGTTAAAACCCTTCAGCAACATGGATCAAGCAATCACTGGAGGATCTTAGCATCTTCAACTCACTACAGAGGAGGAAGATGAAATCTCCATTTCAACCATGAGATTGAACCTTTTAGAGGAGTGCACGCGAGCCTTCAAGTCCTCTCTAAGAACTGCCTGGAAGATGGGTTTGGTTTTAAGGTTTGTAGATATGGGAATAAAGGTCTTCCATTTTAAGTTCTGTTCTTGTTTTCAAATGGAGTGGCTTCCTTTCTTTTGCTTTATTTGTGGGGTTTTGGGTCTTGGTGAGAATCATTGTTCTAGGTTTCAAGGTAAGTCCGAATGTCACAAGCAAGGTTGTCAAAATCGGGATCCTACGTAGGATCGTTGAAGGTAGGTGAGATCGTAAATCGTAGGATCGGATCGTGAATCGTAAGATCCTACATATTTTCATATTTAAAGCAAAAAATACATTGATAATGACTTTGTATGTTGAATAATCACGTAAATTATAAATTCATCCATAAAAAAACTTAGATTTGCATCATATGATGTAATTTGTATGTCATACATCGCTAAGTCTATACTAACGAAATAAATATATTTAAGTTTTGACTCAATGTATCTAAAAAGTTCAATAAATATTAAATTAGCAACCAGATACCAAAATATTTATCAAAACATAAGGAAAATATTTTTAAATTCTAAGTTCCAAATTTGAAATCCAAAATAAGTTAGCAAATAGAAACTAGCTAACTATAATATGAAATCCAAAAGTAAGATGAAATGAACATTTAATTATTTCCATTCTAGGGTTCTTATAACCATCGTCCTAAATTCCTAATCATCATCATCCATTTCATCATCTATGTAGACATTATATATTTGTATACTAGAGTTGAAAAAGATATCAAGATACAATTTTACACTCAACTATTCAAGTTATACCACTCAGCAACAATTAAAGAGTATACTAAAAAAAATCAATCAATCAATAAACAAATACAAGCATAATTGATAAAATTATATAAAAAAAATATTTTAGTAATATTAGAACACAAATTAGTATATTGATCAAACAAATTTAACAATATTATAGCTTAAAATGCAGCAAAGCCAAGTCAAATTCTTCATTTAGAAATGATGAAACATTCTTTCATTTTCATTACAAATGAACTTGAAACTAGAAAACATTTGCTTCGGTTGACATAATTTTATAAAAAAAATAAAAATAAAAAGTCATACCATCACAACATGAAAAAATAAAAATCCTTAAAGCTTCATCAAAACAAAAAAGTTTATCCCAAAAAAAAAAACAAAAAACAAAAAAAATTATGTTTTTGGTAGGATCGGTAGGATCGGTAGAATCCCATACGATCCTACGATCCTATACGATTCTACACGATCCTACGTACGATCCTACCATTTTTACGATCCTAGTGCGATTCTAATCGTTTTGGTGAGGTGGGATCGTAAAATCGTGCGATCCTACGATCTAGATCGCGATTTTGACAACCATGGTCACAAGCATTTTGGGGACTGGACCAGAGAAAATAGTGGTCTTAAGGGAGTTTTTGAGAAACATGGGGTTGCTTGCAGGGGTGGATTGGAGGAGGAAAGAATGGAAGAAGACATCGGTGTCCAGCACATTCCGATGGTTGTTTGTCTGGCGAGTCTAGGTATGGAGCACTCAATTGCTTTATCAAATCACATAAGCTCTAACAACACAAACCGGGGGCTAGGCAGCTGGTCAGTTGTGCTGTCAATGGAGAACCAGAGTAATGATGCTCTGGCGAGCCCCTCGAGCCCAACGCCCTCCCTTGTTGTGCACTCTCGTGTTTCCCAAAGGTTCTCAATGATGGGTATGGGCTTTCAAATGTGTTTCTCTGGGGCCCACAAATCACCCAGCCCGAAACCCACAAGTAAACCCTCTCCTAAGAATGAGCCCACCAATATCCCTTTATGCCCAATGATAGGGAATTTAAAAAAGGTTGCTAGAGCCCAGGAAAAGAATGTCCAAAATTTTAATATGCAGGCACAAGAATACTTATGGAATCTCAAGTTCATTGAGGAGAGGGGTGTGTTGTTGTTTGTTGTTTTTCTCCCAGTTGTTGTTTGCTTTCTCTGATGTATCTCTTTCCAGTTGAATGAATAGTTCATGTTTTTATCAAAAAAAAAAGAATAGGCACGCTAAAGGCATTGTACAAGAATTCGTAAGGATGAGGAAACATTTTTATTTGATGACACTTCTTTTTTTTTTTTAGTTGGAGTGCAAGAATTTGACTTCAAGACGTTTTTGTTAGAAATTTTAGAAGATATTAATTGAATTACAAAATTCTTGATAATACAAACACATTCTTGATGAAAAAATAGAAAATTAATTATTTAACACTTTCAAAAATACAAGGACATGATGCTCATTTATCTCACATGAATATCCGGTAAGTTTCACTAATTTAATTCATGATTTAATCGACCTATCATGCGAGACAGGGATCCAATACCACATTGTTGCAGTATTTTGAGAATACAAAATAAACCAACCTATTTTCTTTGTGCCATTTATGTGTTAGTCGGAATAATATTGGGACTAACGAGGTAGTTGGAATAAGAACACGTTTTCCATCCCAATAGGTTGATTGGGTCAGATTTATCAAAATTTCACATATTTTGAACGCAAGCCCAATCAGTCTTAGCCTCTTTGGCCCACTCCTCTATACTTTTGGGATGAAATATATCTTGAAAACTAGTTTGGGATTAAGGGCAGCGAATTAGGCAATTAGATTTAAGAATTAAAATATTAAGAAAAGACTAATAAAGAAATCCATGATACGCAAATTATGGAAGTACGCTATTTTCTTTTAATGGGAGAAAGTTAGTTTATATTATTTTTTTACACAGCTTAGTTTATATGTTATTAAGATCACATTCATCAAATTCTAATTAAAATAATCCACCACATATATTATATGATATATAAGCCAATGTAGGCTGTCTAGCGGTAAGGGACTTGAGCCAACAGGACTCCGGTTTTGAGTTCAAGTGTTCCTCCTCTTGCTAGCGAGCACATTTTATCCTAAGCGTGTAGGTAGTGGCGGAGTTAGGATTTTAGGGGGAAAATGAAGATTAAAAGACAAAATTAAAAGTAAAATCAATATGAGAAATATTAATCAATAATAATAACATAATAAATAAACTATTATATATTAATGTAATTGTTATACACAATCTAATATAAAATGCAAAGTTTAATTTATTTTTCACACTTATTTAAAAAAAAAAATCCGTACTTAGTTTGATTTATACTATTTACTCAATAAAAAAATAATATTATCAATTCATAGTTAATAAAAATCAATCGAGAGATTAATCTAGATAAATAAATTGAAAAAAAATAAATTAATGTAAAAATATTAAGAATGTAGAAATATACATTTTTTTTCAATGTATATTTAGTATGTCGTGTTAAAGCTTTTTGCTGATGTTTCATCTCTGTTGGTGAGGAACAAAGTCTCTATGTGCATATTTAGATGTTTCTACCTTAGTATCAAATTATCACTTAGAAACGCATTATGATGATACCAATTCAAGAACTAACGCTTAGGCCACTCGCTACTTCAAAATAAGACATGCTTTGCTCTTTTTCAAGAAAAATAGTGAAAGATCTCGAAAAGGAAAATTATTAGGTACTTTTGGAATATGGTGATTTGTTGTTCTTGTAAGATAAAATTTAGAGCATGCAGCTGAAACAAAACAAATATAAACATACCTTCAGCTATAGTTGTTTAAGTGTTTAAAGAAAATAAGACTCACTATATGATAGTGTATATAAAATGTGACTTCTAGTCTATGGCTTTTACCTTACATATATATTTCATTTTGATGGAGACAAACTATATATATAGGCTAGACTAGGGACCCTTTTAAATTAAGATTTGTTCCATAACCTCCTTTCATCAAGGAGTTTAAAACTTGTAGCTTCAATATGTTTATTAACCAAATGGGTTATACCACTTGAGAGTTACTTAGAAATTGTTATTCACCATAACGTCTTTCAAAAATAAAGTCTTAAGACATGAGTTTTCATTTATCATTTAAACATGGGCCACATAAAGTTTTCTTAAAATCTTACATTCTCCCACTTGGCCCACTTGACATTTAAATTACTTGATAAATAATGTTAACTTTAACATGGCCATGATATTACTCATGTCATCTAGTCCCAAAATGCTCCCACTCAAATAAAGAATTCAATACATCAATCATGATGGTATTACCCTTAATGATAATGAGTACTTTCTTCCATGTATTATAATGTATGGTAATCCTTACATGAGTACTTTATGAGTCATTAATTCTTTATGAATGGACTACCTATTAGCCATTCGGGTCCTCTTTTATACATCCCCACGGATATATCATCCTTATATATCTCCACAGATATATCTAACTTAATTCATATACTTTATGTGCACAAAATAAAAATCAAATATTTTTTTCTCCAAAACTAACCAAATATGTGTCCAAAACATAGAATAATTAGAAAGAAATTAAACACCAAATGAGCTAACAAGTTCCATATGTCCAAAAGACTTTTATACTACTTTGCCGGCAAACCTTTAGTTATAAAATTAACATATATTACCTCAATAATTTTAACACAATAGACACTTTCAATTTCTTAAAATTCTCTCTTAGACTGAGTTACTTTATGTCGATATGTTTATTTCGGCTTTCACAATCATTGTCTTTAGAGAAGAAAATTATAGCCGAGTTATCTTTAAAATCTTTAAAGGTCTCATCATAAAATCGACAACCTTAAGACCTATCCATAATGCCTGTCTTATAGCTTCAAATATAGCATATATGATATCTTACATAACAAAATCAAATCACTACTTCCAAGTAGTATGTTATTCATATTTAGGTGTAAAAACAATACATTTACTCCCACTGATCTTAAGGTATATACACCGATTACCAATGTGCCTAGTGTTAGGACATGTGTTTCACATGTTAGGAACATACGTCACTATTTTATGTAATTGACTAATCTTTTGACAAAACGCACTTTACTTGTAATTGGGTAGATCTAGGATGTGTTTAATACTTCAAGAAACATGTTGTTCAAGTCTAGTATTAAAGCCATGAAAATTAGACCAAGAAACAAGTGAAGAAAAGTTGTTCACTGAAACTGGACAGATAGCTCGATAGCTGCCGACAGATAGCTTGACAGCTACCGACAGATAGTTATCTATCAAGGTCTCGACAGCTGTGGACAGATAGCTATCTATCGAGAATTACGAAATCAGGATTTTCAGTTCTGATTTTCGGCCCATGTTGACATGTATGTGTGGAGTTTCTTTTCTTGCAACCCTAGACATATATAAGGTTTATTTTAAAGGCTGTCACATATAAGAATACAAGGAGAACACATGAAAAAGGTGACCAGTGCCTTATTCTCTCTGTAGAAACTACTGTGTCTTTGCGCCTTAGGGTTTTGTAACCAAGTGTTTCTTGATCTTCATTGTTAATGAAGTGAAGAACTTTGCATCCAACATTTTTCTTCCTCAAGTTTGTGAGTGAGTCATGTATTGGGATTCGTGCAAAGGAGTAAGCCGCGTACTGAGATTCGCACATCGATTAGTTAGTCACGTACTGGGAGTTGTGCATTGAAAATGAGAGATTGTTACTGCAGAATAAGTCTAATTGTGTATTAGGATAAGGGTTCAACTATAGGTTGGTAAAAGGTACTAAGATTCTCATAATGAAGTCCTGTAAAAATTTCTTGACGTGATTATCATGATGGCTTAAGATGTTGTGGCCACTCCTAAGCCATTTTGATATTCACTACTTCAAATAGCATCATAAAGATCAATCAATCCTAATATTGATCATGACAGTATGCACTCCAAGATGACATGAAATAATATTTCACAACATGATAAGTGCAAAGAAACCTAAAATGCACTTAATTAAACACATTCTTCACTTCAATGATCCAAATCTCATATGTAACAATAAACTTTATGAAATAATTGCAAACTTACATGCAACACATTTATCCCCATAATTTATTGTAAAAAGTTATGGTTTCCAAAATATAAGGATCATTTGTATTATCACGCCAAATATATTGATCCACAAAAAATTGTCTCTAAAGCAATTTACAATTGAAAATTGTACAAATTATTGAGGCATGTTTGTCATATGAGCCACCATACTATTACAAATTATTTTCCAAATAATTAAGATTTTATATCTAGGAAACAAACATAAATACTTGGATGAGCACTTGATGAATATCAAAATCAAAATCAAATTTATGAACACTTTGAGTGCCTTGGCATGTATTTTAGTCAAATTACTCACTAGTCCACATTAGCATATATTGTAAAATACTATACATGGACAATTTAAGATTAGAGAAAACAAAATCCTTGAGTCACACATGTTATGAAAACAAATACATACAATGTAACTACCATTGAAAATAATATAAATTTCTCTAACTAAAATCACTAAACAACATAGCATGAAGGATGGCTCTAATACCAAATGTAAGATAAAATTTAGAGCATGCAGTGGAAACAAAACAAATATAAAAGGTATCTTCTAGTCTATGACCTTTATCTTACACATTTCATTTTGATGGAAACAGACTATATATATAGGCTAGACTAGGGACCCTTTTAAATTAAGATTTGTTCCATAACCTCCTTTCATCAAAGAGTTTAAAACTTGGAACTTCAACATGTTTATTAACCAAATGAGTCATACCAATTGAGAGTTACTTAGAAATTATTATTCACCATAACGTCTTTTACAAATAAAATCCTTAAGACATGAGTTTTCATTTATCATTTAAACGAAGGCCAAATAAAGTTTTCTTAAAATCTTGCACTTCTCTCCTCTTACATTCATGAGAGTACCTATTAATTACTCCCTCAATCAAGTGATTATTATTAATTAGAGAGGATAATATGCGAGCCATCTATCAATCATGGCATTGACCTCCTTAGGCTTGTACTCTTCGGCTACATGACCTGCTCCCTGCATTATTGGAATCAAGACGCAATTAACATTAAAAAAAATTGTGTGCATAGTTAGAAAAAAAAAAAAAAAAAAAAAGCTAAATTAAGATTTTTTTTTCTTACCTTGACACTTGAGTATGTCATGTAGAAATAATTATTTTTGTACCTCTCTGTGTATCTATATGAAATCATTAACAATGTAATTCCACGTTTGAAAAGAAACAAAAGAAAAAAAAGTTAGCATAAACTGCATAGAATTGAAGTCGGTAATAATCCAGAAACTAACCCTGCAACTTGAGCATCAACAAACCATGCACGCCATGATTCGTCCAAAGTCAAATTCAAAGACCTTATCATTTCTTGGGTACCGATATGTGGTATTCTCATGTCTAGATCAGCACTATAAGACATCAAAAATATGATTAATAAGAAAAAATATTCATGCTACTGGTAATATAAAGTAATTAAAAAAATAGTGATAGAAACAGTAATATACGCGACTCTTGCAAACAATGACAAACCTCTTATATTTTATTTTCAATTTCTGTGTTACTTCATATGTACATGCACAAGTGCACTGCTTGACCTGTAATTACTCTAACATATATGGTTGATGATTTCTTCAACAAATAATTTTTTTAAGTGTTTTCAATAGAAATGTTCATAATTCAAAAAAATTTCACTTAAAATGTATCAATATATATACTCATGTATGTATCCTAACCTAAAATTAATGTTCTAATTTCCATTAGATCTTTGGCGGTACTACATATGAAACTTAAGAGATCTCACATGACTCATCAATAATCATGACATTGGCTAAGGAGTTGGGTCCTTCACAACTTGGCTTAATGATCCTATTTTACTTCACAGTCTGTTACTGTAAATTGAACCGAATTACATATTCATATGACCGAATTTATCAAACATTTTCAATTATGTGTACAAATTTGCGTCACAGCAATTTCAAAATATTGTAAAAAAGGAAAAGCGGTTGCAAAAGGAAGTTATAAGCTAATACCAATATATGAGAGCTCGAAGGTTGGTTCTACTGAGATTTCGATGGTAATCAATAGTACTCAAAATATTCTGTGTGTATGCTAGGCTGGAGTTGCAAAAATGCCAATAGCCTTTGGTTCCCTAGCATCATATGAAGTTCTCAGTTAATTTCAAAATGAAAACTCATGCATCTAATTGTATCATTGTACATATATAAGTTTCATGTACCTCCCTAACATGAAGAGCTTCTCGAACACTTGGAATATTTGCCCAAATTTCAGCTAGTAGAAGCTCGTAATCCTAAAATGTAAACCAATCAGTTATGTACATACTTTCCAAAATAAGATTAGAAGCAAATGAGAGAGAGAGAGAGGCTTACACGACACCAAAATGCACTATTTCGAGGCAATGAATGGAGGAAATAGTTGGGAGTACTCATGAGAATTCTTTGATCCCAATCTACTTTATCTGCTTTCGAAGAACCCTTAGCACATACCGGTTGAAGAACTTGAGCTGTGTTTATTCCACGGAGTAACTGCGCTATCAAATGGTGACTCATTCTCAATGGGTACAAGATGCAAGTTACACAACTTAAGTTTAGGGTCATTTTGTACCATTATGTTTACAATTATGGATTTTTTTATCTTAGTGTTATATATATACCACTTTGTTTCAGTCTCTTTTATCTAATTTTGTTGATGAAATATAATGACCGTTAAATGCCACATCAACTTAAATCAATGTAGTTTTAAATTTTAATGCATTAACATTTTTTAAATAATGATGTTGTTTTGTCAATGTGAAGAAAATACTTAAATGATATAGCATAATTGGACCAATTTTGAAAAATATTGTATGCCTAAGTTAGGGATGAAATTCCCATTAAGCAAAAAAGTTAGGGATGAAATTCAAATTTTCAAACATAAATGAAAAAAAAAAATCAAAATAACTCTAAACTTAAAAGGTATAATTTACAATTTACTCTTAATTTTATAAGGCAAAAGCATTTGTTAACTGACCTTATCGATAGCTTCAACATCCACCATACATCCTTCGTTGGTTGGATCTATATTGACATAATCACCCTTGCAACTTGTTTTGGCCGACTTGAAAAGGGAAATAAAATTACATCAAAATTCAGAATTCATATAATATGAATTAACAAATGAATTTTAGAGAAAATAAGATAATAAGATATTGTGTAAACAAGAAGCTAATTAGCGCATGTAAACTCTATAAATCCAGCACTATATATTAGTGGTTCTAACATTTACTTGCGAATTAGGTGGGGAAAAAAATTCAAGAGTGGAGAGAGATATAAGGAAAAATGACATTGGTCTTTATAACCTTAAAAGCATCTGGTAAAATAAAAGAAAGAAAAAACTCATACTATTCATGATTATTTATTTACACTGAACCTTCCACAAGATACGTATAAGAATTAAAGTTAATTTAATTAGGAGAATCCTTTGATTAGACTAAAATCAAGAACAATTAATATTCTTTTTTTTTTTCAGTCAATCAAGGATATTAATGTGCTAAATGAGATATTCATGATAGACTAGCTAACAAGTAACAACATCTATATATATATACACACACATAGCCAAAAAGGTTTTTTTATTTTTAAAGAGAGATTTATTTCAAGAAAAATCACTGTTTATGCGCATGATAATTGTTTTTCTCATGCGTCATTAAACCTTAAGCTGTGTTGGAAATAATAAGGTGACAATGAAATAGAGAACTTTAAAGGCTTCATATATTACTAGCAAAGGAACAATAATAACCCCATTGGGAGGAAATGAGATAGAACTTTAAAAATTTATGTAACTAGCAAACAAACTGTAATAACCTTATAAAGTTCATCTGATATAAGAGTCAAACGATGAGCAGTTGGAACTATTGAGTTGGCATCAAAATATGAATCTGACTTTGGGCTTGAGAGCACGTATCCCTGATATTAATTCCAAGAATTTTATGGTCATACTTAATAAAGAAAAGAGAATGTAGTGATACTTTGTTTGAATTATAAAGAAGATAAATTTAAGAAAATGCTAAAGTTATATGTTATCCAATGGAATTATTTCACAACAACTAATTTTCCATATTATTTTCTTCATCTCTTCCTTCCTTTTTATTTTTAATTGTTTAATTTTTTAATGAATTTAAACTATAAGGAAAAAGTTTGGCTCCAAACTTTTCTAAAACTATCTCGCTTCATTCCATTACGTGGTGATTAAAGAGATTATTCGTGTATAGTTTTAGTAACACAACTCGGTTAAACAATACAAGTGAATAGTTTTATAAATCACCACATAATGAGTTTAAAAATATAGCTCCAAACAAATTTGGAACCAAAGTTTATCCTAATCTTTTCGTATTATTCTAAACCATGTAGATCTGTGTCATTGTTAATCTAGAAAAATTTGAAAAAATTAACTAGAAAGAGATCATTTTCAGAAGTTCGTACTTTGATATTAAAGTGTGGCTTGTGCCCAGCTTCGTTAGCTGCAATTCAACAAAAAAAAAAGGCCAGTCTTAGTAAGTGGAAAACAACAATTTAATTACTGGGTCTTGACGAAGAAATAAACATAAAGCATGCATAATTGCACACACTCAAATATAGGTGTTTTATTGAAATACTAGTAACCTTCTCAAAAATAAAAATTATATATATATATATATATATTTTTTTTTTTTCTACATGAGCTAATAGTTATTGTAATGTAAAAATGTTAGGGTGTTACCATCATATATTTTTTGAACTGTTGCTGGAATAAGAATGCCAGAATACGAACCACCACCAAGGTAAAGATGATTTTCTGCAAATTCGGGGTGATCGATCAACCACTGCATGGCAATTCCAAAAACACAATACTCTCATCAAATATGACAATATTTGTGATATTATTTACTGCCATATAATCTTGTAGACTTGTAACCATGGTGATTTTTTTTTTTTTCAAGCTAGCATGATCACTCGTGCAGAGTTGGATGTTTCTTAATTAGCCCCCAACACACTTCTAGAGTTGTAGTCATTCACCAGTTAATTTTGTTTACATGTTGATTTTCAACTGAGCATGCTAGATACACACAAAATCATAATTTTTTCACAATTTACTTGGGTAACAAGTTGTGATTGTTGAGGTGTACGTATAAAACAGCTTAGTCCAGCCCACACGGTGTAGGCCCAATTGTATGGGCATGGCCTTGGTTTCCTATTCCTAATAGAATTAGGAGAAAACAATGACATGCATATATAAGGGGCAAAATGGCCCATTAGCACTAATTTTGGAAATAATTGGGTCCGAAACACTGTTTCGGAAATAATTAGGGAAGTACCACTTTTTGTGGTACTCGAGCTTGGTGAGCTCGAGTACCCCATTTTTTTCATCCACGTGGCACCTGACCATCAGGTTCAGGAATTTAAAAAACTTATTGGTACCCGAGCTCATGAAGCTCGAGTACCATTCAGCCATGTCTACCCATTAACAACACTTAAACCATATGTTACCCACAATACCCAGAAAAGAAAAGAGCAAAGACGAAACCCACAAAACAAACTCACCTTGTCTCCCTATCACCCTCACCCTTACCAGAACACGTTCAAACCCTCACACCCTCACACCATCGGCGACAGAAATTAAAAACATCGTTATGATCGCTTTCGCGTATCGATGATGGCTGGGGGAGTGGAATCGTGGTCTCCGTCGCCGTCGCACTTGAGGGAATAGGAGAAGGGAAAGTGGTGGTTGTTGGAGGAGCGATGGTAATGGACTTTCCGTTGGATGACAGTGGTGCGACGCCGTCTTCGTCCTCATCTTCTTCTTCGCCCTTTCTTCTCCCTGTCTCCGACCAATTAGGGTTTTCAATTTCATTTCACAGAGTCGCCATGCGGACCATTTCCCCTTCAATGGCGCTTTGTAAGCTCTCTCTCTCCGAAAAATTTGAGTTATTTTTCTCGTAATTTTCACTAATCCAACTGGTTTTGGTGCTGCAATTCCATGTCTTGGTTTTTGTTTTAAATTTTCAAGAAATTTCATACTTTTTTGAATTTTGGTGCATAATGTGTTGTGAAGAACTTAGCATGTTGATTTTTGTGAAAAAAGTTCTAATTTTTTTTATCTGGGTTTTAGTTTTTGGTGAATAATGTGTTGTGAAGAACTTAGCTAGCTTGATTGTGTGGGTGCTGTGAGGTTGTGTTGGTGATTTTGGAACTTAGTGTGTTGTGAAGAACTTAGGTAGTTTGATTTTGGAATCTATCAGGTGAATGTTGTGAGCTATAAAACCAGGCCAGCTGCAAAAGATTTTATACAAGTGAGTATTGGGGGGGGGGGGGGGGTTTGGGTGTGTAGTTGCACTCCTAGGTCCTTTTAAATGTCACTGTTGTTTGCATCAAACTACTTTCTTGCTTGTGTGACAAATTTTCTTTAGTAAGCTCCACTTTCAGTTTCAAGTTCTTATAAATTTGATGTTGACTGTTCAATTCTTAATTAGAGCCAGACTCAAATGGGGAAAAAAAACCTTAATTGGGGTTAGTGTTTATGATACCAAAATGATGGCCTCTGCCTTTCCTTAGATACCTATAATCCAGCATTCTGCTTTGTGTACTTCAGAATGCTTTCTCAGTTCTCTCTGTTAAATTTCTCTTGAATGCGGTGGTAATTCAAAATCAATTTTAAGTAATTTTTTCATGTCATTCTTTGGCCAATTATTCTGGTTTGTTATTTTGTGCAGAATGTGTGCACTTTGTGGGTCTCTTGTTGTTGTAGGGGTTGAACATGTAAATCCTTGTCTGCTATTCTGTCAGTGTAGCATCATACTGTTTTCTAAACGAGCTTGTAGACCTGTTTGACACACATGTTTTTTATTTAAATCAATTTTATTATTCATGTATTTAATTTAAAGTTGAATTACAGTATAATAAATAGTTAGCGGTGAAGTTTATGCAAGGTAATAACATTAAGTCTTCAAACAAATTGTTTGTAAATAAAGATGACAAGCAAATGAGAAAAGATCGGTATCAACTTGGTGGACTTCTAGAAAAATCTCAGTTAAATTACTGTCTTAAGTTGAGATGGTCAGGTTATTTTAATTTTCTGTTCTCAGTTAATTAAATTAAAATGTTAAATTACTTTTAAAAATGAAAAAAATTCTTAGTATGAATTGCAAATTAAATAGGCATGTAGTGGTTGTAATTAAAATTGTAAATAACTGAGCTGTAGTGCTTGTATACTTTATCGATAAATACAATAGAAGTTAAATACGTCCTTAATGAGAGAAAGGAGACGATTCATTGGAAAAGTCAAGTAGAGCCAGTTATCATGAGATGTCTAATAGGGCAGTGGTTATACTAATTAATGAGACTCAGTTAACAATACTAATTATTAGATTGATGAGTACATCAAGCGATTTTGGTTTAAAATTCTTCAGAAAGAAAAGCACACAGAAAACATGGCTATCTTGTGGACATAAGTACTAATGTTTTTCTATTCTGTTTCTAATCTATATATACATATAAAACCGAAGCTTTTGGAGCTCCCACAATTGTCCACATCAGCGCAATATTAAAAATAATAATAATAATAATAAAACCTTTCTAAAACCCCCGATGCTCTGCCTTCTCTTTCACGATGCACTACCCTTTCTTTCACCAAAACATACCCTTTCTTTCACCAAAACATCTTCTTCCTCAAAACAAAGACAAAAAAAAGGAGATTAAGAAAGAATCGTCGGAGTGTCAGACCATCATCCACCGGCAAGCCAGTCGCTCATCAACATCAGGCCGCCTAAACCGGTGCCGATAATATACATCCACCGGCAAGCCAGTCGCTCATCAACATCAGGCCGCCTAAACCGCTACCGGTAATATATATTTCTAAATCTGGTACTCTTTTTTTCTCCCAAAATACCTGATGCCCTCCACCCTCTTTTCAGATTCTTTCATGCAACCCTCTCCTTCCCCAAATTCAAAACCCAAAAACCAAAACTTAGATGCCGCCGGTGTCATCGAGGAAGCTATGAGCAATCCAAAAACTCTAATGCAACCTCTGAAGCAGGTTTTGGAATTTTCTTGAGAATTTTTTTTTAATTTATTTAATTGTTCATGGTTGGTAGTGTTCGAGAATTGGAATTAGTAGGATGAGAGAAAAGGAGGATGGTATAACCCCAAAAATCAAAATTTCTTTTTGTGGGTATTGTTGCATATTGCTATATGACTGAAATTGAAATATTTGTTTTGGGTTTGTCTTTATTTTCTATTTCTATTTTTGTTTGTGGAATGCAAATTATGTGTTTGATGAAATGCTTCAATGAACTGTCTATGAGTTGTGAAGTAATAAGTAATTGATTTAATTAGTATGTGAGGTTAGGTTATGCCTGCAATGCAAGTGTATAGGTTATTTACTTCTGAATTAGTGGAGGGAGCTATGGATTTGAATTTCAGTAGATTTGGCTCTTAGAGGACTGTAAGAGGGATATTTAAGTGAGGGTTGAGATGGGGATCCGATGGTAAAGATTTTCACCTGTTTGCTCTAAACATTGTGTTGAACAGACACTCTTTTTCTATTATTGTTGAAATTCTAGGTAGTTCTTTGATCACGTTATATGCAGGGAATGATTGCAACAATAATGCATGATGTGTGTTTGATAAAATGTCTTAAACAAATTGTATTGTGCCATTAATGAGGAAAACTAACGTTTTATACAAGTGCTAACAGTAATCCAGTAAAAGCAACACTTTTCTTATGTTGTCTGTCACCATTGGATAGACACTTTTTTATATTACAATGCTGAATTTTTTGCTAAAATAAAAAATAAAAAATCTGCTAGCAAGTGTGAGAGAGAGACAAAGACAAGAGATAGGATACAGAGGATGTATGGTTGTTTTAAGGGGAATCTTATAGTGGGTTGTTTTTGAAATTGTGATTTACGAATGGGTTTATTTGATTTTGATTGGCCCTTTTTCTATTTGCTCCTAAGAACATGTTGGACAACCAACATCAAAAGAGAAAGAATTATAATAGTTGATATCTTTAATCCTTTTTTGTTCATGGTTATAAAACTTATTGCTGTATTTCAACTTTTTTTTTCAGGGAAAAAAATCTTAATGCTTTTTTTTTTTTTTTTGCTTTTTCTTTTGGTTTTGTTGGGTTGCTAGGAACACAACCCAGCAAGTTAGAGAATCAATGGTTGTATTTACTTTAACCGTGAAACTTTTATAATTATTTGTGTTATAGTGTTTGTGTTTGTATTGATCCCCTCTTTTTGTTGTGTTTTATTTGTGTGTGTGATTTAGATTGGTAGTAGATTGAGTTTGAGAAGAAACTATGGGGTCAAAGATAATAAATTTGGGGTGGATGCCTAGGCTCTTATGCTCAGGGGTGTGAAGGAAGCTTACTTATGTTATCAAGGTCACCTTACTTCATAGCTACCTAACCACAACATTTCTTAATAAATATTTACACTCTTGCTATCTATATATACATCTCATATCTTAAAAATCTTTCATTTATAATAAATATATTTCCTTCGCGGAGCTTTATATATAAATATATTTTGTACCATTTAAACACATTTCATAATATATATAGTTTTCTGCTAGAGCTAGAGCTAAAGAAAGTGTATGTAGGACTCTCCATCTTCAATCAAAGGGGAAAGTGTATGGTTCAAATGGAAGCAGCAAAACCAAGAAAGAATCCAAAGACTTAATTTGGTTGGAAATTTTTATTATTATTTGTGAATTTGAAGGATATGAGAATGCAAACCGTAATGAAAAGAGTCCTGTCACCTTGCAAATGATAGAGGATATGAGAATGCAATTTGTGAATCTATTTAACATTGGCTTTGTAAACAAATTGATGAGTGCTAATGTAAGTTCTTTAAGATTTTCAAATTTTAAAGCATTTGATTTGTTAAAATCTTATAGTTACTAAAAACTTTCCCGTGCATTGCACGGGTTAGCGACTAGTTATATAAATATCACATTTGTCTTATTGTATGTCATAAAGCCTATGAATTATACAGTCTCTCTTCTACAATTTTAGGGTCCCTTTAATTCTAAATTTAAACTAAATTTTTTAATCTATTCAATTCCCCTTCTTTTGGCAGATATGGGAGGATATATTGGGGTTTGAGAATGCTGAATTTTATATCAAAAGGTGGCCTGAGTTGGATGGTCTGCGTTTTAAAGATGTTCTTATTTCATTTCCTGATGCAGTTCCCTGTGGAATTAAGGTGGCAGCTGAAGGCGGAAAGATAGACATAAATCCAAATGATGATTATGTTTTGAAAGAAGGGGATGAAGTCCTTGTTATAGCTGAAGATGATTATGTTGTTGATGACAACTTGGTTGCAGAAGTGATTGAAGAGATTGGTGATAACTTATGTGATAGCTATTTCAGTTATTGTTGTAGGTTTATATTTGGTTATGTATGCTCAACACATATGGTTGCCAGAAGTGACTCAGACTTTCTTTGAAATTATGTGATAATAATATTTGAAATTAAGTTATGTGATTTGGCCAGCATATGGTCCTTAATAATTAGAATGCCATGGGTAATGTAGGGTGTTGGTTAGATTATGAAACTTAGTTGTTCATGTGGTGGGTCACAGGGTTTGAAACTTGTGGGTTTCAGGCCAGGGTTTATTAGAAGAAATGGTTTAGGGTTTTGGATTGAATTAGGGTGTGAAAAGGGTTGAGTTTAAATGGTGCTTAAACTTTATAAATGCTGTTTGCTGGGATTTTCTGGCAGCATCTGTTTGAAGGAATTTAGGATTATTTTTCTAGATTATGTGTAGGCTTAAAAATTGAGAGAACTTCAATTTTTTCTGGCTATGAAAAAGTATACAAGAGATGGGGTATTCTTTGAAAAGAGGCTGAATCAACCTCTTTTCAATAAGAATACCTAGATTGGTACCCGAGCTTGGTGAGCTCGGGTACTTCACAATGTACCCGAGCCCACCAAGCTCGGGTACCAATCTGGGTATTCTTATTGAAAAGAGGGCTGATCAGCCTCTTTTCAAAATACCTAGATTGGTACCCGAGCTTAATGGGCTCGGGTACTTTGTGAAGTACCCGAGCCCACCAAACTCGGGTACCAATCTGGGTGTTTTGAAAAGAGGCTGATGAATCAGCCTCTTTTCAATTTCTTTTAATGGGTTGGTTTTGTGGTGAAACTCAACCGAAATATCAGAATCTTCTACAGTCTAAACATTTTTGTTGAGCTGCTGGGTAAGACTTTAGAGAGTGGATCAACTATGGAGTGATGATAAAACTAAGTACACAAGCAAAGCCTAGATATGCATCTGCTAATACATGTCATATAATATGTTGAATTACAGTTCCCTGAAAAATAACAATAGAATAAATGAGGAGAATCATGAATCATGATTGAATAAAGAGGGAAAATATTCATAGGGAGGATTCCTTCTACTCCAGCTAAAGTCACAAAAAGCAATTTATTTTCAGTTTCATAACTACAACGAGACATCCTAGTCCAGCAAACCTACCATCTCGTTCTGTATGCTAAGTATAACTTAACATGTAAAAGCATTATATCCAAATAACGTAAAGGATCATGCAGCCAAACACAATCATTATCTTTAGAACTATTCTTGCCATTAACACAAAAACCAAGACCATCGCAAGGAAAAATAAAATCGAGCACTAGCTCATCATACGTTATTGACTAGGATATTAATGACATCAGCAAAGCAAGTGCAAGAGATCTCACACAAGGACAAGGTCTTGATTTTCCCAACAAATCAAAATGTGTCCTATATAACTCTCATTTGACCATCTTTGAAATATTAATTTCAGGGTCAAGTATAATGCTACGGCAAAACCATACAGTTAAGGCATAAAATTTGGAAAACCTTTATACAAACCCAAAGGATAAATTCAAGTTGAATCAATTTTACTTCACATAATAAGAGCATGCACGCACACATGGGAGCGAAGTCAATCAAACACTTGAAGCCAAACTTCCAAAAAGAGATACTCCAACACTTGAAAGACTCTAACCATGGAACTCCATATAATGAGCACCCCCCCCCCCCACCCCCCAAAAGACACTTGAAACATTTTTTTTATTTCTGTTTGGAGGAATGCTACTCGAAATTCCAGGGAGCCCATTCTAGCAATAAGCATGTGAGTGTCTTCATAATCCCACATATATATCCACTACTATAAATGGTCACCTTAAGGATAAACAAAAATCTACAAGTTTCCTGTTAAACCCAAGATAATATCTGAGGACTAGCATATTTCTTCTGACAATTATAGCCCCCAACAGGTTTAAGCAAATATAATTTGTGTATAAAGAAAAATGAGAGGCTGATTCATTCAACGGTTATACCTTTAACAGTCATTTAATACAAAAATTCTCTGGCTGCTACAAAAAAGCAATTTAAGTTTTAACAAAACCATTCAAAATATTGATTATCAGGCCCACCCACCACTTTCATGGGCAGTGGAGAATGATAAAATCATATTAATAACAAGCAAGGACCTTCTACAATCGCAGTTCACGGCATTGAATCAACCAAAACAACAGCAATAAAAGGAAATCTTATTCCTTTGTCTTAATGTTGACATTACAACACACATAGTAACAATTCATTTACAAAGGATCTGGAAAATATTGTCCGCAAAACCCCAATACTCAAGCAAACTACGATTTACCAATAACTTAGTTATGACTGGAGTTTTTGAATGGCTAAAATAACTTCAATAATGGCATGGAATTTTCTCCTTTCCTTGAGAAGCAACTTTGCCACTTCAAGAGCCCGGCGTTCACAATCCGCTCGTCTGCTAGCATCAGTGATTGATTCAAAATCCTCAACATGTGCAACACCAACAATTCTCTTGCCAATCAGAAGATGCTCAAAATGAATCAATACTAGGAGTTAATATCAACACATTAGAAAAAGAATTTAACTAGAGATTCTAAAAGGATGAACATTAGCAAAATTATCCCCCATAAGAAATATATGAATTCATTATACAGTGTCATTGCCCTTTTATGCTGATTTACCATATTACATCTAGAAACTACATAGTGATAACATCTTCACTCAGGCTCTTTTCAATTTCAGTTTCACCACAAAACCAACCCATTAAAAATACATAATTGAATGGCATATAGCATGCATTTTGTTTCAAGTTGCATTTAGAAGAATGCCACGGTTCAAAATTAGCGTACCTAGTCTGCGACACCACCACTTGTCGGTACCTCATTCCGCTTAGGGCATGTTCTTCGGTTATGCCCCTCTTGGTCACACAACCCGCATTGCACCTTCCTCCCCCCCTCCTTCCACGGTGTGGTTCTCGGCCGATTCCCACCCTCGTCCATCTCATTCCTGATTTGTGTTGAGACAGGGCGGCCTTTCGCTCGAATCAATCGGGGGTTAGGGAGGACCCTCCGAGTTTCTTCAGGATCCAGCCATGATAATCTATCTTTCAACGCAAGGAAAATGGGAGCATAGCTCCGAAATAGTGCATCCACGCTATAGCATGGGTCAATGTATTGCTCTGCATCATGTCGATACCTAATACAAACTGCAATGACATGTGAACATGGTATCTTGTACAGATTCCATTTTTGACATGTGCAACTTCTTTGCAACAAATTAACTCCATGTGTGTGATCCCTATGTCCAGCACTCCCTGGATTATGCGGTGTATCTACTTGATATGATTGTTGTTGCGCGCTTAATCTTGTCACCTTATGATGCTCCGCCTTCGCCTTATTTCTCATGAAGATATCCAAGGCATATTTAGTCCATTTTTGTCCCGAATTTAACTGTGCTATGCTCTTATTGCGACGATCATCGAAGTAAGAATTCAATTTGAACCATGTGTATTTCACCATTGCCGTAATGGGCAAGCTACGAGCACCCTTTAGAACACCATTGAAGCACTCAGAGACGTTTGTCGTCATTGCCCCATAACGATAACCCTCGTCAAAACTTAGAGCCCATTTCTCTTTGGGCACATCCTTTAGATATTGCTGCGCATCCCGATTGACATTCTCAATTAACTCAAAGGTGGCATTGAACTTTCGCTCCTGGGTAGCACTTGCTGCCCTCCATACTAGATTCTTTAAAGTTTCATTGTTCCATCTAGTGTTGACGTTACTACATAGATGACGAAGGCAGTAACGATGTTCTGTCATGGGAGGCCGCAGGGAAAAGTCTCGATTATTGTCTCTAAAGATAGCTTGTATCCCAGGGTGTCTGTCAGATATGACACACAGGTGTCTCCGGTCGGTAACATACGTTCTTATACAAGCCAAGAACCAACCCCAAGTCTCCGTGCTCTCACTCTCGACAACGGCGAAGGCTACTGGATAAATTTTATTATTAGCATCTGTCGCCATTGCAATCATCAATTTCCCTTTATATTTTCCATAGAGGTGGGTTGCATCAATGCTAATCACAGGCCTACACTTCTTGAACCCAACAATACATGGACGAAACGCCCAAAATACGGACTTGAATGTACAGGTTCCCTGTTCATAATTATCGTCCACTATTAACTTATACTCTGTACCCGGACTTGCGTCCTTCAATCCTGCCAAAAAACGCGGCAACTCCGCATAAGACTCCTTAAAATCCCCGTATATAGATGCAACGGCCTTTTGTTTGGCATCCCATACCTTGTATGTGAACCATAATCATTACGTTAGAAATGAATACAAGTTAAATATAAAAAAAATGAAGAAAACAAATCAAGACTTGTAAGACTATAACATTTCTTCGCTCCGCATTCCTTTTTGAACTCCATTCTTTTTTCAATTTCAATTTTCATAATATAACGTATTCATGGGTTTTGGGAAAAAAAATATCATGATTATACTTCCCAAAAGACTGATGTCTCTACGTTGTATTGAAAATATAATGCAAGTTAAAGAATAGAATACCTTGTAATGAGATACTTCGTGCTTTAAGTCTGCCAAAGCAACGTGGCGTAAGTTCTTTATCTTATACGCAGGGTCTTCTCGTATATAGCGCTCAAGTACATATGCTAAGAACACCGAATCAATCATCCGACCATCATGAGCATTTTGAATTTTGTCACACGTGTGGGGGCCCTTGCATTTTGCGATCTTCCAGACATTGTCTCCCTTGCAACATATCGCACGGACTGACCATGGACAGGAATCATCCTCGCAACTCACCATAAGCCTCTCTGAGTCTGAATGCTCAGTTTTGAAGCTAAAATTCTCTCGCACTGCGTACCAAGTCAACGCACGTCGCACTGCCAATTTAGTCGCGAATACCATCCCTTTAATTGGCTGGTCCCCAGGCGTCCATGGTAATACTTCCGCTTGCATAACCGGTGATGGATCAAACATATTATCCTAAGTGTTTTGGGTGAACCATTCCGGCGTAGGATTGGGATCCGGGCATGTCTCTCTATTTTCTTCGACAACCACATCTTCGATATGATCAACATCCTCATGTTCACCCATGGTATCTAGGAGCTCCTCGAAGGCATCCCTAGTAACATCAATTTGGGTTGCATCATCACCAAGTCCGTGATCATTCTGGTTATTGTCGGATGTGCCCCTATGGAGCTCATCATCAGCTAAATGCTCTCCTTCATGCACTTGCTGGGGCCCTTCCTCCTCCTCAATCGAGTTCACATGGGTAAATGTCTGCCACGGTTCACTGCCTGAAAATAACCCATCTCTTGTGTTCTCTACACACCCTTGATAAGATCTTTCTGGTATTGAGTCGATGTGCTCATCTACTCTTCCATCCAAAACAGTATGTTCTAAACCCTCTCCAGCCTCTACTGTGGCGGGCTCAACAGTGACATAGAGATCCGAAGCAATGAATCCTCGAGCCACCATTTGTGCAACCATTTCCCACATCATCTTCACTTCGGTGCCACCCGATAATTGTAGTGAATTGTAGAAAACCTGCGTGTCTACGACCCGTTGAGGTGCTCGATACACGATGGAAATCTTATGCCTAGAGTGGTCTAACCCCATCGCCTTCAATATTCTTCGTTGCAAGTTCGTAAGCCCTATCCCACGTTTCACCTTAACGTATTTTTGCTTTTGGTTCGAGCCTTGGTATGACAACCCATGCAACGAATGATAATACATCTCCCCGTCGTAGTACAAATAGAAAAAATGAAAATCCATCACCAACCTGTTATTAACAATATAAAAGTTGTCATCATCTATAACCACTTACAGAAAGATGACGTATGATAAAAACAATTTATATTCAAACTCAACCTCCTCAACTTTGTGTATAGAGATATAAATAATTTTCAATCGTACCAAGTCACATACCTATAATTTATAATAGATTTACCAACAATACTTGGCTACCAGCAAATTGTTAAAAAAAATTGTGTTTTATTTAATATTTAGATAACTTGTAAATTATTGAATAAACAATATACAATGACATAGCAATAATTTTACATCTAAATAAATAAATACATAGAAACATAAAATATAAAATGAATTATTCAAAGCATAGGCAAATATAATGACAATGATACGAATTCTTTTACATGTAAATAACTAAATACATAGAAACATAAAATATAAAATGAATTCTTCAAAGCATAGGCAAATATAAGTTGTAATGATACGAATTTCTTTCTTCTTCTTGAGTTTTTTGTTATTTAGATATAGTTTATGTTAATTGTGCCCCCCCCCCCCCAACTGATTTTTGATATTGTATAGACGTTCATTTTCTTTACCAATATCACTATTCACAGCACTTGCTTTTACGTGTCATACAATATCAAAACCCATAAATGAATGTCAACAATACAGTTATCTATAAATTTTTGTTCTATTTTAAATCCTGAATTTTTGTTATAAACTTCAATTTTAAATATTTAGAAGGATAGAGAAGTAAATGCTGAATGGGGCTTGCCTTAAGAAGCAATCAGACACAACTTTACAAGTATTTGTTATATCAAATATTTTTTTATATTTCACAAAATGAAAACCAAAACTTATACATGATTTCTTTTTTCTTAATTTATTTGAAGGAATCAAAGCTACTGGATAAACAATTTATTCTTCTAAAGCATATCATAATTTATGGATTTACTATCTCTCTTTCAACTATTAGTAATTATGAAATGGTTTTTTATTTTTTTCTTTCATTTCAGGTACAAAAAAACAATATGCTTCTAATTGCAATTGTTTCTTTACAATATCTTTTGCTACAATATAGTTCCTGCTCCATTTGTTTAGATAACTTGTAAGTTATATATATATATATATATATATATATATATATATATATATCAACAGTTGTAATAAAAATCTGGGTCTTGCAAAAACCTCAACTCATGAACTGTGGTCATGCAAAAATAATGTCATACGAACCACACATGCACACACAATCAGACAAAACATTTAACTTACCTCTATGTATACAATAGGCAGGACCCAAAGGTTAAATACTTTGCCTTCAATGGAAAAAACTGACTGCAAAATGGCAGATGGTGACCCAACATATAGCTTCAGTAATATTTCATCCTTGTACACAACTGCCTCTTCACATGGACTTGGCTATTGTAAGTGCTCTGTCATTATGGTCATAAATTCTACAACTAAGCTAGTGAGGGAGACAGTTTAAGGTACCATTTGCTTTTAACGTAGTGGTTGGCGTCAGACAAGTGGGCAGGAACAAAAGTGAACTTCAGCAACTTTTCAAATATTAAAATATCAGTTATAGCATTTCCATAGCAATAATTTAATACAATGACTGTTTTTCTAATGTTTTCGATGTCAAAGTTCATAATGTTGATGTGGCCAACTTGTTATTGGTTTTTAGTTAGGCCTACCATTAATATGCATTTTTTCATAATAGCTTAATCACTCACCACAACAGCAGTTTGTAAAAAAATTTGAAAAATAGTTTGTATCTCTATCATTATTCTTTATATTATATGTGTATGAGTGTATGTAATATTGATTGTGTGTGCATTATTTTTTGTTATAATGTTATTTGTGTAAATAATAATGTGTGTGGAAGTTTTGTGTGTACAATATAAAAATAATACTTATGTGGCTAACGAAAAAGTGACATGGCATTTATCATTTTACTACAAATACTTCATAAAAACTGTGGCAACTTTTACGTGTCCTGATATAATTGGATTTTATTTATTCTCATGACAAAAATAAAGAAAAAATAAAAAAACGTTAGCTGAAAACAGTACACTTTTTCGTCAATCAAAACAAAAAAGGCGTAAACATCATTTTGGTCCTTACATTTTTGGGTCATGGTCAATTTAGTCCTTACATTTTTATAGCAGTCAATTTGGTCCCTACTTTTTTCAACTTGCAGCTAGTTTGGTCCCTACCGTTATCTCACTAATGAAAAATGACTACGTAGCTAACGGATTGCATTGTTGGCATGTCTAAAAGTAAAAAATAAAATTTCATCTTATATGGCAAAAAAGCCATGATAAGTTTTAAAAATATTTTTTTCCTTTTTGTTTACTAATATTTTCCTTGGTTTTTTTTTTTTCTTTCTTTTCATTTTCTTACGAAATTTTGCTTCTCTCTCTCAACATTCATCATCGGACAACCCAGAACTCAAATCTTCTCTAGTCTCTTCCTAGTTTATCTCATTCCTTTCTCCTGGTTGCTCTATCTGAAGCCCACCTAGGCTGACATCCGCATTGCTCGCCACACTGACAGCAAGATGAACGACGACACCGCCACGAGAGTCATCGTCTTGCTACACAGGGAGCATGGTTGCTCCAAGTCAAAGCCAAAGACGTTGATTCCAACACTCAGGTCGCCTCTTGTTAGATCGCAATCTGGGTATATGATTGTTGTTTTTGTATTTGTTGTTGTGTTTGGATGTCAAGAATTTTTGTGTTTTTTTTTTTTTTTTTATGAAACGGATGCCAAAAAAATAAGAAATTGATATAGTTTTGTAATTTAAATTGTTATTAAAAAGTTTTGAAATTTTATTTGAATTGTTATTTATATTTTTTAAATGTTGAGACTAAGGTTTTTTTGTCATTTTAAGTGCTGGTGTGGACAACGAAGCCTCTTTCTCAATTCATTATCCAGCTTCGTATCCGAGCTTGGTAGGCTCGGGTACTTCACAAAGTACCCGAGCCCACCAAGCTCGGATACCAAACTGGATAAATAAACTGAAAAGAGCTGATGCAGCTCTTTTCAGTTTATTTTATCCAGCTTGGTATCCGACTTTAGTGGGTTCGGGTATTTTGTAAAGTACCCGAGCCCACCAAACTCGGATACCAAGCTGGATAAATAAACTGAAAAGAGCTATACAAAGTACCCGAGCCCACCAAACTCGGATACCAAGCTGGATAAAGAAACTGAAAAGAGCTGCATCAGCTCTTTTCAGTTTATTTATCCAGTTTGGTATCCGAGCTTGGTGGGCTCGGGTACTTTCTGAAGTACCCGAGCCCACTAAGCTCGAGTACTCAGCTGGATTGAAGAGAGCTGCATCAGCTCTCTTCAATTTTATTTATCCAGCTTGGTACTCGAGCTTGGTGGGCTCGGGTACTTTGTGAAGTACCCGAGCCCACTAAGCTCGAGTACTAAGCTGGATAAATAAAATTGAAGAAAGCTGCATCAGCTCTCTTCAATTTTATTTATCCAGATTAGTACCCGAGCCCACCAAGGTCGGGTACTAATCTTGTACAGTTTTTTTCGTTTTTTTATTTTGAAAGAGATTAGAAAAAATCTTTTATCCACTAAAAAGGAATCACAAGAAATTTCTTGTTTACTCGCTTATCACCTTTACTAAAATATAAGTATTAAAATCTAAAATCCAAACATTGACCAATGAGCAGACCTCTAAAATATAAGTATCAAAAACTATTACACCAAGAACAAATATATCCAGCAAGATCACTATTACATGAACCATTCTCAAAAACTTAAAGTAATTACAATGACATCACCAATATCAGAGAGTTTCTCATTCTCTTTCCGTGCTTCCCTTTTTTCCTTCTTTTCCTTCTTCTCCCTCTCATTCTCTTTCTTAGATTCTGTTTTGTCCTTCTCCATTTTAATAGCAATTTTAAAAACTGAGGGCTAGGAAGTAGGAACACCCAAAAGAGGCAAGCACAGGCAAGCTATTGAAATGGTTACATTTCAGTGCTAAATGAGAAATTCTTCTTTTTTAAATTTTCAAAAACACACAAGCAAGGCACTAAATAAGTACCCATAGAGTACCATTCTTCAAGGTTACCATTCTCACTTGGAAAATGCAACACTTGGTAACAAGAAATCATATTTCTACTACTAGTGAACTCAACCATATTGTCAGGCAGTTGTTGACAAAAGGCATATAATCAAAACCAAAGTCATGCAAACCTCCACTTCAAGACATGGTCAGAACCAATACAAATCAGAACCAATACCAGAAGCATTTGACATATGGTTTCCTCGCATGATCAGTAAAGACATAGGATGTCTACCATCAATGAAATGGATTAATTTCAAATGGAAAAGATGGTTTTGCACAAAATATATGGTACTAGTAACTTTCCTCTCCAAACACAAGTCGGCCAATATCATCTTTGGGTACCACAATTTTATGTTTTAGTGCAATTGTAACTTGTAACATATGCTAGTGATGCAAGAAAGGATTAAAATTCATTCATAATGTTTTTGGAATCATTAATAATTCAAATATACTAATATAGTTTAGTTTCAGAAAATGTCACAATATGAGAAGAAGCATTTAACAGTAAATGGCAAATAGTGAAAAAAGTACAGATACATTTCTCTCTACTGCCAGCTCATGGCAATTCATCCTATCAAGAACCAGCTAGTATTCCAATTTCTTTTGCCACCACACCATATAAGCAAAAATTAAGGTGCCATCATGCATATAATCAAGCCAATACCAATAATAGTGATAATTACTTACTAAAAAATGTAATAGGAAAATTTTGCTAACAAGAAGAGACTAAATGTTGTTGGATTTTCATTTCACAAAAGAAACTGTGTACTGTACAGGTGGACTATTTAAGAGCCACAAAAGTAGGCAGCAGAAAGCTCTAGCTACCCTTATTGCAGGTAACTCTTCAACCATAAAACATCAAAAGGTACTGTTCAAATTCCCTATTTTAAAAGGTAAAAAGTAGGGAAGATGAACTAGAAGAAGTCCTAGCTAGTCATCAGAGAGAAACCACATTGTAAGATAAATGTGGAAAATACCAGAATGCATTACTTAGGGAAGCAAATGACCCACAGTTTGCTCCCTTGATCGGTAACGACATGGGTTTTCTACCATGCAAGAAACGTATAGTGTATTTGCCTTCATTATCAAGATTGTACATGCAATTACAAGGTGGTATACCAATGCCACTGATGCAGAAAAGCCATGTCAAAACTACAGGAGCAAACAAAAACCCGACCCTGTGAGTGCCATAATGTTGAAGGAGCTTCCAAGACTATCAGTATGGCACATGCAACTGGAACTTCTACATCTGCAAAAATTATCAAACTGTCAGGAGGAAACATGAAGATAACGGCATGCCATACAGAATAAAAGAGACAAACTAAGAGTTGCCAAATTTAAATGCCAATGCAGGCAGTTAAATAAAGGATATGGGCAAGTTAGGAACCTATAGTGAAGCAAAAACTCATATTTCTTGAACCTATTTGTTCTATGAGATGAAGGGTTGTTTTTCTTTAACACTTCCATAAAAAGGGCCACTGGATCATACCTATATATATCCCATAGATTTGCACCAGATAATGGTCATCTCCTCGTAGTCCACTTGGCTTCTAATTAACACTGTTTTTATGTGTTGGGCTTCTACTGGCCTACTTCTAGATTATGCAGCCACTAAAACTCCACCCAATACCAAATTAAGCCTATGTCAGAGATAATCTATTCATCACAAGTGTAAGTCCAACCTAATACAAGATGAAATCTAAAAGAAAGAGGCTGTCAACAAGACAAAACCAAAAACCTTCTTTTGACAGGTTTTGGTATGCAGGGACTAATATCTGAAGCATGAAAATCTCTTCGGCACCTCCTCTTCCCTTCCTTTAATTGTGAGTCAAAGACGATATCATAGAAATTGTAGTCAACCAAGGATCTTCAGATATTCAGCATAGCTTCTCTTATACTTGGGATTCTGGTGAATGAGCTGGAACATGGATACTGTAGTGTTTCCTTTTTTGTCCCTAAACCCTTTGTAACAACTCTTAAGCTACCCTGGGGGTTGGGTATGACGATGTATTCTTTTGTTTGAAAATTAATATCTCCACATCCACTCAAAAAGAGTAATATTTAAAGAGGAACCTATTCAAAATAGTGAAATTGGTATTCAATTTCTCCATCATCGGCGCTTGCCTAGATTTCTTCAAAATAAGGCAAAGAATTTGAATCATGGTGATGACCCACTGCTTGAGAAATTAGAGGTCTTACAAACAAGTTTTCAAGCCTTTAATCTATGTGTTATTCATAATCCCCAAGGGAGATATGCAAGATTAAGAGTTATATCATATATGGTAATTAAAAACAAAGGAAAGCACTTTCAATTCTCAATAAGGAAAAAAAAAAGGGAAAAATGGAGGGGAAAAAAACAGAGAAGAAAAACTATGCTGCTCCATCCATGCAAGCCAGTTTATCATGTTACTGGTGGACATATAGTTTTGCAAACTGAATGGACAAATTACATTGCGGGCTCCACAGCACAGTCAGTCTTGAGAGAACAGGTGGGTTGACAATCATGAGTATAAACAAAAGCAATTCCCACGATATTGAAAAGAAAGGAAATGATAATGATTGATTAATGGAAATAATAGCAGCAGATATAAGACCAGTAAAATGTTTACATAATGGAAACCCTGAAAAACCTGCACGACAGTTCAGACTCAAAATCTGGAAATTTTAATAGATTGTGGAAATGAAAGAAACCAAAAACTTAAATCCAACACAGTTCATTATTTAGGACACAACAAAATAATATGAAAATGAAAGCAAAACTCACCAGTCCAATGAAATGCTATGGATTACAATCAAGCGTTATCTATACCATTACAAACCCAAAGTAGCACTGATTATTGCATGTCTCTCTGAATCATTCTCGTTTTCTTCTCCTCACCGGTTCCTTGACTAGTCTCACCTTGCCTGAAAAGAGCACAACACAAGCAAATAAAAATATGCGAGTTCATTTAACTATAAAGAGATGTATATGTAATCGGATGTGTACAAACTATAGTACCATGTCCAGTCCCACAGTCAGGAGGATGTGTCCGTGTCCGTTGCGGCCTTCGCGGCCGATCCTCAATGTGTGAAGGCTCTGGAGGGGGGGTGGGTATCTGTGGCGGGATGAACTCGGTATGCACACCCTCAGGGGGGACAGCACCAAGGGTGGGTCGCCCAGGAGTGGGCATGAATCTCATGTCATCTGTATGGGATGGACCCGCATCATCGTGTGCGATGGAGCCTATGTCATAAGCAGTGTCCAAAGACATCTCGTCTGTTGTCTGACTTGCTTCCTCCATGGTGTGGTCATGCAAGGATGTGTGGCGCCAACTAGATGTGGGCGCGGGTGTGTGGCGCCGACTGGATGTGGGCACGGATGTCTGACGCCGACTGGATGTGGGCACGGGTGTCTGACGTGGACCCGATGTAGGACGTTGACTAGATGTGGGACGTCGACTAGATGTGGGCACTGGTGTGTGACGCTAACCAGATGTGGGAGGCCGACTAGATGTATGACGCTGACTAGATTGACGGCCTCCTTGCCCTTGCCGTCCACCTGCTTGCCGACCACGCCCTACAACCGGCTGACTTGTGTTGCCCACATCGCGTGCATCGTCCAAGGTTAACCGACCAATTTCTTCAACAGATTGCAAGGCATTAATACAGTCGGTGTAGATCTCAGACCCTACTTCGCACTTTGCCATAATGCTTAACTGCGATTCAACCTGTCACAAATATACAAGAGTAGTGTTAGTAGGTTGAACTAAACTATACGAAGCCCAGTACATTTATAAGAAAACAGTCTTTGTAAACTTACCAAAGTGTCCCAATACGAAGTCTCTTTTGTAATATGGCGAACAGTGCGGGGACGAAACCACACCATATACTCATCATTGTAGCTCATCTCCCCATGAAAGGGCGGTGCATCGGCAATTTCGGCGTGCGCAGCCCATTTAGCAATATGAAGTTGGTGGACTTGGGCCCAATTTTGATGCTGCTTGCCCTGGAGGGTTATCTTGTGCAGTTCAATTGAAGTATTAACATCCACTGGTATGCATTGCTTCATCCCAAACTGTCGGAGAACACGTTCGGGATGATGGTCTTCAACCACCCAAAAATGTATGAGCGGCACGATAGACCTCCATATGTGTTGGCCAGCTGTACAATATGCAGGCAGTGAACGCAAATAATTTCTGTACGGCTCCCACACAATCTGCAATGATGAAACAGATGCAAACAACCATATTAACAATATAATTAGAAAAAATGTGTAACGAATGTGAACAATACATGTAACTCTTTGAATAGAAAATGTTTATTCTTTCAAAAGTGAATTGTAAGTACAAAAAGAACATGCCAAAGCGGTTACCACTTGTAAGACACGATACCTGATTTGGCCGTAGCGAAGTAAGCGACACACGATAGGCACGTAGGACGTGCATTGAATGTTCAGTTGTTATCTTAGCCCCTTTCCATCTACCAAACACCATAGACATGACCTTCATATTAGTTATTTACACAATTCCCATGCAAATAGAGTTAATGCGGAAATGTAAAACGGTAACTATCTAACATGCTACATACCTGATAGCAAGTGGACCTGGAGGTAGTGCCTGCTGTGGATGCCTCATCACAGGACATATGTGTGGAAATCTCGCCCACGCCCACAACTGCACCAATAGCAGTGGACCGCCGATCTGCTTGGCTGTTTTCTCTGATGCATTACAAAGGTGTCTATAGAGCCAACTTAATGCTGCACTACCCCAACTATACCTCTTTCCGTTGCTGATTGGATCGAAAAATTGCAGATACATAATGGAGATCCGATCGCCACCCTTATCCATAAACAGTCTACCACCTAACATCTCCACTATGTAAAACCGAGCATACTACTGCACAAGCGCATCAGGGGCGTCAACCGGGAGAGGGTTAGGAAACCGATCCTCAAGCCATTTGGCTTTTACCCTCGGCCCTTCCATCACTGCGTTGTTCTTATTACCACCAAGTTGTCTATCTGGCGGCCTACACCCTAGCCACTCAGCGCATGCATCAAACCAACTGGTTCTCGAGGATGTATATCCCACCACCGGCAAGCCATCTATAGGTACCCCCATTATAACCTCCATATCTTGTAGTGTGATGGTCATCTCACCATGGGGCAAGTGGAAAGAGTGCGTCTCCAGCCGCCATCTCTCCACCAACGCTGTGATCAATGCGTGGTCAAGGTCCATATGTGGGACCCGAAGTAGCCCATCTAACCCCGCATCAGTGATGTAAGCGGCAATTCGTGGATCTAACCCATCTAACCCACCATGAAGAAAGTCTTTATCCCGGTGACGACAAGTCAGTAGACCTGGCACTCCCTGCAAATATAGCAGCTTAGTATTAATAATAATTAGAGCACCACATTATAAATTAAAGCTTCAAAGTTAAATTCCAAAAATCGTTCTACTCCAATACTAAATTTCTACAGTATTATTTAATGGGAATATTATTTAACAGTGCATACACATCCTGGAGAGGTCGTTTGTAAATTGTAGACGAGTGATTCTAATACCATCTCTAGAATTACAAAAGGGCTCTCGTTTATAAAAATGAAGAAGAATATATTGAGAGCTACAACATAGAAAATGTAGATCCATTTACTTTTGGAAGCTTGAAACATTTCATTACAACATAGAAAACATTTCATTTACCTCTTTCTACTACATATATTGAATAAGTGCATACCTCGCGTTCCAAATGAGCATCCCAAAGCAAACTTGAACGATGCTCATCCTGCCCCGTCAACAAAGTCCGTATAGAGGGTCCTGCTCCATGTGGTCCATATCTGGCATTTGGTGACAACAACAAGACAAGCTTATTTATTTATTTTTAATTATAAACATATTTGACTGAAAATGGCAATAATATATATCTAATGCAGCCTTCACTGCTTTCATAAAAAAAAAAAAGAATGAAACTTGAGAGAGTGAGAGGGAGACTCAGAGAGGGAGACTCAAAAAAAGAATTCATATAACATAAATAGTAATCCCAAATCTTCCAACTTTAACACAAAAATTGCAAATCAAGTCATTTTTTATTTTTTGGATCAGCTAGTTATGACTACTTCAATGTCATATTCTTTCTTAAATCTCCGTTGGCCATAATGCCCTATGACTAATTGCCAATATTAGTTAATAATGTAATCAGTTAATAAGTGTATAGAGATTAGTCAATATAAGTCTAAATGCTATGTTCAACAACTAATAAAGTAACAAAAGAATTACCACAAATATATTATATCATACATTTTTTTCATGAATTAGCTAAGAATTTCAGAACATAGCAGTATGGTAATTGGTACCAAGCAGATATTCAAACGGGAAAAAAGTAAAATAATAATAAGAAGCAATGGTGGGTTACTATTTATAGGAGAAAAAACCAAGAAAAAATAAAAATAGAGAAGAACTAGGATTCTAGATATCAGTGATGATTTTTGAGACTTAAATTATAGGTGTTTATATAATTATGGTCAAGTGAACTAATAAACAATATGTTCTCCAAAAATGTGGCAAAAATGCTACATTCCTCATCTCCGTAGCACATTTGCAAAGAATTTATTACAGAGGAGTGGATCTGGGATCAGTTCTTGACGCTGACTAAATAAATTACTTCCTCACTGGCCCTGCCATTATACATGTTGAAACACCCTCATCTATCACCATCTTTTACAATACAGATGTGGCTTACATGATAATCCAAATCAAACATATGTAAATGTCTACTCAGCATTCTGACTGTCTCAGATCATAGTAACCATGTAAGACTTACACACAGCACCTTACCACTCACAAATGATTCTCCTGCGAATGCCCTATCTGGATAACCTACCCGACTCATCCTATGTCCATCTTCTATAGAATCATGGTTGTAACCCGGCACATAATCATGCCGCTTCTTCCCCTCCAACTGTCTATCCAGTGGGCTCCCAACTTTTCTCTTACGGCTATTTGGCATAGGCGAAGTATCATCTAACATCTCTCCCTCTTCTGCATTCTCTACTTCAAGTCCCCTTGATGATTGCCCTTTTATGCCCATGTGGTTCTCATCTCCAATTTCCAAATGGTCCTTGCCATAATCTAAATTCTCAGATTTCGACCAGCCTTGCCTTCTATCACGCTTGTTTTTCTCATCCTCAGCTGCCAATTCAACCCCATCTTCTACTTCCCTCTCAATGAGATCATCCTCATCCTATCACATCTTTCATCCGTGTAAATTCCCCACGAGACTTCCTTCTTTTCTCAAGTGCCGGCTTAACCTTGTCCTTGTCAATCATCTTGATTGCTTCTTTGGGTGACTGGCCAAGGGAACCTTCCCGAAGCTCCAGATTTCGACCAACCATGCTGCTAGACTTGCGTGAGGCACCATCATCCCTCCACTCTCCTGGTTCTGCAGTCTCATTTCTCCCACTATTCCTTTCTTCGTCTTCACTCACAACTCGCTCTATTCCACGCTTGGATCTAATTGGAACTTCTCTCATGTTCTCCTTTTGGGGCAAATCCTCAAGATGCTGACTATCTTTAAATTCTACATCCACCTTGTGATCAGTAATAACACTACCCATCTCTGCACTGCCATTTTCATTATTTTGATTTTGCATGCTTCTTGGTGGCATGCCATGATGGTCAGCAGATAAATGATCAGGCATTCGACGATATGATACTTGCTTTGAAGCTTGTTCCTCATTTACAGATTGAGATTTTCCAGGGGTTCGATGACTTGACCCACCACCACCACTTCCTTCCACTTCGCACCCCTGGGATGGGGGCACTCTGTTTTGCTCATAGAGTTCCAGCATATGATAAGCAGCTTTCCTCCAATTGGCGTGGGGTGACATCAATATGTGAGTGTAATTGATGATTGTTGTAATTTGTTCCTGTCCATTTACATACTAACATCTATTCTTGTTTTAATGTATTTCACATGCATCATCACAGGACAAGAAGTGGAGAGTAAATATATGGCCCCATGTATATTATAGGTGATGTAGTGCTTTTAATCTCAAAGTACATTGAGATACAGGGATGATTGCTTTCATATAGTCTGCATATAGCCTCAGTACTCCTGTGAAAGGTAAGCCTAGTTATCTAAAATTGTAATGGTCTAACTACTGCTTTTGTATATTTTGGTATTTTAGATTTGCAACTTTTACTTCTCCTGTGTGAGTCTGTTTCTAGGTATATTTTTTGTATGTCCTATATTTTTTCCCTCTAAATATCCAATGATACTTCCCCTAGTAATGCCAGAGTTGTTTCACTACTTCGTATGGCAAATGAGATATGCTTGCTTGCATCATGGTGCTTCGAGGAAATAGGTCATGAGTGCATTAACCTGCTCACATGAGTACAACTGTACTTTTATTCACTTTCAGTAATCAGTAATTCAACACATAGTTGATTGTTTCAAAGTGAAATATAATAATAATAATAATAATAATAATAATAATAATAATAAGTAAATGATGACATGTGTTATCTAGTATGGATTAATTTGCAAAACTTAGCATCTCATGAATCTCGATTACAACATTGTTTTCTTAAGTTGGTAATTCCTTCGTAAATCTGCAGCTTGCATTATAATCAAATGCCAAGGATACAGCTTATGTGAAAGAATGTAACATGAGATTTTGGTCAATTAATGCAGGTCAACAAAAGCAAATGAAGTTTTTCAAATAAATTTGTGGAATTCAAGTTCCTGTGCTAGATGATGAAAATTTTTCTATGAGAATATTGGTGAGTGAGAATCTTTATCATTTTAGAGCTGAATCAGGAAACTTGTGTTGAAGAGCTTAAGATTATTCACTTTTGAATTGGTTGCAAGAAGGAAATAATAATAAAAAATAAATCAAAACAGTATCCTCAGGAACTGAAAATTTTGGGTTCCATGAGTAAACTATGTTTCATAGATATATTTTTCAGCCAAGTCTAGATTGAATGTTAAAAGAGAGCAAAACTGAATTGATATTTTCAACCTAGACTAACCCCATTTTGATCCTAGTAGCACTGAGTAACTTGTCTTATAGGTAGAGATAACTTGACCTACAACTATAGGCTTAAAAAAACCATGGGCTGTAATATGTTTGGGCTCAAGGTCCTTAATATAACTAACACATAATACAGAAAATTAAGAATGTTATGATGAAATTACAGTACACAAACATAACAATTTGTTTTACTTTGGGCTCTTCATGCTAAATCAGGTTGACCATTCAATTGTGGAAAGTTTTGCTCAAGGAGGGAGGACGGTGATCACATTTAAGGGTTTATCCAACTGAAGCAATTGACTGGAGTTGTTCCGCATGAGCTCTTGAAGCCATTCTCAAAGCCAGGGGTCATTGGTGGGGGAGTTGCTAATAGCATATCTATCTAATCCAATGGTGATAGTATAATTTTTCAAATAAAGTAGTAGGGGATTCACACGATATGTGGAAATAAATAATATTTTGTAACTAGCCCTGACTTTCAATTGGACAGTTGTTAGTTACACTTCTTACTAGGATTTCTGTAGTTAGGCTAGTTGGCATTTGGCACTTCGATTATTTGAACTTCATCTTTTATATACAGTTAAATTTTATTACTCAAGAAATCAAATTCTGCAGCGAACATTTAGTTTAGTCTCTTCGACTCAACTAACATATAAGTTTTGCAGAGATAAGCACCCAAAAAAATAGGAAAGGCTTGAATACGTTTTTGCCTCCAAAATTTGGTCCCAAACTCAATTTAAAATGACAGGTTGTTTCCTTCCCTAAAGAATTCTTAAATATATCTTACATTTGACACATTCGTTTCCAAGGTCTATGTAGTAAAAATTTGTATATCTCTAGCATCACTCAATCCAAAATGAAAATGCTAAAACTATAACCAATTTTACAACAAAAATCTTTAAAACTTCTAGGAAGCACAAACACTTCTACTAATCACCGGACCAACATTCTAGTAATCACAAAAGACCAAAAAAATGATAATCAAGTTTCCTTCTTCTTTTTCTCTAAACTCTCTAATCCTTCTCTCTAATTCTTAGGAGGCTTGGCTACCTCAAATCAGCCATTTCTATACACAACCACATGCTTAACACTACCTTCTACACTAATCTCAAAATGTTCTTAACATAATAGGAGGCTTGCCAAGAGAAACTTTGGAACACTATCAATAATTCATTAGGAGTGCAAGGTTGAGAAGGATTTTCTTTGAATGGATAGTTCTAGCTTGCTGAACTGTGTGCATTCAAGTTGGTGTATTATTTTTGCAATCAATAAAGTCAAACAGGAACTTTCTAAAGTTAAAATAAGAATTACATTATCTGTTCTCTGTGGAAAAGGGAAGAATCAATATAATGAATATCACTAATAAACTAATAGACCTCAGGTCATCAAAAATGAAACAGTCATTCGCTTCTGGTGGCAAAATTGTTTATTCACCTTTTCATGGGCAAGGAGATTTAGGATCTATCTAGATTCCCCAAAAATGAACGATATCTATCATTAGATGAAGCTAAAGCTTCATATCACCATACTTGTTTAAGCATATATACTATAAAGAATAACCAAAATGTTCTACCATTTCGTAGAGGTTCCTGTTCAGCTTTGCTCTTAGAATGTCTGCTATTATATTTTCTCCCTTTTACAGTTATTTCATATATGTTAAACCCAAAATTTGGAACCCTCACCTTGGCTTTGGGGATATGGAAATAGGCTGCGGATGGACTTGATTTCAGTTTCCAATCCTACCAACAAAATAACAATGCAAATCAAGTTGTATGTTATGCCAAACAAATATGCATGCTCATGCAAAAAAACATAAAATGCATGCAGAGATACCAGAGGACCACTGGGTAGGGAGTGATGCATCTAAATATTGGTCAGCGGTTTACAGATTTCTGGATTGCTTATTACTAATAAATGAGAAAAAATGGTCTTCCTTGTAGACACAGGTCTCATTTTAATGAAAAGATGAGAGGCATTTTAAGCAATGGATTAATCCTTTTTCACTTATCCATGAACCTGAGCATCTCTATCAATCCAAAGAGCATAGATTCTTGCATTCCAAGTTAGTCTGCACAAAGCAGCCTACTCCTCTCTTAGAAAGACGTAATAGTGCATTTCAGCTCATCATCCCAGCACATTCCATCTCTATGAAATAAACATTTGCACAATATCATTTTCCATACCCAATTGGAGAAAGGCCATTCAAAATATAAGTAATCCCTACTTTTAACTTCATTACTGCTGAAAAGGCATAATCAATCACCCACATACCCCTTTTTATCATCATATCCCTTGTGGAAAGTCTGTTTCTAATTGCAAGCCAGACAATGAAAGATGCCTAGGTATAAAAAACTATAAAAACAACAAAACACCAGCAGCTAAAAGTTGCAACACCTAAACAGAACAATCAACAAACTAAATAGCAACTGGAACCATACTTAAAAATAATCAAACTAAAACCCCTAGAACTATTCACCAACAAATTTTGCACTCTCTTCACAAACTCAACCTCAGCATTGTCTCTTTTGATCAAAAGCAAGATAAGCCTCCTCAGACTTGACATTGCCGCTAATTACAACAACATTTCTTTGAAGCCAAATTTAATAAACCTGGGATTTTACTACACTTAACTTAACAACATTATGCAAGCTATATACCTGGGATTTTAACGATGGAGAGAGAGAGAGAAAGAGAGTACCGTGGATCGGAGTGAAGGGATCGGAGTGAAGGGCTCGGAGTGAAGCCTCTGTAACCTCTGCCGCCGACGAGAGTCCTCTGCCGCCGATGGTGTGAGGGTGTGAGGGTGTGAGGGTTTGAACGTGTTCTGCTAAGGGTGAGGGTGATAGGGAGACAAGGTGGGTACTGTCAAACTCTTTTCTTTTCTGGTAATTTGGGTAACATATTAGTTTAAGTGTTGCTTGTGGGGAGACATGGCTGAATGGTACTCGAGCTTCATGAGCTCGGGTACCAATCAGTTTTTTAAATTCCATATGATGATGGTCAGGTGCCACGTGGATGAAAAAAAGGGGGTACTCGAGCTTGGTGAGCTCGAGTACCACAAAAAGTGGTACTTACCTAAATATTTCCGAAACAGTGTTGCGGACCCAATTATTTCCAAAATTAGTGCTAATGGGCCATTTTGCCCCATATATAAGTGAAGCAAACGTGTGAAGGGTTTGGAATATATATATACACACACTGAGGCAGCCGCATAAAGTGTAAGGGTGAAGAGTTCTGGCTGGAGTGAGGAAAAAGAAAAGAATAGTAGTCAAAGAAAGAAAGGTGTGTGTGTGAGAGCAAAAAAGATAGAGAGATTTTCTTTATCCATGAGATAACACAAGAGAAGATTAATTTAGAGTTTTTCTCTAAGGATATAATTTGGGTACTACAACCACGGGTAGTTGTTGTATTCAGAGTATGATTGAAGATTTCAAGTGAATTTATATTATTCCCAAAGAGATATTGTTGTAATTGATATGGATTTCAAGTTAGGCATAAACTTGAGAGGATATTGCATTTGATTTGATAATAGTAAAATTATTGAGCTCTGTAGATATAGGCAAATTGCTGAACCACGTAAATATTATCTTGTGTAATTATTAGTAGCTCATATAAAAGTTTTCTGTCAATAATTTTAATTAACAAATATACGATGAGAAAGCGCTTATCTCACACCTTTTGCAGAAAATTATAAAGATTTGCTACTGTTTTTTGGTCGTCCGAATAGTAGCCCTCCAAGCTTTTCGAATAAGAAAATCCAGAGCCAACCGGTGCATCTATGTACAACATGTTAAGGCGCTGAAAATTTGATCACATTAAATTGAACAAAGTTATAAAGTGTATAGTCTATAGTACCAATAATTTTTCATAAGAATGATCAATCATGTATTAGAGGCCAGAAGTTTCATACCTTTGTCCAAGTGTCCGGGTCCAAATGAAGTGTGGGTAACCCTCTTTCAGAAAATATATAATCAAAAGACAATGGTCCTACACATGTATGTATAGAGGCAAGTTGAGAACAATAGTCTAAAGTACTAATAATGACAATAATTAAGGAAACTCATCCGGAAATGACATGCTATTAAAAACCAAAACTCACCTGCAAATTGAGAACAATAATTTTTATGAAAAGTCATTTATTTACCAAAAACACAAAAAGTCCTATTCCGAATGCTATAGGGGTGGCTCTAATTAATAGATAGTTAAAAGGAAAAAGTAAAAAAAAAAAAAAAATATGTACTTTATAGACCTGTTTGGTTGAAAGAATGGAAAAGTTAGAGGATAAATTTTTTTTTTTTTCTCCTCATTTGTGTTTGGTTAGGGGGAGTGGAAAAGCAGAGAGATTAAAAGCTCACCCAAAATGACATACTATTAAAGTCCAAAACTCATCCGCAAGTTGAGAACAATAGTTTTGTTTATTTATTTATGAAAAGTTGTTTATTTACCAAAAAGAAAAGGTCCAATTCCGAATGCTATAGGGGTTGCTCTAATTAATAGATAGTTAAAAAGAAAAAGTTAAAAAAATACCCTAAGGATCCGTTTAGTTGAAATAATGCAAAAGAAGTTTTTTTCTCATTTGTGTTTGATTAGAGGGAGTGGAAAAGTGGAGAAATGAAAAACTTTTTTGTTTGGTTAAGAAGAAAAATGGAAGGTTAGAAAATGTGATTTGTATAAATTTACTATCATGGTCATATTAGATTAAAAAAATAGTGCATGGATGTTCACTTCATTAAAATAGAGAGTACAAAAATCTAAAAGAAACGAGGAAAAAATAGATTGGAAAAAAAAATGAAAGAAAAAACAGATGAATAGCGTGCCAAAAGAAAAAAAAAAGGGGGGATAAAGTGAAAGTGAACGTTGCACAATGCAAGGGGGCAATTTGGTCTTTCCAAGTGGGACTTTTTTCATCTCAAGTTTCTCCCAAAATTGGGGAGATTGCATTTTTTGTGGGAGTAAGGAGAAAATACCTAGGATCTCACTAATTTTCCTTCCCATTTTCTTCTCTTGCCAAACACTCCAAAATACCATTTTTTTTCCACCCATTTTCTTTCCTATTTTTTTCCATCCACCAAACCAATTGGATTGATTTATTAAATAATTTTAGAAAATTTTTATGAGAAAATAAAAAAGTAACTTATTTTTTTAATAATTTTTTATATTTTTCATAAAAGTAGTATCAAAACTTTCTCAAAATAACCCATTAATAAATGCCCTAAGTGTATCCATTAACATGAGCCTATTCTTTGATTCTTAATTACAGATATTTTTTATCTTATTAGTTGTTGAAATTTGAAAGCAAACATGATTTTTGCTAAAATAGTCAAATTTTTATCATGGTTAATCCTTGAGTAGCAAAAAAAAAAAAAAAATCCTTGAGTAGTGACTAAATAACAAATTAAAATTTTACCGTTTCCATAGAAGAATGGACTGAAAGAAGAACAACCGGGCCCTCCAGTAAGCCAAACTAGGAGTGGATCACTTGAAGGTTCCCTTTGAGACTCAACAAAATAGTAAAACAACTGCACATCATCCATTTCACCCACACCTACGTAGCTGCACAACAAAATCTTCAATCCTTGAGATCACTATATGAAATCTTTAAATGATAATCACATGCGCACACAGAGATATATATTAGAAAAAGAACAAGTTAGGTATAAGTTACAACATGAGCCTAATAAAAAATTATACCGTGTCTATTTGAGAATTGTTTACTTCGGATAACTTATTGGCATAAGGTAAGACAAAAAGTTAAAAACTATCATATTTTCAAAAAACTAAAAGTTGCATTTTTTAAATAAATCTGAGACAAAAAGTAAATAGTGTGGAATTAATAAATGCTCTCTTGGTGCCTATTTATGCCAGATTTTATATTAATATAATATGATTTACAATCTAATACTAATCTAAAAATTCATATATTTAATATATTTGAAAAATCTTAAAATCTAATATTATGAAGAAAAATACTAATGGATGCCCCTTAGGGTAATGGTTAACAATTCATTTAAATAAATTTTTTATTGGAAAAAATGAAAAATTTATTAATATTTTGACAGTTTTTTTCATTTCCCATAAAAGTTGTGTCAAAACTTTCTTAAAATGGATTGTTAACCGTTACCCTAAGGGCACCCGTTATAAAATTTTATTGGTGAGATGGTAAATGTTTGAATAAATATGGGTATTAGAAAAGAGAAGTGATATGTCCACAACATTTTCACAATAAATTATAGGTGGTAAGTTGCTCTTAGTTATAATTTAAATCTACCACTAAAATTACTTTTTTAGCCATTAATAAGACAATAACAACCTGTAAAAATAGGGTCATTCTACAGTACCCTTTTTTTTGGTGGGTACAGTACCCACCTAAATTTGAACCATTAATTTAATACTATTTTGATCTTGACCATTCATTTAATTTTAATAGATTCTGGTTATCGATCAAGAAGGTAATATATATAAACTAAAAGGAGAAAAAAAAAGAAAAAAAAAGAAAAGAAAATAACAAATCAAATTTCTCTACGCTTTTTTCTTGTGTTTACAATAGTGACGCCACTTGGAGGGCAGGGTATTCCCAGAAAAAAAAAAAAAAAATATATATATATATATATATATAATAGTTTAAATTTTTTTATTTGTTTACCTTAAAAAAAAAATAGAAACACCCTCAAGCAAAATTAGGAACACCTTCAAAATTTTTATGCCAAACAAATTTTGAACTAAAATCTAAAAAAAAAAAATGTAAGAGAGAGAGAGAGAGTGAAAGAGTGAGACGGGTAAAAAACTGAAGGTGACCTTTGATAATTCTTTGAACTTGAGGTGAATTACTCATGAAACTTCGACCTTCACAATGTTCACATATTTGTAGCACAAAGAGAATGGGTGGCATAGAGAGTGTGGTGCCTTGTAAGATAGAAGTATAAAACACAGAGATAGAGAATTTGAAAACTAGGGGCTCTATTCGGGTAAAAATGGTGGGATTAGGTGGGGGTAGGTGAAATATTAAATGGGCACCCAAGCAAATATTGACATGTTTTTTCTTTTCTGGCAAATAGTGTCCTTTAGGCAAAAATTTAACATCAGTTGACTGTTAAAAATAGGAGTACCACTTGTTTAAAAAAAAAAAACACATTGTTAAAAAAGACACCCAATTAATGGTGTATAAACCACATTGTTAATTTCTTTTTCATTTTTTTTTTCCCTTTGAGATTTTTTGGTGTACAGAATGTAAATTTGTTTTGGTTTTAAGAACTTTTTTTTTTTTTTTTTTTTTAGTACAAACTTCATACTAGTCAAATCTTGAATTTTATCCAGTATTTACTGAAACATCCCGAAATAGATCGAAATAACTCGAAATTTTTTCAAAGTGAAATAGGAACACCCTAGACAAAATTTTTGGAGTCACCACTGTGTGTTTACGCTCTATTTGATCTTCTTCTAGGTTTCTGCCTCTCTAACTTCTTCTCTTCCAATCCAACCACAAGAACCTAGACAGCTACTAAACAAAACCCTACCCACATGAGAAGGAACAGGGTTATACGCTCCAGTTCCATCCATTCTCTTTGCTTCTCTTGTCTTGCACACCCACAACCTTAACTTGGCAGGGCCACCCACAATCTTCAGGTTCTCTCTCTACTTAGGATTATACACTGATATGGGTTTATATTTTTGTCTCTAAATTTTGTGGGTTTATGCTATTGTTGTTTTGTTTGAGTTTTGGTTGTTATATATTAATATATAACTTTGGAACATACCTTTCGATTCCCTGCCTCCTCATACTAATTGATTTTGAAATTTTGATTATTTTAGTTTTTAAGTCATCCATAGAAATTACTTTCTGCTTTCAGACACGGTAATATATGATATATACTCCTAAATATATAATGCCAAAAGGCACAACTGAATAAAAATTCTTTGTTAAAAAAAAAAAAAAAAAGTCTTTGATATGCTATGTCGCCAAATTGGCTAGTTGATCAAGGTTTGGTGGCCCATCATGAATTTATTTTTTTCAACCAACTTGGCGGTAAGAACACCAATTTCACATCAATTATAGATTTATAGTTATAGTTAACTAGACTTTGTTGATAAAGAACACCAATTTCTTATTATTTTTTTCCACACTAGACCATCAATTGGTGTTGAGTGAGAGAGAACTGTAGTAGGGGAGGCAGGCAGAGTCCTAGCAACCTAGAACTTATAATGCAAATTTATAATCATTAATCATCTGTGGGGACTAATTGTCTCTGGAGTACTGTTTGGGCTGAATGGACTGGGCCTATGGCCCATTGACCCATCCGAGAATGCAGACATATCCGAGGACGGTCAACTAAGGTAGAAGTAGAAATGGCATTGCAGGAAGAACTGAAAGTTATTTATGACAGACCTAAATCTATCCGAGGTGAAAAGTTACCTCAGAACATCTATCCGAGGTGGTTTGAAACATTTCTAGCCTCTTGGATACTGTTTTAAGAGAACCTTATGACGGGGGATCGAATATTGGATAAGGGATGAGGGCGGAGGATAACAAATATCTGTAAGAGCTGTTACCTTCACATTAAATGCTTCCCAACTAACTCTCTGGCCACATTAATGTGGAGGTGATACCTGAACAGTGAACAAGCAGTCTTACAGCTCGTAGTAGAAAGTTCAGGGAGGTGTGAGATGGGACAGGGAGAAGCTCCCACAACCCAATTTACACGTGTATGGTAAGAATAGTACTAAAATCATGGTATATAACGTGAGAAAGTGTCCAAAGAAAAGGGATCGAAAAACCTAGAGAGAAAAAGATTAAGAAATACGACACTAAAAGAAGAACACTGGGTTCTTGATTATATTACTCAGGCTACGCCGAAGACGATTTTTGTATCCTATATTCTCAACTTTTCTTCCAAACCACCCATGATCGTTACCTCCTTTTTAAAATCAAGCTAGTTCTTTCTCCCACGCTCTACAAATTCATTGTTTGGGCTTGTTGGGCCAGAACCCAATCCTGTTTTGGGTTCCAAGACGAAATTGGTCCTTACAATTGGCACCGTCTGTGGGAAGAGCTTGATCTGATCTGAAGGAGATTCCGGTTCAGCGTTGGAGATGGAAGAGTCAGGTTTGCATCAACCAACGGTTGGCCCACACCAGGATAATGCTAATCTGCACCAAGCAGAATCGGAGGGCTCTCAACATAACAATTCAGTCGTAAACCCTCAACAAAGGGGAGATCATGAAGGAGGTACACATACAACGCATACTAGCAATAGTCAATCACGAGGGAAGAGCCATGTCTCCCATGCAAAGAATGAAAGAGACATGCAACGTGAGATTGACGAGCTGAAGAAGGAGTTGCGTCGCTCATGGCGAAGGCGCTCATCACCTGATTTCGAGCTGTCTTCCGAGGAGACAGATGATGCCACGTACAGGTGAAGATCTAGAACTCCACCCAGTGAAACTTTCTCTGGCGACAAGGAACATCGCCATAAGCGTAAGAATAAGAACCCAACCCATAAGGGCCTTGGAAACAATGCCATGAACGAAGAGTTAAACTAGGTTGCTAGGTCCCCTTTCACACGAAACATAGAGGGTGCGAGTCTCCCTCGACGATTTCATCAACCCACCTTCTCCCTTTATAATGGTCGAACGGATCTAGTGGAACACGTCAGTCATTTTAGTCAGAAGATGGCCGTTCATTCTAAGGACGAGGCTTTGATGTGTAAGATCTTTCCATCTAGCCTAGGTCCGATGGTGATGAGATGGTTCAATGGCTTGAAGGAAAATTCTATTGATTCCTTCAAGAAGCTTACTCAGTCTTTTGGCGCTTGCTTTATCACGTGTAGTAAGGTTCCATTGCCTTTAGAATCTTTGCTATCTATGTCCATGTGAGATGGGGAAACTTTGAAAGCTTATTCAGATAGGTACTGGGAGATGTTTAATGAGATAGACGGAAGCTACGATGATGTGGCCATCAGTACCTTTAAGGCTAGTCTACCAGCCGAGCATGATTTGAGAAAGTCCCTCACTGATAAACCTATTACCAGTGTACGCCTGTTGATGGATAGGATTGATAAGTATAGGAGAATTGAGGATCAGTTACAGGGAAAAGGGAAGGCGAAGTTGATCCCTCAGGAGAGGAGGGATTCCAGGTCGGATCGGATCCAGAACAATTGATCTCGGAGAGATTTTGCAGGGCAGTCTGGATCTGCCAACGCACAGGCGGTTAATGTTGCATTTCGAGAGCCAGTGCAAAAGGTATTAGAGAAGGTTAGGAATGAACCATTATTCAAATGGCCGAATAAAATGGCAAGAGATCTTGTGAATCGCAACCAAAACCTTTACTACCCTTATCATCAAGATCATGGACACACTATCGAAGATTGCAGAAATTTGTGGGATCATTTGGAACAATTGGTCCGAGAAGGGAAGTTAAAGCATCTCTTGCATCACTCCAGTGGCCGAGGTAGCCAAACAAACTCGGCGTTTCATGGAAATGCTGCGCCAAGACCTCCTCTTGGCACCATAAATGTCATATTTGCTGATCCAGGGAGGACCGGATCTTGTCCTTCCAAGATAATGTCAGTATCTTGTTGCTCAGATGAGGACTCCAGTCCAATGCCGAAACAAGTCAAAATGAATGTCCCACTGGTGTTGAGCTTTTCAGATGCAGACAAACAGGAAACCATACAGCCACACGACGATGCTTTGGTAGTTACCCTTAGAATTAGTGGGTACGATGTGAAGAGGGTTATGATCGACCAAGGCAGTACTGCTGAGATTATGTATCCTGATCTCTACAAGGGGCTAGGTTTGACAACTGAGAATTTAACGACCTACAGCTCCCCTTTGGTAAGTTTCGAAGGTAAAATGGTGGTTCCTAAAGGGCAGATTAGATTATTTGTGCAAGCCGATACTGATGTGGTTGAAGTGGATTTCATTGTAGTAAAAGCTTTCTCTCTTTATACAGCCATCATGAGCAGACCTTGGCTACACTCCTTGGGGGCTGTTTCATCCACCCTCCATCAGAAGGTAAAATATCCCTTTAGAGACCAAGTGCTGGAGATAGTAAGGAGCCAATCTATGGCTAGACAATGCTTAATAGCGGCTATTCAACACAAACCTGAGGTTGATACCTCGGCTATCGCTGAAAACGATTTATAGCAGCTAGAAACTCCGGCATCTCTTTTTAGTGGGCCAGTCGACGAGGTGAAATGTGAAGACCTAGAAAAGGTGGTCATTGGAGATGATCCGGAGAGGTTCTTTCAAGTTGGAGCTCAGATTTCCCTATTGGAGAAGGAGCAGTTGGTCGATCTTCTTAGAAGGAATGTGGATGTGTTTGCATGGGATGCCTATGAAACACTAGGGCTAGATCCAAATTTCATTTGTCATCATCTGAATGTCAATCCATCCATTACTCCAAAAAGGCAGCCACCTCGGTGCCCATCCAAGGAACATGTAAAGGCTGTCAAGAGTGAAGTAACCAAACTTAAGCAAGCAGGGGCTATTAAAGAGGTGTTTTATCCTCAGTGGTTGGCTAACACTATAGTGGTGAAAAAGAAAATAGGAAAGTGGCGCATGTGTGTGGACTTTACGAATCTCAATAGGGCTTGTCCTAAAGACCCTTTCCCTATGCCTCAGATAGATCAGTTGGTAGATGCGACGGTAAGTCATCCTCGGATGAGCTTTCTGGATGCCTTTCAAGGATATCACTAAATACCCCTGGCATTGGATGATCAGGAAAAGACAGCTTTCGTTACCCCTGTAGGAAACTATCACTACAAGGTGATGCCTTTTAGTCTGAAAAATGCAGGGTCAACTTATCAACGGATGATGACCAAAATGTTTGAACCACAGTTAGGTAAAAATGTTAAAGTCTATATTGATGACATGGTTGTGAAGAGCCAGTTGGTGTCTGAACACATAATGGATCTCACAAGCGTTTTCAAAATCCTAAGGGAGCACAAGCTGCATCTGAACGCGACTAAATGTTCTTTTGGAGTGGATTCAGGAAATTTCTTAGGGTACATGGTGACCCACAGGGGAATTGAGGTAAACCCAGACCAAATTAAAGTTATTAATAACTTGCAACCACCTCGGAACCCCAAAGAGGTACAGAAACTTACTAGAATGATGGCCGCTTTGAATCGGTTCATATCTAGATCAGCAGACAGGTGCAGGCCTTTCTTCCTTTTGTTGCACAAATAGAAAGAATTTGAGTGGTCCGAGGAGTGTGTTGTAGCATTCCAGCAACTTAAACAATATCTATCACACCCGCCCATTATGTCCAACCCCATGGTGGATAAAGTTCTTTTTGCCTATATTGCAGTAGCCTTCTATGCCATAAGCTTTGTGCTGATATAAGTGGATAGTGGTATACAACGACCAGTATATTATGTGAGCAAGTCACTTAATGAAGCCGAAATGCACTACTTGCCATTGGAGAAGGCCATATTGGCAATGGTGCATGCTACAAGAAAGCTTTCCCATTACTTCCAAGCACACACTATGGTCGTGCTCACTTAGCTTCCGCTCAAGTCAATACTCAGAAGTGCAGATTATACTGGAAGGATTGCCAAGTGGGGAACGATCCTAGGGGCTTTTGACATAAAATACATGCCTCGTACTTTTACAAAGGGACAAGTTCTCGCCGATCTGGTGGCTGAATTTGCTGAATGTCCTAAGGAAATGGATGTGGAAAATTGTAACATGGGTGAAAGATCAGTCGGCGTAGTCTCTGTCCAATGTCCCATGCCTTGGGAATTGTATGTGGACGGGGCAGCCAACCAGCGAAGGTCAGGGGTAGGGCTAATTCTAGTGTCACCAGAAAAGATTACCATTGAAAAATCCTTAAGGTTAAGTTTCTCGGCTATGAATAATGAAGCAGAGTACGAAGCTTTGCTGATGGGAATGGCGATGGTCCAGAAAATGGGGGGAAAAGCAGTGAAGGTTTTTTTCAGATTCAAAACTGGCGGTGGGCCAAGTAAGGGGTGATCTGGAAGCACGTGATCCAAGAATGCAGGAGTACTTATGCCAAATCAGGAGTATACAAGAAAAATTTGAAGTCTTTGACTTATCTCATATCCCCAGAGGTGGGAACACCCATGCAGACTCTTTGGCTACCCTCGCCACGTCCTCGGTGTAGGATTTGCCTCGAGTAATACTTGTTGAAGACCTATGCACCCCCACTTCATTACACTAGGGTATGCCTCAGATCCACTAGATCAAGCTAGGTCCGAGCTGGATGGAATCCATATCACTATTCCTGGAAAAAGATATACTGCCTGAAGAGAAGTCCGAAGCTGAAAAAGTACGTAGAAAAACTCCTCGATTTTGGCTGTCCGAGGATAGAAAATTGTATAAGCGTTCTTTCTCTGGCCCTTATTTGCTTTGTGTACACCCCGAGGCATTAGAATCACTCTTAAAGAAGCTCCACGAAGGGGTTTGTGGGAGTCACACAGGAGGAAGATCCCTGTCTCATAGGGCTATTACCCAGGGATATTGGTGGCCAGACATGCAAAAGGAGGCGCAGGAATACGTTAAGAAATGCGATCAGTATCAAAGGTTCGCGCCAAATATTCACCAGCCTGGAGGAGTTCTCAATCTTCTTTCTAGTCCTTGGCCATTTGCTTAATGGTTCTTGGACATTATGGGACCTTTCCCCAAAGCGATAGGAAATAAAAAATACCTTCTAGTATGTACGGACTATTTTACCAAGTGGGTCAAAGCTGAGTCTCTGGCTAATATCAGGGATGTATATGTCAAAAGATTCATTTGGAAGAACATTGTTACATGATTCGGGGTTCCTTATGTGCTCATCTCGGATAATGGCCTTCAATTTGACAGCAAAACCTTAAGGAAATACTGTTCTAATTTAGGTATAAAGAATAGGTATTCCACTCCGGCCTATCTGTAGGGAAATGGACAGGCTGAGGCTGTTAACAAGGTCATAGTGAACGAACTTAAAATGAGATTAGACGACGCCAAAGGAAAGTGGGTGGAAGAACTACCACATGTCCTTTGGACATATCGAACAACGCCTTGAAAGTTCACAAGAGAGACCCCTTTCTGAATGACATATGGGGCTGAGGTTGTAATCCCATTGGAGAATGGTTTCCCAATGATGAGAACTAGCACATTCACCTCGGATGGAAATGATGAGCTACTAAAGAAGAATTTGGACCTGGTTGAAGAACGGAGAGAAAATGCAATGGTGCAGTTGGCCTATTACCAACACAAGCTTACGCAAGGCTATGATATGAAAGTAAAGTTATGGCCATTGGCCCCAGGAGACTTGGTATTAAGAAAAGTCTTGGGAAATACTAAAAACCCCGCTTGGGGGAAATTGGGGCCTAACTGGGAGGGACCATATCGCATCATATTAGTGGCAGGGATAGGAGCGTACTACTTGGAAGATTTATATGAAAAAACTATACTCTATCCTTGGAATGTAAACAACCTGAAAATGTACTACTATTAATAAGATCAGTCGCTTTATGATTCCTTTCTAGTTTATTCTAAGTGTATATCATGAATCCTATGACATTTTTTGAAATATTAAACAGAAACTAAGTTATATCAGGTCCTCGGATCACAAACTTAGTGGAAATTAATATCCTATAACATCTTTTGAAATATTAAATAGAAACTAAGTTATGTTAGGTCCTCGGATCACAAACTTAGTGGAAATTAATATCCTATGACATCTTTTGAAATATTAAATAGAAACTAAGTTATGTCAGGTCCTCGAATCACAAACTTAGTGAAAATTAATATCCTATGACATCTTTTGAAATATTAAATAGAAACTAAGTTATGTCAGGTCCTTGAACCACAAACTTAGTGAAAATTAATATCCTATGACCTCTTTTAAAATATTCAACAGAAACTAAGTTGTGGCAGGTCCTTGGACCATAAACTTAGTGAAAATAAGTATCCTTACAGTATCCAAGGAAGTATTCAGTAGAGTCTAAGTTGTGTTAAAATCTTTAGACCACGATCTTAAATACAAACTGTTATTCTTTGGACTAAGTTATGACCCAATTTATAAGTCATGATAAGCCTCATAGATATCAACTAGGGGTGTTTCAATGTGTTCATGTCCTGCTTGTTGCTTAAATGTTGGGATGGTGCCTTGAAATTGGGAAACCTGTCAAAGGTTAGTAAATTGAAAGCGTATTTTGGAAATAAGGGGAATGAATGGTTATATTTTATTTAAACTATGAGTTCAGGCACATGAAATTGAATTTTCATTTGTTTCCACGAGTTTTGCTCCTTTATAGAGTATGCTTAAGTGCAAACAGAATATAAGATAAAGTAAATGTTACGCAAATAAAGAAAGCAATGATACTAACATATATTACTTGGAACAAGAAAGAAAGTTCATACATTAGTAAAATTAGCCTTCAAATACAAAAGATGAAGTTACAACAACTCTCATTATCCTAAAAACAAAAACTAAGGCTTAAGCTTTATTTGGACTCTGGACTTGGGGGCCTTGTCAGTTGCTTTAGGAGGAATTTCCTTCTCTTTCTCCTTAGAAGCTCCTCCCACAGGCAAAGTAGTTGAAGCTAGCTCCTTTTCAAAGCCTTGAGAAGCTGCCCCAAGCTGGAGAGACTCAACTACTTTGTCCAAGGAGGAACCCTTCAGAGTTTCAGGCCCTTTTTCTTGCTCCTGCTGACTGGATGAGGGAGGATTTTGAGGTTGGGCCTCTTCGGCTGGTTGGGTGACAGGAGGAGCTGCCATTTTCTGGTTAGGAATTTGTAGGGCAGGAGGAAAGATGATGTTCTCTAGCTTCCTCAACTCGGAAGAAGCATCAATCCCAGGTAGATTAAGGGCTTCTTCCCAAGTCTGAATGCAGTAGGCACGACATACGGCGGGGACCTCTGCCCTTAGGGCATCCTCAGTCTCAGCCACGCCGACATCATAACCATGCTGCTCGGCTTCATCTCTCTCCCTCTCAGCTTGGGCTTGGGCTTTGGCTTTTTCAGCTTCAACCTTGGCTTTTTCAGCCTGATCTCTAAGCCTTTGAGCTTCCTCTAGTTGCTTCTTCAGAGCTGCCAACTGCTCCTTAGAAGCAACCAGTTGGTCATTGGCCTCACGTGCCAACTTCCTCTAGCTCTCAGCTTGTCTCTCAGCACCCTCCAGGGCCGAGTCTGTGCTTTTCCGAGTCGGCGTTGCTATTTTCAGCAACAGCCAAGGTTTGCACAGCAGCAGCCCTCCTTTTCCTCTCCTCATCCAATTGCTGATAGAGGGAGTTAGTCATCTCTTCAAGCCTGAATGTATTTTGGACAGCCTTGAAACGAAAAGAAAGGAATTAGTATTACATCGAATAAAGAGTATAGATGCATATGTTTGGTAGTTATGAGTTTAAAAAAAAAAGGGGGGGGGGGAAGAAAGAGAAAAAAAACAAAAGAGAATAAGTACATACCATACCCAAAAATCTTTTGGTGTGAAGGAAGACCTCACTCCTCCTAAAACCTCGTAGCTCCACCATATCTTTGGGAAGCAGAAGGGATTGCTCCAGAGCCGAGGCGATTTGACACCCAATGCCCCCATTGAAGTCCCTGATTGATGCGTCATCCATCAGGGGCTCACCACCAAGCATGGGAGCTGGAAGCCATGCTTGGGACTCTAGGAACTGACTGTCTGCCTTTTCTACTCCTCGGCTGGGGGCATGGCTAACTTTTTGCTGCTTCGCCGCCCTATGAGCTTCCTCTTCACTGGTTGAACGAGGTCTTCCAGTCTCCATTATATCTTTACCCTTCTGTTCCCTCCTCTTCTTAGGATCAACCTGTTCAGTCCTATAGGGCAGGTTTGGCTGAGGAGCGCGAGAAGGAGACCTTAGTGGAAGAGGTGGAAGCTTGGGCTAAGCAAACTTCCCAGTTTCTCCTCTTCCTGGCTGGCTCTCTAACAGTTCCTGCAGGCTTCTTTGGGGTTTCCTTTGGATACCCATCTCGTCTGGCAGGTTCTTGGGGGATGAAGGTTGGTTAAATACCTCGAACTCGTTTGTGAACTCAGTTAGGTCCACAAAGCCTTCTCCCTCTTGTTCCTCTTCTTCTTCCTCCCCTACTTGAAGAATGGGTGAGGGAGATGGTACTTATGCTGAAAGGGTGGCAATAAGTAGTGGTTGGGTGAATGGTGTACTTGTAAGGAGTGGAACGCCTTCAGGAACCACGAACCCTTCGTAGGCAACACTAATGCGGTGAAGCCGAGGATCTTTGGCCCTTATCACGCACCTCGGAGCTTGGAATGCGCGGGAAATGGGCGTGTATCCAAGGATGAGGTGTGCTGCTCTTAGTTGGCCGTCCGCTTCGTTGACGTACACCTCGGATTGCAGGATCCTGTCTAAGCTCGTCTTATTAACTAAGCGGAGCAAAGGGGCAGTGGAGTGGGGATTTGCAAAAACATTAAAACCAAGAAAACTATTATTCAGTAATATCGAAGAGCAAGGGAAATGGAAGAATTGTACAAGTTAAAATATAAAATTTAGCAATTGGCCCCCCACTTGGTGTCCCCTCCTTAACTGGACAAGGTAAACCGTCATGCCATTGCCCAGAAAAGATCAAAAAGTCATCTTTTAGTCCCTTGTTTGATATGGGGAGGCATTGGATCAACCTTATTGCAGGGTACCTTGACTTTAGGTAATACCCCTGCCCCTTCAAATTGTGCAGATTGTATATCCAGTTCACGTCGTGATGGGTTAGGTTTAGGTTCATCCTCTCATTGAGGGCTTCTATACTCCTTAACACCCTAAACATATTTGGGGCACACTGTGTGGGAGAAAGCCTGAAAAATCTAAGGAAGTTCCCCTCCCTCTATGAAGGCAATCATAGGGATGACCACCTCTCCAGTTTTCCTCTCGTCAAACCATTCTCCCTGTGCAGCGTACCTAACGCCCACGTGTGGAGGAATGTTGTATTTGATCCTAAAACTCTTCATCCCCTCATCGGAATCCACTAAGTGTTTGAATCTACCAATTTTCTAAGAAGTTTTTAAAAGAAAATCTCACAAGTCGAAATAAAAACCGAGATGAGTTCAGGGAAACTTACAAGTTTGAAAAGTGGTCCTCAGACAAGATTTTTGTATTTGTAGGTGCACATGAGAGTGAGAGAAAGAGAGAGAGACAAATTCAATGTACGGGTTCTAGAATAATGCAACTGTTGAAGGTGAAAAAGAATTGATTTGAAAGCTTATTTATAATGGCACGGAAATTGCGAGTGGGAGATTTCCCGCTCGTATACTAAGAGAACCCATCCACCGTTAGATTCCCATCCTGCCGTTGAACGTGGGGGATAAGGGAGTCGCCAAAATTAAATAAAGGCACGCTCTGAGCGCTGAAGCATCTGGGATGTGCCTTAGGAAGATAAAAACGTATTTTTGGGACTCAGTTAAACGAAACAAGGTCATAAAGGGGAATAGGACGAGGATATCAAAATCCTCCTTTCCTCCTGAGGAGTCGAAAAGCAAGATTTTGAGGGGCTATTGTGGTTACCAGTTGTCTCTGGAGTACTGTTTAGGCTGAATGGACTGGGCCTATGGCCCATTGACCCCGTCCGAGGATGTAGACATATCTGAGGATGGTCAACTAAGGTAGAAGTAGAAATGGCATTGCAGGAAGAATTGAAAGTTATTTATGACAGACCTAAACCTATCCGAGGTGAAAAGTCACCTCAGAACATCTATCCGAGGTGGTTTGAAACATTCCTAGCCTTTTGGATACTGTTTTAAGGGAACCTTATGACGGGGGGTCGAATATCGGATAAGGGATGAGGGCGGAGGATAACAAATATCTGTAAGAGCTGTTACCTCCACATTAAATGCTTCCCAGCTAACTCTCTGGCTGCATTAATGTGGAGGTGATACCTGAACAGTGAACAAGCAGCCTTACAGCTAGTAGTAGAAAGTTCAAGGAGGTGTGTGATAGGACAGGGAGAAGCTCCCACAACCCAATTTACACGTGTATGGTAAGAATGATACTAAAATCATGGTATATAACGTGAGAAGGTGTCCAAAGAAAAGGGATCGAAAAACCTAGAGAGAAAAAGATTAAGAAATACGACACTAAAAGAAGAACACTGGGCTCTTGATTATATTACTCAGGCTATGCCGAGGACGATTTTTGTATCCTATATTCTCAACTTTTCTTCCAAACCACCCATGATCGTTACCTCCTTTTTAAAATCAAGCTAGTTCTTTCTCTCACGCTCTACAAATTCATTGTTTGGGCTTGTTGGGCCAGAACCCAATCCTGTTTTGGGGTCCAAGCCGAAATTGGTCCTTACATCATCCAATATAAAACTTCGTGTTCTACGCACTTCATGTTCTATGAAAATACTCAATAACTCTGGTTCTTGATCATATTTTGTCAAACTAATGGAAGTATCTCAAATCTTAATTTAAGTTCATGAAAATTGAGAGCAATACCCAATCTAAACAAAAATATAAATATATTTTCATCACTCTTCCCTTTCCTCTGTTCTTACTTTTAAACCAATTTAACCAGTTAACATGTCATTCTTCTAATTTACAAAAAACAACACACTCCTTTCATTGTTGAATTGTATTCTACAATATAAAGTTATATCATTGTTCCACATATGTGCAATAGAGAAGCAAGCTTATATATTTGGTCGACTTAAGATGTCCAAGCATTCCATATACAGCCCTGCAAAATAAACTGTACTGATGTAACTTTGTAGCAAAATTATGACTACATTTTTTGCTTGTTATTTTTTCTTTATTTGGCTACAAATAAATTTATTTTAGAATCTCTAAACATAATAACTATTATTCATGAGGTTTTCCTATCAAACCATATATTCTGATCCCCTCTTCCCCCTTAGGACTAGGAGGACTTATCCTTTTTGTTTTTTTTACACATATATAATGTTGATGGCATCCCTTTTTCTTTGCCATATTATTTTACACCAATGTAATTATTCTATGAAAACTGCTTCTAGAACCAGCCCTGTTATCCAAATCTTTTAAGGCTTCTCTTGCTAACATGTCAAGTTCTAGCTAGCCTAGTTATCCAAAATCTTTTCAAGTGAACAGCCTGTAGGGCTTGATTATTAATATCTGGTTAATAATAATAATCAGTCTAATTGTAGTTTGTCATACACTAGTTATTGGTTTATTATCCTAGATTTAAAGTCTTGGGAGAGTTAATTCATCAAATATTTTTCACCCCCAATTTTAAATCTGCTAAATTTATTATCCCCTCGGAATCTTACTACTCCATATGGATAGTGGACTGAGTGGAGTCATTCATCAGGCAAAGTTGGAACGTTCAAGGACAAGGTGGAAGCCATCCATTGACAAGATATTTGCAGACTTGGTTGTTAAGCATATACAACTTGTGAAAGAGCAAATTACTTTTAGTTGTTATAAAGTATTAGTTCTTGGAAAAATTGAGCTACAATGGTATAGATTCTAATGTGATATTATAGAGTTTTTTGCCAAAAAAAAAAAAAATTTTTGAAAGCTATTGGCGAAACTTGATTCAATGGCGAAATTTAATTCATTCATGTGTAGACTTCATCTGTGTGTTAAAAGTTAAACTATGACATTTCCATTGAAACTATTAATTTTTGGTCTATGTTACATCTTAAAATGCTGCTATAGGGGATTTACTGAGATGTAGGTAGTTTAAAAAAATAAAAAATAAAAAAACCATTAGAACCCGAGTCTCTAAAACTCTAGTTCCACCAAGATAAATAAATAAATAAATAAATATATATATATAAAGTAGTAGAACTTGAGCCTATAAAACTAGAGTTCAACAACGAAAAAAAAAAAATTGAAAATCATGTTAAATGGCAAAAAAATCCTACATCATAACATCGAGTTATTTGATCTGGTTTTATAAGATGATATGGATGCGAAAGGAGTGGCATTGAAACCATCACTCGTGAAGAATTGTTGTTCCCAACAATTTTGTTTTAAATGGTATTATCTTAGTGCTTAACCGATTGGTATCTATTTGAACATTGAAATTTCATTTTGTGCAGGTCTGATTGGAGTCCAAATTGGAAAATTTAGTGGTTGTGAACGTGAGATTTGATGTTGGCTTCAAAAAAAAATTGTTCATTACATTAAATATTGGGGTTGTCAAAAATTGTTGATGGAGAGTAGAAGTAAGAGTGTGAATAAATAGAAATAAAAATTAGTAGAAGTAAATAATCAAACTTTTATTAGATTTTTAAAAAATAAATATTATAAGAGTGTTAACCAGAAGGTCATTTTTAATTAATTGAAATGTTTAGTATTGAAATTTCATTTAAAGCTAACTATCTTAGTAATTTCATTTAACCTTAAAAATAAATAAAAACAAAAATAAAAACAAACAAACAAACAAATAAACAAGAAGTAGAAAGGGAAACCATCAATGTAACATTGAACTTTGATCATTTTTTAGATTTTAGGGTCATTTGGTCATTGTTTAGGTTTTAAGAGTATTTTAATCATTTTTTAGGTACTAAGAGTATTCTGGTAATTGGTGAGGGTTTGGGGGATATTTTGGTCATTTTAAAGTTTTATAAGGTATTTTGGTCATTTTATAGGTTTCTAGGGTATTGCAAAAAATTTCAAGGTTTCAGGGTCATTTCGGTCATTTTAAAGGTTCTATGGGTATTTCAGTCATTTTTTAGGTTTCAAGTGCATTATGATCTTTTTTAGGTTCTAAAGGTATTTCAATAAATTTTTATGTTACAAGGTCATTTTAGTCATTTTTTGGGTTTAGGGTCTTTTAGGTCATTTTTTAGGTTCTAAGGGTATTTGGGTCACGTGTGATGTTGATACTGCCTAATGTAACGATGGAATTGTCAAATGTGAGAAACAAATTAGGGTATAACCGAATATGGTAAAAGTACAGTCATATGTGATGCTAATACTGCCTAATGTGATAATGGGACCATCAAATGTGAGAAAAAAAATAAAGGAACCATTGAATGTTGCAAAAGTAAAGTAATATGTGATGTTGGTATTGCCTATTGTGACAATAAAACCATCAAATGTGAGAAAACAAATGAGTGAATCATCGATTGTTACAATTTCATTCCTAAAAAAATTATTTTATTAAATTAGTAAAATTTACTCACAAAGAAAAAGGAGTTTACAGTCAATTCAACGAGCTCCAAAAATATCAAGTAGGATGCAAGCTTCAAAGTTCAAAAACCAAAACAAAGGAAAAACATTTGATATGAGTTAAGCATGTATTTCGGTAATTTTTTTAAGTTTTGGGGTATTTTGATCATTTTTAGGTTTCAGTGGTATTTTGGTCATTTTAAGGTTTCAGAGTTTTTCAGTTATTTTTTAGGTTTCAGAAGTATTTTGGTAATTTTTAGGTTTTTGGGGTATTTCCTTTATTTTTTTTAGATTTCAAGGGTATTTTGGTTAATTTTTTGGTTTTGGGGAATTTAGATCATTTTCTATGCTTTAGGGTAATTTCGGTCATTTTTTAGGTTCTAAGGGTATTTTGATCATTTTTTAGGTGCTAAGGGTATTCCAATAATTGTTAAGGGTTTCGGGGGGTATTTTGGTCATTTTCAAGTTTTATGAGGTATTTTGGCCATTTTATAGGTTTCAAGGATATTTCAAAATTTTTTAAGGTTTCAGAGTTATTTCGGTCACTTTTAAGGTTCTATGGGTGTTTCGGTCATTTTTTAGGTTTAAGGTGCATTACGGTCATTTTTTAGGTTCTAAGGGCATTACTATCACTTTTTAAGTTACAAGGTCATTCCAATCATTTTTTAGGTATCACAGTCATTTATGTCATTGTTTTTAGTATCTAAGGGTATTTGAATTATTTTTTAGGTTTAGAGGGTATTTCAATCATTTTTTAGGTCTTAGGGTTATTTCGGTCATTTTTTAGTTTTTAAGGATATTCCAATAATTTTTGAGAGTTTTGGGGTTATTTTGGTAATTTTCTAAGTGTTAGGATGCATTTTGGTAATGTTGGTATGGCTTAATATGATGATGGAACTCTCAAATGTGATTAATAAATAATAATAATAATAAAAACAAAGAACCATTGAATGTGACAAAAGTATGATCACATGTAATGTTGGTATTGCCCAATGTAATGACAGAACTGTTAAATGTGAGAGAAAAAAAAAATAGGGTATCACCGAATGTGACAAAAATATAGTCAGACGTGATGTTGGTACTACTTAATGTGACAATCAATCCATCAAATGTGAGAAAAAAATAAATGAACCATTGAATGTGACAAAAGTACAGTCACATGTGATGTTGGTACTACACAATATGAGGATGGAACCGTTAAATGTGAGAGAAAAAAAAAAAGGAAACCACCAAATGTGACAAAAGTATTGTCAAATGTTATGTTAGTACTACCAAATGTGACAATGAAACCATCAAATGTAAGAAAAAAATAAAGGAACCATCGAATGTGACAAGAGTACAATTAAATGTGATGTTTGTACTGTACAATGTGATAATGAAACTGTCAAATGTGAAGAAAAAAAAAGGGAACTACTAAATGTGACAAAAATACTGTCAAATGTTATGTTAGTACAATCGAATATGACAATGGAACCATCAAATGTGAGAAAAAATAAATGAATCATCAAATGTGACAAAAGAACAGTCACATGTGATATTGGAACATCACAATGTGAGGATAGAACTATCAAATGTGAGAAAAAAAATAAATGAACCATCAAATGTGACAAAAATATAGTCACATGTGATGTTTGGTATTACACAATGTGAGGATGAAACCGTTAAATGTGAGAAAAAAATAAGAAAACCGCCAAATGTGACAAAAGTACTGTCAAATGTGATGTTGGAATTGCACAATGTGAGGATGAAACCGTCAAATGTGAGAAAAAATAAGGGAACCACTAAATGTGACGAAAAAACTATTATATGTGATGTTGGAACTGCACAATGTGAGGATGAAACCATCAAATGTGGGGAAAAAATGGGAACCACCAAATTTGACAAATGTACCATCAAATGTGATGTTGGAACTACACAATGTGACAAATGGAATCGTCAAATGTGAGAAAAAATAAGGGAACCATCAAATGTGACAAAAGAATTGTCACATGTGATGTTGAAACTGCACAATATGAGGATGAAATCGTCAAATGCGAGAATTTGGTAACTTGGTATGGCAGGTTACCTACTAGTGGGTACCGTACCCCCCCAAAAAAATGGGAAGTACTACTTACCTGTAAAAATATGTCACTTATGATATATTGTAAAAATATTGTGGACATAATACTTTTCGTTAGAAAAACAACAGCTCGAGGGCATAGTTATCAGATATATATATTTTGAAATAGGATAGGATTTTAATTTATATTGTTTTCTTTATGATGATTGCTCTTCATTATCATACAAAGACACGAATTAGTTTTTGTGTAGGTATAGTTAACCCAGATTTTTTATTCGACAATTAAAAATACTTTACCAATTGAACTAACTAGATTTACCAATAAAAATAGTTCTCTAATTAAAAAGCATTAGTAACTAATAATATATTAACTAAACACTGTAGAAGATAATTGAACCTAATTTCTTAAAAAAAAAAAAAACTAGCAAATAAAAGTTACAAGATAAAAGTTAGAAAAGTGAATTATTAAGTTAACTAACCCAGTTTCCAGCTTGAATGGGAGATCGCCATCAAAACCTGGTAGAGTCTTGACTATGGAACGAGAAGTGGCAAAGCTAGAGTGGAACAAAATTAGAAGAAGCAGATATGAGCAAATCCAAGTAATTCCCATAGCAATGAGCTCTATATAATATAGATATAAAATATAGATAATTCTCCAAATTGTTCACTTCCTGTTTCAGCATACTGGCACATATATATAAAATGGTTTAATGCTAATCGTGTGAATAACTTCCCCTGTGTGGTCAATATCATGTTTAATGCTTCATGCAGATGGAACTAACAGTCAGCAGCAAACATTCCTATTTTTCCAATTTTCAAATGAGCAACAATAATAGTGGCGGAGGATCAAAGCCCCCCAGGTAGTTGGAATAAGAACACGTAATTATTTAACACTTTCAGAATACAGAGACATGATGCTCATTCATATAGGGTAAGTTTCACTAATTTAATTCATGATTAAATCAGCCCATCACGTGAGACAAAAGATCCAATACCACGTTGTTGCAGTATTTTGAGAATACAAAATAAACCAACCTATTTTCTCCGTGCCATTTATGAGGTTATTGGAATAAGAATACGTTTTCTATGCCAAATAGGTTTTTTGGGTCAGATTTATCAATATTTCACATATTTTAAACCCAAGCCCAAATCAGTCTTAGCCTCTTTGGCCCACTCCTTTATTATTTTGGGATGTAAAATATTTTGAAAACTAGTTTGGGATTCAACAGCAACCAATTAGGCAAAAGAAATTAAAATATTAAGAAAACACTAATAAAGAAATCCATGATACGCAAATTATGTAATTATGCTATTTTCTTTTAATGGGAGAAAGTTAGTTTATATTATTTTTTTATACATCTTAGTTTATATCATTAAGATCACATTCATCAAATTCTAAACAAAATAATCCACCACATATATGATATGATAAACAGGCCGATGTAGCAGGTTGTCTAGTGGTAGGCAGTGGCAAAGGATCAAAGGGACTAGAGGGGGCCAGGAGTCTTGAAAAATATTTATTTACTATATGATGTAATTATACTTACACATAGCTCTTTGGAAAAATACAACTTGGCCCCCTTCAATTTGTTATTAAATGTCAAAATTATTTTTTGTGTAAGCATAATAAACAAATAAATTAAGTAATAATCCTCTCATAATATATGTCAAGAGTGATGATAAATATATATTAGGTTGTAAATAGCATTAGTGTTTTTTATTTTTTATTTTTGGTGTGTAAAATGTAATAATATCTTTCCAAGTGTGATACTTTTTTTTTCTTATTCCATGTAATTTTCAAACATTTTAACCACATATCTATAATTTATAATTGATTTAATTATAATATTTAGCGTTGTTAAAAAAATTGTGTTTCATTTAATATTCAGGTAATTTATAAATCATAGAGTACATAATATACAATGACATAGTATTTTTTTACATCTAAAAAATAATTCAAAATAGAAACATAAAATATAAAAAGAATCCTTCAAAGTATTTTACATATAAATGATAACGATACCAACTTTTTTTCTTCTTCTTAAGTTTTGTTTGGTTTAGATATAAAGTACTTGATACAATTTATAATAGAATATATATATAGTGTCGGTGAATATATATATCATGCTTTATACATATGGATCTCATGCATGCAACTAACAGTCAGCGGAGCAAACGCTCCTATGTTGTTCAAAATTAGCTCTTCAACTAGAATTCCAATTCTGAAAACATAAAAAATACCCACAAAAAAAAAAATTTCCCGTACAATAAAGTCGGTGGCAGCTAGCTGCCATTTTGTACAACCTCATCCCATTATTGGGTTTTGTAGTTCAGTCACAAATTTTTACACCAGAAAATTTAAGAAAAATATGCACTCTATCTCTTGCATCTTTTAAAAAAATATATTATAAATTAATAATTTTTACACTGCATGATGCGTTGAATGAGAATTGAACTTAAAATACATTATATTATTATTATTATTATTATTATTTAATTCGACCATTATTATTATTATTATTATTATTATTAATGTTCAAGTGCAACTAGGCACACTAGAAACTAAAAAGTCTAAAATGATAAAGCAAAATCTGAAATTTATTGTTTTATTATTATTAAAAAAATAAGAAGCTAAAGTATGAATTTTGAAATGACACTCACGTGGGTTGTCCCACATCAGGCACATTACACACAAAAGTAAAAGCCAAGAACGAAAAAAAGCCAACAAGACATTTGAAGAAGCAAAGGAAAGAAAGACTATTAGATCTGAAAAGTGAAACTTGGAGCCTGTTTGGTTATGTTGTTTAAATAACAGTTTTCGTTAATTAAACTATACAACATGTATTTCAATAACATTTTTTCATCAACACATATTTTAACAACACTTAACGTTATTAGAACAATATTACCAAACGGGTCCTTGGTGGCCACAACTACAACGGAAACGCATTGAAGACAACGGTAACGCGAGCATGAGCTAGTAAGTTACAGAGAGAGATTATTAGATCTGAAAAGTGAAACCTCTTTAAATCGGTACAAAATGATTGGATATGTATCCTGGTATGATTGGAATAACCTCGAATAGACCAGTATTTAAATCGGTACGAAATGAAGGTGTTTCTGTACCGGCTTAAGTGCCAGCACAAAAAATTTCAACCGTATCGACCGATACGGTATGAAATTCCTCCCTTGAATGGGACACCTAATGAGACAAATATCCCTCATCCCACTAAAAGAAGAGAGCTCCATCACTATAAATAAGGTCTTACCCCCAGGCAAAGGGGTTTAGAAAATTATTACGATAAGTCTTAAGAGAAAACTTATTAGTGATCTTGTATTAATTTGAGGAGCCTTATAACCTCAGATTCTCTTACTTGTGCTTTGTTTTGTTAATATACACTTCTTTATTTTTCCAATTTATGTTTTCTTGATTTATTTCTTTAGTTCTACCATGGTAAACTAACTTCCCCTTTCCAAACAAATTAATTGTGTAAGTTGAAAAGCCTTCGAGGCCCACCTTGAAGGATTTGACACACACACAATAGTAATATAATTGGATTTGCCATCTGGTCTATAAAATTCTTATATTTAATATATTTTGAAAACTAAAACAAAGTTCCAAAAATATAAAATTTTATTGATAAATCCGTTTGATCTTTGATGTTTGGCAAAAATTATGGATATTAGAAAATTAGACATTCACATCAGTTAATGCAAAAAATTTCGTCTATTACCATATAGTAACTTTTGCAAATATTCTTATACCATATAGTTCAATGGCTGGTTTGATGAGCTAGTTAGTTATATATGATATATCTAGTTAAAAATTGTTTTTTTTTTTTTTTTTTTTTTTTTTTTTGTCAATACTACAACAAAATGTATTTTTAGTGACGAAAAAATCCGTCACTAAAAGTTCAGTTTTTCGTCACTAAGGACCTTTAGTGACGAAATTGGACTTTTACTGACGAAACTCATTTCGTCACTATAGCCCCGTCACTAAAAGTCCGATTTGATTTTTTTTTTTTTAACTTTTAGTGACGAAAACGTTTCGTCACTAAATGTTTTCCTCACTAAAAACACTATTCAGTGACGAAAATATTTCATCACTAAAAACACTTTAGTTTACTAAATCATATTTAATGACGAATAATTTCGTCACTAAAACTATGTTCGGGTACATATAGTGACGAAAAAATTCGTCACTAAAACTATTTTAAAAAAAATCCAAGCACATATAGTGATGAAAATTTTCGTCACTAAAACCATTTCTTACAAAATTTTGCAAATCAAACTCCTTCCACTCTTCACTATCAGTTGGATGCCTCATTATCCCATCGTCTACACGTTTGTCTATATACCAACTCATGTCCTTAGCTTTTTGGCTTGACATGTACAATCTCCTCAGTCTCGGTGTCAATGGGAAGTAACGCAATACCTTATGAGGAATCATCTTACCTTGGGCACGTGTATCCTTGTACCTAGGCGCTTCACACACCGGACATTTATCAAGGTTTTTATTTTCCTTCCAAAATAGTGCACAATCATTTTTGCATGCATCTATATGCTCGTATGACATGCCCAAGTCATGTAATATCTTTTTTGCTTCATAAGTTGACTTTGGAACCAAGTTACCTTTCGGTAAAACCTTTGTTAGCAATTCTAACATCATATCAAGTCCCTTATTACTCAAGTTGGTCATTACCTTTACATTCAACATTTCAATAACAAACTTCAAGATACTATAATCGTTGCAACCCGGATACAACTCACGCTTTGCATCTTCCTCAAGTTTGTCAAAATGACGCACCTCCTCATCTTTGATTGCATTTCTTGGTTCCCCTCTAATTCGATCACCTACCAAAGCATCGATACCATCCATATGATCATCATCCGACATTTCATTATCATGAATGTTCTCATTCAATACATGAGGTTCTCCATGATTATACCAATTAATATAAGATTGCATAATCCCACGATGAAGCAAATGAATACGCACAGTACTAGGAGATTGTCGATAGCAATTCTCATAGTGAATACACGGACACTGAATATTACCACTCGAGTCCACAACTACTCTTGCAAAATTAATAAATGCATTGACTCCTTCAATATATGGATGACTTAATCTGCCATCAGGTGTTTTACCCATTGTCATCCAACTTTTATCCATGTTTGACTACAATTACAAAATGAATACTACTTTAGTAAAATAAAGACAACTCATGTATAATGTATTATAACATCTAAGTTTATAAGTTATTTAGATAAAATTTTATCATATTCATAAATGCACAAATCTATATTAATACTTAAATAAATAAACATTGCACACACAAATATACACTTCCAATATAAATTTAAACGACCTTATAACACCACGCAAGCCACCCGCTTGCTCCAATACAACAACCCACCACAAAACAAATTTCTAACATCACAAGTATATATAGAGTTTTATAAGTTTTTAACTAGAATATACTTACTTTGCTCAAATTAAGTTTACAACTTAAAAAAAAAATCCAAAGTTAACTTGTGTTCTTCACCTTGTTCCTCACAATTTCTTCAGCCACCAAAGAGAAAGAGAGCTGGAGATAAAAGAAAGATAACTTTTAGTAAACCAAATTTTAATATAAATATTAAAATTTCAATTTTCTAAACAATATGGTCTCTTGCACAAATAAAAAATGTCTCAAATCTTAGTTGTAAGGTCTAATTTTAATATAAATATTCAACCTTTTGGAGGACCCTAAACAAAGTAATATTCTAATACAAAACTAATCAAATGAAATAATTTTGAAAATATAATACTTGTTTGGTACTTGCATTAGCGAACACTACAAGAAAGCAATGAGAATAGGCATCAAAATGAAAAGGCTCTTATCACTAAACCGTCCAGTCCAATTTGATTTCAAACACAGGGTTTACAATCATTTTGGGGATGAATATGAAAAGGTAAAAGATGTAATTTTTTTTTTTTTTTTTTTGATAAGTTAAAAGATGTAACTTATTTTACAATAATTGTAAACATCTTAGACAATAACAGTACATGTGATAAACTTACTTCATAGATAAGCAAATAGAAACTCTCCCTCATTTTGTAATCAGAGATTATCAATCCAAGAGTGAGATAGAAGTCAGAACCAAATTGAAAGTGACATGGAATTTAGAGAAAAAAAAAGGATAACATTAGAAGAAGAAGTTGACTATAAAATTATTCGGTCAAATCACATTATAATAAGTTGACTAGAAAATTATCCTAGGATTTGGCCATTAATAAAGACACAAGCCAAACAGTAAACAAGGATGATATATCCAAGTGGCACCCCACCACGACTAATGAAGTATTACGATGTCTAGCACCCATTATGGTGGAGTAAGTTCTTTACAACCGCTTTATTAACTAATGAATCACCTAGCTAATTCTAAAGGATGCAAATGGTGAGCAAACTTTCAGTGCAAAGAAATAGGAATAACAGTATATAAATATTTACATTTTAAAAACCCACTTCCCCAAGTCAGCAATACATTCAGCAAATTCAGAAAGGGTCCACCCAAAGGCCATAGCCATTACACAGCCATGATTCCGCTAGTATCACCCAAGCATCCTCCAATAAAACCACACCGCCCTGAAACTTTTCACCAGCAACCAGGACCAATAATTTGTCTCCACCACCCATGAGCATCTTTCAACTCCGACAACAAACCTGTGAAAATCCATGCCCACAAACACCACATAACTAAAGCCCTATGGCCTCAATGCCCAAACCACCGCTAACCGCCTTAGGAAAAAACTATATTCCAATACACCCATCACCAATCCAACCACTATCATAGGTTGGTGCCCAAACAACAAAGGCATAACCAAAAAAATATTATAGATAAATTAATCAACTAAGGGACTGATTTTGTTGTGTAAGTTAATTCCGTTCTTTTGGATTTTCTAAGATACCAAACAGAGCATAATAGCAAAGATATTAAAAACAAAACAAAAAAATAATAATAAAAAAAAAATTAAACAAAGGAAATAATTTTGGTGTAATTACTGTTCTTTTGCAATTTCTAAGGAACCAAACAGAGCAAATATGTCAAAAACAATGATAAGAAGAAACAATCAAAGCTCAAAATTGCACATCATCAAGTCAAAAGACATTGAAGCCTGAAAGAAATATTCACTTTAATAATGAAAATGACTCAAATAAATCGGTTCATAGAATAGACTAATAAATACAATGTTAGTATTTGATTTCATTTTGAATGCCACACTTCTCAAACATTTGAACTTATCCAGAAAGAATGATAAGGGACAAGAGCACAACCCTTTCTAATTAATTAATAAAATAAATAAATAAATGAGTTACCAAGTTCAACTAACGCTACCCAATAACCCATAAGAATTTGAACTTAAAGGAACCTAAAAATTAGTAGCTCATAAACTAGTATTATTAGAATCAATCATTTCTGAGTTTTTTTTTAAGGAGAAATAAAAAATAAACTAGTGATGAAGAAATGGTACAATAGATTAGTGTAAATTTTCATAGTAATGTGAAGCAAGCAACAAAATAGAATAGTTAAAATGGGAAATAGAAGATACGTCGGGAAGTCGAATGGTCGCCGATTCAAAAGAATGCGAAGGGTCACCGGGAAGTCAAATGGTCGCTGATTCGAAGGAAGGCGAAGGGTCGCCGGTTCAAAGGAAGGCGAATGGTCACCGATTCGAAGGAAGGCGAAGGGTCGCTGGGAAGTCGAATGGTCGCCGGTTCGAAGGAATGCGAAGGGTAGCCGTTGAGCTTAATCGGCAACGGTTGGCTCTTAACGGAGCTTCATCAGCGACGGTGGGAGCTCAATAGCGACGGTGTGAGCTTAATCGCGACGATGGGAGCTCAACGGCGATGGTGCTTTGAAGAGAGTTTCAACATGAGTTGAAAGAATACTATACTTCTTGGTTGAAGTATTTAGCACAAGCAGTGCTAGAGTGCTAGTGATTTATATAAAGAGATGGTAAGGGCGAGGTGGGTGGGCTTCTATTAGGGGTTGGGAATCTGCCTGCGTAATTTTTTATTTTTCCAGGCCATTGACAACTCTGTAAACTAATAGTTTATTTACATTATTATTTTTTTAATTAGAATCCACACTTTAACCTTGCCTTCTCAAATGTCAACAAGTTAAGATAATTATTTAAAAAATAAAATAAAAAACCCTCATGATTGATCACGCCTTGAAGATAATTTTACTACTTAACCCCAAAGAAAAGTCACATTTATCATCATCTTCATCGAATCTTTGCAAATAGAAAATTTTTTTTCTTTGGTTAACAAATCAATTAATTGACCAGATCATAAAAAGAGAATTTATCAAAGCTATAATATCTAAAAGTAAGAACTAACAAACTACACGTACACTTTCTGTTCCTTATTATTATTTTCAAATGAGACAATATTATTAAACAAATAGAGATACAAACAGCCCATCTCGGAGTAAGAAAGATCACAATCTGTATGAGAAGAGATGGGAGTGGACCTAAGTGGAAAACCCAGAGGCCCAAACAGCTACACTGTGGACTAATATACTTGTCTAGGGACAAAACAGGCCTCCCAAAACGATAGGGAACTGAACTTTCAATGAACAATCTTTTTCTTACATTACATTATTTGCGTCAAAATAAGGCCCATTCTATAAAAATTAAAAATTATTTAAATTAAATAATAAATTGAGACCTATTAATAAAAATGGAGTTGAAAATTGAGGACTAAAATCAAAATTGTTAAACCTTAGGAATTAAATTCAAAACGACCCCCAACAAAAAGTATGTATTGTGCACTTTAAAAAAAAAAAAAAAGAGGGACTGGAAATAGATTCTGAATTTCTCTAAAAAATGTGAAACACTTTCTATCATACAAACCACCAATTTCATACTAAGAAATAATCCAAAAAAAAACTAGTTTAACAGGCTCATAGATATCACTTTCCCCATCTTGTTTAATATAGGTTAGCACCTAGCTCATCATAATTTACAAAAGAAACGTGTCAGTTTTAGGAATGAGCTTGTCTTGAGTTCTGACTCCCTAGTTTTCATTTTTCCTGGCAAATGGAAAAAGGTATAGTATGCCTTCATCCCAAAAATATACCTCTCTCATGAACAAGTAGAAGCTATAATGACCAACCGAAAATGACCTAAAAAAAAAAGGCTTGCTCAATTATTTGGTCGTCTACATTTTTGTAAAGGCCGTACAGTGTTTGTCAGTGATGGAATCTTATTAGCTTATATGAGAGATACAGAATTTGGGCTTTGAATATGTTTTCCAAACCATGAGGACCATGACTCAGAAATTGGGCCTCTTTGATTTTGAAGAGCTATATGGTTTATAGACTTTAGTTGGGGTCAATTCTTAGAAGACTGATGCAAAGAAGGATTTTTTTTAATTGTGGCTTAGAAGCAAAATGGGCCTATTTTTCTTATATAAACCTCTAGACCCATCAATGAAAATCCTATAAATGGACAATTTATCTCGAACCCCTTTGAATCATTTTGTTAACCATTCTAAACCAGTTCAAGGAAACCATTGTAAAATTCAGTGATTATGTGGACTTTTTAAGATTAGTAATACCTACAGTGACGAAATATTTCGTCACTAAAAATTTCAACTTTTAGTGACGAAATATTTCATCACTATAGATTAATTAAATTCGCGCCAAAATTTCCCTCTATTGGTGCCCATTTTTCAGATCACAATAGTGACGAAATTTATTTTTCGTCACTAAATGTTATAATTTTTTTCATTATTAGTGACGAAATTCATATTTCGTCACTAAAGCAGTATTTTTAGTGACGAAAAATATTTCCTCACTAATTTTCGTCACTAAAAATACATTTTGTTGTAGTGATACAAGATAGAAATACTCTTATGTGTGTGAAGCTCTCTCCTATCAAACATTATGGATATTAGAAAATTAGATATTCACATCAACTCATGCAAAAAAATTTGTCTATTTAGGAATAAGAACCTACTTTTTTTTTTTTTTTTAACATACCAACTTTTGCAAATACTCTTATACCATATAGTTCAATAGTTGGTTTGATGAGCTAGTTAGTTATATATCTAGTTAAAAAATATTTTTTTTGTCAATACAAGATAGAAATACTCTTATGTGTGTGAAGCTCTCTCTTAGAGACTTGAACCACAGCCCTTCCCCCCTCCCCCCTCTCAACACCCTACATCCCACAAACACTTATACAATGATTAGCTAGTAATAATATAACTAAATCTTATACAAGATAATTGAACCTAATTTCTAAAAAAAACCTGAGAAATAAAAGTTACAAGATAGAACATGTATAGAAGAGTGAATTAATAACTAACCCAGTTTCAAGCTTGAATGGGAGATCACCATCAAAACCTGGTAGAGTCTTGACTATGGAACGTGAAGTGGCATAGCTAGAGATGTACAATATTTGAAGAAGCACATGAACATATCCGTGTCATTCTCCTATCAGTTAGCTCCATAGCTGCTTCTTCTAATGCACCAAACTATATGACTGAAGCATGTATATATGTTTCAGTTATCCCTTGTGTGAACTAACATTAAGATTACCTTTTTGCCCTAACAATAACAACTAGTAACAACCTGCCACTTAGGATTTGTTGTAAAAATGTTGTAAAAATGTTGTAGACATATCATTTCTCATATATATATTAAGGTCGTCTCTCAGCTTTAATTATTATATTGTATTAAATATATTTTGTGATATCCCATCCAAATTTTTTTTTTTTTTTTTTTTTTTTTTTTTTGTGATAATCATTTTGATTAAACAACCAGTCAGCAACAAACTTTCCTAAAAAAGACGGGAGCAATGCAACAATCTAGGGTACGGGACTTTTATTTTTATTTTTAATAATACTTCCATCATTTCAGTAAAAAAAAAAAAAAAAAATCTAGATTTCTAATTCAGGAATTTATTTATTTATTAAAAAAGATTTCCACTTTTGCTGTTGTAACCAAGGCATCATAATTTATATTTTATACACCACATTATTTTTGCTCTTATTGCTCGTGGGGCCAAAGAGCAAAGACCTTATACAATGTCTTCTTGAAGAGAGAAAGAAGGATAAGAAGGAGAAGATCCACAAGGAATTTTCTTTCTTTGTCTCTCTTCTTTGTCTGGTTCTTTTTTTTTTTTTTGCTCTATATTTGATTGTTTTGTTTAGTGGTTTGGAAATTGAAGGAAAGTCACATAAATTTGCCAAGAGGTGTTTCAATTAGCCCTAGCAAAATTGGATGCGGACTGTTAACCCGTCGAACCCACCCGTAATAAAAAGAAAGAGTATGGATAATAGGTATAGCAACTCATTTTAGTCCTTTTTCTTTTTTTGCATTGAATTGCATTTATCCAATTTGACTTTACCAGTTTACTTGATTCCTCCCATTCACCAAGGCTTTATCATAAAATTTAAAATTTATTTTATATATTGTAAACCTCGCATTCATGGAGGCTATATTATAAAATTTAATAATTTATTTTATATATTGTAAGTGGAAATACTATAGACATTACTTGTTATATATCATGCGAGTTTGGATTAACAATTTAGCTTACTAGCATTATGCCTTTACGATGCACGGCTTAATCAAAATTCATAGTAAATAATTTTTTAATTAATTTACTTAAAATTAAATAATAAAATAGATAATAAAAATAAATGAATATTTTACTTTTAAGTTATATAATGAATGCATATTATGTGAGACTAAAATGCATATATATATATAATATATTTATATAAAATAATTGAATGGAAGATGGTGGAGATACCTTAAAAAATATAAAAGGATTTTGAATAACACATTGAACTTTAAGGCTCAAAATCAAGTTTTTTTTTTTTTTAAGGTGAGAATTTTTTTTTTTTTTAAGAGTTTCAACATATGACGTCCACTCCTGATAATCTCTTTTATTATCAGACCAAGACATTAGTCAGTTTTTGGTGTATGTGATAATTAAACCTCAGATCTCTTATTCAATTACAGAGACTTTACCAGTTGAGCTAACTGAAACCCATTTGTTGAGAAAAACTTAAGAGTTAAGACCTTGGTAATAAGTTTGTATTGATAATTGAAAAACACTCTGAATAACAATTTGTATTATTTGATCTCATCCTCTATCTTTGTATTATTAACAAAACAAAATAAGTCACCAATATGTGGGTGGGGGGGGGGGGGGGGGGTGGGGGGTTTGAAAATTTAACAATTAATTAATGACTACAATCATATTTATAATTTCTATATTTGATTTATAAAAAAAAATAAAAAACAGGTTAAGTTTTTTTTTTTTTTTTTTTTTTGGGGGAGAAAAAAAAAACATGTTAAGTTAATAATAAAGTTGTATCCATCATACCTTGCATTTTAGCTTAGTGGCACTTTCTATTCCCCATGTGAAGCACTGGATTTGAATTCTGCCCCCCATGTTATCTAAATTTGTGTTTGATCAACTATAAAAAAATAAAATAAAATAAAATAACTGCTTAGCATGATATTTGCGGATAAAGCTTTAACTACAATCTCTCAAACCTATTGCAACCATCTTTGCATCTTCACTACTATGCCCCGAAGATATCATACAAAGCAATGAATGAACTACTTTTTCTTTTTTTTTTAATTCCCCAACCAAATTTGTTAAAGGTGAAAATCTTATTGTTGGTGGTGCATGAACTCATCCTCGTACTACTTGCGTAGTTATTTAGCCAAATGTTAAGGGAGCAATATAAGCAGAATAGATTAGAGGATTAACTCTCTTGTACTTATCGAAAAGGCAGTAGAGCTAGATCCAAAAACTTTCCTTACCGTTTCCTCAAAAAAGATAAAACTTAAAATACTAATTTAGTAATTTTTAATACCCAAAAGATTTTATTTACTCCTAATAATAAAAGGATTAGATGGAGAATTTGGATTGTAATCAAATTAAGATTTTTATCAACTTAGAAATTATAGGAGAAGAAGATAAGAACAAAAAAATTATATCTATTTTTTTTATAAAAAAAAGTATGAAATATTTAAAAAGAATTAGATACGTTGCTGCAATTTAAAATGCATTAGACCCCCTTTTTTTTAGTGTAGTAATTAAAAGTTAAGAAGAATTAGATTACACTACATCTATGTTGCTGCAATTTAAGATGCATTAGACCTCTTTTTTTAGTATAGTAATTAAAAAATAAGAAGATTTAGTATAGTATACGTTACTACAATTTAAGATGCATTAGACCTCTTTTCTTTTAGTGTAGTATACGGTTGCTGCAATTTAAGATGTATTAGTCCTTTTTTTTAGTGGGGCAGTTAAAAAATAAGGAGAATTAGATTACACTACGTCTATGTTGCTACAATTTAAGATGTATTAGACTTTTTTTTTTATATAAATGTTTTATTTTTAAAATCTAAAAATCTAAATAATTTATGCAATTTGGTGAAGCCATTTGACACAATCACAGTGTCTAAGCCCAATTTTTATTATATAGTATATGATATAATTTACGAGTATTCACAGTGGAGCTACTAAAATATTTAGTTTTTAGAATCTCAAAAAGTTACTTTATTTACTTTAACACTTCACCTTACAATACACCCTACATCTTATCTCTTATTTTAGTACATCACTTATTAAGATAAATAATACATCCACCCACAAAAATCCATAGCAACTAGCCACAACCACCCACTACCACAACCAGCCAACATAACCATGGCAACTAGCCACCACCCACTGCCACAAGCACCTACAACTAGCCATCACAAACAGCCATAGCCACTATAAATCTTGATTAAAATACCACAAACACCCATAGCCATTATAAGTCTATAACTCCTGGTTAAAATTAAATTAAAATAATAATAATTAAAAAAAAAAAAAAAAAAAAAAAAAAAAAAAAACAACCACCACAAGCCCAACTCAACAACCACCACAAAACCCAACAACCCATAATTGTCGCTGCACAGAAGGCTAAGTTTTTACTACTATACTCTAATTGAGTAGTTAATATAACATATAAGAACACCACTTGACCTAATAATTTAAATCAATGAGTTTGGGTCTAATTATTTTTTATTAATTAATGTGTAGCCCTATGCATGTACACGGATACAATTAAAAATAATCACAATTATGTCTTTTGTTTAGATTAGGAGATCTAGCAATGAAGTAGCTCATAAAGCCAAATTTGCTATTATGTCCAATATGTCTTTTGTTTTCAAAAAGGATAATCTTCCCCCTGCTCTTTCAGCAGCTTGTAAGGAGGACTATCCACCATTATGATTAAACAACCAGTCAGCAACAAACTTTCCTAAAAAAGACGGGAGCAATGCAACAATCTAGGGTATGGGACATTTTTTTTTTTTTTAATAATACTTCCATCATTTCAGTAAAAAAAACAATCTAGATTTCTAATTCAGGAATTTATTTATTTATTAAAAAGGATTTCCACTTTTGCGGTTGTAACCAAGACATCATAATTTATATTTTATACACCACATTATTTTTGCTCTTATTGCTCGTGGGGCCAAAGAGCAAAGACCTTATACAATGTCTTTTTGAAGAGAGAAAGAAGGAGAAGATCCACAAGGAATTTTCTTTCTTTGTCTCTCTTCTTTGTCTGGTTCTTTTTTATTGCTCTATATTTGATTGTTTTGTTTAGTGGTTTAGAAATTGAAGGAAAGTCACATAAATTCGCCAAGGGGTGTTTCAATTAGCCCTAGCAAATTTGGATGTGGACTGTTAACCCGTCTGAACCCGTAATAAAAAGAAAGTGTATGGATAATAGGTATAGCAACTCATTTTAGTCCTTTTTCTTTTTTTGCATTGAATTGCATTTATCCAATTTGACTTTACCGGTTTACTTGATTCCTCCCATTCACCAAGGCTTTATCATAAAATTTAAATTTTATTTTATATATTGTAAACATCGCATTCAGGGAGGCTATATTATAAAATTTAATATTTTATTTTATGTATTGTAAATGGTAATACTATAGACGGCCAAAATGGCAAAATGCCCCTTTTCGCCAAAACTTTCAAGCAAAATGCCCCCTATCTAAAACTATTTAGGGATATGGCCCTATTTTGAAACCTGATTTTAAAAAAATCGAGTTTCTTGAAAAAACCAGCATGGAACTCGAGATTTTTGAATGGAACTCAAGTTCCATGTTTGTTTTTTTTTTTTTTTTTTTTTTTTAGTTTGATTGCCTATAACTCGATTTTCGCCAAATCGAGTTTTTTTTATTGAAACTCGATTTTTAGAAAATCGAGTTTAAAACAATGGCATATCCCTAAATAGTTTCAAACAGGGAGCATTTTGTTGGAAAGTTTCGGTGAAAATGGTATATCCCCATTTTGGCCTACTATAGACATTACTTGAGTTTGGATTAACATTTTAGCTTATTTACAAGTATTCACATTGGAGCTGCTAAAATATTTAGCTTTTAGCATTTCAAAAAGTTACTTTATTTACTTTAACACTTCGCCTAACAATACACTCTACATCTCACCTCTTATTTTAGTACATCAGTCATTAAGATAAATAATACATCCACCCACAAAAATCCATAGCAACTAGACACAACCACCCACTACCACAACCAACCACCATAACCATGGCAACTAGCCACCACCCACTACCACAAGCACCTACAACTAGCCATCACAAACACCCATAGCCACTATAAATCCTGATTAAAATACCACAAACACCCATAGCCACTACAAGTCTATAACTCTTGATTAAAATTAAATTAAATTAAATTTAAAAAAAAAAAAAAAAAAAAACCACCACAAGCCCACCTCAACAACCACCACAAAACCCAACAATCCATAATTGTCACCGCACGAAAGGCTAAATTTTTACTATTATACTCTAATTGAGTAGTTAATATAATATATAAGAACACAACTTGAGCTAATAGTTTAAATCAATGAATTTGGGCCTAATTATTTTTTATTAACTTGTGTGTAGCCCCGTGCAAATGCACGGATACAATTAAAAATAATCACAATTATATGGTTCAAATCATACATTTTTTTTAGATAATATTCAAATTATACATAATATTAGCTTACCCTTTTTTTTAAACCATACGTTTCTAAAATATGTAATGATTTTTCATATTATATATATATATATATATAATTCAGAATTTGATTGGTTTTAGACTCTTCAATTTTTGTACTTAATAATTCACTTGCCATAAAAATTAAAAATTTAGATGAACACATGGTAGAAAATTGGACTCCAATTGAAATCCAATTTTGAATCTAATTAGATTTGGACTCTTAACACAAAATTAAAAATTAAATGGGACACGTGGCACAAAATTGATAATCCAATTAAAATCTAATTGGATTTTCTCTAAACTTTGGCTATATATATATATATATATGAATATTATTCTGATCTTTTGCGTCATGAAAAATCTATTGTTATCAACACCATATTTGACAAAGCTGATTCCTCCAAAATTATTTACCACAGTGTTTACCTGGTCAATATTATTCCCGAAGAAAAATGGGACCCTTCCCTTAATTCTACCAGAACAATGCCTGCTTCCCCCATCCCCTATTCCTACCATCATTATATCACTGCTTGGTCAAGATTTATGCTCCAAAATGAAAACATGTCTCATTCCTAGTTTGTTAACTTTGATAAAAGTTTCACTAGTTATCTGCCTCTTTGATTCAATCGATGGTGGACCCAATTTGGCCTTATTAATGACATATTTCCTAAACCATTACTTGATGCTTTTGAATGTTTCAAGAAATTTTATAAGGTTGATGATCATGGTACTAAATTCCCTACTTTGCTTCACTTTGTTAAGCGCCATAAAATACCTTGGATATTAAAATGGCAATATGAAAAGGAAGGTGATGTTCTGTCAAGACATTGGTATGTGAAATGGTGGGGCAAATTCCCTCATACTCAAAGGATTATTGCTACCATTTCCAGAGAATTTTCATCTACTACTACTTAATCCCCTGTCCTTACTGATGCTCATTCTTCCTCTTCCACCAAGGAAGCTAAGCCTCCAACAAAAATCAAGAGCTCTCCTATTGATGACTTAAGAAAAAATCCTGATGCTCTTTTTACCTTACTCAAATGGGCGGAAGAAACTGCTGCCAATCAAGGAGATTCCAAAGCCTCTTTGAGGAATCTATCACTCACAACCCTTATTTCCCTTATGACTAGGAACTGTTCGGACATGATGAGGATAACGCCCTGATCTTAGGGAAAATTGATACTATTTGTCTAGCCTGCACATTGGCCAAAAATGCTACAATGCTTCAATATTTACCCATGCATTGTTAATTTCCACTACTATGATGATGTTCTTTGAAAAGAGAGATTCCTTATGATGATGTTCTTTGAAAAATGAGTTTTCTCAGGCTTTTGGTCACCTCAAGCTCTTTTTCGGCAAGTCTTGGCACTTTAGATTGAAGAAAATGACAAGAATTTGCTACGGATTACTTGAGTCAAAAAGTGGAAAAAGCACTATTCATAGACTACTGTTTACTATTCACTTTTACTGTTCATGGTACTGTTCACTCCGAAATTTTGCCTATTTAAGGGGGGTTGTCCCTTAAGTTTAGGACATAATTCTTTTTCCATAACTTCTTTCTTTTAGAGAGAGTTCCATATTCCTTGTTTCTACTACTATTTCCCTGCAATCCTTGTATTGTAACTAGGACTAGTTCAAGCCTTGTAACTATTAAGCCGTTGAACTATTTCAATCTTGTAACAACTACTACTATAAGTGTTTTGTTTTATTTTCAATAATAAGTATTTTCAGCTTTCAGTTTATTATACTACTTGTTACTACCACCATCTTGGATGGGTCTAATTTTTAGTTGTTTTCATATATACTGCTTGGCTGGTTCTACCATCTTACTATTGTTTTAAATTACTTTGTTCATAACTACAATACCGCCTTCTTGGCTTGTTCTACTTTGCTCTTATATTATTTTCAATTGTGCAACTGTGCTTCCGCCTTCAGTTGTGCATCCCTTCCCTTTTTTTGGTATCAGAGCCATTCTTTTCTTGCCAATGATAGTGTTGTTATGTTCTCTGTTGTCCATCTGTGTTGTCCAAAACTTTGATACTCTGTTGTTGTGTTCCCTTCTTACCGCCGTTGGCATATATATATAAATATATATGTATATATATAATGGGTTCAAGTTACACATTTTTTACACCGTAGATTCAATCAATGGGTTTTAATTTCTAGGAAAGGAAGAGACAAAAAAGAAAGAAATATAATATGAGAAGAGCTAAAGTACCAGTGAGTTTGATATAATGTGGAAACGTTAGCCAATTGTGTTGGGTAGATGTGGAGTCTAGAATATAGATGTAAAACACGTTCCAGCTTTCATTGAAGTGGACCGAAGTTGATCAAATAGACCAAAACAGACCAAATTGACCACCGAAGTTACTGAATTGAGAAATTCTAACATTCAAGGGAATGTTCTAGAATAACCAAATGAAAAAATGAGAAATGTTATATTCTAAAGAAAACAACAGAGTTGTAACAATCATTTCGATTGTAAGAATGTCAATCTGAGAATTTGTACTCCTATGAAAATCAAGATTCAGCAAGCCAAACAGCCATTGAGAGTATAGAGTACGGTTGTTCTGCCTCATATTGATTTTTGTTTGGCTTGGTGAGGGGCTGATGCTATCTGTTTTCAAAGTGTAGTTTATGCATTGTGCTGTAACTCTTATTTGCGTAATATATATTTTCACCAAAAGAGAAAATGCAGAACATTAATTTTTTTTAAGAGACTGAAGCCTACATCAAAAGCTTTTCTTTTCTTTTTCTTTTTTTTTTTTTTTTTTTTTTTTTTTTTTTTTTTTTTTTTTTTTTTGATAAGTAATAAGGATATATATTCAAGAAAACTGCCTTATGCAAAAAAACATAAAACAGCGAGAAAAATACAAATAGGAAAGAACAAGAAGAGAGAAAAAAGAAAGGAAAAGATACTAAATACAAAGGAGAGAGCTAAGGAACATAGTGAGAGAGTCACTAGAGGTGATTCCCCAAGCCCTAGACCAGTCAAATAGGGAGCCACTGAAAGAAGCCAATAATTGGTCATCCAAGCTTTCCAAGTCCTCAAACGTCCTCCAATTTCGCTCCCTCCAAAGACACCACATTAAGCACAAAGGAGCTAAATTCCAAATGCTAAACGAATGTTTTCCAATCCAATTCCACCTACCAAAGAGAGTATCTGCAACCGTTCTTGGCAAGACCCATGAAATCCCAAAGATCTAAACACCAAACTCCACAACCTATAAGCCTTACCACAATGAAGAAGCAAATGATCCACCGTTTCCCCATTACAACGACACAAAATCCATCTCTCTACCCCTCAAATTATCACTTATAAGGATCTTATCCCACACAGCAGTCCACACAAAGAAGGAGACACGCCAAGGAGTCTTAACCTTCCATACACCTTTCCACGGAAAAGTAATGGGCAAAGGTCTTCTTAACTTATTATAAAACGATCGAACATCAAAGTCCCCATTATTTGTCAACTTTCATCACATACGATCTCCATTCTCATTGGGAGGTAGATTTGAACCCAAGGTGCAGAGAAAATCATCCACACCACCCATTTCCCAATCATTTGGTCTCCGAATAAAATGAATATCCCAACTCCTCCATTCATCTATCCCCAACCTTTCAAGAGAAGAGGCCACCGATTCCTCTTTATTGGAAGCCATCCCATACACATTCAGAAAAGACAATTGAAGTGGAGACTCCCCACACCATTAATTTGTCCAAAGCTTAACTCTATCGCCCACCCCTACCTTAAACCAAATATTTTTGCTAAATTCTTCCCAACCCATTCAAATACTTCTCCATAAGCCACACTCGTGTACCCCTCTACCTAGCTTGGATGTCCATCCCCCCCAATCTTCCCCAAACTTTAGAGCTAAACCCTTCTCCAAAGCCTTGTCTCCTCGATCCCAAACCGCCATAACCACTTCCCTAGTAAGGCTTTATTAAAAGTAGTTAATTTCCTTACCCCTAACCCACCATATTCCAAAGGTGCACACACCTTGTCCCATCCCACCAGATGTGTCTTGGAATCCCCCCACAAGAAATCCCTATGCAACCTCTTAATTTTATTGGCCACATGCGTAGGGATGGTAAAAAGAGATAAATAATATGTAGGAAGACAAGATAGAGTGCTCTTCAGCAACATTAGTCTTCCACCTTTTGACAAATACATCTTCTTCCATCTGACCAACTTACGCTCAATGTTTACCAAGATAGGATTCCAAACAGTAGGGAACTTGAAGGACGCCCTCAATGGCATACCAAGATAGGTCATAGATAAAGACCCAATCCAGCAGCCTAAAATCTCTGCCAAAACATGGACATTAGGCACCTCCCTAATGGGAACCATCTCACTCTTCAATGTATTAACCTTTAAACCTGTCACTGCCTGGAAATAAAGAAGAAGCATCCAAACATGTAGAATTTGCTCCTCATCTGCATCGCAAAACAAAATCGTATCATCCACAAACAAAAGATGCGAGACACAAACCCCTTTACCCCGACTACCATCAGCTCTAAAATCTCAAAGCAAACCAGCCCCTTTAACTCTTTTCATCATCTTACTGAAGAGCTCCATCACAACCAGAAATAACAAGGGAGATAGCGGGTCCCCTTGTCTTAATCCCCTCGAACTCCCAAAAAAATCGGCTGGAGACCCATTAAACAAGACAGAGAATTGGATTGTAGATATGCAAGTGTGGATCCACCTACACCATCTCATCCCAAATCTCATTCTCTTCAACAAATCTAGAAGAGCCTCCCAGTTCACATGATCATAGGCTTTCTCAATATCTAATTTGCAAATAACCCCCGGAGTCTTACTCTTCACCCTGCTATCAACGCATTCATTAGCAATAAGGACTAAATCAAGTATTTGTCTACCACCTACAAAACTGTTCTGAGATTTAGATATCAGCTAATCCAAAACCCCTTTCAGGCGGTTTGCCAAAACCTTAGCCAAAATCTTGTAAACACTCCCTATCAAACTAATAGGTCTAAAATCTTGAATATTGGAGGCACCATTCTTTTTAGGGATTAAGGCTATGAATGTTGCATTGAGAGACTTTTCAAACTTATTGTGTTGATAAAACTCTTCAAACACTGCTAAGACATCTCTTTCCATAACTCCCCAACAATGGTGATAGAAAGCCATAAAGAAACCATCAAGACCTGGAGCTTTATCTCCTTCCAACTCTTTGACAACTCGAAGAACCTCCTCCTTTTCAAACCTCCGTTCAAGCCAGTCCCTCTCCAACCCCTCTAACTGATTAAACTTCAGACCTTCCATAAAAGGCCTCCACTCTTCAGTCTCCTTGTACAAGTTTTTATAAAAAATTGTACAGCTTGGTCTGCCATCTCAGATTTGTCTTCATAAATAACCTCATTCACCTCCAACATATTAATATGATTATACCTTTTTCAAGAATTGGCCACCTTGTGGAAGAATTTGGTATTGTTATCTCCTTCCTTAATGCAAAGTATCCGCGACTTCTATCTCCATAAGACTTCTTCCACAGAGAGAAGGTTATGTGTTTGAGATCTCAACACAGCCCTCTCACCCATCTCCACTTCAAAAAGGCCATACTCCCCTTCCTTAGCATCCAAAAATTTCAAAGCCTCCAACAATTCTTTTTTCCAACGCTCTACATTTCCAAACTCCCTACGGTTCCACTGAATAATATCTTCCTTCAATGCCTTCAGCTTCTTGGCAAGTATAAAACTTGGAGTTCCTGAGAAGGGATATCGATTCCACCAAGAGTGGACCCTATCTTTGAACCCACCTGTCTTTAGCCACATGTTCTCGAACCTAAAAGAACTTTTCCCCCTTAAAATCCCTCCTGCCTCCACTAAAATGAGGAAGTGGTCTGAAATAGGACGAGGTAAAATCCGCTAGATCACATCCAAAATGTGATCTTCCTAGTCATGAGGAACCAAGGCCTTGTCTATCCTAGACATCGAAGGCTGATCCGAACCACTAGACCATGTATAACTCCCTCCTTTCAAAGGCAAATCTATCAAACTAAGCTCCTCAATGAACTCAGAAAACATCTCCATAGCCGGGGTAAGGGGAGATCTCCTCAACCGTTCACTAAGGAAACGGACAATGTTAAAATCCCGTACGTAACACCTGGAATTTCCTATAGTTGCTGAATTCCAATTAGCTCATCCCACAACTGCCCCTTCAAGTTATTATCATTCAGGCCATAAACCCTAGAACAAGCCCAAATAAAACCATCCCCCATACCCTGCCACCGAACCGATATAGAAAATTTACCCACCATAACCTCCACCTTTTCTAAAGTCCTCCTATCCCACATCATCAAAACCTGACCCGCTGTCCGATCCGCATCCAAAGCTACCCAATCAACATAGGGGCAACTCTATAAGCTACAAATCAACTGTCTATCCAAGCCCGCAAGTTTAGTTTCTTGAAGGCAAACTACATCACAATTCCATTCCCGTAATAAATTTCTAACTACCAAACATTTCCGCAAATCATTCAATCCTCGAACATTCCATGACACCATTTTCAACTTCATTGAAACTGTAAACTCCCTACCACAACCTTGGTAATGCAGTCAAAGAAAACTATCTCCCATCATAATTAACCGAGGAAATCAAATTCCTCAACTCCCTCTTCCCTTTATCCTTGGAGACAACTTCTCGATAGCCAGCGTCTTTCCTGTGCATCAGATTGGCTGCCTTAATCTCTGTCTCAAGCCTTTGTAAAAGCATAATACACATCTTCTCATGTCTACCCAAAGAAAGCCCTATCAGCTTACTGAAACCAGGAATTCTATGTTTCACCCAATTAAAAACATTCAAAGTATTATCAAAACTCAACACCTCCGTATTACCATTCACTTCTGCCAACACAACCAACCCCAGAGAATTAATAGTCGTCAGGGAGGAAAAGCTATCCACATCACCCAAAGCCACATCTGCACAAATTGTTTCTACCTCAGTCAATGCCAACACTAACTAGTGGATATCTCTTTCACAAACAACTCGACCACATTCATTTCCACCTTGAATACCCAACTCCTCAAACCCAATTCTCGATGGATTCAAAACATAGTTGGATAGCACAAGACCTTTTGATGCCCTGTCTATAACATCCTGTCAGTTTTTTTTTTTTTTTTTTTTTTTTTTAAGTGTAAAGTCAGCATTTTTGTGTGGACCAGGTGTGCCCCCACCTAACCCCACTCGCTACCACTCATTTTCACCCACCTCTCTTCTCTCTTTTGGCCGGCTCTCTCTTTTGTTTCTTTCATTTTGTTTCTCTTCTCTTTACTGAAACACACACACACTCACTTCCACACTCACCCGCCGGCCTCAACTCCAAACCGCACCATCTCACCATCATTTTTCCGGCAAGATCACCGGAAAAATACTTAGGAACCTCAAAGCATCTTCATCATTTTTATTTGAGGTAAAAATCTCTCATCTTTTTAGTGGTTTTTACACTTTTGCTTGAGGTTATTTTTATCTAAGCTTTAATAATGATACCCATGTGATTTATGAGCATTGGAAGTGATATTCATGTGTTTATATGTAAGGGTTTTGGTCTTGGTGGATGTATTTGATGAGTGTGTTCATGATTTTTACAATGATGGCTATCTAAGGCTTGTTATGGTGAATATAATGTTTATTGATTATTTGGAGCTAGTTAAAAATTTAAATTGTTTGTCTTGGAGAAAATTATGATTTTGGTGTCATGGGTCACTTGATGATATTATATAAATCTTGTGGGAAGTACTTATAAAGTGTGGAGGTTTTGATGTTAGATATGACACCTTGAATGATTTATGAGTATAAATGGGAGTCTATGCCTTGCAAATTAAAGTGTTTTGAGAAATTTTGGAAGTGGAATACATTACATGTGAGGTTGAATATTAGGCTTGCCTAATTAAGTTCTTACTTGGCAATTCCTAATTTGTAGTTAGATACAATTTCAAGCTTTGTGCTCATTGTGATAGGTTTGCTTGATATTGTTTAGGTTCTAGCTAATCTCCCTTGGAGCTTGGAGAATTAGGATTTTGCGGTTGTGAGGTAAGTAGCTTTTTAATGGGATTTTGAAAAAATAATCATGTTTTTGGGTTAGACACACTTTTGGAAACTACTTATGGAAACTATATTTTCCTAAAAACTATTGTGTCGTAACCTTAATATATATATATATATATATATGATTATATATATGAAAATGCATCATATTTGATATTGCATTTGGGGAAATGCATGAATTGTTGATATGGAAAAATGAGCATCTTTTATTTAATCTTTGATAAGGAAATCTTGGATGTTATGGTATATTAGAAAATTCAAAGATGCTTATTTTGTCTTGTTATGTGGGAAATTGTTAGAAAATCTTTAGACAAGAATGAAGTAGAAAACCTTACAACTTTGTTGAAGTTAGATTATTTAAGGTTTTTCTAAAACTACTTGAATATGAATTGTGTTTCAAAGTAATGTAACCTGTGAGTTTATGTGGTTTTAACTCCATGCCATGTGTGATTTCTCGGTGATCACCCGATTTGGTTTCAGTAGTCTTTGTGACAACAAAATCAAATCAAGGTCAGTGCCCTTTCACTTTGGATGACGCGTTCTTCCCTGCTGTCCATGGGGGGGAGAGGTTCCTTGATTGTGTGTGGGTGAGGCTGCTGCTCATGGGGCCAAGAGACCACATGCAAGAGAGGTGATATTTGACACACTCTCTCTGCTGCCCATGGGGGGAGAGAAAAACCTTAAGGGTATGGGTGAGGCTGCTGTCCATGGGGCCAAGAGTCTGCATACCAGAAAGGACAATATCATGCCAGTTGTGAATGGGTGGATCCCCTGACCGGTCTATGTGGTAGTATGGTATATTTGTGATAAATTACCGTATGTTAGATTTTATGACTTTAGGAATTATTTTGTTAGTACTCACAGATTATAGTATATAGTTTCAAGGTATTTACTTTGAGAAACTTTGTATTTCATTATTCCATCATTCTTGTCATATTATTATTTTTGAAGATGAAACTTGCATTTCCCCCACCCCCATTAATTATGCTACTTACTGGGCTCTGTCTCATCCCATTATTTTATAACCTTTTTAGAGTAAGCAATAGCCTTTTGAGACAGCTTTTTGGTGGCTAATAGTAGTTAGACTAACTACTAATGGAGGCTGAACTTTTGTAATGGGTATATTAGATGGTATACATCTTAGAATAGGCTTGACTTATTCTTTTGTATATTATAGTGGTTATGATGTTATTCCCACTGATGAGACAAGTTGATGATATGTAATTAATTATTCAGACCTCTACTCTTTTGTGGCCAATGGTCTTTGTAATTATTGCTTAAAGCTCTGACTTACTCTGAGACTATATTCAATGGAATTATTATGATAATTCTTGATATTAGAACTTGATATAATTTTGTGAATTGGATTGTCAAAAAGGAAAGAAAGAAAAATCTACAGGTACTTTGAGATATCTTTCTCATGCTTCAGACCCTTTGGGGTTTGGGGTGTGACATTGTCTCCCTCAATATCTGCCTTACCCAGTGAGATTAAAGGCTCACCGGTGTGAGACCCCTTAGAAAAAAGGCACTCAGCCTCTGCCGAGGTCTCTAGAAGGCAACCCATCTTTGCCAGAGTCGCTAGAGAGCCCTCAGCGCGAAACCTATCGAAGGACAACTCAATGCCGGCCTTCTCCAATGGCACCGGCGACGACATGGCGTGAGATCCAATTGCAGCGGGATGACCCAATATCCCATTCTGATCAACCAAAGGTTCATAGGGTGTGATGGACACCGCTAATGCATGGGCATCGTGATTCAAAAGATTCTGAGCATTCGTGAAAGTGCTCCCATCCACTACCATCCTATTGGCACGACACTTTCTATGAACAATTCAGTTTTTCAAAATTAATTTCATAATTGATTGTTACACATAATAACTTAATCCAAACCCCAAACATTTCCAAGACAACAATGTCTCTTCCAAACTAACACTCTTGTACTTAAGAGACTAGAAAATGAAGAATGCATGCATGAAACCATTCTTTAGAACTCTATGACGAGTTTAAAAAGCTCCGAGCAGCATCTAAACTCAGTTCTTCATGCACCTGGAAACAATAGGAAAAGAAATTTTCATTCCATTAACAACAGAAAGAGTAAAAATTATTGGAGAATTCTGTACATGTATATGACTTACAAGTTAACTATGAATTCGTTGGAAAGCCTTCCAAAACCTCTCGGCTTCTACTGCCCCAACCTATAATACAAATAAGCACCAATTGAAATTGTTAGTTTCCCTTCCATCCCTTATATCTTCATTGTTCATTTGCCCTTTTTCTTCTTTTTGAATAAATTTCTTTTTCCAACCTAAATTATCATTTGAATTGCAATATCCCCTTAAATTTTAAAACTGAGCAATCACCCTTTAATGTCAATCAAAAATTCCAAGTCCCTTGCCTAAATGCACAAAGGAACTTTTGCGTCTAGAAACTTGATGATTCACAATTCCATATGCACATGCAAAACATGCCTCTTAAATTAACAGTAATTGAAATGATAAGGGGGCTTTTGGAATTTGCAAGGACATTGAAAGCTTAAACTTCCAGGGGAACATTACAACTCAGATAATAGTTTAGGTTTAATAACTGCAATTTAATTTTTAACGTTTCCATTTGATTAATGAGGATATAGTGAAATAGTGAAATATCCCCACCCCCCCAAAAAAAAAAGTCCAAATCTTCCAGAGACCTTCCCAAAAATATTTGCTGTGATACAGAAAGAAAATATCGTATTATAATCTCCACCTTTAATATGGAACAAAGCACGAGTCCAATTCTAAATAAGGCATCACTAACAGCATCAAAAGTTTCCAATCAATGGCTGAAATTGGTAAATATACACATAGAAAATAACTTAGAGATTAAGGTACTAGAAGGTATACTTATTTTTACAAGTAAAAGCCACCAAAAAAATACAGAGTTTGTGCTTTGATGATCAAGTTGAGATAAATACAGAAAGTTTGATGAAAACAGAAAAAATGGTAATCGATCAGCTTCTCACTTGCTCTACAAGATCTGGAAACTAAAAAAAACATTTAATCATTCAAAAAAACTTAGTAAATATACAAAAAAAACATTTAATCATTCAAAAAAACTTAGTAAATATACAATGGAAGACAATGTGTATTAGCTAAGCACTTAAAGCCATCTTTTCTGTGAGAAAAAAATTTCAGTAACAGAGCCACTTAATGAATTAAAGGCAGCTTATGGAAACAATGGTATTTAGATCTTCAAGAAAGCAATGTTAGTCTGATTACACCAGTATACTTTGGATGGGGGCGAGGAGAGGATAGGAGAGAAGAGTGGGGGGGTTACACTCCCTGTTTGGTTCTCTCTTAGAAGGGAGGGGGAAAGGTTTTGAGAGGATTTGGAGGAGCAGCCTACCACCCTCAAATCTCCTCTTTTTTATTTTTTTCAAATTGAGGGACTAAGGCAGAATAGGCTATGCCCTTAATGAATTTTTTTGTACTAGCCTTTTTACCGTTAACAATTTGTCAAACTTCAAAAATGTCTATCACTTTCCCACCCTGTCAATTTACATAAAATCTTATCTTCTCCTCACTTTTCTACCCTACAACCAAACAAGGAAGGGGGGGGGGGGGGGGGGGGGAGGGGAGGGAGGCAATACCTACTTCTCTCTGCTTTCTTTTATTTTTATAACATCCAAAATAAATAATAATAATAAAGAAAGGATGACCATTCCCTCTCCTCTCTCTCTCTCTCTCTCTCTCTCTCTCTCTCTCTCTCTCTCTCTCTCTCCTTTTTCCGATCACCTAACCTCTCCCTCCAAACTTTTCAACGTAAGTGATATGGACCAATGAACCTGTTCTAACTTAACTTCTAAGTACCCTAAAAATTCCATTCAACAGCACTGTAGTTCCACTTACACATCATACCAACTCAAAACTCCAGAAAATCACCATTTCAAAGTATGGCACTTCAGTCTAACACTTGTTAATGTTGATTGGTGAACAACTCCCCTGTATAGCATGGTCACTCTAATCTTGGCTTAACTACTCTTTTTCTCTTATAAATCACTTCCCTTTCTAATATTTATGAAATAAGGAGCAACCAAAAAAGCAAGCTAAGAAGACAGCCAAACCAATCCCTATAACATTGAACTTCAGCAAACACTCTTCAACCTGTGTGTATTGTATAACTAGTGATGTCCACTATATGCAAATTTGTCATCAGATGGCTATGACGAGGTTCCAAAGGTTTAAGAAATGTATTATAGTGGACAGGAGTTCAGCTATTAAAAAGTTACAAATAACTGCAGTACAGAATTGCATTTTAAGATCTCAAATTACTATATCGTAAATATTTGGATATCCACCAGAATATGGGGACTCATGGCCTGTATTTTATATTGGAGTAAACATCAAAGTGGGTGAAAACAAAGAAAAACCTATACAATGTAGAATATCCATGAAATGATCAAAACCTAACTCACAACAACTACCAACACAACAGAAGGACAATGTTGTAACAGATGAGCAAAAGCAGGAGTAAAGTGAGAGTGGTGGAAACTTTACCTTTTTTTAATTGTATAAATGAGATTCAAACATAATACTCACAAATTAAAAAATGCAAATGCAAGCAAAAAAATCATATAAAGATTCTTGGTGGGTTTTTTTTTTTTTTTTTTAATATCATTTTAATTATTTCCAGGTAACAGAAGGACCAAAAAGTTAACCATGAAAAGAAGTATTCTTTGAGTACAATTGATCTGTTGTAGATTTGTCATGCTTTCTCAGTATCACCAACTTCTGTGAGCATAAACACTATTTAAGTTTAATTGTTCCTCCCACCCTCACTCAACAAAAAAACACACAAACAAAAACAAAAAATGACAAAACGATGCAAAAAAAATAATAATAATAATAATAATTCAAACATATAAACACAGATCCTTTCTTTGGTTTGCAAGAAAATTAATATTAAAAAAACCATGGAAATCCCACCAACTTAAATCATTCAAATCTTAGCTCCAATGCCATGTAGTGTTTTTATTTCTCGAACCAGGAGATCTATGTCAGCTAGTTCATAGATCTTTGAGCTTAAATAACTAAGGAATAAAGACTTCATGAACCTCTTTATGATTAAGAGATAAACAGATTCATTGTGCAGGTTCATTATAATCCCAATAATTTCAAACAAATAAATAGCCTGAAAATACAAATTTACTAAAATAAAACACTCTTTGCTCTAAAACAATGATAACAAAATCATAACATTGAGAACTATCCTCTCCAATAAATTAGCTACATACATTCCTACATTCCCTATATATTCCTTGAATTCTCTTATTTTCCACGGGAAATCTTTTCCCTGAGAAACAGTGATTTCCGCTGGAAAATTAATTAATTAGAGAATGAATTAGATGGTTCATACTCTTCTAAAAGCGGTGGCTATGGAGTCTGGGGAATTTGAGAAGAGACAATCCTTGACGAAAAGCCATTCGTCCCAGCTCAACCAGGGCACCAATTTGTGACTGTAAGATGAAGATGAAGAAGGTGGTGATGATGGTGTCTCTTGATGAAAATCATTGAATCTCGGTTCACCTTCTTCTTCTTCTCCAAACCCTGACGAGGATTCCATTGCAACAATATCTGAGAGCTTCAAAGTTTCGTTGAGCTTTACAGGGTTTAACGTTATTAAACCCTAGGGCTTCTTTGGTTTCTATCTTTCAGACAAAAAAAAAAAAAAAAAAAAAGCAATTTTAAAAGTGTTTTTTTTTTTTATGAATATTGAAAATCTTTTTGAAAAATTAAATTTAGCCTTTAAATTTGGGTTAATTGTAATTTTCATGATTAAATTTTAAATTTTGTTAATTTTATCTTCAAAATTTGCGTTTATTGTCAATGTGGTCCTTTTATTGCCCGAATAAAATGTTATTCTTAATATAAGTATATAACTATTATTAAAATAATTTTATTTTAGAAAAGCTATTATAAATTTAAAATAGGAAATATATATATATTTTTTTAAATAATAAATAACAACAACAACGATCATTTAATAGCCACACGCTTCAGCCAAAGATTACCACGAATTATAACATTACATTCAATCTTTCTACAAGAGCATTTTACCTATAAAATAGAAAAAGTGCTCAATTTTACATATTTAAGTTCTAAAATCACTTATATATTTTTTTTTTTAAAATACTAAGTATTTTTAACATACACAGAAGAAGATGGGAGAAGGTTTTTTTTAAATTTGCAAAATATATAAATTTGCAAAGTTGTCACAATAATTGTATAAATTTACGCTAACACTATTTATTTTGCATATAGCTTCTTTTTTTCCTTTTTTTCCTTTTTTTTTCCTTTAGTGTTAAATCTTATTGTAAAAACTTCAATTCTCTATCAGTGGATTTGTTTACCTTGAGGATAGTTAAGTCAAATCTTCCCTAAGTTTTTACCTTGAAACGATTTGTTTCATTCGTTTTCCTAGATGACCATATCTGTGTGTTATTTACTTTTCCGCTATACATGATATGATCTATTACTGTTTAACCTAGATCTCATAATTAAACTAAGTAAAGACTTGGCTAATTCATTAGGTTAAACAATCTGTTTTAAGGGGTCTAAACAAACAAACAAGAGTCAATCTTAAACAATGTATAGAGTTTCCACTAGCAATTGATGGTAAAATTAATATTAGGGTGTTTTTTAAAAAGAGTTTTATTTATTTTATTGCTTTTGATAAAATAATCTCAAAAATTCCAAAACATTGACTTTTTCTGTCACTTAATATATATATATATATATATATATATATATATATATATATATATATATATGTTTCAACCTAAGTCATTCCTTTCGTGATGATTGCTTTTTTTATCCTTAGATTAATATATTAATCAATTTTTGGTGTGAGCATGACTCAAACCTTATATATCTTTGTGGTGGGCCTTTTTATATCCTGGGCTGGACTGTGCCTATCGCATTGTGGCCCAATAATTATGGGGTAAGAGAGTCGAGATTGGCTCAAATGAAACTCACCTTAAGCCAGCTTGTGCGCAAGCTAGGACCCCTAGCAAAGATCTTGGTCACGTGCCCACAGCAAGGAATGCTGCCATAAAAATGTTATGGCAAGAGAAACATAATACAGCAAGATAGTTAAAATATTCTAACTAAAGTACTTGCTACTAACCAAAGATAACGCTTAAACAATCTTACAAAAGGGAAATACGATAATGTAAGTATGTCAGGAATGAATAAGCAATAAGAAAAATAACGTTACTAGAAAGTGGTACACTACTCCCTTGGCTTCACAGCTTATAAAGCAGTAAGTGGGGGAGGTTTTCCTTCGATGTGGGACTCTGAGCCAAAATCGATTACAAGTGCAACACTTGGTCTGAGGCAAAAATGGCCTCCATAATAACATAATAAATAAACTATTATATATTAATGTAATTGTTATACCCAATCTAATATAAAATGTAAAGTTTAATTTATTTTTCACACTTATTTTTAAAAAAAATTCCTACTTAGTTTGATTTATAGTATTTACTCAATAAAAAAATAATATTGTCAGTTCATAGTTAATAAAAATCTATTGAGAGATTAATCTAGATAAATAAATTGAAAAAAATAAATTAATGTAAAAATATTAAGAATGTAGAAATATACATTTTTTTTCAATGTATATTTAGTATGTTGTGTTAAAGCGTTTTGCTGATGTTTCATCTCTGTAGGTGAGGAACAAAGTCTCTCTGTGCATATTTAGATGTTTCTACCTTAGTATCAAATTATCACTTAGAAACGCATTATGATGATACCAATTCAAGAACTAACGCTTAGGCCACTCGCTACATCAAAATAAGACATGCCTTGCTCTTTTTCAAGAAAAATAGTGAAAGATCTCACAAGGAAAATTATTAGGTACTTTTGGAATATGGTGATGTGTTGTTCTAGCTTGTAAGATAAAATTTAGAGCATGGAGCTGAAACAAAACAAATATAAACATACCTTTAGCTATAGTTGTTTAAGTGTTTAAAGAAGAATAAGACTCATTATATGATAGTGTATATAAAAGGTGACTTCTAATCTATGGCCTTTAACTTACATATTTCATTTTGATGGAGACAAACTATACATATAGGCTAGACTAGGGACCCTTTTAAATTAAGATTTGTTCCATAACCTCCTTTCATCAAGGAGTTTAAAACTTGTAACTTCAATACGTTTATTAACTAAAGGGGTTATACCACTTGAGAGTTACTTAAAAATTGTTATTCACCATAATGTCTTTCACAAATAAAATCTTAAGACGTGAGTTTTCATTTATCATTTAAACGTGGGCCACATAAAGTTTTCTTAAATCTTACATTCTCCCACTTGGCCCACTTGACATTTAAATTACTTGATAAATGATGTTAACTTTAACATGGCCATGATATTACTCATGTCATCTAGTCCTGAAATGCTCCCACTCAAATAAAGAATTCAATACATGAATCATGGCGGTATTACCCTTAATAATGATGAGTACTTCCTTCCATGTATTATAATGTATGGCAATCCTTACATGAGTACTTTATGAGCCATTAATTCTTTATGAATGGACTACCTATTAGCCATTCAGGTCCTCTTTTATACATCCCCATGGATATATCATCCTTATATATCTCCACATATATATCTAACTTAATTCATATACTTTATGTGCACAAAATAAAAATCAAATATTTTTTTCTCCAAAACTCACCAAATATGTGTCCAAAACATAGAATAATTAGAGAGAAATTAAACACCAAATGAGCTAACAAGTTCCATATGTCCAAAAGACTTTTATACTGCTTTGCCGGCAAACATTTAGTTATGAAATTAACATATATTAGCTCAAAAATTTTAACACAATGGACACTTTCAATTTCTTAAAATTCTCTCTTAGACTGAGTTACTTTATGTCGATATGTTTATTTCGGCTTTCACAATCATTGTCCTTAGAAAAGAAAATTATAGCCGAGTTATCTTTAAAATCTTTAAAAGTCTTATCATAAAATCGACAACCTTAAGACCTATCCATATTGCTTGTCTTATTGCTTCATATATAGCATATATGATATCTTACATAACAAAATCAAATCACTACTTCCAAGTAGTATGTCATTCATATTTAGGCGTAAAAACAATACATTTACTCCCATTGATCTTAAGGTATTTACACCAATTACCAATGTGCCCAGTGTTAGGACATATGTGTTTCACATGTTAGGAACATATGTCACTATTTTATGTAATTAGCTAATTGGGTAGATCTAAGATGTGTTTAATATTTCAAAAAACATGTTGTTCAAGTCTAGTATTAAAACCATAAAGATTGGACCAAGAAATAAGTGAAGAAAAGCTGTTCACTAAAGCTGGACAGATGGCTCGACAGCTGCCGACAGATAGCTATCTATCAAGGTCTCAACAGCTGTGGACAGATAGCTATCTATCGAGAATTACAAAATCAGGATTTTCAAATCTGATTTTCGGCCCATACTGACATGTATGTGTAGAGTTTCTTTTCTTACAACCCTAGACATATATAAGGTTTATTTTAAAGACCGTCACATATGAGAATACAAGGAGAACACATGAAAAAGGTGACCGGTGCCTTATTCTCTCTGTAGAAGCTACTGAGTCTTTGCGCCTTAGGGTTTTGTAACCAAGTGCTTCTTGATCTTCATTGTTGATGAAGTGAAGAACTTTGCAGCCAACATTCTTCTTCCTCAAGTTGGTGAATGAGTCACGTACTGGGATTCATGCAAAGTAGTAAGCCGCATACTGGGATCCGCGCATCAATTGATTAGTCACGTACTAGGAGCCGTGCATTGAAAAGAAGAGATAGTCACTACAGAACAAATCCAATTATGTATTGGGGTAAGGATTCAACTGTAGGTTGGTATAAGGTACTGGGATTCCTTTACTTATAACCGCTTGTTTTGATAATAGTGGATTCTCGGGAATGGTGATCTTAAAATCATCTGGTGAGGTTTTTTCCGTGTTGGTTTTCCTCATTCGTAAACCAATCACCGTGTTAATTGCAAACTTACATGCAACACATTTATCCCCATAATTTATTGTAAAAAGTTATGGTTTTCCAAAATATAAGGATCATTTGTATTATCATGCCATATATATTGATCCACAAAAAATTGTCTCTAAAGCAATTTACAATTGAAAACTGTACAAATTATTGAGGCATGTTTGTCATATGAGCCACCATACTGTTACAAATTATTTTCCAAATAACTAAGATTTTATATCTAGGAAACAAACTTAAATACTTGGATGAGCACTTGATGAATATCAAAATCAAAATCAAATTTATGAACACTTTAAGTGCCTTGGCATGTATTTCAGTCAAATTACTCACTAGTCCACATTAGCATATTGTAAAATACTATACGTGGACAATTTAAGATTAGAGAAAACAAAATCCTTGAGTCACACATGTTATGAAAACAAATACATACAATGTAACTACCATTGAAAATAATATAAATTTCTCTAACTAAAATCACTAAACAACATAGCATGAAGGATGGCTCTGATACCAAATGTAAGATAAAATTTAGAGCATGCAGCGGAAACAAAACAAATATAAACATACCTCTAGCGATAGTTGTTTAAGTGTTTAAAAAAAAGAAAAAAAGACTCACCATATGATAGTGTATATAAAAGGTGTCTTCTAGTCTATGGCCTTTATCTTACACATTTCATTTTGATGGAAATAGGCTATATATATAGGCTAGACTAGGGACCCTTTTAAATTAAGATTTGTTCCATAACCTCCTTTCATCAAGGAGTTTAAAACTTGTAACTTCAATATGTTTATTAACCAAAGGAGTCATACCAATTGAGAGTTACTTGGAAATTGTTATTCACCATAACGTCTTTTACAAATAAAATCCTTAAGACATGAGTTTTCATTTATCATTTAAACACGGGCCAAATAAAGTTTTCTAAAAATCTTGCAGTTCTCTCCTCTTACATTCATGAGAGTACCTATTAATCACTCCCTCAATCAAGTGACTATTATTAATTAGAGAGGATAATATGCGAGCCATCTATCAATCATGGCATTGACCTCCTTAGGCTTATACTCTTCGGCTACATGACCTGCTCCCTGCATTATTGGAATCAAGACGCAATTAACACTAAAAAAAATTGTGTGCATATTTAGAAAAAGAAAAATAGCTAAATTAAGATTTTTTTTTTCTTACCTTGACACTTGAGTATGTCATGTAGAAATAATTATTTTTGTACCTCTCTGTGTATCTATATGAAATCATTAACAATGTAATTCCACGTTTGAAGTCAGTAAACATAGTTTAGAGTAGACAACTCAAAGTTGAAAAGAAAAGAAAGAAAAAAAAGTTAGCATAAACTGCATAGAATTGAAGTTGGTAATAATCCAGAAACTAACCCTGCAACTTGAGAATCAACAAACCATGCACGCCATGATTCGTCCAAAGTCAAATTCAAAGACCTTATCATTTCTTGGGTACCGATATGTGGTACTGACATGTCTAGATCAGCACTATAAGACATCAAAAATATGATTAATAAGAAAAACTATTCATGCTACTGGTAATATAAAGTAATTAAAAAAATAATGATACAAACAGTAATATACACGACTCTTGCAAAGAATGACAAACCTCTTATATTTTATTTTCAATTTCTGTGTTACTTCATATGTACAAGTGCACTGCTTGACCTGTAATTACTCTAACATATATGGTTGATAATTTCCACAAATAATTTTTTTTAAGTTTTTTCAATAGAAATGTTCATAATTCAAAAAAATTTCACTTAAAATGTATCAATATATACACTCATATATGTATCCTAACCTAAAATTAATGTTCTAATTTCCATTAGATCTTTGGCGGTACTACATATGAAACTAAAGAGATCTCACATGACTCATCAATAATCAAGACATTGGCTAAGGAGTTGGGTCCTTCACAACTTGGCTTAATGATCCTATTTGACTTCACAGTCTGTTATTGTAAATTGAACCGAATTACATGTTCGTATGATCGAATTTATCAAACATTTTCAATTATGTGTATAAATTTGCATCACAGCAATTTCAAAATATTGTAAAAAAGGAAAAGTGATTGCAAAAGGAAGTTATAAGCTAATACCAATATATGAGAGCTCGAAGGTTGGTTCTACTGAGATTTCGATGGTAATCAATAGTACTCAAAATATTCTTTGTGTATGCTAGGCTGGAGTTGCACATATGCCAATAGCCTTTGGTTCCCTAGCATCATATGAAGTTCTCAGTTAATTACAAAATGAAAACTGATGCATCTAATTGTATCATTGTACATATATATGTTTCATGTACCTCCCTAACATGAAGAGCTTCTCGAACACTTGGAATATTTGCCCAAATTTCAGCTAGTAGGAGCTCGTAATCCTAAAATGTAAACCAATCAGTTATGTACATACTTTCCAAAATAAGATTAGAAGCAAATGAGAGAGAGAGAGAGAGAGGCTTACACGACACCAAAATGCACTATTTCGAGGCAATGAATGGAGGAAATAGTTGGGAGTACTCATGAGAATTCTTTGATCCCAATCTACTTTATCTGCTTTCGAAGAACCCTTAGCACATACCGGTTCTAGAACTTGAGCTGTGTTTATTCCACGGAGTAACTGCGCTATCAAATGGTGACTTATTCTCAATGGGTACAAGATGCAAGTTACACAACTTAAGTTTAGGGTCATTTTGTCCCATTATGTTTACAACTATGGATTTTTTTTATCTTAGTGTTATATATATATACCACTTTGTTTCAGTCTCTCTTATCTAATTTTGTTGATGAAATATAATGACCGTTAAATGCCACATCAACTTAAATCAATGTAGTTTTAAATTTTAATGTATTAAATTTTTTTAAATAATGATGTTGTTTTGTCCATGTGAAGAAAATACTTAAATGATATAGCATAATTAGACCAATTTTGAAAATTATTGCATGCCTAAGTTAGGGATGAAATTCCCATTAAGCAAAAAAGTTAGGGATGAAATTCAAATTTTCAAACATAAATGAAAAAAAAAAAAATCAAAATAACTCTAAACTTAAAAGATATAATTTACAATTTACTCTCAATTTTATAAGGCAAAAGCATTTGTTAACTGACCTCATCGATAGCTTCAACATCCACCATACATCCTTCGTTGGTTGGATCTATATTGACATAATCACCCTTGCAACTTGTTTTGGCCGACTTGAAAAGGGAAATAAAATTACATCAAAATTCAGAATTCATATAATATGAATTAACAAATGAATTTTAGAGAAAATAAGATAATAAGATATTGTGTAAACAAGAAGCTAAGCGCATGTCAACTCTATAAATCCAGCACTATATATTAGTGGTTCTAACATTTACTTGCGAATTAGGTGGGGAAAAAAATTCAAGAGTGGAGAGAGATATAAAGAAAAATGACATTGGTCTTTATAACCTTAAAAGCATCTGGTAAAATAAAAGAATTAAAGTTACATGATTATTTATTTACACCGAACCTTACACAAGATACGTATAAGAATTAAAGTTAATTTAATTAGGAGAATCCTTTGATTAGACTAAAATCAAGAACAATTAATATATATATTATATATATATATATTTATATATATATATATATATATATATATATATATATATATTTTCAGTCAATCAAGGATATTAATGTGCTAAATGAGATATTCATGATAGACTAGCTAACAAGTAACAACATCTATATATATATACACACACACATAGCTAAAAAGGTTTTTTATTTTTAAAGAGAGATTTATTTCAAGAAAAATCACTGGTTATGTGCATGATAATTGTTTTTCTCATGCGTCATTAAATCTTAAGCTGTGTTGGAAATAATAAGGTGACAATGAAATAGAGAACTTTAAAGGCTTCATATATTACTAGCAAAGGAACAATAATAACCCCATTGGGAGGAAAATGAGATAGAACTTTAAAAATTTATGTAACTAGCAAACGAACAGTAATAACCTTATAAAGTTCATCTGATATAAGAGTCAAACGATGAGCAGTTGGAACTTTTGAATTGGCATCAAGATATGAATCTGACTTTGGGCTCGAGAGCACGTATCCCTGATATTAATTCCAAGAATTTTATGGTCATACTTAATAAACAAAAGAGAATGTAGTGATACTTTGTTTGAATTATAAAGAAGCTAAATTTAAGAAAATGCTAAAGTTATATGTTATCCAATGGAATTATTTCACAACAATTAATTTTCCATATTATTTTCTTCATCTCTTCCTTCCTTTTTATTTTTAATTTTTTAATTTTTTAATGAATGTAAACTATAAGGAAAAAGTTTGGCTCCAAACTTTTCTGAAACTATCTCGCTTCATTCCATTACATGGTGATTAAAGAGATTATTCGTGTATAGTTTTAGTGACACGACTCAGTTAAACAATACAAGTGAATAGTTTTATAAATCATCACATAATGAGTTTAAAAATATAGCTCCAAACAAATTTGGAACCAAAGTTTATCCTAATCTTTTCGTATTATTCTAAACCATGTAGATCTGTGTCATTGTTAATCTAGAAAAATTTGAAAAAATTAACTAGAAAGAGATCATTTTCAGAAGTTCGTACTTTGATATTAAAGTGTGGCTTGTGCCCAGCTTCGTTAGCTGCAATTCAACCAAAAAAAAAAAAGACCAGTCTTAGTAAGTGGAAAACAACAATTTAATTACTGGGTCTTGACGAAGAAATAAACATAAAGCATGCATAATTGCACACACTCAAATATACGTGTTTTATTGAAATACTAGTAACCTTCTCAAAAATAAAAATTATATATATATATATATATATATTTTCTACATGAGCTAATAGTTATTGTCATGTAAAAATGTCAGGGTGTTACCATCATATATTTTTTGAACTGTTGCTGGAATAAGAATGCCAGAATACGAACCACCACCAAGGTAAAGTTGATTTTCTGCAAATTCGGGGTGATCGATCAACCACTGCATGGCAATTCCAAAAACACAAGACTCTCATCAAATATGACAATATTTGTGATATTATTTACTGCCATATAATCTTGTAGACTTGTAGCCATGGTATTTTTTTTTTTTCAAGCATAATCACTCGTGCAGAGTTGGATGTTTCTTAATTAGCCCCCAACACACTTCTAGAGTTGTTGTAGTCACAGGGGCGGAGCCACATTGTCCCTTGGGGGGGCCGTGGCCCCTGCAAAAAAAAAAAAATATCCATTAGAGTGTGTAAGAAAATTGATTGGCCCCCCCTATGTTGGACATCCGGCCCCCCCATATCTCCACCATTCTCCCAGTTAAAAGCCTTTACTTTTAGGCTGGTATTCTCCTAGCTTTAGTTTTAGGCCTTTGTTGTCCCAACTAAAAGCCTTTAGTTTTAGGCCTCTTTAGTTTTAGCCTTTTAGGCCTCCTATACTCTAAATAAAACAAAAGGCTGGCTCACTTACATTTAAATACTCAAAATCCAAATACATAACAACAAAATTTCATTTTCTCCATATCAAAAACCCACCCACAGAAGAATCCCTTATTCCCTTTACTACTTTTTTTTTTTTTGGGATACACTTTCACTTCCCACCGGTACCACCTCCTAGCCCCCAAATCTCAGCATCAGTCCTCCAATCCGAAGAAAAAAAAAATTTCTTGACCGATTTTGTCTTTCTTCTTGCTTTCTAAAACAAATTACTCAGCATATTTTATTGTCAAATTTCAGGATTTGGAACTTGGTGACTGCTTGGTGAGTTTTCTTCTCTTATTTAATCACTAGACCTTCATCTCTTTAGACTCTTTTTACTGCTCAGCTCAACCCTCCTCTCAAACTCAATCCTCACAATCCAAAAAAAAAAAAAAATTGACCATTATTTTCTTTCTTCTTGCTTTCTTAAAATAAATCATTCAGAGCAAGGGTGTAGCCAAAGGGTGATTTTTTAGTTTCCGCTTCATCTATTTTTAGTGTTTTTTTTTCTCTCAACTATCTACACTTAAATATTCACATGCTCTTTAATTTTTCATAGATTTTTAGAGAAATACATGGTTAAAGGCATGGGCATGGGGAGGTTGTTTGTGATGAGTCTTGAAGGGAAGATAAAGTTTGCACTTTGTGAAGATAAAGTTTCTTAGGTAAATTTTTTTTGATTTATTACCTATTTTGATTAGTTAGATATCATGTGGCAATGGGTGTTGTTAAATTGTTTGGTTTATGTTGTGTACTTGTGTGTTTAATTTTTGCTTTTGTTTGAGGGGTTATTTTTTAATTAAAAAAAATTAAAATACAGGAAAATTTTTATGATAGGAATGATGATGAGTTGACTGTTTAAATTATAGTGGAAATTTTATTTTTTTTCTTGAGTATGAATAACATCCATATAATTAAGAAAAAATTTCTAATTAAGATTTTATTTTTTAAGTTCTTTTCAGGTTAATTTTTGAGTCATATTTTTAAAGTTAAAAGAATTATGAGCAAATGAAAAACAATTGATGTATTCTTAAAGAAAAAAGATGTTAGCAATTCAAAATTTAGGACACCTGTGACTGTAGAAACAAATGTGGTCGTAGAAATAAATGTTAATACTTCAATGCCTGATGAACAAACAAGATGAAATCCGACAAGCTTATCTAAAAAAAGGTCCATATCAACCTAAATATATAGACTGTCCATACGACGATAATAATCATCGTCGTCAAAAATCGGCCCCCCCATGTTAAAAATCCTGGCTACGCCCCTGTGTAGTCATACACCAGTTAATTTTGTTTACATGTTGATTTTCAACTGAGCAATGCTAGATACACACAAAATCATAATTTTTTCACAATTTACTTGGGTAACAAGTTGTGATTGTTGAGGTGTACGTATAAAACAGCTTAGTCCAGGCCACACGGTGTAGGCCCAATTGTATGGGCATGGTCTTGGTTTCCTATTCCTAATAGAATTAGGGGAAAACAATGACATGCATATATAAGTGAAGTAAACGTGTGAAGGGTTTGGAATATATACATACACAGACTGAGGCAGCCGCATAAAGTGTAAGGGTGAAGAGTTCTGGCTGGAGTGAGGAAAAAGAAAAGAATACTAGTCATAGAAAGAAAGGTGTGTGTGTGAGAGCAAAAAAGATAGAGAGATTTTCTTTATCCATGAGATAACACAAGAGAAGATTAATTTAGAGTTTTTCTCTAAGGATATAATTTGGGTACTACAACCACAGGTAGTTGTTGTATTCAAAGTATGATTGAAGATCTCAAGTGAATTTATATTATTCCCAAAGAGATATTATTGTAATTGATATGAATTTCAAGTTAGGCATAAACTTGAGAGGATACTGTATTTGATTTGAAAATAGTAAAATCATTGAGCTCTTTAGATGTAGGCAAATTACTGAACCACGAAAATATTATCTTGTATAATTATTAGTAGTTCATATAAAAGTTTTCTGTCAATAATTTTAATTAACAAATATACGATGAGAAAGCACTTATGTCACACCTTTTGCAGAAAATTATAAAGATTTGCTACTGTTTTTTGGTCGTCCGAATAGTAGCCCTCCAAGCTTTTCGAATAAGAAAATCCAGTGCCAACCGGTGCATCTATGTACAATATGTTAAGGCGCTGAAAATTTGATCACATTAAATTGAACAAAGTTATAAAGTGTATAGTCTATAGTACCAATAATTTTTCATAAGAATGATCAATCATGTATTAGAGGCCAGAAGTTTCATACCTTTGTCCAAGTGTCCGGGTCCAAATGAAGTGTGGGTAACCCTCTTTCAGAAAATATATAATCAAAAGACAATGGTCCTACACATGTATGTATAGAGGCAAGTTGAGAACAATAGTCTAAAGTACTAATAATGACAATAATTAAGGAAACTCATCCGGAAATGACATGCTATTAAAAACCAAAACTCACCCGCAAATTGAAAACAATAATTTTTATAAAAAGTCATTTATTTACCAAAAACACAAAAAGTCCTATTCCGAATGCTATAGGGGTGGCTCTAATTAATAGATAGTTAAAAGGAAAAAGTTTAAAAAAAAAAAAAAAAAAAAATGTACTTTATAGACCTGTTTGGTTGAAAGAATGGAAAAGTTAGAGGATAAATTTTTTTTTTTTCTCCCCTCATTTGTGTTTGGTTAGGGGAAATGGAAAAGCAGAGAGATTAAAAGCTCACCCAAAATGACATACTATTAAAGTCCAAAACTTATCCGCAAGTTGAGAACAATAGTTTTATTTATTTATTTATGAAAAGTTGTTTATTTACCAAAAAGAAAAGGTCCAATTCCGAATGCTATAGGGGTGGCTCTAATTAATAGATAGTTAAAAGAAAAAAGTTAAAAAAATACCCTAAGGATCCGTTTAATTGAAATAATGCAAAAGAAGTTTTTTTTCTCATTTGTGTTTGATTAGGGGGAGTGGAAAAGTGGAGAAATGAAAAACTTTTTTGTTTAGTTAAGAAGAAAAATGGAAGGTTAGAAAATGTGATTTGTATAAATTTACTATCATGCTCATATTAGATTGAAAAAATAGTGCATGGATGTTCACTTCATTAAAATAGAGAGTACAAAATCTAAAAGAAACGAGGAAAAAATAGATTGGAAAAAAAATGAAAGAAAAAACAGATGAATAGCGTGCCAAAAGAAAAGAAAAAAAAAAAAAAAAAAAAAAGGATAAAGTGAAAGTGAACGTTGCACAATGCAAGGGGGTAATTTGGTCTTTCCAAGTGGGACTTTTTTCATCTCAAGTTTCTCCCAAAATTGGGGAGATTGCATTTTTTGTGGGAGTAAGGAGAAAACACCTAGGAACTCACTAATTTTCCTTTCCATTTTCTTCTCTTGCCAAACACTCCAAAATACCATTTTTTTTCCACCCATTTTCTTTCCTATTTTTTTCCATCCACCAAACCAAATGGATTGATTTATTAAATAATTTTAGAAAATTTTTATGAGAAAATAAAAAAGTAACTTATTTTTTTAATAATTTTTTATATTTTTCATAAAAGTAGTATCAAAATTTTCTCAAAATAACCCATTAATAAATGCCCTAAGTGTATCCATTAACATGAGCCTATTCTTTGATTCTTAATTACAGATATTTTTGGTCTTATTAGTTGTTGAAATTTGAAAGCAAACATGATTTTTGCTAAAATAGTCAAATTTTTATCATGGTTATTAATCTCATTGTTAATCCTTGAGTAGCAAAAAAAAAAAAAAAATCCTCAAGTAGTGACTAAATAACAAATTAAAATTTTACCGTTTCCATAGAAGAATGGACTGAAAGAAGAACAACCAGGCCCTCCAGTAAGCCAAACTAGGAGTGGATCACTTGAAGGTTCCCTTTGAGACTCAACAAAATAGTAAAACAACTGCACATCATCCATTTCACCCACACCTACGTAGCTGCACAACAAAATCTTCAATCCCTGAGATCACTATATGAAATCTTTAAATGATAATCACATGCGCACATAGAGATATATATTAGTAAAAGAACAAGTTAGGTTTAAGTTACCCAATCTAAACAAAAATATAAATATATTTTCATCACTCTTCCCTTTCCTCTCTTCTTACGTTTAAACCAATTTAACCAGTTAACATGTCATTCTTCTAATTTACAAAAAACAACACACTCCTTTCATTGTTGAATTGTATTCTACAATATAAAGTTATATCATTGTTCCACATATGTGCAATAGAGAAGCAAGCTTATATATTTGGTCGACTTAAGAGATCCAAGCATTCCATATACAGCCCTGCAAAATAAACTGTACTGATGTAACTTTGTAGCAAAATTATGACTACATTTTTTGCTTGTTATTTTTTCTTTATTTGGCTACAAATAAATTTATTTTAGAATCTCTAAACATAATAACTATTATTCATGAGGTCTTCCTATCAAACCATATATTCTGATCCCCTCTTCCCCCTTAGGACTAGGAGGACTTATCCTTTTTTTTTTTTTTTTTTTTTTTACACATATATAATGTTGATGGCATCCCTTTTTTTTTTTTTTGGTCTATGTTACATCTTAAAATGCTGCTATAGGGGATTTACTGAGATGTAGGCAGTTTAAAAAAAATAATAAAAAAAAAACCATTAGAACCCGAGTCTCTAAAACTCTAGTTCCACCAAGATAAATATAAATATATATATATATATATATAAAGTAGTAGAACTTGAGCCTATAAAACTAGAGTTCAACAAGAACAAAAAAAAAAAAATGAAAATCATGTTAAATGGCAAAAAAATCCACATCATAACATCGAGTTATTTGATCTGGTTTTATAAGATGATATGGTTGCAAAAGGAGTGCCATTGAAACCATCACTCATGAAGAATTGTTGTTCCCAACAATTTTGTTTTAAATGGTATAATCTTAGTGCTTAACCGATTGGTATCTATTTGAAAATTGAAATTTCATTTTGTGCAGGTTTGATTGGAGTCCAAATTGGAAAATTTAGTGGTTGTGAACGTGAGATTTGATGTTGGCTTCAAAAAAAAATTGTTCATAACATTAAATATTGGGGTTGTCGAAAATTGTTGATGGAAAGTAGAAGTAAGAGTGTGAATATAAATAAATAATCAAACTTTTATTAGATTTTTTAAAAATAAATATTATAAGAGTGTTAACCAGAAGGTCATTTTTAATTAATTGAAATGTTTAGTACTGAAATTTCATTTAAAGCTAACTATCTTAGTAATTTCATTTAACCTTAAAAATAAATAAAAATAACAAACAAACAAACAAACAAATAAACAAGAAGTAGAAAGGGAAACCATCAATGTAACATTGAACTTTGATCATTTTTTAGGTTTTAGGGTCATTTGGTCATTGTTTAGGTTTTAAGAGTATTTTAATCATTTTTTAGGTTCTAAGAGTATTCTGGTAATTGGTGAGGGTTTGGGGGATATTTTGGTCATTTTTAAGTTTTATGAGGTATTTTGGTCATTTTATAGGTTTCTAGGGTATTGCAAAAAATTTCAAGGTTTCAAGGTCATTTCGCTCATTTTAAAGGTTCTATGGGTATTTCAATCATTTTTTAGGTTTCAAGTGCATTATGATCTTTTTTAGGTTCTAAAGGTATTTCAATAAATTTTTATGTTACAAGGTCATTTCATTCATTTTTTGGGTTTAGGGTCTTTTAGGTCATTTTTTAGGTTCTAAGGGTATTTGGGTCACGTGTGATGTTGATACTGCCTAATGTAACGATGGAATTGTCAAATGTGAGAAACAAATTAGGGTATAACTGAATATGGTAAAAGTACAGTCAAATGTGATGCTAATACTGCCTAATGTGACAATGGGACTATCAAATGTGAGAAAAAAAAATAAAGGAACCATTGAATGTGGCAAAAGTAAAGTAATATGTGGTGTTGGTATTGCCTATTGTGACAATAAAACCATCAAATGTGAGAAAACAAATAAGTGAATCATCGATTGTTACAATTTTATTCCTAAAAAAATTATTTTATTAAATTAGTAAAATTTACTCACAAAGAAAAAGGAGTTTACAGTCAATTCAATGAGCTCCAAAAATATCAAGTAGGATGCAAGCTTCAAAGTTCAAAAACCAAAACAAAGGAAAAACATTTGATATGAGTTAAGCATGTATTTCAGTAATTTTTTTAAGTTTTGGGGTATTTTGGTCATTTTTAGGTTTCAGTGGTATTTTGGTCATTTTTAGGTTTTAGAGTATTTCGGTCATTTTTTAGGTTTTAGAAGTATTTTGGTAATTTCTAGGTTTTGGGGGTATTTCCTTTATTTTTTTTAGATTTTAGGGGTATTTTGGTTAATTTTTTGGTTTTGGGGAATTTAGGTCATTTTTTAGGTTTCAAGGGTATTTCGATCATTTTCTATGCTTTAGGGTAATTTCGGTCATTTTTTAGGTTCTAAGGTATTTTGATCATTTTTTAGGTGCTAAGGGTATTCCAATAATTGTTGAGGGTTTCGGGGGGTATTTTGGTCATTTTAAAGTTTTATGAGGTATTTTGGCCATTTTATAGGTTTCAAAGATATTTCAAAATTTTTTAAGGTTTCAGAATTATTTCGGTCACTTTTAAGGTTCTATGGGTGTTTCAGTCATTTTTTAGGTTTAAGGTGCATTACGGTCATTTTTTAGGTTCTAAGGGCATTACTATCACTTTTTAAGTTACAAGGTCATTCCAATCATTTTTTAGGTTTCACGGTCATTTATGTCTTTTTTTTAGTATCTAAGGGTATTTCAATTATTTTTTAGGTTTAGAGGGTATTTTAGTCATTTTTTAGGTCTTAGGGTTATTTTGGTCATTTTTTAGTTTTTAAGGATATTCCAATAATTTTTTAGAGTTTTGGGGTTATTTTAGTAATTTTTTAAGTGTTAGGATGCATTTTGTTAATTTTAGTATATTTAAGGGAATTTCATAAATTTTAGAGATTTTAGGAGTATTTTTGTTATATATATTCGTCGATTATTAGGTAATTCGGTGGGGTTGGGTTGGGTTGGCTACGCCCATTTGTAATGTTGGTATGGCTTAATATGATGATAGAACTGTCAAATGTAATTAATAAATAATAATTAAAAAAAAAAAAAAGAACCATTGAATGTGACAAAATTATGATCATATGTAATGTTGGTATTGCCCTATGTAATAACAGAACTGTTAAATGTGAGGAAAAAAATAGGGTACCACCAAATGTGACAAAAATATAGTGAACGTGATGTTGGTACTGCCTAATGTGACAATCAATCCATCAAATGTGAGAAAAAAATAAATGAACCACTGAATTTGACAAAAGTACAGTCACATGTGATGTTGGTACTACACAATATGAGGATGGAACCGTCAAATGTGAGAGAAAAAAAAAAGGAAACCATTAAATGTGACAAAAGTTTTGTCAAATGTTATGTTAGTACTACCAAATGTGACAATGAAACCATCAAATGTGAGAAAAAAATAAAAGAACCACCGAATGTGACAAAAGTACAGTTAAATGTAATATTTGTACTGCACAATGTGATAATGAAACTGTCAAATGTGAAGGAAAAAAAAATGGAACTACTAAATGTGACAAAAATACTGTCAAATGTTATGTTAGTACAGTCGAATGTGACAATGGAACTATCAAATATGAGAAAAAATAAATGAATCATCAAATGTGATAAAAGAACAGTCACATGTGATATTGGAACATCACAATGTGAGGATAGAACTATCAAATGTGAGAAAAAAAATAAAGGAATCATCAAATGTGACAAAAATACAGTCACATGTGATGTTTGGTATTACACAATCTGAGGATGAAACCGTTAAATGTAAGAAGAAAAAAAAACCCGCTAAATGTGACAAAAGTACTGTCAAATGTGATGTTGGAATTGCACAACGTGAGGATGGAACCGTCAAATATGAGAAAAAATAAGGGAGCCACTAAATGTGACGAAAAAACTATTACATGTGATGTTGGAACTGCATAATGTGAGGATGAAACCATCAAATGTGGGGAAAAAATGGGAACCACCAAATCTGACAAAGGTACTATCAAATGTGATGTTGGAACTACACAATGTGACAAATGGAATCGTCAAATGTGAGAAAAAATAAGGGAACCATCAAATGTGACAAAAGAATTGTCACATGTGATATTGAAACTGCACAATATGATGATGAAATTGTCAAATGTGAGAATTTGGTAACTTGGTATAGCAGGTTGCCTACTAGTGAGTATCGTACCCCAAAAAAAAAAAATGGGAGGTACTACTTATCTGTAAAAATATGTCACTTATAATATGTTGTAAAAATATTGTGGACATAATATTTTTCATTAGAAAACAACAGCTTGAGGGCATAGTTATCAGATATATATATTTTGAAATAGGGTAGGATTTTAATTTATATTGTTTTCTTTATGATGATTGCTCTTCGTTATCATACAAAGACACAAATTAGTTTTTGTGTAGGTATAGCTATATTATTTTTTTACACATCTTAGTTTATATCATTAAGATCACATTCATCAAATTCTAAATAAAATAATCCACCACATATATGATATGATAAACAGGCCGATGTAGCAGGTTGTCAAGTGGTAGGCGATGGCAAAGGATCAAAGGGACTAGAGGGGGCTAAGACCCCCCAAACATTTTGAAAAATATTTATTTACTATATTATGTAATTATACTTACACATAGCTCTTTGGGAAAATACAACTTGGCCCCCTTCAAGTTGTTATTAAATGTCTAAATTCTTTTTTGTGTAAGCATAATAAACAAATAAATTAAGTAATAATCCTCTCATAATATATGTCAAGAGTGATGATAAATATATATTAGGTTGTAAATAGCATTAGTGTTTTTTATTTTTTATTTTTGGTGTGTAAAATGTAATAATATCTTTCCAAGTGTGATACTTTTTTTTTTCTTATTCCATGTAATTTTCAAACATTTTAACCACATATCTATAATTTATAATTGATTTAATTATAATTGTAGGGTCACAAATTGCAGCCCAAACCCAAAAGAACTGGGTTATAAGCCCAATGAGCCCAATACAATAAATTTATAAGAGAGTGGGTGAAAGAACTGGGTTTTTAAAAGGTTGTCTAACGGTTAATAGAGGTTTCAAATGTGTCCGAGCAAGAAAGGATACATAATTCTGGATGGAATATATGTCCGAGGAGTAAGTTTTAAGATGAAATTGCTATTTCTAGAAGTTAGTTCTTCATTGTACTATAGTAATTCTCTTTCAATATTTTTTTGCTAGTATTTTTTAATCCCTCAATCATGTAGGGTTTCTCATGTTATATAGTCCCCTCCAAGCCATTTCCATCGTCCACTTGTTTATCATCCAACCTTGCACTCAAGTATTTATCCTATTGAGCAGCTTTTCTGGCTTTCTATAAGCGGTAGTGGTTGAAAACACTATTCAGAGGTCTTCTCCACATTAATGCAGTCAGGAAAGCTGCTGCAGTGCATTTAATGCGGTGGTAGCAGCTTTCCCCAACATATTTCTGTGTCCTTATCACCTCCTTACGCACCTGAAGTCTATCTTCGTTACTAGAATCTCCTGGAAAATTACCTAAGTCAAGTGAATGCCTACCTGACTGACATTCGTCAGGTCCAAGGAGGATGACCCTCTCGAACTACTGTCTTCGACTCTTTCCTTACACAACCATTCGCTCTAGGGCCTTTCCAGTCATTTGCTCCTCCTCGGACACATTTCCATTAGTAAATGGGGCTTAAAGCCCAATACAAAAGTTCAAGCTTTTGCCCCCACAATAGCCCCTCAAAATTTTAATTCTTCTCTCTTACCTGAGAAGAAAAAATATAATTTTGACTTGCAAATTTAATCGTAATTAAAATTGCAAATATATTCAAACTTACGCACGTGGAGGGGTCATTCTAGTCATTTCACTATTGTTTCTGACGCTTCGGAACTCGCAGAACGTCATTAAGTATTTTGGGTGGCGTTATGCTCCTGGCATCCAACGGTGGGGTTTTGATCCAACGGTCCGAATTTCTCTTCAAGATTTGGGCGGGATAAAATCCCCCTCGTTTTCAGTCTCTTATATAAAGGCTCACGAATGTCATTTTCTCTTTTCTTCATCGCAATTCAGAATCTTCAGAGCATTCAAACCTCCAAACTCATTAACCATCAGATCGTTCATCGCACTTTCAAAAAATCTTCGAAAATCTTCAAGAACTTCGAAGATTAGTTTCTGCTTCAGTCTACGTAAGTTTTTACTTCGAATCTCTCTTTATCCCCTCAGACAACCTCCTCGGCCCATCATTTTCTCTTCTACACATTCGAAATAGGTAGGTTTGAGCATTTAGTGAAGAACCCTGCCGTGATAGAACTGTTCAAAGAAAAATATCACATACCCCAGGAGGTATCAATACGATATTGTTCCCCAGAAGGGTTAGCATTTGACCGAGAGATGGAAGAAGTCACAATCCCCATGATTGCCTTCATAGAAGAAGGAATGACTATCCCCATGGGTAAGATTACGAGAGACTACTTACGTGCCCATAGGTTTTGCCCCCAATAGTGTGCGCCTAACTTTTTTAGAGTTCTAAGAGCAATTGACGCTCTGGACCGACACTTAGGGTTGGGGCTAACTTGGTATGATGTAGCCCATCTATACGAAGGCCACCAAAAAGCACGGGCGGGGTTTTACCTTAAATCCCGATCCGATGCTGTCAAGTTCATCTTGTGTCTCCCCAAGTCTAACAAAGGGATGAAGGATGACTACCTCATCGTATCAGGCCCTTGGCATGACAGGCTTCCTTACCCAACCCAGCTTGGAGAGCCAGGTGGAGTACCTTAGATTTAGGTTTTCTAACAATAGATTTAAGGCATTTGTCCTCGGCCTTGCTTTGTCGTACCAAAGTCTCGTTTTTCCTTTTATTATCATCATTTTTTTTACATAAAACTTTGGGTTTCAAATTGTTTGATTCTTTTATTTAACAGATAAAACACAAACAAACCCTCGGCTCAACTTAATCAACGTACCCGCGCTCAACTACTTGCTAAGGTCTCAAATTTTTGTGAACAACGATGGAAAGCTTCAAGCCGCTCACCTAATTCTAGACTACGAACCAATCTCAAGAACTTTCCTAGACGTCGGCAACTCTATCTGGGCAAACGACTATCATTTGGCTCGTATAGACGTGTCTCGGCCAGGCTTTTTAGCTCCACACGACCTTCCACCAGTTGATCATCCCATTCCGCAAGGAATTCGTTTTGCCACCAACCCACTTTAGCAAGTGCCGCTTGCACAAGCTGTAGCCGAGGAAGGAGTTGCATCTTCCTCTTCTCTTAAGGATGAAATTGACAGGTTTCGATTTGAGGAGGAAGTCATTGTTATATCAGAGGCCGAGGAAAAAGCGGACAAGTACTCGTGTGTTCAGACTCCTGCCCTGATTATAACATACGTGGGTGACTCTTCGGATAACGAGAAAGAAAAGATGGCCCCCAAGACTGGCCCAAGCTTGAGGGAACTCATGAAAGGAAGAAACAAGGTGCCTTCTCCCCAGGACAAAAGCAAGTCTAAGCCTCCAATGAATCCTCTTCCTCCTCCTCAGCTTCCTGCCGACATCGGGCTAAAGCCCAATCCTGATCTAAGGAGGAAAAGATACGTAGAGGCTCCTGAGGAAGGTGAGGTAGGCCCTTCCAAATGAAGAAAACAGTAGAGGCAAACACAGGACCAAAGAAGCAGGCGGTCCGACTCTATTGACATCCGAGAGGATCTTCCTGTGGCTCAAGTGCGCCGTCCAACTCGCACTTGGTCTCCTAAGTTGGAGGTGGACAATGCAAACCACTATCCTTTGGCTCGTATAGACATGTCTCGGCCAGGCTTTTTAGCCCCACACGACATTCCACCAGTTGATCATCCCATTCCGCAAGGAATTCGTTTTGCCGCCCAACGACTTCAGCAAGTGCCGCTTGCACAATCTGTAGCCGAGGAAGGAGATGCATCTTCCTCTTCTCTTGAGGAAGAAATTAACAGGTTTCAATTTGAGGAGGAAGCCATTGTAATATCAGAGGCCGAGGAAGAAGCGGACAAGTACTTGTGTGTTCAGACTCCTGCCCCGATTATAACTTACGTGGGTGACTCTTCGGATAACGAGGAAGAAGAGATGGCCCCCAAGACTGGCCCAAGCTTTAGGGAACTCATGAAAGGAAGAAACAAGGCGCCTTCTCCCCAAGACAAAAGCAAGTCCAAGCATCCAGTGAATCCTCCTCCTCCTCCTACTCAACTTCCTGTCGTCCTCGGGCGAAACCTCAATCCTGATCTAAGGAGGAAAAGATACGTAGAGGCTCCTGAGGAAGGTGATGTAGGCCCTTCCAAAGGAAACAAACAGCAGAGGCAAACACAAGACCAAAGAAGCAGGCGGTCCGACTTTGTTGACAATCGAGAGAAGCTTCCTGTGGCTCAAGTGCGCCGTCCAACTCGCACTTAATCTCCTAAGTTGAAGGTGGACGATGCAGATGACTATCGTTTGGCTCGTATAGACGTGTCTCGGCCAGGCTTTTTAGCTCCACACGACCTTTCACCAGTTGATCATCTCATTCTGCAAGGAATTCCTTTTGCTGCCCAGCCACTTCAACAAGTGCCGCTTGCACAAGCTGTAGTCGAGGAAGGAGTTGCATCTTCCTCTTCTCATGAGGAAGAAATTAACAGGTTTCAATTTGAGGAGGAAGCCATTGTTATATCAAAGGCTGAGGAAGAAGCGGACAAGTACTCGTGTGTTCAGACTCCTGCCCCGATTATAACTTACGTGGGTGACTCTTCGGATAACAAGGAAGAAGAGATGGCCCCCAAGACTTGCCCAAGCTTGAGGGAACTCATGAAAGGAAGAAATAAGGCGCCTACTACCCAAGACAAAAGCAAGTCCAAGCTTACAGTGAATCCTCCTCCTCCTCCTCCTCCTCAGCTTCCTACCTACCTCGAGATAAATCCCAATCCCGATCTGAGGAGGGAAAGAGACGTAGAGGCTCCTGAGGAAGGTGAGGTAGGCCCTTCCAAAGGAACCAAACAGCAGAGTCAAAAACAGGACCAAAGAAGCAGGCGGTCCGACTCTGTTGACAACCAAGAGGAGCTTCCTGTGGCTCAAGTGCGCCGTCCAACTCGCACTTGGTCTCATAAGTTGGAAGTGGACGATGCAAACGACTATCCTTTGGCTCGTATAGACGTGTCTCAGCCAGGCTTTTTAGCTCCACACGACCTTCCACCAGTTGATCATCCCATTCCGCAAGGAATTCCTTTTGCCGCCAAGCCACTTCAGCAAGTGCCGCTTGCACAAGCTGTAGCCGAGGAAGAAGCTGCATCTTCCTCTTCTCATGTGGAAGAAATTGATAGGTTTTGATTTGAGGAGGAAGCCATTGTCATATGAGAGGCCGAGGAAGAAGCAGACAAGTACTCGTGTGTTCAGACTCCTGCCCCGATTATAACTTACGTGGGTGACTCTTCGAATAACGAGGAAGAAGAGATGGCCCCCAAGATTGGCCCAAGCTTGAGGGAACTCGTGAAAGGAAGAAACAAGGCGCCTTCTCTGCAACACAAAAGAAATTCCAAGCCTTCGGTGAATCCTCCTCCTCCTCCTCCTCAGCTTCCTGCCGAACTCGGGCTAAAACCCATTCCTGATCTGAGGAGGAAAAGATACGTAGAGGCTTCTGAGGAAGGTGAGGTAGGCCCTTCCAAAGGAAGCAAACAAAAGAGGCAAACTCAGGACCTAAGAAGCAGGCGGTCCGACTCTGTTGAGCCGAGAGGAGCTTCCTATGGCTCAAGTGCGCCGTCCAACTCGCACTTGGTCTCCTAAGTTAGAGGTGGACGATGCAAACAACTATCCATTGGCTCGTATAGACGTGTCTCGGCCAGGCTTTTTAGCTCTACACGACCATCCACCAGTTGATCATCCCATTCCATAAGGAATTCCTATTGCCGCCCAGTGAATTCAGTAAATGCCGCTAGCACAAGCTGTAGCCGAGGAAGGAGCTGCATCTTCCTCTTCTCTTGAGGAAGAAATTGACAGGTTTCGATTTGAGGAGTAAGCCATTGTTATATCAGAGGCCGAGGAAGAAGCGGACAAGTACTTGTGTGTTCAAACTCCTGCCCCGATTATAACTTACGTGGGTGACTCTTCGGATAACGAGGAAGAAGAAATGGCCCCCAAGACTGGCCCAAGCTTTAGGGAACTCATGAAATGAAGAAACAAGGCACCTTTTCCCCAAGACAAAAGCAAGTCCAAGGCTCCAGTGAATCCTCCTCCTCCTCCTCGTCAGCTTCCTACCTACCTCGGGCTAAATCCCAATCTCGATCTGAGGAGGAAAAGAGACGTAGAGGCTCCTGAGGAAGGTGAGTTAGGCCCTTCCAAAGGAACCAAACAGCAGAGTCAAACTCAGGACCAAAGAAGCAGGCGGTCCGGCTCTGTTGACACCCAAGAGGAGCTTCCTGTGGCTCAAGTGCGCCATCCAACTCACACTTGGTCTCCTAAGTTGGAAGGGGACGATGCAAACGACTATCCTTTGGCTCGTATAGACGTGTCACGGCCAGGCTTTTTAGCTCCACACGACCTTCAACCAGTTCATCATCCCATTCCGCAAGGAATTCCTTTTGTCGCCCAGCCACTTCAGCAAGTGCCGCTTGCACAAGCTGTAGCCGAGGAAGGAGCTGCATCTTCCTTTTCTCATGAGGAAGAAATTGATAGGTTTCGATTTGAGGAGGAAGCCATTGTTATATCAAAGGACGAGGAAGAAGCGGACAAGTACTCGTGTGTTCAGACTCCTGCCCTAATTATAACTTACGTGGGTGACTCTTCGAATAACGTGGAAGTAGAGATGGCCCCCAAGACTGGCCCAAGCTTGAGGGAACTCGTGAAAGGAAGAAACAAGGCGACTTCTCCCCAACACAAAAGCAAGTCCAAGCCTCTAGCGAATCTTCCTCCTCTTCCTCCTCAGCTTCCTGCCGACCTCGGTCTAAAACCTAATCCTGATTTGAGGAGGAAAAGATACGTAAAGGCTCCTGAGGAAGGTGAGGAAGGCCCTTCCAAAGGAAGCACGCAACAGAGGCAAACACAGGACCAAAGAAGCAGGCGGTCTGACTCTGTTGACAACCGGGAGGAGCTTCCTGTGGCTCAAATGCGCCGTCCAACTCGCACTTGGTCTCCTAAGTTGGAGGTGGACGACGCAAACAACTATCCATTGGCTCGTATAAACATGTCTTGGCCAGCCTTTTTAGCTCTACACGACCTTCCACCAGTTGATCATCCCATTTGATAAGGAATTCCTTTTGCCGCCCAGTGACTTCAGCAAATGCCGCTTGCACAAGCTGTAGCCGAGGAAGGAGCCGCATCTTCCTCTTCTCTTGAGGAAGAAATTGACAGGTTTCGATTTGAGGAGGAAGCCATTGTTATATCAGAAGCCGAGGAAGACGCAGACAAGTACTTGTGTGTTCAGACTCCTGCCCCGATTATAACTTACGTGGGTGACTCTTCGGATAACGAGGACGAAAAAATGGCCCTCAAGACTGGCCCAAGCTTTAGGGAACTCATGAAACGAAGAAACAAGGCGCCTTCTCCCCAAGACAAAAGCAAGTCCAAGCCTCCAGTGAATCCTCCACCTCCTCCTACTCAACTTCCTACCGACCTCGGGCTAAAGCCCAATCCTGATCCGAGGAGGAAAAGATACGTAGAGGCTCCTGAGGAAGGTGAGGTCAGCGCTTCCAAAGGAAGCAACTAGCAGAGGCAAACGCGGGACCAAAGAAGCAGGCGGTCCGACTTTGTTGACATCCGAGAGGAGCTTCCTGTGGCTCTAGTGCGCCGTCCAACTCGCACTTGGTCTCCTAAGTTGGAAGTGGACGATGCAAACGACTATCCTTTGTCTCGTATAGACGTGTCTCGGCCAGGCTTTTTAGCTCCACACGACCTTCCACCAGTTGATCATCTCATTCCGCAAGGAATTTTGTTTTGTCGCGCAGCCACTTCAGCAAGTGCCGCTTGCACAAGCTGTAGCCAAGGAAGGAGCTGCATCTTCCTCTTCTCTTGAGGAAGAAATTGACTGTTTTCGATTTGAGGAGGAAGTCATTGTTATATCAGATGCCGAAGAAGAAGCGGACAAGTACTCGTGTGTTCATACTCCTGCCCCGATTATAACTTATGTGGGTGACTCTTCGGATAACAAGGAAGAAGATATGGCCCTCAAGACTGGCCCAAGCTTGAGGGAACTCATGAATGGAAGAAACAAGGCACCTTCTCTCCAAGACAAAAGCAAGTCCAAACCTCCAATGAATCCTCCTCCTCCTCCTCAGCTTCCTGCCGACCTCGGGCTAAAGCCCAATCCTGATCTGAGGAGGAAATGAGATGTAGAGGCTCCTGAAGAAGGTGAGGTAGGCCCTTCCAAAGGAAGCAAACAGCAGAGGCAAACACAGGATCAAAGATACAGGCGGTCTGACTCTATTAACAGCCGAGAGGAGCTTCCTGTGGCTCAAATGCGCCGTCCAACTCGCACTTGGTCTCCTAAGTTGGAGGTGGACGGTGCACCCATTGCTGGGGATGCTTCCCTCAGGCATTTCCGTGGGAGGCATGCAGGTCAAGTAGCCGAGGCCCTGGAGTAGCCCCTCCTCCTCCTGAAGGACATGGAAGCCTACAGGACCTTCTTTCACCCGAAGCTTTTTCTATCCCTTAAGAGGGATCTGGCTATGGTAAGTGATTTAATTTATCGCTCTATTTAAATACTTGGCTATTTTCACAAGTTTTTCTTGTATTTTATACTTAAGGTAAAACCCTTTTTTTTTTTTTTTTTAGGTTACACAACAGGTTTTTATGGCCGAAGAATAGGTAAAGAATGCTCGTAGCGAGGTTAGGGCGGTCTTTAATGCTCGATTCGAGGTAGAGGTAGAGCTAGGCGCCTTAAAATAAAACCACTCTAAGATGATCGAGCAGCTAAAAGAAGCTGTTAGGGCGAGAGATAGTGCTGAGGCGAGCTTGAAGACAACGGAGAAGCAATTTGAAGATATCTGAAAGCAGCTGAACTACACTGAAATAAACATGGCAACAAAGAAGCAACTGGTGACGGAACTTCGCGAAGAACTTCACAAGGCCAGGGAGGCTGCCTAACTATTTAAAGAGGCAGCTGAGGCCGAGAAGCAAGCTACATACACGCTTGGGGTGGAGGAGACTCAAGCCAGACTTACAGAGGAATTCTCCGCTGTAGCTATGGATTACTGCGATATCTCTTGGGGTAAGGCCCTTGATGTTGTTGGGGTCCCTGCTGACTCTGGCTTAAGGCGACCTGAGAGCATCTACTACGACCCAGAGATTCGCAAGCTCTCAGATCCTAATTCCTCTCTCCCTGAACGATCCGCCTAAGTGTCTGACCTGCCAAAAGTGGACCAAGTCCCTCCTGCTCCGCTGGAAGTTTCAGTAGACTCCCACCAAGATACTGGCAAAGGAAAAGAGGCTGAAACTCTCCAGGGCAAGGATAAGGGCAAGGACAAAAAGAAGAATTCTTCCAACCCCGCCGAGAAGGCCTCAGACACTACTATCTCTCAACCCAAGCAAGCTGCTAACCCAAGGGCTCCCAAGGTGAAAGCTTAGGCAAGGGGTTTTTATCTTTTATAGTATATTTATTTTTTCGTTATGTAACTGTTTTTTTTTTTTTTTTCGTTATGTATCACCTTTTTGTTATCAATGAAGATATCTTTCTTTTGTTTCGTACGTCATGATAAGTAATGCAAGATTGATTGTCAAAGTATGGTGATCTTCTGCCATTTTAACTTAACTTGAATAGAATATATTGTTATATCATGTAAACAAGACATATTATAAGTTAAGTTCAATTAAAAGGCTAAGGACTTTAAGCACAACGTAAAAGTTACATAAGCATCTTCAAACGTGGCATGGTAACAATAATTCATTCAAACCATTTGATCTAAGGATTTTAAGTATGATTGAATCTCAAGTTTTAAACTTTTACAAAGACTTTGAATGAGTGTTAATTAACCCAAATCTTCTGGTCCGAGGACTTCAGTGATGATTAGGTTTAAGTTTAAACACTTAAAAGAACTTGGAATGAGTGTTAACTAACCCAAATCATCTGGTCTGAGGACTCCAGTCATGATTGGATTTAAGTTTAAATACTTAAAAGAACTTGGAATGAATGTTAACCAACCCAAATCATCTGGTTCGAGGACTCCAGTTATGATTGGATTTAAGTTTAAACACTTAAAAGAACTGCGAACGAGTGTTAACCAACCCAAATCATCTGGTCCGAGGACTCCAGGCATAATTGGGTTTAGGTTTAAACACTTAAAAAGACTGCGAACGAGTGTTAACCAACCCAAATCATCTAGTCTGAGGACTCCAGGCATGATTGAGTTTAAGTTTAAACACTTAAAAAGACTGCGAACGAGTGTTAACCAACCCAAATCATCTAGTCCGAGGACTCCAAGCATGATTGGGTTTAGGTTTAAACACTTAGAAAGACTAAAAGATGAACAGTATAAACACTTTATATGAAGAACGCATAAATTGATCATGAAAATACTTATTAATAGTAATACCTCTTTAGGTTGTTTACATTCCAAGAATGTGGTATTACATGTTCGTCTAGATCTTCTAGAAGATATGCTCCAATGCCAACTTTGGAGGTGATACGATAAGGTCATTCCCAATTTGGCCCTAACTTTCCCCAAGCTGGATTCTTTGCAGCGCCACAACTTTACGTAACACCAGGTCACCAAGAGTTAAAGGTCTTAGTTTTACGTTGGCATCATAACCTTGCTTCAGTTTCTGCTGATAATAAGCCAACTGGACCATCGCATTTTCTCTCTTCTCTTCAATCAAGTCCAAACTTTTTGTTAATTGCTCATCATTATCCCTTGGGTTGAATGAACTGGTTCTTGATGTTGGGAAACCAGTTTCCAAAAGGATGATAGCCTCATCTCCATAAGTCATTGAAAAAGGGGTCTCTCTAGTAGACCTACGAGGCGTGATTCTATACGTCCAGAGTACATGTGGTAGTTCCTCTACCCATTTTCCTTTTGCATCATCTAGCCTTTTCTTCAACCCACTTACTATAACTTTATTTACAGCTTCCGCTTGTCCATTCCCTTAGGGATAAGCAGGAGTAGAATACCTATTAGTAATCCCCAACTCACCACGGTATCTTCTAAACATCTTGCTGTCGAACTAAAGGCCCTTGTCCGAGATGAACACATGAGGAACTCCAAATCGAGTGACAATATTCTTCCAAACGAATCTTTTCGCATCCACATCCCTAATGTTGGCTAGGGGTTCCGCTTCAACCCACTTAGTAAAATAGTCTGTGCCAATCAAGAGATATTTCTTATTTCCCACTGCTTTGGGAAATGGTCCCACAATGTCCAAGCCCCACTGAGCAAACGGCCATGGACTAGATAACGGATTAAGGATTCCCCCTGGTTGGTGTATGCTCGGCGCAAACTGTTGGCACTGATCACACTTTCTGATGTATTCCAAATCCTCTCTCTGCATATTTGGCCACCAATAACCTTGGGTAATAGCCCTATGTGCTAAGGTCCTGCCCCTAGTATGGCTTCCATAAATTCCTTCATGCAACTCTTCCAGAAGTGATTCGGTCAACTCAGGATGGACACATAATAAATAAGGTCCTAAAAAGGAACGTTTATATAGTATATGGTCCTCGGATAACCAATAACTAGTGGCCTTCCTTCGTACCTTGTTCGCTTTTATTCTTTCCTCAGGTAGAACGTCCTCTTTCAAGAATCGTATGATGGAGTCCATTCAACTCAGCCCTGTTCTAATTTGATGGATTTGAGCCGCCTTTCTTGTCTCTGTGGGTTTGTACAAGTCCTTAACGAGAATTACTCGAGGCAAATCTTGTTCCGAGGAGGTTGCAAGTATAGCTAAAGAGTTAATGTGTGCATTACCACTTCTAGAGTCATGTAACAAGTCAAAGGAATCAAACTTTAACTGTAGACATTTAATTTGACTCAAGTATCCCTGCATCCTTTCATCTTTTGCCTCGAATTCCCCTCTTACTTGACCGACACAAGCCTTGAGTCCGAGAAGAGTTTTATGGACTTTCCCCCCATTCTTTGAACCATAGCCATTCCTACCAACAGAGCTTCATACTCAGCCTCATTATTTGTGGCTGAAAAATTCAATCTCAAAGATTTTTCAATGACAACTTTCTCAGGGGACATCAGTATTAATCCAACCCCTGAGCCCTTTTGATTCAATGCTCCATCTACATATACTTCCCACGTTAGAAGGCGACCTTGGGAAATCGTGCCAACCAATTTTTCATCCATGTTTCCAACCGGTAGTAATTCTTCTATTTCAGGTTCGGTGAATTCAACCACCAAATCTGTGAGAACTTGTCCTTTTATGGAGGTACGAGGCATGTATTTAATGTCAAAAGCCCCTAGAATTGTACCCCATTTGGCTATTTTTCCTGTGTAATCGGCACTTTGGAGTATGGTTTTAAGCGGAAGTTGGATAAGAACGACAACTGTATGTGCCTGGAAGTAATGGGGTAGCTTACGTGTGCCAAGCACTACTACCAGGATAGCTTTTTCCAATGGTAAATAACGCACTTCGGCTTTATGCAATGACTTACTCACATAGTAAACTGGCCATTGTACGCCACTATCAACTCGTATCAGTACCAAACTTACAGCATATGGGGCTACAGCAATGTAGGCAAAAATGACTTCATCTGGCTCAGGACTAGACATGATCGGTGGCCGAGCTAAATAATCTTTGAGTTGCTGGAATGTTGTGGCACATTCTTCTGTCCATTCAAAATATTTCCATTTGTTGATTAACAGGAAGAAAGGTCTGCATCTATCTGCTGACCGAGATATGAATCTGTTCAAAGCGGCGGCCATTCTGGTTAATTTCTACACTTCTTTGGGATTCCGAGGAGATCGCAAGTTGTTAATAGCTTTAATCTGGTCAGGGTTAACTTCAATTCCTCTGTGAGTGGCCATGTAACCCAAGAATTTACCTGACCCTATGCCGAATGAACACTTGGAAGCATTTAAGCGCAATTTGTAGTTTCTAAAAATTTCAAAGATAATTCGAAAGTCTCCCAGGTGCTTTGAAACTATTTTGCTTTTCACCACCATATCATCTATATAAATCTCGATATTTTTCCCCAATAGCGACTCGAACATCCTTGTCATCATTCTCTGATAAGTGGATCCTACGTTCTTCAACCCGAATGGCATTACTTTGTAGTGGTAGTTCCCAATAGGAGTAACAAAAGCAGTCTTCTCTTGATCGTCGAAGGCCAAAGGTATCTGATGATAACCCTGGAAGGCATCCAAGAAACTCATCCGAGGATGGCCGATAGTAGCATCTATCAGCTGGTCTATCTTGGGCATAGGGAATGGATCCTTCGGGTAAGCCTTATTTAAATCCGTGAAATCAACGCACACTCGCCACTTCCCACTCTTTTTCTTCACCACCACAGTATTTGCTAACCATTTAGGATAGAAAACGTCCTTGATAGCCTCGGCTTGCTTAAGTCTAGCCACCTCCTCTCGGACTGCTTCGGCATGCTCTTTGGATGGACGCTGAGGGGGCTGCTTTTTGGGGGTGATTAATGGATTAACATTTAAATGATGACAAATGAATTTTGGATCTACTCCTGGGTCTCGTAAGTATTCCAGGTAAAGACATCAATGTTCTGTTTAAGGAACTCTATCAACTCTTCTCTCTCTTGTTGAGGTAGCTGGGATCCAATTTGAAAAAACTTCTTCGAATCATCCCCTATAATAACCTTCACAAGATCTTCATACTTTGCCTCCTCGGCTGGCTTATCAATGGATAACATCGGGGGGTTTTAACTGCTGTAAATCATTTTCTCTGCGAGCCAAAGGTTCAGCTTCGGGCTTATGCCTGATGGCAGCGACCATGCATTGCCGCGCCATGGCTTGATCTCCCAGTATTTCTTCAATCTGACCTTCGAACGGGTATTTAACCTTCTGGTGCAGAGTGGAAAAAACTGCTCCCAAAGTATGAAGTCAAGGTCTGGCAACAATTGCTGTATAAGGAGAGTATGCATCCACAATGATGAAATCTACCTCCACCGTCTCCGAGCCAGTTTGCACAGGCAATCTGATCTGACCCTTTGGGATAATAACCTTTCCTTCAAAACTCACTAAGGGAGAACTATAGGGTGTCAGATCCTCAGCTCTTAAGCTTAGCCCCTTGTAAAGATCGAGATACATTATCTCATCCGCGTTGCCTTGATCCACCATTAACCTCTTCATGTCGTAGCCCCTAATTCGGAGGGTGATCACTAAGGCATCATCATGGGGCTGAATGGTTCCAACCTTATCTTCATCCGAGAACCTCATGTCCAGGGGCCATTCCACTCTAGCTTTCTTCGGCTCATGATTAGTGTCCTCGGAAGACAGGTGAGCTACAGACATTACTCTAGACAGGCACGATCCTGTTCTGCCTGGTGCAACGAAGATAACGGTAATAGTTCCCAGGGAGAGATCGTCCCCCCAGACCGTTAGAATGATGTAGCAGCTGCTTCAATTTGCCCTCTCGAACAAGTTGGTCCAAGTGATCCCACAAGCTCCTACAATCCTCTGTGGTATGGCCATGATCCCGATGATATTGACAATAGAGGTTACGGTTTCACTTTTCAAGATTTCCCACCATCTTGTTAGGCCATTTGAAGAAGGGTTCGTTCTTAATTTTCTCTAATACTTGATGCACTGGCTCTCGGAAGACAGCTCCGACAACCTGGGTGTTATTTAACCTTGATTGTTCTACATAATCGCTTCTCGACCGGTTGTTGTTGTATCGGTCTGACCTAAAATCTCTCTTTTCTTGAGGGATAACCTTAGCTTTCCCCTTTCCCTGTTGTTGATCGTCTTCTATCCTCTTGTACTTATCAACTCGATCCATTAACTGGCCCAAACTTGTGACAGGCTTACCTGTTAGAGATTTCCTCAAACCATGTTCGGGTGGGAGGCCGACCTTGAAAGTTCTAATAGCGACTTCATCAAGATCGCCATCAATTTCATTGAACATTTCCCAATACCTTTCAGCATATGCCTTCATAGACTCCCCTTCCCTCATTGACATGGACAGCAAAGAATCTAGAGGTTGAGGAACCCTACTACATGTAATGAATCAGGAACAGAATGATTGGGCAAGTTTCTTAAAAGAACTGATGGAGTTCGTCCTTAGCCCATCAAACCATCTCATCGGCATCGGTCCCAAACTGGATGGAAATACTCTACACAACAGGGCTTCGTCCTGAGAATGGACAGCCATCTTTTGTTTGAACTGGCTCAAGTGTTCTACAGGATCCGTGCGACCGTTATACATGGCGAATGTGAGCTGATGGAAACGCCTGGGAAGCTTTGCCTTTTCTATTCCCCAGGTGAAGGGTGATTTAGAAATCTGGCTCAAAGCTTTCTTCATAACATTAGCTCCTACTCCCCTCCCAGATGGACTCCTGTGCCTCCTCTTGTGAGAATGTTCCTCTTGCCTTTTCTATTCCCCGGGTGAAGGGTGATTTAGAAATCTGACTCAGAGCTTTCTTCATAACATTAGCTCCTACTCCCCTCCCAGATGGACTCCTGTGCCTCCTCTTGTGAGAATGTTCCTCCTCATAGGAAAAAGATTCGCTAAGTGGAGTTCTCGATCATTGTTTTAGCTTGCATCTTCCTCGTCATTAGAAGAAACATTAGAGCTGGAAGGGGTCTGTTTTGGTTGTGCTCGACGAAGTCGCTTTTTTGGATCATCAATTTCTCGTTGCATAGCTTTTTCATTAGCTTGCTCATGTATTGCGTGACCTCTTCTTCGATAACCACTTCCACCTGTGTGTAACGTCTGCAAGCTACCTTCCTGTTAGTTGTCCATGTCATCTTCATGCTCAAGGTTGTGAAGCTCGCCCTGTTGATGAACATTAGCTGATTCTGCATGGTGCGGACTAGTCTGGTGTGGTCCTGATCCCGCTATAACCGTTATAATCCACTCAAGCACTAGTTCTTCCCACAAACGGCGCCAATTGTAGGGTTACAAATTGCAGCCCAAACCCAAAAGAACTGGGTTATAAGTCCAATGAGCCCAATACAGTAAATTTATAAGAGAGTGGGTGAAAGAACTGGGCTTTTAATGGGTTGTCTAACGGTTAATAAAGGTTTCAAACATGTCCGAGTAGGGAAGGATACATAATTCTGAATGGAATATATGTCCGAGGAATAAATTTTAAGATGAAATTGCTATTTCTAGAAGTTAGTTCTTCACTGTGCTACAGTAATTCTCTTCCAATATTTCTTTTCTAGTATTTTTTGATCCCTCAATTATGGAGGGTTTCTCATGTTATATAATTCCCTCCAAGCCATTTTCATCGTCCACTTGTTTATCATCCAACCTTGCACTCAAGTATCTGTCCTATTGAGCAACTTTTCTAGCTTTCTGTAAGCGGTAGTGATTAAAAATACTGTTCAGAGGTCTTCTCCACATTAATGCGGCCAGGAAAGCTGCTGCAGTGCATTTAATGCGGTGGTAGCAGCTTTCCCCAACATATTTATGTGTCCTTATCACCTCCTTATGTACTTGAAGTCTATCTTCATTGCTGGAATCTCCTAGAAGATTACCCATGTCAAGCGAATACCTACCTGACTGACATTCGTCAGGTCTGAGGAGGATGACCCTCTCGGACTACTGCCTTCAACTCTTTCCTTACACGACCATTCGCTCTGGAGCTTTTCTAGTCATTTGCTCCTCCTCGGACGCATTCCCATTAGTAAATGGGGGTTAAGGCCCAATACAAAAGTTCAAGCTTTTGCCCCCACAATAATATTTAGCGTTGTTAAAAAATTGTGTTTCATTTAATATTCAGGTAATTTATAAATCATAGAGTACATAATATACAATGACATAGTATTTTTTTTCATCTAAAAAATAATTCAAAATAGAAACATAAAATATAAAAAGAATCCTTCAAAGTATTTTACATAAAAATAATAATGATACAAACTTTTTTCTTCTTCTTAAGTTTTGTGTGGTTTAGATATATAGTACTTGATACAATTTATAATAGAATATATATAGTGTCGGCGAATATATATATCATGCTTCATAAATATGGATCTCATGCATGCAACTAACAGTCAGCAGAGCAAACGTTCCTATATCAAAATTAGCTCTTCAACTAGAATTCCAATTCTGAAAACATAAAAAATACCCACACAAAAAAAAAAAAAAAAAAAAAAAAAAAAAAAAAGATTTCCCGTACAATAAAGTCGGTGGCAGCTAGCTGCCATTTTGTACAACCTCATCCCATTATTGCGTTTTGTAGTTTAGTCACAAATTTTTACACCAGAAAATTTAAGAAAAATATGGACTCTATCAGGGGCGTAGCTATGTGTAAGGGTGGCCCCCAAAATTTTGAATTTTTTTTAAATATATATATATATATATATAATTATTTTAATGTTTTCAAAATTTAGTCTAAAAAATAAGAGTTCCCTCCCAATATTTGATTTAGTCCAATGATACTCTTAAAAAAAAAATTGGTCTAATAATTATAGAGACATGACATTATTTTTCACAATTCTATTTTTATTGTAAAATATGCTCTTATATCTGTTAAATATTTGATAAAGTTTGACACCAAACATATTTAAATCTATATCTTTTTCAACCAGTTATATGGCAATTAACAAGTCATTAACTCATTAAAAAAATAATGTCACTAAAAATATACATAAAATGTCTCTTTAGTTATTACATAATGGATTAGAGCAAAATAGCTTCAAATATGTTTAAAGTCTAACTTATTCCTTCAAGTTTTGGATCATTCATGTTTATGAAAATTTCATTAGCTCAATTGAAAGATTTTTTACTTACTTTAGTATAAAATTTGATAATTTGTATTGAAAATGAAATTTTTTAAGAATTTCACTATAAAAATAGTAAAAATGAATTTTATTTTATGTAAGATTGCCACCAAACATAATTTTGATTAAAATTACTATGCTCTTTTTGTTGTTGTTTGGTGTGTTGTATATATATATAACTTATCAAATAAAAAAATGTGTATATAATAAAGAAGTGTATGTATATGTGTATATGGGGTTGTCTTGATAAATATATTAGAGTTGCAACTTGGCCCCCCCAAACAAAATTTTCTGGCTCCGCCCCTGCACTCTATCTCTTGCATCTTCTAAAAAAAATATTATAAATTAATAATTTTTACACTGCATGATGCATTGAATGAGAATTGAACTTAAAATACATTATATTATTATTATTATTTAATTCGACCATTATTATTATTATTATTAATGTTCAAGTGCAACTAGGCACACTAAAAACTAGAAAGTCTAAAATGATACAGCAAAATCTGAAATTTATTGTTTTATTATTATTAAAAAAATAAAAAGCTAAAGTTTGAATTTTGAAATGACACTCACGTAGGTTATCCCACATCAAGCACATTACACACAAAAGTAAAAGCCAAGAACGAAAAAAAGCCAACAAGACATTTGAAGAAGCAAAGGAAAGAAAGACTATTAGATCTGAAAAGTGAAACTTGGAACGTGAATTAATACCTAAGAAATAAAAGTTACAAGATAGAACATATATAGAAGAGTGAATTAATAACTAACCCAGTTTCAAGCTTGAATGGGAGATCACCATCAAAACCTGGTAGAGTCTTGACTATGGAACGTGAAGTGGCATAGCTAGAGATGAACAATATTTGAAGAAGCACATAAGAACATATCCATGTCATTCTCCTTCCAGTTAGCTCCATAGATAGCTGCTTCTTCTAATGCACCAAACTATATGACTGAAGGCATGCATGTATATATGTTTCAGTTATCCCTTTTATATATATATATATATATATATATATTAAGGTCGCCTCTCAGCTTTAATTATTATATTGTATTAAATATATTTTGTGATATCCCATCCAAAATATATATATATATATATATATATATATATATATATATATATATATATATATATATATATTTTGTGATAATCATTTTGATTAAACAACCAGTCGAGTCAACAACAAACTTTCCTAAAAAAGACGGGAGCAATGCAACAATCTAGGGTATGGGACTTTTTTTTTTTTTTTAAATATTACTTCCATCATTTCAGTTAAAAAAAACAATCTAGATTTCTAATTCAGGAATTTATTTATTTATTAAAAAAGATTTCCACTTTTGCTGTTGTAACCAAGACATCATAATTTATATTTTATACACCACATTATTTTTGCTCTTATTGCTCGTGGGGCCAAAGAGCAAAGACCTTATACAATGTCTTTTTGAAGAGAGAGAGAGAGAGAGAGAAGGATAAGAAGGAGAAGATCCACAAGGAATTTTCTTTCTTTGTCTGGTTCTTTTTTTTTTTTTTTATTTGCTCTATATTTGATTGTTTTGTTTAGTGGTTTGGAAATTGAAGGAAAGTCACATAAATTTGCCAAGAGGTGTTTCAATTAGCCCTAGCAAAATTGGATGCGGACTGTTAACCCGTCTTAATAAGATCTCTTTTATTATCAAATCAAGACACTAGTCAGTTTTTGGTGTAGGCGATGATTAAACCTTAGATCTTTTATTCAATCATTAGAGATTTTACCAGTTGAGCTAATTGGAACCCACTTGTTGAGAAAAACTTAAGAGTTAAGACCTTAGTAATAAGTTTGTATTGATAATTGAAAAACAATCTGAATAACAATTTGTATTATTTGATCTCATCCTCAATTTCTGTATTATTAACAAAACAAAATAAGTCACCAATATGTGTGTGTGTGGGGGGGGGGGGGGGGGAGGTTTGACAATTTAACAATTAATTAATGACTACAATCATATTTATAATTTCTATATTTGATTTTTTTTTTTTTAAAAACATGTTAAGTTAATAATAAAGTTGTATCCATCATACCTTGCATTTTTAGCTTAGTGGCACTTCCTAATCCCCATGTGAAGCACTGGATTTTAATTCTGCCCCACATGTTATCTAAATTTGTGTTTGATCAACTATAAAAAAAATAAAATAAAATAAAATAAACTGCTTAGCATGATATTTGCGGATAAAGCTTAAACTACAATCTCTCAAACCTATTGCAACCATGTTTGCATCTTCACTACTATGCCCCGAAGATATCATACAAAGCAATGAATGAACTACTTTTTTTTTTTTTAAATTTCCCAACCAACTTTGTTAAAGGTGAAAATCTTATTGTTGGTGGTGCATGAACTCATCCTCGTACTACTTGCGTAGTTATTTAGCCAAATGTTAAGGGAGCAATATAAGCAGAATAGATTAGAGAATTAACTCTCTTGTACTTATCGGGAAGGAAGTAGAGCTAGTTCCAAAAACTTTCCTTACCGTTTCCTCAAAAAAGATAAAACTTAAAATACTAATTTAGTAATTTTTAATACCCAAAAGATTTTATTTACTCTTAATAATAAAAGGATTAGATGGAGAATTTGGATTGTAATCAAATTAAAATTTTTATCAACTTAGATATTATAGGAGAAGAAGATAAGAACAAAATAATTATATCTATTTTTTTTTTATAAAAAAAAAGTATGAAATATTTAAGAAGAATTAGATTCGTTGCTTCAATTTAAAATGCATTAGACCCCTTTTTTTTAGTGTAGTAATTAAAAGTTAAGAAGAATTAGATTACACTACGTCTATGTTGCTGCAATTTAAGATGCATTAGACCTCTTTTTTTAGTGTAGTAATTAAAAAATAAGAAGATTTAGTATAGTATACGTTACTACAATTTAAAATGCATTAGACCTCTATTTTTTAGTGTAGTATACGGTTGCTGCAATTTAAGATGTATTAGTCCTTTTTTTTAGTGGGGTAGTTAAAAAATAAGAAGAATTAGATTACACTATGTCTATGTTGCTGCAATTTAAGATGTATTAGCCTTTTTATATATATATATAAATGTTTTATTTTTAAGATCTAAAAATCTAAAATAATTTATGCAATTTGGTGAAGCCACTTAGCACAATCACAGTGTCTAAACCCAATTTTTATTATATAGTATATGCAAATGCACGGATACAATTAAAAATAATCACAATTATATGGTTCAAATCATACATTTTTTTCGATAATATTCAAATTATACATAATATTAGCTTACCCTTTTTTTAAAACTATACGTTTCTAAAATATGTAATGATTTTTCATATTATATATATATATATATATATATATAATTCAGAATTTGATTGGTTTTAGACTCTTCAATTTTTGTACTTAATAATTCACTTGCCACAAAAATTAAAAATTTAGATGGACACATGGTAAAAAATTGGACTCCAATTGAAATTCAATTTTGAATCTAATTAGATTTAAAAATTAAATAGGACACGTGGCACAAAATTGAGAATCCAATTAAAATCTAATTGGATTTTCTCTAAACTTTGGCTTTATATATTGTAGGGACCGGGTTTGGGCACCTCTACTGTTACGTGAGTAGACTCAGGCCCAACTAGTCCAATACAATGAATTTGTAGAGAGTGGGTTCAAGAACTTAGCTTTAGTGAGGATTATAACAACTAGACATGATCATGAGTAGATTGAATAACAAATACGTGGAGTAAAGTGTAAAACTTTGTCCTCGGGCTTGATCCGAGGATTGGTTGTTCTTATTATTTCTTCAGTACTTGGTTACAAAGGTTTTCCAAGATGATGCAAACTGCAACCGTCTTCCCTACCTCCCGTTTTTCGATCCTCTCTCCTGGAGGGTTTCTTACATTATATACCCCATTTTCGTCAATCTTGACCCTCCATTTGTTGATCATGCAGATCGCTACTCGAGTGCTTGTCCCATTTGCCGCATTCCTCAACCTTCTATGAGTTGCAGCAACCAAAGCAGTACTATTCAGGGGTCATTTCCTCATTGATGCGGCCAGATCGTTAGTTGTGGGCATTTAATGCGGAGGTGACAGATTCTCCTGGAATTGCTCCTCCACCATGCTCCCATGGCTAGCCCACTATATTAGTCATTTTTCTCTTGGGATGCCTTAGGAGGCTATCTTTAAAGGCATGCCGCTCTTCCTTCTTATGATCTCGGTTGGCCGAGGATAGGATTGTCTTCAGCGATGTCTCCTGGCAATTTGGACTCTCTTTGTTCATCCTCGGGCGTTTCTTCCTCTTCAGCATGGGTCTTGGGCTCTGTATGAAGTGGGTCGAGGCTACTGAGTTCTTTGACCCCACAATAACTCCTCAAAATCCTGTTGTCCGACTCCTCGAACGAAGATAAGGGTTTTGATGTCCTCGGGCTTTCGTCATGGCTTGTCAAGTCCTATCCTCTATCAGTGCCAGACCTTTTTCGCTTGTCTAAGGCACATTCCTGGCGCTTCGATATACAGGGTGTGTCTTCATTAAATTCTGGCGGCTCTGTGCCCCCTATGTTAGACAGTGTGATGGTAATCCAACGGTGGGGATTTCTTTAGCCTTTATGGGCGGGAAAACCCGTATGTTTATTTTAATTTGGAGGTATAAATACCCATTTGAACCAATCTATTTCTTTACTTTTACACTTAAGAGTTCTTGCCCACATATCCTAAGTTCGGTCAAGTCTTCAGCCAAACTTACGTCTCTTTGCAGCATAAAAAGCCTGTCCGAGGAGCTTTTCCTCATTTCTGTAAGTTTTCTCCTCTCTCTAACTCATATTTTCTCTCTTCTAAGTTTCTTTTCCCCTCATTACTTTCTTTCCTTCGTCCCTCCTCGAGTCTTTTAGCCGTTCCTAAGGATGGGTAGATTTAAAAAGTTGGTTGAGTCGGAAGAGGCGATGGAGAAATTCATCGCTGATTATAGAATACCCAGTAATGTAGGTTTGAGGTACTATAAAGAAGGCGAGTGGCATTTTATAAGGCAAGGGGGTGAAGTAGTGATTCCCATAATCGCCTTCCTAGAAGGGGGAATGAGGATCCCTATAGGGCCAGTGATAAGGGACTACCTTAGGCATTTCTGACTAGCTCCCACCTAGTGCGCCGTCAATGTGTTTAGGATCTTAGGCTGTGTGGACGCCCTAAACGAGAAGATGGGGTTGAGGTTAACCCATTATGACGTAAATTGGTGCTACAACCTCCAACACCTTAAGAGTAAATCATATTATATGAAAGCGAGGGATGACAAGGTTCGGCTCATTCAATGTCTCCCCGAGTCCAGCAAAGGGCTAAATAAGGACTTTCTCATCGTGTCAGGGGAGGTGGCACAACGGCCTTCCTTGTCCAACTGAGGAGGGGGCACCAGGTGGGGTATTCGGAGTAGGAGAAGGTTGACCCTTGATGTTGTTGTAGTTTGTATTGTTTGGTTGCTAATAGGGGTGTGCCTTCTTTTTTGCAACCTTTGAACGCCATTTTCATTTGGTCAACTGGGTAGATTTGGAGACTATCCATAAGGCGGAGGTCTTTGTGAACAAAGTTGACAACCAGGTCAAAGCCACTCACAAGATCCTCGAGTACGATCCTATTCAGAAGTCATTCTCGGCTCCAAAGTACGTGATCAGAACCAAAGATCCTTGGCTTCACAGAATCACCATAGCAGAACATAAGTTCTTGCTTCCCAAAGGATCTTCTACCCAAGGGGGTGCTACGTTGGCTAGCTCTTCTTTGTCCCATCAAGTTGCAGAGGCCGAGGGGGTAAAAGCAGAAAGTGAGGAGTAGGCCGCTGAATTGGACCAGTCCGAGGAAGAATTTGGTATATTCGACCAAGTCGATCTGTCCGAGGATCCCTCTGGTGATTTGGGCGACCCCAGTTTGACCGAAGCGAATCTCCTAGGGACCTCTTTTCAGGCCGAGATGGGTTTTAAAAGGAAACCTCCCATTAGCCTGCTTGACCTAATTGAGGGCCAGTCGGGGAAGGATGCATCAGGGAGATCACAACCCAAGCTTCCCCCTCCTCCGCCCAAGCCTCAACCTACCCAGACCAGGACATCCTCCACCCCATCGCAACCACCTTCTCCACAGTCCAAACTTCCTCCTCCTCCTCAGCCCACTGATCCAAAAAGGAAGGGGGCCTCCAAAGTTAAGGAGCCCGTGGATGGGGGGAGATCCCGCTCTTCTCAGGAGGAAGATGAAACCCGACGAGCTTCCAAACAATCAAAAGTTAGGCACCAAGACCAGGGAAAAGAAGTCGCGACACAGTCCAAGCCCCTGGCCTGGCTCCTTGCCCCAATGCTTTTCGGAGCCGTTGATGGACAACGCCTCCCTCAGGGACTTTCGAGGGGGTAAGGGGGCCTATGTGGCTGATGCACTGGAAAGGTCTCTACTGCTTCCCGCCGACATGGCTGAGTTGGGGACTTTGAGGAGGCAAGAGGTCTTCCTTAGCATCAAGAGATACTTAGGCATGGTAAGGCTTCTAACACTTGTGGCTTCGTTAATTTTTGTTATCTGGTTTCCAACTCACCGTGTGCTTGTTTCAATTGGCAGACTGTCCAGGCTACCTATAGGCTAGAAGAGGCGGCCAATGACTAGGGCAAGGCCTTGGAGCTCGAGTGTGACAAGCACTTGGATGCCACTCGGACTCTTAAAAACTCTGAGGCCGACCTCTTGAAGGCGAGTGAGGACCTAAAGGAGATGACTAGGGCCAGGGATAACGCCGAATCAAGCCTAGCTAGCGCCCAAAAGCAGGCTGAAGACCTGACGAGGTGCCTACTCGAGGCTAAGGACCAGCTGAAGATTGCCAAGGAGCAAATCATTGATCTGAAGAAAAAGCTGGCCGAGGCGGTGGGGCCCAAAACGTTGCAGAGTGGGCCAGGGACGAAGCCTTGAGGGCTAAAGAAGAGGCGGTGTTCGCCAGGGCGAAGGCTGAGAGCTTTAAGGAGAAGGCCGAGGAGGAGGCCTACGACTTGGGAGTGGACGAGACCTAGGCCACCCTCAAGGCTCAAGTCCCTAGGGTATGCAAGCTCTATTGTTCCCAGGTTTGGAATGAGGCCCTTAAGCAAGCTAGGGTTGAGGCTTCATCCGACCTATGGAAGGTGGAGAATGTATTCTACCCTCCTGCCATCAGAGAAGCTACCCCTTCCAACTCCGAGGTTAGGGATGCTCCTGAGAAGGTTGAGGCTGCTGGTCCTGGAGTTGTTCTGGCTATAACTGCTCTTGAGGAGCCAGCCAGGGAAAGTGAGCCTTCTGGGGTGGCTGAGACGAGTGAAGGCCTGAACCCTGATGCACCCCAAAAGACTGCAGAGTCCACAGGTGATGTTCAGGCCCCTCATGCCTAGGAGCCAGCTCTTCTTGTTGAGCCCCTTCAGGCTGTTCCCCTTAGTGAGGGCTCCAAGGATCTCGTGATCGCTTCTGCTCAGCTCTCCAAGGAAGAAGCCAAGACCAAGCCAAAGAAATAGGCCACCTAGGCTAGCTCCTGTTTTGTTTTTGTTTTAGAGGTGGTTTTTTTTTTTTTTTTTTTTTTTATTTTATTATTATCATTATTGTTTTTTGGAACATTGGGATTGTTATAATGAGGTTTTATTGAATGAATAAAATTTCCCTTTTTCTTTTTACATTACGTGTTTATTGTTATTGTCCTCACTATTAGTATGGATCCTATGTGTGAAAATGATTATATATGTGTCATGCTTGTGATTAAGCCTTGAAACCCCAATTCCGAGGTCCGAGCGTATATTTAGGCTGTGTTTGCAACTCGCGCAATTGTTTGATCTTGTTAATTTCTTCAAAGGTTGTGGTCCAAGGATCCGCCCCCTCACTATTGATCCTCAATTTTCTAGAAATTTTAAAATAATGGAAGGTACAAAAAGAATATGTAATCTAATGGTGGACTTGTTAAAATTCACCTCCAAATCCTACCTACCTATCTACACAGAAAGGATAATTTCATTTATTGATATCTTAATTGGAAGGTAAGAACCAGATCATCATAGAGTGGATAACACTTATTCAGATCCCATCATAATCACAAAAAATGATAATAACGACCACCTAGGCTCCTGTTGTGAGTAACTAGTTTCCCCATAGGTTTGAGTTTGAAGACTACGCAAGACCTTGGTTCTGTATAGTACTTAAGATTTTTTGGAAGTATCTAGTTTCCCCATAGATTTGAGTCAGAGGACCATGCAAAACCTTGGTTTTGTCTAGTACTTAGAGTTTTTTGGAAATGTCTAGTTTCCCCATAGGTTTGAGTCTGAGGACCATGCAAGACCTTGGTTCTGTCTAGTACTTAGAGTTTTTTGGAAGTATCTAGTTTCCCCATAGGTTTGAATCCGAGGACCATGCAAGACCTTGGTTCTGTCTAGTACTTAGGGTTTTTCCACAATATGAGACAGATAATCATAATGGACTTAAAAATTTGAATTAGATTTCGTTAATAATAATACATTTTCAGGTTATTTACATTCCAATGATGAGGTACAGCTTTTTCATCTAAGTCCTTTAAGTAGTATGCACCTATTCCTGCTACTGAAGTAATTCGGTATGACCATTCCCAATTGGGTCCCAACTTTCCCCAGGATAGGTTTTTGGCAGCACCTACAACTTTCCTCAACACTAAGTCCCCTGGTGCTAATGGCCTAAACTTCACATTGGCGTCATACCCCTGCTTAAGCTTCTGGTGGTAATAAGTCAATTGGATCATTGCTTTTTCTCTTCTTTCCTCGATCAGATCTAGGCTCTTCCCCAGTAGTTCATCATTGCTGCTTTGAGTGAAGGAGCTCATCCTCAGCGTTGGGAAGTTTGCCTCTAGAAGGATAACAGCCTCGGCCCCATAGGTCATGGCAAAAGGTGTCTTTCCTGTTGACCGTCGCGGTGTAGTCCAATAAGTCCATAAGACGTGTGGCAGCTCCTCTACCCATCTTCCCTTGGCGTCATCCAGTCTTTTCTTAAGCCCATTGACAATGACTTTGTTAACAACCTTGGCTTGTCCATTTCCTTGAGGATAAGCTGGGGTTGAGTACCTGTTTGTGATCCCCAACTCACAACAGTATCTTCTGAAAGCTTTGCTATCAAATTGGAGTCCATTGTCTGAAATAAGGATTCGAGGGACCCCGAATCGTGTAACAATATTTCTCCGGATGAATTTCTTAGCATCTGCATCTCTGATGTTGGCCAATGGTTCAGCTTCGACCCATTTGGTGAAGTAATCTGTGCCGACCAACAAATACCTCTTATTTCCTGCTGCCTTAGGGAAAAGGCCTACAATATCCAGGCCCCACTGGGCGAACGGTCATGGACTGGACAAAAGGTTGAGGACACCTCCTAGCTGATGGATATTTAGGGCAAACCTTTGGCACTGATCACATTTCTTGACATATTCCAGGGCTTCCTTCTGCATCCCCAGCCACCAATATCCCTAGGTAATGGCCCGGTGCGACAGAGATCTTCCTCTTGTGTGACTCCCACAGATCCCTTCGTGCAGCTCCTCAAGCAGTAACTCTGATGCTTCAGGGTGAATACACAGTAAATATGGCCCAGAATATGAGCACTTGTACAATTTGTGGTCCTCGGAAAACCAGAACCGAGGAGTGTTTCTTCGTATTTTTTCAGCCTCTGACTTTTCTTCGGGCAGGATATCATTTTTGAGGAATTTTACTATAAGGTCCATCCAGCTAGGACCCACTCTGGCTTCATGGATACAGACCATGCCTTTCGCAACCTCATTTGCTCTATCTAGATGCTCAACAAGAATAACTCGAGGCAGACTCCCTACCGAGGAGGTAGCAAGCATGGCCAATGAATCTGCATGGGTGTTTCCACTTCTGGAGACATGTGGCAAGCTGAAAAGATCAAAGTCTGACTGCAGGCGTTTAACCTGGCTTAAATACTCTTGCATCCTCGCATCTCTGACTTCCAACTCTCCCTTTACCTGGCCCACTACCAATCTCGAGTCCGAGAACATCTCTACTGCTTTTCCTCCCATTTTCTGCACCATGGCCATTCCCTGTAACAATGCCTCGTACTCAGCCTCGTTATTCGTGGCCGAGAACCTAAGTCTCAGGGATTTCTCTATGATAGTCTTCTTAGGAGACTCTAGGACTAGCCCCACTCCGGACCCCCTTTGATTCGCTGCGCCATCAACGTACACCTTCTAACATGAAGGTCCAAGCATAGAGACTGCCCCAACTGGTTTTCTGTCCATGCTTCTCTCCCCTGCTACTACTTCTACTGATGGTTCAGCAAATTCGGCCACCAAGTCAGCTAGGACTTGGCCCTTTATGGAGGTCCGAGGCATGTACTTGATGTCAAAAACTCCCAGAATGGTGTTCCATATGGCGATCCTTCCAATGTAATCGGCAATCCGAAGCACAGACTTCAAGGGCAGTTGGGTTAGAACGACCACTGTGTGGGCTTGGAAATAATGGGGAAGCTTTCGCGTAACGTGGACCACAGTCAGTATGGCTTTCTCCAAGGGTAAGTATCTGACCTTAGCTTGGTGTAGCGACTTGCTCATGTAATAGATTAGCTTCTGAAGGCCGTTGTCATCCCATATTAATACCAAGCTCACAACGTGAGGGGCCACAGCAATATATGCATACAAAACCTCGTCAGCTTCAGGATTGGACATGATAAGTGGTCGTGACAGGTATTCCTTGAGTTGCTGGAAGGCCACAACACAGTCCTCGGACCATTCGAATCCTTTCCACTTGTTGATCAAGAGATAGAACGACCTGCATCTATCTGCCGACCTGGAAATAAATCGATTCAGGGCGGCAATCATTCCAGTAAGCTTTTAGACCTCCTTGGCATTTCACGATGGCTTTAGGTCATTAATGGCCTTGATATGGTCAGGGTTAACCTTTATCCCCTTATGAGTAACTATTTATCCTAGAAACTTGCCTGATCCCATGCCAAAAGAGCATTTTGAAGCGTTCAGGCACAGCTTGTGCTTCCTTAAGACATTAAAGGTACTGCCAAGGTCTCCTAAGTGCTCGGACACCACTTTACTCTTTACCACCATATCATCAACATAGATTTCGATGCTCTTGCCTAACTGTGGCTCGAACATTCTCGTCATCATCCTTTGATAAGTGGACCCTACATTCTTCAGGTCAAACGGCATTACTTTATAGTGGTAGTTCCCAGTAGGCGTCACAAAGGCTGTCTTCTCCTAATTCTCTAGGGCTAGCGGTATTTGATGATAGCCCTGAAAGGCATCTAGGAAACTCATCCAAGGATGGCCCGCTATTGCATCCACCAGCTGGTCTATCCGAGGCATGGGGAACGGGTCTTTTGGGCATGCCTTGTTTAGGTTCGTGAAGTTTACACAAACCCGCCATTTTCCACTTTTCTTCTTGACTACCATGGTGTTGGCCAACCATTCGGGGTAAAAAACTTCTTTAATAGCCCCTGCATGCTTAAGCTTTATCACCTCATCCCTAATCACATCAGCATGCTCTCTCGATGGGCACCGAGATGGCTGCTTCTTAGGAGTGATGGATGGGTTGACATTGAGACGGTGACAGATGAAGGCTGGATCAATTCCTAGAACATCGCAGGCGTCCCATGCAAAAACGTCAATATTTCTTTTGAGAAATTCGATCAACTCTTCCTTCTCCTGAAGGGGCAGTTAAGCCCCTACCTAAAAGAATTTCTCCGAGGTATCACCAACGATCACTTTCTCTAGGTCCTCACATTTTGCCTCCTCGGCCGCTGTATTAGGAGGCGACACCGGGGCCTTTGATTGCTATAAGTCCCTTTCAGCAAAGGTCGAAAACTCTGCGTTAGGTTGATGCGAAATGGCAGCCACTACACACTGCCTTACCGTGGATTGGAAACCATAGATTTCGAGGACCTGATCCCCTGACGGGAATTTCACCTTCTGATGCAAAGAGGAGACGACAACCCTCAAAGTATGGAGCCAGGGCCTGCCGACGATGGCTGTATAAAGAGAGTAGGTGTCCACCACGATAAAGTTCACCTCTACTATCTCTAAGCCAGGCTGGATGAGTAACCTAACCATGCCCTTTGGAATAACAAGTTTCCCGTCGAAGCTCATCAAAGAGGAGCTGTAGGGCGTCAAATCTTCCAGTTTCAAATTCAACCCCCTATAGAGATCAAGGTACATAACCTCGGCAACACTGCCACCATCCACCATCACTCTTTTCACATCGTAGTCTCCTATTATGAGAGTGATCAATAGCGCATCGTCATGGGGCTAAATGGTTCTGATCTTGTCTTCCTCCGAAAAACTCAAGGTTGGATGAAAATTCATTTTCGCCCTCTTCGGCTCTGGCTGGGGCTCCTCGACAGGTAGTTGGGCCACAGATAGCACTCGTGAAGGGCGCGTGCCTGTTCTCCCTGGCATAGCCAAGATTACATTAATCATCCCCATGAGTGGCCTTAGGGCAGTATCTCTCTGGGGCTCCTAACAGGTTTAGCCTTGATGACCACTGGAATGATGCAGAAGGTGCTTTAGCTTTCCTTCTCGGACTAGCTGGTCCAGGTAATTCTAGAGGTTCCTGCAGTCCTCCGTGGTATATCTGTGGTCCTGGTGGTATTGGCAATAAAAGTTCTAATTGTGCCTCGTGGATTCTCCCACCATCTTATTCGGCCACTTAAAGTATGGTTCGTTCTTGATTTTCTCCAACACCCGATGTACTGGTTCTCGAAACACAGTACTGACAGTCTGTGTGTTGGTTGCTCCGGATTGCCCTGCAAAATCTCTTCTCCGGCGGTTGCTGTTATATCGGTCCGACTTGAAATCTCTCCTCTCTTGAGGGATAACCTTCTCCTTTCCTTTACCTTACAATTGGTCTTCCTCTACCTGTTTATACTTGTCGATCTGATCCATCAGTTGGCGCACACTGGTGGCAGGCTTGCCAGTTAGAGACTTCCTCAAGCCGTGCTCGGCTGGGAGGCTGTTTTTGAAGGTGTTAATGGTGACATCGTCAAAGTTGTCATCCATTTCATTATACATCTCCCAATATCTGCACGAGTAGGCTTTCAAAGTTTCTCCGTCACACATGGATAACGACGGTAACGCACTCAAGGACTGAGGGGCTCTGCTGTTTGTGACAAAACGAGAGCCAAAGGCTTGGGTTAGCTGCTTATATGAATTTACGGAATTCGCCTTTAAGCCATTAAACCACCTCATCGCCACTGGTCCCAAGCTAGACGGGAAAACCTTGCACATCAGAGCCTCGTTTTTAGAGTGGACGGCCATTCTTTGGTTGAACTGACTCACATGCTCCACGGGGTCTTTATTGCCGTTATAAAGGGTGAAGGCTGGCTGCTGGAATCGCTGAGGGAGTGTATCCCCTTCTATACGGCGTGTGAAGGGTGATTTAGAGAATTGATCCAGTGCTCTGCTCATGGCATCGTGCCCCAGGCCCTTAGAAGATGGGCTTCTGCATTTGCGCCTCTGGTAATACTCATCTTCATGAGAAAAGGTCTCGCTTGGAGGGGTTCTTGATCTCTACCTATAGTTATCATCGCTTTCATCATCAGAAGGCAAGTCAGGGTTAGGATGAGATTGCCTTCGTTGTGCATGGCGCAGTTTTCTCCTCAAGTCGTTTATCTCTCGCTGCATGGCCTGTTCGTCATTCTGTCTCTAGGATACATGACTGCCTACATGAGAATGACTTCTGCTAGTTTAAATGGTGTTTACACTTCCCTCTCAAAACCTTCCATTCTCTTCATTTTGATCACGCTTAGAGTTGAGAAAGTTACCCTGCTGTTGGGATCTAGTCGATTCAGGCTGATGGGAGCCTGTTCAATGAGGGCCCGATCCTACCATGCTTGATTGTTGTCTTTACTAGCACACAAGTTCTTCCCACAGACGACGCCAATTGTTGGGACCGGATTTAAGCACCTCTACTGTTACATGAGTAGACTCAAGCCCAACTAGCCCAATACAATGAATTTGTAAAGAGTGGGTTCAAGAACTGGGATTTAGTGAGGATTACAACAACTAGACATGATCGTGAGTAGATTAAATAACAAATACGTGGGGTAAAGTGTAAAACTTTGTCCTCGGGCTTGATCCAAGGACTGGTTGTTCTTATTATTTCTTTAGTGCTTGGTTACAAAGGTTTTCCAAGATGATGCAAACTGCAATCGTCTTCCCTACCTCCCGTTTTTCGATCCCCTCTCCTAGAGGGTTTCTTACATTATATACCCACTTTTCGTCAATCTTGACCTTCCATTTGTTGATCATGCAGGTCGCTACTCAAGTGCTTGTCCCATCTGCCGCCTTCCTCAACCTTCTGTGAGTTGCAGCAACCAAGGTAGTACTATTCAGGGGTCATTTTCTCATTAATACAGCCAGATCGTTAGTTGTGGGCATTTAATGCGGAGGTGACGGCTTCTCCTAGAATTGCTCCTCCACCATGCTTCCATGGCTAGCCCACTATCTTAGTCCTTTTTTCTTGGGATGCCCTAGGAGGCTGTCTTTAAAGACATGCCGCTCTTCCTTCTTATGATTAAGGATGGCAATTTAAATCCAACCCGCGGATACCCGATCCGACCTGACCCTAATGGGTCGGATTTTACTCGACCCGATAAATTATAAGGTCGAGTATGGATTTTTTTTTTTTAAAAAACCCAAAACGGGTCCGGGTCGGGTCTGGGTTTTAATAAAAACCTAGCCCGAACCCCGACCCGACCCGACCCGTTTATATGTAACTTAAAAATACTAAAATACCCCTATATGTGTATATATATATATATATATATATATATATATATATATAAGTTTAAAAAAAAAACCCTAACACCATTTTCTCATTTCACTCCCTCTCACTCAACCGCATGCCTCTTTCCCCTCTCCCACTCTCTCGGTCACTCCCTCTCACTCAGCCCCAACCCCTGATCTGTCACCGCCGGCCTGATTAGCCTGAAGCCCTTCACCACCAGCCATCACTTGCACCTCCAGCGGCCTCGCTTCCTCCACCAGACCACCTTGTTCTCTATCCTTTTTTTTTCTTTCTTTCTTTTTTCTGGGTTCATTTCATCTTAATCATGTAAGTTGTTTGTGTTTGTGTTAGGATTTGTGTTTATGTTTGTGATTTTGAATGGGAAAATCATAAATCTGAATTTGTGTTTGTGTTTGTGATTTTGAATGGGAAAATTATAAATTTGAAATTTTTGTGTTTGTGTTTGTTTTTGTGATTTTGAAAGGGAAAATCATAAATCTTTGGTCATTATTCATCCATGATTTCCTGGTGGGTCTTAATATTTTTCGAGTTTTTCAATTTCATTCTTTGATTTTCTCTGTCGATCCTCAAATCTTTATTATTTTTCAACAATTTTTGTATGTGGGTATTTTATTCTTTGCTTTCTTTGATTTTCTCTACCTAAGTATACTCCTGCTAGTATTAAAAATAAAAATAAAAAAAAATTATGTTTGCCCAGATTCAAGCCTTGAATCTGTCAAACACATTTTCAAAAATAATAAATCTGGGCAAACAAATTTTTTTTTTTTATTATTGGGCCACGGTATGAAGGCTTCAGGCAAATTTTTTTTTTTTTTTTTGGATTGGGCCATGGTTTAGGCCCAAATCATGGCATGGCTAGCGGGTACCCGACGGGCCGGGTTTGGGGTTAAGAAAAACACCCGTTTAATAAACGGGCTAGGTTCGGGTTTTTAGGATAGACCCGCGGGTCGGGTCCGAGTATGAAAAAACTCGACTCGAACCCGACCCGTTGCCATTCCTACTTATGATCTCGGTTGGCCAAGGACAGGATTGTCCTCGGCGATGTCTCCTGACAATTTGGACTCTCTTTATTCATCCTCTGGCGTTTCTTCCTCCTCAACATGGGCCTTGGGCTCTGTATGAAGTGGGCTGGGGCTGTTGAGTTCTTTGACCCCACATATATATATATATATATATATATATATATATATATATATATATTATCCTGATCTTTTAAATCATGAAAAATCTATTGTTATCAACACCATATCTGACAAAGCTGATTCCTCCAAAATTATTTACCTAGTCAATATTATTCCCGAAGAAAAATGGGACCCTTCCCCTAATTCTACCAGAACAATGCCTACTTCCTCCATCCCCTATTCCTACCATGATTATATCACTGCTTGGTCAAGATTTATGCTTCACCAGAATGAAAACATGTCTCATTCTTGGTTGGTTAACTTTGATAAAAGTTTCACTAGTTATCTGCCTCTTTGGTTCAACTGATGGTGGACCCAATTTGGCCCTATTAATGACATACTTCCTAAGCCATTACTTGATGCTTTTGAAAGTTTCAAGAAATTTTATAAGGTTGATGCTCATGGTACTAAATTCCCTGCTTTGCTTCACTTTGTTAAGCGCCATAAAATACCTTGGATATTAAAATGGCAATATGAAAAGGAAGGTGATGTTCTCTCAAGACATTGGTATGTGAAATGGTGGGGCAAATTCCCTCATACTCAAAGTATTATTGCTACAATTTCCAAAGAATTTTCATCTACTACTACTCAATCCCGTGTCCTTACTGATGCTCATTCTTCCTCTTCCACCAAGGAAGCTAAGCCTCCAACAAAAATCAAGAGCTCTCCTATTGATGACTTAAGAAAAAATACTAATGCTCTTTTTGCCTTACTCAAATGGGCGGAAGAAACTGCTGCCAATCAAGGAGATTCCAAAGCCTCTTCTGAGGAATCTATCACTCACAACCCTTATTTCCCTTATGACCAGGAACTATTCGGACATGATGAGGATAATGCCCTAATCTTGGGGAAAATTGATATCATTTTTATAGCCTGCACATTGGCCAAAAATGCTACAATGCTTCAATATTTACCCATGCACTGTCAATTTCCACTACTATGATGATGTTCTTTAAAAAGAGAGATTCCTTATGATGATGATCTTTGAAAAAGGAGTTTTCTCAAGCTTTTGGTCACCTCAAGCTCTCTTTCGGCAAGTCTTGGCACTTTAGATTGAAGAAAATGACAAGAATTTGCTACTAATTACTTGAGTCAAAAAGTGGAAAAAGCACTGTTCACAGATTACTGTTCACTATTCACTTTTACTGTTCATGGTACTGTTCACTCCGAAATTTTGCCTATTTAAGGGGGGTTGTCCCCTAAGTTTAGGACAGAATTCTTTCCATAACTTCTTTCTTTTAGAGATAGTTCCATATTCCTTGTTTCTACTACTATTTCCCTACAATCCTTGTATTGTAACTAGGACCAGTTCAAGCCTTGTAACTATTAAGCTATTGAACTGTTTCAATCTTGTAACCACTACTACTACTGTAAGTGTTTTGTTTTATTTTTAATAATAAGTATTTTCAGCTTTCAGTTTATTATACTACTTATTGCTACCGCCATCTTGGACGGTTCTAATTTTTAGTTGTTTTCATATATACTGCTTGGCTGGTTCTACCGTCTTACGATTGTTTTAAATTACTTTGTTCATAACTACAATACCGCCTTCTTGGCTTGTTCTACTTTGCTCTTATATTATTTTCAATTATGCAACTGTACTTTCGCCTTCAACTGTGCATCCCTTCCCCATTTTTGGTATCAGAGCCATTCTTTTCTGGTCAGTGATAGTGTTGTTATGTTCTCTGTTGTCCGTCTATGTTGTCCAAAACTTTGATACTCTATTGTTGTGTTCCCTTCTTACCGTCGTTGGTGTATATATTTAATTTCTAAGAAAGGAAGAGACAAAAAAGAAAGAAATCTAATATGAGAAGAGCTAAATTACCAGTGAGTTTGATATAATCTGGAAACGTTAGCCAATTGTGTTGTTGGGCAAATGTGGAGTCTAGAATATAGATGTAAAACACGTTTCAGCTTTCATTGAAATGGACCAAAGTTGATCAAATAGACCAAAACAAACCAAATTGACCACCAAAGTTACTGAATTGAGAAATTCTAACATTCAAGGGAATGTTCTAGAATAACCAAATGCAGAAATGAGAAATGTTATATTCTAAAGAAAACAACAGAGTTGTAATAATCATTTCAAATGTAAGAATGTCAATCTGAGAATTTGTACTCCTATGAAAATCAAGATTCAGCAAGCCAAACAACCATTGAGGTATAAAGTACAGTTGTTCTGCCTCGTATTGATTTTTGTTTGGCTTGGTGAGGGGCTAATGCTATCTGTTTTCAAAGTGTAGTTTATGCATTGTGCTGTAACTAGGGCTCTGTCCACGAGTCAAGTCGGATCGGGTTTTGGCTTGACCTGCACCCGATCTAATCGGATCGGGTGAACAAAAAATAGACCCGCAACCGCCCGAACATTTGGTCGGACCCGGTGGCTCGGGTCGTCGAATGAGCGAGTCGAAGCCGTCGAGTGATTTTGAGTCTGAAGCACAAAAAGAACAAGAACAGAGAAATCAACCCAAAGAACATAGAGAGAAATCAAAAACCCAAACGACAAAAATCACAATCCAAACCTACAGAAATCAAATAACACACCACGAACAAGAACACAAAAAATATGAAGAACACGGTTACACAAATAAAAACCCAACCCAACAGAAATCAACCCAAAGAACATAGAGATTATTCTATGGCATACCAAGATAGGTCATAGACAAAGACCTAATCCGACAGTCTAAAATCTCTGCCAAAACATGGACATTAGGCACCTCCCCAATGGGAACCATCTTCAGTGTATTAACCTTTAAACCTATCACTGCCTGAAAACAAAGAAGAAGCATCCAAACATGTAGAATTTGCTCCTCATCTGCATCGCAAAACAAAATCGTATCATCCACAACCAAAAGATGCGAGACACAAATCCCTTCACCCCAACTACCATCAACTCTAAAATCTCGAAGCAAACCAGCCCCTTCAACTCTTTTCATCATCTTACTGAAGACCTCCATCATAACCAGAAATAACAAGGGAGATAGCAAGTCCCCTTGTCTTAATCCCCTCAAACTCCCAAAAAAATCGGCTGGAGACCCATTAAACAAGACAGAGAATTGGACTGTAGATATGCAAGTGCGAATCCACCTACACCATCTCATCCCAAATCCCATTCTCTTCAACAAATCTAGAAGAGACTCCCAGTTCACATGATCATAGGCTTTCTCAATATCTAATTTGCAAATAACCCCTGGAGTCTTACTCTTCACCCTACTATCAACGCATTCATTAGCAATAAGGACTAAATCAAGTATTTGTCTACCACCTACAAAACTGTTCTGAGATTCAGATATCAGCTGATCCAAAACCTCTTTTAGACAATTTGCCAAAACCTTAGCCAAAATCTTGTAAACACTCCCCACCAAACTAATAGGTCTAAAATCTCGAATATTGGAGGCACCATTCTTTTTAGGGATTAAGGCTATGAATGTTGCATTGAGAGACTTTTCAAACTTATTGTGTTGATAAAACTCTTCAAACACTGCTAAGACATCTCTTTCCACAACTCCCCAACAATGGTGATAGAAAGCCATAAAGAAACCATCAAGACCTGGAGCTTTATCTCCTTCCAACTCTTGGACAACTCGAAGAACCTCCTCCTTTTCAAACCTCCGTTCAAGCCAGTCCCTCTCCAACCCCTCTAACTAATCAAACTCCAAACCTTCCACAAAAGGCCTCCACTCCTCAGTCTCCTTGTACAAATTTTTATAAAATTGTACAACTTGGTCTGCCATCTCAAATTTGTCTTCATAAATAACCTCATTCACCTCCAATATATTAATATGATTATACCTTCTTCGAGAATTGGCCACCTTATGGAAGAATTTGGTATTGTTATCTCCTTCATTAATGCAAAGCATCCGCGACTTCTGTCTCCATGAGACTTCTTCCACAGAGAGAAGGTTCTGTGTTTAAGATCTCAACACAACCCTCTCACCCATCTCCACTTTAAAAAGGTCATACTCCCCTTCCTTAGCATCCAAAAATTTCAAAGCCTCCAACAATTCTTTTTTCCAACGCTCTACATTTCCAAACTCCCTATGGTTCCACTAAATAATATTTTCCTTCAATGCCTTCAGCTTCTTAGCAAGTACAAAACTTGGAGTTCCTGAGAAGGGATATTGATTCCACCAAGAGTGGACCTTATCTTTGAACCCATCTATCTTTAGCCATATGTTCTTGAACCTAAAAGGACTTTTCCCCCTTAAAATCCCTCCTGCCTCCACTAAAATGGGGAAGTGGTCTGAAATAGGACGAGGTAAAATCCGCTAGATCACATCCGAAAAGTGATCCTCCCAATCATGAGAAACCAAGGCCCTGTCTATCCTAAACATTAAAGGCTGATCCGAACCACTAGACCATGTATAACTCCCTCCTTCCAAAGGCAAATCTATCAAACTAAGCTCCTCGATGAACTTAGAAAACATCTCCATAATCGGGGTAAGGTGAGATCCCCTCAACCGTTCACTAGGGAAACGAACAATGTTAAAATCCCCTATGTAACACTATGGAATTTCCTATAGTTGCTGAATTCCAATTAGCTCATCCCACAACTGCCCCCTCAAGTTATTATCATTCAGGCCATAAACCCCAGAACAAGCCCAAATAAAACCATCCCCCGTACCCTGCCACCAAACCGATATAGAAAATTTACCCACCATAACCTCTACCTTTTCTAAAGTCCTATCCCACATCATCAAAACCCGACCCGCTGTCCGATCCGCATCCAAAGCTACCCAATCAACATAGGCGCAACTCCATAAGCTACAAATTAACTGTCTATCCAAGCCCACAAGTTTAGTTTCTTGAAGGCAAACTACATCACAATTCCATTCCCGTAATAGATTTTTAACTACCAAACGTTTCCGCAAATCATTCAATCCTTGAACATACCATTTTCAACTTCATTGAAACTGTAAACTCCCTACCACAACCTCGGTAACGCAGTCAAAAAAATCTATCTCCCATCATAATTAACTGAGGAAATCAAATTCCTCAACTCCCTCTTCCCTTTATCCTTGGAGACAACTTTTCGATAGTCAGCATCTTTCCTGTGCATCAAATTGGCTGCCTCAATCTCTGTCTCAAGCCTTTGTAAAAGCATAATACACATCTTCTCATGTCTACCCAAAGAAAGCCCCATCAGCTTACTGAAACTGGGAATTCTATGTTTCACCCAATTAGAAACATTCAAAGTATTATCAAAACTCAACACCTCCGTATTACCATTCACTTCTGCCAACACAACCAACCCTAGAGGATTAATAGCTGTCAGAGAGGAAAAGTTATCCACATCTGCACAAACTGTTTCTACCTCAGTCAATGCCAACACTGATTAGTGGATATCTCTTTCACAAACAACCCGACCACCTTCGTTTCCACTTTGAATACCCAACTCCTCAAACCCAATTCTCGAGGGATTCAGAACATAGTTGGATAGCACAAGACCTTTTGATGCCTTGTCTCCCTCAATATTTGCCTTACCCAGTGAGATCAAAGGCTTACCAGCGCAAGACCCCTCAGAAAAAAGGCACACAGCCTTTGCCGAGGTCTCTAGAAGGCAACCCATCTTTGCTAGAGTCGCCGGAGAGCCCTTGGCGCGAAACCTACCAAAGGACGACTTGATGCCAGCCTTCTCCAATGGCATCGATGACAGCATGACGTGAGATCTGATTGCAGCGAGGTGACCCGATATCCCATTCTAATCAACCAAAGGTTCATAGGGTGTGATGGACACTGCTAATGCATGGGCATTGTGATTCAAAGGATTCTAAGCATTCGAGAAAGTGCTCCCATCCACTACCATCCTATTGGCACGACACTTTCTATGAACAATTCAGTTTTTCAAAATTAATTTCATTGATTGTTACACATAATAACTTAATCCAAACCCCAAACATTTCCAAGACAACAATGTCTCTTCCAAACTAACACTCTTGTACTAAAGAGACTAGAAAATGAAGAATGCATACATGAAACCATTCTTTAGAACTCTATGACAAGTTTAAAAATCTCCGAGCAGCATCTAAACTCAGTTCTTCATGCACCTGGAAACAATAGGAAAAGAAATTTTCATTCCATTAACAACAGAAAGAGTAAAAATTATTGGAGAATTCTGTACATGTATACAACTTACAAGTTAACTATGAATTCGTTGAAAAGCCTTGCAAAACCTCTCGGCTTCTGCTGCCCCAACCTATAATACAAATAAGCACAAATTGAAATTGTTAGTTTCCCTTCCATCCCTTATATCTTCATTGTGCATTTGCCCTTTTTCTTCTTTTTGAATAAATTTCTTTTTCCACCCTAAATTTTCATTTGAATTGCAATATCCCCTTAAATTTTAAAACTGAGCAATCACCCTTTAATGTCAATCAAAAATTCCAAGTCCCTTGCCTAAATGCACAAAGGAACTTTTGCGTCTAGAAACTTGATGATTCACAATTCCATATGCACATGCAAAACACGCCTCTTAAATTAAGAGTAATTGAAATGATAAGGGGGCTTTTGGAATTTGCAAGGACATTGAAAGCTTAAACTTCCAGGGGAACATTACAACTTAGATAATAGTTTAGGTTTAATAACTGCAATTTAATTTTTAACGTTCCCATTTGATTAATGAGGATATAGTGCAATAGTGAAATATCCCCACCCCCCCCCAAAAAAAAAAGTCCAAATCTTCCAGAGACCTTCCCAAAAATATTTGCTGTGATACAGAGAGAAAATATCGTATTATAATCTCCACCTTTAATATGGAACAAAGCACGAGTCCAATTCTAAATAAGGCATCCCTAACAGCATCAAAAGTTTCCAATCAATTTCTGAAATTGGTAAATATACACATAGAAAATAACTTAGAGATTAAGGTACTAGAAGGTATACTTATTTTTACAAGTAAAAGCCACCAAAAAAATACAGAGTTTGTGCTTTGATGATCAAGTTGAGATAAATACAAAAAGTTTGATGAAAACAGAAAAAAATAGTAATCGATCAGCTTCTCACTTGCTCTACAAGATCTGGAAACTAAAAAAAAAACATTTAATCATTCAAAAAAACTTAGTGAATAGACAATGGAAGATAATGTGTATTAGCTAAGCACTTAAAGCCATCTGTTCTGTGAGAAAAAAATTTCAGTAACAGAGCCACTTAATGAATTAAAGGCAGCTTATGGAAAGAATGGTATTTAGATCTTCAAGAAAGCAATGTTAGTCTGATTACACCAGTATACTTTGGATGAGGGCGAGGAGAGGATAGGAGAGAAGAGTGGGGGGGTTACACTCCCTGTTTGGTTCCCTCTTAGAAGGGAGGGGGAAAGGTTTTGAGAGGATTTGGAGGAGCAGCCTACCACCCTCAAATCTCCTCTTTTTTATTTTTTTCAAATTGAGGGACTTAGGCAGAATAGGATATGCCCTTAATGAATTTTTTTGTACTGGCCTTTTTACTGTTAAAAATTTGTCAAACTTCAAAAATGTCTATCACTTTCCCACCCTGTCAATTTACATAAAATCTTATCTTCTCCACTCTTTTCTACCCTACAACCAAACAAGGAAGGAGGGGGGGGGGGGGGGGGAGAGGGGGAGGGGAGGGAGGCAATACTTACTTCTCTCTGCTTTCTTTTATTTTTATAACATCCAAAATAAATAATAATAATAATAAAGAAAGGATGACCATTCCCTCTCCTCTCTCTCTCTCTCTCTCTCTCCCCTTTTTCCTATCACCTAACCTCTCCCTCCAAACTTTTCAACGTAAGTGATATGGACCAATGAACCTGTTCTAACTTAACTTCTAAGTACCCTAAAAATTCCATTCAACAGCACCGTAGTTCCACTTACACATCATACCAACTCAAAACTCCAGAAAATCACCATTTCAAAGTATGGCACTTCAGTCTAAGACTTGTTAATGTTGATTGGTGACAACTCCTCTGTATAGCATGGTCACTCTAATCTTGGCTTAACTACTCTTTTTCTCTTATAAATCACTTCCTTTTCTAATATTTATGAAATAAGGAGCAACCAAAAAAGCAAGCTAAGAAGACAGCCAAACCAATCCCTATAACATTGAACTTCAGCAAACACCCTTCAACCTGTGTGTATTGTATAACTAGTGATGTCCACCATATGCAAATTTGTCATCAGAAGGCTACGACAAGGTTCCAAAGGTTTAAGAAATGTATTATAGTGGACAGGAGTTCAGCTATTAAAAAGTTACAAATAACTGCAGGACAGAATTGCATTTTAAGATCTCAAATTACCATATCGTAAATATTTGGATATCCACCAGAATATGGGGACTCATGGCCTGTATTTTATATTGGAGTAAACATCAAAGTGGGTGAAAACAAAGAAAAACCTATACAATGTAGAATATCCATGAAATGATCAAAACCTAACTCACAACAACTACCAACACAACAGAAGGACTATGTTGTAACAGATGAGCAAAAGCAGGAGTAAAGTGAGAGTGATGGAAACTTTACCTTTTTCAATTGTATAAATGAGATTCAAACATAATACTCACAAACTAAAAAATGCAAATGCAAGCAAAAAAATCATATAAAGTTCTTAGTGGGTTTTTTTTTTTTTTTTTTAATATCATTTTAATTATTTCCAGGTAATAGAAGGACCAAAAAGTTAACCATGAAAAGAAGTATTCTTTGAGTACAATTGATCAGTTGTAGATTTGTCATGCTTTCTCAATATCACCAACTTCTGTGAGCATAAACACTATTTAAGTTTAATTGTTCTCCCTCCTCTTCCTCCCACCCTCACTCAACAAAAAAACACAAAAACAAAAACAAAAAATGACAAAACGATGCAAAGAAATGAGTTCAATCCTTTTCTATTTCTTCTCAATTTCATAGATCTCCATTTATCCAAGTCACTTGACAGGAGAATTCAAAATCTTATAAAGGCTAAAAAGCAAAATTAGGTTTTACCTAAAAAAATATGAGTTGGATTTACCAAGTTAGAAATAGAAAAATTAGGTTTAACCTATCCAAAATATGAAATATTCCAGCAATCATGGTCAACAAATTTCACACATTAGATCCTGTTGGTAATTCATAATATTAGAAATTGCAAGATTATGAGTGCAGCATACCTTCCTTTCAGCTGCTGACTTTAGCTTCTCCCAAAATGCATCTGTTAGCACAAGTTCATGTTAGCATGAAAATTTAACTTTCATACTAAAATACAAGATATAAGTGAAAATGCATCTTAGTAAACTAATTTAAACCATGCCACCGCACACTATTTAATTAATGACATAGAACCTAAAAAGTAAAAAGTTAACAATAGATGTAGAGAAGAAGAAACATAAGTCAAGAAATAACTATAAATACAATAATACAGAACTTATTTCCAATCTGTCCAGTGGCACATAAATGTATTTGACTCCAATTTCAAAAGCCTGATAACCACAGCAAGGTGCAATGTGCTTTTCATAAATGAGTATGTCAATTTGGAATAAAGGCTACACAAGAAAAGTGCAAATTCAACATACCCACCAGGTGAAACTTTTCAAAGGTCTCCAAGCAAGTACATAATTTTCCATGAGAGACTCATGATCACACAATGGAGAAGAGACAGAATCGTAAGGGTGGGCAAGCAATGAGGTTCAATTCCAATTCAACAACAACAAGCCTTTGTCCCAAAATTGGTCAGCTATGAATCCTTAATAGAATAGTCGGGGTCAGCCACATGTATTCTTTTCCACCATTTTATCCTAGCCGAATTCCAAATTCATGGTACTCTTTGTTGCTTCATTTTTTACATGCCATTTTTTACTATTTCTACTAATATTATTTAGGCCTTCCTCTACCTGAATTAACCTCATTTCAATATGGCTTGAATAGCTGAATTTCCAAGTACTTAGGAATTTAAGATATTCAAGTTCAACTCAATAGAATCAACTTTTTATATGTATAAATTAATACAATTTACTTGTTCCTGATCCCCTAAATAAATTAATAACCTCTATTTAGGATTAAAGCAACAGCTTCACTCTATCATTCAACTTAGATCATCTAACGTCAAGGGGTAGCACTTATCAACTATTCTGCATTGAAGTGTTCCTATTTTCTATCTACAAACTTCTCTTACTTTACTTTCAGATTTCTAGCCCATTAAAATTTTCATCAAGCGTTGAAAAACTAAGATTCCAGAGCATTTGAGTTTCCTTTTAAATAAGTAAATAAATAAAAAAGGGACACTTCCAAATGAAGCACAGCGGATATTAAAGTAAAATTCAGACAAGACCTAAGATTTTAAAACTGTGATGTGAAAAGGTTACCTAAAGTGAGGATCCTTTTGCTGAATTTCAATAATTGAAGCTGTGACTTCAATTGCCACTGGAAGACATCCTCTACTACGCCATGCCGATATCTGAAACCCCCCTCCCCCCCACACCCCCCCCCCCCCCCTCCCAAACCAAAAAAAAAAAAAAAAAAAGAATTCAAACATATAAACACAGATCCTTTCTTTGGTTTGCAAGAAAATTAATATTAAAAAAACCATGGAAATCCCACCAACTTAAATCATTCAAATCTTAGCTCCAATGCCATGTAGTGTTTTTATTTCTCGAACCGGGAGATCTATGTCAGCTAGTTCATAGATCTTTGAGCTTAAATAACTAAGGAATAAAGACTTCATGAACCTCTTTATGATTAAGAGATAAACAGATTCATTGTGCAGGTTCATTATAATCCCAATAATTTCAAACAAATAAATAGCCTGAAAATACAAATTTACTAAAATAAAACACTCTTTGCTCTAAAACAATGATAACAAAATCATAACATTGAGAACTATCCTCTCCAATAAATTAGCTACATATATTCCTACATTCCCTATATATTCCTTGAATTCTCTTATTTTCCTCGGGAAATCTTTTCCCTGAGAAACAGTGATTTCCGCTGGAAAATTAATTAATTAGAGAATGAATTAGATGGTTCATACTCTTCTAAAAGCGGTGGCTACGGAGTCTGGGGAATTTGAGAAGAGACAATCCTTGACGAAAAGCCATTCGTCCCAGCTCAACCAGGGCACCAATTTGTGACTGTAAGATGAAGATGAAGAAGGTGGTGATGATGGTGTCTCTTAATGAAAATCATTGAATCTCGGTTCACCTTCTTCTTCTTTTCCAAACACTGACGAGGATTCCATTGCAACAATATCTGAGAGCTTCAAAGTTTCGTTGAGCTTTACAGGGTTTAACGTTATTAAACCCTAGGGCTTCTTTGGTTTCTATCTTTCAGAAAAAAAAAAAAAAAAAAAAAAAGGAATTTTAAAAGTGTTTTTTTTTTTTTTTTATGAATATTGAAAATCTTTTTGAAAAATTAAATTTAGCCTTTAAATTTGGGTTAATTGTAATTTTCATGATTAAATTTTAAATTTTGTTAATTTTATCTTCAAAATTTGCGTTTATTGTCAATGTGGTCCTTTTATTTGCCCGAATAAAATGTTATTCTTAATATAAGTATATAACTATTATTAAAATAATTTTATTTTAGAAAAGCTATTATAAATTTAAAATAAGAAATATATTTTTTGTTTTAAATAATAAATAACAACAACAACAATCATTTAATAGCCACAAGCTTCAGCCAAAGATTACCATGAATTATAACATTACATTCAATCTTTCTACAAGAGCATTTTACCTATAAAATAGAAAAAATGCTCAATTTTACATATTTAAGTTCTAAAATCACCTATATTTTTTTTTTTTTTTAGAATACTAAGAATTTTTAACATACACAGAGGAAGATGGGAGAAGGTTTTTTTAAATTTGCAAAATATATAAATTTGCAAAGTTGTCACAATAATTATATAAATTTACACTAACACTATTTATTTTGCATATAGCTTCTTCTTCTTTTTTCCTTTTTTCCTTTTTTTTTCCTTTAGTGTTAAATCTTATTGTAAAAACTTCAATTCTCTATCAGTGGATTTGTTTACCTTGAGGATAGTTAAGTCAAATCTTCCCTAAGTTTTTACCTTGAAACGATTCGTTTCATTCGTTTTCCTAGATGACCATATCTGTGTGTTATTTACTTTTCCGCTATACATGATATGATCTATTACTGTTTAACCTAGATCTCATAATTAAACTAAGTAAAGACTTGGCTAATTCATTAGGTTAAACAATCTGTTTTAAGGGGTCTAAACAAACAAACAAGAGTCAATCTTAAACAATGTATAGAGTTTCCACTAGCAATTGATGGTAAAATTAATATTAGGGTGTTTTTTAAAAAGAGTTTTATTTATTTTATTGCTTTTGATAAAATAATCTCAAAAATTCCAAAACATTGACTTTTTCTGTCACTTAATATATATATATATATCAACCAAGGTTATTCCTTTCGTGATGATTGCTTTTTTTATCCTTAGATTAATATATTAATCAATTTTTGGTGTGGGCATGACTCAAACCTTATATATCTTTGTGGTGGGCCTTTTTATATCCTGGGCTGGACTGCACCTATCGCACTGTGGCCCAATAATTATGGGGTAAGAGAGTCGAGATTGGCTCAAATGAAACTCACCTTAAGCCAGCTTGTGCGCAAGCTAGGACCCCTGGCAAAGATCTTGGTCACGTGCCCATAGCAAGGAATGCTGCCATAAAAATGTTATGGCAAGAGAAACATAATACAGCAAGATAGTTAAAATATTCTAACTAAAGTACTTGCTACTAACCAAAGATAACGCTTAAACAATCTTGCAAAAGGGAAATACGATAATGTAAGTATGTCAGGAATGAATAAGCAATAAAAAAAATAACGTTAGTAGAAAGTGGTACACTACTCCCTTGACTTCACAGCTTATAAGGCAGTAAGTGGGGGGGGGGTTTCCTTCGATGTGGGACTCTGAGCCAAAATCGATTACAAGTGCAACACTTGGTCTGAGGCAAAAATGGCCTCCACAATAATATATTAAATAAACTATTATATATTAATGTAATTGTTATACCCAATCTAATATAAAATGTAAAGTTTAATTTATTTTTCACACTTATTTTTAAAAAAAATTCCTACTTAGTTTGATTTATAGTATTTACTCAATAAAAAATAATATTGTCAGTTCATAGTTAATAAAAATCAATCGAGAGAATAATCTAGATAAATAAATTGAAAAAAATAAATTAATGTAAAAATATTAAGAATGTAGAAATATACATTTTTTTTCAATGTATATTTAGTATGTTGTGTTAAAGCTTTTTGCTGATGTTTCATCTCTATAGGTGAGGAACAAAGTCTCTCTGTGCATATTTAGATGTTTCTACCTTAGTATCAAATTATCACTTAGAAACGCATTATGATGATACCAATTCAAGAACTAACGCTTAGGCCACTCGCTACATCAAAATAAGACATGCTTTGCTCTTTTTCAAGAAAAATAGTGAAAGATCTCACAAGGAAAATTATTAGGTACTTTTGGAATATGGTGATGTGTTGTTCTTGTAAGATAAAATTTAGAGCATGCAGCTGAAACAAAACAAATATAAACATACCTTTAGCTATAGTTGTTTAAGTGTTTAAAGAAAAATAAGACTCACTATATGATAGTGTATATAAAAGGTGACTTCTAATCTATGGCCTTTAACTTACATATTTCATTTTGATGGAGACAAACTATACATATAGGCTAGACTAGGGACCCTTTTAAATTAAGATTTGTTCCATAACCTCCTTTCATCAAGGAGTTTAAAACTTGTAACTTCAATATGTTTATTAATCAAAGGGGTTATACCACTTGAGTGTTACTTAGAAATTGTTATTCACCATAACGTCTTTCACAAATAAAATCTTAAGACATGAGTTTTCATTTATCATTTAAACGTGGGCCACATAAAGTTTTCTTAAAATCTTACATTCTCCCACTTGGCCCACTTGACATTTAAATTACTTGATAAATGATGTTAACTTTAACATGGCCATGATATTACTCATGTCATCTAGTCCTGAAATGCTCCCACTCAAATAAAGAATTCAATACATGAATCATGGCGGTATTACCCTTAATGATGATGAGTACTTCCTTCCATGTATTATAATGTATGGCAATCCTTACATGAGTATTTTATGAGCCATTAATTCTTTATGAATGGACTACCTATTAGCCATTCAGGTCCTCTTTTATACATCCCCATGGATATATCATCCTTATATATCTCCACATATATATCTAACTTAATTCATATACTTTATGTGCACAAAATAAAAATCAAATATTTTTTTCTCCAAAACTCACCAAATATGTGTCCAAAACATAGAATAATTAGAGAGAAATTAAACACCAAATGAGCTAATAAGTTCCATATGTCTAAAAGACTTTTATACTGCTTTGCCGGCAAACATTTAGTTATGAAATCAACATATATTAGCTCAAAAATTTTAACACAATGGACACTTTCAATTTCTTAAAATTCTCTCTTAGACTGAGTTACTTTATGTCGATATGTTTATTTCGGTTTTCACAATCATTGTCCTTAGAAAAGAAAATTATAGCCGAGTTATCTTTAAAATCTTTAAAGGTCTCATCATAAAATCGACAACCTTAAGACCTATCCATATTGCCTGTCTTATTACTTCATATATAGCATATATGATATCTTACATAACAAAATCAAATCACTACTTCCAAGTAGTATGTCATTCATATTTAGGCGTAAAAACAATACATTTACTACCATTGATCTTAAGGTATTTACACCGATTACCAATGTGCCCAGTGTTAGGACATATGTGTTTCACATGTTAGGAACATATGTCACTATTTTATGTAATTAGCTAATTGGGTAGATCTAAGATGTGTTTAATACTTCAAGAAACATGTTGTTCAAGTCTAGTATTAAAGCCATGAAGATTGGACCAAGAAACAAGTGAAGAAAAGCTGTTCACTAAAGCTAGACAGATAACTCGACAGCTGCCGACAGATAGCTATCTATCGAGGTCTCAACAGCTATGGACAGATAGCTATCTATCGAGAATTACAAAATCAAGATTTTCAGATCTGATTTTCGGCCCATACTGACATGTATGTGTAGAGTTTCTTTTCTTACAACCCTAGACATATATAAGGCTTATTTTAAAGGCTGTCACATATAAGAATACAAGAAGAACACATGAAAAAGGTGACTGGTGCCTTATTCTCTCTGTAGAAGTTACTGAGTCTTTGCGCCTGAGGGTTTTGTAACCAAGTGCTTCTTGATCTTCATTGTTGATGAAGTGAAGAACTTTGCAGCCAACATTCTTCTTCCTCAAGTTGGTGAATGAGTCACGTATTGGGATTCATGCAAAGGAGTAAGCCGCATCCTGGGATCCGCGCATCAATTGGTTAGTCACGTACTAGGAACAATGCATTGAAAAGAAGAGATAGTCACTACAGAACAAATCCAATTGTGTATTGGGGTAAGGGTTCAACTGTAGGTTGGTATAAGGTATTAGGATTCATTTACTTGTAACCGCTTGTTTTGATAATAGTGGATTCTCGGGAGTAGTGATCTTAAAATCACCCGATGAGGTTTTTGCCATGTTGGTTTTCCCCATTCGTAAACCAATCACCGTGTTAATTTATTTTCCGCTGCATATTTAGTTTATTGGTGATTTGTTTGTGCTACCACGCATTTGCGTGTTAATTTGATTAATTAATAAACTTGGCTAATTAATCAATTAATTTATTACAAGGGGTCAATTCATTTTTGGCCTATCACCCAGTAAAACCAAATGGCACAACAAAGTTGGTAAACCTTTATATACCATTAGTAGGATACCTATATGCCTAAGCAATTATATTACTCTCACCCTTGTACTTAGCTTCTCATTTGACATATTTATTCAATGAGATGGATGGTTCATCCACATGAGTAACAAAACAAAGATCCACAAACCCAAACAAAATAAACTTTAATGCTATGAAATTTAAACTTTAATTCTAAATTAACCAATGTCAATTTAGTAGTAAATTCGACCTTCTTATGGGCAGAGGCACATCATGCATAAATTTACTATAAAACTTTAATCATAAAAGTCGTAAATATAAACACTAAGAATCAAATTTTCCATACCTATGGGCCTAGGAAAAATCTCATCTTGATGCAACATTCACCATCTTATTCCAATTAAATCATAAAAATAATAACCGCCCTATGGGGCCAAGTCATTAACTTCATGAATTAATTGCCACATAGATGCCTTTATTCCTAATGAAGTCTTGTAAAAATTTCTTGACATGATTATCGTGATGGCTTAAGATGTTGTGGTTGTTGGGGAGATAAACACCTTAGGGAGCTTCCTTGAGTAATTAATATAACATATAGAGACACACTTTAACCCAAAAGGCCTAAGCCCAATGGGTATGTGCTCAATTATGTTATATTAATCACTCATTATTCTCATTTTTATTCAATGTGGGACTTCACTCACACGTGTAACCTAACAATCTCCCCCTCACGTGTGAGTCTCTGCCTCTCTGTGGGCTTCAAGACCTCTCTATGGGCCATGAACAAGTCCTACTCACTCCCCCTTGCCTAATGGGCTTTTCACTTCATCAATGCATCATCCATGGGTCTCTCGTACGCCATCCATGGGAACCACGTGTCAACCCCGCACGCACATCCATGGGAACCCCGCACGTCTATGCCCATGGGAACCTCGCACCACACCATTATTTAGCACCATTAGCAATATTCCTTTGTTGGGTTTTTCTTTTCTTTCTTTTTTCTCCAGGATCTTTGTGTGTGGGCCATTTAGGCTTTCTCTGTCCCCGCTGGGTAGGGACCATGAACACATCACCACCTTCGCCGCACACCACCATGGGCTCTGATACCACTTGTTGGGGAGATAAACACCTTGAGGAGTTTCCTTGAGTAATTAATATAACATATAGAGACACACTTTAACCCAAAAGGCCTAAGCCCAATGGGTATGTGCTCAATTATGTTATATTAACTACTCATTCTTCTCATCTTTATTCAATGTGGGACTTCACTCACACGTGTAACCCAACAATCTCCCCCTCACGTGTGAGTCTCTGCCTCTCTGTGGGCTTCAAGACCTCTCTATGGGCCATGAACAAGTCCTACTCACTCCCCCTTGCCTAATGGGCTTTTCACTTCATCAATGCATCATCCATGGGTCTCTCGTACGCCATCCATGGGAACCACGTGTCAACCCCGCACGCACATCCATGGGAACCCCGCACGTCTATGTCCATGGGAACCTCGCACCACACCATTATTTAGCACCATTAGCAATATTCCTTTGTTGGGCTTTCCTTTTCTTTCTTTTTTTCTCCAGGATCTTTGTGTGTGGGCCATTTAGGCTTTCTTTGTCCCCGCTAGGTAGGGACTATGAACACATCACCACCTTCGCCGCACACCACCATGGGCTCTGATATCACTTGTTGGGGAGATAAACACCTTGGGGAGCTTCCTTGAGTAATTAATATAACATATAGAGACACACTTTAACCCAAAAGGCCTAAGCCCAATGGGTATGTGCTCAATTATGTTATATTAATCACTCATTCTTCTCATTTTTATTCAATGTGAGACTTCACTCACACGTGTAACCCAACAATCTCCCCCTCACGTGTGAGTCTCTGCCTCTCTGTGGGCTTCAAGACCTCTCTATGGGCCATGAACAAGTCCTACTCACTCCCCCTTGCCTAATGGGCTTTTCACTTCATCAATGCATCATCCATGGGTCTCTCGTACGCCATCCATGGGAACCACGTGTCAACCCCGCACGCACATCCATGGGAACCCCGCACGTCTATGCCCATGGGAACCTCGCACCACACCATTATGACAGTATGCACTCCAAGATAACATGAAATAATATTTCACAACATGATAAGTGCAAAGAAACCTAAAATGCACTTAATTAAACACATTCTTCACTTCAATGATCCAAATCTCAAATGTAACAATAAACTTAATGAAATAATTGCAAACTTACATGCAACACATTTATCCCCATAATTTATTGTAAAAAGTTATGGTTTCCAAAATATAAGGATCATTTGTATTATCATGCCAAATATATTGATCCACAAAAAATTGTCTCTAAAGCAATTTACAATTGAAAATTGTACAAATTATTGAGGCATGTTTGTCATATGAGCCACCATACTGTTACAAATTATTTTCCAAATTATTAAGATTTTATATCTAGGAAACAAACTTAAATACTTGGATGAGCACTTGATGAATATCAAAATCAAAATCAAATTTATGAACACTTTAACTGCCTTGGCATGTATTTTAGTCAAATTACTCACTAGTCCACATTAGCATATTGTAAAATACTATACGTGGACAATTTAAGATTAGAGAAAACAAAATCCTTGAGTCACACATGTTATGAAAACAAATACATACAATGTAACTACCATTGAAAATAATATAAATTTCTCTAACTAAAATCACTAAACAACATAGCATGAAGGATGGCTCTGATACCAAATGTAAGATAAAATTTAGAGCACGCAGCAAAAACAAAACAAATATAAACATATCTCTAGCTATAGTTGTTTAAGTGTTTAAAAAAAAAAAAAAAAAACTCACCATATGATAGTGTATATAAAAGGTGTCTTCTAGTCTATGGCCTTTATCTTACACATTTCATTTTGATGGAAATAGGCTATATATATAAGCTAGACTAGGGACCCTTTTAAATTAAGATTTGTTCCATAACCTCCTTTCATCAAGGAGTTTAAAACTTGTAACTTCAATATGTTTATTAACCAAAGGAGTCATACCAATTGAGAGTTACTTAAAAATTGTTATTCACCATAACGTCTTTTACAAATAAAATCCTTAAGACATGAGTTTTCATTTATCATTTAAACACGGGCCAAATAAAGTTTTCTAAAAATCTTCTCTCCTCTTACATTCATGAGAGTACCTATTAATCACTCCCTCAATCAAGTGATTATTATTAATTAGAGAGGATAATATGCGAGCCATCTATCAATCATGGCATTGACCTCCTTAGGCTTGTACTCTTCGGCTACATGACCTGCTCCCTGCATTATTGGAATCAAGACGCAATTAACATTAAAAAAAAATTGTGTGCATATTTAGAAAAAGAAAAATAGCTAAATTATTTTTCTTACCTTGACACTTGAGTATGTCATGTAGAAATAATTATTTTTGTACCTCTCTGTGTATCTATATGAAATCATTAACAATGTAATTCCACGTTTGAAGTTAGTAAACATAGTTTAGAGTAGACAACTCAAAGTTGAAAAGAAAAGAAAGAAAAAAAAGTTAGCATAAACTGCATAGAATTGAAGTTGGTAATAATCCAGAAACTAACCCTGCAACTTGAGAATCAACAAACCATGCACGCCATGATTCGTCCAAAGTCAAATTCAAAGACCTTATCATTTCTTGGGTACCGATATGTGGTATTGACATGTCTAGATCAGCACTATAAGACATCAAAAATATGATTAATAAGAAAAACTATTCATGCTACTGGTAATATAAAGTAATTAAAAAAATAATGATACAAACAGTAACATACACGACTCTTGCAAACAATGGCAAACCTCTTATATTTTATTTTCAATTTCTGTGTTACTTCATATGTACATGCACAAGTGCACTGCTTGACCTGTAATTACTCTAACATATGTGGTTGATGATTTCTTCAACAAATAATTTTTTTAAGTGTTTTCAATAGAAAAGTTCATAATTCAAAAAAATTTCACTTAAAATGTATCAATATATATACTCATATATGTATCCTAACCTAAAATTAATGTTCTAATTTCCATTAGATCTTTGGCGGTACTACATATGAAACTAAAGAGATCTCACATGACTCATCAATAATCAAGACATTGGCTAAGGAGTTGGGTCCTTCACAACTTGGCTTAATGATCCTATTTGACTTCACAGTCTGTTATTGTAAATTGAACCGAATTACATGTTCGTATGACCGAATTTATCAAACATTTTCAATTATGTATATAAATTTGCGTCACAGCAATTTCAAAATATTGAAAAAAAGGAAAAGTGATTGCAAAAGGAAGTTATAAGTATTACCAATATAATTATGTATATAAATTTGCGTCACAGCAATTTCAAAATATTGTAAAAAAGGAAAAGTGATTGCAAAAGGAAGTTATAAGTATTACCAATATATGAGAGCTCGAAGGTTGGTTCTACTGAGATTTCGATGGTAATCAATAGTACTCAAAATATTCTTTGTGTAAGCTAGGCTGGAGTTGCACATATGCCAATAGCCTTTGGTTCCCTAGCATCATATGAAGTTCTCAGTTAATTATGAAAACTTTCTTGAAGGATTAAAAACTGTTTGTATGAAGAGAAAATCTGAGATGAAAAGAACAGAGTAACAGAGAGAGAGAGAGAGAGAGAGAGAGAGAGAAGAGAGAAGAGAGAAAAATGATTTTCTATTTTCTTGATTTCTATAAACTGAGATTACAACTGTATATATAATACCATTGCCTAACGGATAGAGTAACTGAATTTATCCAAGCTATCCGTGATTCCAGGAATGTTAACTAACTCTCTCTAACTGTCAAAGCTTCCCGCCAATCCTAACTGATTCAGCTTAACATTAAATGGCATCGTTCTCTTTTGAAGTTTAAATACCAAATACATAAAACGGCACCGTTTCTGTTTTAGTGAAACGGTGCGTTGCAGCTAAATTCAAATCCAACGGTCATCCCCAAATCAGTCATCTTCAACCTTGCGTCTTCTGTGCAATCAAGCCTGGACTGAATACAAATCAACCATTTGTAATTTGTTTTAACCTCTCTGAGGTAGAACCACCATGATTATTAACATCCCCCGTCAAACTTTTGGGGGAGGCATCCAACAGAAGTTTGCGCCGTTGAAGAAGAAACGAGGGAGATGGTAAAGGTTTAGTGAATATATCAGCAAGGTTGTCCTTGCCAGACACAAAGCGTACACACAAATCACGACGCAACACCTTTTCACGAACATAATGGTAGTCAACCTCGATGTGCTTGGTACGCGAATGAAATACAGGATTGGCAGAGAGAGCAATGGCGGATGCATTGTCACACCAAAGAACTGGGATATGATAAAGAAAAAGACGTAATTCCTTGAAAAGAATCCGGAGCCAAGACACCTCGGCGGCAGTAGTGGCTAATGCACGGTACTCAGCTTCAGTGGAAGATCGAGCAACAGTTGTCTGTTTCTTGGATGACCAAGAAATGGGAGAAGGGCCAAGGAAGACCAAGAGACCTATGGTAGAACGACGGTCAAAAGGATCCCCAGCCCAGTCGGCGTCGGAGAAGGCAGTGAGAGTCAAAGGACCAGAAGAGAATGAGATGCCATGGTAAAGGGTGCCACGGATATATCTGAGAACTCTTTTAGCAGCTTCAAGATGAAGGGTTGTAGGATTGCTCATGAATTGACAAAGTTGATGGACACTGAATGCAAGGTCTGGGCGTGTGAAAGTCAGATACTGAAGAGCCCCTACCATGCTCCTATACTCAGTTGGGTCAGAGAGAGCAACACCATCATGTGGAAGCAAGCGTGTAGAAGGGCAACAAGGAGTCTTGGTAGGCTTAGAATTTTCCATGTGAAAACGATGAAGAACATCTGAAGCATACTTGGACTGTGTAAGAGTAAGGCCAAAAGGGGTTCTAGAAATCTGGACACCCAAGAAATAATGGAGATCTCCAAGGTCCTTAAGATCAAACACAGAGCTGAGAGCATGGACAAGTGAAGAAACATGGCTGGAGTTATTTCCTGTGAGAATGATGTCATCCACATAAAGAAGTAGGTAGATAATAGTGCCTTTGGATTGAAAAATGAACAAGGAACTGTCAGCAAATGAGGCTTGAAATCCCAGATGAATCAAGTGAAATGTGAACCTCTCAAACCAAGCCCGTGGTGCTTGTTTGAGACCATAAAGGGACTTGTGTAGCCTGCAAACGTAGGAGGGATGATCTGCATCCACATAGCCTGGTGGCTGTTGCATATATACTTCCTCCTTGAGCAGTCCATGAAGAAAAGCATTTGACACATCCAATTGTTTCAATGGCCAATTACAGCTGACAGCAATGGCAAGTACCAATCTGACAGTAGCAGGCTTGACCACTGGACTGAAGGTCTCTGAGTAATCAATGCCAGCTTGTTGGTGAAACCCCTTTGCAACAAGTCTGGCCTTATAGCGAGCAATGGACCCATCACTGTGAAGTTTGATCTTAAAGACCCATTTGCAGCCCACTAGATTTGCATGAGGAGGGGCAGGAACCAAGGACCAAGTGTTTTGTTTTTGTAAGTCTTGAAATTCTGCATCCATAGCTGCACACCACACTGGATACTTGGATGCAATCTTGTAAGATGGTGGTTCAGAATGAGAGTAGTCCAATACAGCTTTATAACACAGCTTAGGATTTGGTTTAACAATACCACTCTTGGACCTTGTCTGCATTGAATGATGGACAGGAGCAGTGGGGGCAGATGGTACAGAAGGAGGAATAGGTATAGGTATAGGAGGATTTGGGGATGTAGAGATAGGGAGGTCTGGAGTAGTGGAGGAAGGAATGGAGGGTGACAGGTTAGGAACAGATTGGGTTGTGACAATGGGAGCAGAAGAGAGAGGAAGTATAACATCCAAAGGATCAAAAGTAAGAGGAACATGGGAAGGAGGGATATGTGGAGTATATGGTCCTAACAAAGAAGGTTGATTGGAAGCATGAAGATAAAGTAGATTGGATAACCACAAATCATTGGAAAGAGCTGAAACAGTAGAAGTGGACTGACTGGAAGAAGATGCAGGTTGAGATGAAGGGAATTTAGCTTCATTAAACAGAACATGTCTAGAAGTATATAGTTGATGAGAACAAGGATCAAGACACAAATATCCCTTAGAGCTAGTGGAGTAACCTAAGAAAATGCATTCCTTGGTTCTATGATCAAGCTTATGATTAGAGTAAGGTCTAAGGTGAGGATAGCATGCACAGCCAAAGACCTTAAGTTGGGATAGGTCTGGGGAGGCAGAGAACAACTTAGACCAGGGAGAAACAAAGTTAAGAACTGAAGTAGGAAGGAGATTAACCAAGAAAACAGCAGTAAGAATAGCATATGACCAAAAAGAAGTGGACATAGAAGCTTGAGACAGTATGGTGATTGTGGTTTCAATGAGGTGCCTGTGTTTTCTTTCAACAAGACCATTCTGTTGGGGTGTATATGGACAAGAAATCTGATGTATAATACCATGTTGAGCCAGAAAAGACTTGAAGGCAGTAGAGGTATACTCTCCTCCCCCATCAGACTTGAATGTTTTTATTTTAGTGGAGAATTGAGTTTCAACTAAGGCTTTGAACAAAAGAAACTTAGAAAACACTTCAGATTTGGATTTAAGAGGATATAACCAAGTGAACCTTGTAAAATGATCAACAAAGAGAACATAAAAACGAAAACCATTGACAGATGTAATAGGAGCAGGACCCCATACATCAGAGTGCACAAGTTCAAAGGGTGATGATGCAACAAATTGAGATTTGGGAAAAGGTAAATTGTGCATTTTGCCATACAAACAATGAGTACAAGATTGAACCAGATTTGTACACTTATTTATGATAGTCCTATCATTTGGAAACACATATTTGAGAACTTGATCACGTGGATGACCAAGCCTCATATGCCACAATGTCTTATTACAACTAATTGACCTAGACACAGTATTACAAACTTTGGAGACATGATTACAGACTTTGGAAGACAAATGAAGTTGTGAAGCTTTATGAGCATAGATGGGGTAAACTCCATTTTCACTCTTGCCTTGGTATAGAACCTTCCCCGTGGCCAATGCCTGAATGGAGAGAATGTTTTTATCAAAATAACACCAACAATTGTTATCTTGACAGATTTTATTGACAGAAGCAAGATTGGAAGAAATGGAAGGAACTCTAAGGACATTATGCAGTTTAAGAGTGGAGAAAGATGAAGGAATGAGAGAGGTACCTATGTGAGAAATTGGTAAGTTCTGCCCATTTCCCACTGTGAGATGATCCTGACCTCCATATGGCTGAGGAAAGCTAAGTTGATTTAGGTTAGCAGTCACATGATCCGTGGCTGCACTGTCTGCAAGCCAAGGCTGCTCCTGTGCAAGACAAGCATTAGATGCTGTGGCCATGGCAGCAAGTTTGGTTGGTGGATGTTTGCCTTGATAGGCATAGTCCATTCTATGGTAACAATCTATAGCAGTATGACCAAGCTTGTTGCATATTTGACACATAGGCCTGTCTGATCTTGGAGCTGAAGGACTTGAATTTGACTGATGTGGTTGAAAGGGAGTGAATTGATTATAGTGTGGTGAGTGACTACCTCCATTTCTGCCTCCTCTTCCACCTCTATTGTTGTTACTCCATCTGCCTCTCCCCCTATTATTGAAGTTACCACCTGATTGATTGTATTGATTGTAATTTCCACCTGACCTTGGAGTAGTAGCAGCAGCCATTGCAAAGATAGAGTCCTTAGTATCTACCCCTTCGTTTAAGGACTCCTCTTCACCATTGAGCATAGTGGACAATTCATCAAAACTTAATGGTGTGCTTCTGGTCCTTATTGCTGACCTGAAAGCATTGTAGTCTTTTGGCAAGCCCTTGAGTGTTATATGGGGCAACTCCTCATCATCTAAAAGTACTCCCACTGCTAGCAGCTTGTCTCTTACAACTTTGATTTTCCTCAGGTAAGTATCTACTGAATCTGTACCCTTCCTAAGGTTATGAAGCTCTCCTTTCAAGTTCATTACATGAGACCTAGAGATTGATGAAAACCTGTTCTCCAAAACCTTCCAAACCTCCATTGCAGAAGTACATCCAACAGTGAGAGACAAAATTGATGATGAGAGAGTAGAGCTGATGAAAGTTAGTAAAGCCTTCTCCTTAGATCTCCAAAGTGTATATTCTGGATTTATAGTTGCAGTGTAAGCTCCACTAGGATCCTTCAGAAATCTCTCTGGAACCAATTGTGGTTCTTCAAGTAAATCATACAGAGAGTAAGTTTCTAGGATCATTGTGATTTGATGTTTCCACACAATATAGTTGGTATTATCCAATTTGATAGTCATCATGTTTGACATGTTTGACAGAAGAAGAAGTGGTTGATTCATCACATTCATTGAAGGATTTGTATTTGTTGATGAGCTTGCACCTGTGGAAGAAGATGGTGCAACCGTTGAATTTGTGTTTGCCATTGTTGAATTCTCTACAGGAATCTCAGGCTCTGATACCATGAAAACTTTCTTGAAGGATTAAAAACTGTTTGTATGAAGAGAAAATCTAAGATGAAAAGAACAGAGTAACAGAGAGAGAGAGAGAGAGAGAGAAGAGAGAAGAGAGAAAAATGATTTTCTATTTTCTTGATTTCTATAAACTGAGATTACAACTGTATATATAATACCATTGCCTAACGGATAGAGTAACTGAATTTATCCAAGCTATCCGTGATTCCAGGAATGCTAACTAACTCTCTCTAACTGTCAAAGCTTCCCGCCAATCCTAACTGATTCAGCTTAACATTAAACGGCATCGTTCTCTTTTGAAGTTTAAATACCAAATACATAAAACGGCACCGTTTCTGTTTTAGTGAAACAGTGCGTTGCAGCTAAATTCAAATCCAACGGTCATCCCCAAATCAGTCATCTTCAACCTTGCGTCTTCTGTGCAATCAAGCCTGGACTGAATACAAATCAACCATTTGTAATTTGTTTTAACCTCTCTGAGGTAGAACCACCATGATTATTAACAAATTACAAAATGAAAACTCATGCATCTAATTGTATCATTGTACATATATAAGTTTTATGTACCTCCCTAACATGAAGAGCTTCACGAACACTTGGATTATTTGCCCAAATTTCAGCTAATAGAAGCTCGTAATCCTAAAATGTAAACCAATCAGTTATGTACATACTTTCCAAAATAAGATTAGAAGCAAATGAGAGATAGAGAGAGAGAGGCTTACACGACACCAAAATGCACTATTTCGAGGCAATGAATGGAGGAAATGGTTGGGAGTACTCATGAGAACTCTCTGATCCCAATCTACTTTATCTACTTTCAAAGAACCCTTAGCACATACAGGTTCTAGAGCTTGAAGTGTGTTTATTCCACGGAGTAACTGCGCTATCAAATGGTGCCTCATTCTCAATGGGTACAAAATTCTCATTATTGATGTTAATTGCAAGAAGCAAGTTACACAACTTAAGTTTAGGGTCATTTTGTCGCATTATGTTTACAATTTTGGATTTTTATCCTAGTGTTATATATATACCACTTTGTTTCAGTCTCTTTTATCTAATTTTGTTGATGATATGACCATTAAATGCCACATTAACTTAAATCGATGTAGTTTTAAATTTTAATGCATTAAAATTTTTAAATAATGATGTCTTTTTGTCCATGTTAAGAAAAAATTAAATGATATAGCATAATTGGACCAATTTTGAAAAATATTGTATGCTTAAGTTAGGGACGAAATTCCCATTAAGCAAAAAAGTTAGGGATGAAATTCAAATTTGCAAACATAAATGAAAAAAAAAAAACAAAATAACTCCAAACTTAAAGGGTATAATTTACAATTTACTTTTAATTTTATAAGGCAAAAACATTTGTTAACTGACCTCATCGATAGCTTCAACATCCACCATACATCTTTCGTTGGTTGGATATATATTGACATAATCACCCTTGCAACTTGTTTTGGCCGACTTGAAAAGGGAAATAAAATTACATCAAAATTCAGAATTCATATAGTATGAATTAACAAATGAATTTTAGCAAAAATAAGATAATAAGACATTGTGTAAACAAGAAGTAAGCGCATGTAAACTCTACGAATCTAGCACTATATATTAGTGGTTCTAATATTTACTTGCGAATTAGGTGGGAAAAAAAATTCAAGAGTGGACAGAGATATAAAGAAAAATGACATTGGTCTTTATAACCTTAAAAGCATCTGGTAAAATAAAAGAAAGAAAAAATTCATACTATTCATAATTATGTATTTACACTGAACCCTACACAAGATACGTATAAGAACTAAAGTTAATTTAGGAGAATTCCTTGATTGGACTACAATCAAGGACGATTAATGTTTTTTTTTTTAGTCAATCAAGGATATTAATGTGCTAAATGTGATATTCATGAATCATGATAGATTAGTTAACAAGTAACAACTGTAGAGAGGGAAAAATTCCCGACCTATCACAAGCTGACACATCATACTACTGAGTCCACAAAATACAACCAATTACAAAGCACCACGTATTGCTACTAGGTTTTACTATCACTACTCAGAAACCAACAGAAATTTGCCAAGTGTCATGCAAGAACCAATCACACCTCAGCACGTGTAAGCGATGACACAAGCAACCTCGCACGTGTAAGCGATGACACAAGCAAGCTTGCACGTGTAAGCAATGACACAAGCAAGCTCGCACATGTAAGCAATGACACAGGCGGACCAATCAGGTGGTGACATGTGTCACCAATCGGACTTCGCCACGTGTCGCTCACCCACCCCCAAACTCCTATAAATAGAAGCCTTCCTAAAGCATTTGAAAAGGAGGAGAAGATTCAGAAGTACAGAAGCTCTGTTGGAACCAAGCTTTGAAGCCTCCAAGAACTTCAAGAACTTCAACTTCGAATACAAAGAACATTCGAAGAGGAATCATCCAAATCATATTCCTAAATCTCAAAGTTCACTGGAATCAAGCTCAAAAGCCTCCAGAAACGTCAACAAACTACAAATTGGTGAAGCTCTACGGATTCAAGCCTCCAAAGCCCCGAAGAACTTCCACCACAAACCTTCAAATACGAAGAACATTCGAAGCAGAATCATCTAAACTACCTGCCTAGATCTCAAAGTTCACTGGAATCAAGCTCAAAAGCCTCCAGAAACATCACAAATCACAAATCAGTGAAGCTCTACGGATTCAAGCCTCTAAAGCACTGAAGAACTTCCACCACAAATCTTCAAAGACGAAGAACGCACAAAGAACACGAAGAACACAAAGAACACGAAGAACAAAGAATTTCTAACAAGCTTATAGCCAGAGATTCATTGTAATTCCATATCAAAGATCTTTGATCCATTCTTCAGCCAAATTGAAGGATATCTTGTGTTCATATCAAAATCACATTACTACAAATCCAATCAACAAGTCTTTTAAGGAGATTGAATCAGAGGATAACTCTTTTGTAATTACAGAGAATTGTACCACACAATCATCAATACAAATTCGCATTTGTGAAACTATTTTACTTGTTTGACTTATTTCGAACCGAGGAATTTAGTCGTCCACAACAACATCTATATATATATAGCTGAAAAGGTTTTTTTTTTAATATTTTTTTTTATTTTTTAAGAGAGAGATTTATCTAAGTTGTTAACATTTCATGAAAAATCACTGTTTATGCGCATGATAATTGTTTTCGCATGCGTCATTAAATCTTAAGCTGTGTTGGAAAGAATATGGTGAACTTTAAAGGCTTCATATATTACTAGCAAAGGAACAATAATAACCCTATTGGGAGGAAATGTGAGATAGAACTTCAAAAATTTATATGTAACTAGCAAACGAATAGTAATGACCTTATAAAGTTCATCTGATATAAGAGTCAAACGATGAGCGGCTGGAACTTTTGAGTTGGCATCAAGATAAGAATCTGACTTTGGGCTCGCAAGCACGTATCCCTGATACTAATTCCAAGAATGTTATGGTCTTACATAATAAACAAATTAAAGAGAATGTTGTGATACTCTTTTCAAATTACAAAAGAAGATAAATTTAAGAAAATGCTAAAGTTATATGTTATCTGTAAGGACGCATTTTGATCCTTGGCCCAATGTATGATTGGATCCAAACCCAATAAGTCCAGTACAATGAATTTGTAAAGAGTGGGTTGAAGAACTTGGCTCTAATGAATGACTTAATGGTTAGAATGGATTTTTAAAGATAATCAAACAGAAATGGACTAGAGTTATCTAAGTAAGTTTGTCTTCAACACAATCCGAGGAGGTATGTTCTAGTATATATTGATTGAAAATGGTTACAGATATGATTCAAGCTGCTATAATGCTTTTTCTTACAAATTTTCAATCCCCTCTCTATGAAGGGTCTTTTATATAGTTCCTTGTGGACGATCTTGACCCTACACTTGTTGATCATTTAAGCCACTATTTAAATGCTTGTCCCATCGGACACCCCCTCAGGCCTTCTATGAGTTGAGGTAGCCAAGGCAACACTATTCAGGGGTCTTCTTCACATTAATGCAGTCAAAAAGTTAGCTGCATAGCATTTAATGCGATGGCAGTAACCTTTCCTCAGATATTTCTAGACTTTCATCCCTCTCATACGTTCATAATGCACGTCCCCCTCAATGGAATTTCCTGAAAGGTCACTTTGGACAAAATGATATACATTTGGTCTATGCTTCACTTATCCGAGGAGACACTCCTCCTCGGACTATTTTCCCCAACCTTTCCACTTGCAACATACTCAAGGGACTCTAAGCTTAACACTCTCACTACCGTTTATTTATCCTCAAATCATCCCACGTTCTCGCCCAAGGCCCAATGCCCAATATATAATTTGGGCCCTCATCCTTACATTATCCAATGGAATAATTTCACAACAATTAATTTTCCATATTATTTTCTTCATCTTTTCCTTCCTTTTTTTTTTTTTAAATGAATGTAAACTATAAGGAAAAAGTTTGGCTCCAAACTTTTCTGAAACTATCTCGCTTCATTCCGATACGGGGCGATTAAAGAGATTATTCATATATAGTTTTAGTCACATGACTTGTTTAAACAATACACATGAATAATTTTATAAATCACCACATAATAAATTTGAAAATATAGCTCCAAACAAATTTGGAACCAAAGTTTATCCTAATCTTTTCGTATTATTCTAAACCATGTAGATCTGTTTCATTGTTAATCTAGAAAAATTTGAAAAAATTAACTAGGAAGAGATCATTTTCAGAAGTTCGTACTTTGATATTAAAGTCTGGCTTGTGCCCAGCTTCGTTAGCTGCAATTCAATAAAACAAAAAAGACCAGTCTTAGAAAGTGGAAAACAACAATTTAACTACTGGGTCTTGTCGAAGAAATAAACATAAAGCATGCATAATTGCACACACTCAAATATAGGTATTTTATTGAAATACTATAGTAACCTTCTCAAAAAAGAAAAAATTATATATATATTCTACATGAGCTAATAGTTATTGTCATGTAAATATGTTAGTGTGTTACCATCATATATTTTTTGAACTGTGACTGGAATAAGAATGCCTGTATACGAACCACCACCAAGGTAAAGATGATTTTCTGCAAATTCGGGGTGATCGATCAACCACTGCATGGCAATTCCAAAAACACAAGACTCTCATCAAATATGACAATATTTGTGATATTATTTATTGCCATATAATCTTGTAGACTTGTAGTCATGGTGAGCATGGTCACTGTAGAGCTGGATGTTTCTTAATTAGCCCCCCAAACACTTCTAGATTTCTAGTCATTCACCAGTAAATTTTGTTTACATGTTGATTTTTAACTGAACAATGCTAGATACATACAAAAATCATAATTTTTTTTCACAATTTACTTAGGTAATAAGTTGCGATTGTTGAGGTGTATAAAACACCTTAGTCCAGCCCACATGGTGTAGCGTGTAGGCCCATTGTATGGGCATGGCCTTGGTTTCCTATTCCTGATATAATTAGGAAAAAACAATGACATGCATATATAAGTGAAGCAAACGTGGAGGGTTTGGAATATATATATATATATATATATATATATATATATAGGCAGCCGCATAAAGTGTAAGAGTGAAGAGTTCCTAGTGAAGAAAAAGAAAAGAATAGCAGTCAAGTGTGTGGTGCAGTGAGGAAAGAAAGGTGCGTGTAAGAGTAAAGAAGACATAAATTTTCTTTAGCAATGAGATATACACGAGAAGATTAATTTGGAGTTTTTCTCTAAGAAAATTTTTTGGGTACTACAACCACGAGTAGTTGTTGTATTTATAGTATGACTGAAGATTTCAGGTGAGTTTATATTATTCTCAGAGAAATGTTATTGTATTTGGTATGGATCTCAAGTTAGGCATAAATTTGAGAGGATATTGTATTTGATTTGATAATAATAAAATCACTGTAACTCTGTGGATGTAAGTAAATTGTCGAACTACGTAAATATTGTTTTGTATAATTATTTTCTTTGTCGTATATTTTCTCTATTTTTGTAACTCACAAATATTCTCTCTACAATGATTAATACAATATTATTTTTGTATGGGCTACTGTCAACACCGTTTTTATTATACATCAATTATAACATACTATCCTAACAATTATGAAAAATAAATATATGAAAAGATTTCTGTCAATAATTTTAATTAACAAATATATGATGAGAAAGCCCTTATGTCACACCTTTTGCAGAAAATTATATAGATGTGCTACTGTTTTTTGGTCGTCCGAATAGTAGCCTTCCAAGCTTTTTGAATAAGAAAATCCAGAGCCAACCGGTGCATCTATGTACAATATGTTGAGGCCCTGAAAATTTGATCATATTAAATTCAACAAAGTTATAAAGTGTATAGTCTATAGACTATAGTGCCAATAATTTTTTCCATAGGAATGATCAATCATGTAGTAGAGGCCAGAAGTTTCACACCTTTGTCCAAGTGTCCGAGTTCAAATGAAGTGTGGGTAACCCTCTTTCAGAAAATATATAATCAAAAGATAATGGTCCTACACATGTATGTATAGAGGCAAGTTGAGAACAATAGTGAACAATAGTCTAGGGTACTAATAATGACAATAATTAAGGAAACTCACCTGGAAATGACATGCTAAGTCCAAGACTCACCCGCAAGTTGAGAACAATAGTATTTTTTTTTTTTTTTTAATGAAAAGTCGTTTATTTACCAACAAAAAAAAAAAAAGTCAAATTCCGAATGCTACAGGGGTGGCTCTAATTAATGGATAGTTAAAAGGAAAAAGTTACAAAATACTCTAAGGATCCATTTAGTTGAAAGAATGGAAAAGTTAGAAGATAGAAAAGGTTTTTTTTTTTTTTCCCTTATTTGTGTTTGGTTAGGAGGAGTGGAAAAGTGGAGAGATGAATTTTTTTTTTTTTTTTTTTTGTTTAAGAAGAAAAATGGAAAGATAAAAAATGTGATTTGTATAAATTTACTATCATACTCCTATTAGATAAAAGAAAAAAAGTAACAAATTATTTTTTTATTAAAAAAATAGTGTATGGATGTGCACTTCATTAAAAGAGAGAGAGAGAGTACAAAAATCTAAAAGAAATGAGAAAAAAAAAGATTGGAAAAAAAAAATGAAAGAAAAAACGGATGAATAGCAAAAAAGAAGAAGAAAAAGAATAGAAAGTAACAGAAAAAGATAAAAGGAAAGAAGAAAGGGTGTGAGAAAAAAAAATGTGGGAGAAAGTGAACTATGCACAGTGCAAGGGGGCAATTTGGTCTCTCCAAGTGGGACTTTTTCCCCTCAAGTTTTCTCTCCAAATCAGGGAGATTGCATTTTTGGTGGGCACAGGAAGAAAACACCAAGGACTTAACAAGTTTTCCTTCCAATTTTCTTCTCTTGCCAAACACACCAAAATACCTTTTTTTTCCTCCCATTTTCTTTCCTATTTTTTCCATCCTCCCTAATCCACCCAACCAAATGGATTGATTTATTAACTTTTTTTAGAAATTTTTTTATGAGAAAATAAAAAAGCAACTAACTTTTTTAACAGTTTTTTTATATTTTTCATAAAAGTAGCATTAAAATTTTCTCAAAATAACCCATTAATAAATGCCTTAAGTGCATCCATTAACATGAACCTATTTTTTTATTCTTAATTACATATACTGTTGATCTCAGTAGTAGTTGAAAGCAAACATGATTTTTGCTAAAATAGTCAAATTTATATCATGGTTATTATTAATCTCATTGTTAATCCTTGAGTAGCAAAATAAAAAAATAAAAAATCCTTGAGTAGTGACTAAAATAACAAATTAAAAATTTACCGTTTCCATAGAAGAATGGCTTGAAAGAAGAACAACCGGGCCCTCCAGTAAGCCAAACTAGGAGTGGATCTCTTGAAGGTTCTCTTTGAGACTCAACAAAATAGTAAAACAACTGTACATCATCCATGTCACCCACACCTACGTAGCTGTCCAACAAAATCTTCATTAATCTTTGAGACCCCCATTACCATATTAGCTATGTATATGAAATTTTTAAATGATAAACATGCACATACACATAATTGTCAAAATCTTGATTTGGATCTTACGATTTTACGATCTCACCTGCCCAAAATGATTTAAATCATTCAAGGATCTTTGGTAGGATTAGTAGGATTGTACAATTCTGATAATTCGAAACGATCTTAGTTTTTTATATTCTTCGTTAATTTGATAAAAGGCTCAATTGGACCTAAATAAAAAATAATATCCCAATAGGCCCAATTTTGCTATTCTAAGATAGAGAGATAGAGTGTCAGTTGGACCTAAGTGAAAAATAACATTCCAATAAAATGTCACGTTTTGAGGTTTTTGGCATTTTTAAATGATACTTACAAATGGATGTATTGATATATGGTAATTACATCAAATGGATGCAAATTTTTTATTTTTTATGAATAAATGTATAATTTATGTGATTATTTAACATACTAATGTGTTTTTTCTCAAATAACGTAGGATTTTACAATTCGCGATTCGATCTTATCTACCTCCCACAATCTTATGTAAAATCTCAATTTTGACAATCTTGCACATACATACATGAGAAATATTTTAAAAGATATTAGGTTTAAGGTACAGAAAATTTTTAGGCAATCCCGGAATATAGTGAAATGATGCTCTCTCCTCTCACATTCATGGTGGACCCCACCATAAATGTGAGAAGATGGAGTACCATTCTCCATACTCCGGGAGTACCTAAAAATTACTCTTAAGGTTCATCTAATATAATTAATTACATTATTTATTAATTTTATATTAAATTAATATTTTATCAATCCTATGATTGGAATAAATGTTGTCTCCTTAATTGCATGCTTATTTACGTCAAATTAAATAATAGGCGTAAATGCACTTTTAGTTCCTACATTTTGATTTTTTTTTCCATTTTAGTCCCTACATTTTATTTTTACCACTTTTAGTCCCTAAACCAATTAACGTGGGACATTTAAGTCCTTGAAGCACCATTCTGTCACCAAACTAATGGGAAAACTGAGGGATCAATAAAATAATAATAAAAAATTTACTGTATCATGCCACATCAGATTATAATTTAAAATATTTATTTTTCAATTTTAACAAAAGAAAAAATATGAGTTAAAAATTTAAAAAAAAAAAAAAAAGAACACACCAGAAACATAAGAAAAAGAACAGAAGGTGGAGAAAGGGATCTGGTCAAGCATGTTCCATTCGGGTTGGATGTCGACGAAGGATTTAAATGGCTCTCGACGCATCATGTTGTTGTGCGCCCAAACCCTAAACTCTTCACAACCCGATTCTGACATGTACCGAAAGTCTCTTTCCATGTTCAAGATCTTGTGGTTACTGTTCATTGTGATGACTTCGCCGCCGGCTTTCACCACTTGCCGTCGAAGTCTCTCGAGAAAATAGAGTATTTTAATCTCATCATCGCCGCGATCGAGTACATCGCCAACTTGAACCAGGTCGTTGACCCGTCGGTCCAGTCGCAATAGTCGTTTATGCCGTAACACTTGCTTCGACTTCTCCAAATCGCCGATTGCGACTAGTCGACCCGTTGACACGTTGAGCTTGTTGTGGGTTTTTCCATTGTGAGATTTTTTTTGTAGTTTAGGTGTTTGTGTTTTTGTCTATGAGAGATTTGGGTGCGAGAGAGACTATGGAGACGAAAGAGTAGGGAGATTGAATGGACTGTGATGGTGCTATCCAAATTTCTATTCTTTCATTTTCTTGGCAACCAAACAAAGACTGAAAAAGAACTGAGAAATGATTTTGCTTGGGTTTGAGGATGGGGGCTTTGGAATTTATGATTTTTTTTTAATGGTGTTTTTATGCTGAATATTCTGGGTTTATGAATTTGGTTTCTAGGTTTATGAATTTTATTTGCTGGAGGTTTCATTGTTGATTGAAAGATGAGAAAATCTGGGTTTGAGTTGAGATTTTGTATATCTGGGTTTTATGGTTTGAGAAAATCTGAGAAGATCTGCTGCTAGGTTTGTGTTTGTGTTCTTGCTGGAGATTGATTTGTGTTTGTGTTTGGTTGACAAGAAAAGGCAAGAAAATGCAAGAAAATCTGGGTTTGTGTTCTTTGGTGTTCTTGTTGAAGATGAACATAGATCTGGGCAACTCATATTTTTTCTTTTGTTTAAATTGAAAAATAAATATTTTAAATTATAATCTAATGTGGCATGCTACAGTAAATTTTTATTATTATTTTATTAATCCGTCAATTTCCCGTTAGTTTGGTGACGGAATGGTGCTTTAAGGACTTAAATGTCTTGCGTTAATTGGTTTAGGGACTAAAAGTGGTAAAAATAAAATGTAAGGACTAAAATGGAAAAAAATCAAAATGTAGGGACTAAAATCTGAGAAGATCTGCTGCTAGGTTTGTGTTTGTGTTCTTGCTGGAGATTGATTTGTGTTTGTGTTTGGTTGACAAGAAAAGACAAGAAAATGCAAGAAAATCTGAGCATGTGTTCTTATGTTTAAAATCTGGGTTTGTGTTCTTTGGTGTTCTTGTTGAAGATGAACATAGATCTGGGCAACTCATATTTTTTCTTTTGTTTAAATTGAAAAATAAATATTTTAAATTATAATCTGATGTGGCATGCTACAGTAAATTTTTTATTATTATTTTATTGATCCGTCAGTTTCCCGTTAGTTTGATGACGGAATGGTGCCTCAAGGACTTAAATGTCCCGCGTTAATTGGTTTAGGGACTAAAAGTGGTAAAAATAAAATGTAAGGACTAAAATGGAAAAAAATCAAAATATAGGGACTAAAAGTGCATTTACGCCTAAATAATAATAGTTGTGGGGGTGATGTAATCTTCATCCGGACTTAGGCTGAGAATTATGGGCTCAAGAAAGATATGCTAAGGGATTGTAGGAATTGATGACGAGTCAGAAAGGATGACATCAGAACAACAGTTATCTTTGCATTAATTAGATAACTTTACCAAACGTGAGTTGCATTTATTACTAAATGACTAGTTTGAATAGTGCCAGAGACACAAAAGCCCACTTAGATCCTCAAAAGGAGGAGAAATTATAGAGTCCTCTAGTGGACTACGTCATTTGTCCACCATTCCATTAAAAAACTTCTACTTGTTTAAAATTACTAAGTCAGTAATTAATTTCTGTTTAAAAAAATTTTCTAACTAAAAATTTTAAATATGTGGAAGATTTTAGTAAAATGATCATAAGTCAATACCATACTAGAGACTGTTTTGGTTTAACTAGAGAAACAAAATATTTTAATACGTATCGTTTCGAGATTGCCTCTAATTTATACATTATGTATATAATTATTTATTTATATTTTTGTCCAATAAAGTCCATACAATTTATTAATAATATTTCATATTAATATTATAAATCCATACTTTATTTAATATCTTAATTTCTAACTAAAACGTTATTCCATTGTTGATAATAATATAAATATTAATATACTTAAATAGTACGTAATAATAATAATGATAATGATTATTATATTATAAGGCAAAATCTAAAATTTATTGTTTTATTATTAAAAAAAAAAAGTTTGAATTTTGAAATGTCACTCACGTGGGTTTTCCCACGTCAGGCATATTACACGCAAAACTAAAAACACACAAATCTAAAAGCCAAGAAAGAAAAGAAGCCAAAAGGACATTTGGAGAAGCAAAGGAAAGGAGACTATTAGAGCAATTACATCAGTTAGTGTACAGTTTTGTAAAATACAAAAAGGTGGTCTTTTTACACATTTTGGCCTAAAAAACACCCACATCAGTGGGTGTAAAATTGTGCATTTATTCACAATTGCTACAGTAACCGTGCATATATGCACGGTTACTGTAACGCTTCCATTTATTATTATATTAGTTTTTTCTCTCTCTTTATCTCTGTATCTCTGGTTGCTCTCCCTCTCACCTCACTCTTACTGCCGCCGATCAACAGAGAACGCCACACATTCATCAACAGAGAACACCACATCAAAAAATTTCTTCCAAAATCAAGTAAAACAAGAAATTAGTGTTACACAAGATTTGTTTGGTTGCCAAGAAAAACACAGAGAAAACAAGAAATAAAGAAAATTAACCAAACACAGAGAAAATCAACAAATCTATGGTTGCCGATCATCTTTCCTTCTATTTCTACTCTTTTCCACCACTTTCTCACCAACCAAACAAGAAATAAAGAAAATTAACAACAAAAAAGGCTGGGTTTAGGTCGACGAACCAAATAAGAAGACCGATCCAAAAAGCGAGCCATTTCGATCACCAGAACCGAACGCCGACAAAAACAACGGAGCTTGCACGCTAAAGGCCTAGAGAAAGAAACAACCCCAGACGCGAAAACGAATCGAAAGGCGAATCGAATCCCCAATCGTCTGGAATCCCTTTCTCCCTTTTCTCTTTCTACAAGAAATCGTCCTCATCAAATTGTCCGCATGCGAATCCTTGTCCTCAAAATAGCGTATTCATGGTATTCTCTACTTTTCTTTGCGTGTTGGGTCTAGGTCTGTGACGGAGTGTTGGTCTGTGAGAGAGTGCTGGGTCTAGGTCTGGGTCTGGGTCTGGGTCTGTGAGGGAGTGTTGGTCTGTGAGAGAGAAGGGTGGTGAGGGAGAGTAATAAAAAATAGTAAAAAAGTTGAATATTTTATTAAATAAATGTGTAGAATAGATAAACTGATATGGGTGTTTTGTAAAAATGAGTGTGTAAAATAGAAAAAGTAGGTTTTAAGTGTAAAATAGAAGGAATATTATGCATGAACTAATGTAATTGCTCTTAGATCTGAAAAGTGAAGCTTGGTGGCAACAACTACAACGGAAACGCACCAAAGACGACGGCAACGCGAGCATGAGCTAGTAAGTTACAGAGAGAGATTATTAGATCTGAAAAGTAAAACTTCAATATATATATATATATATATATATATATTTTGGGTCCACTATTAATATTTTTGGCCAAAATCCGATATGTATCCCCGTATGATCGGAACGACCTAGAATGAATTGGTATTTAAATCAGTACGAAATGAAGGTGTTTTAGTACCGGCTTAAGTGTCGGCACAAAAATTTTTGGCTGTATCGGCCGATACGTTACGAAATTTACTCTTTTAAATGAGACACCTAATGAGACAAGTTTTTCTCATCCCACTAAAAGAAGAGAGCTCCATCACTCTAAATAAGGAGAAATTATACAATACTCATAGTGGACTACATCATTTGTCCATTGTTCCAGTAAAAGGGGGTTCATAAAATTATTAAAATAAGTCTTAAGATAAAACTTATTAGTGATCTTGTATTAATTTGAGGAGCCTTATAACCTCAGATTCTCTTACTTGTGCTTTGTTTTGTTAATACGTACTTCTTTATTTTTCCAATTTATGTTTTCTTGATTTATTTCTTTAGTTCTCCCGTTGTAAACTAACTTCCCCTTTCCTCTTCTCAAAAAAAAAAAAAAAACTTCCCCTTTCCAAACAAATTAATTGTGTAAGTTGAAAAGCCTTCAAGGCCCACCTCGAAGGATTTGACATGCACACAATAGTAATATAATATGATTTGCCATCTGGTCTATAAAATTCTTATATTTAATATTGTTAGAGATATATTAGCCCATTAGTATAGGCCCAAGCCTAATTCTACTTTGTGTGCAAGTCAAGTCTCCTACTTGTACTAGAAGTCTATTAGTCTAGGGTTTAGTCTACTATATATACACATGTTATGATTCATTGTAACTCAGGATTTGTACTACACTTTAATATATTATTGAAGTAGCCCTTTAGGGTTTCCTCCGTGGATGTAGGTCATTGCTAATATTTAACAAATATATTTTGAAAACTAAAACAAAGTTCCAAAAATATAAAATTTTATTGATAAATCCGTTTGATGTTTGGCAAACATTATGGATATTAGAAAATTAGACATTCACATCAGCTTATGCAAAAAAATTAATCTATTTTAGCATAAGAATCTACTTTTTTTTTTTTTTTTTTTAATTTACATACTAACTTTTGCAAATACTCTTATACCATATAGTTCAATGGATGGTTTGATAAGCTAGCTAGTTATATATCTAGTTAAAAAGTTTTTTTTTTGTTAATACAAGATAGAAATTCTACTTTAACATAATCTAAGTGTATATGTGTATGAAGTTTTCTCCTCGAAACTTGAATTCCAACCCCCCACCCTCCCCCCCCCCCCCCCACCACCCCACAAACACCTATACAATGATTAGCTAGTAATAATATAATTAAATCTTATGCAATATAGAAATTCTACTTTAACCTAATCTAAATGTATGTGTATGAAGTTTTCTTCTAAAAACTTGAATCACGCGCCTCCCCCTCCCCCCAAAAACACCTATACAATGATTAGCTAGTAATAATATAACTAAATCTTATACAAGATAATTGAACCTAATTTCTAGAAAAACCCAGGAAATAAAAGTTACAAGATAGAACAAATATAGAAGAGTGAATTAATAACTAACCCAGTTTCAAGCTTGAATGGGAGATCACCATCAAAACCTGGTAGAGTCTTGACTATGGAACGTGAAGTGGCATAACTAGAGATGAACAATATTTGAAGAAGCACATAAGAACAAATCCATGTCATTCTCCTACCAGTTAGCTCCATAGATAGCTGCTTCTTCTAATGCACCAAACTATATGACTGAGGCATGTATATACGTTTCAGTTATCCCTTGTACGTGTGTGTGTGTGTATATATATATATATATATATATATATATTAAGGTCGCCTCTCAGCTTTAATTATTATATCGTATTAAATATATTTTGTGACAGTCATTATGATTAAACAACCAGTCAGTAACAAACTTTCCTAAAAGAGACGAGAGCAATGCTGTCGTTCAATGTTCAACTATCTAGGGTATGGGACGGACATGTACTCTTTTATTTTTTTTAATAATACTTCCTTCATTTCAGTAAAAAAAAAAAAAATCTAGATTTCTAATTCAGGAATTTATTTATTTATTTATTAAAAAAAATTTCCACTTTTGCTGTTGTAACAAAGACATCATAATTTATATTTTATACACCACATTATTTTTGCTCTTATTGCCCGTGGGCAGTGGGCCAAAGAGCAAGGACTTTTTTTTTTTTTTTTTTTACAAGATAGAATTTTTATTCTAATCTAATCTAAGTTTATATGTGTGTGAAGCTCATTCTGAAAACGTGAACTCTTTCCAAAGGTGCTTGGTGGTGCAAAGACCTTATACAATCATTACAAGGTCTTTTTGGAGAAAGAGAAAGAAGGATAAGAAGTCGTTAATATGTGAGATCCACAATAAATTTTCTTTCTTTGTCTCCTTTTTTGTCTAGTTCTTTTTTAATGCTCTATATTTGATTGTTTTGTTTAATGGTTTGGAAATTGAAGGAAAGCAACATAAATTTGCCAAGGGGTGTTTCAATTAGCCCTAGCAAAATTGGATGTGGACTGTTAACCCGTCTGAACCCACCCGTAATAAAAAGAAAGAGTATAGATAATAGGAATAGATACTCATTTTAGTCCCTTTTTTTTTTTTGCATTGCATTTATCCAATTTGACTTTACCTGTTTACTTGATTCCTCCCATTCACCAAGGCTTTATCATAAAATTTAAAATTTATTTTATATATTGTAAACCTCACATTCACGGAGGCTATATTATAAAATTTAATATTTTATTTTATATATTGTAAGTGGAAATACAATAGACATTACTTGTTATATACCATGCGAGTTTGGATTAACTTTTTAGCTTACTAACATTATGCCCTTACGATGTACGGCTTAATCAAAATTCATATGTAAATAATTTTTTAATTAATTTACTTAAAATTAAATAATAAAATAGAGAAAGAGTATGGATAATAAGAATAGATATTCATTTTAGTCCCCCTTCTTCTTCTTTTTTTCTTTTTTTTGCATTGCATTTATCCAATTTGACTTTACATTCCTCCCATTCACCAAGGCTTTATCATAAAATTTAAAATTTATTTTATATATTGTAAACCTCGCATTCACGGAAGCTATATTATAAAATTTAATATTTTATTTTATATATTGTAAGTGGAAATACTATAGACATTACTTGTTATATACCATGCGAGTTTGGATTAACTTTTTAGCTTAATAGCATTATGCCCTTGCAATGCACAAGTTAATCAAATTCATATATAAATAATTTTTAATTAATTTACTTAAAATTAAATAATAAAATAGATAATAAAAATAAATGAATATTTTACATTTAAGTTATATAATGAATGCATATTATGTGAGACTAAAATGCATATATATATTTATTTATATAAAATAATTGAAAGGAAGACGGTGGAGATACCTTAAAAAATATAAAAGGATTTTGAATAATACATTGAACTTTAAGGCTCAAAATCAAGTTTTTTTTTTTTTTTTTTTTTTTTTAAGAAAAACTTTTTTTTTTTTTTAGAGTTTCAGCTTATGGCATCCGCTTTTGATAATATATCTTTTATTATCAAACCAAGACACTAGTTAGTTTTTTATGTAGGCGAAGATTGAATCACAAATCTCTTATTTAACTATCAAAAATTTTACCAGTTGAACTAACTAAAACCCACTTGTTGAGAAAAACTTAAAAGTTAAGACCTTGGTAATAAGTTTGTATTGATAATTTAAAAAAAAATCTAAATAAGAATTTGTATTATTTGATCTCATCCTCTATCTCTGTATTATTAACAAAACAAAATAAATCACCAATATATATATGTGTGTGGGTGTGTGTGGGGTTTGACAATTTAACAATTAATTAATGACCACAATCATATTTATAATTTCTATATTTGATTTTAAAAGAAAAAAACATGTTAAGTTTTTTTTTTTTTTTTTTGAGAAACAAAAAAACATGTTAAGTTAATAACAAAGTTGTATCCATCATACCTTGCATTTTAGCTTAGTGGCACTTTCTAATCCCCATGTGAAGCACTGGATTTGAATTCTGCCCCACATGTTATCTAAATTTGTGTTTGATCAACTATAAAATAAAAATAAAATAAAAAAATAAAAAAACTGCTTAGCATGATATTTGCAGATAAAGCTTAATTTAACTACAATCTCTCAAACCTATTGTAACCATCTTTGCATCTTCACTACTATGCCCCAAAGATATCATACAAAGCAATGAATGAACTACTTTTTTTTTTTTCCCCGACCAACTTTGTTAAAGGTGAAAATCTTATTGTTGGTGGTGCATGAACTCATCCTCGTACTACTTGCGTAGTTATTTAGCCAAATGTTAAGGGAACAGTATAAGTTGAATAGATTAGAGGATTAACTCTCCTGTACTTGTCGGAAAGGAAGTAGAGCTAGATCCAAAAACTTTCCTTACCATTTCCTCAAAAAAGATAAGACTTAAAATACTAATTTAGTAATTTTAAATACCCAGAAGATTTTATTTACTCTTAATAATAAAAGGATTAGATGGAGAATTTGGATTATAATCAAATTAAGATTTTTATCAACTTAGAAATTATAGGAGAAGAAGATAAGAACAAAAAAACTATATCTATTTTTTTTTATAAAAAAAAGTATGAAATATTTAAGAAGAATTAGATACATTGCAGTAATTTAAAATGTATTAGACCTCTTTTTTTTAGTGTAGTAATTAAAAATTAAGAAGAATTAGATTACACTACGTCTACGTTGCTGCAATTTAAGATGCATTAGACCTCTCTTTTTTTAGTGTAGTAATTAAAAAATAAGAAGATTTAGTATAGTATATGTTAAGTTACTTTATTTACTTTAACACTTCACCTTACAATACACCCTACATCTCATCTCTTATTTTAGTAAATCACTTATCAAGATAAATAATACATCCACCCACAAAAATCCATAGCAACTAGCCACAACCACCCACTACCACAACCAGCCACCATAACCATGGCAACTAGCCACCACCCACTACCATAAGCACCAACAACTAGCCATCACAAACACCCATAGCCACTATAAATCCTTATTAAAATACCACAAACACCCATAGCCACTATAAGTCTATAACTCCTGATTAATATTAAATTAAAAAAAAAAAAAAAAAACCACCACAAGCCCATCTCAAAAACCACCACAAAACCCAACAACCCATAATTGTCGTTGCACAGAAGGCTAAATTTTTACTACTATACTCTAATTGAGTAGTTAATATAACATATAAGAACACCACTTGACCTAATGATTTAAATCAATGAGTTTGGGCCTAATTATTTTTTTCATATTATACATACATATATATATATATAGAAGTAATTCTAAAACCAATTCAGAATTTAATTAGTTTTAGACTCTTCAATTTTTGCACTCAATAATTCACTTGCCACAAAAATTAAAATTTTAGATGGACACATAGCAGAAAATTGGACTTCAATTGAAATCCAATTTTGAATGTAATTGGATTTGGACTCTTCGATTTTTCTATTCAATAATTCACTTAGCATAAAATTAAAAATTAAATGGGACACATGACGCAAAATTGACAATCCAATTAAAATTTAATTGGATTTTCTCTAAACTTTAGCTATTAATATATATATATATATATATATATATATATATATATATATATAGAGAGAGAGAGAGAGAGAGAGAGAGACTAGTCACTCTTCTCAATATTATTAAATGAGAGACTTTACTTCTATATTCTTTGTTCTAAACAATTGATTCCAACTAAGCCAACAACCTTTTGATTTCTGGCCTTGTTGTCTCTACCCAAAATTACTCATAGTTGGTGTGAGTTCTTTATATCTTGTATGGTATCTTGAAGCAACTCATTGCCCAAAAGGATATATATTGGGCTACTATTTTAATCAAAACTTTCCTCCCGTCCCAGTTTGTGACAACATCCTCCCTTTTCACCCCTATAGTTTCTTCTGCACTCTCTTCTTACACTTTTATTTTGGTTGATAAATCACTCTCTTCTTACACTAACTCAACTCAAGGATTTTGATGGAATAGTACTAAGCTCCCTTTCTCCAAATCCACCGAAGTAGTGGAACATTGGAAGATGCACTTTGCCACTAATAATTAAATTCTAATCAAGTGAATAATGTGTAAAGTATATCTTTAGTTAGTTCTTCACTCTTTTGTTTACTCTTTTTTTCTCTTTCCCCATCTGTTTGTAGCTGTAGGCATGAAAGATTCAACCGCTAGTCAATACCACACTTTCTGAATGGAAATCAATTCGTAAGATCTTCTTCTTTTTTTCTTTTTTTTTATCTCATCTTGTCTTGGGAACGTTATCAATTGCAGCAGCTAATATAAAATCATAATAAGTATAAATAATTCTATAGGTGTAAGTCCAAGTGTATCACACCATTCTTTTTCTTCAAAATATTTCTTCCTACTATATATGTTATTTTAAGCCATTGTTTTTATTTGCTAGATATTCAATGTTATGTTAAACCTTCCCCCAAATAACCAAATATCTGGCTCTAGAAGCCTGTAGTTGGCTCTAGTTATTGCCAAGTTTGGAGATGACTTAAGTCTCTGTTTGGTCCATTAGCAGGCACAGTGCAAATGCGGTATTACATGTCTTAAATTCAACGAACAAGAGGAATACGGTTGTTTGGAGGTTAAACTGGGTGCAGTTCATTAGATTCCTCAATTAAATCCACATACATTCAATATGGTCGCATCTTTGAATTTAATTATGGAACCTGCTTTACTGCACTTAAGATAGTATACCTAAGTTTTATCCTTGACATGTCATATTTTAAAAATAAACAAAATAATTAAATTTAGTTATTATATTGTTGACATGCCATTTATATATTAATTGCCATGTTATCTTTATGCTTGAACAATCTTTGACCTGGAAAAGCAAGAATGGGGCCAAATGTACAATCATCACTGTAGGAATTGAAGAGAATGCTAATATCTCTGTTATTGTAACCACATGTGATTCGTGTTATATATTCCTGAATTTAGATTCCAGAGATCAAACATTGTTATTTATTATAACTATGCCTTTAATCTCCATATCAATTTCATATTTAATTACTAATGAGCTCTATTTTAGAAAATACCCTATATAAAATGTCTTCTAAGCTTTGAGTCATTTCATAATACAGCACGAAATTGAAATTTGAAGTGTTTGATATGCTATTTAATTGGAAGTACATAATGTACATTTTTCATTTTTTGCGCTCACAACAGAGCTAAAAACAAGAACAAAAATAAACAAAAAAACTAAACAAAGATCAAACAAACCATCCTAGAAATGAATTAATTAAATAGAGAGGACTTGAAATGAAGAGGATCTTCAAAGGTTTTGCAAGAACGTTGTAGGTTCTGGTACATACCACATTTTTCACCACCACAATCCCAGAAAACTTTTCACTTAGCAGCAGCTGTTGTGTATTTCTTCTTTTCCTGTTCTTCAACTTTGATGTACGACTCACCTCTATACCTCTTGTAAAGGTCACCTTTGTAGAACTCCTTAGTTCTCACCACCAAAATCACCGAAACGAAGGCTGCAATTAATGTTGCAAGAGCCATAACTTTAAAAGATAGGTTAAAACACTGAACCCCTTTGCAAACCTTATTTTTTTCGCCCCCCAATCCAGGCATCTTCTTTGCCTCTCTGTCATATAACCTTCCAGTGAGCTCTTTATTGAATAGAAATGACCCAATTGGACTTGCCATTTGTCCACAATTGAACAACGTGGAGTAGTGCTTGAGCCCAAAGATCTCAGAAATGATAGCAAAAACCAATGGTAATTGTGCACCAAATGTGAAACCGATGATCAAAGATGCCACATAGATTGAACCAGAGAAGGGAAAAGCGATCATAACGAGTCCAATGCTTAAGAGGAAAAGCACAGCTGACAAAAGAACTGGACGTGGAACCTTATATTTCATGAGTAAGATTTCTGATATGAACCCAGAGAAGACTCTTCCTGAGTAATTCCAAATGCTAATCATTGATACAAAGGTCTTCACGGTTTTTGGCTCATATAAAAGGGCCTCTCCAATTTGTCCTAGATTGTCAATGGCTGTTAAGCATGATCCAAGTCCAACAAGTGTGGCAATAAATATAATCAACATGTCAATGCTGAATATTGCTTGTAAGATGCTATAGTCTTCCCCTCTGGGTGGCTTGTTAAATACATCAGCAAAGAAAGACTTTTTAGGCTCTTCTCCTTTCTTAGAAGGGTTTTGTTGGAGTTCATCCGGTTGTAATTTCTCGATAATTATGTCATTTGGGTGCTCTCTTATTTGCCTCCATAGTAACACCTCTTGCCTTATGGCCACCACGCCAGGAAGGAACACAAAAACGCAAGCAACTATGGCACTGGCCATATAGGCTGTCGCCGAAAAGTTTACACGTTGTTGGGTCAGAGTCATTGCCATCAAGAACACAGCTAGTGCTGCTGAGAGATAGAGGAAATGATAAAAAACATTCACCTCATTTGATTGCTTCACCTTGACCTCTTTTTCACGAATGGTATACAAAAACAATAACGATATAATTGCAGGCAGCCAGCCTATGAATAGGATCAATGAAGTAGAATCATCACCATATATGGCTAAGTACATTTGTGTAAGTAATGAGCCACTAAGCCCCACGTACCCTTTCAACAGACCCAACATAATAGATCGACTCTCAGGAAAATTCTTGACACAGGTGACTAGAGAACCTGTGTTTGCAAAATTCTGAGAATTGGCTGCAATGAAAATGTAGAGACACATTTGCCAAAACTGTGGCTTTGCAATCCTGCCTGTCACAGCCAACCATATCATAAAGTAGCCTACAAAGTTGGTCAATGAGCCAAGGAGGAGTATAAACCAGGTGGGGGTAATCTCAGCAATAAGCCCTGACACAATCCCTACACTAGCACCAATATCCTTACAAGAACTCATTGTGTTCAGCATGGTTTGGTTGTATCCAAGGTTCTTCTTGATGTCACTGGAATAGACTGCAAAAAGGTAAGTTGCACCTGCACCAGCCATGATCAGAAACGAGGCAAAAACTGAGGTCCACCTTCCGGTCACCAAATGACGAGCCAAACCACAGCTCTGCAACTCAGCCATTATGCCTCTAATGCTATGATAATGGCCAAGAGAGAGGAGTTTAATTTGTTTATGGGATTTAGAATTTAAATTAATAATTGGGTTTGGGTACGTATTGGAAGAAATGAGCTATATATAATAAACCAAATGGAGGACTAGTTAGTTTATGCAATTAGCTAATTGATGGTTTTCCAATTCATTAAGTAGTTACTAGAAAGTTGTTTTCATGGGATTAAAAGGGAGAGGATGGTGTTGTCAAGTTTGTAGTTTTCTTAACAATAATCAGTTTGGTCCTTAGGTAATTGGCCTATCATCATTCTATGTATATCCTCAACAAGAAACAAAACACAACTCGTGGGTCATTGCTGATGTTTGTTGCAACAATGTGAGTGTTACATAACAGCAAGGCTTAAACAAACCATTACAGTTGATTTTGATACCATTAATATGAGTGTGCGTGTTAGATTGAAAGGTATAGTTAAAGTACTAAACTTAACAGTTCTAACCTCCATTTACTTAGTTTTAACGATAAAAAATAAAAATCCTAGTAATAGTTATAAGGTGGTTTCCAACAGAAAGATGAACGAAACAACCCAGAAAAAGATTACCATTCATGGTGAGGGAAAAATGCAACTTGGTGAACGTTGAGAACATAATTTAGCAACATACTATTAAGTGTGAGTTTGGATGTTGCTGGTGTTCATCGTTTTTCTATGGGTCATATTCATTGTTCACAAGACTCACAAGTACAGAATTCAGCAAATATAACTTTAAAACTAGGTTCCACAACATTATTTATATATTTAAAAATTATTTTGCTACAGTATTTTCAGTTTTTAACAATAAGCAGTATCCAAACAGACCCTAAAAATCTGACTACTTTGAGATTTTTAGCCCAAAAAACAAAAACTACTAAAAGATCGGATGAGTTGCACTTTTATAGAGAAAGACAAGACTAGTACAATTTTTGAGAGATTGTTCACTTGAAACTTGAGGGACTAATTGCGTTTGAAACTTCAGGACGAGTTGCTCACTTGAAACTTGAGGGACCAATTACACTAATCTTCAGAGACCAATAGTGTACTTTCGCCAATTTTTAAACTTTGGGATATAAAATTAAAATGATTTTAAATCTAAGAGTGTAAATTACAATTTAGTCACAAAAAAGAAGATAACATTTTTTAGATTGAACAAAATTTAGCTACAAAATTGGTTGTAGCCTTAAACTATAACCTTACTCAATTTATTTTTTTTTATTGGAAGTGAATTTTGACAAATCCACTATTGGTTTACATCTTCTTCTTATAAGTTTTATACTTGCAAAATTTCTAAAAATTTAAAAATCAATAGATATGTCATCAATATATTGTTTAAATTACAAGTTTTTGTAATTTAAAATTATGCATAAGATATAAATTTATAAATCATATAGTAAATAATATCCGATTGACACAAAATTTGACATATATATTAAGAGTATAAAGAACATGTAATTTAACGATTAAATTTTCAAAATATATAATAATGTTTATTTTATTAAATTTTGTAACTAAATTTTATCCTTTTATATTTCCTATTTTTCACACCAAAAATAAAATAAAAGGTGTGGGCAATTGCGTAACTTCACTATGTTAGATGAGCATTCTTAAACCCTCCAAACATAACCCCAAAGCCCCCAAAAGAAGGTTCTAGTTTGAGTTCTAGTTCTTCACTCACTCTCTTCTTCTTCTGGTTCTCGCTAGCAATCTCATCCCATCTTTTTTCAATGGCAAAGCGTTTGATCCCATCTCTCAATCGCGTTCTCATCGAGAAAATTGTTCCTCCTGCCAAAACAAACTCTGGTATCTTGCTTCCAGAGAAAACCACCAAGGTGAGTGACTCTCAATGTTTTTCTCTTTCTTTCTTCTAAAAAAAATTGGTTCTTGTTTTTGGCTGATGAGAATGTTTTTTGGGGAAGAAAAGTCTCCAACTTTGAATGTTTCATCTTTTCACTTATTTGTATTGTGGTTTTTGCTTGAAAATGAAATTGGGTCTGTCTCTTTTCCTTTCTTTTTTGTACTTTGATTTTGACTTGTATAGTGCCCTTCTGTTACATGCTTTGGCCTTGTATTGCAATGTTTCATGTGGGTTTGGACTCTGGGGATTGTTCTGGGTTTTGGGTTTTTTTTTTTTAATATATATATTTTTTAATTATATATATAAAGAGGAGGCTTTTTTACCTTTTCCTGATTGGTTTGTGTCTTTGCCTTTTTGGTTCATATAAGTTGTGTATTGTATTCTGATTTTTCTGGGTATGGATTTGATCTCAGTACTCTTTCTAAGTGAGCTTTTACATTGTAATCCAACTCACCTATTTTTTAGTTTGAATTTCTGGAATTGCTTCAATTTGGGATTTTCCCATTTAACTCATATACATCTTTATTTGTCATGTTCCTTTAATTGTATGTGAAATATTTCTTATTTGTTTCAATATCTATTATGTTTTGGCCCTGGAAATGGATTTATCCTAATAATCAGTTGTAGATTTCTTTTACTACTGAGGAGCTGAAAAAACTTAACACTTTCCTGGACTAGCACAACTACTTTTTAAAATTTATTTGATTATTTCATATTACATCTAGAAAAAGAACTTAAGGACTTGAATTGAAAATGAATTTAGGAATGTTTGACAACTATGTTTGATAAATTCTTATCTATACTAGAATGGCCTTACCTGCTTTTCTGCTTCTATCAAGTTTCTGATAGATCAGACAATAGAAGAGTCTTTTATTTTTCTCTGAGATTAAATTATATTCTGGGAATAATAGAAGCAATGGCAATAATTAAAATAGTGACAGTTGCTCACATCGAATGAAATTTCACCACTTGTAAGACTTAGTTTACTCGCATAGTTTACATGTTGTACTTGTGTAATCTACAAAACTGTTGGATCCCACTCGTAACATGAAGTAATTTGAATGAAGGCAAGCATAGTTGAGGTTGACTCTAGCAGTATTTTTTCATGTATATTTTCTTGTACCGTTACTTATTGTTCTTGTTGGTCGACATTGCCTTTTTGCTTGATAATTCAGCTGAACACTGGAAAAGTTGTTGCTGTGGGCCCAGGAGCTCATAGTAGAGATGGGAAGCTTATTCCAGTTAGTGTGAAGGAAGGAGAGACAGTTCTTTTGCCTGAATATGGAGGAACTGAAGTAAAGCTTGGTGATAAAGAGTAAGCTATACTCCTCTTTTATCATGTGGCCATATCTTATTTTATGAATGTGATGTAATATTGTATTTGACAGTCACCATTCATTTGATATGTAATAGTTGCCTTTTTTCTTTCATATGTTTTTGTTTCAAAGAGTCTGTTTTATGTTAGCCCATGTCAACCACCCACGGAGATGCTTTAGTGGTAGGAAGCTCTCCAACTATTCACCTTGAGAGTCCTAGGTTGAGAGCTTGAGCGTTGGTATGCCCCATTAATTGCGCAGATGGTCCCACGCCATTCATGAGAAGAGTTCAAGTTAGCCAAGAGCAGTGAACTCAACTGCTAGCTCCCTTTTTTCATTTAGCAAAAAAAAAAAAAAAATGTATATATATATATATATGTATGTATGTATGTATAATAGCCGCTGTCATGAAAAATAGGAGAATTTTATTGCCATTCTATATTTCTATCATGGTGTTATTTTTGGGTAACTAACTTTATCATGATTAGATGTATTTAATCATTAGATCACCCTTTAATTTGCACTGTAAAGCTTTTTATTCTTTAATCTTATTTTGTCAACGTTTTTTTTCAAACTTATCATAGTCTACTTAGGCCTTGTAATCAACTCATCTATAGAGGCAACATAGTGCCATCTGACGGATTTCAGCATGCTGTGGTAGCTGAGTGGTTCCAGGGGCATGCATTAATGACACTCAGGAAATAAGTTATGATATAGTTTAGCTGGTGACAAAGTAGCCAAAGCAATAAAGCGTTTTGCCTGTTCGCTGTGATGGCCATAATATTGTTACACGTGGTTTGAATTCCTTCTATATCCATTGAACAAGTATATCGTCCTAGATAAGACAAACCACCAAAATAGCTTTCAGACTTCTCTTAGATGGCTGCCAAACCTAGTTTACACGAAAATTGCTTTTATAACTCTGGGCAAATTCTCATTAGTGGAATGCTACATAAATGGTATAATTATGTTTGTACAGCTATGTTTTGCATTAGGTATAGATCAGGAAAATGTTTCTAGGGAACTGACATTAACCATGTTTGCAGAGAAATATTGTTAATAATACTTAATATGCTGTTCATAACTTTATATATAGAAGAGAAAAAAAAAAGGGTCGCATTCCACTTGAAAGCAGGCCGCATTTTGGTGATCTTGGACATTGCAAACTCTTGTATGACATGCCAATGGTGTTGCATCTCTCCATAAATCAAACTATTTGTTGAACTGTACATAGTAATTCGAAAAGGCCTTTGTACTTTATTTGTATACTGTCCAACACACAGATGGGAAACATGGGTTCTATGACAGATTTGACTTTAGACCAAAATAAATGAGTAAAGATGACCTTTCCCTTTCCAATCTTGTTAAATTATGCTTTTTCGGAATGAGCATTGCATTATTTCAAGATATTCTGAATACTTAATATACATGACTAGTGGAGGGCCTGGAGGCACTTCTGTTTACAAAATTTAGAAAGCAATTTTTCTGCGCTTTACAGAGAATTACTCATTTAAAGTCAATGTTGTTGTGCATAAGTTCTATAGCATTGATTTGATATTGAAGCTATGTTGGTATCAAGCAGTAAACTCATTTTCAAATTTCTAGTTTTATAATCCTTCCTCAGTTTCCATTGCTTTGTGTGTAATCTTGATCATGTTTAGTAATTATGCTTCTAGAAATGATACACGGTGATGGTATATCTGTTGAAATATTTGTGCTTCCTTTGTATTTCCACATATATATATGGAATGGTTTATTAATCATTTTATGTTGATACTGACACAGCAATCCATATAACACCTCCTCCAAACACTTAAATTTGTCACGAACATATTCACCTTTTATTTCTCTTGTCACCATGGAATAATTGCTGTACTCCTAACATATGTTTCTTGGACTTTATTCCAGATATCATCTGTATAGAGATGAGGATATTTTGGGAACTCTTCATGACTGACGCATGGAACTTCACTATCACCATTCCAATGGGTTGGATTCTTGTTCTTCATGAGGCATAGAGGCACTGCATACTTTGTGCTATTTGTAACTTGTATTAGACTAGACACCATTGTTTTGATATTCTCAAAATAACCAAGGTGTTGAAGACAACTCCATGGTGTCTCATCAAAGATTCTGGATTATGGTCCGGGAAATGCTGGATTTTATTGACTTATTTGAACTTGGTCCATTTACATTGTGTCTTTTGTGTGTGATTCAGGGTCTATGGTTCACTCCCAAGGGAGGGCCCTGCCTTAGTGAGGTTCTACGTCATTTATACATATATATATATATATATATATATATATATATATATATTAGAAAGAGGTTAATTTTAACACAGCTCCTGTTATATTAGAAATCTAAGAATTTCCATATGTGCAAATTAATGGTGGTGGAGATAATAAACGGTCATTAGTAAGAATGGTAGTGGCTTAGGTATTATTGTGATGTGGGCAGACCATAAAATACTTCTTGTGGTGGATGGTGGTGATTGTTTCAGGGGTAGATGAGCGAGAAATTGCAAGTTGAAGGTTATGCTTTCATCAAAACTAATAAACTATCTGAATAAATTATGAAATATTCACAATGGAAACTATGGATGGACTGACTTTTAATTAAAGACGTCTTGTGAAGGATTGTCTTCCATCACTTTTCAGGAAGTTGGGCGTTAAGTTTGGGAGAATTTGCATTGCTACCGATATCCAGCTTTAGGGGAATGACATGTTTGAAGTCTAAAAGCCTAAGAATGTAATTATCTTTATGTTTGGTATGATTAGGAATGTAATAAGAGTCTTCGGAATATGAATGCTTATATTTAGTTTATTTATAGGAAATCTTATAAGGATTATTTATTTTTTTACAAAATGTCATGTGATTCATAAGCACAATAATTATTTAAATCGTCAATTTATAATTACTATTTTTCAATTTTGTTTCTATCGGTTAAAGGGTTGAAGGAATGGGTGAAATTATCTGTTTATAAAAATAAATAATAAATAAATAAATAACTTTTTCCAAATATGGGGAATGTGGATACCTACCTTTTTCAAAGGGAATCTACATTCTTTCAAATATCCCCAGGCGATTGATTTCTTTATGTGATTTGCAACTAAGCGTTCTTAGAAATTCTAAAATATTAAAAAAAAGAAAAAGAAAAAAGAAGAAGAAGCTAGATGTTACATTGGGTTGGAAATTTGTTAATGATTTTATTTGACAGATTTAACCAACATTAGATTCACCAATTGTCATAATGAGAGATAATTTAGGATTTATTTTTCTCAACTTCCGCTTTGAAATGTAGTACTAGTCATTGACTCATGTAATGGGTGGTAATATATAATTATATTGAGATGTGATATAATGCAAATTTAATTTCTAAATTTTATTGTGAATAATCTGTTCTCCCTGAAAATTCAATAATTTCTAAAAGTGATTTCAATCTCTCTATTTTTACAAATGTATAATTATATCATTTTTGGTTTTTTTTTATCGATAATTCTAACTATTGCGTTATATTTTCCTAATTTATTTTGATACAACAAAAATTTTCAAGTTTTAAATTTCTCATTCATCAACCTAAAGTAAAGTTGCAAGAAAGAATTAAAAATAATATATGTATATATATATATATATAGAGTGGGGGCTCCAGGAATGTTTCTCAAGGTGTTCCTAGGTAGGTTTGCTCTATTACAATTTTTTTTCTCTTCAAATTCTCTATTACAATTTTTTTTTTTTTAGATTTTAGTTTAAAATTTTTTTTTAGCTTTTTCTTTTTGTTTGAAAATAATGTTATGAATACCGTTTCGAATCCTGTTTCGGTTTGTTTAGTGGAACAGAATATTTTGGTACAAGTTTATTTCAACGTACTATTTTAGCGTATTTCGAAATTTTTAAAAAAAATTAAAAATAATATATATTTATATTTTCTTATACAACATAAAATTATTTATCCAAATAAATAAACCTCAAATAAAACAAATCATGTATTACATAACAATTACTTTTTTTAGAATATTAAAACATAAATATATAATTAAATAATGAAAATCAACAACAAAAGACAGTACCATCATAGTGTATATATATATATATATATATATCACATCCGGAAGAGGCTAGACTCAATAAATAAGTTTGTAATCAAACTCTTTTGTCAGCTTTTTGAGTTTTGTCATTTCCAAAGCTTTGTCACATGGGTGGGGTCAGCAAACTAAAAGTCTAAAAGGCAAAAACAGAAAAAACTTGACAAAGCAAAAACTAGAGTAAAAAATGAGGCAGACTAGTAGAGCGTCTGAGACGAAAGAAGAAGAAAAGGAAGAAGAAGAATAAGAAGGGGCGACCTTTGCAATGGCTGGTTTTTTTTTTTAGGCGTACAACGCAAGTAATGACATGCTGTGCTGACGAGTTTGAGAGTATTCCTAATTTTTTTTAAAGGGTAGATAAATAAAAAATTTTAAATTATTATATATATATATATATATTTTTTTTTTCATGTCAGGTGGTCTTGGAACCACCTGCCTGAACATGGCACCGTCACTGTATGTATATATATACAATCATTCCTAATTTTTCTTTTTCTTTTTTTAGAATATGAGAAAGAATAACACGTTTACAAAATAAAAGATTATGAGAAGAATATTCAAAATAAAATGTATAATTATAAGCATCAAATTATTTAAATCATGCTGTGTAAAATATGTAATAGAATAACATTATATTATTATATACTATATTTATAATAAAATAGGATTACATCTAACAACTAAAGAAAAAAAAAAGGATAACAGCTTAAAAACACAACCAAATTAGATCAACTTAAAGTATATTTCAACACAAAAATTAATCAACTTAAAGTAAAGATGTAAGGTTGGATTAGAAGTCCACTAAAGGGGGAAAATACACACACAGAGTAATCACCTTCACTAATGGGAAAAATATGGATTGAACTAAAGATTTATATGATTGAAAAATAAGAATTTATATGGATTGATCTCTCTTTGATGAAACCTCAACACATGCCGTCTCTCACTGCATTAGTGATGTTCTGATCAATTTTGTTCATGTGTTCTTCTCAACCATTGCAAGCTTAGCTCAAAAAATTAAAGGTTGACAACTGTAAAAATTCCAAGGTGGAAGAGCAAGTTGCACTTGAGATGGGAAAAGAGTAGAGAGTAGTAATGTTGAGTTAAATTGGAAAGTTGAAAACATGGGAAAGCATCAGATGCTGCTAAGAAGAAGAAGAAACGTGAGGATATTTCATGGTTGAATTCAATCAGTGGGTTTTAAATTCTGGGAGAGGAAGAGACAAAAAAAAGAAAGAAATCTAATACGAGAAGAGCTGAATTACCAATGAGTTTGATTTAACGTGGAAACGTTAGCTAATTGTGTTGTTGGGCAGATGTGGAGTCTAGAATATAGATGCAAAAAACGTTTCAGCTTTCATTGAAGTAGATTGAAGTTGACCAAAGTGGACCAATACGGACCAAACGGACTGAAGTGGCCGAATTGAGAAATTCTGACATTCAAGGGAATATTCTAAAATAACCAAATGCAGAAATGAGAAATGTTATATTCTTAGGAAAACAACAGAGTTGTAACTTGTAACAATCATTTTGAATGTGAGAATGTCAATCTGAGAATTTGTACTTCAATGAAAATCAAGATTCAGCAAGCCAAACAGCCGTTGAGAGTATAGAGTACGGTTGTTCTGCCTCATATTGATTTTTGTTTGGCTTGGTGAGGGGCTGATGCTTTCTGTTTTCAAAGTGTAGTTTATGCATTGTGCTGCAACTCTTATTTGTGTAATATATATTTTCACCAAAAGAGAAAATGCAGAACATTAATTTTTTTAAGAAACTGAAGCCTACATCAAAAGCTATTGGCAAGACACTTTTTATGAACAATTCAGTTTTTCAAAATTAATTTCATAATTGATTGTTACACATAATAACTTAATCCAAACCCCAAACATTTCCAAGACAACAATGTCTCTTCCAAACTGACACTCTTGTACTCAAGAGACTAGAAAATGAAGAATGCATGCATGAAACCATTCTTCAGAAATCTATGACGAGTTTAAAAAGCTCCGAGCAGCATCTAAACTCAGTTCTTCATGCACCTGGAAACAATAGGAAAAGAAATTTTCATTCCATTAACAACAGAAAGATAAAATTTTATTGGAGAATTCTGTACATGTATATGACTTACAAGTTTACTATGAATTCGTTGAAAAGCCTTGCAAAACCTCTCGGCTTCTACTGCCCCAACCTATAAATCAAATAAGCACCAATTGAAAATTGTTAGTTTCCCTTTCATCCCTTATATCTTCATTGTGCATTTGCCATTATTCTTCTTTTTGAATAAATTTCTTTTTCCACCCTAAATTATCATTCGAATTGCAATATCCCCATAAATTTCAAAACCAAGCAATCACCCTTTAATGTCAATCAAAAATTCAAAGTCCCTTGCCTAAATGCACGAAGGAACTTTTGTGTCTAGAAACTTGATGATTCACAATTCCATATGCACATGCAAAAAATGCCTCTTAAATTAAGAGTAATTGAAATGATAACAGGGCTATTTGGAATTTTCAAGGACATTGAAAGCTTAATTGCTCAGTTTTGAACTTCCAGGGGAACATTACAACTCAGATAATAGTTTAGGTTTAATAACTTCATTTTAATTTTTAACGTTTCCATTTGATTAATGAGGATATAGTGAAATATTCCCCCCCCCCCCCCCCCCACCCCAAAAAAAAAAAATCCAAATCTTCCACAGACCTTCCCAAAAATATTTGCTGTGATACAGAAAGAAAATATCGTATTATAATCTCCCCCTTTAATATGGAACAAAACACTAGTCCAATTCTAAATAAGGCATCACTAACAGCATCAAAAGTTTCCAATCAATGGCTGAAATTGGTACATATATACATAGAAAATAACTTAGAGAATTAAGGTACTAGAAGGTATACTTATTTTTACAAGTAAAAGCCACCAAAAAAATACAGTGTTTGTACTTTGATGATCAAGTTGAGATAAATAAAAAAAGTTTGATCACTTATCAAAAAAAAATAAAAAAAGTTTGATGAAAACAGAAAAAATAGTAATTGATCAGCTTCTCACTTGCTCTACAAGATCTGGAAACTAAAACAAACATTTAATCATTCAAAAAAAATTAGTGAATAGACAATGGAAGATAATGTGTATTAGCTAAGCACTTAAAGCCATCTTTTCTGTGAGAAAAAAAATTCAGTAACAGAGCCACTTAATGAATTAAAGGCAGCTTATGGAAAGAATGGTATTTAGATCTTCAAGAAAGCAATGTTAGACTGATTACACCAGTATACTTTGGATGGGGGCGAGGAGAGGATAGGAGAGAAGAGTGGGGGGTTACACTCCCTGTTTGGTTCTCTCTTAGAAGGGAGAGGGAGAAAGGTTTTGAGAGGATTTGGAGGAGTATCTTACCACCCTCAAATCTCCTCTTTTGTTCTTTTTCTTTTTTTTTTTCAAATTGAGGGAATTAGGAAGGATAGGATATGCCTTTAACGAATTTTTTTTGTACTAGCCTTTTTACCGTTAACAATTTGTTAAACTTCAACAATGTCTATCAATTCCCACCCAGTCAATTTACATAAACAACCAAACAAGAGGGGGGGAATACCTACTTCTCTCTGCTTTCTTTTATTTTCATAGCATCCAAAATAATAATAATAATAATAAAAAGAAAGGATGACCATTCCCTCTCCTCCCTCTCTCTCTCTCTCTCTCTCTCTCTCCCCCTCACCTCTCCCTCCAAAATTTTCAACATAAGTGATATGGACCAATGAAACTGTTCTAACTTCTAAGTACCCTGAAAATTCCATTCAACAGCACTGTAGTTCCACTTACACATCATACCAACTCAAAACTCCAGAAAATCACCATTTCAAAGTATGACATTTCAGTCTAACACTTGTTAATTTTGATTGGTGAACAACTCCCCCCGTATAGCATGGTCACTCTAATCTTGGTTAACCTACTCTTTTCTCTTATAAATCACTTCCCTTTCTAACATTTACGAAATAAGGAGCAACCAAAAAAGCAAGCTAAGAAGACAGCAAAACCAATCCCTATAACATTGAAATTCAGAAAACACTCTTCAACCTGCGTATATTGTATAACTAGTGATGTCCACTATATGCAAATTTGTCATCAGATGGCTACGACGAGGTTCCAAAGGTTTAAGAAATGTATTATAGTGGACAGGAGCTCAGCTATTAAAAAGTTACAAATAACTGCAGGATAGAATTGCATTTTAAGATCTCAAATTACTATATCATAAATATTTGGATATCCACCAGAATATGGGGACTCATGGCCTGTATTTTATATTGGAGTAAGCATCAAAGTGGATGTAAACAAAGAAAAACCTATACAATGTAGAATAACCACGAAATGATCAAAACTTAAATCACAACGACTACCAACACAACAGAAGGACAATGTTATAATAGATGAGCAAAAGCAGGTGTTAAGTGAGAGTGGTGGAAACTTTACCTTTTTTTAATTGTATAAATGAGATTCAAACATAATAATAACAAATTAAAAAATGCAAACACAAAAAGTTAACCATAAAAAGAAGTATTCTTTGAGTACAATTGATCAGTTATAGATTTGTCATGCTTTCTCAGTATCACCAACTTTTGTGAGCATAAACACTATTTAAGTTTAATTGTTCTCCCTCCTCTTCCTCCCACCCTCACTCAACAGAAAAAAAAAAAAAAAAACACACACACACACACACACACAAAAAACAAAAAAAAGAAAAAAAAAAAAAAAGAAAAAAAAGAAGACAAAATGATGCAAAGAAATGAGTTCAATCCCTTTCCTATTTCTTCTCAGTTTCATAGATCTCCATTTATCCAAGTCACTTGACAGGAGAATTCAAATATTATAAAGGCTAAAAAGCAAAATTAGGTTTTACCTAAAAAAAATATGAGTTGGATTTACTGAGTTTGAAATAGAAAAATTACGTTTTACCTATCCAAAATATGAAATAATCCAGCAATCATGGTCAACAAATTTCACACATTAGATCATGTTGGTAATTCAAAATATTAGAAATGGCAAGATTATGAGTGCAGCATACCTTCCTTTCAGCTGCTGACTTTAGCTTCTCCCAAAATGCATCTGTTAGCACAAGTTCATGTTAGCATGACAATTTAACTTTCATACTAAAATACGAGATATAAGTGGAAATGCATCTTAGTAAACTAATTTGAACCATGCCACCGCACACTATTTAATTAATGATATAGAACTTAAAAAAGTAAAAAGTTAACCATAGATGTAGAGAAGAAGAAACATAAGTCAAGAAATAACTATATATACAATAATACAGAACTTATTTCCAATCTGTCCAGTGGCACATAACTGTATTTGACTCCAATTTCAAAAACCTGATAACCACAGCAAGGTGCAATGTGCTTTTCATAAATGAGTATGTCAATTTGGAATAAAGGCTACACAAGAAAAGTGCAAATTCAACATACCCGCCAGGTGAAACTTTTCAAAGGTCTCCAAGCAAGTACATATTTTTCCTTGAGAAACTCATGATCACACAATGGAGAAGAGACAGAATCGTAAGGGTGGGCAAGCAATGAGGTCCAATCCCAATTCAACAACAACAAGCCTTCGTCCCAAAATTGGTCGGCTAAGACTCCTTAATAGAATAGTCGGGGTCAGCCACATTTATTCTTTTCCATCAATTTATCCTAGCCTAATTCCAAATTCATACTCTTTGTTGCCTCCTTATTTAACATGTCATTTTTTACTATTTCTACTAATATTATTTAGGCCTTCCTCTATCTTTTCTCATTTTCACAAATTGAACTACTCACTCTTCCCCATTGGTTGATTGATTGATCTCCTTTGCAGTTTGCATATGACCAAACCATCTCAAACAACTCTCCCTCATCTTTTCATCAGTAGGGGTCACTCCTATGGTTATGGCCCTATCTCTAAGTGAATTTCCTGATTTCATATCCTTTCCTTCCTTGTATTACCACTTATCCATCTTAACATTCTCATTTCGGCTACACTCATTATATTAATGTGTTGCTTCTTAGTAACCCAACATTTAGTACCATAAAGCATAGTTGGCCTTATAAAATTTTCCGTTTAACTTTATATGTATTCTACAATTACACAATACTCCTAACGCAGTTCTCTAGTTCACGCACACTGCTCTTATCCTATGATTCACACTCTCTTCAATAGTTCAATCTCTCCATCTTTATAAATTATTGATCCAAACTATCGAAAACTCTCACTCTTTGGTATCTCTTGACTATCATCAAGTATTATAGACCTCATATCTCAGCCCCCCCCCCCCCCCCCCCCCCGGACGCAGGACAACCAGAACAAAATTAAAAGAACAGAAAAATAAAAGATATGACTTAGGAGTCAACACCTAGGCCTTGCACCAAGCGGGGAAATCACTAGGAATCAGCACCTAGGGTAGACCTGGAGTCAGCACCAAACCAAAAGAGACCAAACGGCCATTGTTTTCATTCATCAAAATATCAACTATCTCCTCAAGGAGTACAATAGGTTACTTATAAAGGATTACTAAACCCTAATTTTAATTGGCTAGGAAACCCTAATTGCCTTATTACAAAAATACCCTTGCTTCTAAATTAAAATACTAATAACCCAATAAACTAATAGGACCTAAAACATAAAAATACAATTGACTAGCAAACATAAATAATACTAAATAATAATTTTCTTGCATCTCCCGCATCACCCCCCCCCCCCCCCTCCTTTTACTAAACTTGCATTCCATGTACTCTCTTTAGTCCTTGCATCCTAAAGGTGCATCCTGAGAATAAACAGCTTAGCCTGTCAAGGGTGAAAAACCCCTAGATTACCCAGTAATGGGTTCTGACGAGTGGGGTTAGTTACTTGTGGGAGTTTGATAGTGAGTATTGTTTTACAATATGCTTTGCGATGTGCAACTAATCTGAGTGAAGTTCTCCTATGCCATATAAAAATAATAAAAAAATTTCTAAAGTGTCTCTCCAAATTTCTAACTTTAATTAACACCACGTCCAGTTTCATCCACTAGATTATATCATTTGCAAAAAAAAAAAAAAAAGCATTCACCATGCTGGCAATTTCTAAGATAAAATGGGTCAAACTAAAGGGCAAGACATAAATCCCAATGATAAACTAGGTAGAAAAAACAAATACAAAACAGCTAACCAAAACAATCATTATAATATATATGAAAAAATTAAATACGATAGTATGACATACCATCATGCACACTAGTTCCTTGATTCTCAACTTCTTTTGTATCCCCCTCATCCCATGCACTCTGCCATTCCTTTACCTGTTGTGAACTCAAAAACATCAATTATTAACACTCAATACATAAACACACGATAATATAGTAGAGTCGAATCATACCGCCTCATTCTGCATTGACTTAGAGGTTGACTCTCTTGACGCCTCTGATTCTGCCTGATATTTAAATTAAAAATATATATATATATTGTTTCAGAAAAATTCAATGGAGATATGGGTTTTGAGTATTATGGTAGATTGAAGATTTGAAAGTGGGAATGAATGAAAAGTAGATATAAAGAAAAGGAGAGAGAGAGGCAGACGTACATGGTAATCGCGAGATCGGACTACAGGGAAGAGATCAAGAAGCTTTCGGAATTCAAGTTCGTCCATGGCTGTCTTTCTCGATTGAACGCCAAAGCCAAAACCAAAACCAAAACCAAACCACCGCTTTTCTTTTCTATCCTGTGTTCTTTTCAATTTTAGGACTTTAAACTATTTCTCTATTTCTTTCTTCCTCTGTTAAAAGAGTAATAGTTAACGACTAACAGTCTAAATAATCAGTAGTATATTTTAATAAATAAATAAAATTAAAACAAAAACACAAATAAGTTGCAAGTAAAATGACGTAAATATCCTTGTTTCTGTTTTTGGTTTTTTTTTTTTTTTTTTTTTTTTGGGAAAATGGTTTTTTTATTTATCAGTAGATAGTAGAGGAGGGCCGATTGTAGGCCACCTAAATGACTTAATTCTATTTAAACTAATTTCATGACTACAATAAAAATTACACTTTTTAAAGTTGTTTTAAGTTAATTTTGACTTTAGTGCATAACATTTATGATCTTTTTAATGTAATTGTAACTGTTTATCACCATTTAATGATATTTGTATTTAATATAATTTAAGCTAAAAATGATATAGTTTTTCAAAAATTATGTTTGAGACTAAACCTCACGTTCGTTTGAGAACAACTTATTTATCTGAAACTGAAAACTTTTTACTGAAAATACTATAAAAAAAACTAAAAATTAGTTGAATGGTACAGTGGAACCCATAATATAGTATCAAAAAAATGCAATGAGACTCATAAAAAGTAGTAAAAATAAACTAAAAACTCTGATAAACTGTGGGTTTCATCACATTTTAAATTGTTCTAAGGATCTTGGGTTCAAAACTACTTGCCAACATTTTAGGTCCACTCTAAGGAAATCCTCCTTATAATAACCTAATATGTATGCTACGAAGGGATTGTAGATGCCTGAGAGAATGATTTTTTTTTTTCCATTAACGTAATTTTTCATAATCCATTACCCCTTCTTTGTTTCTTTTTTTTATTATTATTTTTTCTTTACTTTTTTTTTTTCCATTAACACAATTTTTATTAATACCAACGCTATCAAATTTCATTAGTCTTGAACCAACAATCAAGAAGTAAAGAATTTCCAACCACAATTTTGTTTTGAGTCATTAGTCAAAGTCAATTGGTTGGTTTTCAAGTGAGGGATCAAGATGACATTGGTGAGGAAAAAAAGGAAGTGCAATGACGCACGACAATTCAAAGCAAGGGACAAAAATGGGTTGACTCATGACTCGACCTGATTTTTTACATGTCAACCCGACCTGTTAAAAAAAAAATCACTAAAAAAATATTTAAATTATGTCCTGATAGTAGGTGCATAAAACACAAAGTACCAAAACTAATAATCAATATATTATAGATATAAAGTTATAAACAATTAAAACTGTTGTCAAGACATGACATGAGAGAATGACTATTTGAGCTTCCTCACAACCAATAAGAGCTAGTTTCACTGCTTGACATGGGACAAGATAACACATTACACAAGGCTATCAAGAGTCAAGACTTGTTTGAAAAATACAAGTCAACCCAACCCGCAACCTGACCCGACCTACCCGTTTTGCCACGTCTAACAAAGATGCAGTAGAAGGGACGACAACAACACAAGAGGATGCACAAGGATGCTATATTCGGCCTCCCACAACCATTGTTAGCTCTTTAATGATGGTGGTAATCAACAACACAACATAGATTTGACCTACTACGATATGGGTTCAATCAATCAATTTCGACAATTCAACTCCCTCGACCCAAAAGAATTGGCTAGTTCAATCAATCAATTTCGAAAATTCAACTCACTTGACCCAAAAGAATTAGCTTTCAATGATGCTATATCGGATGTTTGTTCACCCCTAGAATCTCACCATATAGACTAATGATCTAGATATGCCTTATTTAACTTGTCTTGCAAGTTGGCAGAGAGGTATTTAAAAGCCTCCATGTAAAATATTGTCTCTAGCTTATCCACAAATAGTCACAGATGATGGCCTCAAAGATTGCGAATCTTTTGCTTCCTACCCTATCAGCCCCAGTATATATGGGTTTATAATGCTTAACCAATTGAGACAGTGATCTCAGTCCTCCAAACTTAGCACTTCATCCCCAACTATCGATGTATTTACACACAAAAATTAATGCAAGTGAAAAGGCCAAACCAAATTTAACAACACCTGCTCAACTCAGCGGCAGGGGATTGGATTAAAAAATGTTCCAAGGTATCAACATTCTCTTTGTACAGCAGTCTCCTGGCCTTACCATAGCATCAATTTTTTTTCTCTCTCAAGGATTTTAGCTCTCCAATGTGAAGTTCGTTATTGTATTAAATGGATTGGAGTCGGGAGTGGCTTGCTTGAGAGTATGTGGAAAAAAGAAATTTATCACGTTCACGTTTTTATATACAGTGGAGATATGCAGAGACATAAATCGATGGTTCCTTCATCTATGCTATGCAATACAATTTATTTGAAAATGGAAAATGCTCAAATTTAAACCAATGGTGAGAGAGAGAGAGAGAGAGAGAGAGATAGAGAAGATAAAGTTAACCCTTTCCATTAGCAATTACAAATAAGAGAACAATGTTATTACTAGCATAGCTTGAGCTCCAAGAATGATACAAAAATCTAAAGTAGACAACTAGTGCTTCTATTTGTTTCCATTGTGAATATTTCCCATCTTGCATGCATTTAGTGGCGCTTCCTACCACCACCCTTCTTACCTCCATTCTTCTTTCCCTTCCCCTTTCCCTTTCCCTTTCCCTTTCCCTTTCCTTTCTTTTTCCCATCACTGAACAAATGGGTACCTGAATCACTCCCTCTAGAAGGAGCTGGAGCTGGAGCTGAATGTAACAGATGCTTTACATCAAGTACACCATTTCTAAAATGACCTTCACTTGCTTTCAAAACCCTGTCTTCAGGTTTGCGCCTCCCCATTGATCTTTTATCACTACTGCTGGACTTGCCTCCAAATTGTCCAAGAATCAAACGCTAAAAGCTAAAATAGTTAGTGAAACTACAAAAAGTCTTGCCGGTCAGATGAACTATAGATAAAAAGGCCAATGAAATATATTAATCACCTCTTCTAGCATTTTCTGCTCTCTTTCCTTTTGTTTCTTCATCATGGGTCGTGCTACACTGAGGGGTAGTCTCTGCTTCTTAGTAGGCTGTTTTTAAAGGAGATTTAGGAAGCTTTAAATGAATACAATACAGTCACAGTAATTGAAAAGTTCACTTCAGTGTTCACCACCTGGCCGTTTGCTTGTTGCCAACAAAATAGAGCTAAAAGTGAAGATGAAAGAAGGGCAAAGAGTTCTTACCTTTCCACCTAGAGCAATCACCTTCCTATTCTCCATTTCCTTTCTCTCTTTCCATGTCATATGTGAGGAACCTGAAAAAATGGCATTGCCTTACATTAGGTCACAAGCAAATGGAAAAATGAAATTAAAAAGACAAATGTGCTACAAATTATCCCAATAGAGACCTTGACAGTTGATACTGTTCAGCTTGAGACACGTTCTATTTGAACCACAGAGAGAACCTTTACAAGGTTAAGATAACCAAATATTTCTTTTGGCTCTCTAACAAGACAAAAAGTAACTTTACAAAGCAGAAACTGTTGCATGGATATCTAAACACAGAAGCCCACACTGCAACATATGGCAGTGACGAATTATAATAATAATAATAATAATTATGCATATCTTAGGCTACAAAGATTTTAAAAATTAAAAATAAATAAAAATAAACTCAATATAAAATTAATGCAGTGAATTAAAAGGGGAAGTTAGAAGGTACAATTTCAGGACTAAAAAAGCAGCAAAGGTGAGAGAAAATTGAAACATACTGAAATTCTCAATATCCTTCATAATCTTCTTGAAGTCCATTTCTTCATCCTTGGTATCTGTTTGGCCTCTCAAGGGTCCTGCTCCATCAGCTTCTTTCATCTTCTTATACATGTTTTTATTTCTCCCCTCTTTGTCCAAAGCTCAACTGCAAATAAACAAAAAGTTAGAGAACAATTGAATAAATTGTAAAATAGTATAGTGTGCTTGTGTGTGAGTGTGTTGACGTGGGGGTGGCCGGTGAGAATTGAGAAGGAAGAAAGACCTAACCTAATATTCGATAATTAATATTAGGTTATTTAGGAAAAATTTTACTCCTTGTGTTATATTGAACAACAACAACAACAAAAGTTTAAGACATTATAACGCAATTATACTTCCCTAAGGAAAGAAACAGAATCAGGCATTATGTTTGCTTCTCTGTATTTTTATCCAACTCAATAGCCACACACCTAGCCTTTTTAATAATTCTAGAAAATAGATTCAAGTCTCATCCATTTAAGAAACATGCCCACGATAGAAATGAGTATTAGCAAATTTCTAAAATAACCAAAATGAACAATAATTTATCACATATTCATTGTTAACGAAACAAAACATTGTCAAAAGTACGTGCATGGAAAACAAATAACCCAACAAGTCATTGTTGGAAACAAACAATGTAACAAAATAATACAAGTCCAAACATTGCAAAGAAACCTCACACTTCTTAATTGTCATATCTAGACATCAACTTCAACAAGATCTCTTTGCTCTTAGTAACTAAGCAGCCAAATAAAGATTCCTTATTCATTGGATTATGATTCAAAAATAGTAGACATCAGTTAAAAATTTTGGTTCAAGGGGATCGAAAGGAATCCAACATAAGAAACGGTGAGAGGGTTCCCTTAGGCGAGTTAGGCAATTGCCTAAGGCCCCCAAGTCCCAAAATTTTAGAAAAGAACCGGGTAGTAGAGGAGTTTCAAATGAATTACAAAAAAAATCTGGCACATCCTTTTAACCAAAAAAACAAAAATTTTGGTAAATCCTAATCATTGACCAAAAATCAACCAGATAAACTACAAATCCGGTCTAAGAGATTAACCACAAATCAAAACCCTAAAAATTTTACCTTCCTCTCTACTCTCTGCTCTCCGCGCTCTCTCTAGTCTCCAGTCTCCACTGTTCAGTCTGTCCTCAGCCTCTCTCTGATTCTCTGCTCTCCGCCTCTCTCAAGTCTCAACTGCTCAGGAATCAGGTATAAAATTATAAATATTTGGGCCATTTTATTTGTTAAGAACTTAAGATAACTTTGTTTATTTGGGCCCTCCCTGGACTGGGCGTTAAGTTTGGGCCTTCAAGTTTTTTTTTTTTTTTTTTTAAGCCTGCATTTTAAAACCAAGAAAGTACAAAGAAAAAAATGTCACGAAAACCTTATTATGAAAAAAGAAAAATAAACTGTTGTATCAAAAGGTTGATTTTAAAAATGAAATTTCAATCATATCCTCGGGCCAAAAGGTTGATTTTTATTTATTTATTTATTATAAATGTGGAAATCACGTGTTTACCCGCGATTACAAACCCTAAAGATGTCAACTGACCATTAGAAAGATGCATTATGAAATTTATTTGATGTCTAAAATTATGTTACAGCCATCTTATCAGTGGAATTCTGACTGGATGTATAAACTAACATAGGTTTAAAATTACAAAAAGTTCAATTAAACAGTCAAAATTATAGATGTTGCCTTTATTTGTCATTTTAAGTATCCCATCGTGGGGAATCATTATTTGGTAGAGAGAACAGAAAATTGAAAGAGAAAATGTGGGAAGATATTTGGTTGGTGAGAAGGCGAGAAAATACAAAAACTTGTATTAAATTGTTTTTTAATGAACTAGAAGGATAAGATGGTCACATACTCACATTACCACGCAAGACATTTTCTCTCCTATTTTCCTCCCAATTTGGGAGGATTAAGAATGATGATCCCAGATAAAAAATAACCATCTATGATCTATCTCCCTTTGTTCCTTCCTTTCACTTTTTACTTGTATCAAAATATTAATCCATCTTCCATTTTTTCTCTACCATTTTCTTTTCTCTTACTTATCCTCCCAACCAACTGCACTCTAGGCTATACTTTCCAACAACCTTTTGATAAATATGTTGTGAAGATGGAAAAATGGATTTCGTGATTATGCAAATACATGTCCTAAAACCCTCTTCATGTTTAAAAAAGGAATGCAACAATATGATTCTATTTAAGTCCATTTATCATTTACACTTTTAGGAGTTAGAGCTCGAGCCTTGGTATGATCACAAGTGTCTTTCCACCAAAAGTGACAAGTTATGGGTTCGAGTCTGGGAATTAGACTCTCCAAAAAAAAAAAAAATTTGGGGTAAGGTTACCTATCAATTATCTCTCTTAAATTCCGCAAAAGTAGGAGTTTTATGCATTGGGTACGACCTTTTTATAATTAACACTTCAAGAGCTAATTATCACATCCTTTGAAACTCCTAAGGAAAAAATCCCATTAGGAACTCAATCCCATCATGTTCTAGATAGCTAGCTAAAAGTTAAAAATCATATTCCAAAATTTTGAAAAGATTAAATATACCTTCACCATACCCAGCTCAATTAATATGAACTATAATTCTTAAGATAGGACTGAAAATCTGAATACAACCTGTTTTGGCAGCATCACTTGCCAAGGGTGCTTGCCCAGACTTATTGAGTGCGGCCAAATTGAACATATCAAATAACAAAGGAAAGTCCAAAGGCTTTTATGACCTGTACAAATACATGAAGGAAAATAAAGAAAAGAAGTCGAATCTTAAATTAAAACTATAGGTAACTAAAAGAAGTCGTTCTTCATCAGTCACCATGAGAGCATATATCAACAACTCATAATACAGTCTAAGCAATGCCAATAGTTCAAGCATATATTGGAAAATGACCCAGATAAATCAGTCAAAAATACAGCGTAGTGACATCTGACCTCTTGTGGTGAGGACACCAAAAGATGTATATTAACGATGACTCATGACTGGTTTCATTAGACCATACACATTTATCTTTTCTAAAAGTTTAGAGTCTATTTAAAAGCCTCAGTATTGTAAAGTTGATAGTGGGTCTATAAAATTTGGGTTGGAGGTTTTCTTCCAGTACTGGGTCTTGATTCCAGTCAAACTCAGGTGCTGATTCCTTGGTTCTTATTGATGCGAGAGACTCAAAAAGATTTTTATGGTATTATTTATGTTTGTTTTTCTGAGAAAGATTTATGTTTGTAAGTTAATTGTATTTTTTATGTTTTAGTACTTAAATATTAGGCTTTTAGTATTTAAATATTTGAAAGCAATGTTATTTTAATAAGGCAACTTGGGTTTCTTACACAGATTAAAACTAGGGTTTAGTTCTCCTTATATAAGCAACCTTTTGTGCTCCTTTTGAAGATAGTTGATATTTTGATAAATGAAAAAAAAAAAAAAAAAATGGTCTTTTGGTCTCTTTGGTCTGCTGCTAATTCCAGTTCCACTCTTAGTGCCAACTCCCAAGTCATATCCCTTTATTTTATTGACTTTCAATTTTACGGTTCAATTGTTCTGATTGTCCTGCCTGACTGCATCACACCTATCATGTATGGTGTTGATTCCAAGCAAACCCAGGTGATAATGCTTAGATACTAACTACTTTTCTATTTTATCCACTTGGTGCTTATTCCTAGCCCCTAGGTCCTACCCCTTATTTTGTTTCCCAAATAAAATCCTCTCCTCCTGTAGTCTATTTCTCCTGCGTCATCCTGTCAGCTATTTTACATTCAGCTAATGCCTTTGATTACTGTCGTAGAAATGTAGGTGAGGAACCAATACTCCTTACAACTTCAGTATGAAATAGTGACATTGAAGAATCCTTATATGAAGGTTATGTGAAGTGAAAATCGCACATAGGTTCTACTGTCCAATATTTCCAGAAAATATATGAAGCATTTCATGAATATTTTACAGCAGCAATCATACAATACTAATCTGTTCAAGACAGGAGAAACCTGCTTCATGTATTTCTTTACTTTTTTTGTGCATGCAGAAGATACCATACTCAAAATGGCATTGGGACTGGCAGGATCTCCAGTGGAGATTGCTGCATGGCATGATGCAGAGAGAGCACCTAAAGCATACAATAGAGCATCCCTCCACTGTTACTCAAAAAATTGGTTCTCAATACTTGCAAAATAGGTTAAAATATGAAGAGGAAAAAAAAAAGAAGGAAAAATCTTACACTATGGCATAATTAAGAACCCATGATGCATATATTTATATTGGATTGTCTAACAGTAAATAGTAATTCATCCAGGTTTTTCTTTTCCAAGGATATTGCTTCACATGTAGGAATGGAAAGGGGAAAATAAACTGACTGCATATTCTAGCAGAAAACACAGTAAAACATATTGCCATAGTAGTTGGACACAAAAATGTATTGTAGCTGTGGGAACCTTAATTTTTGATTTTTTTACAATATGAGTGTTTTTGCCATATAGAGTGCACATTGTTGTAGTATGTTAATATTAAATTATTGATTTTAATTTTTTAATGAATAAAAATAGGATGGAAAATTAAACGTAAAAATATGAAAGTTAATATGGAAGATAAAGTTAAAGAGGTAGCGTTTTTATAAATGAATGGTTTAATGACAATACTAGTTTCTAATTTGAGATGCTTATCTTATTCTTTTTCTTCTTTTTCTCAATCAATAATAACTTTTGAATTACTTTTTAGAAGGATATATTATAGTTTTGAGTCTTTTGACATAATATTTTTATAAGTATATATATTTCAGCTCTAAGAATTACATATTCCATAAAAATCTATTGTCCATTCCCAAAAGACATTACTTGAATTAATTAAATTTTCCTATTACTTCTGCTAACTATTAACCTTTGTCTTCACCTCATTTCTTTCCCTAAAGGTAACCATGTGCACTCATTTCTATTGGTTTCAAACATCTCTTCACTATTTTTTAGAATTTATTTATTTTAACAGTTCTCCTATATATATAAAATAGAACTATTACACCAAAAAAAAAAAAAATCTTAAAAATAATAAAGAGACGTTTAACCTCTTGTAGTGCTCTTCTATTATTATATAAATGAATAGTTTAATGGCATTCCAAGTTTCTAATATGACATCCTTATTTCTTAAACAATAATTTTTTTAATAACTTTTCAAAAGGACATAATATCATAAAATTACCCTGTCCCATGAACCCACATTCTCCTAATAACATTACTTGAATTAAAAGTTTGTTAATTGGAAATTTATCAAAATCAAGATTTTTTTAACAAACCTCTCTTATAAGTTACTTACTTTTAATGATAAATCAATACAAAAACTAAATACCTTTATTTTAAAGGTGTCAAACCAATTACTTGCCATGGATAACTAGAGGTTTTATTTTGTATAAACTGTTTAGCGTTTAACTTTGAAATGAGATATTTTTTACAGTTGGAAAAACATAATAGCTATGAGAAAACTTATGATGGTGGTGTTGATGGAATTGATTGTGCTCAATTTATGTAAAGTTCAAGCTAATGACATTATGTCTTCTTCACTTCCAATGGGCTTTCCTCATCCATCACAACTAGATGATTTCAGAAGTCTATTACATGATTGTCTTGACAAAGATATTAAAGAATGCAAAAAAGAAAAGCGAAAACCAGGTTGGAAATTTATTGACTATGAAAACTGTATTATTAAGACTTTTTACAGGTGTATTTGGGTTGATGACAATAGAATTAAAAGTAGCAATATCGAACTTTATGAAATTGTTAAGAGTGCTTAGACATGTATGACAAATTCGGTCTTCATAAGAGTGGCACTAAATTACTTAAATGTTATGAAGTTGAGCTCAAGAAGCTAAAGGAGAGATGAGAAAAGGGGAATCAAACTTAGCTACAGTTGGGACTCAATGGGTTTTGTTTCATCCCGATCTGTGTTGCAAATAATTCTATCAATGGTCTTGTTTAGTTTGGTGCAGTGACTGTTCTATGATTCAAGTCACAGTCTTGTGTCTTTACTCTCGATTAAGTCGTCTGTTTTTCTCAAAAAATAAAAGGTACATGTCTATTTGTTAGTGGTGTTGTGTCGGTTTTTATAGTCGGTGCAGTGTCTATATCACTTTCACACACCAAAATACACACACCTGTACACACAAAGACCACATGGTGAAATACAATACAATCAGCTCCAAGTAAGAATTCTTCATATTATCCAAGAATAAGCAAATATATGGTTGGTCTCCACTCCAATTACCAAAAGCAAGCAAATATGGTTGGTCTCCACGGCACACCTCTTCATTATTCTAAATTGCATGATATATTAACTTAAAATAAAATAGAATGTCATTGCAAATTTAATTATGAGCTTCAACAGGTTTGTTAGCTTCATGCTGTACCAATTTCAAGTTTATTGGACATTTTCGATTTTCAAGTTTTCAAGTATATCGATGCATCTTTTTAACAATGACCTTGCCTCCCCATTCTTCTCCACCCCAAGCTGATTAAGAATCTCATTCTTAAACCCTACATCTATCAAATGCGCTGATGGAAGGTCTCCGAACAGCTTGGTGATTTCCAGAAGGCACTCTGAAGCAGTGATGTGAACCTAAATTTGAGTATTAGATTAGACAGTGTAAAATTTGTAAAAACGGGAATAAGAAAAAGCATTAATAATTTAGAAACTGCTGGAAGCAAAGTGGAACAGTCACAAACAGACATGAAAGTCAAACAATAAATCTTTTCTGAGAAAGTTAATAGTGGGACAATACCAATTGAAAATAAAAAGGGAGGGGGATTTATGCCAATTTCAGAAGTTAACATCAATAAAAATTTATTATATGAATGTGTACCATTAATTAAAGAGCTTTGGTAAATCTTTATATTTGAGTATTATGAGATGGTTATATGAATGTGTTTGATGAGCTGATACTCGGCAAAAGGTCTGGAAGAAACTAGAGGAATACAACTAAGCAAGTACAATGAAAAGAAAGCCACGAAACCTCATTATGAAAAAGAAACTGCTGTATCACAATGCAACATTTTGATGATTTTAAAAATGCAATTTCAATAATACCTTGTGCCAAAAGATTTATATTATTTTTTAAATGTGAAAATCATGTGTTTGCCCAGCGATTACGGACTCTAAAGATGTATGTAGGTAATGCAACTGACCAATAGAGAGATGCAATATACAATTTATTTGATGCCAAAAATAATGATATGGCCATCTTATCAGTGGATTCTGATTGATCATATTAACTAACATTTTTTTAATATTACATTAAGTTGATTTAAACAATAAAAATAATAGATGTTGCCTCGATTTGGGTGGGGGAGCAGAATCATTATGACTACATATATAGGATCAGTTTCGATATGTATCAGATGTTTTACTTGAAAGGCATACAAGAGATGAGGTGCCTCCTGATATCCAATAAGTCAGGTGTAAGGGTTTCCTCAAGCTCAATGAACCAATAACTAGAACAAAAGTTGATGTGCATTGACCAACCAAATAAGGAAATGGATGACATACCTGGGCAATCTTTACCGTGCTTATGCATTGGACTACCTCAGGTGACACTGAGTGAAACAACTGAAAAAAAATATAGAATTTAGTGTTCAGACAAGCCATAGAAAATATCTGACAAATGAATACAACTCTGATTACCTCCTGAACTAAAGAAGTTATGTTGGCATGAAGGGAAGTTCCCTGAAAGTCAACAGAAGCCTTGTTGAGTCTTGCACAAAGCTCTTTGATTGATGAAAACGCCGATGTTTTGACTGCCCATGAAAGTTTAATCAATAAACTATAAAGAAGGGTACTAAACTTTTGAGAAAAAGAAAAAGCTAATCAGGGTACCTGTCCATGGAGATCCAGGCGACAGGGAAGTTATGAAGATGTGCAATAAATTCTTTTTCTGTTCAAGAATATCATTTATTTGTGCAACATGGATGCAAGATGTCATGCAGGCCAATATTTTCTCATGTGGAACAGATACAACTTCAGTAGCTTCTGATTCTGCACAACAGAAAGTTTATAATAAGACTACTAGCACCGCTTTACAGCCTTAACACATAAATTTCAATTTGTAAAATAGTTTGATGATGCATGGAAGCAAGTGGGGAACAGAGAAACGAAGGTAAGGCTATTTTTGCAGTAGATAATACGCAAAGAGCTGAAGATCTTGCCCCTTTTCTTTAGTTGAGTCAAGGTTTAAAATTTGTAGTTTCATTTAGGGTTTGAAAAGCTTTAGTTCTGGGGGCCTGAAAGTGGCTAGGAATTGAGGACTATGCTTTCCAGAAATTCTGGGTAGCGGAAGTGATGGTCGTACCCAGTGCACAAATCTACATGAAAATATCACAACAGTAAATGTACAAAGGATAGACAAACCCCTGAGGGTTGCATCAGAAAAAATAGATAGAAATTCTTTTATGCTAACAACAGAAGCCCAAGCTCATGAGAGAAACTATGAAAAATTAGCTTTTTTTGGTAGGGAGGATACAAAACTGAGAGGAGGGAATGTGAGGATTGGGGGGGGTGGTGTTGCAGAAAAAAAAAAAGAAGAGATTTCTAGTTTCCATTATAAGTATTTGGTAGGAAGGAGAGAAAACAAAACAACTTGTATTAAATTTGTTTTTAATGAACTAGAGGGAGAAGACAGTCAGATAACCATGCAAGACATTTTTTCTCCTATTTTCCTCCCAATTTGGGAGGATTAAGAATGGTGATCCCGGATAAAAAAAAATAACCATCTTTCCCTTTGTTCCTTTCTTTCGCTTTTTTAATCTATCGAAATATCAATCCGTCTTCCATTTTCTCTCTACCATTTTATTTTCTCTTACTTATCCTCTCAACCAACTGCACTCTAGGTTACACTTTCCAGCAACCTTATGATATATGTTGTAAAATGGAAAAATGGATTTCATGATTCTACAAATACATGTCCTAAAACCATCTGCATATCGGAAAAAAGACTGCAGCAATGATCCTTTTTCTTAGTTAATAGAGATTTTATTGATAAAAAAGTTTAATGTGTTCACTATGATGAAAACTCTAAACTGGAAATGAATACATTAAACTCGAGTAAAACTAATAGAATGAAGAAAAGAATGAATGGAAATATACTGCGTATAACCCCAAACTCGAGACCACTGAAACAAAGTACCAAACAGAAGAGATTTTAAGAGTTCTAGAGATTTCTATTTATCTTCAGAGGTACGGGTATTGCGTTCCTACCAAACTAACCACATTAGACACCTGAAACCATATTCCAGATCTTTGACCGGTGTTTTCCCAACAAATTCCTCCATGCAAAAAGGAGAGAAACAATTGTCTTCAGCATCACCCCTGGATCCCAAACACCAAAAAATATTTCACTCCATAAAGCATAAGCAAACTGATAGTGTAGCAGAAGATGGTTCACAGATTCCCCATCACAACGACACAAACAAAACCTATTAACTATTGAGGTGATGATCCTATTTAAGTCCAATTATCATTTACACTTTAGAAGCTAGAGGTCAAGCCTTGGTGTGATGGCAAGTGTCTTTCCACCAAAAGCAGGTCAAGGGTTTGAGTCTAGGAATCAGCCTCTCCAAAAAATATTGGAGTAAGGCTGTGTACCAATCATCTCTCCCAGATCCAGCAAAAGTGGGAGTTTTAGGCATTGGTTACACCCTTTAATATATACTTCAAGAGCTAATCGTCACGTCCTTCAAACCTCCTAAGGAAAAGATCCCAATCAAACGAACTCAATCCCAATCATGTTCTAGATAGTTATAAGTTAACAATCATATTCTAAATTTATGAAATGATTAAATATACCTTCACCATACCCAGCTCAATTAATGTGAACTATAAATTTTTAGATAGGACTGAAAATCTGAATGTAACCTGTTTTAGCAGCATCACTTGCCAAGGGTGCTTGCCCAGACTTATTGAGTGTGGCCAAATTGCACATATCAAATAACAAAGGAAAGACCAAATTGAAGAACTCTGGAAGACCAAAGGCTTTTATGACCTGTAACGAATAATACAGGAAGGAAAATAAACAAAAGAAGTCGAATCTCAAATTAAAATTATAGGTAACAAAAAGAAGTCATTCTTCATTGATCACCACGAGAGCATACATCAAAAATTCATAATACAGTTTAAGCAAAGCCTATAATTCAAGCATGTTAAATTACCAATTATTCCAAAAGCTTAAACTATTAGGAAACGCCGAATTTAATCATAATTCTAACAATCCCCCACGTGTGTGGGCCTAAATTCCCCCTTAATAAGTGGGCCCAACACATGGGATTTTTAACATTTTAAATGGGAGGTAGTAAAGCTAGGGATCGAATTTAGGAACTTCTGCTCTGATACTCTGTTAAATTACCAATTTGCCTCAAAAGCTAAAACTATTAGGAAATGGTGAATTTAATCAGTTAATCATAATTGTAAGAAAGCATATATTGAAGAAGTGGCCCAGATAAATCAGTTTAAAATACAGCATAGTGATATCTGACTTCTGGTGGCGAGGACACCAAAAGTGCTATATTAATGGTGATTGGTTTCATTGTACCTAATTGATTGTGATTGATCTTGATGGATGCTGAGACTCTTAGGATTTTATTCTCTTTTATTTTACATCTAATGTAATAGATTAAAAGTTATTTCCTTTCCTTGATAGGTTAGAAATTTATTTCCTTCCCATCTATGATGTTGATCCAAACAACTTAAATTATTATAAATTATTAGGAAGTAGTGAATTAAATCATTTAACCATTATTCCAACACTCTCCCTCATATGTGCGTCCAAACTCCCACATAGTAAGTTCCCAACATTTTTACCTTTTTATTGGAGGTAAAATGGAGGCATGGTTCGAACTCAGTGCCACATGCTTTGATACCATAATAAACTACTGATTGTCCTAAAAGCTTAAGTTGTTAGGATAATATAATTATTTTTAACTATTTTTCTACCATAGGTAATTTTAGATCCTATTTAAAAGCCCCAAAATGCAGTTAAAGGTAATTTAGAGTCTATTTAACAAGAGCTTGAAATATCATAGCACTATCACAATTTGATAATATAACTGTTAAAGGTATTATGGCCCAAGAGGCCCGGGCTTATTATAGGACCATTTACTGATAGAGCAAGCAAAGTAATCTTAGACCTAGTTGTAGTGAAAGTACTGCAATTTGAGGGTTAGCTTAGGGTTAACTACTACATACCCTACATTAGGTTCATTGTAAAACACAGTTCAATATGGTAAAGGTGTAGCCACTAAGCGCTCTACACTGGGGATGTAAGCCACTAAGGTCAAACTATATTAATTCTCTTGCTTCCACCTTCAGACTTATTTCATCTTTCTATTTTAACATATATCAAAGCCTGGGTTCTAACACCTTTAAAAATTAAGGAACAAAATTGTTCCTCTAAGAGGAGACACATTTTTTAGGTATCAACTCAACTAAGTGTTAATGCCAACTAATTAGGGTTCACTAGATAAATCCTTTTCCACCAATCAGTAGATGACTTCATAGAATGTTAACCAAAGGGGGCCCGCACATTGTTTCAATATTTTAGTGATCATTACATAAAGAGATGGAGTGTTATGTCAAAAAAAAGATCGGAACTTCTATTTGATTTACATTGATAACATATTTCAGTAAAAAAATGTAATTCATCATAAAACATGTTTTCAGGATTGCAATAATTGGACTAAGGTGCAACTGTCTAGAAAGGACCATTGGAACTTCAACTATAAGTCAGGAACCATAATTCCATGCGACCTGCTTTAGTATGAAATAATGATATTTAAGAGTCCTTGTATAAAAGTTTTGTGAAGACGTAGGTTCTACTGACCAATATTTCCAGGAAATATATGAAACATTTCATGAATGTTACAGCAACATTATACAATTCTAACCTGTTCAAGACAGGTGAAAGCCGCTTCACGGTATTTCTTCACTTTTTTTGTGCATGCAGAAGATACCAAACTCAAAATGGCATTGGGACTGGCAGGATCTCCAGTGGAGATTGCCGCATGGCATGATGCAGAGAGGGCACCTAAAGCATTCAATAGAGCATCCTTCCCCTGTCCATCCAAAAAATTGGTTCTCAATACTAGCAAAACAGGTTAAAATATGAAGGAAAAAAAAGAGGAAAAATCTTACACTATGCCATAATTAAGAACCCATGATGCATATAATTATACTGGATTGACTACCATTAAATGGTAACTCAATCAGGTTTTTATTTTACAATGATATTACTTCATATGTAGGAATGGAAAGGGGGGAAAAATTGACTGCATATTCTAGCAGAAAACACAGTAAAACATATTGCTTATGATAATATTGACTTTGTGCATTCTCTTTATCAAAGCTCATGAAAAGATCAACCTACCTCCCATAAGCGGCCAGGAACTTCCTTCATAAGAGATTGGAGCAAAATTTGATAATAAGAAGACATGGATTCACCCAAAACTTCACTAAGCTTGCAAATTGCTAGGGCTGACTGCAACACACAAGCAGAGATCTTACAAATATAGGAAACAATTTTTATTTTCTTTTTCTTTTTAGGTTCTTATGTGATTGAACCTGTGAGTAAACCCCTTACCACTCTGTTACAGGGAACGGGGAATGGGAACTCCATTTGGTTAAAAACCATAGGCAACCAATTTCCATTTCATAGGAACATAAAATTAAAAGGCGAGGAAAAGAGGGAAAAAAGAAAGAAAGAAGAAGAAGAAGATAACACTGACCTTTCTTTTACTTGCCCATGATGACAATGTAATGCTCTCGCATATGAGAGAAACAATTTCCCCCAAGTACAACTGGAGGGTGATGCGTTCACCACTTGTATTTTCCTCCCACAACTCCTCAAATAAGCCAGAAATATACTTGTCATCCTCAAACCTGCATCATAATTGACTGTTTTTTAAAGGAAAATAAAATTTCACTTGCACAATCAATTTTGCTTTGTTAATTATTATAAAGATCTTTTTGGATACATTGAAAGGGGGTTGGGGGGTGGAATTGAGGGGGAAGGAATTTCAAACCCTAGACATCTCTGTTAGAAACACCAACACCATTTGACCTAAACGTCATTGGCAATTATTATAAAGATCTTTAAAAAGTGTCAACATTTTTTGTACAGATTTTTTTATTAATATAATTAAATAAGTTTCATTAAAGAAGCAAAAGTGTTGGTTTATATTTCAAAATTTCCAACAATTTAAGTGCATGAGTCCAAAAGAATACAGTCGTCAAAGACTCGGGTAATTCTCTACCAGAATGGGTAATATTCTGTAAACCTTGATGGTACTTTAATCCAAAATGCAGTTTATCTTCTAAGTCTGTAAACAACTAAGCATTGTATGATTTTTACTGGCCGGAATGGTTCTCTAAAACTATTTACCATATACATCTACATCCCCTGCCAACCTGATAAATAGTAATCAGAGAATAACATGGTGACAACTATTTACCATATACATCTACATTCCCTGCCAACCTGATAAATAGTAATCAGAGAATAACATGGTGACAACAATTTATTGTATGATATATTTTTCCTTTCTGGTGAGAACATTAATAATATCTCAAAGTAGAAAAAAAAATCCAATCATCTGATTCGGACCTTGAAAGAAAGATAACTGGAACAATTGCTGCATGATATCCACTCACGACATCTGAGGCCATGGATGAATAGCTTTTTAATAAAATTGCACACGAAATTTGAGCATTCCTGTCACCAGTATGTAAAGCTACAGTTTCTTCAATTAACTTTTGAGCCTGAAGGGGTGTTGCATGCTTAAGAACAATGGCACAAGCATTGGCAAAGGCACGCTTTGCTGCAACACTTTTCTCCTCCGTAACAACTGGAAACAACAGCCTCAGTAGCATGGTTGTATGCGGTCTGATATCAGCTCCAACATTTTGAACTAGTAAGGTAATAAAGCTGGCAACACCAACCCTGCAGAAGAATATGTATAGGTTACAGAAAGCATCATTGCTGTTAACAATTGTGTACATTACGGACAGGACTAATTTTTTAGAAAGTTACAATGCCCGTTCCCTTGGAGACACTATGTTCAGGAACTTCCATCACTATTTGAACAATAAAGATGTATCCGTCATTGTTAAACTCTCTTCAGTTAAACTGCAGTCCATAGCATTACCAACTAAGATTGCTAAATGCCTTGTATGAAGTAAACAGAAAAAATGGGGAGATAACTGGGAGCACAGTACAATTAAAAATATGAATTTTGCTTTGGTCTGAAAGTTTCAAAATATAACATTGATGGTGGCCAAACAAGAAAAATGTTCCCAATATAACTTAGGTCGACCAAGAAGTTTCAACAAGAGTAAAAGCCTGTTTGGTGTAGCTTATAAGCTTGCTTACGTTTAACTTTTTAAAACCTCACTTTTTCTAGGTACAGTTGTAGGCTCACCCAACTTATTTTTAAAGCAAAATAAGCCAATTAAAAAATGATATCCCAATAACACACACTAAGATGAAGAACAAATATGCTTGAAAAGGATCCACACAAACAATGATCTCAAAGATTCAATGCTTCAGGATCTTTGTAATTTTAGAACTTAGTATATCTTAGGGTTTTTTTTTCTTTCATTTCCCTAGTATATTTCACATGTACTGGGACTGAAACCTTCTCTTATTTAACTAAATTTTATTACTTATCAAATAGAAATTCAATACTTATGGGTACAAAACTTTACTGTTGGCCTTTTAATTCAAATGTCACATAATAAAAAGTTGTTTTCTAAAACGCCTTTTTAATTTCTACACTAATAATTGCAAGTTGTAGGAAATTTTAAGGGTTAATTTAATTACCAAACCATCATTCTAACACTGCCCTCAGTATGGGCCCAAACTCTCTCTTGATAAGTGGGACCCAACACATGAAACTTTTAATATAAACTACCACTTGTCCTAAACATTTAAACTAATATGAAATGGTCAGTTTACTCACTTAACCACAAATCTAGTGTTTTAGACACAAATATATTCCACTGCGCCTTACATGGATAACTTGAAGAGAAAGGTGGACTCTTGGAGAAATAGAATTAATCTTGATTTTGTTTAAATCTCAGTTCTTGAGAATTTTATTATACAATTGAAAAATCTGTCTTAGGCATTGTTCATTCCTCTTCTTAGAATTTGTTGATCTTTTAAATTTCTGATTGTAATTTCATTAGGACTTGCTCTAGTATACAGCCTGTGTTCAGAAGCATTCTCCTCTTCTTTATAATATGATTATTTACTCATCAAAAGATAATACGAGGATTTGGGATCAAAACATAATTTGTTAAGAGTTAGTTCTAGTTGTCATTTATTTTAGCATATTAATTGTATTTCCAGTTGGAAACCAAATAGAAATAAGGGATTCATAGTTAATGATTATTATAATCTTCTAGTGGGCTCTAGTGATTTTTGTTTCCCCTAGAAAAGCATTTGGAAGCAGAATATCCACTCGAGTGGCTTTCTTTGTATGGACTGCTGCTTTAGGGAAATTCTTAACGATTGACAATTTACGAAAAAGGAAGGTTTGGATTTTGGATTGGTGTTATCTGTGTAAGTATAATGGTGAATCGGTTAACCATCTCTTCTTTCATTGTCTGGTTGCTATGGATTTGTGGTCTATGGTTTTGGGTTTATTTGGAGTAAGTTGGGTTATGCCACAGTCAGTTGTGGGGCTCCTAGCTTGCTGGCAAGGCAAACTTTGACATCAAAATGGCCATATATGGTTACTTGTTCCCCATTGTTTAATGTGGTGTCTTTGGAAGGAAAGAAATAGTAGGTGTTTTGAAGATAATGAGAGATCCATAACAAACCTCAAGTTAATTTTCTTTAGAACATTATTGGATTGGTTGTCTGCTTTGTGAAACCAATCATTCACTTCTTTTCTTGATTTTCTTGATTCTTGTAATTTTTGTACTTGATTTGTTGGCCTAGGGGGTCCCTTTTTTGATATCAATAAAACTTATTACTTATCAAAAAAAAGAATTGATTGTACTTCTCTTTTAGTACACCGTCGTGTGCTAAGTTTGCTTTTTTGTTTTTTCTAATAAAAAATTTCATTACTTATCAAAATAAATAAATAAATAATGTATTAAATGAAATGAGGAGACTCTAAGGAATATAGTAAAACTTGGATCCAAAATTGAATCATTGCTACTACCCAAAATTTTGTGCAACATTGTAAGTGCAAAAGGATTTAACATTCCTTTCAAATGTGCCACATTAAGGCATTACCCAAACATTTCACACCAAGTTCTTGAAACCCAATAAAATAAATGAAACAAACTAAACCTTTGAAATTTGTTGTGTGTATTATGTAGTGTAATTGGAAGGGACATAATAGTGCAACTAAAGGATTTTTTTTTTTTGGGTAAGTTACAAACACATCTGATGGGTCTTGAAACCATGATCTCACCGTCTGTCTAGCACTTAAAAGGGGAGAAGGTACCAATTGAGCTAGAGCTCATTCACAACACAAGTCAAGGATCTTGAACTTGAATCAATTGAATTGAATAAACACCTATGGACATTATCTTTAGAAGTTTGAAGAAATCAAAGTTTCTTGTATTTTGGTGACCATCTGTTTCTTACTTGATTATGTCGCCCCAGGGTTTTGTATGTAACATTACACACAAGTTAAGGGGCTTGCCCCAAACTTCCGTACCCTATCAATTCTTCAATTTTTTACAATTCACAACTTTTTCTGTTTAAGTCATGTCCTTTATTGATCTGCTTAGTACTTACCATAAAACTAAAATTTGTAACCATAGTTATGTTACTAATAATTCGCATATAAAGATTTTGCCACAATCTTACAACACTGAGCAGTATTTTATCATTATGTTTGTCTTGTATAAATTACACATGCACCCAGTGTGTCCTACACCCACCCAAAACTTTCCCCTCCATCCCATTTTATAGGAAAAGGAAGAGACAGTTGAGCTATAACTCACTGCAGAAAGAGGTTTTTTTTCTTTTTTTCTTTTTTTTGATAGGTAAGAAAGAGTAGTTTATATATATAAATTGAGAAAGAAAACAGGCAACACAGACTGCTATTAAATACAAAACAAATCCTTTTTCATCTTGAATGGATGCTAAAATACAGCACACGAATTAGTATGACCATATACCTGGTATTGAGGCCTACTCCAGAGCGTACCAATTGAGCAAGACGAGGAACCAATGGATCTAATGATTCAGTATCTACAACTTTTATGCATATGTCAAGGGTTTCCCACATGGGAGAGCCTTTTGCAATCGAAATTCTCAAATGTTCGAGCTTCTCTGTTTGTATTCCAACATTTGCTGCATGCAACTGGAACAGAAAAGTAAATAAATATATGAATAAACTAAACAGCATGAGCTGATATAAATGCAATAATGGCACAAAGATTATGTTATACCTCAACATAATTGAGCCCTTGGTCTTCAAGGCTTGATAAACTTTCCAGCATGCAGCAAACTAAATCAGATAAATGTGGACGAACTGCAATTCCTGCACCCTGTAAATAAGGCACAAAATCCAAGAGCAATTTTTAATAAAAGAGGATACATAGTTTTTGACACAACCAATGAATGAAAGAAATTAATGACTTACACCTTGGCTATTGATTAACAAGTATACTAATTAAACATGTGACAGCTTGAAAGTTGTACTACAAGAATCAGTCACTTAGGAACAAACGAAAAATAAAAGCACAAAACCTTATCAAGTTCAAACTGCATATGCAAAAAATGAGCTGTTAAACCAATCCACAAAAATCATATAAAACATCAAGATCTTATATCCTTCTACAAGCCTCCTTTATGTCCACTATAGTAAACAGAACAATTGACCATATCCCACTGGGCATTTGTGTTGCCAAAGCTTAGCATCTGACAACTTATATCATTATAACGGGGGAGAATAGAGTGAACATGCTTGTCATGTCCTTCCCGCTAATCATTTATGCACTTTAATATAGTAACACCTTGATGCCTGCTAGATCTTATGTGATGCTTAATGATAGAAAAGTTGATCCTAGCAAGGTCTTGAGCAAATCAATGGTAAGTGCAGCCTCCACCCCACTTCAACATTTCTAATATCATCAAAGTGAAGCAGTTATTGCTTTACTACACAACTGAAGAAGATGTTTCTGCTAGTATTCCAACTTGAGGACAAGTTTTTAGAGGAGAAGTCTCTGATGCAGGGCATTCTCTGAACTGTTTTGAGTGGTTGTTACTTGTTTGTTATTTTGGGCTGTCATCTTGCTTAAGTAACCAGGATGTAAGGGGAGTATAGCCTATTATTTGTTCTTAGAGTATAAATAATAGAATTCCAACCCTTGTAATAAATTTTTCACTTGTAAAGAATTTCTTTTCCAATAACAGAGCCTGGCCTTATTTTTGCTCTTAAGTTCTCGACAAGCTAATCCTTCTCTAAACCCAAAATCTCTTCTGAAAGTTGGAAACATTAGAGGGGCTATTGGAGCTAGAGCTCATTAGCTAACATCACAAATATATTGACTTTACAATGAAACCCATGATTATAGAACAAAGAATTAGAGAGTGAATAAAGTCAACAACTTAGTACCTTTTTTTCTGATAAGTCAACAAACCAAAACTAAAAATAAAAAATAAAAAAATAAAAAGGAAAGAAGAAGAAGAAGAAGAAGAGAGGTCATTTGATATTATATTAATGAATGAATAGAGTAAGGAAAAAGGTTCCTTGAGATCCTTGAAGGGAATATGAAAAAGCAATGGCAACATGTGGGTGTTGTGGAGCTTTTAGCTAGCTGAAAAGGCAAGTTCAGCTAGTGTCATAATGATTACCCATTGCCTCATGTGGGGTCTTTGGCGGGAAAGGAATGGTCAGACTTTTGAGGGTTATTAAAAATCTATTCATGACCTGAAGCTGTTATTCCTCAAGACCCTGTTTGAGTGGACTAATGCTTTTGGGATGTTTTCTATTACTTTGCATGATTTGATTGATCAATGCGCTTTAGCATATAATTTTGGTGTACTGTTGTACAGTTCCTATGTATATGGGTGGCGCCCTTCTATCTTTATTTTTTAATGAAATTTTACTTATCAAAAAAAAAAAAAAGGAATAAAAGAAAAGGCAATGGCAACATAGTGAAATAATAAGCTTCGCATTGCAATTAATACAGCAAGTCAAACTAGCAATCTTCCATTTTGTCCTGTCTCCAGGCGCCAAGCCATCTGTCCAATTTCAATCTTGACTAGTTTACAAGATTGAATAGCCAAAACTTGTCTAGAACCTCGATTCAGTTGTTTTGAAAAAGATTTTAGGAGGGTATGTAACCCATGTATCTAGAGGAACTTAAGAGAAGAATTTTCAGTTTTTTACACCCTGTTTTAGTCTTCAAGCTACTAATCTTGTTAAAGAAAGAGAAGACAAGGAAACATGCAGAGATCCACCAGGGAACATCAGAGATTTTTGGATAAGTGTTGAGATGGTCAAAGGCATGCCTTATAATAAATTGTTGAACAGTGAAGAAAAATGCCCACAAAACTGAGTACAACAGGAATGAGGATGCCAAAAGAAAGGCAATATGAAAAAATAGAAGACAAAATCAAAGGAGCTTGTTGTCAAGCTATAGGAGGCAACATGATGGTACAACAGTAGGAAATTCATTTAATGTGGACCAGCCCAGGTCAGTAATGCTTATCCCAATACGGTTAAGGAGAGATTTGATCCATGTTGAAGGTGCTGAGAGGAAAGGAGGGAAAAGAGTGGTTAAAAATGACATAATGGCCAACAATTCAAACAAGCATGAGGGTACAAATAAATTAGTATGGAGAAAATCTTCAATGAAATTGACCCTAGTTGTGGGGATCAAATTAATCACAGAATGACAGAACCTATCTCATAACTCAGTCTATACCAACTCATAACTTAGTCTATACCAACTCATAACTCAATAAGTTAGTTGTTGCATTTTTGTTAAGAGTGTAAAGTCATTAGTGCATTTATGGATTTATTTAAAAATATTTCTTAATATCATTGGCACCTTTATTTGCTGTTGCTATTGCCTAAAGAATAGTTGATGTTGGGTACAACATGTCTTTTTCATTATATCAACAACATATATTTGAATTAATTAGAAATAAAGTCTTGATCATAATATCATTTATTTGCATATCTTTTTTTTTATAAATATTTACTTGCATATCTTTTTTTTTTTAATAAGTAATAATGATATATAATCAAAAACGCTGCCTTATGCAAAAAAAACATAAGGCAGAGAGAAAATACAAAGGGAAAGGAAAGAGAAGAAAGAAGAAAGAAAAGAAAAGAAACTAGTGACACAGGAGAGAGCTAAGAAAAATAGGGAGAGAATTACTAGAAGTGAGTCCCTAAGCCCTAGACCAGCCAAACAGAGAGCCACTAAAGGAAGCCAATAGCTGGTTATCCGAACTATCCATGTCCTCAAATGTCCTCCTGTTTCGCTCCCTCCAAAGACACCACATTAAGTATAAAGGAACTAAATTCCAGATGCTAGACGAATGCTTTCCAAGCCAATTCCACCAACCAAAAAGAGTACTCGCAACCGATCTAGGCAAGACCCAAGAGATCCCCAAAGTTCTAAACACCAAACTCCACAACCGATTAGCCTTACCACAGTGAAGAAACAAATGATCCACCGTCTCTCCATTACACCGGCACATGATGCACCAATCAACAAAGTCCAACCTTCTACCTCTCAAATTATCACCTGTAAGGATCTTATCCCATACAGCAGTCCACACAAAGAAGGAAACACGCCAAGGAACCTTAACCTTCCAGATGCCTTTCCAAGGAAAAATAATGGGCAATGGACATCTCAACTTATTGTAAAATGATCGGATATCAAAAGCCCCATTCTTTGTCAACTTCCATCGCATACGATCTCCATTCACAGAGGGAGGTAGATTTGAGTCCAAGGTACGGAGAAAATCATCCACCTCACCCATTTCCCAATCATTAGGTCTCCAAATAAAATGGACACCCCAGCTTCTCCGTTCCTCTATCCCCAACCGATCAAGAGAAGAGGCCACTGAAGCCTCTTTATTGGATACAATCCCATACACACTTGGGAAAGTCAATTGAAGTGGAGAATCCCCACACCAATGATCTATCCAAAGCTTAACTCTATCTCTCACCCCCACCTCAAAACGAATGTTTTTGCTAAAGTCCTCCCAACCCATGCAAATACTTCTCCATAAGCCACACCCATGAACCCCTCTACCTACTTTGGATGACCATCCCCCCCATTCCTCCCCAAACTTTAGTGCTATAACCCTTCTCCAAAGCCTTGTCTCCTCAATCCCAAACCGCCATAGCCACTTCCCTAATAAGGCTTTATTAAAGGTAGTTAATTTCCTTACTTCTAACCCACCATTTTCCAAAGGTGCACACCCCTTGTCCCAGCCCACCAAATGACTCTTGGAGTCCCCCCACAAGAAATCCCTTTGCACCCTCTCAATTTTATTGGCCACATGCGTAGGGATGGTAAAAAGAGATAAATAATAAGTGGGAAGACTAGATAAAGTGCTTTTAAGCAACATTAGTCTTCCGCCTTTAGACAAATACATCTTCTTCCAACTGGCCAACTTACGCTCAAATTTCTCCAAGATAGGATTCCAAACAGTGGGAGACTTATGAGACGCCCCCAATGGCATACCAAGATAGGTCATAGGCAAAGACCCAACCCGGCATCCCAAAATCTCTGCCAAGAAAAAGACATTAGGGACCTCTCCAATGGGAACCATCTCACTCTTCAACACATTAACCTTTAAACCTGTCACTGCCTGGAAACAAAGAAGAAGCATCCAAACATGTAGAATCTGCTCCTCATTTGCATCGCAGAACAGAATCGTATCATCCGCAAACAAAAGATGCGAGACCCCTACCCCTCCACCCTATCTACCAGCAGCCCTAAACCCTCGAAGCAAACCAGCCCCTTCAGCTCTTTTCATCATCTTACTGAAGACCTCCATCATCTTTAGAAATAGTTCTTCAATAAAGAATCCCCCTCCAAAGCCAAGCAAAAGGCTTCTACAATTTGACAATTCAGAGAGATTTAGTAATAAGGGGGGTGCATTTTTTGACCTAGTTGGGGCAGCAAACACAATGATACTATACTGTACGACAATAGTACTAGAGTTTTCTCCCATTTAGAGGACGCAAGCAGTTCCACCTCCTCGTATCAAGATTCCCACATCAACTAAAAACAAGCAGATATAATCCCTTTCCTCTTCTTGAAGTAGCCAAAGAATGTATATTGAATGTATTATCAAGATCAAAGATTGGTAAACCATTTAGCGTCCAGGTGTTACACACATACATGGAAAACATTAAACATATATATGCATGTAATTATACCTTGAATAGACAAGAATATGGTTCCTATAGACAACTCAAAGTAACCTTTCATAATGAGACCTCAACTGTATTGGACAGTCTGAAAAATATCATTTGAGGTGCTATTTAAAAGCTAGTACCACATTAACAGAAAACTTAAGTTATTTTCACTAAAAAAAAGCATACTGTAACACAATGCTAACCTTCGCTAGTTTTGTAACAACTTCAATAGATGCCTTACGGATACTGTCAACTTTACTTAATATGCCTTCCACAAGCAAAAAAGGAAGAACAATATTCATGGCTTGACTTGCATCTGAGATTTCAGTTAAGGATGCATCACAAAGCCTCTTAGATAATGAAGTTACAGAACGGCATAATTTATCACCAGCAGTACGAACTGTCTCTTTTATGTCATCCATGGCTCGAAATGCTGCTGACCATAATTTCTTCAAATGCTTTCCGACCTACATGTCAAAAATACAATTAATAGATATCACCATGCAGCAAACGCGAATGATATTCTAAAGATGCTGTACGTAGAAAAATAGGAACATTCTGAGTATAAGATGTATCAGATGGTATTGGATTCTGCCGAAAGTTATTGATGAATTCACATCTCCATTAAAAGGAAAGAATGGCCATATTGTGGATGTATATACAAATACAGAAACTTAATCTTGTTTACTACAGTGGTGAAAAACAAAGAGTAAAGAAGGGCTTTTAATATTTCAGATTCTGCCGTGTATTGAACAAGATCAGGTTTGAGTGGACGACAGCAGCTGGGATGTTTTCCTTTTCTAATTTATCAGAGCTTATTGACTTTTGTAATTTTAGATCCTAGATTGTTGAGCTGTTAGTTCACTGCACTATACTTTTTTTTTAATAAATTTTTATTACCTATCAAAGAAAAGATCAGGTTTGAATCCAATTAGTTCAAGTCCAAATCACAGAAATGAAATGAACTTTGAATCCAACTGCAAAACCAAGATTCTGGATTGTAATTTTTTTTGATAGGTAAGAAAGATGTATTATCAAAGAACTGCTAAATGCAAATTAGCACAGAGCAAAACAAAAAGTACAAAAAAAGTAGAGAAAAGCAAGAACATAAAAGAAGCACTAATTGCAAAGGATTCTGGATTGTAATGCATCCATATCTATCTTATATAAAGAACAATGTACTTTTATTTCCCATTAATAAGGCCAAATCATTGTATAATTTTAATAAAAATATGGACAAAGTTTAGTTATAAAATTGATTATAGCCTAAGGCTACAACCTTACTTAATATCTTTTTTATTGGAGATGAATTTTGACAAATAAATCATTGGATTACATCTTTTTCTTATAACCTTCATACTTACAAAATTTCTGAAAAATTAAAAATTAATAGCTATGTCATTAATAAATTGTTTAAATTGCAAGTTTTGTAGTTTAGAATTATGCATAAAATATAAGCACTTATAGATCATATAATAAATAATATCTAATTGACACAAAATTTGACATGTGTATTAAGAGAGTAAAGAACATGTAATTCAACGGTTAGATTTCAAAATATGTAATAATTTTTATTTTTATTGATGACAGAAACTATAAAGCTTACTTAATTTTGAATGTCACAAGGCAATGGAGGAGTAGATGATCAGTAGTCTCCCCATCCCTCTTACACATACAACACCAGTCTAAGTCTAATGATTATTCAATGCTTATTAAATGAGCGTTTGGATAGCATGTCTATGTTTCCCTCTTTCTGCGTTTTCCTTTTTTTTTTCCCCAGCCATAGTTGTTGACCAAGTCTTCCGTGAACAGTGCATCCGTGCACTGTTCACAGACCCACAAACTTCACTTTTCAGCAACTTTTTTATTAAAAATGAGTTCCACGATACTATTCACACATTTAAAAATTATTTTACTACAGTACTTTTAGTTTTCAATTTCAGCAAAATAAGTTCTATCCAAACGGACCCTAAGGTTATCAAAAGTTAGAATTCTCCCCAAAGTTGATGTCCAAATGAAAAGGCTAACTTTAGAAGGAACTTTAGGCTTCCATAGACTCCTCCAAGGAAAAGAAAAATGGAACGTGGAATGTTAAATCTTATAATAGGATCTAACCTCAAAGACATTCGGTGAAGAAGGGTTCTAAAACAGAATATCCGCCCCACTCTACCTTATCAACACCATATAAAGTACATTCATAAAAGAGGCAAAAGACACCATTTCCCAATCATAAATCAGCCTAACAAAGCTAATACCCTAGTAGTAATAGCCACCAAGTAAGTCAAACGATCCGCAGTGGTGGCCCATCACACCATGAGTCATGCCAAAAATTAATAGAAGAGCCATCGCCTACCTTGACACTGTTGGACCGATGAAAACCCTCCCAACCCTTCCTGATGAATTTCCAAAGACTAACCCCATACGGACATTGAGTTCTGGTTTTTTTTTTTTTTTTTTTTTTTTTTTTGATAAGTAAAGGAAATTTTATTCAAGAACTTAACAATGAGTCACCCGAGTTCTGTTTCAGCACGTCTTGAATATAAATTCTAGAAGTTGACACCACTCCATACTTTCCCCAAGGACAATCCAGTAATCAGATTAAGGCATGATATTTGCAGCTTATTGTAGTTACAAGCACAGGATAAGAGATACTAAAATTTTTTCAAACTCTACATTGCAAAAAAGTTTGTAAGGTGAGTTGTGGTCATTGGTGTTTTGTTTGTTTGGAATTCAATGGGTTATGCCACATAACGTTATTGAGTTGTTTGAGTCTTGGCAAGCTAAGTTCGGGAAACATCGCAATATAGATTTTTGGAGACTTGTGCCAAATTGCTTGATGTGTGTATTTGGAGTGAAAGGAATGCTAGATGTTTTGAGGGATGTGAACGGTCTTTGCTAGAAATTAAGTCTTTTTTCTTACATACTCTCCTTGTATGGAGTGTGGCTCTATTGCTTTTTTCTTGTTTTTCCCTTCCTATTCTACTTGATCATTGTAATTTTGGTTCATGATTTTTGCCCCCACAGTACATTCCCAATGTACTCAAGTTGGGTATTTTTTTTAATAAAAATTTTCGTTACCTATCAAAAAAAATTGCAAGGTGTACTGATTAAGCCATGCCATACTAGAGTAATATTTAAAATTTTAAATTGAGTTCTGAATCAATATCCTAATCTTCTGAGAAAATTTGGTTTACTACTACTGAGAAACCTAAGCAAAGATTGTATAGGTTACAACGTCAAACATGAGTTTACAATATACTAGGACAAAGAAATGAATATAGACCTCCTCACCTGATCAAATTTTCGTCCTTGGATGATATCTGCAAGGGCAAGACAGGATGCCTCACGTGAACGCCAAAGCCTCGATCCACATTGTATTAACAAATCATCAATAATGAGGTCCAAGTTTTCATCAATGGTTTTCTTTGAGTCTGTTACTAGTGACTTCCAGATGTGGGCCATTGCATCCTAAAACATTGCAAGAACAAAAGGCAATGAGAAAATGCATTACTAACATTAATTGGCCTAAAGCAAACGACAATATTAAGATATACAAGTTAGTATGTTCATTTGAAAGAGGGGGGAAAAGGAAACAAAATACTGGCAGAAATATACGCATTAAAGTGTATGTGAAAATACAGAATGCAGCTGAAAATATTTACATTTTTAAGTTACAAACTACACCCAATATAGAATAGAAATTCATAAATATAAATCAGAGCACTCAAAAATGTGTACCTGGACATTTTTATCAGGATCATATTGGTAACGAACAAGTCTTGGAATCAATGAGCGTAAATATGGTGTAAGAGCATCCCCTGCTTGCTTTGCTATCTTGGAAAACCCAAAAGCTGCACCCCTCTTGGAATTCAAAGAAGCTTGATAATTAGCAAGATCCATAAACTTATAGATTAAGTCGGGTTGCCCCATCTCATTTGCTAAGCTGCAAAGCTCCTTATAAGTGCTCAATTTCCCTCCACTTAGATTTTCACCAATAGTCCCCTCTTGAAACACTTCAGAGTCTTCAACAAGCTGCATAAAAACTCTAGAACTTCAGACTTCAATGGGAAGAGAGAGAAAGAGAAATAGAAGGAATCAGAACAGTAACTTATATATATATATATATAAGGTATTGAAACAGTTACCTTGATGGCTCTTTTTCTCTTCCCTGAACCAGTCAGAGTGCTTACAAGTGCATTGACCAAGTTTTCCTTCATTGCTGCATCACCAATTTCATACACAATACTCATGCCATGAGAGGCCAACTCCTGTGTAAGTTCATTCTGTTCGCCAAGTAAGTGTGAGAAAGCCTCCTGCATTCATATGAAAATGTTTTATACTCAGAAATCCAATTATGGTATTACAAGAAGCTGGAAAGAATGTTTTAACATCAATGCCTCTTTGGTGTTTGCAAGAAAATGCAGCTGTATATATTTGTCATTGGCAGCATTAGCATTTGCAATTTGTGCTAATAACAACAAAAAAACCTTAATCACAAAATTTTGGGGTCAGCATGCGTTTATTCTTCTTGAATTTCGGTACAATGCAAACAAGTAACTCTCAAAGATAAGAAAAAGGGGGGAAAATAACACTGAAGATATTTTTGACTTGTAAAGGAATGGCAAACCTGAATTTCAGGAAGCATTTGTTGAATGGCTGGGTGATGGCCAGCATACATTGTAAGTGATAGCAACCAGACAGTTCCGGAACAGCGCTCTTCTTTTCTGGTACTGTATAAAAGAACGTCAAAAAGCTTTCTAGTAATTGCATCTCTAACCATGGCATGACAATCATCATTCGCTTTGCCTTTCTCAACAGGGCCATATTTTGCAAGTGACGAGGTCACATCTCCGGTAAGGAAGTTTGAAAACATGGAAAGTGAAGTATAGTTAGTTTTGAGAATCGCATCAGCGGTCACAGGAACACCACCCCACAAAAATGATAGAGCCTCCCCAGCAGCAAAGAGGATATCTTCAACCTGTAAAACTCCAAAGTTGTAATTATTAGGGTTTTTCCAATCTCATCCACTAAGGTACAACTTAATCCAAAGCAACCTAAGAACTGAACAGAACCAATCCCTTGGTTGAGTTTGGTTCAGTATTTAAGCCATTTTCACGTGGTCACAAACTCCTTATTCAAGAAATAAATAACTAACCAAAGTTACTCAAATTTAAAGATTAGAGGTTGGGGAATAAATGCAACCTGAGAATCATCCTTATTTACATGACATAAAAGGCCTATGAATGTGCAAACGTGTAGTCCTGTACTCATTGCTTCAAGTTAGAGATTTTTAACTTATTACAAAGCATAAGGTGCAACAAACAATCCATTTCATCAACATTTGATTGCAATGAGGAACAAAATCCTCTTACTAATTTTTCCTTTTCTCTTAGTAGCTTTTTTTTCCCTTTTACTTTTTCCTAATTTGTTTTCCATCTTGGTTTTTTCTTGTGTAATCATGATAATGATTTCCACCCATCAAGATTTCCCACATATCATATAGAAAAAATAATAAGTTTGACCTGAACCAAACCAGGATTTGCACGTATTGGGTTGGATTAATTCTACTTCATTGGAGTAATTCCATGTTAGAAAAAAGAGAAATGACAGCCACTGGTCTGGTTTTGGTTTGAGACTAAAGTCATCCCTTACTGAATTTATTGTATCCAGATTTGTTTGTATAAGTTTAAAAAAATGAAAACACATTGCTAAATAATATTTACAAGCAGTCCAATGCGTATACAAGCACATTAGCTGATTAAGAAATTACACCTACCTTAGACCGGCTAAGACTGAAAATCAAATCAAGGGCGATATTTAGATGTGAGGATGCTGTTTCCTTTACACATATATGTCCAATGGAAATAACAATCTTCTGAATTGCTTTAATATCATCACCAGAAAGTAGCTTCCTCAACTTTTCATGTAAAACCGTCAGAATGTCAACTGCATTTAATAAATGGGTTTATGTGATACCTCAAGTATAGCTGTAAAGATATAACAAGTACAGTACAGTAAAAGCAATCCATGAGGTTTCAGCAAATGCACAGAAACTTCACCTGAACTAGAATCATTAATAAGTGGAGGCAATGAAACACGCAGCCCAATATGACCTAGTGCCTGCATTGCAATTGAGGCCAGTGTAGCAGTCTCTGAAACAACAACATCAACCAGGCACTTAAGAGTAGTCTGAAACAATGTCTCTGGAATCTGTCAAAACATTTAAGAGAATTACAAATGCAAGTGAAAAAAAAAAAAAAAAAATTCAGATTTTCAGTTTTAATTGATAAAGTAACTTGCATTTAGAAAAAAGAAATAATTAAAGTAAAAAATAACAGAAAATTTGAATCAGTACCAATAAATTTCAATGAGAGATGACGCAAAATTATGTTGGATACATGTCATAGAACATTAGACATTCATTTGTAAAATTTGGCAACTTACAATTGAGTGTACTGTTTGAACCTATCCAACCCCATCATAATACTATTCCATAACCCACAACCATAGTTCCCTGAACAAGTTTTGTACTCTATCCACCCCAGTCCTCACCATACTTCACAGCAGTTTGTGTGATTTTATTGACTCATTGTACTATTGGTCTATAGTGGTTCCCCTATGTACGTCTGGTATACTCCATACTGGCCCCTTTGCAGTGTTGGAGCCAACCAGCCATCCAACTTTCATACTTAGTACTCCCCTCCTTAATACTCCTCCCCATAACCCCCACCATACCAAAAAAATAAAAAGTAAACCACCAAAGCCACTAACCTAAAAGCACCCTATTAAGAAGGAAGATTCCTAACAATAATTAAATTGGGATTAAGGCTTAGCTGTCTTCCTCTTCTTTCTACCCCTCACTGAATCTTTTTTCATTTTTTCTTTATTTGGCAAGTAAAACATTTTAGTAAGTAAAACCAGCATTACCCCATCCATGAAAAGTAAAGGAACATCCCTTCCTTGACCGAATGATGTTCAAATAAATCATCCTTCCCATTCCAAAGGAGATCCCTCTGGCGTTTCTTAATCTATTAGAAAACTCAAGCGTAAGCTTATATTAAGATTGATATTCCTGCCTTTTCAAAGATACTGCCTCTTCTAAGCAGCCAATCTCTTTTCAACAGCTGCTGCTGCCTTAAAAGGGGCCATAGTAGTAATCCACAGTATGTCATCGGAAGAGAACACACATGGCAACCCAGCAACACCGCCAAGTTCCAAATACTATTTTCTTACCCAGAGGGAGCCCTACCCACCCCCCCCCCCCCCAAAAAAAAGAGGGAAAGGGAAGGGGGGGGGGGGGAGAATGAAAAAAGATACATAATAACATAACAACACAAACATCCAACTTACAGTAGGTGTTCTAGACATGCAATCTGCAGTAATATATCCTATTGCACATAATGCTCCATGCTGAGTCTCAAACCTAAACAGAGAAAGAATAAATAAAAGACTGAGAAATCTAATACGATTTACATATTCTGTTGCAAATATCAAATTCCTTACAAGATAACCATACAAACCTTAACTTGTGTGTTCCACTGATTGAGGCAATCAGTTCATGAATAAAAGCAGATGCTGCAGGCATAGGAAGAGCAGAGGAAGCTATTCCAAGTAAGCGTGCAACAGATTCACGAGTATCCAAGTCCACATGACTAAGTAGTGCCTTCAGCCATGACAACTTAAGTGCATAGTGTGAAGCTATCATCTAGATAGAACAATAATACGTAAGAAAAGAAAGATGCAACAACAAGAACCAGTGAAGAAACAAAGCAAGAGAATCTGTGCTAACCAACCTTTGGAAAGTGACATGCAATATCTATCAATGCTTTGGAAGCATTGGCATGCAACTCAACAGAGCCTTCAAATGACATAGCATGCTCTAGTAATAAACACATTGCTTCCACTGAAGACTGAAATTCAGATGATCCTTCTAGAGAGTTGTTCAGTTCCAACTCTGACTCGAAGCACTTCAACAAAAATTTAATCATAGCCACATATGTTTTTGATGGGAAAAGAAGCTTATGTTCCCTTGTTTCATTGGACTCTAACAACTTCGGTTGCTGCTTAAGAATATAATCTAGCATGACACCAAGTTTTGGGTATCGAAGATCAAGACTTTGAGTCATTACCCGTCCTTCATCTTTAACAGGAAAAAGGCCTTCAAGTGCCATTTCCCTAAAAAATTAAGGGGGATGTGAATGTTATAATTTATTGATAAAAACTATCTGAGTTCTTTCTTCATCTGACAGAAGGAAATTACATTAACAACAAAACATCAACATCATCATGTACTTATCAAAAAAAATAATGGTGTAAGTTAAAATTGTTAGATTTCAAGAAAGAAATAATACAAAAAGATGAGATATAGATATAAGAATCAAAACGTACAAGACATTATGAAACAGAATGGCATAAATTGTTTTCCATTCAATCACTTCATTCCGAAAGCAAGATTATAAAGAAGTTGAATTATAAATTGAATGTAAATTTTATTTATTTTAAATTACTGTACACACACACACACACACATATATATATAAAGAGAGCCAGAAAGACAGACATAAGGAGAGAATTTTCTGCAAATTAAGCAGAGACCATTCCAAATACAAAATGAAAATTTACGGTACCTTATGTCCAACTTAGAATCTGCAGTTCCAAGGATACAAATAAACCGACTTGGGCAATGTTGCATATCATATAAAGAAGTAGCCCATCTCAAAGCGCAGAACCGTACTTCACTTTTTTCCTGGTCAGCACCAATAAATTAGCCATATATGGTTGAGCAGCAAGTTTCTTTAACGAAGCATAGAAATTCTTATCCTCAAAGGAAGAACAAAGAGCAACAGACAAACGAAGTCAACAAATTAAAAGTGTGATACCTCTTGAGAACTTTTCAGTAAAAGAGTTTCCAAATCCCTTAGCACTGTTGCAGGGGCTTCCTGATGCTCAAATAATATAGCAGCATTAATTAGATTATTATAAATGGCATGTGATGCAGAATAATCAAAACAAAAAAGTTAATATCATAGAACATGGCTCAGAGGTACAGGTGCAAAGTGGTCAAGAAGTCAAATACTTCTGAATTGTAAGTTGTCAGCTTTATCAGCAAGCTAATTGTATTCACAAAAATGTGAATGCTTACGGTAAAGCATAGAAAGAGAATGTCCAACAAACAAGAAGCATTCAAGCCAAGTAACCCACCCATCTTTGCCTCAAATAAACATTTGGAATATTTCTGACTGCACCGAGGAAGATATGAGCATAAATAAAGGTTGACAGTGCATAATGACAAAGAAACAGAATTTAACTCTTGTTTTTCAGTTTTTAGTGGCCTTCCACCTGCAACCCCACCACCCCAAACAAATCTCCATCTCTACAAAGACGCCTAACTTAAGCTTTAGAGCACTAAACAATAATATACTTAAATTGATTGTAGGTTATAACTTGTATTGCAAAAGAAGATATGAATAGTAAAATCCAAATCAAGCAGTTGGGTATAAATACCACTCTTTCTAGGAAGGAAGAGGGACTGCAATCAGTGATAACATATATTGGAAAGAATGGTTCACTTTCCACATCTTGAAATGGTTTTAAAAACCGGAACGGACAAAGAACCGGAAAAGGGACAGTTTATCGGTTTTGTGGTCCGACCCTGGTCTGACTGGTGACGTCATAAATAATTTAATTAAATTATAAAAATAAATAATAAGTCTTTTTATGTAACTAATAAGCTAATAGTAGTAAATATGTTTAGTTAAAAATATATAAAAATTTTAAAATGATTTAAGTAAGCTTTTAGATCTTATATTTACAAAATAAAAATACTAAAATATAGCCAAAGACTTATTTAGTATATGAATTAATTAATTATATATAATATATTAATCTTTAATTTAAACTACAAAACTTTGTTTTCGTCTCGTGTGTAATCCATGCTGATGAGCGGAGGCCCGGCTACCTCAGATTAGTCAGATATTGTCTCTTCTATTTCTTTTTATTCGCATTAGTATGGGAGGGATACGTAGTTTTTTCATTGAATCGAAGCTTTTTCAGTTGGTGGTGGAGGAAGGAGGGAATTTTTTTGCGCTACGTATTTTTGAACGGAGCAAATATTTCATGAAATCAGTGTTTATGGGCAAAAGCGCGGCATTATGGTTGATGAAAAATATAGAACATATGGTGATTGGGGTGAATCCCAAACAGTTTTTCACGCTTAGGGAAGGAGACACTGCATTTACCTTGCAACGGGGATCAAACTCTTTTGGTCAGTTTTTGTTAGTGACTGAACTCAAAATTGGCGGGCTCCGGAGGTCTGTCATAATCCCTGAAGGGGAAGAAAAACATGGTTGGAAGGCTTTTGGTCTAGAATTGAGGAAGATGTTAGAACCCAATCAATATGTCTTTGGTGGATCAGGCCATTTAAAGTTTATCCCTCAGGCACAGAAACGTAATTCAGTGTTTCACCCATCTCGGTCTTTTGTTGAGACTGTGAAGGGTCCAATGCAGGCAAAAGATGGTAATCATTCTCTCCATCAAATCAAGGCTGTAGGACAGAATAATATAGATGTGGCGATGGGGGAGAAACAGCAGAATAGGATGAAGGAAATGACGGCAGCGCCTCTGTATCAAGTTCGGAAGCAGGTGGTTGATGGTCCGGTGGGTCAGCCTGGTACAGCAGCCGTGAGGGGAGGGAAGGGGAGAGAGAGGAGCATTAATTTGGGCATTAATGTAGGTGAGGATTTACTGGTTCAGAATCAAATCAGATCTCCGTTAATTTTCAGTTTAAATTCAAATAAAACTGAAAATGGCAAGGGGCGTGATTTGAGGGATTCACGTTGGACTGGGAAGGGATTAATAGTGGAGGTGGCTGAGAATGGGAAGAGACGTGTTTCCTGGGATAAGTATAAAGGAGGAAAAACAGCTTTTAAATGGGTGCCACGGGCTGTCACAGAGAAGTTGAGTGTTGGGTTGGGCCCAAAACAGCCCAATACCCACTGTGAGCCTATTTTAGGCCCTTTGAGTACAAGCCCACTCATTTTAGAAACTGGAGAATGTTCCAGTAGTAATTTAGGCCCACTCCCATCTACAATTAGTCCCAATGAGATTGAAGAGAGTCCCACGGCTTTTACAACTGGGCTAGCTACGCCGGAGGTTGTATTGAGAAGCGACGATGAGGAAAGGAGGCTCTCGGTCAACCCGATGCATGTAGTTTCGCCGGAAGGGGCGACGCTGACCAAGGCAGAGGGTGCTTTGTCAATTCATCGGCGTTGGGTCTCGCCGGTGGAAGTGTCGGGGTGCACCGAGACTCCTCTGAAGCTGGGTTTCAGGCTTAGTTCTGACCGGAACAGCATTTTGGGTTATAATAAGGTGTCGGGTGGGTCGATTTCTGAAGGAAAGAGGTGGGTAAGATTCGAATTTGTGCCGAGATTGATCGGAACTCCTTTTCCCGATCAGTTTTTGGAGTTTTTGCGAGCTGGGTCAATGGGTTTTGGAGTATCGGGTCAGGAGGTAAATAATTTCTCTAGTAAGGAACTTTTAAGTTTTCCTAGGGAGGTCATGCTTGTGAAGGATGCAGTGGATTTTTCTGTGGGTTTTGGTGAAACTGAAGCGGTAGATTGTTTACCTCTGCAAATCATTGATCCGGGTGTATCAACAAATTTGAGAGAATTGGAGGAGGCCACTGAGGTTTTGAGTATTGGGAATAAGTTGGATATTTCTAGTTGGGTGAAGCACAGAATTCCTGGGTTCAGTAAATTGGTTGGGTTGTCAACAACCCGACATGAGAAGCTGTGCATTGCTCTCTTACAGAGGTTAGAAACTGAGATGGAAGCAGCCAATGTGTTACACAGGAGAGAAACGGGTAGTAAAAAAGTGGCTAAGGCCAAAAATAAAGGACGCAGAGAGTTGCAAAACTTGTTATGTTCGGTGAATTATGACAGGAGATAAATGGTGGTTTTGTGTTGGTGTCAGAAGTTGGGGTTAGTTTAGTGCTTATGAAGATGAAAATGATTTCGTGGAATGTTAGAGGTTTAAATGATCCTCAAAAGCGACTTGTGGTGAAGAATTTGCTGCGAGAGTGGAAGTGCGATGTTGTTTGTTTACAAGAGACGAAAATTGCTAGCATGAATAGACAGTTGGTTTGTAGTTTGTGGAGCTGTCCATATGTGGATTGGGCTGTTTTGGAGGCTGATCGAACTGTTGGTGGGATCTTGCTTATGTGGGATAAAAGGGTTTTGGAGAAGTTGGAGGTTTTGGTTGGGACTTTCTCAGTTTCGGTAAAGTGGCAAGGGGTGGGGGACGGTTTTATATGGGCATGTTCAGGGGTTTATGGCCCAAATGAGAATATCGAGAGGGGTCACATGTGGGATGAGTTGGTGGGTATTCAGCAGTATTGGAGGTTACCGTGGTGCTGCTTTGGAGATTTTAATATTGTTCGCTTCCCTAGCGAGCGTAGGGGTGAGACACGCTTGACCTTGGCTATGGAAAAATTCTCTGAATTTATTGAGGATCTTAACTTGGTTGATTTGCCTTTAGACGGTGGTAGATATACATGGTCAAGTGGGACTGATCAACCAGCGATGTCCAAGATTGATAGAGCATTGGTCACTCCAGATTGGGAGGATCATTTCCCAGATGTTCTTCAAAGGATTCTACCACGTCCTATCTCAGATCACAATCCAATTCTATTGGAGGCAGGGGGGACGGCAAGGGGGAAAAGTCCATTTAAATTTGAAAATATGTGGTTGAGGACAGAGGGATTTGTGGAGAGAGTTCAACTCTGGTGGAATCGGCATTCTTTTGTAGGTACACCTAGTTTCGTGTTTGCAAAAAAACTGAAGGCTTTGAAAGAGGACATTGTGCAGTGGAATCGCCGAGAGTTTGGTAATGTAGAGCATCAAAAGAAACATTTGTTGGAGGAGCTGAAAAAATTAGATGCCAAGGAAGGGGATCTTGGTCTCACTGATGGGGAGAAAGGTCATAGGGTAGCTTTGAGATCCCAGGTGGAGCATCTTCTTTCCTTGGAAGAAATTTCTTGGAGACAAAAATCTAGGATGTTATGTATCAAGGAAGGGGATAATAACACCAAGTTTTTCCACAAAATGGCTAACTCTCATCGTAGGTTTAATCATCTAAGGACTTTGGAGGTGGATGGGGTGGTTTTTGAGGAGGAATCCGAGGTGATTAATCAAGTAGTACAATTTTATAAAACTTTGTACAAGGAGACTGAGGGGTGGAGGCCTCTTGTGGAGGGTTTGGAATTTGATCATATTGGGGATGTGGAGAGGGTTTGGCTCGAAAGGAAGTTTGAGAGGGAGGAGATACTTCAAGTTGTACGTGATTTGGAAGGGGACAAAGCTCCAGGTCCGGATGGGTTTACTATGGCATTCTATCATCATTGTTGGAGAGTAGTGGAGAAAGACGTCTTAGCGGTCTTTGAAGAGTTTTTTCAACATTGTAAGTTTGAGAAATCCCTTAATGCTACTTTCATTGCATTAATTCCTAAAAAGAATGATGCCTCTAATATTAGAGATTTTCGACCTATTAGCTTGGTGGGGAGTGTATATAAAATCTTGTCTAAGGTTTTGGCAAATCGTTTGAGAGTGGTTTTAGATCAGTTGATTTCTGAGGCTCAGAATAGCTTTGTGGGTGGGAGACAAATTCTTGACTCGGTTCTTATTGCGAATGAGTGTGTGGATAGTCGAGGGAAGAGTAGGGTTCCTGGAGTCATTTGTAAACTTGATATTGAGAAAGCCTACGATCATGTGAATTGGGAGGCTTTGTTAAATTTGCTGCATAGAATGGGCTTTGGAGTGAAGTGGTGTAAGTGGATCCGTACTTGTATATCCACAGTTCAGTTCTCTGTTTTGATTAATGGGTCTCCAGCTGATTTCTTTGGTAGTTCAAGAGGTTTAAGACAAGGGGATCCGCTATCTCCTATGTTGTTTTTGATAATGATGGAGGTGTTTAGTAGGATGTTGAGGAGAGTGGAGGGAGCTGGATTGATCCGTGGTTTTAAAGTTGAGGGGAGGGGAGGTGGTGGGGAATGTGTTACACATCTACTGTTTGCAGACGATACTATCTTATTTTGTGATGCAGATGTGGAGCAAATCCTTCATATTCGGTTGTTGTTACTTAGTTTTCAGGCGGTAACAGGTTTGAAGGTTAATGTGCACAAGAGTGAAATGGTTCCAATAGGGGAGGTTGATGATGTGCATGCCTTGGCTGAAATTTTGGGATGCAAAGTTGGAAAGTTGCCTATGTCTTATCTTGGCATGCCTTTGGGGGCTTCACATAACTCCCCTTCAATTTGGAATCCTATTTTGGAAAAATTTGAGCGGAGATTAGCCGGGTGGAAGAAGCTGTATTTGTCTAAGGGGGGTCGATTGATGTTACTCAAGAGTACACTATCTAGCCTTCCTACTTATTTTCTATCACTTTTCACAATTCCTACTCATGTGGCTAATAGAATTGAAAAGTTGCAAAGGGATTTTCTATGGGGTGATAGCAAATCTCATTTGGTAGGATGGGATAAAGTTTGTGCGCCTATAGCCAATGGTGGTTTGGGGATAAGGAAACTTACTACTTTCAATAAGGCCTTATTGGGGAAATGGTTGTGGCGGTTTGGGAAGGAAGAGGATCGGTTATGGAGGAGGGTGGTAGCTTCAAAATATGGGGTAGAATGGGGGGGTTGGACCTCTAAACTGGGTAGGGGAGTTCATGGGTGTGGTTTGTGGAGAGGCATTCGTATGGGGTGGGAGGATTTTAGCAAAAATTGTCATTTTGTTGTTGGGTTGGGGAATAGAGTGAGGTTTTGGCAGGATGGGTGGTGTGGGGATCAACCTCTTCACTTGGCTTTCCCAAGGTTGTATGGTATTGCTATTGATAAGGAGGTATCTGTTGAAGCTTCTTTGTCAAGGCAGGGGGCGGAGGTTAGAAGAGTATGGAATGTTCATTTTATTCGAGAATTTAATGATTGGGAGATGGATGAAGGGCTGCATTTTCTTCGTATTTTGGGAGCTAATACTCCTCCAATGGATGTGGGAGATCGGATGAGATGGAAGTTGAAGCTTAATGGGGATTTTGATATCCGGTCATATTATAACAAATTAAGGAACTCTCCCTCAATTGTCTTTCCTTGGAAAGCTATATGGAAAGTAAAGGCCCCTAGACGAGTTTCCTTTTTTGTTTGGTGTGTAGCTTGGAATAAGATCCTAACAGGTGATAATCTAAGATTGAGGAGATTTTTTGTGGATTGGTGCATTATGTGCCGACACAGTGGAGAAACGGTAGCTCACTTACTTCTTCATTGTGAGATGGCTTATAGGATATGGAGTTTTGTCTTTATAACTTATGGCCTGTCTTGGGTTGTTCCTAGATCGATCCCAGATGTGCTTTTTGGCTGGTGGAATTGGTTGGGGAAGCACTCGTCTCAGATTTGGAATTTAGTTCCGTTGTGCATCTTTTGGTGTATTTGGAAGGAACGGAATCGGCGGACGTTTGAGGATTTGGATAGTTCCGGGGATCAGATGCTTGCTTCTTTTAGTGGAACTCTTTTTGATTGGTCTCGAGCTTGGGGACTCACAACTAGTGATTCTCTCCCTTCTTTCATTAGCTCTCTTTCCCTTTGTAATTAGTTTGTGGACTGGGTTCCTATTTTTTGTTTTTTCTTTGTTTTCCTTCTTGTATTTTCTGGATTTGCTCTATGTTCTTCATGCATAGAGTAGCCATTCGAATATATAACATTTTTACTTATCAAAAAAAAAAAATATTAATCTTTAGTTAATATATAATTATTTGGTTATTTAATTCATAGCTATATATAAATTTATGCTCATTTTCGTGTTTTTATATTAATGAAATAAGATGATACTGTTTTTTTTTTTTTTAAGAAAAAGAAATGTCATGATCACTCATGACTTCACGATTTATGACTAATAGAAAAAAAATTTACTACCTTGCATGCCAACAACGTGGCACCACATGGAACACACAATTGAATGGAAAAAAAATTTAAAAAGCCTATAACCAATAGAAAACTGAAACGTGGCACACATTAAATATCTCAACCTACACCAACTTCTTTCTATGCTATCCCTCTATTTCGGCATTTACATTTCAGTTTCTTCAAATACCAATTTTAAACTTTCAAATGTTTCATACCAATATACCACCACTAAAGCAAACTGAAGTAGACGAGCAGCAAAAAAATGCCTCAACTAAAGCACAGATCATATCATTGTAAAATTGTAAATCTGCTTTGTCTTTGAGCTTCTTCCTCAACACAAAGATGGTAAATCTGATGTTTTTGCCTTTTTGGGGTCATTGTGGCCGTTTTAGGCTTCACCACTTCAGACTTAAGAGCATTTTCAAAATAAAAATCTCTCTTCTCCTTAAATCTGAAACAAGATCTCTCACTTTTTTTTTTTTTTTTCAAAAACACAACAGCAGAAGTCTTTATGAACCAGCGGTTTCTGGTTTTTTGCAGTTTTTCTCTTATTTCCGGTTTTTAATAATAACCGGACCGAATTAGTGTCCGGTTCAGTTTTTAAAACCATGCATCTTGAAGACAAGACCAAGGAATTGATTGGTTGGAGTAAATGTAAATGATATTGATATGAAAATTCGAATTCAAAATATATTTGTAATAAATTTATAGTTGACCTTTTTTTTAAATTCAATGAATCTCATTATAAACATGGCTTCCACCATAATGTATTGTCAATCAAGTGAGTTAAAGATGTTGCACTTTTGCATTTGTTGTTCTGGACAGGTCTTAGTGACTAAATGATGGTAACTATATCTAATTCTACATCAAATTTATTTGAGGTAACTTTTGGGCATATAACTTATACACTTCAATTGCTCTCTTTCAAATCCTTGTATATATAATGGGTCTCTTTTAATCCTTCCATACTATGTCACAGATCTCAAAGATAACATCTTTGACAATCTCAATTGTCTATAAATGAGTTTGTCCAGGATTATAAATGAATCTCAGACATCCTTACTCTCATTTGGATCAGTTGGAGCATGAGTATTCCGTAAATATAGGAATAGTCTTAAACATGATTCCCATCATGAGCATTTTCCTTAGAAAATAGCAAGGGTAGATATAAATACTAAAAAATACACCTTAATAAATAAACAAAACAAAACCTTCCCTGCCACTGAACCAACCAGTATCACGTAGCAATAGTTCAATTGACAAAACCACAACAGAATTGCTAAAATTAAGTTCACTAAAGTAGCGATGAGAAACAACAGCTTTGTGAATTAATTGCCACATCAGCGAAAGAGAATTTATTAATGATATATTCAACCCAGTGAAAAAAATAAATATTAGCAAACCTTGTATGCTGCAGCAAGGGAATTGGTTGCTTCTTGAACAATGAAACGAAGAGACTGATCCTCTACTTTCAATGCATCAAAAAGACGTAGAGCCATGTCGATCTTACCACTGAGAAAAAAAATAGCCATCAGAACTTTTTCCCCTCATACACAATGTTAAGAAATGCCTAATGGGGGTCACAGAAGAAAGCAGAAAAGTTGGGTGATGAACCTGAAAAGTTGAGGCATGCGCTGTGCTAACAACCCAATTGCTTGAAAAGCAAAAGTCTTGGTGTCCCTAGCAGTAGCATCTGGGTGAATTTAGTACACTAGATCAATCAGAATGAAGTTCTACAAAGCCTAATAAAATGAAATTTTATACATACATATATACATACATAAACACACACACACACATATGTATATATAAGAAGTTCAAAGAACTTCAAATGCAGGACCTGATTTTGAATCAGAAAAACTGTCAAGTGACTTCAGGATTCCAGTGAGTATAACTGGGCCAATAAGCTTAAGTTGATCAATTTTTGCCTGCATAAATAATTATCAAAATGAAGTGAGGAAGAAGAGCATCAAAATCTCTAATTTGGTCATGTGCAGAGGAGAGTGATTAATACACCAGTAAGAAAGTGTGAGTTAATTCAGTTAAGGGAACAAAAGAAGTTAGAGGAAGACCAAGGATAACATTAGTAGAAGTAGTTAAAAATGACGTGTCAATTAAAGAAGTAACAAAAGTTATGACTTTGAATATAATAAAATGGAGGAAAAGAATACATGTAGACCCAAACTAATCTTGTAGAGGATCCCTAGCTGACCCCAAAAAATTTGATACAAAGGCCTTCTTCTTGTTGTTGTTTTTGTTAATGTAGAGCAACAGCAACTAACAGTTGATGGTTAGCTATCCCATGCTCACATTTGCATTGCAATTGGGGCACGCACAGCATGGGTGTTTCACTACACATGGTAAAGCTCCAACTTGAACAAGAAAAAACCTTTCTAATACACCAAAAAAAAAAAAAAAAAAACCATTGTTCAAAGGCTACAATATGTTTTTCATCTGGAAATTTGATCCAAGTTTGATTTTCATTCTTCAATTTAAATAAACAAAAATCAAACAAACAAACTGCAATTTTTTCCCTGAATTTTAAAAAGTACCAATTGCTTCCTTCTCTCCTTCAGCTACTAAAGGAATCGCGTACTAGGCAAGCAGAGTACTAACACAGCACATTAAAAAGTTGAGGTTGGTCATGAATAAATTATTAAATGACAAAATTGATACCTTTTATCTTTTCCACGAAATTGTAACTTTTTACATTTGGAGGACGAAGATTGAATTTAGATCAAATTTCAGAGACAAAAGTGCATTTCAACCAAAACATATTAAAATTGACATGATTCATGGCAAACATCAATTAACTTATATACCAAACACGCAAAATCTCTTAGTCATTAAAACCTCCCAACATATGTAATTTTAGATGTATGCTAGTGTAGGAAACTAGAACCAAAGGTTTGATCATAGCCCACAAAATGTAGCATCTAACATCTAGAACTTATAGTGGGAACCACAAATAGGAACCTGCACTAGCATGAGCACTCTTTTGGAACACCAAAGAAAAAGAAGAAGTTATAAGTTCCTTACGTGTTTAAATACCCAGACAGTAAACTCCATTCCCAACTGCTTCAACCTTGATGTGGTACCACTTCCTATCACATTTAAGAATTCAGGAAACCAAAGAAAAATAAGCATAAGGACATCCTATCACACAATCAACATGAAATAACCAAAATTTGGAAAGAAGATAAAAGTAAATCTGCCCTTTTATAACCAAGTAGTCAAAACAACGAGGTTTAGATAAACTATCACAAAATACAAAAATCCAAAACCTTGGATATGACATTTCTATGACACTGCATTATTAAAGTAATGTACTTATACATAAACCCTACAAATTGCAGTACCAATCAGTCTTTCCTGTTCCAAAAAGCATTTAGCCTTTCAAGCTCCTTTGCCCAAAGTAAAGTGTTCAACACAAAAGGATGGCATGAAAATGGGGTTGCTGTTAGTTTGTATGTTATTTACAATTTTAGCAATATGAAGATTTATGTGTGACACCAATGGCAACAAGGCTTACACGGTTTTCAAAATCAAGTGATAAGTATTTGTGGTTAAATACTTGTGTACTCTGGCAGAATCAGAAAGACTGCATGACAAAGGCAACGGAGATAAGGATAGATATAGATTCTTTAACAGTCCATGTTCCAAAATAATCTAAGGATGCATTTTTTTTCAAGATTATTTCCACTATTGATTTTTACCACATTCAATACAGATTACATAAGCCATGAAACATAGATCCTTTGTTATTAAGCTTGATGCTTCAAAAGGTGAGCGAAAAGTTAATGCAATTTTTTTACGAAGATTGGAATGTATGTCTAGTGCTCATTGGAAAGAAATCAATTTCTGTGCTAGAAAAGCCCAGGCCAGATTTCTTCAAACTTGGGGAGAATGATGCAGCCATGGAAAGTCCTAAATTTCTATGTGATTTCCAATATGACAATTATAAGGATGTTTGCCTCTCTTTTTTTAAAAGAAACATCACTTTATGTAAAGGGGAGAATGCTACAGTACAAAGAGAGTACATTAGAGCAACTCCTTAAGAAGTATATTCTAAAACTTAAAATATCAATCAATTCTACAAAAAAGCAGAATTAACCCTACCTAAGACAAACATCCAGTTATACAAAGTTCTTAGGTATAAAGATTTGATCAAGATCAACGTAAGCTCAGCCCCTTCAAAAGTTCAGATAATCTTCTCTCCAAGTTACCCACAGAAGATGCCAAAAAAAAAAAAGGACTCCCAGATTTTACTACTCACTGAGTGACCATAGTTTCCTTGCAAAGAAGAGAACAATTCTACTACCGTGGCATCACCCAACAAAATGATTGCGTTTGTTGATCTTTTCACAAGTCAACATTACTCAAGCCCCACTAGGTGTGTGTAGTTTACCAAAACAAAACAAAATATTTGCAACCCAATAACAATGCTTCAGCAAATCTGACAAAAGGAACAATCCGGATGCAGGACAAACCAGAACAATGCAACAGAAAAATAAATGATAAAACCTAGGAGTCGGCACATAGGGTTGCTTGGAGTAAACACCAAGTAAAGGAGAACCACTAGGAGTCAGCACTAGACCACGGATTTTCAATCGAAACTTTATTCATCAAAAAAATCTCTCTTCATAGGAGTACAAAACTTAGCTTATCTAGGAATGCTAAACCTTAATTCTATAAGAAACCCTACTTATTGAATGACAAAAGACCCTAGACTTTATATAAAAATACTAATTAACCTAATTAATTACTAGGACCCAAACAAAAATACAATTGACTTGCAAAACAATATACAACTAAATTAAAATAATGATCTCTTTGTGTCTCCAGCATCAAGTCTCCATGTTTGAAATGGAACCATTCCAACAATGGGCAAACACAAAGTCAAGTTATTTATATTATAAAATTAAAAATACATATATATTATAAAAAATAAAAAATAAAATTTTAAAAAAAGCTAAGTACCATATATGCAGCCAAATATGCACTGCAAAGTTGATGGGAAACTGTTTGCGGCCATTACAGAATGGCAGAAAATAGACATCAGTCTGGATTTAAGAGCAGGATTCCCAGGATTGACTCTTAAATCTGGTTCAACATTTTCTGCTCCAACATTACCTACAAAAATCATAATTATGTATCAAATATGTACTAGCATGATAGGAAAGAGGGTGAAAAAGACTTGCAAAAACCAATGTATTTTTTCCTCCAAAAAAAAAAAAAAACCAATGTATTTCAAACAAAAGCCTTAACATAAATTTTTCAGATAGAAAATATTACAAATGTAAACTCCTCTTATTCAAACTATAAGCCAAAGCATACTAGCAGTCGCTATCATCAAATACTCACACGAACCTTTAATCATGATCAGGATAAAAGGATGAGTCATAAATATTGTGAAAAGTGATTTTCTTCACATATGATCACTTCATGACCTTCTGTTACTTCATTATATCATTTTTTAGCAACTGTATATGAAAGCTCCCAAGACTTGCAAGGAGATTCAGATTCATTATAGTTAGTACAATCTAACAAATCCAACTAATAAAATTAGGGTCAATTACCCATGGAATCTCAAGGTTAAGTATATAGTAATGATTTCCATCATCCAGAAATATTTTAAAAAGCCAAACTAATATGCCAAAATTATCAAAAAAAAAATTCAATTTAATGATAGAACTTATCAACAGATCATTTACTTCTTCATTGTGATATTCCTAGAGAGTTGTGGGTCATGGTTTATGACTATTTGAGATTAATTGGGCTAAGCCTAAAGGGTGATTTATTCATTAGCTTGTTGGAAGGGACAGCTCAGCCAGCATCGTCATATTTGACATTTGGAATGTGATTCCTTTGTGCCTGATATGGTATGGTGTATATGGAAAGCAAGAAATGCTTGTAGCTATGAAGGGTGTGAGAGATCAATTTTGGACTAAAAGCTTCTATTATTGCGTTCCCTGTACGTTGGATGGCTACCACTAGTTGTTATTCCTTTTCAAAATGATTGTGTTTATTGATCTTCATATTCTTTTCTTTTTTTGAATAAAGCAAAAAAAAAAGGTTTTTTTTTTTATAGGTAATATGAGAACTATTTTTTTTTTATAAGATAAAAAAGAAACATACAATGTTTATTGATTGTTTAATTTCAGATGATAGCTGTTTGGTATCTCTTGTATGCATTCCCTTTATTGGAGTTGCGCCCATTTTTGTGCTTTTTTAATAAAATTTCTTAATAAAAAATAATAATAAATGGATAAGATATCTAGCAAGGAACAGAATGTGGAAAAAGAACATCACTTGATCATAACAAATCCATTACATCAAATTTAATTAAAAAGATAAATTAAGAATTACGTACCATTAAATAATATAAATAGTTTGTTTATCAGGTTGGGATTCTCTAAATTCGCACCAGAACCCTTCTTCTTTAAAAGCTCCTCCCCTCTCTTAACAACAGGCTCCTGCCTTGAATCAATCAATCATAAAATAACACATTATAATTGAAATATTAAACAAACCAAAGTAAAAAAAAAGATAAGAAATATTTAAATAAACTTAAATAAATATACAAGAGGAACTATGACGTACCAATCTACACAAGCAGCCACATATATAGGATAAACAAGCTCAGGGGCGAACTCCATAGCTTCAATAACATTCAAGATCCCCAACTGCTTACAAAAAAATATATATCTATCTCATGAAAGAATTCAAGGCATTGACCAATATAGACTGCGTGCATACATGTGTAAGGAGAGATATGTTGATGCAAGTTGAAAATCAGCTAATTTTTACACTAAGGAGGAGTTGCAATACATGAGAGCTGGATGAGTATAGTTCTGAACTGAAAATTATGTTTTGACCCCCATGTAACTAAACAGAGGAAATTAAACATGTTTATTGTGGATTCTAGTGCAAACAAATATATTAACCACAAGTACCAAATCTAAACCAATATAAGTAAGAACGCAAAGGTTTGGTAACGAAGTGCAAAACCAATGAAGAGCCTATTCAATGGAAAACCACTCCGGGAAATCCAATCCCATTGAAAATATACTATAAAGGAACAGTTACAATTAGTCAGAACTCTCAAACCTTTGTAACCTAGACTCTCTATATAACGTCTGCAAACACATGCTTAGCTTCTTACCAAAATAGTACCAGAACCTATGGCATCCATTTACAGTGATAGTCTCCATGTCACAAACCAAACCTCTGTCACTTCAAGGACCTCCATGAAGATTTGCTGCAGTTTTTTTTTTTTTTTTTGATAGGTAAAAATAATATTATTGAAATGAGGCTACTTTGTGAGAATAAGCACAAAGTAGCCTAAAGAATTACAACGGGAGAAATATCTACACACAAATTAATTCTTCAAAAGAGTGAATAGAGTTACTATTAGTAAGACCCGATACAAAAAACCACTCATAAACAAAACTAATGAAGGATGCTTGCAATTGAGATGACGCACACTCCACATCTTCAAAAGTATACCAGCTTCGTTCCCTCCACATAGTCCACATCAAACATTAAGGAATAAGATTCCGTATATCTGAATTCGGACCTCAACATCACCACACACATGGTAAATCAGAACCTTCTCCGGTAAAACCCACTAAACCCCAAACATCATGATATACAGCTCCACAACTTGAAAGCCAAGCTACAATAAATCAAGAGGTAATCCACAGTCTTCCCGCTACAATGGCACATACAACACCAACTCACCATTGAATAACCTCTCTTGATGAGATTCTCAAAAGTGAGAATTTTCCCCCAAGCCACTGTCCACACAAAGAAAGAAACTCTTTGAGGGGCCTTCGCCCTCCATATGGCCTTCCAAGGAAAAGGCAGAGGGCATGAGCCCCGCAATATCTCATAAAAAGATTGCAAAGTGAACTCCCCGGTACTCTTTAACTTCCATCTCATCCTATCATTACTTTCCCTAAGGAGAATATGAGAATCTAACAAATGGAAAAACGCAATGTCTCATTAAAAGATTGCAAAGTGAACTCCCCAGTTTTCTTTAACTTCTATCTCATCCTATCATTATTTTCCCTAAGAAGAATATGAGAATCTAACAAATGGAAAAATGAAGCCACCCCATCAAACTCCCAATCATTAAAATTTCTTATGAATTCCACATGCCAATAAGATTTGCTGCAGTGAACTCACTGGAAAGAATCTTTGTGGTTTCAAATAAACTCACAATCACTCTCTTTAGGATCACAAGATGAGCGGGCAAAATCTAAGAATTTTTAGTTTGGCACAAGGAAGGAAAGGCAAGAAGTTCTCTCCATTGCTCTTGGTGTGTCAACCTTTTTCAATGTCAAATAGTCATGCAATATAAAGCTTATATGGTGGCATAAGAGAGGTTTAATCGGGTCTTCAAATTGCACTCAGAAACGACTTTTGCAGAATTTCGCTCAAGAGAATGGCGAGTAAGTTACAGGCAATATCTCTATCTGATTAATGCTTTTGCATTTAATGATTTGCTTGAGAGAAATTTCTGTCTTCAATTTCTTCAGTGGCACAACCCAATGTACCCAAAACACACAGAAACAAATATCCACAAAGCATGAGCAAGGTCACAATGTTAAAAACGAAGTTTAATTTTATGAACATAAGTCATTTCCTGGATTAGATACCAATTAACAATGAAACCATTTGCTATTTAATAGGCATGTTAGATATATAATGAGCTTTTGCTCCAACAATCGGTTTGGAAAAAAAAAACAAAATACTTAAAGTCAGCTCAAGATTGGATTAATAAAAACAACTTGAACAATCAACTATAATCTTGAAAGATGAATGTACTAATCATAAGCACCTAATTGCTCAGGTTGGCTTGATTCTTTACCCTAGAAAAGCCAAATAACTCGATCAATCCTAACTGTAAATTTGCTCCAGATTGCTAATAAATAAATGAAATAGCTTGAGCAACCAACCTCTCAGCTCATTTATTTTAGATTTTTTTTTTCTACATAGGATTGGAAATAGGACAAGCCATCTAATTTATTGCAGTTGAATTGCCCCATAATAAATTCACCTTTGTCATTAAAAGCATATCACTTTTCAATTGATGTTTCCCACTAACACGACTGGCTTGAGCAATTGAAAGTCCAGGTGGACATCCTCCACTGCAAAGAAACATGAGTCTTCAAAGTCAGCTATGATATAACAAACAACATGCTTAGTGATCAAGTATCACACAAAAACTAAATTGATTTCTGTACCTTTGAGATGGTGGTTGATACAAAACTGTATGAAGACAAAATTCAATGAAGAGCTCCCTATCCTGAGAATCATTTATTGATCTATACTTGGCAGTAACTTCATCATCAATTTGACTTGAATGACATTCACCAATCACCTAAAAGCAAGCAACAGTAGATATTTGTGAATTGCCATAACTCCGAAAGAAACCCAGATGTAAAATGGAATACCACATAAACTGTTTCTTAGAATTAATAAGATAGCTAACTTTTGCCAATTTTCACTGAACTCAACCACGTCTTAACTCCAAGCATAGTCGGAGTCAGTCATGAGAATCCTTTTCACTGTCTCAACTAAGTCTTAATTTGAATTGTATTTAAGGTCAGTTATGAGAATCTTTTTCCACCATTCAGCCATTTCCAACTTTAGCTGGTCTGTTTACCTTGAGAAACTCATTAAGAACACTAAGATATTTTTGTGTAGGAAAGGCCTCTAACGAGGACACAAGGCATTTTGGAAAGGTTTACAAGAGACATAAGAATCCGAACTCTAAATCAAGAATTTTTATTTCGGACTACAATGATACTACAAGCCTCACCAGGGATTTATCTAGCTAGTTTGATTGCTGGAAGTTTGTTATATGTGGGGCTTATGCTAAAACAGAGCTGCTGCCAGATTATCCTTTTTTTAAGTGCTTTATTTGATTTTAAAGTCGGGTATTTTAGTTTTATTGTCATATAGGGTTTTATTTAGAAAGTTGTTTGTAGCCAAGATATGAAATAAGGACAATTTCTGGAATTTTTCTAGAGCCATTGTAAGAAGCATTCAAACCCTAAAAGTGAATCCTCGAACTCTAGAGTAAATCATGGCCTTTTTCCCTCTTTTGTTATAATTTCTTGATCCTTTTACTTTTACATGATTTCTTGGTGCACCTCTCAAATACTTCCCTTGTACATAGGTTACACCCCTTTGAGATATTAAAGAATTTTTATTTCCTTATTTTTTCAATTAAAAAAAAAAATTATGAGCTACTTTTGGAAGACCTTATGAATAATATGGTTACTAAGCTGAGTGCTCAAATGCCTACTACCATAAGACAGATGATTAGTCAGACAGAGGTTATTAACCAAAGTTCAAGAAACCTTTTATGATACCTTGTTGGGGAAAATGTACAATCATGCATGTGATTCTGCCTGCAGCATAATTTTCTTATAACAATTCTAATAATAAAACAACAGGTCGGTCACCATTTGAAATTGTCACAGGATTAAAAGCCAAGCCAAGCCAACCTATTGACCTTATCCATTACCAACAGATGTTAGAAGAAGCTGAAAGGCTGAGGATTTCGTGAGGCATATCTATGAGATCCATGAAGAAGTTCAAAAGAAGATTGCTATTAGCACTGAGCAATTCAAGTCTCATGCAGATACACATCCTTTTGAAGGGGATGAAAGGTCGATTCATGAGTTGAAGCTTGTCTTCTTTCAGACTCTGTTTGAATGGGTAAATGCTTAGGGTGTTGTTACTTTCATGTCTTTGCCTGAAATTCTTGATTTGCATATTTTCATTGCTATTTAGTTTTCTTTTTCTTTGTTGCCTCTTAGCACACTGCCTGTGTGCCTTGTTATATCTTTTTGTCCTTTTTCAATTCCAATGAAGTTTATTACTTATCAAAAAACAAAACAAAACAAAACCAAAAAAATTATGACAAAGTTATGGTAACAACCTAAACAATTTGCCAAAGGAGCATTTAAAATACTACACATGGACCTTATTAGCTACTCAAAAGGCTTGGGCCAAATGCATATCTACTTAAGCTCCCAAAAGATCTTAACATCAGCTCTATTTCAATGTGGAGAATCTCAACCCTTATTCTGAGCACCATGAAGCACTGAATGAAAACAATCAAGCTCTTAGACTGCCTGTGGTACCTATGAAACCAGACATGATAAAAGATGTCCTTGATGAACAACTTGTCTCTACAAGAAAGGAAGGGTACCAGAAATTCCTAGTCAAGTGGAAAGGGAAACCAATTTCAAAAAGCAATTTGATAATTGTTTTTTTTTTTTTGATAAGTACAATTTGATAATTGTATCAGACTTCCAATGTATCACTCAAGAACTTTTGGAAAGATATCAAGCTTTTCAATAGCTGTAGCTCAGTTCTTTCCAGCAGGGAAGTGTTGATGGGAATAAAGCAACTAATAAATCTAAAATTATTTTTGAGTATTCAAATTCTAGAGGAGTCATCCTTAAATTATCCAAATTCTTAGTTCTCCAAGAAGTCAAGTATTTATTATCTTAGTTACAAGAGAAGTTTTGAATGTTCTAAGCCTCTATGAATATGTGTCATTGTATGGTTCTAGAAGCAAGCAATGAATTTTTTAGTTTCTGATCTTTGTTTTGGCAAAAAAGAACTGGAACCTCACCAAGGAAAGGTCCTTTGGACCCATCCCTGAGAGTAAACCACGAATACATTACCTTATCCAAGAGAACTCCTAGTGAGGATTGAACTCAGATGACTAGGTCTACAGCTCATCCCAAGCCTCCAACCACTAGGCTGCACCCTGACATGTTCTAGGAAAAACAATTAGATAAAAATGTTTCCTTTCAAACATAGGATTAGACTTTGAGATAGTCTGTCCAAGGAGATGCACTCGCCACACCTAATTTTCCTCTATTTCCTTCCTTTTTTTTTTTAATTAATAAAGATAAATATTTTATTCAGAGGAAAGAAAGCAAATAACATCCACAGTACACAGGTAATGAACAAATGGTATGAAAAATCAAGACAGGGTGCATAATCTTAAAATTCCAGCAAAGAAAAAGAATGGCCACTCAATGCAACCATCCAGTCACAATTCCTCTATTTCCTTCCTATCCTCATAAACTAACAAAAATCATTCTAAGTTTTCCAGGGCTGCATCAACAATCTATTTTTAAAGCAGATAAGACAAAAAAATACCTTGGTTGCAATTCTCAGGATAATCTCTTGGTGCTGAAGAGGAAGCTTTGAAATGTTCACCAAAAGCATAGGTGCCAACTCTTCTTTTTGCTATTACCATCAGGTATCATCATTAATTCCAAATTGCTAGAATGGCATGCTGTCATTCCAAACTAAGCAAAATAATTTCCTAAAAAAGATGTAGACTGGAAAAAACAAACATACCTTTGCTTGAACACGTTCAAATGCCATTTCAATATACACAATGCAAAAATTTCTGACCATTGGAGCAGCATTGGCTTCTGAATACATTTTCCATAACTCCAATAGCGGTAAAGCAATCTCAGGCTGATGTTTCACTCTCTTGTTTATATGACTCAATATCTCAAGAACCTGTCACGACATGGAAGTTATTAACCTTGGAGGCTTTTAATTCAAATACCAAAGTTTTTGATAATTTGATAGTTGGAGGAAGGGATTTAAGCCCAGAACATCTCCATTGGAAACACCAAAAGGTACTAGTTGAGCTACAAGGCTCTTGGCAATTCAAATACCAAAGTATACATCTATTACCCTACATGTGAAGAAAATAAAGTATACAGAAAAATGAGGATACACTAGAGTAGAGATAAATGTTGATCACATGTAGTAAGAAGAAACATCAAACATTCCATTTCCATGGAAATAAACTTTCCATTTCTATCTAGTGCACAAAGCTCTTACTTTTACACGGTCTAAGAGAGGTCATTGGTAGGCAGCCTTACCCTATTTTTTATTTTTTCTTCAAACTCACAACCTGTCACTTTTGGGGGGAAGGCACTTGCCATTGCACCAAGTCCCCCGACCTTTTGCCACAACATAACAATAAGAACATATATTGAATTTTCACAATCCGGGTACTTGTCAATTTTTCGAGACCTAGCCTTTTGTTGTTGCTCATTCATTTTCCATTTTCAGGTTCAGAGAGTAGTACTTATGCATTAAAAATGTGTTAGTAATTGAGAAAACCTCTAGCCAGAACACAACAATAAGAACATAAAATTGAAAATTCACAATCCAGGTACTTGTCAATTTTTCGAGTCCTAACCTTTTGTCGTTGCTCATTCATTTTCCATTTTCAAATTCAGAAAGCAGTACTTATGCATTAACAATATGTTAGTAATTGAGAAAACCTCTCGCCAGAACACAAAAAATAAGAACATAAAATTGAAAATTCATAATCTGGGTACTTGTCAATTTTTCGAGCCCTACCCTTTTGTCATTGTTAATTCATTCTCCATTTTCAGGTTCAGAAAGCAGTACTTACGCATTAAAATTGTGTTAGTAATTGAGAAACCCTCTAGAACATAAAATTGAAAATTCAGAATCTGGGTACTTGTCAATTTTTCGAGTCCTACCCTATTGTCGTTGCTCATTCATTTTCCATTTTCAGGTTCAGAAAGCAGTACTTATGCATTAAAATGGTGTTAATAATTGAGAAAATTTGACACAGCAACAGCATGAATCAGAAAAAAAAAATAAATGGGTAGAGAGAGAGAGAGAAGAGACCTTGTTGCGGACTAGGGAGGATTGAAAAGAGAGAGAGGAAATAGCGAAAGGGAGAAGCCTGCTGAGCAAGATATGGAGTTTGTCGTCTTCGCAGAAAGCCAAGACGGTGAGCAATTGATCCAACGCTTTTTCTCTCTCTGCATCGGTAGTTCCCCCTGGTGGTGGTGTTGATGATGATTTCGACGATGCCATTTTCTTTTGCTTTCGTTTTCGTTTTCTTGAGAAACAATCCAACTCCTGAGTTTCCTGAGGAGGAAGAAACAATGGAGAGAAGTGCGGACTGGACTGGGGTTTTATACTATCGGATTTTTCCTTTTTCTTTTTCTTTTTCTTTTTCTTTTTTTGGCATTCAATTTGACAGAATATTTTGGGCTGGTATTTAATTTAGTCAATTTAAATTTAATTACTAGATTAATCATTAACATTTAATTTCTCTTTATTTTGTAAAATCTGTACAAATCTATTAGCAAATTATATTTGTTTGATCTTTCTGTTTTTATTAAAAATTTAATTGAAAATGTTTAGGCACTGTATTATTTAATAGATTTTTTTTTTTTTGTTTAGTATTATTTAAAATAAAATTTTTAAAAAAAAATTGTTTAAATGGCTTCATCTTTTTAACATATTTGGATGGCATGCACGGAGCCATGGTTTGACTTGAGGGGCGATGGCCTCCCAAATCTTTTTGAAAATATATTATTATATATGTGGGTACTAGTTTTAGCAATTACACTTTTACTTTCTTAATAATATTATTGATTCTTTTAAGAGTATTGTTATAGTCAAAATTTTCTACAATATTTTTACAAACTGTTAAAAATAGTAAGTTCTTATTGGTTCGCATTTGAACATATCGTTTACATTAATTTTTACTTATCAATAATCATTCATCATATCAGTAATTTGTAAAAAAGTTTGAAACTCTAACATTTTTCTCATTTTAAAGACCAAATCTAAAACAAAATATACAAGCCCAAAATAATTAGTCCAACAACAAAATTACCAATAGTAAAACTAAACAAAATTAAGTCTAGTTAACCAATTTTACCCAAAACAAACAATCTAACCCTTTAAATAGCCAGTAACTAAGCAATAATAGAGTCAAAAGCCGAAGTCACTGGACGCAACTAGCAGCAAAGCCGCCCCTTTAACTCTAATGTTCTGTTTGGATGTTAGGGGAAGGAGGGGGAGTAGAGTAGAGTGAGGGAGAGTAATTAAATTACCTTGTTTTGAACTTTTTAAGGAAGGAGTGAGAGGGATTTGGAGGGGTTTTAACTACTTCTAACTTCTTATTTTTAATTCCCTCAAATTGGAGAAATTTGGAGGGAGAGTAGAGTATAATGGCCTGTTTGGAAGTTTAGAGAAAGAGGAGAGTAAAAGGGAATGGTTATCCTCCACCTTGGTTGGATATTTTTAAAATTAGTAAGGGAGAAGGGAGTAATTAGCGCTTCCTCTTATTTGGATGTTTTAAAAATTAAGATGGAAAAGAGAGAAAATGATTTAAATAGAAAAATTTACCCCTATTTGAAAATGAACTTGCAACATTGGTCTATGATTAATTTATTAGATTAAATAATTATGACTATAGCATACAATTTTTTTTTGATATTTTTTTTTTCTGGTGTGAATTAAATAATTAACATTGGTCTATGATTAAATATTTTTTCTTTTTTTTTATTATACTAAAAAAAACCATCCTTAATTGATAATAATTAAAATAAGAAAAAAATGTTTGGTTTGTTTGTTTACTGAAAAAATCAACAAAATATTGAATTTTGAGTGTTTCTTTCATTTATTATTTTTTTAAATTTTTTTTTTATTTTGCTTAGTACGTGAATTTAATTTTTTGAGGATTTAGAGAAGAATTGAGACCCAAAAAAACAAAAAAGTTCGGGAGAGTGACTCTATGAATTAACTTAAAAAATAAGATCCTATTATATAATTTAAATTCAAGTGTTTGCCCACTTACTATTCAGAAAAGAAAGCAACTCAAAATTCCCAAGAGAATATCCCTGCTAAATACTAAGCAATAGCACACAAATTTCAACCAAAACAAATGACAATAATTTCTCAAAAAAATGTAGAATTTCACACACTAAAACATTTTTTTTCATGACCATACTTATTCGTTTAGGAACCAATGCCACTTTGAATCATGACATGAGACGTTGGAATTTGCCTAACATAGAGCCCATTGAGAATACCTTGTCCATCTAATTAATAAAGTAAAATCTTTTTTTTATTGTTTTTTTAATAAAACAGGGTCTAAAACTTTCAATAAAAAATATCAAGATTCAAGTGGTCCAGAAACTGAGGCAAGTCCAAACCAAGCCCAAAAAGAGAGGCTAATCATTTACAAACAAGATTAAACCAGGGGCTGAAATTCCTGTACAATAACAAGACAATTTAAACTAGCACCTATACTAGTAAACAGTATTGAACAACCAGGGACATAACACAAGACCTAAGAAGTCAGCTCGTGGAGTCAACGACATTGTATCATGCCAGACAACTAAGATGTGAAAAAGCATAAAAATGAATGTAAGCAGACAAAGTCTTCAAGCCACTGAAAAAAGGATAGTGTTACAATGAGCTATGACCATATCTATAATTGCCAACAGACATGTTTCAGAAAGTAAAACTAAAAATAAACACAAGTTGGTGCCAAAGAAAAATTAATCCCAAGAGTTCACAGTTCAATGATCAATTGAAAAGGTTTTTATAAGCTGAAATTGTCTTGGAACATTTCTTATCTAACTGTTAGAGAAATTTAAGGATTAGACATCTTTGTGAACGATAGCTCCTTGCGCTCCTCCACTGGATAGCCAATAAAAACTCTCAACATATCTAAATTCTTAATAAGATGGAGATAAGCCCTCATTCGCAATCTAGAATCAATTCCTATCTCATCCAAGAGATGGAACACGTCTTGCTCAGGAATGGGAAGACGTGCCAAGCTCCTCTCAAAAATTAAATTTCCTTCTCTAAGTGATGAATTTCCTTCTCTCATTGCTAAAGCAACATCCTGAATTGCTCCCATAATTTGTTCCATGTCCTTATTTTTTGATGTTTTTCTCTTTTTGGCTTTTGAAGAGGCTTCACCCACATTATTATCAGCCACATTATCACATCTCTCCAAAGTAACTTCATTTTGAGCAACTAAATGATCAATATCTTCAATGTTCTCCATAGAGCCCTCTCCAGTTGAAGTAGCCCACCGTTGCCTATCTCCGATGCAGTTTCAAATTGTTCTCCAGTGGCTCTATCTTTTCCATGAAGCTCGACCAATTTGTCGTAGTTTGGAATTGGTTTGTTCTTAAGCTCTTTTGCTTTAGGTTTAGCTTGTTAAAAAATGACAACAAAATAAGGTCAGACAAGAAAACACTCAAATTTATGCACCATAGTATTCTATTGAACAAGCTTGCATTTACAGTAAGGTTTAATCCTAGAAGTATTCAAGCTCATCTAGTTTCATCCCCACATCACCATTAAAAGAAAAAAAAATTTATAACCTCACAGACAAGAAAACACTCAAATTTATGCACCATAGTATTCTACTGAACAAGCTTGCATTTACGGTAAAACCCAGTTATAAACAACATATCATTGCAATGTGTAAGACATGACTAGATGCAAAATCTCATCGAAGCATACATCGGAGTCCTTTGAATTATCGAAATAATCCAATTAATTCTCTCTACCTAAATATAAGTTCATGGTGCTATACCCTATTGTAAACTGATATAACATGAAAAAGAAAACCATATAATTCAATGAAACAATATGAACTCCTAGAGTATAAGTGACAAACTTGGATTAGACTTTCCCAAACTTTCGGTTCAGCACTCCACATTTTGGTGATTGGATTCCAAGTAAAACCACTCAATCCATTCTTAAACACATCATAGCAATCTGACCAATTATACTTGATGGTTTTAATGTGATTTTTTACCTTTTGCTTGTCTATTGGTTTTTCAAATTTTTCTTGCAATTCCTTCACATTATATAACAAACTCCCCAAACATTTCCCCCCTAAATAATCATAAAATGAACATCAATTGAAAACTAAATAAACATAAACTAAATAATCCTAGTCATCAAACCTTCACAAATCCACGCTATCCTATTGTCCTGTCAGTCTATAAATACAAAAATGTTCCCACTTCTCATACATGTTAGAAAGAAAATTTAAGATAAAGAGTAGAGAGAGAGAGAGCACGCGATTGCGAGAGCGAGAGAGATAAGGAGAAAGAGAGCGAAAGAGCAAGCAAAGATTGAAGAGAGACTGAGAAATGGATGACCGGGTACAATTTTATTTGTTTTGTTTTTTGTAATAATTATTATTGTTGTTGTTTTTTTTGGATTGAAATGGTGATTAGTCTAATCTTATGTTAATATTAGGTTAATTTTGATATAAATTAGGTTAGTTATATATATTCCTAGTATAATTACTATCTAATAATATGAAATTGTAAAAAAAATAGTATGTAATTAGTATATAGGTGGCGTTTGGGTATTGCGTTTCTTGCGTTGCATTTTCTGCATTTTTTTTTTTTTGGACGCGCGTCTGGCACTATTCATTGTCCATGAACAGTGATTTTAGGCTTATGAACAGTGCCAAACATGTGAACAGTAACTTTTTTATTATTTTCAGTTTTCAACAAAATAAGCGGTATCCAAACGGACTCATAGTATAATTACTATATAATTATTTTTTTTATAATGATTCAATTGGTAATTTTTGTAATATATACTCTAACATTTGAATCATTATCTGAATTTCATTTATTTTTTTTTTATGAATCTAATTATTAGTCTAATAATCTTATTCTAAAATTAGGTTAATTAGGTTAGTATATATTCCTAGTATAATTACTATATAATAATATGTAATTATAAAAAAATATAGTATGTAATTAATATATAGTATAATTACTATATAATAATATGTAATTATTATTATTATTATTATTATTATTATTGTGGGAGAAAACTTAGTCTTGAACCCCAATCAAGTATTGTCCTATTTGGAATTAGCGGCACGGGGCGCAGGCCTAATCCTCAAGGTTTTGCTCAATCCTACATCGGGGAGAGACGCCTCCCACTCTTACCTTATAAGCATTTGGCTTAAGGAATGGTGTACTATAGTGTGTGTGATCGGGTGGAAGGCGTCTCTCCCCGATGTGGGATCGAACAAATTCATGAGGGTTGCATTGGGCTGAGGCCCATTCCCAAAGCGAATAATACCTGATTGGGGAAAGATTCGTTCCTCCCACAAAAAGGCGATTTTTGGGGTTTAAGGGGAAACCCCCACCTTCCCCCCCTGACTTGCTCACATGTGTACTACACATGATTGGTACACCCTTCCTTAGGCCAAGTGCTTATAAGGCAAGGGTGGGAGGCCTCTCTCCCCGATGTGGGATTGAACAAATTCGTGAGGGTGGCATCAGCTCCTCGACCCATTCCCAAAGCGAACAATACCTAATTGGAAAAAGATTCGTTCCTCCCACAATTATTATTATTATTGTAGGGTCACAATTTGGGGCCCAAGCCCAAGTTATACAGAGTCTTGGTCCAGTGAGCCCAATACAATGAATTTATAGAGAGTGGGTTGAAGAACTAAGTCCTAAAGAGTGAGACAACGGCTAGTATTAGATCATGTGGCAACTGAACACAAAGCAAGAATGTTTATCTCAATAAACCTCCCGTCGGAGGAGGTTGAAGGAGTATATGATGATTGCTCTAAAATATTAGAACAGTTCGGATTGCTCTATCATTAGGGATGGAAATTTTTGCCCGACCCATGAATACTCAGCCCGGCCCGGCCCTAATGGACTGGATTTTACCCGGTCCGATTAAAAATAGGATTAGGTTTGGGTTTAAAAAAAAAACCCAAAACGGGTCCAGGTCGGGTCCGGGTTTTTACAAAAACTCGGCCCAACCCGGTTATATATATATATATATATATATATATTGTTATAACCCTAACTAAAATGCCTCACCTCACACATAATCTCTTCAAACTTTAGAGCCGCCTCTCATTTCTCTATTCAACTCACTCTCATCTCCCACTTTCACTCACTCTCCTCTCATGTCTCTCGCCGTCAGCCTCTCTCATGCTCTCATGTCTCACGCCGTCAGCCTCTCTCATGCTCTCAGCCTCTCGGTCTCACTCTCTTTGTCGAAGAAGATGAAGATGAAATCCTAAGATTCTCGCCACAAAGATTCTCGGTCTCACTCTCTCATGCTCTCATGTTCTTCTTCCATTTTTTCTTTATTTGATTAGTGGGTTTGGGGATTTAAATTCTCTTTGCTTAACCTGTGGGTTTGGGGATTTAGATTTTGTTGTTAAGATTTGATGTTCCTTCCGTGTACTTGTTTTAGATTTTGATTTCAAATGTATTTGGTTTCTGTGAATAGTTTGATTTCAAATGTATTTGGTTTCTGTGAATAGGAAATTTGAATAGGTATGGTGGATTTGATTTGAGATTCATTTGGATTTGTTGTTTGTGTTGCACTGCTGCTGTGATTCTTTTTTCTCAAGAAAACAAAATTTTTTTTTAATTGATTGGGCTTCATTTTTTTTTTTTTGGTTGGGCCACAAATTGGGCCCAATCCTTTAACGGGGCCCGGCGGGGGCGGGTCTGGGCCCCGAGAAAAAAACCTGCTTAGTAAATGGGCCGAGTCCGGGCCACGGGTCTTGGCCCGTGGGTCGAGTCCGGGTGTGGAAAAACCCGGCCCGAACCCAACCCATTGCCATTCCTATCTATCATTCTCCTTCCTCCACTTTTTTCTCCCTTTTTTGTAGAGAGTCTCCCACCTTATATAGTAATTTCTGAATCATCTTCACCCTCCACCTATTGATCATCTAAACCCTTACTCGAGTACTTGTCCCATCAGCCACCTTCCTTAGCTCTTTGTGAGTTGCGTTAGACGTCTTCTCCACATAAATGCAGCCAGTAAAGTAGTTTCTGTGCATTTAATGCGATGTTGTCAATCTTCCCTTAGATATTTTCAGGTTTTCTTCCTTCTCCTATGTCCGTGAAGCACATTCCTATCACTGAACCTTCTCGGAAGGTCGCTTTAATCGCTGTGTTATATATTTCGAACCATATTCATTAAGTCCAAGGAGTTTGTACTCCTTAGACAGCCATTCATTTGCTCGCCTCTTACAGGACTTGGTTTGGGAGTCTTTTATCATTATTTGCTTATCCTCGGACCTATTTGTATCATTGAATAAAGCCCAAGGCCCAATATATGATCCTGAGCCCTTGCCCCTACAATTATTATTATTATTATTATTTATAAGGATTCTGTAAGGACCGGATTGGACTTGAATCCAGAACGGGAATGGATCCAGGCCCACGTAGCCCAAACAATGAATTTATAGAGTGCAGGAAAAGAAACTTGTCTGATCTTGGGCCAAAATATTGGATTTTAGTGTAAAAAGATTAAAGATACGAGCAAGGAATGTAGCAATAAGTCTCTTTGGACATGCCCTAGAGATCTGATTTTTCTTTTCTTTCTGTTCCCCTCCCCCCTTTTTCCTTTTTCTTTGGCGCCTTATATACCATGGCTTTTTTGCCTTTTTTATCATCCACGTGTGGACCTGGCATTCAACGTCCTTTTTCGTCATCCCCCTTGCCCTCTCTTGAATCTTCCATTCTTAGCTGGAAAGCTGTTCCTTCACTGTTCAGGTATTACCTCCATATTAATGCGGCCAGAAGGTTAGCTGGGAGACATTTAATGCGGAGGTGACAGCACCTTTAGATATTTGTCATTTCCTACCATTACTTTTTGTTTGATATTTCCCCCTTTGCTCTGTTATAAGATTTGTCCCAGGCGTTGTTTTGAGTGATTAACGAGTTCACCAGATACCTCGGACAAAAGTACCGAGGTGACCATCGTCCTCGGACACGGCCCAACTCCTTACAAGCATGCTCCACCTCTCCTCGGATGGTAATTTTGTCCATTCCTCGGCTGGATGTCCTCGGATATTCGTTTGCCCTTACACGGGATATTGGGCCGGGCCCTTCCTTGCTCCATTTGTATGAATGAGGATAATATTGGGCCTGGCTTCCTCACACACAGTTTGACCACAGGGCAAGATTGGCCCACACAGATTCGATTGGTAATTGTTATGATATATGCTCTAAAATTTGAATTTCATTAAGTAATTTTTGTTTTTGTTTTTTATGAATCTAATTATTAATCTAATAATCTTATTCTAAAATTAGGTTAATTTTGATATAAATTAGGTTAGTATATATTCCTAGTATAATTTCTATATAATAATATGTAATTATTAAAAAAAAATAGTATGTAATTAGTATACAATATAATTACTATATAATAATAATAATATATTAGGGGTTTGGTTATCAACAATTTTTATATTATACGGATTCAATTGATAATTTTTATAATATATACTCTGAAATTTGAATTATTATCCAAATTTCATTAAGTAATTTTTTTATGAATCTAATTATTAGTCTAAAATTAGGTTAATTTTGATATAAATTAGGTTTTTGTTTTTTAGAAATAATGAATGGGTAAATTGAATTTTTTCTGTCCGTGTGGATATAATTTTGTTGTCTCAAATATTGGGTAAAATGACAAGTTATTTTTTTTTTTGGGTTTGGCCCACTATTTATTTTTGGGCTTCAAAGTGTTTGGGTTCTCACCGAAGAAGAAAACGTCAACAATGTATATATCAGTATATACTAATTAGGGCAGCACGTGCAAGACATGTGTTCACCGTGGAAAAAAAGTACTATAGTAATTAAAGTCAATTCTAGATTTTATTTGTATTACAAAACAAATATATGAACTATTTGATTTTTAAAGTATATAGAGATTTACATTAATCAAAGCAGACATTAATTTTAAGAATTTTGATAATTATGTCGTAAAAATTTAATCTCATTCGTTTAAGAATTTTGATCTACCACAAAATTAGGGTAGCTATCTAAAATATAAATATTTATTTAACTATGATAGTTTTTTAGTACCTGCTTGCTAAAGATAATATATATATTCTCTAAAAACTTATAAGAATGATAACGAATATCATCATCTTTCATCTTTCAACAATAAACAACTGAGTTTTGCTAAGAAAATTAAAATAAAAAATAAAATAAAAAAGATAACAAAATGTTTGTGTCATTGAATATCATCATTCTAACTTTCTAAGAATTTTATCATTTAAAACTCAAAATATGTAAAGAAAATTTTTAAGATGTTAAAATTTAGCAGGAGTAATTTAGACATTACACAATAAAATATTTTAAGAATCATAAACTTTCATTAGGGTTTAACTGAGAGAATAATAACATAATATATTTGCTCTTTTCCAATATATTAAGGGAAAAATTACATGATTTTAAAGTTTAAGGAAGAATTGTAAACTACCCCAAACATAAAGGATGAAAAATGTTTTTTTCTTAAGTTTTTGTTTTTGTTTTTGTGTGCAAAACTATTTGTTTTTACTTAAAATAGAGTGTAAAGAAAAAAATATACAAAAAGTCAACCCAAAAAAATTGTATGTGGAATAGTGAATTTTGACTCAACAAAGTTGATCAAACCAACAAATTTTTTTACAAAATACAACAAAATGACGTAACATTTTCATAATACCTTTATAATTTTGTTATATTTTATTTTAACTTATAAAGAATTAACAGCTCAGTAGTTTTGAAAATATTGTGACAATATCAATTAGAACCAATATTGTGAAAATATTGGTGGGCAAAAAAGTAGTTTTATTGGTAAGTTTAAATTAGAACCAATAACAATTTTCCATATTTGATTTGTTATGAAAGTGTTGTGAAAATTATTGTGGACAAACCAAAAATAATATAGCAAATATGCTACAACTTTATGCATTCACAAAAAAAAAAAAAAAAACCCCAAAAAGTTAAACAAACCATAACTACTGTAGCGAAATTACTGTAACATTTCTCATTCACTCTTTTTATATAATATATATAGAAATATACATTGCACTTACAATGTAAATTTATATTGTAAACACATAAAAATTGGTAAATATTGTACACATTTGCAAAATTTGCACAATTTTTTTTTTACAAATGTATATAATATTTGCTACTTTTTGTGTGTATACAATGTAAACTTACATTACAAGTAGAAAGTAAACATATAAAGATCCTTTAAAATAAAAAAACAAGCTCAAACCAAGTTGTGAACTTGAAGGGAAAAAAATGAGGAAAAAGGCAAGTCATTAAACCAAAAATATTGTTCATAACACTATTCATGAGCTTATTCGCTCTTTTTATATATAGAAAAAAAGAGCACAAATCGATGACTGGGAAAAAATGAAAATAAAAAATAAAAAAATAAAAAGCGATGAACAATACATATTGAACAAACCAAAAGTATTGTAGTTTTTACACATTCACCCAACAAGTGTCATAATATTTTCACAAAACATTTATTTTCAATTGTAGTTGATCACAGTTTCATATTTTATTATTTTATTTTAACTTAGGCTGCGTTTATTTTGGTGTAAAAACATTTCAGGAAATAATTTTACACCTCACTGCGTGTTTGGTTGTGCATGGAAACTAAAATTTTCCAGAAAAGTATTTTAGTTGACCGTGTGTTTTATGGCTTTGACTCAGAAATTGGTTTACATTTTTATTTTCACTACTAATCATTTCCGAGTCTCAGACATGCAAAGAGAGAGAGAGAGAGAGAGAGAGAGAAGAGAGAGTTACCCATCGCGCAAACCAATCGCAACCCAGCAATGGCGCCGCCAGCACCCCAGCACCATCGCCGACATCTAGATCGCACCACCACTGAGATCGCACCCCATCGAGATTGCATCACCACCGAAGACTGATCCACCCAAAACCGATCTCATCGGCGTCGTCGTTACCCATGACCGATCTCGTCTCAATCTCGTCGCCCTCTCGTCGTTACCCGTGACCGATCTTGTCGCCCATGACCCATGACCGATCTCTCATTTTCCCTCAATTTTTGATCACTCTCTCTTCCTCCCTTTCTCAGTTTGACCGAATTGTGGAGTTTAACGAATGGTGTTGTTTTGATTTTTGTTTTTTTAAGTTTATATATTGAAATTTTCTATTATAAAATTTGTTTGGTAGCTAAGAAAATGGGTGAGAAAGTAGTAGGAAAATAGCATTTTTAGAATGCAACCAAACACATGAAAACATTTTCTAGAACAATTTTCATAATGTAGCAAAACACTTGAAAATATTTTCCTTTCCCAAAAATATTTTACACTTGAAAATATTTTACACTCGGAAAATATTTTACATTCAACCAAATGCAGCCTTATAAGAAATTGACACCTCAATAACTATGAAAATATTGTGAAATTTGTTGTGTTAGTATAATAATATATATGCAGATTCTTATAAATATTTAAAAGAAAAAAAAAGTACAAACGGAAGACTGAAAAAAAAAATGTAGCTACTGTAGCTACAGTTCCACTTGAACAAACCAAAGTGGCACTGTAGCAATTGTTCAAAACTTAGGAAAAAAAAAATGGCTCACTACACCAAAAGGGGCACTATAGAGGCATTGCCTCTTCTTATATAGTTAGTAGAAAAAAGAGCACAAATCGATGATTGGAAAAAAAAAAAAAGAGTACATATTGAATAAACCAAAAGTACTGTAGCTTTTACACATTCACCTAACAAGTGTCACAACATTTATTTTTAGTTGTGGTTGGTCACAGTTTCATATTTTTTATTTTATTTTGACTTATAAGAAATTGACACCTCAATAATTGTGAAAATATTGTGAAATTTGTTGTGTCAGTATAACAATATATATAAAAGAAAAAAAGTACAAACGAAAGACAGGAAAAAAAAAAAAAAAAAGACAAAGACAAAGACAAAGTGGCTCAACAAAATGGAACTATAGATGTATAGTGTAAAAACACTGTAGAAAAAGAGCACAAATCGATGATTGAAAAAAAAGTATATATTGAACAAACCAAAAGTACTGTAACTTTTACACATTTACTTAACAAGTGTCACAACATTTTTACAAAACATTTATTTTCAGTTGTGGTTAGTCACAATTTCATATTTTATTATTTTATTTTGACTTATAAGAAATTGACACCTCAATAATTGCGAAAATATTGTGAAATTTGTTGTATCAGTATAACAATATATATAAAACGAAAAAAAAAAAGTACAAACGGAAGACAGAGAAAAAAAAATGTAGCTACAGTGCCGCATGGAACTGTAGCAACTGTTAAAAAAAAAAAAGACAAAGTGGCTCAATAAAATGGAACTATAGATGCACAGTGCAAAAACATTGTACGTGTATTCGCACTTTTATATATAAGATTAGGCTAATTAGGTTAGTACTTTCTCCACAAAAAAAAAAAAATTAATTAGGTTAGTATATATTCATAGTATAATTACTATATAATATAATATGTAATTATAAAAAAAAATATAATGTAATCAGTATATAGTATATAGTAATTACATATAATAAATAATAATAGATTGATAAAAATGTACCTTAGTCTGGATAGATTGAAAATTATTACCATTTAAAGATGTCCATTTGGCTTTCAAAAAAAAAAAAAAGATGTCCATTTGAAGTAATTACTATATAAGAATATTATGTAATTATTTGTTTTTTTTATTAGAATCAAAATGCTATTATTATTTTTTTTTTTGTGTGTGAATTCTTTTGTATATATACCTGTAAAAGATTAATAAATATCTTCATTTGAATACTATGTTATTAGCGATGCAAGTCCATTCCACAAAGAAATTCTATTTTATGACTTCATATGTGAAAAGGCTAAAAGCTAAAACTAACCACTGCTTGCTTGTAGTTGACTATCTGATTGCACTCATTCTTTCTTGGTCTTTATTGTTGATAAAACTATCCACAGATGAGTCTATTCATGATGAATGAGTAAAAATTTGAATGAGATATTGGAAGTTGCTTCTATGTAATTTCTCTTTGTGGATCTTTGTGTCACTTTTGGAATTTGGGAGTCTTTGGAAGAGAATGTGTGTGAGATAATTTACTAATAAAGGATACTCTTTTGTTTGTTTAGTTGCACAGCAATATATTCACCCATAGATTTGAGGTAGAGCGTATTGTGTACTTTATAGATCTGCAGTACCATTTGGTGTATAGGAACTTGACTGCTCGAATCAAGGAACTTCATCTTGAGAATGGCGGCAGATCTTTGATGTTCATTTATCCAAGGATGCTCTGCCAATTGATCACTGGAATGGATGAATTTGTGATGAAGCACATCTTTGTTCCAGGGAGCACTACTGATGCCACTCTTGCCATTGATATGGGCAATGAAATAGTAAGTTCATTAGTCCTTAAAAGTTGATATTTGAATTGTGTGAATGAGTTTTTAATATTAGGTTTTTTTTTTTTTTTTTTGGTGCGTGTGTAGAAGTACACATATTCAATCTCTGAGGGTAACAACTTTGAGATAAGAAAGAGCAAAATAATAGCTAGAGTTGAAAGCTGTGTTAGGAGCATTACCGTGCCTGCTATTGGCTTCGTCTTCTCAGGAAAGGTTTGGAGGGCACGTATAAAGCCTGGCTCGCTTGACCAAACATGCATACATACGTACATACATACATATGTATATATTGTTGTAATAAACAATTTACTATTTCGAATATCTTGTAGGTATAGGCTATTACTTCATGAAACTTATTGCAACAAATTGGAAATAATTGACCAAAATAAGTTTGATTAAATTATTGCAATGATATTTTTATTGTAATAGATAATTACTTCATTTTGTCATTGCAATAGATTATGAAATAATTGATACCAAGTCATTGCAACAATATATTCATTACAGTTTTGTGTTTGTCATCACAATAGATTATAAAAGAATTAATATCAAATTATTGCAGTAATAACTTCATTGCAATAAGCTATTAGTTTGAAATTTTTGTTGCAATAGATTATAAAAATAATTGATATCAATTTATTACAACGATTCTTTCATTTTAAGTTATTGCAACAATTGTACCAGGTCATCCATTTCTCAGTCTCTCTTCAGTCTCTTTAGTCTTTGCTTGCTCTTTCGCTCTCTTTCTCCTTCTCTCTCACTCTCGCAATCGCGCACTCTCTCTCCGCTCTCTCTCTTAAATTTTCTTTCTAACATGTACGAGAAGCAGAAACATTTTTCTATTTATAGACTGGCAGGGCAATAGGATAGCATGGAGTTGCGGAGGTTTGATGACTAGGATTATTTAGTTTATGTTTATTTAGTTTTCAATTGACAGTACGTAGTTCATTTTATGATTAATTAGGGGGGAAATGTTTGGAGTGTTTGTCATATAATGTTTTAGTGGGGGAAATGTTAGAGATTGTTATATGATATATTGTTTGCAAAGTTTGCTATTCTAGTTAGGTAAAACTTTGATGCGCTACTTTACATATTGCATGCAATATGGGCTTATTTGGGCAACGAAAAAGAAATCATTGCAATAACATTAAAGTCATTGTAATAGTCGATGCAAGATGTTGCAATAAAATTTGAGGTAATAGGTTTGTTCAACAAAAACTTTTGTTGCAATAAACTCCAAGGTATAGGCCATTACTTCACAAAACTTATTGCAATAGATTGCAAATAATTGACCAAAATAAGTCAGATTAAATTATTGCAATGAAATCTTTATTGTAATAGATAATTATTTTATTTTGTCATTACAATAGATTATGAAATAACTAATACCAAGTTATTGCAACAATATATTAATTGCAGTTTCATGTTTGTCATTGCAATAGATTATAAATGAATTAATATCAAATTATTGCAATGATAACTTTGTTGTAATAAGCTATTAATTTGAAATTTTCGTTGCAATAAATTACAAAAATAATTAATATCAATTTATTGTTACGGTCTCTTCATTTTAAATTATTGCAACAATTTTTCATAATTTATTAAAGCTTAACATTGCCCCCTAAAATATCAAATAACAAACTCCTAATATTTCCCCCTAAAACATCATATAACAAACTCCTAACATTTCCCCCACTATCAATTGAAAAACAAAATAAACATAAACTAAATCAAAAACTAAATAATTTCCTAGTCATCAAACCTAGGCAAAGTTCACAACTCCACGTTATTGGCTTATTGCCCCGCCAGTTGTCTTTTATTGGCTATAAATATATTCAAATATGCCCGCTTCTCATACACAGCAAAGAGAGAGAGAGAGCATAGAGTGAGCAAAGATTGAAGAGAGACTGAGACATGAATAACTTGGTATAATTTTTTTTTCTTTCTTTGTAATAATAATAATTATTATTGTTTTTTTATTTATTGAATTGGTGATTAGTCTAATATTTTGTTAATATTAGGTTAATTTTGATATAAATTAGGTTAGTATATATTTCTAGTATAATTACTATATAATAATATGTAATTATTATTATTATTTGGATTCAATTGGTAATTTTTTTATAAGGATTCAATTGGTAATTGTTATAATATATACTCTGAAATCTGAATTATTATCTGAATTTCATTAAGTATTTTTTTTAATTTTTTTTTAATTTTTAAAATTTTTATGAATCTAATTAATCATATTGCAGCTGTACATTGAAAAGTATAGGTCAGAATCATGTAATCTTGTGGAAATTAATCATGCACGTATAGCTACTCTCATTGTTGTTTCTTGTGCCTTTCATGCAGGCTTCTTCAAAATTGTTTTGGAAAGGGAAATGGTTAAGCCTCCTTTGGATGTATTGAAGATTTGGATTAATTTTATATTTGTGAGTTTTGAAAATTTTGTGAATTGTAGTTGTAATTCACCAATTACATAAATCAACAGTTCAACCCGAATTAATATATATTAAAAGCGTTTTGTTTTGTTTTTGTTTTTTTGTTTTTTTTTTGTCATTGATTGGTATCAAGTTTGCTGAACTACTTTAAATATTGTGTTTTATGGTGATGGTTAATTTATTGTTTGACACTTAAAAAAAAATGGTATCAGAGCATGATAAAACAACAACAAATCATGCTAAAGAGAGAGAAAACCTAGAAAGCACGGATGTGGCAGGGAGGGTGCTGCACCCGAGTTCGACGCGGCCCAACACAGGACGCAGCGTCTAACTTGGTTGCCCATGCGTCGATGTCGCGTCCAAGCTCTTTTTTTTTTTTTTTTTTTTTTTTTTTTAAATTTTGGATTCGCGTCGACTTGGCTTCGATTCACACCGATTCGTGTCGAACCGAGCTGATTCGGCCAGAATCAGGCCGTATCGGCCGGCAATCGAAACAGCAGAAACGGACCGAAACGACCGAAATCGGCCTTGAATCTAGTCGAAATAACCGAAATCGGCCTTGAATCTAGCCGGAACAGCCGAAATTCCCACCTCATAGGCATAGTAATGTGTTTCCTGCCTTCTTCTTTCTTTGTTTTGTGAATCACGGCATAGTAATGTGTTTCTAAGAATATTTTAATTATAAAAATATATAGAAAATATAAATAAAGATATTTTTAATAATTTTTTAATTGTCGAGTCCCGCCGCACCCGAGTCACGAAATTCATAGGAGAAAACATACCAGTATCAAGATTTATGAGTGTCACATTAATCATTTCTGTCCCTTCTTAAAAGGGCTTTTGAGTGTTTTACATTCAACAATATCCACATTTTTTTACATCATGTGTAAAGTGTGGGCATTTTTGACAATTGCGGATACCTGGGTTTGAAAAATGTTGACACTGTGTGAACTGTGAAGTATACATTACATTAGGTCCGTGATGCAGTAATTTGTCCTCCCCACCTACCTGCTGGACCACTACCCGGCCCATTACTAGAGTTTAAGAACAGTGGGCTTTTGACCACATGAATACGTCATTATTTTTGCTTGAATGATCAAATTCTGTAAGGGCCCAATGAGTACTTAAGCATTTGTGGCCTTAGTGAGCCATGTAGTGTAATCTCGTCCTTTTAAACTTTTTGGGTTTGGAGGTCCATTGAAAATATGACAAAACAAAATTAGTCATGAACACTTTTGTAAGTACACTGTACATCTATTCTAAAAATAAATAATAATAAAAAATACACTGTATATCAAAATGTTCAGGTAAAATGCACATATATTTCATTTGAGATAAGCTTTTAGAAATACATCATAATTTGCACATAAAAATTTAAGAATTGATGCATTTAGGATATATTTGACATAATGTAATAGATTTTGTAATAGAATGGTTATTTAGAAGGAATAACTATTTAGTTATTGGGTATGCGTTTGGATTGAAATGAAAAATTAAAATTATTTTACTATTCACCTTATTTTTGCTACTATTTATGGGTATCACTATACTATTTCAACTAATTTTTAACTATTTCAACTAATTTTTACCTTTATCTACTGTACTTTCAGTAATAAATTTTCAGTTTCAGTCAAATAAGCGGTATCCAAACAGACCCTTGGTTACATTTTTATTATAGAAAAGAGTTATTCCTTAGTGATTGCTATTCTTAAAATTCAGAAATAGTTATTTCTCTTAAAAATGACTATAATAATTATTCCTTAATAGTTGTAATAATTTTTACAATTAATATATTTCTAATAAATGCAAACTTTTTATATGCATATAACAATTAATTATTCTAATTTTAGTAAAAATATGAATAGTAAATTTTTTTTTTTTTTGAGAAGGAAACTTAAGGAATTTTATTGAACTTGAAATGCCAAATTAGCTACATCTTGTCCTGCTACAGAAAGTAAAGTATGAGGAACTTCCTCCATCCATGCTAAATAATTAGGAACATGAATCGAAAATCTAGCTAGACTGTGTGCTAGTTTATTGCCATCTCTTCTACAATGAGAGTATAGCAATTTCGTGTATGAAGCTGAAAAAATAGTAGCATCTTGTATAAGAGGCTCCACAGAGGCCATGTTTGCTTTGCCTGACTTTAAAGAGTTTACTATCAGCTTTGAATCTCCTTCAAGAATTGCTTCAGTAAGGCCTATTTCATGCCCGAATTCTAGAGCCCTTGCTGCTGCAATCGCCTCTATCTCTGTTGGTTGAAATGCTTGGGGAATACTCTGAGCTAAGGACACAAGAATTGCACTTGTGTGTGTACGTACCACCACACCAATACCACTTTTATTCTCATTCCTGAAAATCGCGCCATCAAAATTAATCTTAACTAAGCTCGCATCAGGTGGCTTCCATCTTTCTTTTGGTTTCAACGGAGCAGGGAGAGTCGGTGGGAGCACTGCAAAATATTCTGCCAGTTTCTCTTTTGCCTGCAACGAGAGCTGATCTGAAGTGCAGCAAGCTTTACGGTTTCGAACCTGGTTTCGCTGGTGCCAAATTCCCCATGTGACCATCGCAAAGAGCTCCTTGTTTCTGTGATTCCTGAGCACCCAAGATAGCAACTCCTTGAAACAAGTCACACCTGATGCTTGTTGAGAACTCCACTCAGTTTGTGTCCATACCGAATCGAGCTCATTGCAAGTCCATAGCGCATGGAGCGCTGTTTCCTCCTTGTTCCTGCACCTTTCGCACCGATCGTTCTCCGTAATGTGTCTTCGCTTCAAGTTGGCTTTTGTGGGGATGGCCTCTCGGCAAGCATGCCATAAGAAATTCTTTACTTTGTTAGGAATTCTCAGACCCCAAATACTCTGCCAAAATGCCTTCTCACCAATCTATATGTCCTCCCTCCCTTCCTCTTCATCCTCCATTTTCAGAAACCGGTAGCCCGATTTACATGTATAAGCTCCACTCTGTGTCCACGGCCAGAACATCTTATCATCTACCAAATGTCTTGACAGAGGGATTTTCTTCACAAGTTCAACTTCCTCCGGTACAAATAGCCCATCAATCAAATGCTCATTCTAAGTCCAGTACTCCTCATTTATCAACACATTCACTATAGTCTCCTCCCACCCTTCTAGCATTGGTGATTGGACATGGGTAGGGTGTTTACGTGGCAGCCATGAGTGTTGCCAAATCTGGACATCCCTCCCATTGCCAATTCTCTAACAAGCTCCACGTTTGATCACATCTCGACCATGTAAGATGCTCTTCCAAGCATATGAACCACGGCTAGACTCCGCAGCTTCCATCATTGTGCAATTTGGAAAGAACCGGGGTTTGAAGATCTTGTAGAATAAAGAGTCTTGATTTTGCAGTAAGCGCCATGCTTACTTAGCCAAGAGAGAGTCATTGTGTAGGGCTAAGTCACGGAAACCCATTCCACCTTCATTTTTGGACTTCGTCATTTCACTCCATTTTAACTAATGAACTTTTCTTTTTTCTCCCCTTTGTCCCCACCAAAACTTCCTTATCATCACCTCAATTTCATTGCACAAACCCATTGGTAATTTGAAGCAACCCATTGCATAAGTTGGGATTGCTTGGATGACCGCCTTAATGAGAACCTCTCTTCCGGCTTGGGAAAGAAGTTTTCCTTCCCATCCTTGCAACTTTCTCCATACTCTCTCTTTGATATAGTTAAAACTAGCTCTTTTTCCTTTTCCGGTCAAGGAGGGCAACCCCAAGTATTTTTCATAGTGCCGGATTTCATGAACTCCAAGAATCCCTTTAATGATTTGTCTATTGGCTTCAGTAACGAACTTGCTAAAGAATAAGGCTGTTTTGTCTCTATTAATTTTCTAGCCTGAGACATCTTCATATACTGATAGCAGGCCCATCACTTTACTATATTTTTTGGAATTCGCCCTGCAAAACAGAAGGCTATCATCTGCAAAAAACAAATGGGTTAGTTTAGGTCCATGTCTGCACAACCTGAACCCCGTGATATCTCCATTGCTGGCTGCCTTTTTTATAAGGCCATGTAGGCCCTCAGTACACAAGAGGAACAAGAATGGTGAAAGGGGGTCTCATTGTCTAAGACCCCTAGAGGGGTGGATCAAGCCCTTCGGTTCGCCATTCACAAGTATGGAATAGGTTACTGTTTTGACACACACCATGATAAGACCTATCCATTGTTCACAAAACCCCATTTTTCTCATCACATTTTCCAAAAACACCCATTCAACCCTATTGTATGCTTTACTCATATCTAGCTTCAAAGCCATAAACCCATTTGAACCAGAATTATAGTGTTTCATGGTATGCAAAGTTTCAAAGGCAATGAGAATGTTATCGGTAATGAGGCGCCTTTTAGCAAAAGTTGATTGGTGTTCAGTAATGATATTATTGAGGAATTTTTTAAGCCTATTAGCAAGGACTTTAGAAAAGATTTTATAAAGAACATTGCATAGACTTATGGGACGATAATCTGACACATAACTAGGATTTTTCTTTTTTGGGATAAGGGTGATAAAGGTATGATTTACTGGGTGTGGGAGAGTACCTGAGTTTAGCCATGATAATACCGAGTGAGTCATATCCCCTTCAATCATAGGCTAGAAATGTTGAAAGAACAAAGGGGGCATTCCATTCGGGCCAGGAGCCTTCATAGGAGCCATTTGTTTCAAAGCTTGTACTACTTCCCAATCCTCAAACTTGCACATTAATTCTTGATTCATATCTTTCGAGATAAGTTGTGGAATTTGATCCAAGACCTCCTGGTGTAGTGGCGGATTAGAGGTTGTGAAAAGTTCTTGGTAGAAATTGATAAGGACCCCTCCTATCACATTCGGCTCTACCTTCCAACTCCCATGTGAATCATTAATTTCCAAGATAACATTTTTCCTAAACCGGTGGGATGCATGGGTATGGAAAAATTTTGTATTACCATCTCCATTTTTCAGCCAAAGAATATGGGAGCGTTGATTCCACATCCTAGCTTCTCGGTCCATTAATACATTAATCTCATCTTTCAATACTTTAATCCGTAAATTGCTACCTGTTCTTACAGCCACGACTTCTTCTTCAATAAGCAATTCTCTCTTCTTCTTTAGTTCCCTTCGGACGTTGCCAAACACATTATAATTCCACCAAGATAAGTCTTTACCACACTTGTCAAGTTTTCTAATGATTTCGCTATCTGAATCCCTTGCTACACACGACCTCCAAGCAACGTCAACAACCTCTCCACATCTACTATCTGAAAGCCACATTTCCTCGAACCGAAATGGCTTCTTATATGATGGAATTTCAATACTTGTCGGATTGATGAGCAAAGGGCAATGATCTGAGGAAAGACAAGGTAGATGATATACCCGAGTGCCAGGAAACTTCATGAACCATTGATTAGTAGCTAGTCCACAATCAAGTCTCTCCCAAATTGAATGTCCATCTGTATAATGTTTACTCCATGTGAAGTTTGGCCCAATGTACCCCAAATCCATAAATCTGCATTCGTCAATAACATCCCTAAATGCTTGCATCTGACCATGAGCACGAACAGCTCCACCCACCTTTTCCTCCTGTCTGGTGATTTCATTGAAATCCCCAGCACACAGCCAAGGGATGTGTGGTTTATCATTGAGGGTTCGAAGTTTTGACCATGACTCATGTCGTCTTGCTGTTACCAATTCCCCATAGAAGCCTGTGAATCTTCATTCCCGTGGAGTATTTTTCTCAACAAGTACATCAATACAGTATTTCGACGAATCCTCCATTGTGATTTTGATCTCTTCCTTCCACAAAAGAACTAAACCACCGCCTCTATTTCCACTTTCAACTGACCACTTATTTCTGAAATCAAAATTACGTAACACTTGATCTAGCCTTCCATTATCTGCCCATGTCTCGGTTAAAAACACGACAGTAGGATCTTTTGCCCGGATGTAATCTCCAAGCTCCTTCACTGTATGTGGGTTCCTAAGCCCACAACAGTTCCACACTAAAAGACTCATTGTGATGGGCGGGGCTGCTCGTCAACCTCCACCTTTGCAGAAGAGTTAATCTCAAAGGAAACCATGCGTTTTTTATTTGGTAAACCATTGGGATTGGATAGTTGCTCATGAGTTCTTTTTGTCTGTAACATTGAAACTCCCTTGCTGGTAGTGTTGTGTGTGTTTTTTAGTACAGCCTGGTTAGGTAAACGTTTCCAGGTCCCTTATTGCTGCGTGGATTTTTTTTCTTGTTTCCCAATTACGTGTAATTGGGCTGTAGCTTGAGAGTCGGACCCCTGTGCATGGCAAACCCTAGCCGCTTCTACTTCCTCATATATACAATTACATATATACAATGTTTTTTTTTTTAATCAGTAATAAATTTTATTACTATTCCTACAGTAATCTACTAATTTTCATTCAGTATATTAGTGCCCTTATATTTCCAAGTCAAGCAAGAATGGTTGACCGTTTACCACATTTTATGATAAATGTCCTAGAAGAAATTTAAAGGTTTTTTTTTTTTTTTTTTTTTGAGAAATTTAAAAGTAGTTGAAATGTTCTAGAAGAAATTTAATAGTAGTTTTTTTTTTCTCCAAAAAAAAAAAAAGAAAAAGAAAAAAAAAAGAGAAGAAGATTCAACCTTTCTAACTATATAGTATAGACGGAGAGAAATCAAAATATTCAACGATTGGTCATCATCCCAGCAATCTGGACACATTTTCTTAAACATATTCAGAAATTGTGAACGTTACCAATATAGTACACAACAATTGTACTTGCAAATGTACTTCCATACGATACTACAACGAAATTGGAGTTATAATCATTGGATCTAAATGTACTGCTTGCATTTTGTGTAATACAACTTCAACATTTTTAATAGTACAATGGATTTTGCATAAAAGGGAGTACAAAGTTGTATGAGCTGTTAAATACTATCAAAATCTATTTGCAAGTACTGAGGTGTAGTACATTGTAGCAAAGTACTGGAATTTTAAAGTTTGCTAGGCTATATATATATAACAATGGGATTATATCCATTGACATCACCGAAATCAAAGGAAAAAATGTAAGAAATCCAACAAAAGTGAAGGAGTCTTACAGGGGCAAACTGAGATCACGTGTGGGCATTCATATGGACACTCATTATGCTTGTGTTTTTGTGTGTTAGATGTGTTCTCAGGTCGCCCCTGTGGGACTTCCCTCCACTGCATGTTCATCTTGCCATCAATGTTTGATTAATTTTGACTTTGATGGTGTAGATCAGTCATGAGCCGACGTGCTTAGCATCGCAGATGATTGTGGCTCAATCGTTTGGATAAAAGTTATGTGGTCAAGGTAATAAGAAAAAATTCTACTGTTTATAGTCATTTTATTTTTATTGCTTAACACTGCAGATGATTGTGACTCACTTAAACCTTATCATGTAGGGCGTAGGACCATACAAGCACTAATGGTCCATTTGAATTGAGGTAGAGGGAGAGGGAGAGAGAGTAGAGTAGAATAGAGTAGATTTAGTATAAAATTAGCTTATTTTTAGCTAACTCTACATCCAATTAGTCCCTTCACTCTTTCTCCTTCCCCCCTCCATCCAAATAGGCCATAAGTTCTGGTTCCGTCCCTCTTGGATGGAAATAAGATCGACTCCCTTTGACAAATTAAGGAACTAACATAGACAAAAATGTTTACCTTTAAAACTAATTTGACAAATTCAAGCAAAAGTCATGAGACAATTGTAGAGCGCTCTTGTAGAAAATAAATTGACAAACTTGATTTTGTTCACATTTGACATTTTTTATTTTTTTTAAATGTGTTGCCGGTTAAGATATATGAGCAAAATTTTACATTTAGATATAAATATTACTCGACTTTTAGTCTAGTTGGAGGCTGTTTTACCAGATATTGTTCCTCTTGTTTTGGCTTATTTATCTGCACCTGATTAATATCATGTCTTTCTGTTTCTCAAAAAATATATATAATTATATACAAATATTACTTCTTCTTTTTTTGGTTTGGAGACGTACAAAGATTACAAATTGAATAGCCATTGTGACAACCATGCACAGAGTCCCTGTCCATGGTCTACATACCCAACTCTCGAAGCTGCTTCTGAATCAAAATCCAGACCCATTTTACTAACCCAAAAAACCATCTGCTTTCCATTCCCCAAAGAAGATTGATTAACATTAATGGTATCAATCTTCATGCCAGGGCTTGTCTTGCCAACCCTCTCAATCCTCACATCCTTTTATTCCAATGGCATAAAATCATCAACCCTGAAATTCTGGGCAGAAGATGAGCTTCTGACATGGTTAAGCTCCAAGCTCTTCCCAATATAGAATTCAAAGGTGGGATCAATGGACTTAAGAAGTATGTCACCATGACACCATCTAAGAATTATACCTATACTCCAAACACTTGTTGATTACATACGCCTTCACTAAATCTCATTGATCAGCTTTGCATTAGTATCGTAATAAGTCATCAACTTGTAACTTGTAAATACCAAAATAATAGTCTTCTGATTCTGCACACCATAAAAAACAGCATCAGCAGGCCCACGCTCAGCCCAGTTTTTTTTTTTTTGCCATAGTTATCACCAGCATCCTGGTGAGAGACACCGAAAGCTCTATCACATCAAAAATTGGTTTAGATATTAAAATAACAAGAAGAATGAATAAATTTAATGAACCAAAGAGTCCATAACCTCCCCCCCATCTAGTACCATCCTGTTGTCACCTGCAGAAGAATTTTAAAATTTAATCCAGATCATGCCAATACCCTTTTTTTTTTTTGATCGGTATGTCAATACCAAAAATATTACCAAGAAAGATAAAAATCAATAAAATATGAGTGATAAATCCAATTTCCATCAACTCAAGATATGGCTTAATGCACTTTTCCTTGTGTTTTCCATACCACAAGGTTTTGGAAAGAGAAGCTGAACCCAACTGTTAACCATGGTACAATAAAACTGTGCTTTTTCACCTGTAGTCAACAATCAATTAAATCAGAGGAATTAACTAAGGGATGAAAATTATCAACCACAAGTTGGGCTAAGGAAACATGAAACAAGGGCCATAGGCACAATAGTTCAGCATAAAAATACAATAGGGGGTAAATATAGATTAATAGTCCTTAATCAGATTTTATAAAACTATATTGAACACATGAATGAAGAAACAATTCAGTAAATCAACATTCTAGATCATCCTCATCCATTCAATTGTGCAATTTATGCCACTGCCTTCACCATAGGACTAGAATAGCAAATATATTAATTCAAATTTCAATAGTACCCTTGATATTCTAACTGATTTAGTTCCATTATTTGGGAATTCAAAAATAAACCAAGTCACTAGGGATTACTTCAAATGAAAAAGGGAGTCACTAGGTCAGCCTGAAAATTACTCTCAAGTCCCATATGTTGGTCAAGGATCTGACTGTTGAACCTCAAATATTTGTGAGAAACTCAAGTGCTTTTAGAACGCACTATACAAGGAGATAGAGTTATGTAAATAGCTAGCAAGTAGCAACTGATGTAACTGATTTATCTTTTTGGCTATTTTTATTTTAACTGTTTATTCTACTAATGACTCCATGAAAGAATAATAATAAATGTCAAAATCAGTCACTATCTGTTAAGAATTATCAAACAGCCAGAGAAGCAACTCCAAGCATTCTAATGTTTCCCAGAAACATTAGCTTTACAAACTTAATGCTTACCAGTGCATGGAGGTGTGCAAACACGTGTAATCTTACCAGATTATTTTAGTAATCTGCATGTCTCCTACAACTTCCAATAAAGACGTGATTCTTTTTAGAAGAACTCACAAATTTAAGTTGTTTCTGGACACCAGCTTGACAACCAGACAAGTGACCTCAAACAATTGAATGTTGATTGGAGCATAAACTGTACTGAATATCACCATTGCGTTTCTGACTTTAATTGGCACCTGCCTCTTAGGCAGGGGACATTGCAGATATAAGCTATAATAATATATTACATGTGTGAGTCCAAAACAAAAACCTTAAACGGTTAATCTATCATAGTAAGTTCAGTGACCCTTGTGCAACAATCTAAGTGAATGATGTCTTTCAATTCATACTGAATTTTTTCCTGCAAATACCCCTAAGGTTATAATCGTATCTTCCATCCCTAATGGATAATCAAAGAAATCTGTGGCAAGCATGTTTAACTAGTATTGTAAAACCTACTAAAACAAACTACATATAGTAAGATTCTAACACCTAATATGATCAGACAGTCAGAACAAATAAATAACAACATTAAATCCTTAAACAATTACCATTGCACCAAATAATAGATCTTAATGTTCCACTAAGGCTGCTCTTAAAACTTGAACCTTACACATGCCTGAGACTTTAACCACCCTTAATCAGATTTTATAAAACTATATTTGAACACATGAAGGAAGAACCAATTCAGTAAATCCACATTCTAGACCATCCTCATCCATTCAAGTGTGCTATTTATGTAAACTTGTGTAAAATTGTAAATGGCTAGCAACTGATGTAACTGATCATTTATCTTTTTGGCTATTTTTATTTTTTAACTGTTTATTCTACTAATGACTTCCAAGAAAGAATGACAAATGTAAAATCAGTCACTATCTTTTAAGAATTATCAAACAGCCAGAAAAGCAAACTCCAAGATCCTTGATCAAAGTTGTAAGCTGGAAATCAAAACTCAAATGAAAAGCGATTCTTTAGTAAAATTAATGCTATCAGTTTCCTTCTTTAACTCCATTTCTTTTATAAGTAATGCCAAATTTCATTAAAAATAAAATTCTCATACACAGGAAGGATACAACAGAATCGCAAGGAAAAAACAAAACTTAATTACAGGGGATTTTCCTTCTCTCACTACCAAAATAAAGTACTCTAATGTTTCCCAGAAATTTTAGCTTTACAAACCTAATGCTTACCAGCTTACAAGCTATGTTACTACGATGGAGGTGTGCAAACACACATGTAATCTTACCAGATTATCTTAGTAATCCACATTTCTCCCACAACTTCCAACAAAGACTGATTATTTATAGAAGAACACACAAATTTGAGTCGTTTCTGGACACCAGCTTTGTGAACCAAATGAGTGAACTCAAAACAATTTAATGCTGATTGGACTTATAGCATATAGCAATTAGGTATCACATTTTACATGAGACAGTTGTTAAATTGTATCCTCTCAAATATGCTAAGTGATACAAGGGAACACCACTTTCTAAAACATATTCAATGCATCATTAGAAAAAAACTATATGCAAGGAACCACAAAGACAATTGTATGATTGTACAGAGATGCAAGGATTCTACTCAAAACAATAGCAGCAATACTCTCCAAAGTAAGCCCTAAAGCCAGAAAATAATTCTTGAAACAAGTGATATCATGAAATGAATTGCATTTCACAAAAAAACAGAAAATAAATAGGTTAAACTCATGCTGAAAATAACTTTAAAAAGAATCATGCTGAAGTGAAAGTTGATCTTGATTATACAGAATGAACTTTTTTCCCATAATCAATAGTAAGATATTGCCTTAATATCTCTTCATTGCTAATTACAAAAAATAGAGTTTAAACTTTCTTTTCATAATCAATGATGAAATCTATTGCCTTTCGTAATAGCTAATGGCACAACAAAATCAAAAACCTCTATACTTTACGAGCCAAGGTCCTCTGCTTTGTTGCATGCTGGACTACTTTTTCCTCCACGGGAAGGCCTTTCCGTCGTCTTACACTATCAATGAGTTTCCTAGCTGTATTTGGAGGCACGCTAGAACCGTCTCCAAACTCTTCAATTTCCTCCTCTGTTTTGGGTACAAAGAAAGGATCTTGAGGAAGTTCTTCCCAGTGGCTTAGTACAAGAAGAACACTAGCAGCTCCAGAAGTCCACCTTCTTAGCTCATCTGCAAAACCAATACTTTCAGAAACCGGCACATATGCATGCACGGTGAACAATGGGGAACCTTCCTGCATTATTTCCTTGCTCACTCGGGCCCGCCTTCTACCAAGGACAGCATACATGGGACCCAAATATTCATGAGGGGTGTTCAGCTCACAGAAGTACATGGCTTCCACAAGTCTCGACTTCTTCTGAAGCACAATCGCCCTACAAGCATCTTTGACAGCTGTGATAACCTGTCCTGTGAAGATGCCATACTGCTCAGCTTGTTGTTGGTGGGAAGTTTCAGACTCATTAGCCTGCCCAATAAATGGAGAAATATAAGCCTCAACAACAAATGCCAAACCCCACATAGGTTCATCACATAAGGGTCCAGCTGCAGTAGCAAGTTGAAACCCAGTTACAACACTACTTTCAAGATGCTCGGCTTCCATGGATAATGCTTGAGTTACTTCTGAAGATGTCTCAGCAGCTTTGTCACCATCAATAGAATCATCCACAAAGCCTAATCTCTGAGATACATGAGAGGAACCACGTATAAGAACAAAGGAGTCAACACCCTTTCTTTTGAAATCCGGGGTGAATAGGATATTTGGACCAATCTGCCTAGGCCCAAGTGCCCAGATCTTTTTAAGAAGCTTTAGCCACTTCGCTCTACATTTCTCAGCCCGGTCTTTGTCAGTCTCAGTCATTAACAAAATATCTTTCTCCACAGCGTCCATTATCCGTTTCTTAAGTGCTTCAATAGGATTCTCATCTTCTAAAATGCTTGATCTTTGGGTGTCCAAACCTTTATTGGTTTGCCCAGACTTAACTCCAATAATATCTCCAAGTAAATCAGAACTATCATCAAGCACCTTGGTTAGAGTAGGCGGAAGCTTCATGACTTGTACCCGAACTACACATCTCCCATTAGGTGTTGTCTTTTCAATATAATCCAAACCCCCAGTTAATGACTTTAAGTTCTCTAACATATAGGATACCTCTCCCTCAATGGTCTCTCTAAAGGACACAAGGGGTGGAGAGAATTCCAACTTTACCTTGGCAAACCTCTCTGTCAAATCCTTCTTGCATCTTTCTAGATGAACTTCTCCTGCAGCTGCGAGGACATTTTCACCCCTTGCAGAAACACTGACCTCCACAAATGGGTCTGCCCGATTTAGAAGCTTTAAGCCTTTCAAAAGTGCACCCATATCTGCTGGATCAGATGGCTCAATTGCTACTCTAAGAGTTGGGGCAACCTGAAATACCATACTCGAGAACGGCCAGCAATTCCTTGTGGATGAAAGAGTTGCACTTTTCAATATGTGCTGACCAAGGCCTCGAATTGCCACAACATTTCCTGCCTTTGCAGAAGCCACCAAGTTTAAGCCTTGACCCATCATTAGATACAAGGATTGCAACTCAGCCACCTGCACATGTTTCTGCATTGATTCCCCTTTTAGCGGATCATATAAAGCTGAAAGCACAAAAACCCTCTGTCCTGAACAAAGAACCCCACTAAAAATCCTAGCAAATGCAAGGAAACACTCATCTGACTCACCCTCTCCACTTTCAGCTGAATTGTTTATAAACTCTCCATGTAAACCCCTCTGTGGAAGCATTTTCATTGGCACAGCAAACATCTTGGAAACAAAAGCAACACACGGCGCTTCAGGCCTTGTATCACAAGCCTCAACTGATTTTCTAACAAGTTCTGCCTCTGCAAGAACATTGGAATCAACCCCATTGTTCAGAATCTCTCTCTTTGGAAGCAAACGTGAGACACGAAACGATTGTGCTGCAATAGGGTCCGGCATACACTTAACCACCATCGACAGTATTGCCTCTGATAAAGGAAGCCAACGGCTCATAACAGATTGAAGCACAACTTTCGGGTCCTTATTCTGTAACTCGCGAGCGGGCACAGACAGATTAAACGACTTGATCACTTTCTCAAGTACCCCTTTATCCCCCTCCCCATCCAAAGCCACTTGGTAAACCTGCCAAAGCGGCTCAAGTACAAATTGAACAAACATAGGCCGAGCCTTACTTCCTCCACCAACCCCTTTCTTCCCCGTAATCATCTTTGTCTTGGGATTAAAATACCTAGGACCCCACAATGCCTTCTCCAAGGTAGCAGCACTCGCCCCAAGCTTCGAAGCATAAAATTCAGCAAACTCATGAATCCCAAAACCCCACCCGTCTAATGCACACACAAAAGCCACATTCCCTTTCTGGGGTTGAAATGTGTCCTCCTCATCATCCTCTACAAACTCAAAACTCTCGTCCCCACCACTACCCGCCTCCCCCAACGACCCTGCAAGCACTGAATCGACATCACTCAGATACTTCTCAGACTTATACCCACTAACAATCCCATTAACCTCATGAACAATCCTCAACAACCGAGTATACGCCTCTAATGGACTCAACCTCAACTCACAAATCAACCTATCGATTTTATTGAGAACCAAACACGGCGAAAGCTTCTCAATCCAGCACTGTCTCAAAACAGCGTGGGTTTGGATGTGCACGCCTTCTACGGCGTCCACCAATATCAAAGCGCCGTCGCTCAATCGAGCGGCGGTGGACACCTCGCTACAGAAGTCCATGTGCCCGGGCGAGTCTATGAGGTTAATCGAGTGGTGCTTGTATCGAAGAGCTATGGAAGAGCTCTTCATCGTGATGGCACGCCTCTGTTCCTCGTCCAAATAGTCCATGAAACGAAGGCGGCCGGCGAGTTTCGGGTTGAGCACTCCGCCGCCCGAGGCGGCGATCAAGTGGTCGGCGAGCGTCGTTTTGCCGTGATCCACGTGTGCTAGTATGCATATGTTTCGGATTTTTCGAGTTTCGGTATCGGAATTGGAATTAGAATCGAAATCACTCATTTTTTTCTTTTTGCTATTATCTTGAAAAAATTGAAGTAATGACAAAGAGAGAGAAAGAGAAAGACTCACCGGCGGCAGAGTGAAGAGAAGAGAGGAACTGGGTTGCTCCGGCCAAGCGTTGCAGAGATGGTAAAACGGGTTTGGGTTGAGTTGGGTCGGTACACAGGGTTAGGGTTTATAAAGGGGCATGTGTGTAATTGTATCAGGATGTTAGGGGCATTTTCGTCTGCTCAAATAAAACCTGATTATCGTTTCAGAAAGAAGAAGCTTTCTTTTGAAGTTTGCCAGAACGGTACCAAAACACACAAAATGCTCGAAAAGGGCTTTTTGCGCCTAAAAAGTCCTTTTTGCCCCCCACTCTAAACTCACTACCAATTACCAAATAGAGCAAAAGGGTTAAAACCCTAGTATTTACTACTGTATTTAGAGAAGCCCAGATTGTTTTTGTGGCATCGATGCGTGGATTGGATCAAGTAAATAGACCGAATTTGGGGCTTTAAGTTTAGATTTTCACAAAACTTTTTCATCAACACGTATTTCTACCACACTTAAACAACGTTGCTAGAACAACCTTACCAAACGGGCCCTAAAGTTTTTTTATTTTTGAGAAACATGTCCCGTCGAACTTGACACGATTTGGAAGTGTCCAATTTTGGATATGTGTCAAAATCATATTAGGTCTAGTACATTAGTGCACTGGACCTAAACTTAACTCTTTTTTTGTGCAAATCTAGGTTGCGTTTAGATAACTTATTTTTTGTCAGCATATTTTATTATTTAGTTTATGTTTACTACTATTCATGGCCCCACTGCACTTTTTGGTACTATTCATGAGTTACACTGTACTATTTCAACTAACTTTTACATTTATCTACAATATTTTTAACAAAAAATTTTCAATTTCAACAAAATAAGTGGATTCCAAACAGACTATTGAAACAAGATGGTAAATTATACTTTTAAGTGGAAGAAGTATCTCTTATGTCAGTTCCATAATAATTACACAAGACTATTACAAGCATGTGAGTGTTTTGTCTTTTAATATGATTTTAAAGTTAGAAAAACTTAATATTTAGACATCTCATATATGTGATATTTATTAATGCGCGATCATCTTGATATTTTGCATGCACATAAGGTACTGGACATGAAAATAATGTAAACCAAAAATAGATTTGTTAAAAAATACATCTAAGAAAAAAAATATTGAGTGATGAATGTAGTATGGATTTAGTGTTAATTTAACCCAATCCAAACAAGATTACTAGTTAATTTTGGTAGAGTTGGTCACAAATCTCCAATAAATATATCTGGGATCCAACCTGTCATTTGTATTCTCTATCTACCAAAATTAATTACCTTCATTAGACCAACATAATTGATTCAATAAAACCATAACTTCAATGATGGGAACCTCCAACCAACTGGTTGAAAATTGTAAATGTCTCAATAATGGGAACCTCCAACCAACTGGTGAAATTTCTTTTATACTCATTTCTGTCTAATATAGGTATCAAATTTTATCAAGTTATTTTCTCTACAATACAACATTAAATATAATATTCTATTAGCAAACCAAACAGAAAAACACACCTCAGTAGCAAACGTAATCCCTAAAGGCTAAACACACAAAGAGGTTTACAATAGCTTTGAAAAATAAATAAATAAAGAATGACCATTAAAAATAAAAAATAAAAAAACTTATCATAACAAACAAACAAGCCCTAAGAAAACCAAAATCACAATCATTGTCCTGTCTTTTAGCTTCCAATACATTGATAATGAAGCTGACCCAGATGCCTCTTTATCAGCACTTTCCTCATGGGGGTTGTTGAAATTGGAAGGAACAATGGTATCTGGTGCAGACTCTTCATCACCAGAATTAGGACTGATTGGCCCTGGGGATTCTTCTGAAGGCTTGTTTTCCAAACCCTTTGGCAACCCTTGGCCATGTGTTACATTAACTTTGAAGTGCTGGCCATTCTTACATTGTTCACCATCATAATCACTTGAAAAGAAATATGTCATCCCTTCTTTGACCAGTGGAACTGGCACTGTCTCTGAATTTAGGGTTGTGGCAGATGGATCTGAGGTTGACCATTGGATGGTATCATTATCTTGAGCATCTTCATAGTCACAAAGTTTGTAGGTGGTGAAATTATATGTTTGGATTACTGAATGATTGGTATCAGTGTTGAAAACTGCATTAAGATAAATGAACATATATACATGAGTTAAGCACATAATGAAATGTGAAATTCCAAGATGCAAGGAAACATACATTTAGAGGTTTAAAGTTTAATTCAGTTTTGGGAGTGAATAATTAAATATAAATTGAGTCATTATGAATATACAATATAGAATGATGAGCTTTAGACTTTACTCTTTTTTGCACCTAATCTTTTAATCAATTACCTCCCAAAAAAACTTTGTATCACTCAAATGGATACCTCCAAAAACATAGCTTGACATTTGCAAATATTCTCATCATAGTTGGTGAGACAAAGTATAGAATTAGGTAAGAGTTGATAAAAATGCAATTCAGGCTATTATTTGTAACGTGAACATGCAGTTCATCCAAAAAAAAGAGTAACGTGAACATGAGCCATACTGCAATGTTTTTATAATTGCTTGCTGCAGAGGACAAGAATATATATCTGACAAACTAATCATTATCTACCAAGCTGGAAACATAACTTTATGTTAAGATAATTCTTTATGCATTTTTAACAACTTTGATAATCATAATCATCTAAAAGTGGAATTTTATAGCATTTAATTATGGCTAATTCTTGTTGCACACTGCATTGTAACAACTAAAATTATGATTTTAAATTACAGTTTTAAATTTGAAAATGTGAGTTGAAATTATGATTTCAATTATTTGAATGCAGTATGGATAAATATACGTGAATTTGTAATTTTAAGAAATAATTTTACTATTATAAACAAGAAAAAAAGAGTTTCAATTAACAATATTTTAGTAACAATAGCATATAAAAAAAGTAACGTAGTAAATATATATCTCTTGAATTATTGATTTTTTTTATTTCAAGAAAGAGAGGTACTACGACAGCTGAGTTTTATGCGTAACACGTGCAGTGCAGCTGAGTTTCGTGTGAAATTCCATGCACCTGTTCCTTATTCTTTCTTTCTTTAATGCTTCTTTTCTTTGGCTTAGCTTTTCCACTAACTTCTATGACACAAGTCGGAAAAGCAACACCCCATGTGCCCACTAAACAGTGATTGATTGATTGGGTGTACATAGATGTTCCATCGGATCTAGGATTGCATATATGCTTCCGATAGAATTATAACTTAACCTATGGTTAAAGTACAGATTTATCAATATAAAATAATAATAATAATAATAATAATAATGATGATGATATGTATTTTTCAATAAAATTCGGTTTCAGTTGAGCGGTAAAGTCTCTCATATTTATATAAGATATTTGAGACTTAATTTTTACTTATATTAAAAAATTTTATTAGTATATTGATACAATGATAAAAAATTATCATTAAGAGTAGAATAGATGTTATCAGTTAAAACTCCTTAACAAATATTTTTCAAAAATAAAATAATATTATTAATTAATATTATTATTATGTTATATTTGCTGTGAAAATTTTTGTGTCTTGTTAAGTTTATTGTCCTAGAAAAGAGAAAAAAGTGATAATCAAGATTTCTTTTCCCAACTCAAGAAGAAAAGAAGGGAAAACGGAAAAGTCAGTTGAATGAAAGAATTCAAGGAAAATAGAACCTATGACATGCTTACAGGGCCTGGGAGTGGAAGGACAAAAAATTAAAAAATAATCAAAATATGGGAATTTGATTAAATAGTTACTAATATTCAAAAGCAGTATAATAACTTGGAAAATCAGATCAAACAACTGTATATTTTAAAGTTCAGTATTATTTAAATCTTATTAGGTAAGTAATTATTAAAATGTTAGACAAAGATTGTATTTTTGGACCAGAAAATAAATTGTGCATCATCAATTTAGATAATTAAGACCATGTACTTAATGGCCTAAAAAGTTATAGATCCAATGGATTACTTAATACTAATACTTAATGTAAATTCACTTAAAACTCCCCAAGTTTCAGGCATGATTGGAAGAACAAACTCAATGAAAAGGCAAGTATATGACATACGAGTAAGAGTAACCACAAGCCTTTATAGGCTCCAAAGATAAAAAGGATAAGAACAAGAAGCAGAGTTTAACATGTAGCTAGCTATTGTAAAAGCAATGGTTTTGGGTGCTTACTGAGGAAATCTCCCAAGCTGAAGTTCTTGCCAGCAACCCATTTCTGGTAATTGACATTGGGCTTCTCAAGGGTGTCATACCAACCCAATGAATCACCCACTGTGTAGTTCTTGTAAGCTTCAACAACAACGGAGCCTGAAAAAGAGAGGAGAACAAAACAAGAGAGAAATAAGAATAGAAGGCCTAAACAGTACCTTCTCTGTTCCATTCTTCTTGGGTTTTGTGAACTGGTGGTTGAAAGAGCTTGTGATGAGAAAGAAACAGGTTTGGGACTATATTGCCGACAGAGTGTCTAGCTCTTAAAATGTACTTGATATTTATTCCTGCTTCTATGAAATTACTAAAATAGTCTCTCTTTTGGGTTAGTACCAATAATGTAAATTGGTTAAAGAGAAGGAATGTTTACTGGTTATACTTTAGGTTAAGGATACAATATTTCTTGCAATTGTTTTTAATGGCTACTTGTACGATTGTTTAGTTGGTGTGTGATAAAACTGACGTTAATTGTGAGTTGGCGTGAAAGTGACGTTATTCTAATTATAATAAATTATGTCAACATTTATAAAAATAGTTAAAAAAATATTATAAGAATGGTAATTGATGTTGATTACTTGAATGAGAGTGAACTGTTAAAACATCCATATTACACTATTAGTAATGTATAGTATATTAGGAAGGATGTGGTTTGAAGTGATGATGAATGGCCTATGTTAATGCCCATTGTCAGTCTATGAGGAATCGTAGCTAAGAGTTAGCTTATGGCCTAATTGGTATCAATGTTTTCATGTTGATTAAAGTTTATCACCTGTTATAGTGTAATCAAGTTTGTGACAATTACCATGAATTTTTTAGTAGAGTTTGTAGTATGTCTTTATGTTAGAACATATTTTCCTCTCATTTGTGTGTGTTTATTTCTTAAAAAAGAGTTTGTGACAATTAGAATAGTTTGCAACAATTTCCATGTAGAAAGTCAAAATTGAGAAACAACGTGCAACCAAACAAGAACAGTTGCATTGATTAGAAGAAGAACAACTCTTCAAAGGCAAAAATGGGCTTTTGTCAATTTCACCCAAAAGATGTAGCAAAATACCTTTGTTCTGAAACTATCTAGCAAAATACTTCTATTTTGTAACTCGATTTTCTAAAAATCGAGTTATAGACAATCATACTTAAATATATATATATATATATATATATATGGAACTTGAGTTCATTTCATATGAATTTTACTAGATAGTTTCAGAACAGAGACATTTTACTACATCTTTTGAGCGAAATGGACAAATGTCCATTTTGGCCCTCTTCAAAAGAGCTACTTATAACTCTTCATGAGTCATGACTCACGAGGAGTCATGTTGATCAGTGATTACTATAAATAAATAAAGGATTTGACCCTCTTGACCATTCACTTAAATTCTTATCATAACCCAAATAAGATTTCTCGCATGTGATTTCCAGTTTCCACCATCACGGAATTCAATTTCTTCAGAGCCAAACAATCTGAACTTCATAATTAATCATATCCCCGCACACAAACAATCGTAGCCAATATATATATATATATATATATATATATATATATATATATATCTTATTCTTACCTCTCCTTTTCATAATAGACTATATAGTATATTAACGTAGAAAAAAGTGACACGTAAGGTTTTATGTCGGTTCATGATAGCTGGATGATTGCTTTTACAACCTAATAATGCATGTTATTCTAAACAAAAAACAAAAAAAAACCCTAAGAATTCATGTGACTCGAGGCAAAGGAGCCCTTATTTTTGTTTTTTTGTTCCTTCTTAGATCTCATAAATATGACAAACAATATAGACCTCATAAGTTTACAAAGTGTTCCATTAGAAATTACTTTCTTTTGGTTGAGTTTAGTTCATATCTTAATAGAGATTCTCTCTCCCCTAAAAACAAATTTTAAAGAGAGAGAGAGATTCTCCATTTTTATTTATAATCAATTAAAAATAGTAATAGCTAAAGAAACTACAACGGATATTGGAAGGTGTCCAATCTTTCAACATTTCTTTTTGTCAAACAAAAATAAGACCCCTTCGTTCTTGTTCAAACCAGGATCTCTTATTTTTATGACTGGCAAGACATGTTATAAACTTATTGTAACAATAAAAATACATGACATAATGTATAAGGAAATTTCTCTCAATTGAGAGTATATTGAAATAAAAGAGGATCATAACCAAATATAAATAAATGCATGACATAGTGTATGGAAATTTAACATGGGGAATTACTATTTGTTTTGTTTTGTTTTGAATATGTTTATTCCCTTTATTGATGACATTACATCTTTTTTCTTTTCTTTTCTCTCTTTTTTTTAAAAAAAAGATGGCATTGCATCTTATTATCACTTATCCAACCATACGGAACTAAACCATGTGACTTCATGAGAGAGAAGAAGAAAAAAAGTATGATATGTTTTTCTATAATTGATTGTCAATTTTAGACCACCACAATTCCCAAGTTGGAACGAAGACCACCACACAAACATTTGCCAAATCTTTATTGACTATTAACATTTATTATAATCACAATAATTAAGTCAAATTAGTAAAAACCACGTGATAGAAATTCATATTTATTAAGTAATAATAATTAATTAAAAGAAAAATGTGCATAGCTTATTATTTTTTGTGAACAAAGTTTAGTTATAGATTAAAGTTACAATTTTACTCAATAAAATAAATATTACTGCATATTTTGAAAATCTAACCGTTGAATTGCATATTCATTACGCTCTTAGTACATATGTCAAATTTTTTGTTAATCAGATATTATATACCATATATATGATCTATAAACTTATATTTTATGCATAATTTTATATAACAAAAACTTGCAATTTAAATAATTTATTGATAACATAGCTATTAATCTTTAATTTTCTTGGTATTTTGCAAGCATAGAAGATATAAGAAGAGAAGATGTAATTTAATGGTGGATTTATCAAAATTCATCTCCAATAAAAAAAATATTAAGTAAGATTATAAAATTTTATAGCTAAAATTTGTCCTTTTTCTTTTCTTACCAACATGCATTTTGTCAATTATTTCGTTTGGCTTTGGTCATATACTCTAAGGACAGACCATGAAAAAAAAAAGTCTCATTTTGTGTACTTCCAGTGAGAATTTGAAGAGGAAGTGTTAAGAGTCAATGCGCCCTTTATATTCATTGGTAATTTAGTTGAAGAAGGGAGAGGTTTACTGTTACTGTGTTACATGTAGAGATAAAGGCATCGATCTTGAGCCAGTACCTGGAAATTTTTCTTTTTTTTTTGGAGAAAAAAGCACACATGGATACAAATGTTGGTATATATTGGTAGCACAGTGTTCAAATCGTATTACATTGTCATGTTTGTGTTGGGTGGAATTCAGCTACACGGATCAAGATGAACACAACTTATTTAATAATCGTGTCTATAAAGACTAAACAACTGTTTAATAATAGTGGCGATCTCATACAATTTATTCACTAGCTCCCACGTATAGTCATAACCCCGCAAACACAAATGGTGTAAGTGAACATGGGTAAATACTCTTACACCAAGTGGGTCGAATTGTTGGCAAAGTATCAATAGATATATATTACTTATCCTTCAAACGTATAGTGTTTTAATTTATCACACTTAATGTCCATTTTTTTTTTCTTTTTTATTATTTAATGAAACTACTATAGAAAAGAGCTATATAAAAGAGAAATAAAATAAGTTGATTGCTTTTTGGCCGAAAGTATTATAGGGAAAAAAGAAAAAGAAAAGTACAGTGAAACATGCAATGAGCTAATCTTACCCTGTCCTATTAGCAAAAATCATAGAGTGGAACCCATAATAAGCTAACTATACATGGCTTTTTGAGCCAAAAAAAAAATTAGTGAGACTTAGAGTATTCGCATCCGGTATTTTTAGACTATTCTATTTTTTCATCTCAAAAACTACTTTATCTACTATACCATATCATTTTATAATACATATAACATTCCAACTTTTATTTTCCTATTCAACTCATTAAAATAATATATACTACCCAATAAAATAATATAATCTAATCTCTCTCTCTCTCTCTCTCTCCTCCTATCACACTTTTTATCTTTTCCTCATAGGCTCTCTCTCTCCTCCTATCACACTTTTTATCTTTTCCTCATAGGCTCTCTCTCTCAATAAACCCACCACCACCACAACCACACAAAAAAAACCCATTACCAGCATATCTACCAAAAAAAACCCATTACCAGCATATCTACCAAAAAAAACCCACCACTACCACCACGAAAAAACCCATCACCACCACAAACTGCTCTAATTAAAAAAAAGAGTGAGTCATAAAAAAATGACAAAGTTTAGCTACAAAACCATTTGTAGCCTAAGACTACAAACTACTCTAATAAATTGACATGTGTAAAAAATGACATGTGCATTGCACATGAACAGTGACTTGTATAAGTAAAATTATACTGTAGCACTATTGTAAAACTTTTTAGAATTTGAATACCAAATGGAGGGGTTGTTTTATGCTTTTATGCTAAAATTTTCCTACATATGCCATTTAGCATGCCCAATGCGAATGCGAATGCGAATGCAAATGCTCTTACAAGCGTTATATATAGCTAAAAGTAAAATAAGCTTCCTTTTTGTAGGACCCACAAATAGTCGATAAATTAAGCAAAAAATCAACTTATAATCGGTTACCAAACTCACACTTAGGCTTATATGTGGTTAGTTTTGTGAGTTAATTTACCTTAACTTATAGGATATGATGATGTAGCTAGTGTGGACATTGCATACTTGGAAAAAATTGAAGAAGAAGGAAAAATAAGAAAAGGTGTTTCCTTAAACTTAATTCGTGTGAATAGTTATAAACTCAAATGAGGATTGAATAAGAAAATTAGCAGGAAAACAAGAAATTTGAGGAAAGTACGATATTTTTCTTTATACATTTTTTTTTTCTCAATAGGCGTGTTGGCACATCATATCTTCATATCTTTTTAAACTTTATGACAAAAATACCTCACAAAACTAACCACAAAAGAGGTAAGTGTCACAAAATAAAGCATATAGTATAACCCCATATTTTTAAGGTATATCATAGGGGTGAAACCTGTAATTTACTCTTTAATTTGTAAACTAAAGCACATTTTTTGCCTTTAAAAATTGGAGTCGTTTTCATTTTGACCCCCTAAATTTTAAAAAATTTATTTTAATGCTCCATATTTGATTCATTTTCATATTAGTCTTCTATATTTTAAAATTTTCATTTTGGCTATGTAGGGGAAATTTTTGTGACATGGGCCGAAAATCAACAAGTGCTTCATGTTTTATTTAGATATTTGTTTCAAAATGACCGTAAAGGGCCAAACAAAAAACGGTTAAAAAAAAATTTTGAAAATATAAAGAAGAAATCAAACATGCCAGGCCCAAAATGAAAAATTAACAGTCCACTTGTTTTATAACCCAAACCCGATTTGACCTTCTAGCCATTCCAATTTCGAAGCGAAGGAAACGCAAACGGCACCAAGTGCAAAGAAAATGGGGAACCCCACAACGTGTCCCCAATCCCATTACCAGAAAATCGAACAAAACGTATCAGCTCAAGCTTTTTTTAACAACACAACAAGCAATATTTACTCTCATTGGCAACAATACCACTCTCATTCAAACAAAACACAAAACATGAACAACACAACCATTTCAAATCCTAAGAAACAGTGTTTGAGCGTTGTTAAGGACGAGGTTGTTGTCGTTGGTGTTGGTGGTGGTGGTGGAAAGTGGGAGAGTCTGAACCCAGAAATATTGGCTCTGATACTCACGCGACTTTCAGCTGAGGAAAGGGTCGGAGTGTTGCCTTTGGTTTGCAAGTCGTTTGCGGCGTGTGTGCATGGTCCTTATTGTTGGGCTGAGATTGACATCGATCAATGGTGTCGCAAGATGGACCGTACGGGCTTCCAAGTTGACTCGGCCGTACGGAAGCTTGTGCGGCGGACTAGAGGGACTGTGCGCCGCCTCTCTGCTTTCAAGGTTGGCGATCCTGGCTTCGCTTATGTTGCCAACTGGTATGAATAATAACTGTGTGTTTGTGTGTGTATTTCTTGTGTCTCAAGGTATTGCTTGTAAGATGATAAAACAAAATGCAAAACTTGTGTGAATCTCTTTCTTTATTGGAATTAGAGAAAAAAAAATTGAATGGTGTTATGAACTTACTTTTAAATTCTCCGTTACAAACCATAAAAGGTATTAGTTAAGTTACAAGAGTTTTGGTGAATCAAACCAAATTAACATTAAAATCGTAGTTTGTTAAAATAATTGTTAAATAGTTAGATCTTTACTTTTTTTTTTTCTTTTTTAATAGTTTCAAATTTTGGAAAAAACGGGTAAGAGTCTTATAGTTCAATTGATTACTAAGGTTCAAAACCCCCCTTACCTGTTATAACTATTGAATTAGATTTTGGGAGAAATGGGAATTTCTTGTGATATTAGAATATGGGATCTTGAGTTTAAAAAAGCTATCTTTGCTCTACCTTTTATTTATTAATATGGAGGGAGTCTATGCCCTCACATGTAGGGGAGTATTGTAATAATAGTTAATTAATCAAATTTATTATTGTCTAATATGTTAACCTTTTGGCTTAAATGGTAGCTTGTCTCTCATTCATTATTGAGGGGGAGTTTGGGTTTACACATGGGCGGGAAATAGAATAATGGTTAAATAATTAAATTGATTGTATTCTAATAACTTAACCCTTTGCCACCGATAGTTTATTGGTTTTAATAAATTGGAAACATTAGTTGCAGCTGAAATAGAAATTTAGTGGATGGCCAAACGGTCTCAGAAATTATCAGTATACTTGAAACATGATATATATATATATATATATATATATATATATATATATTATTACTGTTTTCTAAAATATATATATATATATATAAAAAATAAAAAGTACTTTAAAAGCTATGGGTAGCAATTAAGGACAGATTCTGTACTCGTGAGAGGCTAGCTAGGAGGAGATATATGTGTGTACTGTAAAAGTTGATTAGCAGGTATAGACCATTTATTCTTTGAATGCTTCTTCACTGGGAGAATTTGGCAGAAAGGTCCTCTCTGTGGTCCATGTTATAATAGGCAGTTCTATTCATTGCCTGATCTTAGGCTTTGGAGTGTTCATCAAGAGTGCAAGCTTACTCTTTGCTTCTTCTGTGTACCACATTTGGCTGCAAAGGTGTTCCAAGGGTCTATAAATATAATAGCCAAAACTGTGGAAAAGCTGTTGAAGGAGATCAAAGATTATGTTTAAGCTAGGATTGGAGGCTTCAAGAATGTTTCTAATCTATTAGGAAAGAAAATAATCTGTTCTAATGGAGAGTGGCTATGTCTATTCTTGGCTAGTAGTTAAGTTTTTGGGCTTGTTAATGTTATTGCAGGCTGTTTTCTGGACTGATTGTTTATCAATTTTTTGCAATAAAAGTACATCATTCATTAAAAAGGAAGAAGATTGGTGTAACTGTTTTTCTTTTCTGTAGTGGCAGATTCCTTAGGGTATTGCAGATTCCTATGAGTGATGTCACTGACAAAATGGTAGAGAGGCATGCAATTTCATTTGAAAACATGGCAGTCCTTGACATCAGCTATTGTTTGAAGATAACATGCAAAGGGCTTGAATCTTTTGGAAAGAACTGCAAGACCTTGGTTCACTTGAGGAGAAATATGCCCCTACCAGAGGTGTTGCCTAGTTATAATGTGAATGGGACGGGCATCAAGCCTCATGATAGCGAGGCAATGATCATAGCTGACACAATGCCAGGACTTCAGCATCTTGAGCTTTGTTATGGCCACTTTGGCGATGTTGGCCTTGAGGCCATTCTTGCTAAGTGCACGGCCCTTACGCATCTTGACATTCGAGGGTGTTGGAGCGTGAAGTTGGATGGTGATCTTGAGGATAGATGCTACCAGCTTCAAGAGTTTAAGAGCCCCTGGCATGATGAGTTTGACAATGTGACCACCTCAGGAAGTGACAGTGATGGAGCCAATGCTGATGTAGAATCTTCCTCTGATGAGGATTAGCTCATGGTTTTGCGGTAATCTTGACATAACAATAGGCCCCCCAATAAACCTTCTTCACTCCCTCTTAGGAAGTACTGCCGTTCCTAAAACTCAAAGTAAATGCTTCCTGCTCTTCTTTCATTTTCCTTTTGACTTAAATAGAAGTTTCTTTTACCTTTTTGCAAGAGTAATTCTCTGTTTTGTCTCTAAGAAACTGAAGTAAATAAATGAAGATATAATTTTGAAACTCAACTTGGTTGATGTACACGGTTTTGTTAAGCATTTCATCAGATTACTTATTTTATATTTTCCTTTTGTATTAGTCATATCATACTTGTGATTGATGGATTATTTTTCATCTTACCATGTCCGAATTATTATTTGAAAAATATTGCTTTCTTGAATTCATACTGTTTGGAGAAAAGCTTTTGCATTGGTTATTAATGATCATATGTAATACTCCCTTGCCTGTTGTATTCTTTAAAAAATAAGTAAATAAATAAAAGAACCATTATAGAACTGGAATATGAAGTTGACCAAACTTATTAAGTGAGAAAAGACTGGATTTAACTATTAAGAGCTACATATTTTCATGGAACAGGCAAGGGAGTGTTCAATTCCTAAACCACCAACGGACTTCCAAAGAAATAATAACTGCATGATTTCCATTTTGTCAATACCTTTTATAACTAATAAGATCTACATGAAAGCCATGGAAGTCACATAACCAGTAATTTGTTTGTACATATATGGTATCAGTTGTTCATGATGCTTGATGTACACAAACATATATATATATATATATATATATATAATTGTATCTATTTTTACCGGAATTTAAAAACTCTGCATTGGTTTTTTAGCCTGTGATGCAATTGCCACCAAATCCTTCCCTGACATTCTCTTCTGTTTTTTGGACATTTTTTGTTTCATGGAACAAGCTCATTTCCACATCTGAATTGGTTCTTACAAGAGTCAATTGATTAGCAGGTGATAAATTTGTCTTTAAAGATGACAAATGTCTTTTTGTTCTTCAGATTCTTTCTTTATCAATTTCTTTTATGATAGTGACATTATTGAGGGAATAAATTTCTTTTGGGATAAGGGGTGAAATGAATTTAAAAAGTATATCCTTTCCTAGCACGATAATTTTAATTCCTTCATCTGTCATTAAAAATGGGTAAAGCAAAGCCATAAAAGGATTTCCTAAAATAACTTTAGAAGATAGGTTTTTTATTAAAACGAAAACGGTTTCAAAACATATTCTGTCATTACATATGTGAACATTAGGTATTTTATAATTAATTATTAGCTCCTGAGTCTATTAAGGCAACTTCTGTAAAAGAAAACTCTTTATTAATTACTAAAGTAATTTCTATATATTATTTTTGAAAAATAATTGTCTATTAAACTCAAAAAATTCGGTCTATTGTGCTTAATGTCAATATTACCATTATTTGAATCATTAATCTCTGTACCATCTTTATCTGTAGGAGGATCAGGGGGGTTTGTTATTATTATGTTTGTTTTTGGAGAAGTTGTCAAAGGTTTAGGAAAATCTCTCAAGTTTACTATTTCTGCAATATTTTGTTCATCTATGTTTGTGGAGTTATCCTCCTTAATCTATTTTATTTCTTGTTTTACTTCTGTCATTAAGTCTTGTATGGTCATCAGTTTTATGTCTATTTTATCTTGTTTCATTTTTGTCCTTTCTTTTTTAACCTTTTCTTTCTTTCCACATTCTTTAGCATGATGTCCATATCATTTACATTTAATATAAACAACGGGTATGTCTATAGAATCTTTCAAGTTAAGTAAATAGTCTTTTTTGTCTTTCAGGTGGTTAGGTAGGTTGCCTATTAGTTTCATTTTTATCTTTTTTTGTTTCCCTTTTCTTTTATTAATTTTATGTGGGTTGATTGATTTTAATTCTTTTTTAATTTGATCTCTCTCTTTTTGTTTAACATTAAATATTTCCATTAATTCATTTAAGATATCTTTCTCAAAATCTAATTTACCGATTTGTTTAACAATTTTATTATGTCTTTCACATTGTTTTTTAATTTGTCCATATTCTTTACATTTATGACAAATAGTATATTTGTTATTTCTATCAATTCTTTCATTATCTGATGATTAAGTAATATCTAATACTATTATATCTCTTTCTATATCACTATTTATATTTCTTCTTTCTAAGGGTGAATTTAAAATTTCTATCTTTTTTATTAATTTTGTTAAATTATTATCTTGTGTGTCTATCATAAATCTTTCAATTGATTTTAGTTTCTTATCAATTTCTTTCTTTAGTCTGTCATTTTCTTTTGGACTATTATGTCTCCATTTTTTTTGACTAAGTCTATTAGATTGTCTTTTTGTCTTTCTTTTTCAATTTCTTTCATTATTATACATTTTTCTTTTTTTATATCTATCATGTCTAACTTCTTCCGTATTACTTTCATAGAACTGCTATTATCTTGTTTTTCTATTCTTTCTATCTCTTTTCTTGCTATTCCTTTCTTTATCATACCTTCTTTTCTTACTATATCTATCATATCATCTTTTTCTTGTACTATGTGCATAGAACTATATTCTTTCTTTTCTGTCAAAGTTGTTTTTAGTGTCCTTAAGTCATTTCTCTTATCATCTTTTATATATGTCATGTATGTCTGTACTTATTAAGCACTCTTTTGTCTATTATGCCAATTATCTATCATGGTTTTTACAGAAGGTGATCTATGATGGGATTCAAAGTCTCTTTCTTTCTCTAGAGGTGAGTCTAAAGACTTCATCTTTTCAAATAAGTCTATTAAACTATTAACTTTCCTTTCTGCTTTAGTGTATGTCACAGGTCTATCATTGAATTTAAAAACTCTGCATTGGTTTTTAGCCTGTGATGCAATTGCCACCAAATCCTTCCCTAACATTCTCTTCTGTTTTTTGGACATTTTTTGTTTCATGGAACAAGCTCATTTCCACATCTGAATTGGTTCTTCCATTAATAGCTAGTCCGGTGCCCAACCCAGACTAGCATTGGCACACTCTTATGCTCTTTACTGACGACAGTGATGAATTGGCTGAAGATGGAGGAGGTAGACCAAATTGGCTTTGGATAGCCGTGTTGTGCTACAGACTTTAAGGTTGGTGATTAAAGAGTTGATTGTAGTATTTATGGCGGTTTGTGATTTGTCAACACTATTCTGCTTTGTGTTGGTGTAGTGAGTTCGGTTCTCTTTGATAGGCGATTGGAGAAGAAAAATACAAAAGAAAGGCTTAAGAAATGAAACAGAGAATGGGAAGATAGAAAGGTGGGAGAAGAAAATTTTTTTTTTTTTATAGTTTTAATAGTGCCATGTCAATGAAAATGCTATTTACTAGTCATGCTATTAGTTCCCAAAAGTTTCCATCTAATTTACTATAACCTTTTACGTAAAGGCTATTCTCCAAAATAATTCTTATACAAAACTATATTTAATAATTATTAATTAAATAATATTATTTTTCCAACAAATAAACCCCTTAATTTGGCTTGTCTACATTAAAATTAAGCTTTGACAAGCACTTAAAAGAATGTTGAGCTCTCCTAGAAACTTGTGTTATTCCCAATAGCCCCCCACTTTGAGTTTGGGCTTCCATTCCATGCACACAACTCAAAAGTTTAAGGCCTACTACAAAACAAGAAACAAAATTGAAGAGAGAGCTCATGATCGAGTAGCACCCACCATGTGTGATGCACAGAAAAGCTTCAGATATAGGATATAATGCTAAACTTCACGATAGAAATGGATAGAAGCAAAGTTAGAATTCAAACATACACAACTTTCTAACTCCCCAACTACAAATATTTCACGATTTTAAACAAGGAAAAATAGGCATTTTCCCAACTCTCCTAAGAGTTCCCACTTCATCCATAGAAAAAAACACAAGAAAATTATCTCATGATTAATTGCTTGTAGATATTTATAGGCCCATATCGTTGCTCTCTTGCACACCTTACGTCTCCTCCTGCTCAGCTTCCTCCTCATCCTCATAGTCAAGTTCCTCATCTGCAGTGGCATCTTGGTACTGCTGGTACTCGGATACCAGATCATTCATGTTGCTTTCTGCCTCGGTGAACTCCATTTCATCCATGCCTTCCCCAGTGTACCAGTGCAAGAAAGCCTTTCTCCTGAACATAGCTGTGAACTGCTCGCTCACCCGCCTAAACATCTCCTGGATGGAGGTTGAGTTCCCAATAAAGGTCGACGCCATAGAGAGGCCCCTGGGAGGAATATCACAGACACTTGATTTCACATTGTTCGGGATCCACTCAACAAAGTAAGAAGAATTCTTATTCTGCACATTGATCATCTGTTCATCGACTTCTTTAGTACTCATCTTGCCCCTGAACATGGCTGAAGCTGTGAGGTAGCGACCGTGGCGTGGGTCTGCAGCGCACATCATGTTCTTTGAATCCCACATTTGCTGGGTAAGCTCTGGGACAGTTAGAGCACGGTACTGTTGAGAACCACGTGAGGTAAGAGGAGCAAATCCAACCATAAAGAAATGCAGACGGGGGAACGGAATGAGATTCACTGCAAGTTTCCGGAGGTCAGAGTTAAGCTGGCCAGGGAACCTGAGGCAGCAAGTAACACCACTCATGGTTGCAGAGATCAGATGGTTCAGATCACCAACTGCCAGAGGAAATAAATCAGAGCTGATCAGCAGATACCTTGGAAGATAAGGATAGCACTTTTTAAAATATGAACCCTTTTCACACTATATAAAAATATCACAAAACATTCCCTTCACAAATCTTTTATCAATATTATCAAATAGTTTTGAGGATAATACTCTTATGGGGGGGAGTTTAAACCTCCATCAAAGGAATCATGACCAACTAAAAGGTCACAAGAAAATTTCATAAATAAAAAAATTAATTAATTAAAAAGGCCCATTATATGGCAGATCCTGCATCAGTGAAAGTTATGGCAAAGGCCAACATAAAATTATTGAGATTTTCCAAATCAAGAATCATAAACAAGTTGTTCAATTGATATTTGATACGTTACATTCATCACATTACATATAGGAATTAAGTTCTAAAATGCAGTTGCCAAGCAAAAGCAGGTTATCATGCAGTAGTAACACACCACCCAAACACAATAAGACACTGACGAAAGGCATTAGACAGTGGCATCTTACCAAATAAATGTATGTTTCCCCATAAATACATGCCCAAATATCATGCAAGATCCAATAAGGACCCCCCACATTCAAAATCACTCAGCTCAGAAGTCAAACTCAACACATGCCATCATACTAAATTAATTGGGATGACTTCATTTCAGCCATCAACTGGACCTAACAGTTGCTATCAAACATATTTCATTATAATCACTATAAGGTGGGCGAACATCTGACCCCACAACATACTTAATGCACTGACCTACCAAGAAGGTGAAATCAATGAATGATAAAGAAATTCATCAGGAAAATAGCTGTCCACTACTAACCACAATAATAGACAACGCTAAGAACACAACCAAACCAAACATAGTGTGAGCCCCCCCAACCCCAGGCACATGGGCTTCAAGCCTTCAAGTGCAAACAAAATGACACAGCAACCCAGTAGCAGCAAATTGAATTCAGATCATGTTAAATTTTTTTTTTTTTTTTGGATAAGTGATAAAGATTTATTGATATAAAAAAAAGAGACACCCAAGTACACAAGGAGTATACAGGGGTGTAAATATCAAATGCAAAAATTATATAAATCAAGTAAATCCAAAATTGAAGAAAAAGGTTGGTTTCTCCACACTGAGAACCAGTCCAATAAGGTTAAAATGTTTTACAAACAAAAAACTAACATCTCAGGGATTCTTACTAGTATTCTAACTTCCACTTTTGTTAAAATACATAATCATATACTTTGTTAGTCCCGTTTAGAAAATCAAATATTTTAAGGGAACATCATTTGTAGTGTCTCTCTAAGAAAAATGTGTAGGTTTTAAAAAATTCCCTTATAAACTTTAAAAAAAAATTAATTGACTATAATAAAGGATAGGGGTTTTTTTTCTTTAGAATCAAGATACTAAAGGATAAGGGCATACTGAGAAGTCAATAAATAATGACCATTAATTTTTAAAACTGAACAAATATTTTGGGCAGCCAGATGGAGAGAGGCAGTAATTATAAGCATATGCAATCGAAAGTAGATTACAAAATAATTCCAAAAAAATAAATGAACAATTGTAGACAAACTATTTAACTTGTTCAACATGGTCCTAAATAAGCATGATACTTGTTAAAATTCAACTAGTTCACATGTGACAGTCAAGACAACCTTGCATAAGAAACAGCATTATACTAATATCTTTGAAATAAGGCCAGTAGAAAGCCTTTATAGAAAACTGAATTGAAATCCTAGCTTCTACTTTGTTGCAGTTGAAAATAATCTACTTACAGCTTGGGGTAGTTAACTTCAGAGTCCTGAAACAAATATCATACAAGGCCTCATTATCCAACACCATGCACTCATCTGCATTCTCAACAAGCTGATGAACAGAAAGGGTGGCATTGTAGGGCTCAACAACTGTATCTGAGACCTTTGGCGATGGGAACACAGAGAAAGTAAGCATCATCCTGTCAGGGTACTCTTCCCTGATCTTCGAAATAAGCAAAGTACCCATCCCAGAACCAGTACCTCCACCAAGAGAGTGGCATACTTGGAAGCCTGAAGCAAGAAAAACCCATATATATATATATATATCAGTTTCATTACAATGACAAACTATACATCATTTTACTTTCTTTATAGTTTATAGTTGTGTCGGCAGAGAAGATTTAATATAAGCGATAAAAATAAGATAAAAGTGCTCTTCTTGAATTCCTAAAATATTAAAATGTTATTCCATCAAGAAAGAAAAGCAGTATAAGTTAGATAAAATAAAACTATGATAAATTGTTCATGTTAAAAGATCTATTATTCACTGTTCATTCAAGAAATCTTATGACTTACAATAAAAATGCATAAAGGCATAAGACTGCTAACAAAGATCTCACTCAAACAAAAACTCTAAGAGACATATAGGAAACAAAATAGAATCTAGACAACCTTTGCTGTCCAAAACTAAGTTAATTGAATTGATTCAATATCCAATAAATTATAATTCCCAGCGTTCAATAGGCAAAAATAGCATAATATCAATATCCAAATCCCAACTCCATGAATTCCTAAACCATTAACAACAAAAACATAAAACATAAAAGAACACAAAGGAAAAACAATAAAATACAAGAAGAAATTATACCCTGAAGACAGTCACAATTCTCAGCTTCCTTTCTCACAACATCAAGAACCGAGTCAATGAGCTCCGCTCCCTCAGTGTAATGCCCTTTGGCCCAGTTGTTTCCAGCACCAGACTGCCCGAAAACGAAGTTATCAGGCCTGAAGATCTGGCCATAGGGACCAGTCCTCACACTGTCCATGGTACCCGGCTCGAGATCCATGAGCACGGCACGAGGGACGTACCGCCCACAAGAGGCCTCATTGTAATACACATTGACGCGTTCCAATTGCAGTTCAGAGTTCCCGGTGTAGCGGCCGGTAGGGTCGATGCCGTGCTCATCGCAAACCACTTCCCAGAACTTTGATCCGATCTGGTTTCCACATTGTCCACCCTGAACGTGAAGGATTTCTCTCATTTTCTCTCTGTAGAAACCGAGTAAAAACACATCAAGTAGCAATGTCAGTAATATTTAGTGAAAAACCTAATGCACTGTTTGGTTAATGAGAAAATGAAGGTAAATAAGATAATAGTCTCAAAACCTTAAAAAAAAAAATTATAAACTCTCAATTCTGAATAACACAAGCACAAAATCAAGTAGCAATGTCAGTGAAAAACCTAATGCTCTGTTTGGTTGATGAGAAAATGCAGGTAAATAGAATAATAGTCTCAAATTCTTAAAATCTCTCAATTGCTCTAATTTTCCACCATTTTCTCAGAAGCCAAATAGATTTAAGTAAAAAAAAATTACTTCAAAGAAGTTCAAATCGAAATTAAATACCAAAAAAAAAAAAAAAAAAAACAGAGAAACATAAAATTCGAGGATTAAGCAAAAAGGCTAGTAGATCGAGACCGTTTGGTTGCCGAGAAAATGAAGGAAAGCAAAATAAAGATAACAAAACACATTACAAAGCATTGATTCAAAAAATGCGCTAGTATTCTACTGTCTTTTCCTTCACTCTCCTAAGGTTTCTGAGCAACCAATCAGAGAAGAAATGTATAGCCGAGAAACTAACCAAAGAGCGGAGATCCGGAGATCGGAAGTGAGAAATATGAGAATTCTGACGAGGCTCCGGCAAAGGCGGCGGCGCGTGACTCGATCGGAGGGTGTAGAGTGAGAGTGAGAGTGACAGAGAGTGTGATTTGAGTGTGAGAAAGCGAGCTTTGGAAATGTGGAATTATATAAGGAAGCGAAAGGGTGAGGATTTGAAGATCGGACGGACAGCATTATTTCCCTCGCGTTTTTGCGTTGTTGGACCGTTCGATGCCGTTGATGGATTAGATTGGACGGTGTGGATTGAGTTGTTAACGTTCAGAAAAAATGAGGGGTCTCTATTTGTCTTTTTCATATTTTTTAAAATAATATTTTGTAGACGAAAATGGCCTTGTGGTTATTGACTAGATTGTCCTTGGCGTTGGCTGTGATCAAAAGGTTGAAACGTTTGTGTTGTAGCCTTGTAGCATGGCTTGCGCATTATAAAATGTCCCAATTAGATATATATATATATATATATATTTTTTTTTTTTTTTAATTTTAAGAGAAACTATGTTTATCTCTTTCTTTATTAGTAACGTTGGGAACACCAATTTTGACACAATTTTATACCACAACTCACCATATGGCAAGTTGTGATTGGTAATAGTGTGTCCTTAGCATTACTCCTATCTCTATATATTAATTAAGAGATATTAAGAAAATTCATAAAGTTAGATATAACTTCAAAAAATGTTTAAAATCCTTTTAATTTAATTAGATAATTTTAATTCCTAAAAAATAAAAAATAGAATTAAAATTGTAATTCAATAAAATTCAAAAACAAAAAATTACCTGGGAAAATTTTTTTCCTAAAAATTAATATACACTCTCTGTTTAAATATACTTTACACACGTTTGATACTTTTTTTTCCCTAAAAATTGGCATACTAAACCCAGCAATTTACTTTCTTTCAAAATCCTAAATTTTAACTTCTTAAAAATTCATTCCCATATAACCTCACTAACAATATACAAATTTAAATTAAAAAATTATGACATTAAACTCAAAAAAAAAAAAAAAACCTCATTGCAAGTGCAGAGTGCGTGTAATGAGGCTAGTAAGTGATTATGCGGTTTAAAACTTGAGTTTTACAATTTACTAACGTATGCCTTAAGTGCATATATTAACCGGTCCCTTAAAATTTACACAACTTAGGTTGAGTGTTCATATGTAGTATGCACTGGACTTAATAGGATACTAATATGTGTTCAATACTTGTTGTGTATTAGCACTTAGCATCTTATCAAATTTATTACACGAGTATTAAACCTAAGTCTTGCGCATTTTTTTTTTCTTTCTTATAGGTTCAGCTCTCTCAAATAGCCCATTTTCTAGATTTTGAAAAATAAATAAAAGGCACTAAATCTTGTTAGACAAAAGAGAAATATGAAATCATTACAATGTAGGTGCTACTAGTATAATCAGATGCTATTCAAAATTTAGTTATTAATTTCTATCTTGTATAAAAAAAAAAATGTCATTTGGGAATATATAAAAATAAAAAGATTGTATAAAGTGTTAATGTTTTTGTAGTGTAAAATATAATACTTTTCAAAAGATCAAGAATTTCTCAGAAGTTTGATGATTTTCTTGAGAAATAAGTTGAAAATGATATTTGACTTGTCATAAGATAGATGGGTCGTGTGCATTGACATTAGTTAGTTTCTTTTTCTTTTTTTCAAACATTAGAAAAAAGATGCATTGTGACTTACATGGAATGAATCACAAATGATATTAGTTTTGTGATGATTCAATAGTTATAACTTATAATAATGGGGAGGGGCATTTAAACTTTGTATATCTGTTGAGGGCCATTTGTGGAAGCCCAGTGGAAAGAAAGGCCCAATGATGAAGGCCACAAGGAATTGACTGTGTAAATAGTAAAAAAGACCATTAAGCCCAAGCGGCAGGAATAATGGGCCACTAGCCCAACAATGTATACATGGGCCTTGAAAAGGCAAACGGGCTCAAAGAAGCCAGGAAAGAAAGAAATAGCATCCCATGGGCAGAGTATGAGTTAGAAAAGAGAGAAAGGGTCGCTGCAGGCCCAAGGTAGTGTAAACTAAGAGAGTAAGGGATTTATGGCAGGCTCATAAAACCCAAAGATAAGGATAAGGTTATTGGGCCGGGGAAGCCCAATGAAGTTAGTAACAAAGCCCATGGGAGTGTGGAATTAGCAAACAGGCCGAGGAAGCCCAAAAGAATTAGCAAACGGGTCGTGGATGCCCAAAAGAAGAAAACAAAGGGACATAGGAGCCCATGAGTAAAAAGAAACAAAACAGTGTCTATGATAGGCCACTGAGAAAAGGAATAAAATGGCCGGCCCAAAAAAGGGGCCCAGCAGGATTGGGTCATTACGGCAGGATTTACAAGCCGACGCGGCAGGCAGCAAAGAAAACCAAAGGTGGGCCAAAGAAATATAAAGCCCATCATCATACGAAGCCCAGCTTCTGATTGGAGCGAAGGACCAAAAGAAAGCCCGCATGAAAGGCCAGGAAACGCAGACGGAGAGTCTCCACGTTACGGCAGACACATGAGCAGCAGGCAGACTCTTGGACAAATTTGAAAGGGAAGCACGCGCAAGGCCCAGGCGCCACCAGCCTGTACCTAGCCAATATAGGACATGGTGGGGCCATGGGCCAGAGGTAAGAGGTAAAGAGGGGTGTGGTTTGGTGGTGGAGAGAGGGGAAAAGATCTATTTTCGGCCCCTGCTCAAACCTCTTTTGGGAGGTACGTCCTGCTGGGATGATAGACCACCCAAAAGAGGCAATTTGAGAGGGAACCGTTGAGTGCATGCTCTGAGTGTGAGGAGAGAGGGGATTAACATCGTGGCAGGAAAGGCCGCGACGCACAGAGGGACAAAAACAAGTCCGCCTTTGTCTGGCAGGGGTTTTGTGTCGCACAGTATGGTCGGCAGGTACACCCAGACCAGACAAAGGTGGTTAAGGGGCAAGACGGTAAAACACTAGCCACGGCAGGCACTATAAAGAGGCCCTTGCCGTGCCCTGTAGAAGAGGTGGAAAAACAGAGGATATATCTCACAAGGCGAAAAGAAAAACAGAGCAAAAGGAAAAAGAAAAAAAGAAAAGAACGAAAACAGAGAGAAAAGAAAAGAAAACTAAGAAAGAAAGAAGAGAGTTAGTTCAAGGAGCATGCACCAATAGATCGGCTTCCCTCTCTCCCCCTTCAAAACCTTACATTTCTCCAAAAAAAACGCAAACAAGAACTTTCCCATGGAGACAATAACCATTCAGGGCCGACTCCCTCAAAGCCACTAATTCCCATGACAGGATTCTTCCTGGGGGATTATTTGCATTGAGAAGAGGCGTTCTCCCCTCTTTGGTTTTGTTGCGGCAGACAAAGCTTATAACTTAATTTTTGCCTATTCAAATTAATCAGTATTACGCTCTTTATTTTCCTTAGTAATTGATATCATTATGACTGTAATCATGTTTTACTAACCGGAAATACATAGCACTCTGTTTTAGTCATTATTATATCTGCCTGTCATAACTTGTCTGTAACAGTCTAGCCTGCCATAACTTGTCTGCAACAGTCTAGCCTGTCATAGTTTGCCTGCTACGATTTTGCTTGCCGTAAACTTGCTCCTAACAGGCGTGGCATAAGTTTGTGCACAAACCGGCCCAAGTTGAGTTACAATTGGACCGGCCCCAGCTTCCTTACTCAGAAACACTAGGGCCCATCATTGCAGGAGGCAGCCTAGCCCATTACCGCAGGAGGCAGCCCAATCCTACCAGAAAAGGCCCCCACAATATCTATGTTGAAAACATTAGGATTTGTGAACTAAAAGACTTTTTACACCAATAATAGTAATTAATTTAGTATTCACACATTATTGCCATTTCTCACTCTTCATCAAGTTTTTTGTTGATTCTTTTTTCTTTTTCTTTTTTAACTCTCAAAATGCTTTTCCACACAGAAGAGGCATTGTGACTTTACTTAGAGGGGTCTTCCTAAAATTAATAAACGGGAAATATTTTACCTTAAAACCGTGGCGGAGCCACTTGATGACCAAGGGGAGGCCTGGGCCTCCCCAATTTTTTTTTTTTTTTTGAAAATATCCTTAAAATTTAGTAAAATTTTAAATAACCTTATCATTTTGTCCCCTCATACCTGATAATATACATATATATTTAAGAAAGTATAAAAATAAACTTAATTTTCATTTAAATAAAATACAATCCATAAATACATGTCAACAAATTACAATAATTAAACATCATCATCTTTAAAATGAACACATGAGTATTTTAACAATTATCTCAACAAATAAAAGGGAAAAAATTGAGTTATGAAGTATTGTATATTACTATTTTACATTTCACACACACAAAAATTTATATATGGCCCCCCCAAAAATAAATTCCTAGCTCCGCCGCTGCCTTAAAAACTTTATGGAATAATGAATTGGTATTGATTGATTGATTCTATTGAACATTGGTTGTCATCCTTGCTTTGCTAACAAAGCTTAGTTAAAGGCTTTTGGTTTTGAAAATCCATGCCCCATTTGATTTAGTACCCGTTTGGATACTGAATCTGCATTTCACGTCCAGCGTTTCACTTTTTTTTTTTTTTTGAGAAAAGTGTTATCTGAGTTCCAATGGGTCCCATGCACTGTTCATGGGACCCACAAACCTTTTTTTCAACAAAATTTTTATTAAAAATGAGTCACACCGCACTATTCACATATTTAAAAATTATTTTGCTACAATATTTTCAGTTTTCAGTTTTTAGCAAAATAAGCGGTATTCAAACGAACCCTTAGTTTCACATAATTTTTCCATTTAATATAATTAACTCATTCTCATTAATTTTCTACCCACACAGTAATTTAATTACCATTGACTTTGAGTTTAGCTTCTTACACAAAGTATTAGAAAGCTTAAGGTTGTGTTTGGTTCTCGTAAAATATTTTCCAGAAAATAAAAATTTTCCGGAAATGTTATTTTCGGGAAAGGAAAATATTTTCAAGTGTTTGGTTGTATTATGAAAATTGTTGGCGGAAAATATTTTCATGTGTTTGGTTCTATTCTGAAAATGCTATTTTCCTACAAATTTTTTACATTTTCTCAGCATCCAAACAAATTTTATTACAGAAAATTTCAAAATCACAGCCAAATCCCAATTCACAGCCAAATACCCATCACTTGCAACCACCAACAACAACCCACAACCACCAAAATTTATACCCATCACCGAAACAACACCACACACCACTGAAACTCCAATTCAACCCACGGCATCAAACTCCAGCAGTCAAAAGCCACAACCGACAGCAAGCAAGCAAAACCTACTACCACACAACAGGAAAACCACCAAAACACCACCACCCACACCACCACAACAACAACAAAAATAAAAATCGCACACAGAGAGAGATCGGTTCGTGGGTTTTCGGCGAAGTCGAAGGCTCTGGGTCGAAGATCGGTGGGTTGAAGGCTCTGGCTCTAGGTCGAAGGCTTTGGGTTCGTGGCGTGATCTAGGCTCTGGGCGTGCGGGCGAAGTTGAAGACTGGTTTGTGGGTTCATGGTGCAAAGTATCTGGGTTGCCGGCGAAGTTGAAGCTTGTGGGTCGCCGGCGATGGGCCCTCTCTTCTTCCTCTCTCTCTGTCTCTCTTTGCGCGCAGGTGCGATCTCACTCTCACTATCTCTCTCTCTCTCTCTCTCTGTTTTCCAGAAAATGATATTTGAAGGTAAAATAAAAACGGAAATCATTTTACATCCATGACACGATCAAACTGAAAAGCATTTCCGGAAAATGTATTTTCCATGCGCAGCCAAACACCCGCATTTACGGAAAAGCATTTCTGGAAACCATTTTCAGCCGATTCAAACGCAGCCTAAAGCGGTTCATTATATAAATCTAAGTATCACTTGTACGGTCAATAATTTTTCATTTCATCTCGGTGTTTTCTTCTATACCCTTTCCTTTAGTTTGAAGAATATTTGGTTTTAAAAAATTAAAATTTAAAAAAAAATTCTACCAGTAATGATAGCCCCCAAATACTTGTCATATTATTTGAAATTTTGAACTTTTAGGGTCCCATTAGTCTCGTTTTGAACCACATGTCGCATTTTTATATGGAAGAACGAGGAGGTCTTATCTTTTTTGTTTTTTTTGGCCTAATGCGTCTTCATACTCTTAATATTCTTTGAATGGACTTCACATCCTCAATCGTTTTTCAACAATAAAAAACAAGACTAATTATCAACAAATAATAAACAAGTTATTCATGTCCCCCCAACTTAAAAAGCAGTTCAAGTTTACTCTCATAATAATCCAATAATGCTAACCTCTTTTTTCACTTTTGACACCAAATAACAGCCCCAAAAGCCATTACCAAGGTGGAGGTACCAAACAGTTAACAGTACACTAAACCGAAAGGTCATTTACAAATTCCTTGTGTAAATTCCCTGGGACCCCATTGTCACTTTCAAGGGGCATACTGGTAATTTCAATGAAGAAAAACTTTATTAGACATCAGGGCAATCTAGTAATTTTGTAACACTAAATATTAGGATGACATGAATGTGACAGTGTCTTCTATTTTTTTGAGAATGTGAGAGTGTCTTCTATTGATTAGTAATTCAAGAAGAAAAAATCAAAGAAGAGATATTTTTTATTTTGTTGTGTTTGGTGTGTCCAAAGAAATAGAAATAAATAAAAAAAGGACGGAAAAGGTAGAAAGAGGTTTGCTGGGGCAACAGTAGCATTTTTGGAGTTGAGAAATCGATGTGCCCATGTGGCCGGCCAACCACTCGTATAAGTCTATCTCATCTCTCTCACCACACTGCACCAGTACCTAAAAGTTCAATTAAGACCATCTTCTACTTTATTCTATCCGTGACTTTCATTTTTCTTTAGCTTAGATTTTGGGCAACTTAATTGTGTCCCCAGCTTATTGATATGTATCTGTCCTATGCCTACATATGGCAGAAAAAAAAAAAAAAAAAAAGTGATTGGAAAATAATTTCATGCCCTTAGCTCATGTTCACTAACGTTTTTTATGAGACTGAGTGTACTGTTATGACTCATTTGGATTTCTTACTCTTATTGGTTTGGATTTAGCAAGTAAAGTGTTATTATGGTCACGTCCAAATAAAAGATGCCAAATCAGATCGCCCCCCACCCTTGATCCATTTTTGTTTATAATATATATATATATATATATATATATATATATATATATATATATATGAGAGAGAGAGAGAGAGAGATAGTGTTTACTTTTTTTGTATGGTAAAAATTGAACCTTAATCTTATAACATGCCTCTAGCATCGATATGATGCACATAGGCAAATTCGATCCTTCAATCAAATCTTCTTTCCATTCCATTGTGTCTATCAGGTCACAGACCAAAACATTTTGAGAGAGATAGTTTTGTGGAAAAATTACTTTAAAATTGTTGGGATTAGGTAGCCCATCTAGATCTGCCCCCCCCCCCCCCCCAAAAAAAAGAAAAAAGAAAAAAAGATTTGTCTTCCTTTTTCACCTTGCATCTAAATCCACATTATAGGACCTTCATTGCCTTGATGCTCCACACATATGAAGCATTAGCGGCAATTTTGCATTTAGGAATTTGTTGGGGAATTACTTTGATTCGAGAACCCAAAACAACAATGACCCTAGTAAGTTAGCGATTTCAAGCCTTACTTTGCAAAGAGAGCAAGGTTAAGGAGATCCAAATCACATATACACATCACTCCAATTTTCTATTCCATGCGTAACTTCTTCCAACTTAACCAATGCATTTCACGCTCAAAGTCACATTGTTTCCACCAAATTTTTTACATCATAGTATTCAAATTAGTTTAAAAATAAATAAAAAATAAAAAACCCATTTGGCAAGAGGAAACAACTCATCGCAATTGTAGGGATGGACTGAGCTATGATTTTCAATAAAATATCCCTCCCAACTTGAGATACCAATTTTTCCTTCCATCTTTGTATTTTTCTCTCCACTGGCTCTTTAATAACAAAAAATGCTTTTGTCTACCCCCCCCCCCCCCCCCCACCTCTTTGTGGATAATTGGTAAAAGGAAAGCTACACTATTAACATTTCATAATGTTTTTCAATGTGTCCATCAAAAAGAATATCATAATGTTTTTTCATACAATACATGCATGCATTGCTAATTGAGTTTAATAACTATCAACTACTATATTGGCAAAAAAAAAAAAACTCTTCTTTTTGATTTTTTTTTCACACTAAAACCCTGCTTGCCCCTGTAGGCTAGAACAGTCATTTTTTGGGTCCATCATATCAATCAAGATCTCATTCTCATATACTAATATGTATCATATATGTGGTCCCAAATTATACTATAATGAACAATTTCTGTCCCAAAAACATGTTGCAATAGGTCTTGCTCACATGCTGTGAGACACTGATCATGGAAAAATCTCATAGTTATATCGTATTTATAGATCTGAACATGTGACTGCCATTTAATTTTGCTTAGCAAGTATGCTTTCTGTGTGGTCTGGAGACAGGGTTCCTCTATCGGATCCTAGGATTAGAAACTAAACCCAGAGACACAATTTTATGAATTATAGATTATATCTGTATCAGACATTTCTATTATTGGGTAATTAGTCAGGTGTGTTTGGGACTTGCTTATAGACTAGTTTTTTGCTTTTTAGTTTTGATGAACAACTTTTTAAAACTTTACCTTTTCAAAGTATACAAGTATATACTTTAGCACACTTTCTTTTTTTTCTTTTTTATTTTTATTTTTTATTTTATGAATTTGCAAGTGGTCTTTTGTTGTAGTAACATCTAGGATGCACGAACACTTCATTTGGGGTGTCATACTAGTATTGTTTCCATGTCATACACATGTTCTAACAATATCTTATCTGCCGTATCATATTATAATTTTTTAAAAATTACTTGTATCCGTGTCCTTGTTATAGATTTAGTTCCACGGTTTAACTCCTAAATTCTTCAAACTTCAAGGAAAAAAAGAAAAAGAAAAAAGAATGTAGAGCACAAGTTTAGAGAAGTGGTAAACACTATTACTAATACTTGTAACAAATTGACTCAGGATATTGTGATGGATCAAATCCTTTCATGATTACAGTAGAGTGCACAAGTTTAGAGTAGCAATTGTCAATGACAATCCGGAGAAAAGAGGACATCAAGCTGAATCTTTTGTAACCCATTTTATTCCACTTTCGGAACTTGCTTTTGTATTAGCTTTTGACAATTCAGATGTAACAAATATTCATTTCGTACGTTGAATTAACTAATGCTTTATTCTTTTCTTTTTTAATTAAAAAAAAATGTTGAAGGAAAGAGATGGCATCTCGTACAATGTTGTGTGGGCATCTCACTCGTGAGCCAAACATAAGAGTGTTTTAAACCCTCGATTTAAACATGCTTGCCCCACCTATTGGTGAGACTCGAATCCAAGCGCTTACCGTGAGGAATTTGAGCTTATACTACTCTACCAACGAACTTTAGTGGTATTAATGTTTTATTTCTTTCTTAAAAAAAGAAAAAAGAAGAAGCTATTAGTGCTTTTTTTAAAAAAAAATTCATATTAGATTCTCTCTCTCTCTCTCTCTCTCTCTCTCTAAAAGAAAAACAACTATTGATCTATCAATTATCAAAAGACATGTCTTGAATTCAACCAATAAAATGAGAACTTGGAAAGGGAACGGCATATTTGATAGTTGATACTTGATACGGTTTTTTTCTTATAATTCTGAACGTAATGCCTGCCATGCGCATTTAGGTCAAATATTAATGAGAGTATTCATGTGCATTCCTCACATGAAATAGTGAATATTTTATCAAAAGGTTACAGTACAGGCATGCGAATTAATGAGTAATGTAACATGAAAAATCATTATCTTTTGGAGTCACCCATGAAATAATCTCATGCACCATGTAGACATATCATATAAGATTTGCATTTTGATATTTTAACTTGATCGTGCATCTCATGTACATGGAACGATGGTTAACTATTCTTATGATCAAATCAATTCATCAAATGCATTTTTGTGCATAGATTGTGATTGATTTTATGTTTTGACTCAAATATGTGTTATTTGAAGGGTTATTTGTTTGTTTTGTTTTGTTTTGTTTTTTTTTTTTTTTTTAAGTTGATGTTAATTTTAATTTTTGTGGGGACACATTCATAGTTTAATCTCTGACTTTAGATATACCGTGTAAGATTATAGTTATCACAACATTCGAATACACACCTAAAATATGCATATGCACCCTTCTTCCATAATGCACAAAAGGACAACTTTTATATGGTTTTAGGGGATTTGTTTGCCATCCTATTATGATATATTAATTTCCTGGATTCATTGTAAGGCAGGGGGAATAAGGGCCGATATTCAAGTTTCCAAAAGGGAGCTTCATACACATACATTTAGATTATATTAAAGTATAATTTCTATCTTAGATAAATAAACACATCTTACTTGATATGATTTGCTTTCACTATTTGGTTATTTTCCATACATGATTTGATTTCATATATGATTTGATTTCACTATCTGATTGACTTTCCATATTTGATTTGATTTGAATTTGAATTTCATATTTGAATAAAAAAAGAAGAAAGTTTCTTCTTATGTTTCCATATCTCTTATTCGAGAGAAAAGAGACTTTATTTGGGTTTTTTTTTTTTTTTGACAATTTGATAGTTATAATGTGAGGATAATTGGAACCCACTGAAATAAAATTTCTTAAATGTTCCTTTATTTGATGCAATAATTATGTGATAGGATATGAATCCACTCTAACCAATTCCTTAATTAAACAATAGCCTAATGGCCCTATTCACTAACGACACTAATGGAAGTTATTCCATTTAATCATGTGGGATTAAGTGTCTAACACGGGGAAAAAAATTATTTAGTCAACCTAGTAACATTAATATTGTTTAGTGGTCTTCTTACTCAATAATATTATGTTATAATTTATTGAGTCAAATATTTAGTCACTAACCTAGTAATAAAAAAAAAAATGAAGAAGAAATTTAAATTAAAAAAAAAAAAAAACCTTCGACCTTTTTGGTTACCGCATGTGGCTCCACCACTACCACCACCGACCTCAACTTAAAGTTCACTATTGCGCTCGATAATATTGTGCCATGTGTATATAATCTTAGGCACGTGTCTACATCGTATCGGTGCCATAAAACCATTACTTTGTATTATACACTCATGTGAATTGCAAGTGCACAAAATGTAATAAAAGATCATTCTCAAAAAAGAAAAAAGAAAAAAGAAAAGTAATAAAAGAACATCCAAAAATAAAATAAATAAAAAAACCATAAAAAAAAAAAAATTACATAGCCATAGGATATTTAGGAATAGGAGTTTTGGCATGAGAAGGTAAACTGTGAAACAAAGAAGAGAACGGAGGCGGAGAAGAAGACTTACTACTGTTCCGTCCTTTTTCTCCACCGCATTCTCAGGTAATCACTATTCTCCATTTTCCTCTCCAATCTCCATTTTCCAATTTCCACTTCTATTGATTCGTTACGTTATTATTATTATTTTTTTTTCGGTTTGTTAAGCGATCATTCCCTAAAAACTGGTCTGCTAAGCCTTCAGGCTCTGTGTGAATCTCTCTCTCTATATATAAATTATTTACAATGAGCTTAACAATATATAGGGTTTGGAGTTTGGACCGTTTATTTGTTATATCATTGTGGCTTTTCCTAAATGGTGATTATAAAAGTTTACTAAAAACGTGAGCTTATAATTCTTCATTATATCACTCATTTACTACATTTTTTAATTTGAACTGTATATGTTTGCTTGTTAGGCATGACAATGAAGTTCTTTTTTTAATTATATATATATTTTATATTTATTTTTAAGTGTATGTTAATGTATTTATAAATTCAAATATTTTGAATTTAATAGGTGAAGGATAATGTGTGTGGTTGCAGAAAAGAATACATGTGACTGACCCTAACTAATCTGTTGCTGTGAGCAATTACATTGTATGCGATAGCAACAGTGAAGCCGGAACATAGGAATTATATTGAGATTGATGAGCACTTTAGTCTTGGAGTTGGATTGAGGTTTCTCTTTTTTGGGGTCTCATACATTTGTGATTTTATCATGTTGTGTTGATGATATGGAACCTGGCTACCTATGGTTTCTTACACAAATATAAAGAGCTTCTCGGAAGGTGTTCACTTTGAGGAGGAAAGGAAATTCTTAGCTAGTGGTTTAAAGCGTGTTTGAGTAGATGATCGTTTGTTTATAGTGATGTAGGACTGAAATTATAGAGGGTTCTGATGCCAATTTGATGTATAGGGTTCTCGATAAGTTCTTGAAGGATTCTTGAATGGAGTTTGATGTTCAAGGGTTTAGAGATGGCTAGGTCATTAAAAGAGGCTCTGTTTAGTAAGTGTTAATGATATATCTTGAACAAAACGTTTTAGCTCTATCTGAGCCTAAATTGGCTCAACATCAAGAATCTGGAGTAGTTGAATTTCATCTCTTTCCTTTTGCTGTAATGTTTAGTCTCATAATATGCCAATAGGTTTTTGACCAAATGGCATATCCTCCCCAATAAACAAAAACTGCATTAACAAGTCACGGGGTCAATTGTGCACCTGTAAGCGAGTTGTGTCTTATACTTCAAGCTTGTACTGTGTGGTTTAATGTAAGTACTACAAGTTGTATGGCATAATTTTGTCATGCGACTCATTATAAGTACTTTTAACATTATTAGCATAGTTTACTTTAAGTGAAACTCCATTACCAAAGTTTTAGAAAAATTAAAATACTACTCCAACTAAAACTCAATTATCAAAAGTTTCAAGAAATTTAAATGGAGTTTCATTATTTATTTTTTGAGTATTTTATAATCTATTATAATATTTGGTTTTCACTATCTATTTTATTATTCAATCTTAATTATGTCATTGAAATATTTTCTTTAAATTACATACAATTCTTTGTTAAGCGTGATTTGCACCTGCATAATACTAGTTAACATTAAAGATGGTTACTTTTAATTCCTATGGAGGCATAATTTATTATTTCTTGTCTCATATACTTCATGGTTTTTATTTTATTTTATTTTCTTATAGTTTTAATTAATTTCTATATTTTTGGCTGAAATATACGTTGATTCAGGGTAAGAGTTGTGTCTTGTTTTTTAGCTGAGATTTTAATTACTAGAAATTAAAGGGAAGGGATGTTGAGGAGGTTGGGAAATATCTTTAGTTGTGTTGTGCTGACTAGAAATGCTTCCAGCCAAAGATTACTTTTGGTCTGTACCGTGGTAGGTCTATTCCCCTCATGGAAGTCAAAGACAAGCCAAGCGATCTCCTAGGCACCTGGGCAAGGCAAGCTGCCTTTACCGAGGCACTTGCCTTTAGAGCCTAGGCAAGCAAGGAAAGAGCTCCAGCTTAGATTGTGTGTGTGTTTTAATTTTAATTTATTTTTAAGTTTACAGTAAAACATATTGTTAGATTATTAATTTACAGATGGTTGTTGTAAAACCTTTAATTAATTTATAAAGCTTGTTGTAAAACTTATTGTTTAAATTAATTCATAGAGCCTAAACCGTGTTAAGTGGCTTAAGCCTATTTGGAAATCAATTAATAGACCTAATTTTGTTGTGCCAACATGTTAGAAACACTTGATTATAACATTTCATTATATTAGATACATATGATTAAGTTCTATATGTATAATAACTATATTTACTTATCAAAAAAAAAAAAAAACTATATTTAGAATTTGGCTCCTTGCTTTAATCGGGCTAGCGCCTTTTTGCAAGGCCTTGGTGCCTTAAGGTCACCTTTTGCCTTTGACTATCCCCCGCAAACCAGAAAATGTAGCAAATAGGAAAAAAAATGCATTGCATATAATTCCTTTCAATGGCCCATTCTGCCACTGGTGTGACATGTTGGTGTTCCTGCCATATGATGTTAGGCAATGTTCAATCAGAATCAATGAGAATGAATTTATTGGCAGCCTAGGATTGTTTGTCTTTTAAATGTAATAAACAGAACATGTCAACATGGTTTTTACTATATGGTTGAAAATTTTCAGGAACAAGGAATGTATCATAAAGTATATGAGACTCGTAGTTACAATGCTAAGGACAAGGTAAAATACATGGCATGGACGAGTGAGATGGACCGTTGCCTTACTGAGATTCTTGTTGAGGAAGTGAAAAAGGGAAACAAGATAGACAGCACTTTGAAGCCTGCAGCATACAGAGCAGCACTTACAGCCTTAAATGAAAATTTTGGCCTTGATTTGACAAAAGAACATATTAGAAATCGGCTAAAAACATGGAGGAAGCAATTTGGGATCTTAAAGGAGCTCCTTGCTCATAAAGGATTTAAGTGGGATGAGACACGAAAGATGGTTATTGCAGATAATTCTGTATGGAATGACTACAGCAAGGTTGGATTCATGCACTATGATGCTATGATTATGCACTTGATCAGGGTAATACTAAATTCTAATTGATTGTACTTATTTCATAGTCTTATTTTACCTGCAGGCACATCCTGATGCCAAGCAGTTCCGTGCAAAGTTCATTGAAAATTATGATGAATTGTGTATTATTATTGGCAATGATCAAGCAATGGAAAGCGTTTTTGATAGTGACACTGAAATTAATGTGGACTTGACCGTCGGTAGGGAGGGTGTGGATGCAGGCATTGTGTCTGAGATTCAGAGTGATGACAGGCATACAAAAAATTTAAGGTGGACAGAAGAAATGGATCGTTGCCTTGGTAAGATTCTTGTGGAACAAGTGAAAAAGGGGCATAAAATAGATAAAATTCTACAGCGAGAAGCATACGATGCTGCTGTTTTGGCTTTAAATGAAAGATTTGGACCTGATTTGACAAAAGAACACATTAGAAATCGCCTGAGAACTTGGAGGAAGCAGTATTTGATCTTGAAGGAACTGCTTTCTCATAGTGGTTTCAAATGGGATGCAATGCAGAAGATGATCATTGCAAGTGATTCAGTATGGGATGACTATGTCAAGGTATGTCTCATTTTGAACAAACACTTTTAGGTGTGATATTTGTGGGACCTTTCAAGAATTCATACATTGAAAATTTTAAATCTCATTTTTTGGTAACACTTATTTGCGTATGTAATATCTTTTTGAATAATAATTATATTGTAGCAAATAATTGTGTGTAGCAAACGAACTGTTTCAAAATATTTGTTCTTTTAAAGGCAAAAACCAAAAAGAATGAAAAGAAAGCTGATAACATATGAAGCACTATGGTGAAAGGGAGAAACATGCATACTATGAGCACACTTTGCTGTAGGAAGTAGAGCTTTTGCAATATAGTTTTAACTGAAAGGCTCTTAAGCGTTTTGAAAGTTTGGCAAATTACATTGAATTGTGTTATAAAATCATGAATTTATAAATAATGAAAAATAGTGAATTGTAGAAACTTTTCTAAAAGCTCCAAATTTCAGCTTTTTCCTTAAAGTTATTTTCAGTTTGAAGGACCCCCTTAAAGCTCTTTCAGCAGAAATTTCCAAATGCTTGGCAATTTCACCTTGAGCCTCACAGATCTTAAAGCAATTCTCTGGTAGTGTGTTAGACGCAATGTCAAGAAACTCATTCATGTGGGAAATACTTCATTTTTAATCCCAAAAAAAGGGAAAATTACAATTTACCCCTTGTTGGTCCTATAACAATTTAGTTCACAAACTTTCAACTACTACATTTGACCCCCTAAATGAAATCGTTAGGGTTTCTTCCGTAATAATAATTTTTTATTTTGTGGTCAAATTTCCATTTACAAATTACCCCCTTTGGTTTGATCATATCACATAGTACTACACCATTTTCGATTTGCCATATTTTGACCCCCTAAAGTTTGGATTAAAATTAAATCGTTAATGTGTCATTGGACAGAACCCTAACCATTTTATTTTAATTCAAACTTTTGGGGATCAAAATGTAGCAATTGAAACTGGTGTAGTACTAAACTGAATATTAAACCCAACCCCCCCCCAACCCAAAAACCCCCCACCCACACACACAGAAAATTTGGCTTGCATTTAGTTTCTTTTTGAAAATCAAGAGATATGATGTGAGGCCACAATGAGAAAAAATAAATTTGAAGTATCCCATCACATTCTAACTTCAAATTTATCGGACAAATCATTCTAACAACCAATAAAGTGTATAATCCTATTTCCTTGCAACTCAATTTCTAATTTGTGTACCATTAATGCCATAGAGCTCTAGCTCATACAGTACCTCCTTTAGTCCTTCTTGTGTAAGAGCAAGATGCAAGATAAGGTTGTGGGTTAAAGACGTACTTATGCGTCTTTAATTACCCAAAAGAAAGAAAGAAAGTGTATCATCAATCCAAAAGTCTCTGAAAATATTCTATTATCTGAACAGATGACTGTTGGTATCTCTGTTTGTAAGAGCAAGGTGTAGGATAAGGTCGTGGGTTCAAAGACCCAATAGTGCGTGTGCAATTACCAACAACAAAAGAAAAAGCATCATTAATCCAAACTCTATTAAAGATATCCTATCATCTGAACAGCCAAAAGAACAAAAAAGAAAAGGTAAAATCTTATATCTGAAACAGTCATCTGTCATAACCTAGTTGACACCCATTACAGAATTTGTTGATTTAATCAGAGTTTATCTAGGAGGTCATATAATTTGATTGCCTGTAGAATAAAATTGCCATTGTGCCACTATGATATCCTATTACAAAATGGGAAGGAGATAAATCAATCAGACAATGACAAAATCCATTTAGTCAATTCGGAAACGTACTCAATTGAAAGGACATATAAAAGCCTCTAGTTCTTGAAATCCAAGTTTGAAGTTGATTTCTATTATGCTAAAGTGGTAACTCTCATTTTCAGATGTAAATTTAGTGATAAAAATTATCTCTGTTTTCTCAAAATGAATGTCAATTATGTATTATGATGGTATTCAAATCGGGTCCTTCCTCCTGTTGTAGTAATACTTAACTATGACCATGTCATTTTGCTAAGTCTTCTATGTACTCTACAGACTCACCCTGATGCCAGGATTTTCCGCAATCGATTTATTCAAAACTATGATCAGTTGTTCATTATCTTTGGTGATTCTCATGAGGCTGCAGAGCCTGTTGATGTTATTGATGTCTCCCCCGTTCGATGCGGTGGAAAGGCTAAAGATCTAGGGAAGAACGTGAGGTGGACATTTGAAATGGATCGCTGCGTTGGCAAAGTTCTTGTCGAGCAAGTGATACTTGGAAATAAAAATAGATTAGATAATAAATTCAAACCTGCCGCATATGAAGCGGCTGTATTGTCTATAAAGGAACGATTTCATCTTGACTTGACAAAGGATCATGTTAGGAACCGTCTCAAAACATGGAAGAAACAGTATGATATTTTGCAAGAACTCCTGGATCAGAGGGACTTTGAATGGGATGAGAGACGGAAGATGGTAATTGCAAACGACTCAGCTTGGAATGAATATGTCAAGGTACCTAACATGCTTGACAAATTTGTTATAATAATACTTCATATAGAAAGTTAGGGTTGCACCCTTTATTGCACTTTTTTAATGAATCTTATTGAAAAGAAGCATTTCATATACAAAGTTGCATGTGGATCTTTTCATCATAATGTGTACAGGGGGATGATTTTGATTTTTAACCGTTTTTATACAGATAAACCCTGATGCTAGGACTGTTCAAGGACGAGTCATTAACAACTATGAGGAGTTGTGTGTTATTATTGGTTGCAATGATCCACCTGAAAGCTCAGTAAATATAGCTGAGAATAATTTGGATTTAATTGCTGAGAATGAAGCAGTAGTTGCTGAGGAAACGTACTATAATGAGGTTGACAATGCAAAAGATAAAGGAAAGTACATATCTTGGACGGATGAGATGGATCGATGCTTAACACAGTTGCTAGTCCAGCAAGTGATGTTGGGAAATAAGCTTGATAAAAATTTTAAGCCTGTAGCTTATATGGCTGCTCTTACAGTTCTCAATGAGAAGTTTGGGTTGGACTTGACAAAAGAAAACATAAGAAACCGGTTGAAGACATGGAAGAAACAGTATGGACTTGTTAAGGAACTCCTCTCCCATGGTGGGTTTGAGTGGGATGAGAGATATAAGATGGTTGTCGCAACTGACTCTGATTGGAATGAATACATCAAGGTACATTTTTTGTTCCTTCAAAGATTCAGTGTTTCGGATGCAATTTTTTCAATCATTTATGTAGTTCCACCATTGCAGTTCAATGTGCAACTTCTAAATATGATGATAAGTTCACTTTTCAGTCTCTTGGACTCCACTGGTAAAAATGTTTGGATGTAAACCCATCTTTGTAAATGATCAGACTTGAGTGTTGTTGGATGAGCCTATTTTGCCTGTTGTTTTTAAATTCCAAAAATTATGTTTCTCCCTTTTTTTCTGATTTTTTTTTCAAGTAAAAGAAAAACTGAAACCTAATTGTGATTATGGAGTGCTGAGTGCACCTTTAGAGAATGATTTTCTCCAGTTGCATTAAGACATTCTTAATCTTTTCAGATTCGTATTTTGTCATGCATTACTTAATTAATGTGTACAAATTTCAGAGGTATCCGGATGCAAGGCAATTGCGAGCCAGGTCTATTGAAAATTATGATGACTTGCGAATAATAGTTGGCAATGAGGCACCAGATGGACATTGGTTTGAAGCTGGTGCCACACTTAGACTTGAAGGCAATTCTCCTTTCAACGATGAAGAGCATGTTGAAACCCCGGAACAGATGTTTGCTAATGAAGAAATGTCACATGAAGATAGTCAAGATACCAGTGATGGCATGCAAGGTTCATCTCAGCAGACAAGGGCCAGGCCTTCTTCATCATCTCATTCCAAACGGCTGTTGAAGAGGAGACGTTCAAGTGATGTTATGTTAAAAATGATGAGTGCCATGGCTGCAGATATTGGTAGAATAGCCGATGCATTGACGGAAAATAATAAGACCGTGTGCTTGGATGAACTGTTTGAAATGGTACAAACAATACCTGGCTTTGACGATGATCTTATTATTGAGGCATGTGAATATCTTTCTTTTGATGAGAGGAGGGCAATGATGTTCATGAAGTTGAATGAGAGGTTAAGAAAAAAGTGGTTATTAAAACGTTTGCGTGGTCAGGTTAATTAAAATGCCTTGTTAATTTTGTCGATATATAGTTCTCATTTTGTGAATGGGTTGAACATGAATAAAATATTCATTTTTCCTATCGTATACTTTTCTCCACTTTTGTTGGCTTGCCTATTGGATTTTTGGTTGCTGGGACTGGATATGAATTGATTTATAGCCCATTCTTTCAGATCTTGGGGGTTTTCTTGATTAGTCTGAAGCTAAAACCAGGTCTTTCTAACAAAGCATGCAACTTTTGTGTGTGCAGCACAGCTTAGGGGCAATTTGGTGCTTAAAAAACAAGTTTATATCAGCTTGTGATGTACACCTATTGGACTCATTTCGATGAGCCACAGCCTAGGGTTAATTTCTTATATCTTAGAAGGCAATCACTTGTGGAACTTATTTTCGTTACATGGGCCTTTCTACCAAAAATAGTAACTTACAAATGCGTTTATCAGAAGATTACCAGCCCCCCTGACTCCACTCCAAAAAGTCCTTCCTATTTTTCTATAAAGTAAACCATACCTGTAACATGAAAAAAATAAAAAATAAAGCTTAAAAACACAACAAATTCTCATAATATTTTTACAACACTTTTATTTTTAGTTGCAATGGATCTTATAATAGATATATTTTATTTTTATTTTGACTAATGATATACTGATATTTTAATTTATTGTAAAAATATTGTGAGATTTTGTAGTATTACTCAAACAACTCCTCTCACTTTAAACAATGAGCCTACACAAAATAAATGCCACTGCCGCCAAACCTGTTTAGACTTTTGACCAATTTCAATACTTTTTCTTTTTCTTATTCAAATTTCTTTCCTTTCATTTTAGTTTAACCACATGGAACTCAAACTTTACACATAATACCATCTTGTATGGCACTAAAGTAGTAAAGCATCCATTATTTATTTCTCCTTCATTTCTTGCATTTTCATAGTTTCAAATTTTGATTTTTATCATAAATCCAAATTTAAATAATTAGAAGAATAGAGAAAGAAAAGTTGAAATTTATTTTCTCAATTTATTTTGAAGAATCAAATTAAATGTCTAAACTTGATGTATATAGATTAATCTCTTACTTTGATGATTGATCGTTCGGAATGTTTTACAATTGTTTATTTATTTTACAATTATTTAAATTTTAATAGATTTTGTATGACAATTATTGGTGTTTATAATTTTATTATTAATATCGATTAATAATTGTAGGCTCTTTTTTATTATTTTTTAATCTTGCCCTACTAAACTGAAATCCTGACTCCGCCACTGACGAGAAGGATAGTTCTCCAATTCCAATGCTCAACTTAGAGTGACCTGCATAGCATGAAACTTGGAGCATGTTCAAGCTTAGAATGCTGAAATTATATTCTGCAGATCAGGACTGATCAACAGAGTAAAACTTGATAATGCATGATATGTGCTATACTAGCTTATCTGAGTTCATGCTGCTATATGACATATCATACTTAATATTGCATCTATCTTCTCGGTTAAACTACAAGTCGTCCACTTGTGTATTTATCTCTTAGTTTACTGCTGTTAGTTACAGGTAGTTGTTACTGTTTCTCAACTATAAAACAAGAACAAGGCTCGTACATGAACGCGCATCCTGTGTCTCAAACTTCCTGTTCCACATCATGTACCACCACTCAACTTGTGAACCGTGTCTCTTAATACCCTTTCTGCTGAAGCTGGAGAGAGGGGGAGAAGAAGAAGGAAAAAAAGAAGGCGGCAGAAGTGGTACAAGAAACCGATCAGACGATTCAGACCTGGGTTTTAACGTTTTGAATAAAAGTTAGTCAATAAAAGAGAAGCCAGCAAATTATTAAAAAAAAAAAAAAGGAGAATAGTGTTTCAATAATCTTCATTTCCCCAGCTAGCCGAAGAGGTCTTACCTTTCCCATAGATTTTCCAAAAGGGGGAGAAACTCTTTCACACTTTATATTAATAAAACACACTGAGTGAAAGAAACAGTACCGCCCTTACCAAAAACTACTCTTATGTACTCAATGACTTAAGACTTTGTGTACAACGTGATTGGCGGTACTGCATGTGAACAAAACCTCTTTTAATCATTCTCCTCCCCAAGTTTTCATAACCATCCAACAAAGAACAATAATGGTCCAACTCAGAGGAAAACCCCACATAGTTTTCCACCCTTGTTTCTGTCTGTTTTTTCTGTCTGGCTTGCTGGCTGCGGTAGTCTCTCTTGCAAAATTTTCAAGACAAGGACAAGGTGCATGCTATGTATGCTAGCTGTAAAATTGCCGCCTCATCCAAGACTCTCAATTTTGTTTGAAATAGGAGACATGAGTCACATCAAGAATAAGCTCAATAAGCTGGCTTTTGTTTCATGCAGGCGCAGCATGATCATATGCTTCTGTGAATCACGTTTCTCCCTCAACATGTTAAAGTGCGTTCAAGTCTGTATTCTTTCCCACCATGGCCGTGATCAGTACTCAGCAGTGCACCAACTGAACCTTTATTATATTTATCCCACAACAGCCCACTCCTCCCAACAAAGAGGAAAGAAACACACAAAAATGGCAAAACTCAGCCTACTACTACAACTACTACTTGGACTTCTCATCTTGTTTACCCCTTCTCTCTCTTGTCCTGAACATCAAAAACAAGCCCTTCTTCAATTTAAAGCCTCTCTCATCAATGCTACTACTTCTTTTTCACCAAAAAGTCCTCTTGCTTTGTTAGAATCATGGAATTCCAGCTTAGATTGCTGCCACTGGGACATGGTCAATTGTAGTTCTCGCTTTGATTCAAGGAATGTGGTTGCTCTATATCTGGAGGACCTCGTCTGGTCGAAGGAGCCCATAGTGCTGTCTTCCACCATCTTGACACCGCTCTTTCGCATTAGAAGCTTGACGCACCTTGTCATGTCCTGGAATCAAATACAAGGAGAATTGCCAGGTGACGGCCTCGCCAATCTGACAGAATTGGTTCATCTTGATTTGTGGAATAATGACTTCAATGGCTCCATTCCTTCTCAGCTTTTTCAGTTGAAGCATCTTCAATATCTTGATATAAGTTCAAATTCATTTCAGGGAAATATCCCTAAGGAGATAGGGAATATGACAAAGTTGCAGCATTTGATTCTTCGCAGCAACAAATTATTTGGGGAAATTCCATCTTCAATTCTGAATTTAAAGGAATTGAAAACAATGGATTTGAGTTACAATTCATTGTCAATGGAAATTCCGGTTGATATTGGCAATCTAGCCAACATGACCAATTTGGACTTGAATTGCAATAAGCTCACGGGTACAATCCCATCAACCATACAGAATTTGACGAAATTGGAAGTACTTCATTTGGAAAGCAACTTGCTCGTTGGAGATATTCCATCCAAGCTGTTCAATATCAAGGGCTTGAAGAGGCTTCTTCTTGGAGGAAATAAGCTCACTTGGAATAACAATGCAAAGATAGTGCCAAAGTTTACGCTATCTGAGTTGTCTCTGAGGTCTTGCGGTCTTACTGGAGAAATTCCAGGTTGGATTTCTACACAAAAGACACTTGAAATTTTGGACTTGAGTGAGAACCAGCTAGAAGGAATGTTCCCACAATGGCTTGCTGAAATGGAGGTTGGAACTATAATTTTGTCAGATAACAATCTTACAGGTTCTCTCCCACCTAGCCTCTTCAACTCTCAAAAGTTATGTGCTCTTTCCTTGTCCCGAAACAACTTTTATGGAGAACTTCCAAACAACATTGGTAATGCCACTACACTTGGGATTCTTACATTGGCTAGAAATAATTTTTCAGGGAAGGTTCCTGAATCCATCTCCAAGATTTATGGCCTCTATTTGTTGGACCTGTCAAACAACAAATTTTCTGGCAACACTTTACCAGATTTAATTTCCAACGTACAACTCCAAATCATTGATTTTTCTTCAAATGAATTCTCAGGTGAAATTCCAACCAATTTTTCCCAAGAAACTATAATTCTAGCTTTGGGAAAAAATAAGTTTTCTGGTAGATTGTCTAGAAACTTGACTAATATGAGCAAGCTTGAATACCTAGACATCCATGACAACAAAATCAAAGGTGAATTGCCTGACTTTATCTGCCAAATCTCCACCCTTCATATTCTAATTTTTCGAAACAACTCTCTCCAAGGTTCAATCCCTATTTGTATTTCCAATCTTACCAGCCTCCAAATTCTTGATCTCTCAAGCAACCTTCTTGTTGGAGAAATCCCTAAAGAGTTTGGAAATCTTGCTGGTATGATTGAAACACCTGATGGATTTTCGTATTTTAATGGTTTTGGAACAAATTATTACACCATTGGCACCAAGATTAATGATATGATAGTGAACTGGAAGAAGTCGAAACAAGGTCTATCATTTGACAACCTCAAGAACTACTCTTTGTTAGACTTGTCAATGAACCAACTTTCTGGTAAAATTCCAACTTCATTAGGAAGGTTGAAGGCTTTGAAGATTCTCAATGTCTCACTTAACAATTTTTATGGGAGAATACCAGCAAGTATTGGTGATTTAAAAAATTTGGAGGGTTTGGACTTGTCACGTAACAATCTATCAGGTTCAATTCCACAATCACTAACAATGTTGCTACAACTGACTATTTTGGATGTGAGTAACAACAAGCTCACGGGTAAGATTCCAATTGGTAGCCAGATGGATACAATGAATAATCCAAACTTTTATGCCAACAATAGTGGATTGTGTGGAATGCAAATTCAAGTGTTATGTCCAGAAGACTCATCATCAACAAAACCACCAGAGGTTGAGAGAAAAGAAACATGGTTCTCATGGGAAGGAATGGTGATTGGATATGCGGTTGCCTTCTTTGTAACTGTGGCAATCCTATATCTAACTGAGTATTGTGTACCTGTAAAACCTCCAAATCACCGTAGTCAACAAAGAAGGCAAAAGGTATAAATTTCAAGTGTCTTACAAGTTTTGCATGCAGTCCATGGTCAAATAATAAAATCCTAGCTTTATAAAGGTTTTCAATTCAAATGTAAGAGGCAGACTAGCAACTAAAACTAAGGTTAAGAACACCGTTTAGAACATGGTGTCATTTTGTTGGTGGGGAATCCCTTTACAGTTATTACAAATTATTGTTTTTGGTGTAGTATAGTAGATAGTGAGGTTTATTTCTTATTGTCTTAGTGTTGTTCTATTTTTGTTAAGCAGAGGTTTTGTTTGTTTGCACCTCGTTGCAAGTTGTGTGGTTGCTTGTTAATGTAGGATTATTGATGCTGAATAAAATCTTGCTTTTTCATCCAAAAAAAATACTTGTCATTAAATTTGTATAGTAAGGTGAGAGAGCAAATGAAAAGGAATATATAAGATATAGCAATAACAACAACCAAGTCTTAGTCTAAAAAGATATCAGATATAAAATCCTCGCAAATTGTTCGCCCTCATTGTACGATTCCTTTTTACTCTTCTTTTTCTTTTTTCTTTAGCTAAAAGATGTAAAAACTGTAGTCATTTTACAAATGTTTACAAGAATCTATTGTCTTCATCATAGCTTATACAAAATTGGAGATTGAGGTACTAGTTCCTTATAGCTTTTGTTATTGGAGTACATACTGGCATTTCATCTTCAAGATTACATTTGAACAATGGGCTTAAGTTGAAATTGCAAGACCTTCAGATGATGTTGTAATGTTCCACCAAGTTGTTTGGAACTGTTGGTTGGTAATTCTGCAGTTATGTTTTTATGTTTCACATCACAGACGCGACTTCCCTCAATTGGTTAAGGTGGCATAGCCCATTGCAAACCTCAAAGGTTTACTGAATGAGAATGTGTTTAGCAACGATGATGGTGTTGGTATGTTCTGTATGATTTGTTGATGGTAACAATGCTACTAAGCAAGAACAAGTAAACAAATTTTTAATTTTTTAACAAATAAATTTTGTGTTAAATGCTAGCAGTAAAAGACTCCAAACCATGTGATAAATGGCTAATCTAAAATATCATTTTTTTTTTTTTTTTAAATTTTCACCATAATGATTGTTCCTTTTACTAATATAAAAGAGAGATGGAACATTTCCTATGTTTTTCCCTCTTTGTATTAGTTTGATATAAATATGTAGTTGATTTGAGATTAATCCAGTGGCCACATCTTCTTTCCCTGAGCAAAAGGACACAAATTGCTTGAAAGCCACAATAAGAGAAAAATGGGCCTTGAGAGAGCTTACATCAATGGGGCCGAAAAGATTAGATAAACCCAATAAGCAAGATTAGGTGCAGCACAAATACACAATTAGCTAACCAGTGGATTTTTTCACCGCCAAGGATATGAATGATGATAGTATGGAATATGGATCATGTGTCTGAGACAGTGAGCTTAATTTCCCAGTCAATAAAACAATAGGAGCTGTTAAGGGCTTTTAATAACTGTTAGTGAATTACCCTCTAAAATGACCTTAACTACGCTAATAATGCTACTAACATATATTTTCACATATACTTTGTTGCAACTATCTTACATGACATACTGTGATTAGTTTTCTATTACTATTTCATGGATTCTTCATTTTTTTCTTCACCATTCACAGTCTGCCACATATGACAGTTGTGATAAAGTGTGTAAAAGTGTGGGATTAGCATTATTGCCTGTTTCAAGAATTTTAGCCTCCTCAGCTTTGGTCTGTTCCAGGAAGCTGTTGATGTCACATGCTTTTATTTTATATTCTTTTATCATTTTAAAGTTTTGATTTTGTAATCAGTAGACAGATAAATAAATAAGGTTAGCATGTTAGAGGAGGTAACTAGTAACTACAAACAATTAATTGTCTTCACCTCCTTTCTTTTTCACATTTTCTTTTTTTGATGTCACTAAATTTCGGTTTAAATTTCTCTTCATAGCTTTTAAGAGAGAGAGAGAGAGAGAGAGAGAGAGAGATCACTTTTTGGGTCTAAGAGTGCCCTTTTACAATAATGCCTTGAAAAATAAATATTCACAAAAAAAGAAAAGAAAAAAAAGGAATAGTATGATGACTTGCACTCTCGTTCATGACACGCTTATTACTTTTTAAAATAATTTATTTTGAAAAACTTAAAATGGCTATTCCAATCTAGCATAATGTGACTTTGATGTAATATATTTCAAATAATTTATTCCACATATCATTGTTAAGTTAACTTAAATCATAATACTTACATGTATATGAGTATATCTGAACTAAAATTACTTATTAATGACGTAACATGATCTTTAGCCAAAAGACATTGCTTTGAACCAAAATTTAGGTACTTGAAATTTTATAATATTTCCAAAATCTTGATTCTTAAACTACTCTTATTTTAATTAATTTTTTAAAGGGCAAGCAATATATAAACTAAATTATATTCATTTCAATGGTGTCAAAATATGTACCTGTGACCAATAATTAAAAAAAAAAAAAAATCTATTGAGATTTCAATGACTAGAAAATATATTAGAAAACTTATGGTAGCGATAATGAAGTTGGCTATATTCTCATACTATTCAAAGTAAAAACTAATATTCATGTCCGGGCACCAATACTTTAAAAAAATTCTTTGGGCCAGCGATTTACTTCGTTATGGGTTCACCCATTGCGAACAGTGATTAGTTTTTCATTGAAAGTTTTGAGAAAACACTGTGAGAAACCAAAAAAAAAAAAAAAAGCTAATGACCTTATGTCTCCCACTCTCAATCTTTCGCTTCCCATCCACTTTCCTTTTCCCTCTCAACTTGATGATGCTGCTCGTCGCCCATTATACAATTGCCTTGATATTAAACTTGAAGGTTGTAAACGGTATAAACCTGAAAGTGTCGAATTTCATGTGTATTACTAAGAGTTTTTTCAATTGCTTGTCTAAAAGTCGTAAACATCTTAGAAGTAAAGAAGAAATTGAAACATATAAGATTGGTAAAGAGTGCCTGAACACTTGCCTCAAAAAATGCAAAGATTCAAGACTTCATTTGGCAAATTGCTTTGTTAAATGTTTTGAAAAGCGCATTAAGAATGGGGGAGGCAACAGCACGACGTAAGGTCAAAACATCGATTTAATCCACAGGAGATAGACTGGAAAAATTTCCCCATCTCTCATCAATAAGCTTTGTGATGTTATCTAAGGTTAAATCGATGAGCTACTAGGTTTGGTAATGCCTAATCTTCGTAGACATTTTTTCTTTTTTTTGGGAATAAAATTGGCTCACCCAATAATTATTATTATCATAAGGTAAAATATTCTTTTCCCATTTTGACATATATATATATATATATATATATATATATATATATATATATATATATATATATATATTTTAAACTTAGCCATAATTGGCGATAAGAACATGACGAAGGTGTGGAGGAACATCCTTCATCCACACAGTAAAACCACTAACATGTCTCATATGTTTAGCTAGGTTATGAGTTACAAAATTGTCTAATCCACGAGTAGGAGAGAAATAGATACTGCTAAAGACAGGCCAAAATAGGCAAATGCCCATTTTACACAAAAAATCTAGCACTTTGCACCATTTCCCAAACTAATTAGGGAAATGCCTCTGTTTTGAAACTTGATTTTCTAAAAATCGAGTTTCCAATGTATAACTCAATTTTTGGAACATCGAGTTATAGCGAATGTAAAGTACTTGAGTTCATGGAACTCGAGTTCCACTTGACTTTTTTCAAGGAACTCAAGTTCCATGAACTCGAGTACTTCACATGGAACTCGAGTTCTAGAAAATACATATATATATTTTTAATTTTCAGTTTGTTATAACTCAATTGTCCAAAAATCGAATTTTAAAGTGAAACTCGATTTTTAGAAAATCGAGTTTCAAAACATGGGCATTTTCCTATTTAGTTTGGGAAATGGGACAAAATGCTAGATTTTTTTTTAAAAAAAAGGAAAAAAGCCCATTTTCTCCGCTAAAGACATCTATAGATTGTTTTGGCTTTTGACATATATTTGGGGTACTAGTCTAATTGGAGGTTTATTCTCCACAATATCACTGCTAGTTTTCACTCTCATCTCTATCTAATTTATACACTCCATGGGAAAATTCTTAGGCACTTCATGAGTTTGTACTGGTGGTTTTAGAATGAGTAAAATGACACCGGAGCTGAGTGAGCAGGATCTTGGACTGTGGATTAAAAATCCCAGTTTCATAACTTGCATTTTTTTTTTTTTTTTTTTTTTTTCGCTTGGAATTTGATATTTATATTTGGACTGAAGCTGTGGTGTTTGTATTATTTTTTTGTACTTGACTCTTCATATAATGACTGGGCGTAATTTAATCTCATTCAGTTATGCACATTTCTATATAATACAAACACCACAACTTCAGTCCACGATTAAATTAATGGAATATAATCTTATTTAGTTGTGCATAACTGAACAAGATTAAATCATCTGAATAAGATTAAATCATAATCTGTCATCAGTCATCTCAACTTTAGTTTTTTAATCTTAACTAATAATTTTTAAACTCATATCATATATGCTCCATGATGATTTGTCTTTATTATCTGTCCAAGATATTAATGGATTCTTTTTTAGTGTAAGATTCAATCTAAATTCTCTTATTTGATGACAAGAAAATTTACCAATTGAACTAATTGAAATCTACAGTTATGAATATTCAAAGTTTAGAGATTATGGTTATCAAAAAGAAAAAAAAAAAAAAAAAAAAGCTTAGAAATTATGTAGTAATTTGAATAATGAGAACTATTAATAATGTCTTCAGACAATAAGAATCTCATTCTATAATTTTTTGAAATTTGTGGAAAAGAGAGGAACATTATTAATGCCCAAGAGTTTTATAACTCAATTGTCACTTTCTTATATTTTTCAATGAGATGCCAACTGTTCAACCCCCCACCCTCCCCCCCCCCCCCCCTCTCCCATTGTTGTAACTATCAAATTATAAAAAGGAGAGAGGGAGAAAATCATTGCTTGTGGCTCATAAGAGTCGTAGACTTACTTTTTAAGGTAAATTTTTTCTTAGGTGATTGATTTAAAGATTTTGTTATTGTTAATATTAGTTCATACATCATCATAAACATACCGTAGAAACATAAATAAGTTTTAGAGTGACCAATGATCCTTTAGGTGTATTCTTAGTGTTTGATGAAGATGTTCATGATTCAAATCTTCTCTCCCCACTTAAAAAATATAAAATAAATAAATAAATCAGTTTTTGAACGATATCTTTTGCTCTCTTGAACCATGTTAGCAGAACCTTTGATTGGTTGCTTTACATTGATGGTTTTTTTTTTATTTTTTTTATTTTTTATAATTTTTTAACAATGCTACAAACATAACAAATTTCATAATTGTTGAGGTGATAGATTATGATTTGCGTAACGTTACTTTTACATGAGACCACCACTTACATCACTTTTACTATATACCAATCACAATTTATCACGTTAGTAATTAAATAAATAAATAAATAAAGTGTTATCCCTTTAAACTTAGTATTTGTTGTTACAATGAAATATGATACCACATGCTCTATCTTTTTACTCAAAAATATGATACCAAATTGGAGAGGAGAGGGAGAGAGAGCGGACTGGATCATGTTGATGAGAGGAAAGAGAAGAGATAATATATATATTTTAATTTTTTTACTTCTCTCTTTTTTTTGGGTTAGATTTTGATATTTTCTATTTATTGAAGTGCATTCCCCTAAAAAAAAAGGTGATGTGAATTTATAAACATGTCATGTATAATTTGATCAATTATGGAGATTACAAACTTAAGTGACACTTAACTGCTACTAATGGAGATTAACAAAAGAAAATCTAAATATTATTTAACGTTAGGGATGTGGATCATGATTTTAAAATTTTAGAGGACAAAATCAATATTAAATCAAACTTTAAGGATATAATTTGTTATTTAATTTTTTTTTAGCAGGGCTTCGGCAACTTTAGCCCACACATCCATGCTCGCCTGTGACAGTCCATACTAAGAAATTTGTAATGACTAGATACAAATTGGTGAAACCCAAAACATTCAGAGTGGCCTGTATTGTGCCCAAAAATGTGCAAACCATTTGGGCTGGGCTTGGTCCAAAATGCCTTTTTTTCTCCCCGGAAAAAATTCATTAGGATTCCGGGTAGAACCTATTGTTTAGAACTTTAAGGCGCGTTTGATAAGAGATTTTTAGTAACGTTGTTTAAGTGTTGTATAAATATGTGTGAGTGAAAAAATGTTGTAAAAATACGTGTTGTATTGTTTAAACATCGAAAACTGTTGTTCAAACAACATTATCGAACAGGTCCTATATCCTCCAATGAAAGAGCATCGTATATATATTTCAAACAAAACAAAACACAAATTAACACACAAATACAATTCCATTAAAAACTCTATTCACTCTGTATTCTGAATATTTTAATTTTCTTTTCTTTTAAAAAAAAAATTGCCATTGGGCTACTGGCATGTGTGTTCTGTCAAGACTCTAAGATTGTTAGCCGAGACCACTGGCATATGTGCTCTGTCAAGATTGTTTGCAGAGACCCCTAGTGTTGTTGAGCGAATAATTTTCCTTGTCAAGATCTTCCACTATTTTTCATGGAAAAGAGCAAGTCATTTTTTAAAATAGCGAGGGGCCTAAAGCATTTTTTCTTGGATTGGTATCATCATAATGCGATTCAAAGTGATACTTTGAAACTAACGTAGAAACATCTAGACATGCAGACTTTGCTCCTCACCTACAGAGTTGAAAAATCACCAAAAAGCTTTAACAAAACATACTAAATACAGTATTGAAAAAACAAAAAAAAAAAAAGGTAGAAAAGGATGCCCTCTATTCGAACCAACCTTTTCTGAACCTCTAGACACCAGAATTTTGCATCACATCGTGACCCTCATTAAAATGCAAGAATACATCTGCAGACCGCATAAAGGGATTACTATTCACAGATTTACTGGCAATACAGATTGTTAGATCCAGTTGCATCTTGCATGAGCCCGAGGTAGAAACTGGATTTTTTTCTATTATCATGATTCTTCTTTGGCAAAGGTAAAGGTTCTGGTGTCGACAATGCATATAAGTATAACACAAATTATATCATAGACACTATATCAGACACTATTCTAAGATTATACGTGAACTGAACTTGTTAAGCAGGTTCTGTGAACAAGAGCATTACGTGTCCCAATTTGGCGTCCACCCACACATTGACAATTAAGAATGAATCAAACAGTGACCTCAATTGAGAAGCTAATTATGTTCATATCCAGTGTTCTACATCCAAAGTATAACATCAAGGGGTAGTAAGCAAGACTGATGTTCTTCCCAAGAGAAGTCAAAAAGGTTTGAGTAAAATAACATGCCAATTGAGAGCAATATAAGATGGCCCTTATTTTTCTTCAACAAAAATAGAAAGAGAAAAGAGATCAAAAGATTCAAAACCACTATAAGGAACTCATTCCAAATTTTACACTTTTCCAATAAAATGTATTGTTGAGGTTCATGTTGTATACACAAAATTAGTGACAACTGACAATTCTCGATCTTAGGCAAAAGGCTAAGGTATCTAGTGACACAACTGTAGACAAAGGGAAACTTGCCACAGCCTTAAACGTGAAGTGTTTGAACACATTGACTTTAAATAAGGGTTTAAACCAACGACTTTCATAACATGACATTTTTTTTCACACAATATTCAGATCTAAAATCAGCCCAAATTTGAAATTTTTTGCATTGAACTGAACCAAAGAGGTGGGGGGGGGGGACAAAAAAAAAAGTGAATCCAGCTAGCATCGAAAACATGAGGGAGAGAGAGAGAGAGAACCTGAAGGTTGTGGAGCTTGATCTTTTGACGTCATGCAAGAGGACTCAATGGCACCTCTGAGCTGAGCATGTTTACCTTTACAAGAGAACTTGGTTTGAGTTTGAGACGATATTTGAACTGGTTAGGTTTAGAATAAAATTGTAATTTTGAGTAAACATTGAGGGAAACAATATTAAAAAAAATAAAAAGGTCTACAAAATTCAGAATCCCTCCCATTGATTTGGGGAATTGAAAAAAGGGGTATCCTAACAGAGGGACATATATACCCCCACATTCCTCTATACTCCTCTCAGATCTCCCGCATCCAAATACATTGTTAATGTAGTCCTTATGAACCATGTCTACCCTTCGTTGTCCAAGTTGTCCTGGAAGCATGGCTCTATTACAAAACAGTAAAGGTCAAGCAAATAATTTGAAGAGTGCCAATTTTCCGAAATTTGCCAGACTTGATTTGGTTTACATCTAAGATAAAATGGCATTAAAGAATATGAGCAAAATTTTTACAGATAAAATAGAGAGATTCAAATTTAATTGCTGCTACATGTGCTATGACTTGTGACAAACAACAGCTATGCACGAAAAGTCACTATCCACAATCCACATACCCAACTCTTGAAAGTGGCTCAATTCATTCAGACCAATATCATCTGCAGATACGTTCTACCGCATGAAATCATCTCAGACAATGGGTTGCACTTTAAAGGAGAAACAGAGAAGCTACTACGACGTACAGTTCAACATTCAACCACCGCAAGTATTCACCTAACTGTCCTCAGACTAATGGAGCAGTTGAGGCTGCTAATAAAAACATAGGGCGAATCTTAAAGAAGAGCACAAAGAACTACAAAGACTGGCACCTACAGTTGCCCTATGCACTCTAGGGGTACAGAACATCGATTCAATCTTCCACAGGAGCCACTCCTTATTCATTGGTGTATGTGATGGAAGTAGTCTTTTCCATTGAGATAGATGTCCATTCACTAAGGACAGTATTGGAAAGTGAAATCCCTGAAGCAGATTGGTTGCAAAGCAGATATGATAGTTATGCATGCTGGATGAGAAAAAGACTCAAGGCCTTGTATCATATTCAAGGTTATCAAAAGAGGCTTAGGAAAGCTTTTGACAAGAAAGTGAGAACCAGAGATTTGAAGTTAGGGGACTTAGTATTGAAGGAAATCTGAGCCTCGGTTCAAGATACAAATGGAAAGTTCAAGCAAAATTGGGCAGACCCATACATTATCAAGCAAATATATTCTGGGGGAGCAGTAAGATTGATGGACTTAGATGCAAACCCTTTCACTGAACCAACCAACATAGATCAATTGAAGAAATACCACGTCTAAGGTGGTTATAAATTATGTTATTTCCCTTCCTAGGCTTAACATAAAAAGAAAAAAAAAAAAAAGGATAGGTTGAAAACCCGAAAAGGCAATTTATGGAAAAAGAGAGTTAAAAAAAAATAATTAAAAAAAAAAAGTGAGAGAGCCTGTTAGGTTGAAAACCCGAAAGAGCGACCTAAGCAAAAGTTAAGGCAAATAAAAAAATCATCATCAATGAACTACATGATGACTTGATCCTTTATCAAGGGGGTACGTAGGCAACCATGCATTGGTTCAGTCACAATTTCCCAAAACCCACCATTTGTCCATTAACCAAAATTCAACCAAAAATTCAACCATTCCATTAAACCATGTCATTACACAAAATTCAGAAATCCACACCTTAACCACAAAAAACCCCAACTAAATCACAAGAGCCCAAACCCTAAACCAAACCATAAAAATTCCAAACCCCAAAAGCCTACACTTTAAACAGAATCCCTAACCTGCAAATCCTAAATAATTCCTAAACATAAAAGTTTTTACATTAACTTTTAAAATAAACATGTTCAAAGCCAAAAAAATAAGAAGGTCACTTTGTCTTAAATCTTTTCTTTTTCTACTGATCATTGATTTCTTCTGTGATAGGCACTTTGTCATCACTATCCCTTCTTTTGAATTCATAGTTGTCTTCATTGGGTTTTTCCCGGTTGTCTTTGAGAAACTGTTTTCTCATAGCAACCATCTCAGCTTCCTTGTCAACAATCTTGCTCACCAACCAATTAGAGTATTCTGTAGTCATCCTGTGAAAGTGAACCTTGACAAAAGATTGGTCCACTCGGTCAGCCATCTCTAAACCCAATAGCATGTTCTTTATAGAAGTAGGATTTGTATCCATAGGAGAAAAATGTATTCTTCTTTTGCCACCAGGCATTCCTTACTCATATTTGAATTACCTCAAGAGTCTATCTTCCTTGTAGAAAGTTACCATCCGCAACCCAACAAGGAGGAAGTGATCTGATCTTGGAGACCTCAGTAGAAGGGGTGGGCACTTCCACCAATAACAGTCCCATTGAATTGAGGAACTAGATTTCTTGTCTAAGAATTTCATCCAGTCAATCTCAGTTTGGCACTCAGTTTTGATTACAGCCCTACTAAGAAAATTGCTAGGCCCATAATTATTGGTTATGGGCCTGGCAATCATGTCCAGTCCCTCCATCAACCATATCTGCAAAGTCAAATGACTCCATGAGAATTTTTGAGATTCTCCACCATGAAATATAGCATCCAATCCTAGAAGAGTTTCTGCCAAGATCAGAGAAACAAGATTATCACCATCCTTGATTTGATTCACCACACTTATGGCTCTAGCATCCACAAAGCCCCATCTTCCAGAGCAACGCAAAAGTTTTCCCACCATGCATAAAGCCAAACCGAAGTTTTTCTGCATATTGTCAGTCACTCCATAGGTGCGTTTGTCAATCAGCCGAGAGATAATGGCACAAAGATTCACCATATGACCTTCAATCATACTATAAGTAATGGTAGTAGGAAGACCGAGAGCATCAGACAAGGATTCCATATGCCTGGGATCACATGAAACCGCTACAAATTTTTTGCCTGGATCGTAGCCTAAGATAGCAGAAAATTCTTGAATTGTCAGACAAAGTTCAGTAGTATTAAACTGAAACACATGATCTTCGAGATCCCAGAATTTCACAACAACGCGAAGGAAGTCCCACTTGATTTTGACATTCCTCAGAGCCTTGATTCCCTTTAATTTGAAGGCTGTAAAATTGGTTTTGGTACTGAAATCAAAGCTACAAACCCATTTGTTGATATCATGAATTGTTAAATGAGAAAAATTGTGATTGTTAGCCGTGGAGGACTTTTGTTTGTGATTATTGTGTTTTACTAACCTTTATGCGGAGATTTGTCGTAGGAGAATTCATTTATATAAGTTGCATCAATTCCTAATCAGGTTTGAAATAGGTTCCAAAGAATTTGTAGCTGACTAGGAGAGTGTTTCATGATCACAAACGAAGTAAACATTTTTCAAAAAATGCGATAACGCTAAACACACATTGGAAGAGCACGAGGAATCGACCCACCATGGCGTGAGCACTGCGTGGCCAGGTGACATTCGAAAAATTAATCAAATCAAGTTTTTTTTAAGACTCACAGATTTATGTTCCAAACTAAGGGCATTCACCTATGCCTCATTCATTTTCAAAAAAAAAAATCATCATAACCAAGATTTCCAAAAATCATGCATTCATTGTAAACTAGGGGCATTCGGCTCCACCTCATTCAAGTAAGTGTAGATTCCAACAGAGCCAAGCAAGATAAGTTTAAATTAGTACTACAAGATCTCATCAGGTGAATTCTAAACTTGTCTTAGTTAAAGTCTCTACATAATCCAAGGTGATGCCAAGGACAAAGAGCTAAACATGGTAAATAATACAAGATTGTCTAAGGAACACTTCCTTTTGTTTTGTAGGAAAAATAAAAATACAAGTCATGCATCATTAGGACTCTGAGTCCGCCTATGTGAGGATCTCCTTGATCCACCTCTAGAGGAGCCACCTTCAGTATTTCCTTCTTGGCTTGCAAAAAAGCGAGGATCGTACTGACGATTTTCAAGTTCAAGACTCTCCTGGTAGAGTCAGTAGTTTCCATTCAATGTGCCTGAAAAGTCAACAAAATCAAATGTTAAAGTCACTATCAAGCAAAACTCAAGCCAAAGATACACAGAAAGCAACACGGCATACCCAGTTAGAATCATTGATCACATATTGGGAGGACTGAGTGTGAGCCAATGACTGCAAGCCTCCAATCATCTGCATGCTTTCTTCCACCAGATCCACATCAACCTGAAGCACAACTCTAACAAATTAAGAGCCACTCATCCAGTTAAGAAGAAGTAAAGACAAAGAACTGAATATTCAAGAACATAGCGGATTAGGCCAAGGAACATTTGGTACGTGCTCTGGCCTAGTCAAAGGCATGGAACTATACATTCCATCAGGATTCATCACATCATACTGTCATGCCGGAAAATGAGGATAGGTCTTCATGAAGGAACTAGAAGAACCACCAGCATGTTGAGGAGAAGGAATCTCTTCCTTTTCCTCTCCCCCTTCCTCTCCTTCAGAATATGGAGGCTGCAAATCCAACATACAAATTTTGTTACCAAGAAGAAATATGAAAAAGATTGGGCATAACAAAAATTTGACTTCAGAAGGGAAGAGAAATATTGTTCTGCCAACCAAGCAGCCTTGCAGATGAGCCTGAACAAATTCAAAATAATTTCCTTCTACTCCTGCAACAATGTAGCCATCATAGGCCCGAGTAATCTCTTCATAAGCCAAAAAGTCAGCCAACCAAACAGTGTGATAAGGAGGAGTTGGAATTGTGGTAGGAGGATACACATGCTCAATTTTGGGTAACACCTGATCACTAAGATACCAGTACTTTCCATGCCCACATTCAAACAATACCTGGCAGCCATTTAGTTTCTAGAGCTTGCTCACACTCACCATACCCCTCACATCCAGCCCAAGGATTTAAGTTTATCTGAAAAGTCACAAAGGAAATCATAATGAGAAATGACCAAGCCATAACCAAGTGCTGAAGATTTAAAAGGAGAAGGAAGAAAAAACACACATCGTCAATGGTCAAATTGTCAATCACCAAGCGTCATAGCTCCAAAGAACGCCTGGAGGGTATAGACAAACGATGTTTGGGCAACCAATGGAGAAATCTAGGAAAAATGCCACTAACTTCCTCCTGAATTTCAGGACCAACTCCAAAATACTCATACATCTAGATTTGAAAAATTCACAACATTGTTACAACATAACCAAAATAATTTTTCAAGACCCACACAAAATTTGTTTTACAAACCTCACCTACTATACAAATGGAGCCCCACCCAAGCTTGAAAAACTCCGCCTGGAGAGTTGGGTCATGAAATGCATCAGAGTAGCATAGGCCATGCCGCCTCAGTCATAATTCCGGATCTGTTCAATTTTTCTCAAGCTCCCCAAGTAGAGCAGATTCACAATACTACCTAAATCCGGACACAAGAAAGTCCCAATAAAAAAAAGCATGAATATACGAGCACCCTTTGCCATAGTCTCACATTGGGGAATATTTTCACATAACCAAAACAAAGGAATATTGTTTTTCCTCATTCTAGAAGGCATTACACCTAAAATTTTATTGAGCTCAGTTGAAGTAAGGGAATCATTGACAAGAATTCTTTTACTACCCAACCTCAGACCAGTGATGACAGAAAAGTCATAAGGTGTCAACATTACCTCCCTAATGCCTAGAAAATGGAAGGTACATGTAGTGTCCCAGAAGCACTCTGCCAAGGCAAGGAATAATTAAAGATCTCTGTACTCATATGTCTCATGATTTGACAAAGCTTCGAAGAAAGCCCCAAAGTCCGCTTCATCGATGATGTTTTTAATGCTAGGAGACAATGCTACCCATGCCCTTTTCAACATTTGGAGACTACCTCGACTCTTAAAACTCTGCAACACAAAAGTTATGCATATCAATTTCCATGACCAAAACCCACATAACCAAAAAATTTCATAGCCAAAAAATATATATATATATTCTCACAATCAATACCCCACCACCACAAAATCAAATCAATGCCCCACCAAAATGTCACCACTACCAAATTTTTCACATATCCATACAACCACCAAATTTTTCCATAGCCATGCAAAAAGAAAAAATTCCTACATGACCAGATAAGAAAAATTCCCACAAGTACAAGCACAAATAAATTCTCACATAGCCAAAATCATTACCACACAAATTTTCCAAGAATCAACATCAAATAACCAACAAAAATTTTCCATAAGTCAAAATTTTATACTCACAAAATTTGCCCATACCCATAAATATATCCATGCACATACCCGCAAAATTTTGCTATGTCCATAAAACAAAGTTTACACTTCAATAAACTTTTCCCACACACACCATGAATTCCTTCATATAAGCCTAATACAAAATTTTCACAATGCCAATACTCTCAAAATCCAAACCAAAATTCATCCAACAATATCACAAATTACCTACATTGTCAAAATTTCAAAAGCCACCGACATTCTCCAAATTGAACCATGAAAAAAAAAACACTTCAAGAATGCTCCAAAGCCAACATTTCCAAACATGATCAATCATACAATGCCCCAAATTTCAAAATAATCAAATGACAATATCTTGTCATGAAACTTTCAATAAAACATGCAACAACATTTTTCCAAGCAAAGAAACCAAAGAAAAACTCACCTTGGTGTCTACATGACAGTATGAAGCATGGGTCTTAGGGTCTTGAAGAAGTCCATCATCATCTTTCCAATCAAATGTTGGATGATATTTGTTACCATGAAAAGCAAGAAAAGAAGATCCCTTGGAGGAAGAAGCCATTTTGATGCAAAGAAAGTGGGTTTAGAAAATGGGTTTCACCAAAAATGGGTGTGTGATGAAAGTGCTCAAAACACAAGGATCTAAAGAAATATTAATAGAGAGATAAAGAAGAAAAATCAAGAGGAAGAAGAAGGTGAATAGTGTTAATGGAGGAGGGGAAGTTGATGGAGAATGAAGCAAAAAAGAAAAAGGGAAGAGACAAGAAGTGGGGGGCCAAAATTTCGACCCCCACACTTAAACTTAGCCAAAGCTGAGTCAACTTAGTCAAATTGAGTTAACTCCGTCAACCAAAAAAAATTCTTTTTCAAAATCTTTCAAAATCCAAATTTTCAATTTTACATTCACAGTGCCCAAATTCTAAACTCAAATCTTCAGTTTTCAAAAAATTCAAACCTCAGATTTCATAATCAAAATTTCAAGGCTCAGTTTTCAAAATTCTAAGTTTCAAAATTTCATATTTCAAGTTCCAAATTTCAATTCAAGATCTCAAAGTTTCAAAGTCTCAAGATTTTAAATGAAAAATTCAAAACTTCCAAGTTTCAAAAATCAAATGTTTCTCAAAAGAAAAATCTTTTGTCAATTAAACTTTTCTTGATAAATTTCAAATCAAGAATGAGCAAATGAAAATCACACATCTCAAAAATAGTGGGATCATGAAGCACCCATCAGTTAAAGTCTAGTTCTAATTTTTGACTTTTTTCAAGCAACAATTCTAGATTGAGACCAAAGTAGAAGAAAACCTTTGATAGTCATTTCAACAAATCCAGATCAAAGCAGAAGAAGACCTTTGATCGATATTCTAACAATTCCAGATCAAAGTAGAAGAAGACCTTTGATCAACACTCCAACAATTCCAGATCAAAGTAGAAGAAAACCTTTGATCGCTACTTCAACAATTCCATATCAAAGCAGAAGAAGACCTTTGATCGATATTCCCACAATTCTAGATCAAAGTAGAAGAAGACCTTTGATCAGCACTCCAACAATTCTAGATCAAAGTAGAAGAAGACTTTTGATCAAACATTTCAATTCCAAATTAAAGTAGAAAAAGACCTTTAATCAACACTCCAACTATTCCAGATCAGAGTAGAAGAAAACCTTTGATCGACATTTCATCAACTCCAATTTCAAAATCAAGATTGAAAAGTTCCCTGGTCACCTCAATTGCCAAGAATCATTTCTAGAGTCATCAACTACCTGCTAAATCAAGTATTTTCATTTTTGTCAAAAGATAAGGCATTAGTTCTATGTTCCAAAATTTTAGGTTTGAGGGCTAGGTAATCTTTGAAAATTCAACTTCAATTAAATAATGGTCGCTAAAATCAATGTCTTTGTTTTACATTGACATTTGCTTTTCAAGCTCTGTCAATGAGGGGCATTCTGTAGACACTCAATTTTGCACCCATGATTTAATTAAGGAAAATTACTTGAATGACCATCCATGTACCTTAAAAATCATAATTGCATCACATGCATCGATTTGTTCTCATTACATGCATCATTTTGTCTTTGCATTACATGCATCGATTTATTCATTGCATATCATAAAAATGATCTTTAGATTCTAACAGTCGCAACGATGTTTCCAGTTTTCAAATCAAACCATTGGATAGAAAGATATCCCATGATCAAGTTTGCACGATCAACATGCATTGTGTTTAGGTTGAGTCGACCACACGTGATCAATTTAAATTAATTAAGTAATTTTGTGATTGGTTGATAATTAGTGTTTAAAATAGGATTGCATGCATAGGAATAAAAGGGATGATTGAATAACAATAAAATTGTGGATCATCTAAACTTTATCAAAATTTATTTTAGGATATTTATTTACAAGATAATTGTTCTTTAAAAAGCCTGAATTATCTAGAAAAGAGATAAAAATTCATAGACGGTGGATGAAAACACGTCTAGGTAAAAGGACCGGCCAAAAAACCCTAGAAGAAGAGTCCCAATTGTACCCGAACGTGAAAGAGCGTTCAGAGTCCAAAGGCCAATTCGGCACTTTTGGAGTACCGAACGGCACTCTAAAAGGGCCGAATTTTCTCCTTTTGGGCTTTGGCTCAACGGCCTTTGGGTGATGATAAGGCACACCTTTTTCAATCTTTTCGTAAAAGGATGCAACCGGATTCACATCCCAATCGTCCGTACCTACTTTTTAGACTCTTCAGGCCTCAATAAATAGAGACTAAACCTCATAATTTAACACCTTTTTTTACGCTATAAGAGGCATACGTTTTGGGTCCCAAATTGCTCATATTTTCTGATCCCCTCTTTGATTTTCTGTTGAAGCTAGGGTTTTTAGGTTCCAAGGATAACTGAAAAGTTTCTTTCAACCCTAAAATATCCTTTCAAGCAAAAGAATGCTCATGCAAGATGTTGCTTTCTAACCCTTTTATTTTTATGCTTCTCTTGTCATGATGATGTATGTTTAATTGTTTCAAATATTCATATTCTCCCTTGTTAATTTAGTTTATGAAAATATGTTCTTCATTTCTTTATTGTTGTTATAATTTGTTTCTTAGTTTTAAAGATCTGCATGTAGTTAATTCTTTTTCTTCACAATAAAACAGATTTGCATCTTCTTTAGGTGTAAATCTAAATTTTTCTTCAAAATAAAATGGATCTGCATCTTCCTTAGATGTAGATCTGAATTTTTCTACAAGATAAAACAGATCTACATCAATCTTTAATGCAGATCTGAATTTTTCTTCACAATAAAACAATTTTGCATCTTCCTTAGATGTAGATCTGAATTTTTTTTAATCAAAAAACTAATTTGTATCTTCCTTAGATATAGATCTGATTTTTTAATACATGCAAATTTTCGAAATAAAGAAAAAGATTAAACATGATTGTGTTTGTGTTTGTTTTCTTTAATTCATAATGCATAAATTTAGATTATGAGTGAAACTCTCTTCTTAAAAGAAAAAATCTTTTTCATTCTTTTTAGATTTTAAAAAAAAAAACAGATCTAATTTTTCTATTGTCAAAAACCCTTTTTTTATTTCATCATATAAAACAGATCTAATTTTTTTATTATCAAAAAAAAAATATAGTTTTTAAAAATAGATCTAATACCTTTTCAAATCAAAAAACATTATTTTATGAATAAACACAGATCTGAATTTTTATCTCTAAAAACCATTTTTTTAAATACTACAAAACAAATATGGTATTTTGACAAATCAAAATCAATTTTTTTTTACCAACCAAAAAAAATCGGATTCTTTTCAAAAGAAGAGACTTCATTCATAAATAAATTTGTGAGATTTGATTTTTGTTTCATATGTTCAACATATCATTCATGACATGCATAAAAAGGTACATTGGTCACAAGAGTCTAGAAGACTAGATTTTGTCTAGACGGAATGGGTGCCTAACACCTTTCCATTCTGTAGATCTAGCCTTGTCTTTACTTTTTATTTTTGGTAGAATGTAACTAGGATAATAAGTCATGCAATTATTTTTGTAGATTGTAACTTGGACCCAAAACTATGTAATTTTTAAGTTTATCAGATATATAATTTATTATTCAATTAATGAATGAAACAATACAGTCATGTATTTGTATGTATTTAGTTTTTTTTGTTTTTTGTTTTTTTTTTTGTATAAAAAACTAAGTGGCGACTCCATATCACTTGCCCCAAAGAAAGAGGCGCCCAATTTCGGCGGTTTCTCACATACATCTTTCTCAAATTCTAATTCACTGATTTGTTTTACAATTTTATTATATCTATGACATTGTTTTTTAGTATGTCCATGTTGTTTACATTTATAATAAATAGTATTTCTAGTGTGTTTATCATTTTTCTCATTAGCTGATAACTCAGTAGTATTTAAAACTGTAATGTCTCTTTTTCTGTCTATATCTAAATGTGAATTTAAAATTTCTATCTTTTCAGTTAATTTTGTCTAACTATCATTTTGAGTATATATCATAGATCTTTCAATTGATTTTAATCTTTCATCAATTTTTTTCTTTTAAACTATCATTATTTCTAGCACTATTATTTGTCCATCTTTTGTTGACTAGTTCTACAAAAGAGATAAGAGACGCAATGAAAAAGAAGCAAAAGATTCCATCAAAAATACAGATAAGTGTAGCTATTGGATTAGCCGAATAAGAAGAAGGTGGAGGAGAAGATCGGCAACAGCAGCATGGTGGTGACAACAGGCAACTAGAACGGAAACGCAATGACGTCAACGAGGGTAGCGTGCAAGAGCTAGTCAATAAGTTACAATGAGAGGAGAGAGAGATTATTAGAAATTTAGACCTGAAAACGTGATTCTTTTTGTGGAGACACCATTTGCACTTGATACAACTTCAATTAACAATAGAATAATAACAAAATCTTGACCTTCAAAAGTAAAGATAGTGGGTTCAATGTTTACTAGTTTCAATCGATAATTCTGTCCGGATAGAGAACAAAACGGTGTATGAGTTCTAATTTAAGCTACACATTAACTACTTCTTCAAACAAAAAAATAAAGTTTATGAGATATATCTTATTTTATTTATTTAATTTTTTTTATGGGAAGATATATCCTATTTTAAATAACTATAAAAATGCGGTATTGTTATACTATAAGATGAATTATGGGTTTTTTTTTTTTTTTTGGGTTGGGAAACATGCAAAGTGAGTTATGGAAAATCAATTTTTTTCCACAATTTATAAATTGCCACGTGGGCGAGCTGTGGAGATTTTTGTGACAGACTTATTAGATAATTAATGGAAAATGTTAGGAGTACAAAAAATTTCACAATTATTGTCACAACTTGCCATGTGACAAGCTGTGAATGGTGAGGTCAAATGATGAGTTAATATATTCACCACTCACAACTCGTCACATAGTAAGTTTAATTAGCCTCTAGGTACAGTTATTAATTAAATGAAAAAAAAAAAAAAGGAGGCAAGAATTATATCATGAAATAGAAAGTTTAAACACAAAAGCAGTGGGTTGTTTGACACTTACAACAAAGTCGTAATAATGAACGTTACTTTCAACCATGCGAAACAGAATTATACTCAAACAAGCAAGCCATAGGAGTTTTGAGAGCAGACCCATCTTTTTCAACCCATATCTATTTAAGATAAATTTGTTTAACAATTCTTATCTTTACATAACATTAATTAGATCATCATTAGAAATACATTTCCATGGATTGAATTGTTAGCTGGGAGTTTCATTAGTTGTAGAGGATGACTTCATGTTAAGAGCCTGAAAACGCAAAGAAACATAGTTGGAGAGGATGACATCTTGTTAAGAGCATGAAAAACATTGTTGGAGAGGATGAATTCTTGTTAACAGACTGAAAACACAAAGAGACAAAAAGCTGAGCCTGATTTTATGAGACCTATCTGTAACTGAACATGGTGCAGTTGTTGCTAGTGTATGATGACTTCTTGTTACAATATTCCTTAAAAATACCAATTTGGTAAAAGAAACATAGCTCTCCCTACATTGAACATTGGGTCAGTTGGGAGTCCATTATTGGGATGGGATTGATGACTTCTTGTTATCGAACTAACAAAATGTTTAAAAGATAACACTAACTAAAAAAACGCTAATTATTGTTGCATATATGAATTATATATTGCCATATACGCAAGCATCATAATTGTGAAATGGTAAAAAAAAAAAAAAAAAATCTTTTTTAAGTAAATAAAATTTTATGAATTATATATTACAAATCTTATTCAAATTATTGAATTGCAAAAAACGGAGTTTATTGGTGTTATAGGTACTGTTCAAATTTATTTTAAAAAATAGGGAAAAAGATTGAATTTCGGCAACACCGTTGCCGAAATTGTAAGAAAAAATATGACAGAGAAGAAAAGTAAGTGATGTGATGGGGAGGGAGAAAAAATTGAATTTCGGTAATGAGATTACCGAAATTCTTATCTTGCCCATGAAGTGCAACCTCCTGCCCGTGAAGTGCCCAAAATAAATGCTAGGGGGAGTGCCCGAAAAGGAAACCAATTGTGACAATATCATTGCCAAAATAGGAGAAAAAAAATTGCTAGCAATAGATTTGTGGTAATGGCATTGCCGAAATAGAGGGGGAAAAAATTTGTGGCAATTAATTTGTGGCAATGGCATTGCTGAAATAGAAGGGAAAAAAATTGTAGGAATGGATTTGTGACAATGTGATAATGCCTTAAAATATATACTTGTTATATGTTTATATGGGCATTATCTCCTTATTACTATGCTTCATTTGTATAATTAAGCCATGATTTGCATTAGTTCCTATTATTTATCTTTACATAATTTCTTGAATAAGATGCTATTCATTGTGTGTAATTTTCTACTTTCAGGAAATCATGTGAAAAAGATGAGTTTACAGGAATTTGTGAGAGAATGGAGGCCAAACTAGAATTAAAGTGGAGCTAAAGGACCATGCTTAAATGTCTAAGGAGGTGCAGCTGGAGTGCTAGGATCAACTGCCATGATTGGAAACTTCAAATAAGGAAAGAAATCAAAGGGGCAGAATCTGAAAACGAAAAATCTGATTTGAGCACTGATCAGTATTTTGAGAGTATCTCTCTCCTCAAAAATCCAATTGATACAATACCAGATGGGTTGGAACCGTGACTTAAATATCTACAACTTTCTAGTTTTGAGTTTTTCGAAATTCTCAATTTTTGAAGGCCGAAATTAACTCACAAGTTACTGCTGTAAACCTGGACGGAAATTAAAATAGTATTAAGTTTTATTTTTCTTTGGACACTTAGACATTAGGGTTTTGGAAGGGAGGCTGTGTAGAATGAATTTTGCAGAGAAAACCTTGTATTTTCCTTTCTCTAATTGCAGCCTAAACTCTTTGCTAGGACTAGGGGTTATGTTTCTTCTATACGGTATGAATATTCAATGTGATTCTTTCTAGAATTTTATCAATAACATATTTGATTCTTCAATTAGATTTCTTTTGATGTATTAATTCTTCTATGCTTTCAATAAGTTCAATCATGTTTTTCTTATTGTTCAGATGAATTTCTAATAGTTTCAAATAGAACTCAGGTTTTAAAGTGAATAAGTTTTTCTGAAAACTTTTCTAACCACATTATTAATCGAGATTATCATGCGTTCTTAAATTGTTTTAGTTCAACCGAATCATAAGTTTTTAATTGTATAAGAACAATCAATTACGAAATAGATATTTTCCTAGATCACAAAGAATCTCATATCGATATAGGGAAACACCCTGATGCCCTAGTATTTACTTTATTGACTTAAATCAGTTTTTATTATTATTCTTGTTAACAATCACCAAGCAAAAGTACTTTTCTTCTTCACCTAAATTGTTTTATTTTATTACATTGTCTTTGAATTTACCCCACTCCTTGTGGTTTGACCTCGGTATTCCGAGAATTATATTGCTACGATCTCCTGCACTTGGGAGTGAGCAAACACAATGGCATTATCGAAATAGAAGGAGAAAAAAATTTGTTGCAATTGATTTGCCGAATATTAGAGGAGAGAGAGAGTTTTCGGAATAAATAAAAATATAGTACACATATTCTTATTCTTCAATTGTTTTTTTTTACCTAATTTGTGTGTATGTCATGGTCTTTCATTTCATATTATAAAAGTACCCTATGAAACAAATAATGATAGATTCAAGTAGACTGAGTACATTGATTCTTCTTCTAAAAAAAAGTATATAGATTCTTATTCAGATTCATGTCTATGCATGAAAGAAAGTTATGGAAGAAAAGAATGATTGATGTGCACACTGTAAACAAAAAAAAAGCAAAGAAACTGAGATTTTTGCAGAGATTTTTTACAATGAATATATATTTATAATTAAGTAATTTGTTTGTATCAAAGTCTTCCATTTTGTTGTGGCAATTGATTTGTGGCAATGGCATTTCTGAAATAGAAAGAAAAAAAAATTGTGGCAATGACATTGCCGAAATAGAAGGAAAAAAAAATTGTTGGAATTGATTTGCCGAAAATTGTCAAAATTGTTGCAATTTATTTTGAATTCTTATTCTAAAAAGTATACATATTCTTATTCTTCAATAGTTTTTTTTTACTAAAGCAGTTTGGTTTGTGTGTATGTCATATTCTTTCATTTCATATTGTTAAAGTACCCTATGAAACAAATAACGATAAATTCAAGTACATTGAGTCTTATTCTAAAAAATAAAAAGTACATAGATTCTTATTCAGATTCATGTCCAAGCAGGAAAGAAAGTTACGGAAGAAAAAAATGATTGATGTGCAAACAAAAAAGAAAACAAAGAAACTGATATTTTTGCAGAGATTCTTTGCAGTGAATATATTTTTATAGTTAAGTAATTTGTTTGTGTCAGAGTGTCCCATCTTGGTTTGTATTGTGTTGTATTTGGTCAATTGGTGTATCTAGTTATACAGTTTAAAATCTAAGAATTTAACTTATATGAAATTTGCATCCTATTTAAATAGTACTAATGTTACTGAAGTTTCTACAGTTCTTATTTTCTACATTTTTTCCCCTAAAAATTTCATCAACCTTCTTCTTCACTCTTATTCCCTTCAGAATTCTACCAATCATTTTCAATTTATGCGTGTTATACATTCTACAAACAACTGTAAATAACAACATTTGCAAATATATATTTGTTCTTTATCTCTTACAAGGTGAGTACATCTCTTAAGTAGTTACTTTTTTTTTTATTTTTTTAATAATGTTCATGTTGATATGTTTTAGGAACAGAGCTAAGTATGAAAATCTTATTTTTGTTAAATTATTTGTTCATGCAAATCTTGTTTTTGTATTATGTATTTTGCAACATAAACTAATTTGTATGATATGTTTTAAATTATTTGTCCATGAATTCTTGCCTAAAATTTCATATAGCAAAAATATATTTCAAAATTGACATATAATATACACATATGCTATAAGAAAACCAAAAAAAAAAAAAAAAGGATAGTGTATATATGCTCATAAACCCTTAATATCTAAGTTTTGGGTATAATAACAATAATAAAGAAAATTATACGATATTAAAAATATTTATCTATTATCGTATGGATGCATGAGAACATTATATAATCTGTCTTGTTTTAGAAGAAACAAAATGAAGAGCTACATAAAATAATTAACGTAACTATAACAGATCCTTCTAAATGTTAATGTTATGCTAAATTACTTAAGAAAAGGGAAACAAAAAATAATTTTAACTACTATGATGGACAGTAAGAAATTATCATTAAATCAACCATCTTTAATAGAATTCTCTTAGCTGTAGCTTATTATACTTTGAATATTTTTAATGGATTACCTTCTTGTGTTGCATTTTAATGGTTGCGTAGTGTTAATAAATTAATACTATTGTTATGTATTAGTGTAGATGACAGAAAAGTTGTTCATTTTTCTCATCCATTCTGGTGGAATAATTAAACATGGCGAAAATGAGATTTATTACGAAGGGCCACCTCCTTCTACACTTCCATTAAGCCGGGGTGTTACATTTGAAGATTTATGTGATAGAATAGCATCCACGCTTCATATAAACAGAGAAGATTCAAAACTTACTATTTGGCATAGATTTCCTTTTCAATGTCATCCATATCCTGTGATTTACCAGCAAATTTTGCTAGAAGATGATAATGGTGTCAATGGAATATTTGACATGTTAGGCTGCCAATATGGATTTGTAGGTGCAAAGTTGTACGTGGGTGTAGAGTCCATAAGAAGCCATCGAGATGATTTTCCTATTCAATATGACAACGAAGGACTGAATGCATCGTTTAGCTATTCACATGGCAGGCATTTTCATGATCCATATGCCACTCATACTAGTCATTATTCTGAAATTGTAGCCCATTCCCCAATCAACATTGGTGGTGCTGACTATCATGCTCCATATACCCATGTTGCAACTGAGGACCAACATGTTCCTTATCGGCCAATGAATACCAGTGGTGCTGACTATGATAATCCAAATAAGCATGTCGCACAAGAGACTACTTGTTTTGAGTTTGAAGATCAGTATGACCAAATCGCCACTTAGAGAGCTGCTAATGATCCCAATGATACACACCGCATAGCTACTACTACTGAAAATGCGGTTCATACATTATCAAAAAGGATGGAGGCCATGGATAGTGATGACCAACTTGATAACGATGAGGTCCTTGATGATGTTGGAGATGAACAAGAGCCTCTCAATGAACCTATTCAAGAAAGCAGTCTAGCAATGGCATTCCATCAACCTTCATCACTGAGCTTTTCCCAGAATACGTGGGATAATGTGATTGATCCAACCCCACCATTTGAAAAGCCCATTCAGACTATTTGGGACCCTATCCAAGAGTTTTATGTGGACTTGCTTTTTGCTGATAAGGATGAATTACAAACTGCTGTTAAACACTATCACATCAAGAGGAACCAAACATTTAGTGTAAAAGAGTCAGACCCAGCATGTTGGTCTGTAAGTTGCAAACATTGATCTAGACGTTTTCAGGCATACTTTTGGGCTACAAATGGGTTATTTGAGTTTAGAAAATACAATCGTCCACATACATGTACAAAGTCCACGCTCACACAAGATCACAAACAATTAGACACCCATGTTATTAAGAAAGAGTTGAGGGTTGTTGTCAAAAATAATCCAACCATAAAAATTTCTTCGCTTCAACAGACTCTTTACAATAAGTACCAATACCGACCTTTTTATTTTAGGGTGTGGGAGGCAAAAGAAAAGGCAATTGGTAGAGCGTTTGGTGATTAAGACAAATCTTACCAATTATTGCCAAAATGGTTGAAAGTTTTGACTGATTCAAACCCGGACAACAGGGTTATTTTGAGAACAATACTTGCTATTGTGCCAGGTTGTGCGATATTCAAGTGTTCTGGGCTTTTGATCCATCGATTGAAGGTTTTCAACATTGTAGGCCAGTGATTAGTATAAATGGAACTTTCCTATATGGTAAGTACAAAGGTACGTTACTGATTGCATTAACATGGAATGGTGACAGCAAACTTTTTCCACTTGTCTTTACCATTGTGGAGAAGGAAACTGATGATAATTGGTATTGGTTTTTGCGTTATATTTAGATTAATGTCACTAATCGGGAAGGGTTATGTGTCATATCTAATCGTCACCCTGGTATAATGGCAGCAATACGGACTATATATCAATCGACACATTGGTATCATCGTTTTTGCCCTCGCCATGTGGTTAGCAATTTCAATCAACAAATTGGAAATAAAAACCTGAAGGTTATGGTAATGTGGGCAAGCATGGAGAATTAGCTACAAAAATATCAAATAACCAGGGATAAAATTACTCAATTAAGTGCAGATGGTGATAAGTATTTAACGGACATACCAGTGGAAAACTGGGCATTAGCACACGATGGTGGACATCGTTATGGGGTAATGACTACAAACTTTTTTGAAAGTTTCAATGGAATTCTAAAGAGTGCTAGAAATCTACCCATAACTGCGTTAGTTGAACTTACATACTACCGTTGTATAGCCTACGTTGCCGATCGGTATACTAAGACACATGCAAAGGTTATTACCGGTGAACTCATTACAGCCTATGCAAAGAATAAATTCAATAAATGAGAAAAAAAAAGGCACCAAAGCATTCAGTTACTGTGTTCAGTCATGAAGATGGTTTGTTTGAAGTCAAATCACCAATAAACCCTAACTCCGCATATAGGAGTAATCATTGTCATGAGGTAAAATTGAGGCAGAGAACTTGTTATCAAAAATGGCAGGTTTATAAGATTCCGTATTCACATTTCACTGTCGTGTGTAAATATCAATGCATCTCTGCAATGCAATATATCGACCCCTACTATCATTTGGAAGAACAATTTGCTTGTTATGCATCTAGATTTCACATGGTTCTAGACAGTGTACATTGGAATAAGCTTGATTTCCTTGTTTTATATCCTATTGTCAAGCTGTGCCGTGAAAAAGGTCGACCAAGAACAACTCGGCTTCAAAATGAAATGGACGAAGGGGCAAAACATCAACCAAGGCCATTGTGCAGTCTCTGTAGGCAAGAAGGCCATAATAGAAGAACATGTCCCGCTTGAACTGTGGCTAGCTCCACTGGTAGTCAAACTGAATGACCCAACATAAGTATTCAATCTACTTCAGTGGATTTGTTGGACCTTTTTTTTTTTTTTTTTTAAAGAGGAGTTGGACCATATTGTTAGTTTGTAAGAACAAGTTGATACTAATTTCATTGGCAAGCATATATGCTATTATGTTTTCTATCACTGCAAGCCGGATTAGGGTGTACGTTTATTTTTATGTGTCTGTGTGTATATATATATATATATATATATATATATATATATATATATATTGTGTATTACAATTTAGGGATTCGATAATACCTTAAAATGTATACTTTTTATGGAGTGTTTGGGTCATTTACCATGTTTGAAAGTTTCAAATAAGGAAAGAAATCAAAGGACCACAATCTGAAGAGGAAAAATCGTATTTGAGCACTAATCAGTATTTTGGACGTATCTCTCTCCTCAAAAATTCAATTGACTCAAGGTTGGATGGGCTAGAACTGTGACTTAAATATCTACAACTTTCCAGTTTTGAGTTTTTTGAAATTCACAATTTTTGAAAGCCGATATTAACTCACAAGTTACTACTACAAATTTGGACAAAAATTGTATGGGGAAAGATTTATTTTTCTTTAACAATTTTACAAGGGTTTGGAAGAGAAGCTGTGGAGAACAAAAATAGAAATGTACACCACAGTAGCCATCATGTAAAGGAAGAAAGATCAACTACAAAAATTAAAGTTTGACACTTTACTATTTTTTACCTATTCTACGCCTACAATTGTGGCTACATATATAGATTTCATGTTGAATTTGTAGGATTGGACAATTATATTAAATAGACGTATGATTAGATTAATTGGGCACTAATTTCAAACACCAAAATGTGTACACATTTCTTAATAAACAACGATAATATTTTAATATATTCTTAATATACAGTCATTTTATGTTGATTAATGATTGTCACAATGGGGTACAAGAAGTTTTTGTTGTGTTCCACAACATAGAAGATGCTCATTTACTCGTTGAGGGTACCTTTATGCTTGCACAGGACTTTTTCCCATGCACCTTAGCTAAGTTCTAAAATCAACCTCTGTTTGAAAATTACCACTTTCGTCACTTTCTTTATCTGATGACACCTCCGTATCATCTACATCTTCCCCACTGTCCTCATTTGAGGCATCTTCCCTAGAGTCTCTTACGGAGCTCTCTTCGTCAAAGTCTGGAGCACATGCCCATGTATTTGGTGGCGTGCAAAAATCACCAACATGATGGGATGATTGGAAAGGTTGTGGTGTGCAAAAATCATAAATGTACTGGCTATCTTGACCATAATTGTATTGCCCATAATAGGATGGAGGTGGCGCTGGATGATAGGAGGAAGGTGTTAAACTAGGTTGGGGATAATGGTCATAGCTAAACAAACCCTCAAATCTTTGTCCTAGGAAAGTGGATAATATAATCTGTTGATACGAAGACATGCAATACTCATTAACACTAATTGAATTATACACACTGACGGTGGTTGGCTCATTACTGGCAAATGTTGATGGCCAGCTTGGGTAAAGATGTACATATGGTGTTGTGTAGAGGTGGATGGTCCGATTTCATCATTTTCGCGTTGTCAACGTTATGTAGAGGTGGACGAGCGGGTTTCAATAGAAGTTTGCGGCTGTCTTCCTTGGTGCCTCTATCGTTGCCCGAAGTGTCACCCTCTCAGTATGTACGAAATATTTGCTTCCATCGATAACTTCACTCGACTAAGGACCTCTACTATTGCTGGAAGGACTTGTTGTGCAGTGAGATCATTCCTCTATTGGTTTGCAACAACCAAATTCAACATATTACTAAGCTCAGTTTACTACCATAGAAAAAGAAAATGAAAACATTTATTAATGCAGTCTTATTGAAAAAACTAAGATAATAATTTGTTATAAATATTAGTGCAATATTTTGTTTGTGTAAATAATTTGTTATCAATATTAGTACATTATTATTGAAAAAACTAAAATAATAACTTGTTCCATATGGACAGTCGTCTCTAGTGTCGTAAATAGATAACCATGTTGATAGTACCACGTTATATAGTCCATATCTAAATGGAAATCGTCAACTCCAACTACATGTTCAGCTCGCTCGTTCCAAAATCGATAATTTTTTGCATGCTTCCTAAGCCAATTGTCACCAAACTTTCCTGTCAACTTTACACAATGCACAGATTTATCGAAATTGTCAAGTCACTTTGGATATCTTTGCAACCCTAGTTGTCGCATGACACTTTCTGAATGGTAATACTCCACTATTTGGAAGCATAACAATAGTGCTGTTGTAGCCCATATATGTTTTCTGCAAGACACCATGGATGCATATAATTATCGTATGGTGTCCAAACAACCTGCAGTTTCAATTACAATAACTATGTTATAATCAATTAAGACCATAATATACCTAATAAATTAACCATTGATACATTGTGATATATTATATATTCATTATTATGTGTATCGTGATTAGGAACGGTACACACGCAAAACATGTGTTGATGTATGAGTAAACGTTCTCTTGGTATTCCACCTATACACAATTAATGATTGCCACTGATTTTAGGACTTGGAAGTATCAAGGATAAACGCTACGGTATACAATATTGTATAGAAATAGAAAGTAAATGCTACAATGGATTAAATCATGCAACATCCATCTGAAAGTATATTTTTTACAAACCATCTATATAAAAAATTACAAACTAAGAAAATAATTTCCAACTAAATTAGGGTCCAAGAAGCTCACTACAATTGCGATACGAAGTGAAAGAAGAACAGAGGAATTATAAAGTGATACTTGCAAGAAAAGAATGAAAGAACCAAAAAAAAAAAAAAACACAATCAAATAATCATAAATATCTTCTAAAAAAATATAATCCTAAATAAAAACAAAAGTACAATAATAAAAAATAATAAAATTAATATACAGTGACTACTACAGTTTTTTATGCTAAATATTACATATAACTTACAATGCTTGTAGTTCATAATAAAATTGAAAGAAACTCAAGTAAAGAATTTATGAAGCAAAATTTTTAATAATAATAATAATAGTTTTAGCAAAAATAATCATACACACAATAATTAGTATTAACTATAATATAACTATATATAATATTTGCAATATATTGGCGTATAATATTTATAAAGCATATAATTAATTTTCATTTCCCCACCTCTAACCACCTTGAAAAGTAAAGATTCAAAAAATTTAATAAATTTTTATACCAACTAAACTTTAAAGAAAAAAGAAACATAAATGTATGATTTATTGGAGTCTTTTGGGTTAATATTGTAAAATTGGAAATTAATTTACGTTATAGATATTGTTCAAATTTATTTGGGATTTTGAGGAGAGAGATTGAATTTCGGTATTACCGTTGCCGAAATTCAACTAAAAGTATGAGAGAGAAGGAAAAAAAAGGCGGAGAGAGAAAATGTTGAATTTCGGCAATGGTGATACCGAATTTCGTCTGTCCAGTTTTGTCTGCCCGTGCGTGGAGTGCTTGAAGTGAAAAGGAAAAAAAAAATTTGACAAACGAATTATGGCAGTGCCATTGCCGAAATAGGGGATATAAATTTTTGCAATTATGGCAATGACATTGCCGAAAATGGGGAAAAAAAAAAAGAGGTTACGAAATCTGTGAAAGAGTAAAAAAAAAAAATTTGTCATGTCACAATATTTTTACAACATTTTCACAATAAATCACACATGATTAGTTATTATTAGTTCAAAAAAATTTGTGACAAACTAATTGTGGTAATGGCATTGCCAAAATTGGGAAAAAAAAATAGTGAGACCCTAATTGTGGCAATGCCATTGCCGAAATAGGGGGTATAAATTTTTGGCAATTGTGGCAATGGCATTGCCGAAAATGGAAAAAAAAAAAAAAAAAAAAAAAAAAAAAAGGTTACGAAATCTGTGAAAGAGTAAAAAAAAAAGTTATGTCCACAATATTTTCACAATAAATCATACATGATTAGTTATTATTAGTTAAAAAAATTTGTGTCAAACTAATTGTGGCAATGGCATTGTCGAAATTGGGAGAAAAAAAATTATGAGACCCTAATTGTGGCAATGCCATTGCCGAAATAGGGAAATAAAAAAAAAATTAAGCAATCGTGGCAATGGCATTGCCGAAAACAGGAAAAAAAAAAAAAAAAGAGGTTACGAAATCTATAAAAGAGTAAAAAAAAAGTTCTCATGTCCACAATATTTTTACAATATTTTCACAATAAATCACACATGATTAGTTATTATTAGTTCAAAAAAATTTGTGACAAACTAATTGTGACAATGGCATTGCCGAAATTGGGAAAAAAAAATTGTGAGACCCTAATTGTGGCAATGTCATTGCCGAAATAGGGAAATAAAATTTTTTTTTTATGCAATTGTGGCAATAGCATTGTCGAAAATGGAAAAAAAAACAAAAAACAAAAAAGTTACGAAATCTATGAAAGAGTAAAAAAAAAAGTTGTCATGTCCACAATATTTTTACAACATTTTCACAATAAATCGCACATGATTTGTTATTACTAGTTCAAAAAAAATTTGTGACAAACTAATTGTGACAATGGTATTGCCAAAATTGAGAGAAAAAAAATTGTGAGACCCTAATTGGGCAATGCCATTGCTGAAATAGGGAAATAAAAAAAAATTTAGCAATTGTGGCAATGGCATTGCCGAAAGTGGGAAATAAAAATAAAAAAGGTTACGAAATCTATGAAAGAGTAAAAAAAAAAAAAATTATCATGTCCACAATATTTTTACAACATTTTCACAATAAATCACACATGATTAGTTATTATTAGTTAAAAAAATTTGTGACAAATTAATTGTGGCAATGGCATTGCCGAAAATGGGGGGGAAAAAAAAGAGGTTACGAAATCTATGGAAGAGTAAAAGAAAAAAAAAGTTGTCATGTCCATAATATTTTTACAACATTTTCACAATAAATCACACGTGATTAGTTATTATTAGTTCAAAAAAATTTGTGAGAAACTAATTGTGGCAATGACATTGCCGAAATAGGAAGAAAAAAAAATTGTGACAAACTAATTGTGGTAATGGCATTGCCGAAATTGGGAGGATAAAAAAAATTTGTGACAACCTAATTATGGCAATGTCATTGCCGAAATAGGGAAATAAAATAAAATTTAGCAATTGTGGCAATAGTATTGCCGAAAATTTTGGGGAAAAAAATGTGGTTCCGAAATCTGGGGAAGACTAATAAAAAAAGTGTCTTATCTACAATATTTTCACAATAAATCACACGTGATTAGATATTATTAGTTGAAATTTGAATTTAATACTGAGATTACTTTTTTAATCCAACGATAACAACGTGGCACTTAAAATTTGTTGTAAAAATTGTGGAATACTAATCATATCTTAAAAATAAATAAATGTGGGAATGAATTTGAATAGGATGGAATTAAAAAAAAATTGTTGCAATTGGTTTGTAACAATGACATTGCCGAAATAAATGAGAGATATAAAAAAAAGTAGTTAGTCTTTCACCGAAACAGTTTGGTTTGTCACGTTATTTTATGGTAAAAGTACCCTAGTAAACAGGCAAAGTTATTTCAAGTACAATATTCTTATTCTAACTTATGCACTGTAAACTAAAGTACAAATTCTTATTCTAAAGTGATGTAAACAAAAACAAAACAAAAAAAGTATGTAGATTCTAAACACAAGTATGATATTCTTATTCTAAAGTGCTGTAAACAAAAACAAAAACAAAAAAAAGTACATAGTTTGTGGCAATGCCATTGCCGAAATTGAGGGAAAAAAATGTGGGAATGAATTTGAATAGGATGGAAAAAAAATTTTGTTGTTTGTGACAATGGCATTGCTGAAAAAGAGGAAAGATATAAAAAAAAGTACGCATATTCTTATTCTTTCAGTATTTTTTTTTACTGAAACAGTTTGGTTTGTCACGTTCTTCTATGACAAAAAAAAGTTGAATGGAATTGTGGCAATGACATTGCCGAAATTAAGAGAAAAAAAAAACTTGTGGGAATGAATTTGTGGCAATGGCATTACCGAAATAGGATGAAAAAAAAAATTGTTGCAATTGATTTGTGGCAATGGCATTGCCGAAATAGAGGAGAGATAACAAAAAGTAAACATATTCTTATTCTTTCAATATTTTTTTTTACTGAAATAATTTGGTTTGTCATGTTCTTTTATGGTAAAAGTAATCTACAAAACCGACCCTATTTCAAGTACATTGATTCTGCACGCTATAAAAAAAAAAAAAAGTACATAGATTCTTACATGTACGCTGTAAACAAAAAAAAAAAAAGATTCAATCAACCAATCACCTCAACTCCTTATCTCATCTGATTCTTATTCTCTCCATGCAATATATTTACCTATTCATCATATCACGCCTAAGAGATTTTTTTGTCTTTTTATTCTTTAATATTTTTTTGACCGAAGCAGTTCGCTTTGTGTTTTCATCAACCTTTTTCTCCAATCCACTCCACTCTTATTCCCCTCATAAGTTTACCAACCATTTTCAATTCATGTGTGTCATACATTCTACAAACAACTATACATAACAACACTTACAAATATCTATCCGTTCTTTATCTCTTAGAATGTGAGTTAAATCTCTTAAGTAATTACTTTTCTTTTTATAATGTTCATGTTGATATGTTTTAGGGGCATAGCTAAGCATGAAAGTCTTGTTTTTGTTAAATTATTTGTTCATAGTGTTAATATATTAATACTATTATTATGTTTTAGTGTAGATGGCAGAAAAGTTGTTCATTTTTCTCATTCATTCCCGCAGAATAATTAAACATGGAGAAAATGGGGTTTATTACAAAGGGTCACCTCCTTCTATGCTTTCATTAAGCCAGAGTGTTACATTTGAAGGTCTATGTAATGCATTAGCATCCACTTTTCATATAAACAGAGAAGATTCAAAACTGACTATTTGGTAGAGATTTCCTTTTCAATGTCATCCACATCCTGTGACTTTCCAGCAAGTTTTGATAGAAGATGATAATGGTGTCAATGCAATATTCAATATGTTAGACCGTCAATATGGATTTGTAGGTGTAGAGTTATAAGTGAGTATAGAGCCCATAAGAAGCCATCGAGATGTTTTTTCCATTCGATATGCCAACGAAGGACCGAGTGCATCGTTTAGTTATTCACATGGCAGCCACTTCCATGATCCATATGCCACTCATATTGGTGATTATTCTCAAGATGCAGCTCATTCCCCAATCAACATTGGCGGTGCTGACTATCATGCTCCATATACCGATGTTGCAACTGAGGACCAACATGTTCCTTATCGGCCAATGAACACCAATGATGCTGACTATGATAATCCAACTGTGTTTGAAGCTCAGTATGACCAAACCGCCACTCAAAGAGCTGCTAATGATCCTAATGATACACATCGCATAGCTGCTACTACTGAAAATGCGGTTCATACATTATCAGAAAGGATGCGGGCCATGGATAGTGATGTCCAACCTGATGACGAGAGGTCCTTGATGATATTGGAGATGAACAAGAGCCTTTAAATGAAGGTAATCATGAAAGCAGTCCAACTATGGCATTCCATCAACTTTCATCACTAAACTTTTCACAAAACACGTGGGATAATATAATTGATCCAACCCCACCATTTGAAAAGCCCACTCAGAGTATTTGGGACCCTACCCAAGAGTTTTATGTGGGTTTGCTTTTTGTTGATAAGGATGAACTACAAGTTGCTGTTAAATGCTATCACATCAAGAGGAACCAAACATTTTATGTAAGTGAGTCAGATCCAGAATGTTGGTCTATAAGGTGCAAACATTGTTCTTGGCATCTTCGAGCATGCTTCCGGGCTACATATGGGTTGTTTAAGGTTAGAAAATACAATTGTCCACACATATGTACAGAGTCCACGCTCACACAAGATCACGAGCAATTAAACACCCATGTTATTGAGAAAGAGTTGAGGGATGTTGTCAAAAATTATCCAACCATAAAGATTGCTTCACTTCAACAGACTCTTTATAATAAGTACCAATACCGGCCTTCTTATTTTAAAGTGTGGGAGGCGAAAGAAAAGACAATTGGTAGAGCATTTAGTGATTGAGACAAATCTTACAAATTATTGTCAAAATAGTTGAAAGCTTTGACTGATTCAAACTTGGGCAGCAGGGTTATTTGGAAAACAATACCTGCTACTATGCCAGGCTGTGCGATATTCAAGAGAGTCTTATGGGCTTTTGGTCCATCAATTGAAGGTTTTCAACATTGTAGGCCAGTGATTAGTACAGATGGAACTTTTCTATATGGTAAGTAAAAAGGTACGTTACTGATTGCATCAACGTGGGATGGTGACAACAAACTTTTTCCACTTGCCTTTGCCATTGTGGAGAAGGAAAATGATGATAGTTAGTATTGGTTTTTGCGTTGTATTCAGATTAAAGTCACTAATCGAGAAGGGTTATGTGTCATATCTGATCGTCACCCTGGTATAATGACAACGATACAAACTATATGTCAATCGACACGTTGGTATCATCGTTTTTGCCTTCGCCATGTGGCTAGCAATTTCAATCAATAAATTGTGAGTAAAAACTTGAAGGCTATGGTAATGTGGGCAGGCATAGAGAATCAGTTGCGAAAGTATCAAATAACCAGGAATAGAATTACTCAATTAAGTACAGATGGTGAAAATTATTTAAAGGAAATACCGGTGGAAAAGTGGACGTTAGCACATGATGGTGGACATCGTTATGGGGCAATGATTGCATTAGTTGAACTTACATACTTGCATTAGTTGAACTTACATAATTGCATTAGTTGAACTTACATACTATCGTTATGTAGCCTATTTTGTAGATCGATATACTAAGGCATGCGCAGAGGTTACTGCCGGTGAACACATTACGGCCTATGCAAAGAATAAATTCAATAAAGGGGAAAAAAATGCACTAAAGCATTCAGTTATTGTGTTCAATCATAAAGATGGTCTGTTTGAAGTCAGAACACCAATAAATTCTAACTCTGCATATAGGAGTAATCATCGTCATCAGGTAAATATGAGGGCCGACACTTGTAGTTGTCAAAAATGACAGGTTTATAAGATTCCGTACTCACATGTCATTGCCGTGTGTAAATATCAAGGCATCTCTGCAATGCGATATATCGACCGCTGCTACTATTTGGAAGAACAAGTTACTTTCTATGCACCTAGATTTCGCATGGTTCAAAACGGTGTACATTGGAATGAGCCTGATTTCCCGGTCTTGTATCCTAATGTCAAGCTGCGCGGTGAAAAAGGTCGACCAAGAACAACTCAACTTCGAAATGAAATGGACGAAGGGGCTGAGCATCAACCAAAGCCATTGTGCAATCTCTGTAGGCAAGAAGGCCATAATAGAAGAACATGCCCCACTCGAACTGTGGCTGGCTCCACTAGTGACCAAACTGAATGACCCAACATAAGTATTCAATCTACTTTGTGCATTGGTTGGACTGTTTTTATTTTCTATTATTTTTAAAAGTTGGACCATATTGTTAGTTTGTATTATTTGAAAGAACATGGTACTAATTCCGTATGCTATGATGTTTTCTATCACTGCAAGTTGTATTGGCGTGTACGTTTATTTAGTTTGTTTGTTTGTGTGTGTCTATATATATATATATATATATATTGTGTATTATAGTTTTTATGGAGTGTGTGTGTGTGTGTATTTTTCGCCTAAGTAATTTTTTTTTTCGCCTTTATTTTTCTTTTTACATAGAATCTAGATAATGCGTTTTGCTTTCTTTTTCTTATGGATATGAGGTTCTAGATATTTCAAGTTTGTGAGTTATATTTTGTGTGGCTCTATCACATGATATTGTGAATAACAAAATAAAAGAAAACTTGATGTGTCTTAAAGAATAAGACAAGTGAAATAGAAAAGGCAAAACACCCATGTGAGCAAAAGTACCATAACAGACAAAAAAACTCAGCAAGAGAATAAAAGGTGTTGCAGAAATATATATTGTGGCTGAATATTACTAAATCCGGAGAATAAAATGCTTCTAATTGTGTGTGTGTCTATATATAAATATATATATATATATTTAAAAATATAGTTTTTATGGACTGCGTGTGTGTCTATATATGTGTGTGTGTGTGTCTATGTATATTTCGTTAACACCTTCTACTATGTATACTTTTTATGGAGTGCTTGGGTTATTTATCATGTTTTAAAACTTCAAATAAGGAAAAAAATCAAAGGGCCACAATTTGAAGAGGAAAAATCAGATTTGAACACTAATCAGTATTTTAGATGTATCTCTCTCTTCAAAAATCCAATTGACTCAAGGTTGGATGGGCTGGAACCACGACTTAAATATCTACAACTTTTATGTTTTGAATTTTTTGAAATTCACTAATTTTCTTGGCCGAAATTAACTCACAAATTGCTGCTGTAAATTTGGACGAAAATTAGATAGTGAAAGTTTTATTTTTGTTTGACACTTTTAGGAGGGTTTGGAAGAGAGGCTGTGGAGAACAAAAATAGAAATGTACACCACAGTATCCATCATGCAAATGATGGAAAAACAAAACAATAAACAAGAAGCTAGTTCAGTACACACACTATATGTAAGAAGCTGGAAATAGAGACAAAAAATAAAGATATATTAAAAGAAATATTAAAGAAAGAAAATAGTACTCATGAAGAATCTCTACGTGGGAAGTTAAAAGAAGAGCTAGAACAAGCAAAGACTAACACTATAGTACAAGATAAAATAAAAGAAATGATTGAAAGATAGAATAGTGAAAAGTTATGCAGAAAGCTAGACATAAAAGATGAAGTTATAAAAGACAAGCAAAAACCAAAAGCAAATAGTAGTCTTAGAGAATCTCTATGTACACCATGTTACAGATCGTAGAAAAGAAGAAAAAGCCAAGAAAAAAAAAGATAAAAATAAAATAAGATAAAGTAGATACAAAACTAATAACTTTACAGGATGAAAACTCACTGGATGAACACTTGACAAATGATAACATTAAAAGATCAAAAGAAGACATAGAGACAAAGATTTGCTCTTATTCTCCTATTGCTTTTTTGCATAAGTACCAACATAAAGTCCAATCTCCTCGTGCAGTAGAAAAGGCATTATATTTTTTGCGAAATGATGCATAAACAATGATAATATTTTATCATATTCTTAATAAACAGTCATTTTACATTGATTAGTGATTGCAACAATGGGGTACATGAAGTTTTTCTTGTGTTCCACAACATGGAGCTTGCCTATTTTCTCGTTGTGGGTAGCTTCGTGCTTGCACAGGACTTTTTCCCATGCGCCTCGATTGTGTTCTAATATTAACCTCTGATTGATAATTACCCCTTTCGTCACTTTCATTATCTAAAGACACCTCCATCTCTTCTGTATCTTCTGCATCTTCCCCATTGTCCTCATTTGAGGCATCTTCCTCAAAGTCTGTTATAGACGCCTCTTCCTCAGAGTTTGGATCACATGCCCATGTATTTGATGACGTGCAGAAATCACCAACATTAGGGGATGCTTGGGAAGGTTGTGATGTGAAAAAATCATAAATATACTGGCTATCTTGACCATAATTGTATTGCCCAGCATAAGATGGAGGTGGCGATGGGTGATAGGAGATGGGTGTTGAACTAGGTTAGGAATAATGGTCATAGCTAAACAAATTCTCAAATCCTTATCCTGTTGAAGTAGGTATCTCCCCAATATTTTGAAATAAATTCATACAGTACTTGTTGACATTAATTGGATTATACTCACTTAAGGTGGTTGGCTCATTACCGGCAAATGTTGACGGCCCAACTTGGATAGAGCTGTACATATTGGGCTGTGAAAAGGTAAATGGTCTAGCTTCTTCATTTCCGTGTTGTCCACGTTGTGTAGAGGTTTGTGATCGTCTTCCTTGGTACCTTTGTCGTCGCTCGAAGTGTCTCACCCTTTCAGTAGGGACGGAGGAAATATTTTCTTCCATCGATAACTTTAGCCGAGTAAGGCCCTCTACTATTGGTGGAAGGACTTGTTATGCAATGAGATCATTACTCTGTTGATTTGCAACAGCCAAATTTGACATATTATTGATCTCATTTTGCTATCACGAAAAAAGAAAAAAAAACAATTATTAGTGTAGTATTATTGAAAATGCTAAAATAATAATTTCTTATCAATATTAGTGTAGTATTTTGTTTGTGTAAAAAAAAAAATTTCAATATTAGTGCAGTATTATTAAACAAGCTAAAACAATAACCTGGTACATATGGACAGCTGCCTTTGGTGTTGTGAATAGGTGACCATTATAATGATACCATGTGACGTACTCCACATCTAAATTGAAATTGTTATCCCTAACTGCATTTTCGGCTCGCATGTTCCGAAGCCGATAGTAATGTTCATGCTTACGAACCCAATTGACACCAGACTTTCCTGTCATATTTACACAATGTACAGATTTATCGAAATTATCTGTAGGCCACTTTGGACATCGTTGCAACAACCCAAACTGTCGCATGACTCGTTCTGGATGATAATACTCCACTATTTGGAAGCATAACAATGGCGTCGTTGTGGTCCATAGGTGTTTTTCTGCAAGACACCATAGATGCAGATAATTATCGTATGGTGTCCAAACAACCTGCAATTTCAATTACAATAGCTATGTTATAATCAATCAAGACAATAATATAACTAGTAAATTAACCATTGATGCATTGCGATATATTACCTGATCATTATTATGTGTGTCATGATTAGAACGGTATGCACGCAGAACATACGTTGGTGTGTGAGTAAACGTTCTCTTGGTATCCCATCTACACACAATTAATGATTGCCACTAATTTTAGGGTTTGGAAGTATCAAGAATAAATGCTACAGTATACAATATTGTCTAAAAATAGAAAGTAGATATTATACCTACAACTGTATGGGTCCACGCCATTTACATTTATTGGATTTATTGAAATTGGTAATAGATATGAAAGATGCTCCCATGCTCATAATTATAATATGAAAACAGGACCTGCAATTTCCGTGGTTTTTTGAATAGAAGCAGTATACAGATCTTTATAAAGGAAAGTAAGCGTGACACTACCCCAACTATATTCTCCAGCTACACTTAAGTCATCTAACAGCTTAAGAAAGCAGCAATGCAATCTACTTTGACTCTTATTTCTAAATGGGAAATGATATGCCTATAATATTTTTACAACAAATCTTAAATGGCAGATTGTTATTGGTTATTATTGTTAGGGCAAAAAAGTAATCTTAGTGTTAGTTTCAAATTTGAACCAATAACAACTAACCACCTTTGATTTGTTGTAAAATTGTTGTAAAAATGTTGTAAACGTAGCATCTCTCTTTCCAAATAGTAAAGCCAAAACTTGGAACGTATATTCCCTAGCATACAGTTGGGTTGTTATAGCATTAGCACTCTCTGGTAGGTTTGAGAATCTATTCCTTACCCATGTTAGTGTATTTGCAAAAGATTATAAGAATAATTAGTGTTATAAAGTAGGGTCCGTTTGGAAATATTTAGATTATAGGAATATATGCTAAAGAATATAAGAATATTTAAAATCATTTTGAGAACCCATTTATTTAGTTAAAACTAAATTTTTTGTTTTTGTTAAAAATATTATAAATAAAACTAAAAATTAGTTGAATCAATATCTCATAAATAGCTCGTGTAATAAGATCATAAATAGTAACATAAATAAACTAGGCAGTAAAAATATATTGCTTTTAACAGCTAATGTCAAAGGCACCCTTGTTACCCACATCGTTTGTACCAAAATAAAATTGAAGATAAAATCATAGAGTAAAAAAAAAATAATAGAAACTAGAGCCAATGAAGTGAAGGATAATTTTAAACTGGAAAATTACCTTCTTTCCAAATCCTTCCATTCCCAAATAAACGTGTTCCCTTCCAAACTCCAATATTACACGTTGGCTAAGGAGTAAACATTCTTTATTCCACCCCCTCACACACTTGAACCACCAGTGTTTGCTCTTTATTGCCCAATCCTTCAAAAAATAAAAGTTAAAGCAAGCACTAATTAGCTAAATATTAAGTGCAATATGAAACCCCAATAATTAAAACCCTTATAACTAAAATATTAATACAAATTTAACATGATTTTTGTTGACGAAAAACAAGTTTAAAATTTTCGTAAACTTTTGAAGAAAGAGCAAGGAACTTTCTTATGCAGAATCTAAAGGGAAAGCATTTAAAATTAATAAAAATTTGGGTTAAACAATAATACACATGCTCAATCCCAAAAACAAACCCAATAAGAGATTCTACCTAAACAAACACTAAATATAGATCCAACAAAAATTCAAGATTTTGGGTGGTACAAATTCTAGTGCATCATGTTGATGAAAACAGCACAAACATAAAGAAATAGCCCACAAATGAGTACCTTTTCGAGCGTTGAAAAGGCTTTACCTACATTCATATTGCGCAATCGAGCCTCACACATATGAAGGCACTTCTTCTCTTTGAGGTTATTGGAGTGTAGAAAATGAGAAAGTGTAGAGGAGCATATAAAGAGAGACTCAAGAGTGAGAGGTCTCATCAGTGGGTCGGTGAAAACATTAAAGAGGCTGTGAACTGAGTGATGGCTTGATTGAAGTCTGCAAGATTCGCACGGACTGAAACGAAAGAACGGAAAACACGTTAGAGTACAATGGTTAACGTGAACAATAGAGCGGGAAAACACGTTAGAGTACAATGGTTAACGTGAACAATAGAGCGGGAAAACACAAGTGGGTCCGGGTTTGGGCAGTGGCAGTGGACAAACTCCATCATTTCTTATTACTTTAACTTTACGAAAAAGTTAGCTTTTTTTCTTTTTCTTTTTTTTTCACCCAGAAAGAAAAGATATATTGGGTTTGAAACTCTGATTTGAGGCACAAGTCATTCGAATAAATAAATTATAAATCTCGTGACTGCAAAATGAATTATTATCAATTAGAATTTACTCTTATTTATATATATAGGATTTGTTTGAATCGAGTTTATTTTTGTTAAAATTAAAAATATTGTAGCGAAATAATTTTTAAATATGTGAATAGTATCGTGGAACCCATTTTTAATGAAAAAATTGCTAAAAAGTGAAATTTGTGGGTCTCGTGAACTGTTCACGGAACCCACTAATGTACTGAAAATGACTGAAAAGTCAAAATTTTTTACTGCTATTTATGCACAGTACATGAACAGTAGCCTTTGTCTCCAATTACGCGTGAAAAAAAAAAAAAAAAAAAAAAAAAAACGCAGAAGAGGAAAACGTAGACGCCACAATAATTTGAATCCAAACGGGCACATATATATATATGCTCTTAAGACATATACTAATAAATCATTTTATAAAACTTTTTATGAAAAAATGAAAAAGTTATTAAATGTTTTGACAACTTTTTTAATTCTTCATAAAAACTTTCTCAAAATGGATGGTTAATATGACAAACATTAACCAGGCTCTTATTAATTTTGGCTTTCACCTGCCGAAAGAGGCAGATTTAGAATTTTTGTTCAAGATTATTAAGATATTTAAATTAATCAAAACTTCATATAAATTTTTTTTAAATATATCAAGTTATAAAAAAATGAAATTTTATAATTTTATTCTACCAATTATCAAAACTTGAAGTTGTTACATAATCTATATCTATACTATATATAAAAGGATTCTCCTCTTTCAACTAAACTTTTATATAGTTCAAAAATATCTTCATTAATGAATAGTAACTTTACTTAGAAATATGATCATAAATGACAAATGACAAATTTCATTTTGAATTCAAAAAGAGAATTCCTAAAATTTTGGATTTTTTTCCATTCACGTTCAAAAAAAAAATTATAGTTAATGCTTATCTCTAAAGTTTATTCTTTTATTTGTTTGAAAAATAAAAATATATGTGCAAATTATTAAAATTGGGCATAAAATATAGGCTTTTAGATCGAATAGTAAATGGCATTTGATTAGTATAAAACATGATGTGCATGTTAAAAATATAAAAAACATATAATCTAACAGTGTGATTTTTGAAATATTAAAATAATAAAAGTTATTAAGTAGTGTAATATTATTTAGTGTTACAATATGTATAACTTGATTCCAATTATATTATTTATATATATATATATATATATATATTAAATTTGTGCTTATAAGCCAGTAAATAATTATCAAGTATATTTTATCCTTTGAAAAATGTGCTATGGGAGGACGAGAATCCGAGAACATGGACAAGTAAAAGAAGGCCAATGTAAGAATAATAGACCTCAAAAAGTACTGACAGCAAATCCTTGGAAAAATATAAACAACTCATCACAAGTACAAGGAGACTACAATACCCGAGAACCCCAAGGATATTGAAGTGTCCTCGGAAGGGCCAAGGACTAGTTCTGAAGACCATCGAGCACAAACTGAGAAAGAAGAGGAAGATTTGTCATCAAGCAAGAAAGAGAATAATGTATATAAAACACCTATCACCTTCGCATTCAATACTCTAAACCCACTTAACTGGTCATATTAATGAGGAAATGACTCATTAAATAGTGTCATCACAGCTCATAGCTTGGTGTAGGAACCTTCTAGCGAAGCTATGATGGAATAAGCATCAAGGGAAATGAACCCTAACTCTACAAGTGGAAGGCCAAGATACAACCTAAAAGACTATATAAGGTAGAGAGGCCACTGTGAAGAGGGGCGAAAAAAATATCTAAGAAAAGAGAGAAATAGTGAATCATCATTGTACTCTTAGAACAAGTGTAATCTATATCTCAAACCAATTCCGAAAAACATAATATAAGCAACCCAACGATATTGTTAACCAATTCTCATGTCTCATGCTTGTACTTAGCATTTATCATTTCATTTATAGCTTAGTTCACTTAAATAAGAGTATCAAAGATTGATTGACATCTCATCTCTATAAATTAATTGTGTGAGGAAAAAAACAAAGTTTAACTTATTTTATCTCGCCACCTGTGTTTTACAACTAAAGATTGGATATCCATTAATTGTTAGAAGAGATTTGTTAACAAGACTCTTTATTTAAAAGAAAATGATAGTTGTAAATTTTATTTTAAAATACTTTTAATTTTTACAAAATCTTTAGTTTACCTTTAGAACAATATATTTTTTTTCTTGGGTTAAAAATATTGTAAATAAAAGTGAAAAAGGGTGTGAGAGAGAGCATTCAAGAGAATTGATTCCTTTCTGCCAATTAAGATTCGCACAGATGTGCAAGGCAGAAAGCAAAAGATAACGTGGATTGGAAAATTCTCAGACACTTATTAAATATGGAGGAATTATGTTTCATTCTCTCATATTTATGATTGATCTTATTATGCATTTAATGAGTAGATTACACTATAAATTGATAAATATGAGAAAAAAAATATCATTCTCCAAACTCTTCTGAAAATACATAAGAATTATTTGTTTGGGTATAAGAGAATTTGAGTCCAAATTTGTTGGATTGAGATCATGTGTAATACCCTGATGTAATTGGTATGGATAGTTGAGATTTAAAATTGCAAAAAATAACTTTGAATCTCAACTATTAAATATAAAAAATGAAAGAAAAAAAAAAACGAGGGACTTGGATGAATTGTACGGTATAATTGCACTTACCGGATCCCAATCCCAATTTGTTGAATGCAAAAGAGCATTGGAGTCGCTGAGGATGCAGGGTGAGTGAGAGAGCCTTTGAATTGACACTCTCTGGCACTGCTTACCTTACGAAAAAGCAGATTCCCAAACGCAAGCAAAAGAAGATCCGCGTATCACATGAGATAGAGAAAAAGATATGGGTTTGAACTTTGATTTGACCGTTGAGAGGGAAAAGGTTGCTTTCACAGTTAGTCTAAACTTTGCAAAGCAACAAAGCTGAACCCAAAAATCAACAAAGCCCTTTACCCCAAAAAAAAAAAAAAAAAAAAAAAAAAATCATGAGAAGAGACTCTTTTGACTTAATATTGCAAAAAAATGGAGAAAAATGGAGTTTATTATTGTTATAAGTATTGTTCAAAATTATTTAGTAAAGTGAGGGGAGATTAAATTTTGGTATTGTCGAAATTGTAAGAAAAAGTATGAGAGAGAAGAAACTTGAGTGATATGATTGGGAGGGAGAAAAAATGAATTTCGGTAATGAAATTACCGAATTTCATTCCACTCTCAAGCACTGCCCGTGAAGTGCTCTAGTGGGATTGCCCGAATGAGATTTACCAATTGTAGCAACTAAGTTGCCGAAATTGTAGAGAATTGAGGAGAGAGAAAATATGAATTGTGGCAACCAACTTGCCGAAAATGGGAGGGGAAAAAAAAAAGAATTGTGGTTGCTGAAATCTGGGGAGGAATTAAAAAAAAGTGCTACGTCCACAATATTTTTACAATATTTTCACAACAAATCAGAGGTGATTAGTTGTTATTAGTTCAAATTTGAATTTAACACTGAGATTATTTTTTTAATCAAACAATAATAACTAGTAACAACCTATCATTTAGAATTTATTGTAAAAATATTGCAAAAATGATGTGTACATATCATTTCTCAAAAAAAAAGTGGCAATTGATTTGTGGCAATGGCATTGCCAAAATAGAAGGGAAAAAAATTTATTGCAATTGGTTTGTGGCAATGACATTGCCGAAAGAGTACAAAAAAAAAAAAATTTGTGACAATGGCATTATCGAAATAGGAGATAAAAAAATTGTTACAATTGGTTTGTAACAATGGCATTACCGAAATAGTGGAGGAAACAAAATTGTTTGATTTTTGGCAATGGCATTTCTGAAAAAATTGTAACAAGCATTGTACATTGTCAAACTTTTGAACTCGGTAGGACCCAATTGGACCCCCTCCCCATACATGAATAATTGCACATTCAAGAAGAAAAGATATCCATTTTGAACTGGACATGTCTATGGTAGTGTATGTTTTAAATGCTTAGTGACATATGATCTTACTATTATTTCGGCAATGGTATTGCCAAAAATCAAACAATTTTTTTTTTCTCGGTAATGTCATTGTCATAAATCAATTGCAAAAAAAAATTTTCTCTCCTATTTCGACAATACCATTGCCACAAATCAATGACCACTTTTTTTTTTGAGAAATGATATATGCACACAATTTTTACAACAAATTCTAAATGATATGTTGTTACTAGTTGTTATTCTTGGATTAAAAAAGTAATCTCAGTGTTAAATTCAAATTTGAACTAATAACAACTAATCACCTGTGATTTGTTATGAAAATATTGTAAAAATATTGTAGACATAACACTTTTTTTTTAATTCCTCCCTAGATTTCAGCAACCACAATTCTTTTTTTTTTCCTCCCATTTTCGGTAACTTGGTTGCCACAATTGATATTTTCTCTCTCCTCAATTCCCTACAATTTGGGCAACTTGGTTGTCACAATTGGTAAATCTCATTCAGGCATTCCCACTGGAGCACTTCACTGGCAGTGCTTAGGCAATGGAATGAATTTCGATAATACCATTACCGAAATTCATTTTTTCTCCCTTTTAATCACATCACTCAACTTTCTTCTCTCTCGTACTTTTTCTTACAATTTCGACAACGATGTTGCTGAAATTCAATCTCTCACCTCATTTTGCTATATAATTTTGAATAGTAACTATAATAACAATAAACTCCGTTTTTTGCAATATTTAGCCAAAAGACTTAGGCTTTTTTGTAGTCTTTTACACAGACTTATGTGTTTTTTATCAGATATGGGTCAACTTTTTAGGAAAAGAGAAAAACGAAAAAAGAGACCAAAATACCCTTTTTCACGTCTCTCACCAACTCAGGCCTAGTCTAGCACTCAAGCCTCTCACACAGGAAAATTTGAAAACTCTTGTGTCTTTCACAGGAAAACAACACCAAACATCTTACAGAAAAGAAAAAACTGAAATCACAATCCTCTCACTGGAAACAACCAACATAAAAATATATAAAAATATAAAATAAAATAAAAACTAAAATCACAATCATCAGGAAACAACCAGCATCAATAGATCCAAAAAAAAAAACCCATCTCACAAGAAACATTTAACATCAACACATCCAAAAAAAAACCATCTCAAAGAAAAACAATCAACATCAGTACATCCAAAAAAAAAAAAATCCCATAAGAACATATGGGAGAACATAAATTTTTTTTGAGGGAGACGAACTGGGTTGATGGAGGGGAAATCAAGGAGAAGACGAACTGAGTTAGAAAAGAAAGCTGTGAAAAAAACGAATAGAAGACAAGGAAGTTCAGCCAAGAGTTTCATATGGGAGAAAATTTTAAAAGACGAGAGAGGAGAACCAGGGAGAAGGAGAAAGGATGGGCAAGTGTAAGGGTGAAACAAAACGTGTGGTTGAGGGGAAAAAAAAAAGGAGAAGTAAAAATAAATAAATTAAAGTAAAAGATGGCTTGATGGGATACGTGTCTATCATGGAAGGAATTTTACAAAATAAAAATTAGAAATTGTATTACAATACAATAGATTATCACAAAATTTTCACAATAGTTGAATTGTCAAATCTTTCATATGTGAAAATAAAATAATAAAATATTAGATTAGGATTGACCACAACTAAAAACAAAAAATATTGTAAAAATATTGTCACATTTTATTGTCAATAGTTATGTCGTCAATAAATTTTTTAAATTCCAAATTTTTGTGGTTTAATGTTATGCATAATATATGCACTTTATTTCCTCAAAAAAAATTATGTATAATTAAATATAAGTTTTTGTGGTTTTTGTGCTAATTACACAATATTTTCATAACAATTTCATAATAAAGTCTACGCAATAAGTTGTTATTAGTTCTTGTCGGATCTACTAGTGACATTAATATTTTTTTATCTACCATCAATGAAAAAAAAAAACTAATGAAAAAAAAAAAGGATGATCAATTAAGAAATTAAAAGATGAAAAAAGAAGACAAAGATATGTAACCAAACAAATAAGGAAGGATAAGAGAACATAAATTCACAAGCGCATTAAAGGGGACAAATTTAAAATTTTCTTTTTCAACTCTTTATCCTTTATTTATTCTACTATAAGAAGCTAGGGGTGTCAACAAAGTCGTTGATCCGCCAAAACTGAACTAATTAAACCTAACCTATCGGTTTGGGTCAGTTTTTAGAGGTTGGTGAGTCAGTAAATTTGCCTAACCCAATCCACCAATATTTAATATATATTTTTAAAAAATATTATGTAATTTTATTATTTATTTTTTTGTTTATCAACCAAGTTAGGATAGAGCTGTATGATATCCTACTAACTTTGAAGCGCTAACAAGAGAATTTATGCTATGGGTACACCAAAAAAGAAAGTTAAAACAATAACAAATACATTAAAATTTCAAAGTTGATACTTTAAAGACCAATAACATTCACTTGATACTTTAGGGACTAAAGCACTGGTAGATAAATATTAGGGACTAACAATGTAATATCAGCTTGGATTAGAGTTTAGGTTTGAATCCCTTATAAATGGGCAATTTAAGCATGATTTAAATTTCTTCAAGAATATTTAATTTAAATTAGTATTTATTGAATCCCTTATAAAAATTTAAGTAAATTCATTATATAATAAAAAGGTAGAAAGAAGTGTTTTAGTAAAATGACATAATATTGAAAATGATAATGTGAATATTCACTAGCATAATATTGTCAAAATGGAAATGTAATATGCTAGCATAATATTCACTAGTATAATACAAATTTACTAAAGTATGAAAATATTTCAAAGGATATACGTAATTATTCTATTAATTAATCAAATAAAATTTAAAAAATAATTGTACAAATTTATAAGACAAAGAATGTACCTTCATTAACCATCGAAAGACACTTGTTGTTTCATTTCGAATAAGTGTACAACCAAAGAGAATTGTCTTTCCATGATTATTGACACCAACAAAAATACCAAAAGGCATATCATAAACATTCGTCTTATAAGTAGTATAAAAAACAAACACATCTCCATATTTTTGGTACTAATCAAAACAATGAGTAGGTGACCAAAAAATATGCTCCAATCTATTTTTTTCATCGGTTGTAAATGCATATTGGAATCTAGAATTATTTTCTTTAGTAACTTTGCAAAATTGTAGAAGATTTATGGCATCATTCTTTGCATTATTTCTCCTCATTTTCACGTAAAGATTACGAATATCCCTTTGAAAAAATGGAAGTTGTCCATGTTTTAAATGTCTCTCAAGTTCCATAACATGCATTACCTTTCTAATTGAAAGTTCAGCTGCTTTCAATAAGAAAATGCGTTTTTCATCATCTATAGTGATAACTCGATTGGTTGAAAGAAATCACACTTCTGAATGGGAGAACAAATCATAATTGTGGTCTACAACAAACTTAGTGACATACTATTCTTGAGAAAAAAATATCAAATGACTTTCGTAAAATGATACTTAAATGAGCATTACATCCACATTTTAAAGACTTCCTACTTCATTGCTCATTAGATGGATCCACTATTTTTAGTGGTTGTTTACTTTGTTGATGACAAAAGAAATCGCATCTTACTATTTCTCCTTTTTTTTCTCAGTACGACCTTTTTGAATTGTAAAACCATATTGATTTGCATAATTTATATAGAAAATGAAGGCTTCTTCTTCACAAGGAAAACATTGACCAACAAAAGGCTCAAACTTATTTTCTATTGAATTTATATCTTCATGTTCTTCAATAATATCATCATCAACTTGTGCTATATTAAGACAAAAATTAAAAAAACAATCAACATCATATTATGTGATATGTGAAATATATATTACAAATAAAATGAAAATAATAATATATTATTGAGACAATTCATTTAAGTAAAAACAATCCATTGGAACAAATTGATGAGCCTCACTTGCATCTACATTGTCATCCATTGGTGCTATATTAAAACAAGAGTTTAAAATATAAACATCATATTCTATGATAAATGAAATGTAAATTTATAAATAAAATAAAATTATAATACCTTCTTGAAGGAGTTCATCAATTAAGAGGGCAAATATGTTAAGAGGACAATTTTGTCCAAAGAAAAAAAAGCCCTTAACCAATGCCAGCAATGTCCCATATTAAGAGGGCAAATTTGTCCAATTCTTCCTTGCAAGTCATGTCATGCTTTTTCTCTAATTTACTCAATTTTTTTATTTATGTGGGACCCACTAAGGAGAACCTTAACAAGCACCCTTTGGTGCTTATTAACATTCTCCATAAATAAAATATAGGTCTGTTTAGATACAGATGAAAACTAAAAATTGAAAAATATTGTAACAAAATAATTTTTAAATGTGTGAATAATATCATGGAACCCATTTTTAATGAAAAAGTTGCTGAAAATGAGACTTGTGGGTCCCGTGAACAGTACATGAGACCCATTGATGTGCACTATTCACACGAAAAAATCAACAATCACGGCTTAAAAAAAAAAAAAAAAAAAGGCAAAAAAGGCAAACGCAGCTCATAAACGCTGAATCCAAACGCCACCTATAAATCTTGTGATTGCAAAAGGAATTATTATTAATTGGGATTTACTAACGTATGCCCTTAGGACATACACTAGTAAACTTTTTTAAGAAAATTTTTATGGAAAAATGAAAAAGTAATTAAATGTTTTAACAGCTTTTTCAATTCTTCATAAAAACTTTCTCAAAATGGATGGTTAATGTGTGCCCCATTAAACGGACTCTTATTAATTTTGGCTTTCACCTGCCGAAAGAAGCAGATTTAAAATTTTTGTTCAAGATTATTAAGATATTTAAATTAATCAAAGTTTCATATAATGAAATTTTATAATTTTCTTCTACCAATTTTCAAAACTTGAAGTTGTTACATAATCTATAGGATTCTTTTCTTTCAACTAAACTTTTATATGGTTCAAAAATATCTTCATTAATGAATAGTAACTTTACTGGAAAATATTGTCATAAATGTAAAATAACAAATTTAATTTTGAATTCAAAAAGAGAACTCCTAAAATTTTGGATTTTTCTCCATTCATGTTATAAAAAAATTACAGTTACTGCTTATCTCTAAAATTTATCATTTTATTTGTTTGAAATATGAAAATATATATTTATAAATTATAATAAATGCAAATTATTAATTTTTTTTTTAAAAAATAAAAGAACATCTGAGCACACGCTAATGCACATGCTCAAAAACTAGTTTTATATAAAAGAATTTCTTTCTTTCAACTGGACTTTTATTTGATTCAAAAATACCCTTATTAATGAAGGGTAATTTCATTTAGAAATAGGATCATAAATGTCAAATAACAAATTTCATTTTGAATTCAAAAAAAGAATTCCTAAAATTTATGATCTTTTTCCTTCATGTTCAAAAAAGAAATTACTGTTTATCTTTAAAGTTTATCATTTTTATTTGTTTGAAAAATTAAAAAAATAATATTTTTAAATTATAATAAATTCAAATTATTAACTTTTACAAAAAAAAAAAAAAAAAAAATCCTTTAAGCAAACGCATGAGTGCATGCTCAAAGTCTAGTAATACTATAATAGAATAAAGCATATATATATATATATATATAAAAGATGATTCCACTCCTTCAATTGGATTTTTATTTGATTCAAAAATACTCTCATTAATGAAGGGTAATTTTATTTAGAAATAGAGTCATAAATGTCAAATAACAAATTTAATTTTGAATTCAAAAATAGAATTCCTAAAATTTATAATTTTTTTCCTTCACATTCAAAAAATAAATTACGGCTTATCTTTAAAGTTTATCATTTTTATTTGTTTGAAAGTTAAAAATAAAATATTTCTAAATTATAATAGTTGCAAATTCTTAACTGTGGGGTCAAAGAATTTGGCAACCTCGGCCTATTTCATATCAAGTCCAAGGGCCATGCCGAGGAAGAAGAAATGTCTGAGGATTAATTGTGGGGCCAAAGAATTTGGCAACCCTGGCTCATTTCATATCAAGCCCAAAGGCCACGTCAAGGAGGAAGAAATGTTCGATGACAAACGAAAAAGGTTCAAATTGCCAAAAGACATCGCCGAGGACAATCCTGTCCTCAGCCAACTGAAATCATAAGAAAGAAGAGCGGCATGCCCTTAAAGACAGTCTCCTTGGGTGTCCCAAGCAAAAAGGACTAACACAGTGGGTTAGCCATGGGAGCATGGTGGAGGAGTAATTTCAGGAGAAGCTGTTATCTCCGCATTAAATGCCCACAACTAACATTCTAGCACATTTATGTGGACATGACCCCTAAACAGTGTTATCTGGGTCACCGCAACTCACAGAATATCAGAAGGAGTGGCTGATTGGACAGACACTCAAGTATATGTATGGATGACTAACAAATGTAGGACCAAGATGGTTCAAAGGGAATTATATAATGTAAGAGACCTTCCATAAGAAGGGGTCCAGGAGAATCTCAAGAGAACACTGTAGCAATCCCAATCCTCCTTGTACTCTGTTTAATCAATTTATATAAAAACCCATCATCTCAGATGGTGGGTTCATCTTCTCGGATCATGATTTCATCTTTTACATCCACATTAGCCGTTGTCAAATTCATTAAAGTCTAGCTCTTTGACTCACTCTCTACAAATTCATTGTATCGGGTCTACTGGGCTTAAATCCCATTCACTTTTGGGCCTAGTCCGAAAATCAGGACCTTACATTAACTTTTACTCAAAAAAATAAAAAAGCCTCTAAACACACACGTGAGTAATACTATAATAAAGTGTAGCATCACCCTTATATATATATATATATATAGAGAGAGAGAGAGAGAGAGAGAGAGAGAGAGAGAGAGAGAGAGAGAGAGAATTCAAGTTATATTTGATGTAATAATGTTATATCACTCAGTATTTCTTTATTGGATGCAAATTTTAATAAATCCACTATTGGATTAGATTCTCTTCTTATACTCTATATGCTTGCAAAATTTCATGATTATCTAAAATCGATAACTATGTCATTGATCATATGTTTAAATCATAAGTTTTTTAATTTAAAATTGTACATAAAATATAGGCTTTTAGATCGAATAGTAAATAACATCTAATTAGTATAAAACTTAATGTGTGTGTTAAAAACATAAAAAACATATAATTCGACAGTGTGATTTTTGAAATATTAAAATAATAAAAGTTATTAAGTGGTGTAATATTATTTAGAGTTATACTAGGTATAACTTGATTCCAATTATATTATATATATATATATATATATATATTAATTTTGTGCTTATAAGCAAGTAAATAATTATCAAGTATATTTTATCCTTTGAAAAATGTTGTAACAACCCAAGGAAAAACGTTAGCCACATCTGCGCTGTACCTCAAAAGGACTAGTTACAATTGAGGCTTATTGTAGTTGTTGATAAAGCCTAGTTCAACCTAGTAAATACTCAATGTGGGACTTATCACACACCCCCACACATCACACAATTAATTAAATTGGGGCATCATAATCTCCCCTACTTAAATCCCTAACGTCCTCGTTATGGCCCACTTTGTGGGGTAGTGTCTCCAAACCCACATGAGGTTTTCGAGCCGACTCTGATACCATATGTAACGACTCAAAAAAAAACGCTAGCCATATCTGCGCTATACCTCAAAAAAACTAGTTACAATTGAGGCTCCTTGCAGTTACTAATAAAGCCTAGTTCAACCCAGTAAATATCCGATGTGGGACTCGTCATATACCCATACACATCACACAATTAATCAAATTGGGGCATCGCAATGAATGTAACACCCCATAATTTTGATACCAATTTAATTCTTATAAGTAAATTAAAAAGGAGGCCTACAATTAAATGGATTTAATTGATTTGGGCCCAAGATATTAAAAATAAGATAAATACTAAGCTATATGAAGCCCAAGTGTGGTGGCATAAGTAAATATATGAGTCTTTATAAGCTTTTAAAAACCCTAACATTTTACCTCTTAAGTTACACGTGTATATATATAAGAAGGTATCTTTTGTTTCAGTCACAACACACTATTAAGGTTTTCTTTTCTACTATGCAGCTGTGCGTGGAAACCTGCAGGTATGATTTTCTCATGCTCTAAATTTAAGAAGTTTGAATATTCAATAGCTAGCCATTGTCATGAACCTAGACTATCATTATATTAATAGAAAAATGGCTCATGTAATTATTATTATATTAGATTAGGAATGATTAATATGGTTGTATGTTAGGAAAGGGTACTCCACAAGCTTTGAAATTGTACCTAATAGAGTAATAGGCTTGGACCTTATCAATTCAAGTTTGTTATCATGTGAAAGGGTAAAGGTTGTTTTATAGTTGATATTTATCTTCTTATCATCCTTCTAGCAACGTGTATTTAGCTCTAAATTATTGTAGAAGGCAGCAATTCTTTTCAAGCATAGAATATCTTGTTAGCCCCTATAATGTAGGAATAAGAAATTATATATTATTTAAGTTAACCAATTTGCCATCCACGCACCGCCATTGTTCAAAAAATTGACTAGCAATATCTTATGTTTTGTGGCATCAAGGGATTTATGGTGGCAGATATAGGCGGACACTATAGTTAGAATAATTGTGAAAATTTTGGAAACCTGATTGACAAGAACAAGTAAAAGAAGGCCAATGTCAAAAGAATTGACCTCGGAAAGTACTGACAGCAAATTCTCGGGAAAATATAAACAACTCATCCTAAGCACAAGGAGACTACAATACTCGAGGACCCCGAGGATATTGAAGTGTCCTCGGAAGGGCCGATGACTAGTTCTGAAGACCATCGAGCACAAACCGAGGAAGAGGAGGAAGATTTGTTGTTAGGGAAGAAAGAGAAGAATGTAGATAAAACATCCATCACCTCCGTATTCAATACTCTAAACCCACTTAACTGGTCGCATTAATGAGTAAATGACCATTGAATAGTATAATCACAGCTCATAGCTCAGTGTAGAAACCTTCTAATGAAGCTCTGATGGAATAAGTATCAAGGGAAATGAACCCTAACCCTATAAGTGGAATGTCAAGATACAACCTAGAAGACTATATAAGGTAGAGAGGCCATTGTGAAGAGGGGAGAAAAAAGATTTGAGAAAAGAGAGAAATAGAGAATCATCATTGTACTCTTAGAACAAGTGTAATCTGTATCTTGGACCAATTTCGAAGAACATAATATAAGCAACCCGAGGATATTGTTAACCAATTCTCATGTCTCATGCTTGTACTTAGCATTTATCCTTTCATTTATAGCTTAGTTCGCTTAAATAAGAGTATCAAAGGTTGATTGACATCTCATCTCTATAAATTAATTATGTGAGGAAAAAAAAACAAGTTTAACTTATTTTATCTTGCCACATGTGCTTTACAACTAAAGATTGGATATCCATTAATTGTAAGAGACTGGTTAACAAGACTCTTTATTTAAAGGAAAATGATAGTTGTAAATTTTATTTTAAAAAACTTTAAATTTTTACAAAATCTTTAGTTTACCTTTAGAACATTTTATCTTTCCTTTTTTTTGATTAAAAATATTGTAAATAAAAGTGAAAAAGGGTGTGAGAGAGAGCATTCAAGAGAATTGATTCTCTTTGCCAATTAAGATTTGCATAGACGTGCAAAGCAAAAAGCAAAAGATAACGTGGGTTGAAAAATTCTTAGGCACTTCTTAAATATAGAGAAATTGTGTTTCATTCTCTCATATTTATGGTTGATCTTATTACGAATTTAATGAATAGATCACACCATAAATATGAGAGAAAAAAATATCATTCTTCGTACTCTCCTAAAAATACATAAGAAATTCGTTTGGGTATGAGAGAATTTGAGTCCAAATTGGTTAGATTGAGATAAGGTACATTACCTGGATATGGGTTTGAACTTTGATTTGACCGTTGAGAGGGGAAAGGTTGCTTTCACAGTAAGTCTAATTAACCCTTGCAAAGCAACAAAGGTGAACCCAAAAATCAAGAAATCCGTTTAACCCCCCCCCCCCCCCCCCCCCCCCCAAAAAAAAAAAAAAACATCAAGAGAAGAAAGCCTACTTGTAATAATTGATTCTCATGATGATATATTTTTATCCAGCAATTTCTTGTGCAGAACTCATAGATTCAACGTTTTATTGGGCATGTACTAGGCATAATCTAAATCATGCAACACATTTACGTAGAATTTGATTGGTCATTTTAAAAACTGGTTTCATGATCTAAAAACAAAATGTGGTGATGATGGATGGATTCCACTTTAAGTTATTCGTATGAATTTGAAAATCAAATATCATCCTATTTTAAGTCATTATTGTCCCACTTTACTATAACGTTCTTCATCACCACCCCTTCGAAATCAGTAATGGGGAAAAGAAAATTTATCAGCGTTTTAACAAAGTGATGGTTATTAAACTGAGAATTGAGAAAGAGAATCTTCTCAAAAAAAAAAAAAAAAAAAAAAAAACCTGAGAAATAGAAATGATTTTTAAAATGTTTCCACTTAGGCGAATGTTCGACTCAATCAAAGGATAAGGTCAATCCGGTGAGTTCATTGCAAGTGCAATACAGTTTCCAAAGCAATCCTTTAAGATCGCTTCACGATTTCATTTGGGATGATATGGTCCTCTCCTTTGATCTCTTATGATCCAATGAACTATTTTTCCTAGGAAAAAAAAAAGGGAACAAATATACGTAAATGAAATGAAACATAAATATTACACATCCCACGGGGAATTCCAAAATCAAAGTGCTCTCCGTCAGCAGAACAATTAACAACAATAAGAATCCAAGTTTCAACCAATATAGATTTTAGGAAACTTGCATCAAATACCAATAGCCAATAGGTGTATTATTCTAACAAAAAGTTACATATCCAAATCCAAAAATTTATTATAACCGTCAGTAGCAACCCAAAGATAAGAAAAGAGACACCTATTAAATTGGGCTATAAAAAAGGCCGAACAACACCCAATTTGAACAGCCATGTAGAGAAGAAACATTTGATGATTGCTACAAAAAATCATTAGCTAAAGCTGAAAGTTCAATCCAAAAGTCCTCCATAAAACAGGAATAGAGAGTATGGAAAAAACAAATAGATGAAGCCTGACTTATCTCTAATTCCAACAATACAATAACAATGCCATACGAACATATTTTGCAGCACCTTCAAATGAGAATGAATTTCATTGTTACAATGCAAGGGCTAGTTAAATAAAAAGATAATTAACCAACCACATGGTAAGAAAAAAAAAAAAAAAAAAGATTTCAATTTCATTGAGACATTCTGTCAAACACTCAGAATCCCTCCCACTGATTTGGGGAATTGAAAAAAGGGGTATCCTAACAGAGGGACATATATACCCCCACATTCCTCTATACTCCTCTCAGATCTCCCGCATCCAAATACATTGTTAGTGTAGTCCTTACTCCTTATGAACCATGTCTACCCTTCGTTGTCCCAAGTCCTGGAAGCATGGCTCTATTACAAAACAGTAAAGGTCAAGCAAATAATTTGAAGAGTGCCAATGTTCCGAAATTTGCCAGACTTGATTTGGTTTACATGTAAGATAAAATGGCATTAAAGAATATGAGCAAAATTTTTACAGATAAAACAGAGATTCAAATTTCATTGCTGCTACATGTGCTATGACTTGTGACAAACAACAGCTATGCACGAAAAGCCACCATCCACAATCCACATACCCAACTCTTGAAGCCGCTTCTGAATTAAATCTAGAACTATCTCACTAGACCAAAAAACCATATTCTTTCCACCCCCTAAAGAAGATTGATTAACATTATTGGTATCAATATTCAGGCCAAGGCTTGTCTCATCAACCCTTTTAATCCTCACACCCTTCTGTTCCAATAAGTTTGCCGCTACATACACAAAATTCATGCCATCTCTTGATATTGAAGCTTTCCTCATCAAAGAGTCCACCATCTCAGCAACCTTGGACATTAAAGCACCAGTCCAGAATTTCTCAGCAGAAGATGAGCTTCTGACATGTATAAGTTCCAATCTTTTCCCAACATAGAAATCAGTGGTGGGATCAATGATTTCAAGAAACAGGTCACTACTGGTGAAAAGCATGTTCCCATCCACCATCCAAGAATTATACCTATACTCCAAGCACTTCTTGATGACATAGGTCTTCATTAAAATCTCCTTAATCAGCTCTGCATTAGAATCTTGAGATGTCATTGATTTGTAAGCTCTGACACTATTGAGAAACTTGTCAGCATTAATCACTGGATGTCCCCGTCTTGATAGATCAAGTAAGAAGTCAGATTCAGGGCCCATAAATATGTAGTTCCAAATATTTAGCCTCTCAAAATGACATAGCAAGTTCCTAGTGACCGGCTCTGATACCCCAAAGAGGCTTACCAAAATAATGGACTTCTGATTCTGCACACCATAAAGAACAGACCCAAGTTCAGCATCGCTTGTTACAACTCTTCCAGGAAGTACTTCTTTGAAACAGAAATCATACCATTTCAGATTACTCAAGGGTTGCATTTCCAAAAAATTGAAATCGAGAGAACTTTCATCCAATAAATGAGAATCAGGACCAGCTGTTTTTCCATAGTTAACACCAGCGTCCCTGTGAGAGACACTAAGTGCTCTCTCATGTAAAAAATTGGTGTAGATATTAAAATAACCGCGTGAATGAATAAATTTAATAAACCAAGGAGTCCATATTCTCTCTCCCATCTTCTTGTACCATCCTGTTGTCACCTGCACAAAAATTTTAAAATTTAATCAATGTGTTGTTAATACCAAAAGCTTTCCAAGAAAGATAAAAGTCAACAAAATATGAGTGACATTTATATTTGATTACCATCCCCTCAAGAAATGGCTTAATGCCTTTTGTCTTGTGTATGTCATACCACAACCTGAACTCTTTCCAAGGTTTGGGAAAGAGAAGCTGGCCCCAAGTGCCAACCAACTGGTACAAGAAAAGTCGTGCATTGCTATCTAATTTTATTTTGTTTCCATGTTTACCTGTAGCCAGCAACCAATTAACTCAGAGGAAATCTTATTTTTTTTCAATAAGTAACTGAAGAGGAAATCATAAAGGGATGAAAACTAACAAACCAAAAGTTGGGTCTAGGCAAATGTGTAACAAGGGTCACTGGCATAATAGTTGTTCATGAAAATACAATAGGAAGCAAACATAGATATGATAGTCCTTTTGCATGATTAAAAAAAAAAAAAAAAAAGAGTCAACCAGCACATTGACTTAAATTGAAAGTAACAAGGCTAGTTTAAACAGGCAAAGGAATATGACACATATTGCAATAGGCATGTCATACATAAAGTTACTTGCTGAAATTTTAAATCATTATGTACTCTCATTTCAACCTTTTTTCTCAACGATTAGGGGTGTTTGGTACATGTTTTCAAACAACAAGTTTCAGTTTTTAAATAATATTACACATATTCTCACACATTTTTTCACCCAAACGTATTTCCAAACATGTTTTCAAACAATAATTTTCAATCTTTAAGTGCATATACCAAACACCCCCAAATAATGAAAACTGACAACTCTGGTGACTTTTTTTTTTTGGGGGATAAATAACGTAAGTAATTTTATTAAGAATGAAAATCCAACCACGTACACAGAAAATGTACTACAGTGGCAAAGATCAAGAACCCAAATTACAGCGATCAATAAGATCAAAGAGGGACAAAGAAAAACAAGATGGCAAAACTAAACTCCAATCAAGGAGAGTACGGAAAAGGAAAGACTCTATATCACAGATAGACCGTTCTCAATCAAAACAAACAATGAGGCACAAACTACGAAAACTGACAACTCTGGTGGCTATTTTGTTGCTTGATTGATTATAATGTCACGAACGTGATAGGAACAATCACAATTCTGTGGCCATTGGGAGTGAAGTTCACAGTGGAATTGCACAGAATTCTTGTACTTGACAATGAAATTTTGATGACCACCTCTCAATCAAGTCTCCTTGTATGATAAGATCAGGTATCGGGAGAGTTCCTTGTGAATTGTAATGGGCTATTGAAGCTAAACTACAATGTCATCATTCAATCAAATAATTACCATTAAACAGGTTTCCAGGTAAAGCAAACATAAATACTCACTCACAATTCAACTTTTCAAAACACAGTTTACAATAATAACATATATTTAGAATCTTTTTCTAACCTTCCAGTTAATGAGTTAAGGTTTTTTTTATTCTATTTGAAGAAAAACAAAACACTTTCTGTGTCACATTTTGTTGGACTCATAATTCAATATAAATTTCAATGTGTTCGAACAAATCATTCACTTTACGATCTCTGCAAATCTATTACGTCCAAGCAAGTAACAAGCGGTACCTGGAACGAACCTAGGTCGCTGCAACGAAGCTCCAAAGATGTACGGACTGTAATTCGAAGCGTTGTAATAGAAATTCACAATCAAGCTCCGAAGAAACCTGTAATAAAGCGGCGACACCTCCAAATCGTCTTCGACCACGAACGCGAACTCGTTATCGGAGCTCGGCCACCACGCCTCCAACCACTGCGCTTGCAACCCGGCATTCCCGGTCCGATAATGCACAAGCTTTTCACCGAATCTCCACTCGAAATCATCGACGAACTCCAGGATCCGACGCGAGGATCCCAGATTGCGGTCCAGTTGGAGAGAATCGTTGTTGGTGGAGGCGAAATGGTCAATGTGGATATGGAGGTGGACGGGATCGGAGAGGTAGTCGGCGGCAGCGAGGGAGCGGAGGCAGCGGGAGAGAGAATCGAGGCGGTTGAATGCGAGGACCTTGATGATGAAGGTGAAATTGGGGGACTCAGGGTTAGGGTTTTTGAGGGAATTGATAAAATTAGGGTTAGGATTAGGGTTAGGGTTAGAGGTGGAGAAATAGGAGTGGAGGAAGAGGAGGACGAAGGCGGAGATGGAGAAGAGAAGGAGGAGTGGGAGGAAGTGTCTTTTGGGACCCATCATTTGCGAGAAATTTGAAGCTCTGTCTGTCTCTATGCATTTGAATTGCTTATAGTTTCTCCGATTTTGATAATTTTGCTGCTTGTCTTTAAGCTTAGACACCGATCAATTTTAGCGTAAATGAGAATTGACGTCACTAAATGATACTGTGAGTGTGAGTGTGACTATGACTTAGGGTCCATTTAGATACAGTTAAAAACTGAAAACTGAACTGAAATTAAAAATTGAAAAATATTGTAACAAAATAATTTTTAAATATGTAAATAGTACCATGAGACTCATTTTTAATGAAAAAATTACTAAAAAATGAAATTTGTAGGTCTATAAACAGTGCACGATGTGCACTGATTGGCTAAATAAATAGAAAAGTCAAAGTTTGCGGCTACTGTTCATTAAACACTAGACGCAAACTCACAAACGCGTGCAAAGAAAAAAAAAAAAAACGCAAACGCCAAACGCGCAATCCAAACCCACCCTCAGTGTGTGTTTGGATTGCAAGTTTCTGTCAAGTTTTTGCGTATGCCGTTTTCGATGAGTGTATTTTTAGTCTTAAAAATTATTTTACTACAATATTTTTAGTAATAAATTTTCAATTTTTGATAAAATAAATGATAAGTATATAAATAAATAAATATTTAGGTAGTTCCAAAATATAATAAAATTATACTTTTTCCCCTCACATTCATAACGACCCCTATTATGAATTTAATAGACGAATTCCACCATGATGTGGCAGAAAAAATACTATTCCTTAACTCCGAAAATACCTACCGATAATTACTCTGTAAACAGATCTTAGTTATGAATTTACAGTACAATGTGACAGAGAGGATGTGTGTGCGTGTGGAAATCCCAATCTCTCACTCTCACACGAGCAAAGGATTGGGTGGGGAACGAGAAAGACTGGGGTGAGTGAGTGATGTGAATGTGATGTCAGTTAACAGAATGATTAATGAGCCATCATTGTCATTACCTTTTTAAAAATAATAATAATAATAATAAATTTCAAATTTTGAATAAGTAAGTTATGATTACTACACCACACCTGTTGCCGATTAAATTAATTAGGACTTAGGAGAGTTGTTAAAAATCTTTTCCATTTTTTAGGGATGGTCTTTTCCATCCATTAATAATTTAAATAAAAATCAAAAGTAACAATGTCGTTAGTTAAAACATAAATATTACCGTTGGTAAGGTAACATCCCTCTTTTTCTTAAATTGTCCATCATTTTTTTTCCTTAAAAACTCAATTTTACCCCTTTATTCTAAAGACAAAATGCAAAAAAAAAACCCTAAATCTGAACACATATGACATGTTGCCATTAGAAAATCAATGTTGCTGGTGACCAAACTCTTTGCTGAACTCACCACACCTCATAGTTCAATAGAATTATCTAAATCTACTTGCCTCGTGCTCGCTTGAAACATCGTTATCGCTTCCTAACACCTTGTCGGACATGCCAGTGGCATCTTTTCCTCTCTCTCTCTCTGACATAGAGATAGAGAGAACTCTCTTAAATGTCTTCACTCCCAAATAAGCTTTTTAATTATGAAAAGAAAATAATATCCATCTATTAACTTCCAAAGATTAAGGGTGTGTCTGTGAATGGAAATAGAGAAAAGAAAGAATAACAAACTATAAAGAAAATGATGGCTAACTAAATACTCAATTTTTTTTTCAAAAAAACATTTTTTAATAGTTTTTACTAAATATTATGCTTTTTGAAAAATGGTTCGGTTAATGTGTACTCTTAGGGTACACATTAAGCTATCTATTTTTGAAAACATTTTCTCGATATTAAAAAAACTGTCAATACTTTTTCAATTTCTGATAAATTTTTTTCAAAAAATAAAAATTATTGTATGCTCTTAGGGCACACATTAACAAAACCATTTGAAAAAACTCAATTCCAAACAGCACTTATTAAAACCATCGCTTTTTCAAAAAGTACAATATCAAAAAACTCAAACAAACTCACCCTAAATATTATTGATGCGGTGAAATCTAAGTCCACTTAAACTAATTCAAAACATTTTGGTGAAAAATACTTTTGTATTTTTTGTGGTTTTGTTTTTTGAGAAAATATTTTTTCCTTAGTTGATTCTGTAATTACAAATATTTTAGTATTGGGGTTGGGGTCATGGCTCCCCTTCCCACATAGTCCATCCTTATTATGCTTAATAGTTTTAGATCAACATTTGTTAAATATGATTTAGTGTATGACAAATAGGCCCATAATATATATATATATATATATATATATATATATATATATATATATATATATGCATGGCAACTAGCAAAGCTCAATTAAGCAATTTGAAAATCTTCAGTCATAGTCCTAATGATTTGGCACATCTAATTACATTGCAATCCAAGTCTTCTTATCAAATGAACTTCTCAAGATTAACGTAAAACTCTCTTTTCTGGCCATACTGGTTAAAAGTTGAAAATTTATATCATAATTTCACAATATTAATTGAATTGTATTTTGAAAACGTGATTTTAAATGAATGTATACATCAGTGAGTATGTGATGGACTGTATATATTGGTGAAAGTGTGGTAAAAAATTAACCTATATATAACATGCATTAGAAACTTATAAAGTTTTTTTTTTTTTTTTGGGTGAGAAAGAAGAAACTTATAAACTTAAAAAAAAAACAAAAAAAATTGAAAAAGTGTTATCGTTATTGCAAGAAAACTAGAAAAAGTAACCACAATAGAAAAATTCAAAGAATATTCAGTTACTCGTATGCTTCGTGAACGCATTAGAGTATTAGACAATCATAGATGCTTTTAGTTATTGCTATTTTGAGTCTTGGGGGGTTTGTTGACCTTCCTCAAAAGACTAATGTGTATAAACTTTTATTTATTTATTTATAAATTTAGATTAAACACTAATATAATCTTTTACAATAACTTACTAGTATATTTCTAGAAAGTATTAGACTATTATAAATGCTTGTAGCTATTTTAGCAAAAAATAAATGCTTGCAGTTATGGCTACTTTGAGTGTTTTTTTTTTGGTTCTTAAACAAGTAGGGGAGAGGGATTTAAAGTTATTTATTCGATCGGTTAGTAATTCAGTAACCGGTGAGTGAGATTTTAACTTTGGATTTCTCTATTAGAAACAATGAGAAGTTCCAATTAATTGAGTTACAAAACTCTTGAAATTTTTGTTCTATCTACGGTCTATAAATAATAAAACAATTTTTTTTGATGAAAAATATAGTAAAACAATTTGATTATTCACAATCATGTAACAAGCTCACAACAAATTATATAAACTTTAGCTTATTATTTTAATCACTAAAATAAATAATCACTGAATATGCACCACTTCAAAGAGCAAAAATTCCTTTAGAAGAACATCCTTCTTTGTCCAACCACTCTTAAAATATATACAACTGTAAATCACTTTTAATGTACATAGATATTGTTATACAGATAGAGATGTGTTATCAACATATGATGAATGGTGCACATAGGTCTATATATAGGTTCATAGAAATTACTCAAACTAAATGAGCATTATCACCATATTTATTTTCATAAATTGTATATTTATTATTATAATGACAGGAGTTTCTAGGAATAAAGATTAGAGTTATTTATAATACAATAACTCTCCATTATATCTGAAATTCTAATTACCACAAAATTCAATATAAATAAATTGTATAGAAACATTTCAATTTATTTGTTAATTAATATTAAAATGCACCAATAAATTATAAAATTTACTTATTCTTTTTTTGGTAAAAAAAGTTACTTATTCTCAAAAATAGAATTGAACCATCCTTTTAAAAAATTATTATTTGTATCATATTGATAAAACAACAATGTATTTAAACACAATTTCGAACTTAATATATGTACTATAACTAAGAAATTGTACTTGTCCCCCCCTCCCTCCCCCCCCCAAATAAGTTGTATTATAAGAGTTTTGTAATTTAATAGTATTATTGGATCTTCCTAATTTGGAGAACTTAAGTTGGAATTTCTTTTCCCATTTGTTATAAAATGAATAGTTAAGATAAAACTCTTCCGAAAAAAAGAAAAAAGAAAAAGAGAAACGAGTCTTCTTAATTTTTCAATATACAAGTTTCAATGTCCAGTTTTGGTTCAAATCTTTAAGTAGACCAAATAAAAAAAAAACAGCTCAAATCTAATTTGCAGTCTCAAAATAATGTTTAGTTAGCCGTCCCAAACATAAAATAAGATAAAATCCATAACCTTTGCATTAAAAGAAAAAAAAAATCAAACACAACAATTCATTTATTAACAAACAAAGAAAATTGAAAAAATCAAAATCCAACCGTTTCCTTTCCTTCAGCACCCGTCCGTGTCAAACTTCCAGCTGTTGTAATAACGACTTTGGTCAACCATAATTTCCACCAAATACTGGAAAGAAATTAAAAACCCAAAAGTTTTTAGTCAACCACAAATCGAGGGCAATCTAGTCAGTCCCAAACAAAATGAAAAATATTAAGAGCACAATTTTTAGCATAACTTGCTCACGTGGCAAGTTGTGAACGGTATCGTGAGCGGTGGAATAAAAATAATGAGTATACAACTTCACTGTTTACGGCTTAGCACGCAAACAAGTTGTAGTAAAAATTGTGACAATCGTTATGGTTTCTATTATTACTAAAACAAAAATCTAGGAGAAAGAAAAAAAGAAACATAAACGCAAACACAGGAAAAAAAGAAGGACAGAACAACACGTGGGGACCGCCAAAGAGGTTTAAGTTTAAAGCACAAGCATGAGTCATGACACAACACAGTAAAGTTTTTCAACTCAAACTAGCTCCAATACAAAAATCGCAAACAAATATATATATATATATATATATATATTTTTTTTTTTACTGTTACTACTAAAACCGTAACATAAGAGGACGGCTTTAGCTTCTCTCTCCTCTCTCTTCCTTGCTTTTTGAAAAGCAACACCACCATATTTCTTTGCATATTCTCTCTCACAAAACTCTCTCTCTCTCTATCTATCTATCTCTCTCATTGTCACAGGCAAAGGTTATATTGGATAATCAAGTTGAAGCTACTAGGCTTGCATCTGATCCAAGAATCTATTATAGCCTTACATAGTTAAATGTTTTTGTGATGATCTGTAAGTCCAAGTCTCCCTTTTTGTCTCCATTGTTAACTTTTTATCTGTTTCTCTTTTTATAAAAGTTGAGGGAAAAAAAAGGGAATTCTATGAACTAGGGTTTTGTTTCTGTTGTCTTAGCCCTTGTTTCTACTTCTAAGCTGTATTGGGTAATTGCATTTGGTCTTATTTTTTCTTTTCTTTTGTGTGTATTTTAATCTAGTTTATCATGGCTATGTGAATAGTATTTTTTTTTTAATAATAATTTTATTTTATATGTAATTGTTTGAGTTAGCAATGATCAGTGTGAGTGTCTTGAAAATAAAAATTTCTTTGTTTTGATTTCAGTGGTGAAATTAGGAAAAAGGTATTGAATTTGGGCTTTCTGGGTTCTGTTTGTTTGTTTGGGTTCTGGTATTTGCTGTTACTAGCTGTTTGGTTGCCTAGAAGACGATGGAAAAAATGAGAAGGATATGAAAATGATGATTTTTTTTTAGAAATGGTTAAACTCCTCAACTAAGCTGTTATATAAAGGTTTTTCCTTTTTTGCAGTTTTTATATATTTTAAAATTTTAAAACGATTCATTTCTTCCATTTCCTGGGTTTTTCATACTGACCAAGCAGATGAGTTTTAGAAATTGATTATGTAATTGAAGTAATATGATTGGTAGACTCTAATCCACTATTGTGATGAGGTTGTCAGGCCTTTTTTTAAGACTTGTTTCGTGGTTAATTCGTTTCCATTAAACTTAGCTTTTGGTGATTTGCAGAGTAGGTGGTCTGAAATAATGACGAGGGTGACTCGTGATTTTGGTGACACCATGCAAAAAGAGGCGGTTCCTGCAGTATCTGCTGATGTGATGTTTAATTCCAGTCGGTTTCCAAATTACAAAATCGGAGCTAACAATCAGATAGTGGATGCGACGGATGACCCTAAAGTGCTATCCATGAAGGAGGTTGTTGCCCGGGAGACTGCACAACTGTTGGAACAGCAGAAACGCCTCTCAGTTCGAGACCTTGCCAGTAAATTTGAGAAGGGGTTGGCTGCTGCTGCTAAGTTGTCTGAAGAGGTTAAGTTTTTTCTAAAATTTGATTGTTTCTGCTAATTTCAGAAATTACAAACGGCTTTGATTGTACCAGACTTGTTCATTGCTGTAGAATTTTGTTTCATTCACTTAATTTTCAATGTTTAATTTTTTTTTTTGGAGCTTCTGGTCACTTAGGAGACTAAGGAAAGTTATGGAAATTGTTTCTTGAAACTTATGATATCTTCTATTAAAGATTTTGAAAGTTAATAAACCCATTTCTGATATATCAATTAGTGGGTATAAGCTCTGTTGAAAGGAGAGTTTGTTTTTCTTAATTCAATTGCTGAAGAATGAGTGGATGATATTGATAACCAAATAATCAGCAGTCATTTGTGGGCTTCAGGCTAGACTAAGAGAGGCAGCTTCGTTGGAAAAACATGTTCTTTTGAAGAAGCTTAGAGATGCACTGGAGTCCTTGAAAGGGCGTGTGGCGGGTAGAAACAAGGATGATGTTGAGGAAGCTATTTGTATGGTTAGTTTTCTATATTGTTCTCTTTTTATTGAATTTGTTCCTTTCAGCATTCCTATGCCACATATCATTCATGATTCTTTGAGTTCCTGATTTCAAAAGTAATTTTATATAAGAAACTGCAAAAAGAGGAAAGAGCCATAAATTTTTTCCTTTTGCCTTCAACCCTTAAAAACCATTGTTGTTTCTTGCATCTCTGAAGATAAACTATAAGTATTTATATTCCAACCAGTGGCCTTGTAGCTTGGTGTTACTTATTAAAGGAGGTCTAGGGTTCAAATATGGTGTTTGAGGGGTTGGGGTTGGTTTCCCTCATTGTTTAGCCAATGGTCTTTAGATCAATTGGAATCTCCTCTCTTTATAAGTGAAGCAAATAATGACTACCAAACTATTTTCACTTCCTGCAGGTGGAAGCTTTAGCAGTACAGCTGACTCAAAGGGAAGGGGAGTTAATACAAGAAAAGGCCGAAGTTAAGAAGCTAGCAAATTTTCTTAAGCAGGTGATCTGAATTCCTTGGTAGAAGTTGGGTAATTTGACATTTGTCTGTGTTGTGTATTTTTATAAGCAAATTCTTTTAATCACTAATATTAGTCAGATAAATCTTAATGACTTAAATAAATCTAATAAATTATAAGTTTAATGCTTGTGTGGAGTTAGTTTTCTGTTTGTTAAGTGGGTTGTGTGTTTGTTATTCATGTAAAACTATAATGAACTAGTTCTGATGTTGTTTTGATGGCAACTATCACATATCAAATCCTCCAGAATTTTTTTTTGGAACTGAGCCATCCAATTCCTAAATGGTATTTCCTCCAAGCGTCTTTGAGTTTATAGTGTTATTTTTAATAGAAGTCTTGGCTGATTAGGCATTTTATCTTATTTTGGATAGATAAGTAATTTTTGGCCTCAAGGGGAGGTGAGGGGAGATTCAAACTAGTGAGTAGTGACTTTTGTTTCATGAGGCGTGGTCCCTGGTTTTGGCTGATTAGTTTTTTCAGTTCACAATCAGTTATTGCTATGGTATTGGAGGATGTTGTACCAATTTACAGGAGCTTTGTGCTTGTCTTGAGGTTCATTTGAGTTTGAGTTGGACACCTGATGATGGGATTCTATAACCAGGGTTGGGGCTTGAAGAAACATGCATGACTGACATTATTAGATCGCTGCCTTCCTTTCTTATATTGGTTGTGACAGTAACTCCCAAGTCTGTCAGTGTGCTACATGTTCTAGATTTCTAGGAAACTTTTTTTTTTTTTTTTTTGATAAGTCTATATTTATAGGAAACCGACAATGGATCTAACCAAAATACCTAGGACAGTGAAAATTCATAGTCTGCTGTTTACACACACACTCACAGATGCTGAAATACATGGAAACACTCAAAAATATTTTGGTGAACATGTTAGGGCCTGTTTGGATGGAGGGGGGAAGGAGGGAAGTGGAGGGGAGTAGAGTAGAGTTAGCTGAAAATAGACTAATTTTGGGTCAAATCTACTCTACTCCCCCTCCCTCCCCCTCAATCCAAATGGACCATTAAAGAATCAAGGAACAATGAGAGAAAAAAAATGGAGAGCAGTGGTTTTGATTTGGCAGAAAACAATGGTGCTGATTTCTAGTAAAACAATATTGATGAAAGAAGTGGAGTAGGTATATCACTTTTGATACTGACACCTTCTCCAATATCATCCATGTATGGCCTCTAGCGATCTAATTTTTGGGTTCAAATATTTTTAAAATGTGATAGAAATGTGTTTTTTATTTTTGTTTTCTTTAAATCTTGGCAACTTTGATCCGTACTACCCTATCCTGGAAAGTTGAGGAAGCACCTATCAGATGCAAACAAGAAAAAAGATTTTCTAATAATGTTAGGGCATGTTTGGTACATTGGAATGGTGATTACTTGGGAATGGGAGTAAGTAAAGGAATGCAAGAAGCTGTAATGGAATAACAATTCCTATTTATCTGTTTGGTAATAGTACAGGAACAGAACCTTGAATCTTTATTTCGCAAATTTAGTACAACTTGAGAAGATGATGGAATAGTATCATATTCCAATTCAAATTTTGTAAAATGCCCAAATAAAATTATATTTGCACTCTTTGTGGGTTTCGCTTAATATTCAATTATGCACAAATTAAACAATTGTATAATTGATGTTATTTTGCTTTTTTCAAAAATTACTATCTCACATACACAAACAATTTCTGTTTCAGTATTGCTTTTAACTTATACATCTCACAAGGTCTTCTTTAGAAGTCCCCCACCCTCTTTTGAACCATTTAATCCAGTTTGGTGGCTTCAGTCTAGCCTTGAGCTCCTTGATACACTTCCAAACTCCTGCTCTATCTTTCTAACATAAGTTATTTTGTAATTTGCGCTCTGGTTTTGTGTTACTTGAAATGTTTGCTCTTCTACATTTATATTTTATCAGAAGAGAAATATTTATAGTCCTTTATCTTTTCACAATTCTCCACTTTAACTGTTTAGATTCATTTGTAGGCATCAGAAGATGCTAAGAAACTTGTTGATGAGGAAAGGGCTTTTGCTCGTGCTGAAATAGAAAATGCCAGAGCAGCAGTTCAGAGAGTGGAAGAGGCCCTTCAGGAACATGAACGAACATCTAGGGCCTCTGGGAAGCAGGTATGTGTTATTACTTTTTTTTTTCTTTGGTAGGTTTGTGTTATTACTGTATTTTTAAGAGCACTTGATCATGACAGTAATGGTGCAGTATTCAAGCCTTTTTTTAATTTGAAAATGTTTGGATGCACCCAGTTTTACAGTGTATATGCACGTGTGTCCTTTGTTGCGTAAGCTATTGCAATACTTTTTTATGTTTGGATCTGGATGGGTGATCAAATTGATTTGTCAGAGGATATAGGAAGATAGTTGCATTGTGGTTTATGTTTTGATGCTGGTTTCTAGTGTTTGATTATTGTATGCATAATAATCAGTGCATCTTTAATACAAAACACTATCTTTATTCTCTATTCTGTACTTTTTAAGCAAATATCTTTTATTTGGTTCTTTTAGGATGTGGAAGAACTGATGAGGGAGGTTCAAGAGGCTAGACGAATTATCATGCTGCATCAGCCAAGCAAGGTATTTGTTAGCCTTTGGTCTTAAATCAGTTGCTTATTATAAAATCAAGAATTCCCTTGTGAATTATTCCCTCTGTGTGCTTTGTACTAGCAATTAAGTTGAACTCATTGCAAAGAGCTTTAGTTTTTGGGAGATCTGCATGAAATTCATTTCCTGTTGTAATTAGAACCGTATTATACATCAACCCTGCCAAGAGTCTGGTCAATGGATTTTCCAGCAAATTTGTCATCTGATAGTTGAATAGCTGGTCTTATATCTGGTGTTACAGATATAACGTTCCTGACAAAGACCAGCTATTCAACTATCAGACGACAAATTGTTCTTATGTATAACTCTGTTAATGAATTATTATAGGTATCCATTAAAGTTGGACTCTCCTGAGTATGTTTAATTTGTTGCATTGCAAATATAAGTGGTCACATTTCAAGCCATGTGGTAAATTAGATTACTTTTATTTCTATTTTACTTTCATACTTCTGTTTTGATTTAAAATGTATTGATTGGATGCTATTTTTTTTTTACTAATGAGTGAATTGACATTAATCTGTAGGTTATGGACATGGAACTTGAGCTTCGAGCATTGAGGACACAGCTTGCAGAGAAGTCTAAGCATTCTCTTAGGCTTCAGAAAGAGGTTTGTTTATTATTTTACACCATGTTTGCAGGATTTTGTAAAACTTTCATGGGCATCTCATGTATTCTTGGCTCAATAACATGTTAATATATGCCTAATCTATTGGTGGCACTTAGTTTTCAGCATTATCCATGTATGAAGTAGTCACGGTTTTACCTTTGTAGTTTTCCTCCACCAATTTTTTTATTTCTTTAAGTTTTCTATTTATTATGTTTGTATTTAGAGTGTTCTGTTACTTATCAAAAATTCATTAAAGTGTTGTATTGTTTAGAATATCTATTCTATGGGGTTTTGAATAATTTGTTTTGGGACGTTGTTTGAATTTTTTGAGGGAGCCAAGTGCATGCATCTCTAGAAGCAATGAGTTTTAAAGCTAGTTGATCTTTTAGCATGAGCATATGGTAGTCTGCAGTTACTTGGGTTCTTAAGTTAAAAGCTTGAAGCAATCCATTTATTCTTTTTAAAAATATATATTTTTTATTATAATGGGATGGAGGGTGTGGTCTTGGGTTTGAGACCCACTGGATGTGTGCATAAATTACCAATAAAAAAAAATCTATGTTTTCGCATAAGGAGTTGCAATTTTTGTTAATAGGAACATTCATTTATCCTAATGGAGGATTGTGGTGGCATATATGATTCCTGTTTCTCATGCTCTCACGCTCAATAAGCATTTATGCTAATGGATATTAATTATTCAATCTGAGCAAATGACATTTTTTTCCTCTCTCTCTCTCCTTTTCTCACACATGGAGAAGCATATACAGTAAATAGGCATGCCAGAATTTTATATTATTTTAAATGCTTTTAGTCCTGTTTTGAAGACAAGGGTGACATATTTGTTTGTACATATATTTTTTTTTCTGGCTGCTTCATTTTTCTAATGAAGTAGTCTTCTCTTAATACAAGTTTTCTTACCTATCAAAAAAAGAAAAAAAAGAAAAAGAAAAAAAAAGACAAGGGTGACGTGTATAGGGCGTGCACCAGTCCCTCTTAAATATCCCCTCATAACTCTAACGTTGTCTTTAGTCCCCTTTGTCTTATCAAACCTAATATTTCTGCCTGCCAATAACATGTATTGAAGATCTTTCTGGGGAAAATGATAATTTAATTGAATATATTCATTTTCATCATTGCAAAAACTTAGGTTAGGGTAGAATTGTATTTGAACAACACACGATGATTTATATGCATCTGCATCTATCATTTTATTGATGCTAGACTTCCTTCGTGATGTCATGATTGATGTAGTGGAGTTTCTTCATGATTGTTTTTTCTCTGCTCTCTTTAGAAATTCTTCAAAACACCAAAAGGGCATATGATAGTGAAATCTCTGGCCTAGGTGTGCTTAGTACTTTTCCTATTTCTTAAGGCTTTACTATTTGCCTTTGCAACAAGGGCATGCAATCAGGCATTAGTTCCCAAAAGGGGGAAAAAAAAGTTACTGACATTGGGATTCTATAATTGTGACACAGGTGACTATTTATTAGTATTTGATCATTTGATTTGTCATTGGGTTTCATGCGGCAAGAAATGATAGAATATTGTTGTTGTTTGTAGGGATTTGCTGGTGAATTGTTTCTGTTACTATTTATATTTAATCTTTGTAGTGAATGTGTATGTGGCTTTCTGGTGTAACCTTTGCTTTGCTTTACTTTATGTGGTGTGCTATATAAATAATTGTATATTGCATGGAAATGTAGCTTTTGTTCCTAATTTTTTATGCTCTTTAATTTCCATCCCTCATATCTGTTCAGCTGGCAAAGAGCAAGAGGGTCATGGAGAACGGTTCCCACTCATTTGAATTAGATGGGCATGAAGCTTTAGGTTCGTACTTGCGGATTCAACCTTGCTCTGACAATGCTCCAGAGCTTTCTAAATGTTCGATTCAGTGGTATCGTGTATCATCAGAAGGTGGCAAAAAGGAGCTTATATCAGGTATATATGCAGTAATATTTTGCTGCTTTGCATTTTATGGACTTTAGTGCTGTCTTTTGAGAATAGATTACTATAGCAATTGCACTCGTGTTATTCTCTAAGTGCAACCATCTCTGTGTAAGAGATTATGCTCTCTCTCTCTCTCTAAATTCTTTTTCCTCTGTCAGATAAAATTATTGGCTAAATCCTTGACTTGTTATTCAGAATGTAAGAATGGAATAATTACATAGAGAATCAGAGAATGTAATATAGTCGTGGAAGGTGTTGGGCACATGGTCCCCAAAGAATATAAAATATATTTTTGACCAGAAATTCAATGGGACCTTTAAATGCAAACCAGCACTGCCCTACAGGCCTATTCCCTTTGTACTCTCTCTCCATATATTAGCAGCTTCATCCTGGGTGTGGAAGTGCCCGTTCCATTAATCTTGCCTGCTCAGCTCAATCAATGGGAGGAATGAGAACAGCAACAGATAGGGAAAACAGGTAGGAGTTCTTACCTTCTTGGGTCTCAATGGACCATGAGAAGGCTGGGGTTGGTGTCAAGGAGAACATATCAGTTCCTACCCAATTCGCCATCCTTGCCACCTCTATCTATTAGTAAAGCTTGAACCACTTCAGAAGCAAAATTGTTGTGTGAATCAATAAATATCATAAAAATTCCTGTGCTTTTTTTCTTTGTCTATCTTGCAACCAGGGGAGTGGTCAAGTCCATTATGTCCTCTCTTATTCCAATCATGCTATGGTGCCCCAAGATGGATAGGAGTAGGTTTGGTCAATACTGTGATCCTCTTGCATTGCTTAGGGTATTGTTTCTTGGCTAGTTTTCTAGCCTATCCACTCCTCAATTAGATATATTGTCCAGTCGCTCTTGGTGAGGAGACCTTAGGAAAGTTGCTAAAACAAATGGGATGGAAGGCTTGCTCTCACACCTGTAATATTCATGATTGGCCCACTCAGCTGTGTAGATCTAATACTTATTTAGATGTTGACTTGTTCTGCCTTATCCCAGGCCTTGTGCACCTTAAATGAAGGTTTCCTTCTCTCTGTGGTGTTTGCTCTCAATATTTAAAGACATAGCAGTATTTTATTATGATAGCTTGATACCCTCTGCTTACCTTCCAAAGGCTGAACATCACCCACTGACTTGAAACCGGTTAAAATGACCTTTCTCTATGGTACTCAAATTCTATTTGTGAGAGCTTCTTGAAATTCAGCCGTAAGCTTCACCTGAAGAGGTTTGTTTACTTCTTGAGTGATCTTGCTTGGCAACTTGTTGGGAGTAGGGACATCCAAGCTTGACCAACAAGTTGCTGTTGGGATCATTGAACTATCACTCGAGAGGGCAAGATTTTGTTTTTTGTTTTTTGGTTTCTCTGCAGCTTGAAAAACAAAACATCTTATATGTCTGTCTATAGACCTATTTTGGCTGCTGACTATTGCGTTGTGTTTGATTCCAATCGCTACGTGTTAGCTATATATATATATATATATATATGGATCAGGATCAAGTTACACTTGATGTAAGTTTTTTCTTAATGGTACACCAATTAATAACTTTTTATTAGATTAATATTATGAAAATTGCACTGTTAGATTACATATTTCTATGTTCTTAACAAGCATGCCAACTTATGTGTCAATTAATTGTTATTTACTACTTAATTTATATACTCGTGTTTGGTATATAGTTTCTAAATTTCAAAAATAATTAAAATTTACATTTTGTAGATGAGATTCCCCCCCCCAATCTATGATGTTGGGTATAAGGAGACAATGTGATCCAACAGTGGGTTGTTAAAGAACATATCCAATAGAAAGCTATTAAGCAGTGTAATATTGACAAAACTTACACCAAGTATACTTTAAACCCAATATATAAGGGCCCCAACACCTGGCCTATGACCATCCATCATTAATAATCCAATATTTGCAAGTTCTTTTTGTATGTACTTGTTTCATTATTTATCTATTGGTTGGGTTAACATGTCATATTCTTAGATTTACTTTCTATATATTTGTGGTCAGTTATTGTAGGTTTCACATAATAATCACTTGCCCTTTTGTATCCAGATCAACTGTTGTTTTTAAAATGGCAAATTTGTTAATGATGGTAATTTTGTTGCCTACTTTGTTCTAAGATATCAAATCAGATGCATAAAGTTGCAAAATCGAGTACTTCTTTTGTCCAATCTTTGTATGTTTCTGATTTAACTTTCCCTCATGCATCAGGAGCTACCAAATCAGTTTATGCTCCCGAACCTTTTGATGTTGGGAGAATTTTGCAAGCCGATATTGTTTTGGAAGGACAACAAATCACATTGACAACTGCAGGTCCCATTGATCCAGGTCTTGTACTGATCTTGACTCTCCGTAGTTTTTTTTTAATTTAATTTTTTTTTGAGTTTGATTATCAATTTGTGAGGTTTCAATCTCTTCCTTTATTCAAAAATTTTATTTTTATTTTGTAATAATGATTAAATTAATATTTTTTGTATTAGTTTAAGTTTTTGGGAATAGTGGTAGTTTATCATGGAATAAGAGCTGGTAGTCCTTTACTTAAATACCCTTTTCCGATCAAAAAAAGAATAAGAGTTGGTAGTCCTGAGTTCCAACTTCCAACCTTGTCTCTATTTGTCTTGCATTTGAAAAATTACAAATTTCATGTGTTAGGCTCCGCTTGGTTAGGTATAATGTTAAAATAATGACTAAATGATTAAATTAACCCTTTCTTATCAGCTTAAGCTTTTGGGACTAGCAGTTGTTTGTCAAATGACTCAAATCTAAATTTGTGTAATTATGTTGTATTTTCTTGTGCAGCTGCTGGTTTGGGAAGCCATGTGGAGGCACTTGTGCGAAAGCATGACATTGAATTCAATGTATGTTGTCCTAGTTCTATTCAAATTTATTTTCCTTTACATAGCTAATTATATGTTAGCTTCAATGTTAACATATTTTTATTTATTGTCAAAACTTTTAAAGTTCTTTTATATTGGGTGGTGTGCATCATTTCATGGTGATCTTGATGATACTCTGTCCACCATTCTATTTATAGTGTGCAGGGTTGGTCAACTTTTATTCTTTCAAATATCATGAGTAGATCTCAAAGGTTGAATTTTTTTTATTTTTTTATTTTTTTATTTTTAATAATAACTAGAGTCAATATTATTGAAATTTGAAACAAATAATTACAAAGGGGATGATATGGAGTATACCAGCTACTCATAAGTATCCCTTCAAATGAAGGACACAATGACTATGAAATCACATAAGTTCGAAGGTGCCCATACGAAGAAGCCCAATTGAATACGATCCCAACAAACCTGGATTTCACCCTCTCACAACCCATGCTTACATCTTCTTTTTGAAGCATATAATTCAGAGCTCACCACTTGTTGATTACATCATGCTCAGAGCTTGTCAATTTCTGCATGGTTTGAACGCAAATCTGGATCAAGGCCCTAAAGAGATAGTGTTTGCCTGTCTGATTATACACTTTTCTAAAGCCTGAAAATCTTTATAAAAATAAAAAATAAAAACAATGTACAAGGTCACATAAAGCAAGTCAGATTCTTGCCTTGAGGTAAAGCAATAATGAAATATCTTCAGGCTTTATAAGTTAAATGGTGTTCTCATCTGGCCTACACTTTATGAGCCAAGTTTATTTAAGAGGTGCATCTTTGCACTTTTTTGACATGATTTTTCTCTTTGCACTTTTTATTCATGATTTTTCTTTCCTCCAAGCAACTATTCGTTTTGCCTTCCTATAATGAAGACCATATTTTGGGAATAAAATAGAGGACTAAGAAAGAGGAATCTAGGGAGTATATATTAAAAAGCAACGCTATGATGTTACCTCACTATTACATAGCTCTGTTTGATAGATTTATTTACCTGATTTATGTATTTATTGAACTGCTTATTTCTCTATATGGTGTACCTATCAGAACCCTTCATAGAATGAGATAGTGTGCAGCACCCTGAGTTATCTGGATCTGGGTTACGATGTACAAGATTGGTGTGCAACTTACTGACATCACAGGACCATTTAGATTTATTGAAAGTGTTTCCATCTTGCATGTTTATATAACATGAGTAATGTCATTGTTTCATGTCTAAATGCTTTGATGTTTAGATTTTCTATATATCTGGATATTGTGGAAAATATTGAGTCTATTTTTAGAATCTGTAGATCTGCTGTCTGTTTTGACATTGTTTATCACACTTTGCAGGTGGTTGTTACCCAGATGAATGGTGTAAATCACCAGTCAGAATCAATTCATGTGCTTCATGTGGGAAGGATGAGGATAAAGCTTCGTAAAGGAAAGACAACAATCGCTAAAGAATACTACTCCACTTCAATGCAGGTATAGCAGATTTCAAATTTGTTTTCTCTGTGAATGAAAGGGCCAAGAGTGATGTGACATGCATTTCCTGTCACTCATTCTCTAGATATTGTTTAAAAGCATTCCATGTGAAGCATTTGATTTATCAAAAAGGATTTATCAAAAAAGGAAAGATGTATTTGAGGGCTCAAATAAAATGGAAAATTTTGATTTTTCCCTCTCTTGTGAGTGTATTGGATGAAATTGATGTCTAGGAAAGTATAATTACAGAGCTCATGAGTGGTGGTCCTTTGTATTCTCTATGTTCAGAGTTCAGTGGGTAGTGCCTGAAAGAGTTGTGAATCTTCTGTTTGGGTGGAGGAACTGGTTTGGTAAATTCATAGTTCTTTTACTTGGAATATAGTTCCCCTATGCTTGTTGTGAGTAGTATTGAGGGAGAGGAGCACTGGATTTTTTAAGGAAGTGGAGACCTTGGTTGTCGAGCTGAAATCAGTGTTCTTGAGATCATTATTTGAGTGGTCTTGTATTCTCGGCAATAATGATATGCAGTCTATTGTAGACTAGATTCTCTTTCATTTCGAATGGAACTTTTTTATTGTGTTGAAGAAGTCAAACATCTTTTCTTTTGTTTCGATGTGTCACAAATTTTGTTGGTTATTTCTGACACTGTTTTCCTGCTTTAGCTCTGTGGAGTTAGAGGAGGTGGGAATGCCGCAGCACAGGCACTGTTTTGGCAAGCAAAAAAAGGGCTTTCTTTTGTAGTAGCTTTTGAATCGGAGAGAGAGAGAAATGCAGCCATTATGCTGGCTAGGAGGTTTGCTTTTGACTGCAATGTATGTGTTCTCAATGGCCTATATTAAAACTTCTTACTAGCAATTAAGTCTCTATTCTATTTTTCTTGCTTGTGTTATTGATTCCAAACACTTAAAATGTCAGATCATGCTAGCTGGCCCAGACGACAGAGCTCCTTTAGGAACCTAATGGACCTCCATTGATCTCACTTTTGCTAAATGTAATTAATTTGAGTTTTCCACATATCATGTATTATAAGTTTGTAATGGTAGAGATGGCTTTGTATAATTGTGATATGGTGTTCCACATTTTTTTTACCACGATTCTTTTTACCATTTTGATTCCCAACATCAAGGCAATTTTTTATTTGCCTTTTTGTCCTGAGTGTTAACAGAATTTCCTGCTTACATTTGGAGGAATGGTTGCAGCTCATTGTAAATCTGTAAAACATCACTTGAGGTTTTGAATGATTGATATATTTGATGACTGGTTCATGATTGATGATTGCTATTGGAGTTCTATTTGCAGCAATATTCATTTAAGATACTTAAGCTCATTTTTATTACACGTTTAGTTGCCCAGTGGACAAGGAAATGGAATGGAACAATTTGCAACTTTGTTGTTTATGGATTAATATGATAGTTCATTATATTTATTTTACATTTCTCTTTGATGATGCCTCATTCAACACTTCAATCTATGTACACCAATAGTCAAATAAACTAACTATGTTGGTGGTTGCACATGTTTTTTTTTTTTTTTGATAATCAACTCAAATAACTTTCATTAACTTGAACTTTGACTCAATAGCATTACATCATTATGCACTTGGCATTGAATAATAGGTGGAGTATCCTCCACCCATACCACACAATCAGATACAAGTTTGGCATTCCTAGCCATAAGGTGGGCTGCATGGTTTCCTGTTCTACGGACATGACTGATTTTCCAGTCAAGAACCTTCTGCCTCCACAGCTTAGTCCCTGCTACAAACACTTGGATTGAACTAGGGGGAAAACATTTACCCGACAGCGCATTAGTCACCGTTGGAGCATCACCTTCCAAAATCACATATTTGAGCCCAAGATCCCCAGCAAGCAGTAGACCTTCCTCAAAAGCTTTAGCTTCAACTTCTGTAGCCCCCAAAGGAATATCTAACCTCTTGCTCATTGCTCCCATGAGCTGGCCTTGTGCATTCCTAATTACAACCCCAATTCCACAACTACCTGATTCTGGTTGTTGCACATGTTGAATGCACCAGGATGGGGATGGGAATGTTTACGTGTTTTAAGGTTGCGAAGTTTTTCTGAAAAATAGGGGAAAGATACAAGGGAGGTATACATAGAAACTGTAAAAAAAAAAAAAAAAACTGGTGTCTAAAATTCAAAAATTAATGAGAATGAAGGTTTCCTAAAGGTTTTGCCAATTAGTGATATACTAGGGCTCTTAAGAACATATAGACTTAGATTGAATTAAAATTGAGCCAACACCACTGAATGAGAGTGCAGTTATTTCTCTCTTCAAAGCACCCACAAGAGACAAAAAGTGTCTCATCTGACATTTTCAGAAAGCGATCCCCTTGTTAATTGTTGTGACTTGTCATCTAATGATAACAAAATGACAAAGAAAAATTATTTGATAACAAAAGAAAAGAAAAAGAATTATCTGAAATTTAATAAACATACTATACTCGTGGTTTCCAAGTGCAGGATAGGAAATATGGTAAGAATAAAAAAATAGTGAAATGGATTGGGAAAAAAAGAGATGGTAAATTACACAAATATTCCTCGAGGTTGGGAGGATGATATTCTACCATAAAAATGACACTTTCCTTCCTTAAGATTTGAAGAAATCAATATTTTGGTCTTTCCATTAATAATAATAACAAAATATTTTAAATTTTAAGAAGATTTCTATACTAAATTCTAACTACGATTTGGTGATAAGGAAAAATATTTAACAAAAAAAAATCTTTCACTATTGTATATCGAAAGTTGGTTTGCATCCATGGTCCAAGTTCAAATGTATAAAGTACACCATCCAACTACTTAACTTTTTCTTTTTCATTATTTCCATGGTTATGCCTCTATTAGATACAAAAATGTTGTCCCTTTCAAGTCATCAATATGGAATTGCTAGCAACATAAGCATATGTCGTTACTGGGAGTACTCAATTTATGTTGATTTCACTACTAAGAGTTTTTAATTTAATATTGTTCCGCAACTCCCCCAAATATTTTTCAAATTTGCACCAAAACATTATACAAGTTAAAATCTTATATTGTTTAGCCATTTCAACATAGACGAGTAAATACCTAAAACTCGCCTCAAATGAATCAAACCCACCCTACTCTACTTCCGTTTTACACGAGTTCTCTTCATCATAAAAAGTGGACAAGGCACCCTAATCTGATTGTTATACTGCCTTTTTATAATTGGGGGAAACTTTTCCCCCCTCTTCTCTTCCCCCCCACCCCCCAAAAAATGTCCTTAAATGCAAATCTATATCCATTCCCAAAGATACCCTCGGAAGCCAACACCACCTGATAGTTGAAAATTGGAAAATGGGTTTGCACCTTATTGTAATTAAAGTAAAATACGAGTGCCTTTTATAAAATACTAGAAAATAAAACTGGGTCTATTTCATAAACTCCCATATAATAATAGAAAGTGGAAAAAAAACGAAGTAAAAACAAAAAAAGGGCGCTTGAAGTAGCGAGGTTTATGAGTGGACAACGAAACCCTTACATTTCTGCTGGACTCACTCAAGCACTTGAAAAGAAGAAGACAAAACCCTTAAAAAGGTGATTTATATTATTTCTAACTTCTCTTTCATTTTTCTCGCTACAAATTTTTAGCTACTCTCTATTGTGTACATCGTTCAATATCGATTTGAGTCTCTGTATCTTTATACTATTTTGTAATATTTCTTTTCTTAAAGTTTGTTATTCTGTTAAGTTTGTGATACCCATCTGAGAAAAACGCATTATCTCTCTCTCGATAGCACTAGAAATTCTGAACTGAGTTGATAGAATTTGGTCTTAGAGTTTTCAATTCAGGAGCATGATTCATGGTATGAAAATTAGTCCATTTAGAACTTCTTGTTGCTGTTGTTGTTGTTGGTGGTGGTGGACCCAAAATTCCATACAATAGATTTAGAATTCGGAAGCAATGTGTAATGCATTCTGGAATGATTGAAACGATGTGAATATAGCTCTATGGAGCTCAAATTTGCCAATTATCACGTATTTTTAGCCGCTTTTCCAAGTATGACGGAAGCTCTTAAGGATTGCTCCCTATTGTTGGTCATGTTTAGAAAGTTCAAATTTTTAAAGGGGGCATTGTTTAATGCAATGTCTTTTAAATGAAAATATATGCTTTTCGAAAACTTACCCTCTTTAGTTTATAGTGGAAGATGGGTATTCACTTTTTGAATGAAGTAAAAAGGGTAGTCAGGAAATTTATTTGTTAGCTTTTTGAAGAAGACTACATTTTGGGCATCCTGAAATAGAATAGAGGACTAACAATTTGGTATAGAGGAGTATTTGTGTTTCTAATTGTTGCTTGTGAATGTTTGTGTCTGATGTTTATGGTGTAGATGGTTGTCAATGGATTAACTTGTACCTATTGTTTTAGGAATATGACTTGTGTTGCTGGTAGTAGCACTCCCACGGCTGAGGATGATATTTCCCCGCTTTGGAAGTATGTAACGAAAATAGACAAGATAGGTGTAGGGGGAGGGAATTGTAAATTCCAATGCAATTATTGCCAGTTGATTTTTAAAGGGTCGTATACTAGAGTTAAGTCTCACTTGCTAAAAATACCGGGTCAAGGAATTCGAGGATGCTCCAAAGTGACACCTCAAGATATTCAAGAAATGCAAAGAGTGGTAGTGGATCAAGCTGAACCGAAGGTTAGAAAGAATCCCCTTGAACTGGTTCCTTTGTTACTGCCACCGCCGCCGCCGCCGCCGCCACCACCACCACCACCACCACCACCACCGCCTCCTTTTAATGCAACCTCATGGTCTTCTAGTGCTTGTTCTGGCATTGGGGCATCTGCCATTGGTTCATCTAGGCAGGAGAGTTTAGAGCCAAAGAAAAGAAAGGCTGCAGAATGTGCGATTGTAGGGAAATCATCGACTCTTGAGGCCAAGGAACACTTAGATGCTATGATTTCCAAGATGTTCTATTCAGCAGGCTTGCCGTTTCAATTTGCTCAAAATCCATACTACATAAGCGCATATTCTTTTGCTGCTGAAAATCTAATCAGTAATTATTGTCCCCCTGATATCAATATGTTGAAGACAACACTTCTTCAAAAAGAGAAAGCAAATATTGAGAGGTTATTGGAACGCATCAAAAACACATGGAAGGAGAAGGGTGTAAGTATCATAATTGGTGGATGGACTGATGAACAAGTGCAACCGTTTGTAAGTTTAATGGCAGTAACTGAAGATTGGCCAATTTTTTTGAGAGCCATTAATTGCGAAGGTAAATATGAAGATGAAAATTTTCTTGCTGTTTTGATTATGGAGACCATTGCCGAGGTTGGACCCGAAAATGTGGTTCAAGTGATAACAAACAATGCCCCTGTTTGTAGGGCTGCTGGAATGCTTGTTGAGGCCCAATATCCACACGTTTTTTGGACACCGTGTGTGGTTGAAAGCATCAATCTTGTTATAAAAAATATATGTGAAGCAAAAGACACAGAGGCTAAAGATGTTACATATGATGAATGTAGGTGGATTACAACTATTATTGCAGATGCTATGGTAGTAAAAAATTTCATCATGCATCACTCAATGAGAACAGTCATTTTTGAACTGTTTGCTAATTTGAAGATGCTTGCAATAGCAGATACACGCTTGGCCACAATGATTGTCTTGCTCAAAAGGTTTAAACTCATTAAAAGCGACCTTGAAAACATGGTTAATAGTGATAGATGGGCTTGTTTGGAAGTCGATAATGTTCAAAAGGCACAATTTGTGAAGGAAAAAGTACTAGATCACTTATGGTGGGAAAAGATTGATTACATACTTTCATTTATGGATCCCATGTATCAAATGCTAAGGGTTGCTATTGCAGAGAAGCCATCTTTTCATTGTGTATATGATATGTGGGACTCGACAATTGAAAGAGTAAATGTGGCTATATATCAACATGAAGGGACACAAGAAGATGAGGATTCAACCTTTTATTCCGTAGTGCACAAAATATTAGTTGATGGGTGGGACAAAAGTCACACGCCTCTTCATTGCTTGGCACATTCATTGAACCCAAGGTGAATTCTGAGCTCCAACATGCTTAATGTTTGTTAGGTTTTATAATCATGATTAGATCAATACTCTTAAGGATAAGTGTATTATATTGATTTCTTACAAGGAGCTGTCATTTCTTGTTTTCTAGGTACTATAGCAGAATGTGGCTTGATGAGGCTCCTAACCGTGTTGCACCCCATAGGGATGCAGAAATTTCTCGTGAAAGGAACAAATGTATGAAAAGATATTTTCCAGATATTGAGGAGCGAACAAAGGTCAATACTGAGTTTGCAAAGTTTGCAGCTAAGTATGATAAGTTTGGAGATCATGATTCCTCGCATGATAGAGGAATCATGGATCCAAAGATTTGGTGGATTGTCCATGGGTCTTCAGCGCCCAAACTACAAAATTTAGCCATAAAACTACTTGGACAACCTTGTTCCTTATCTTGCTGTGAGAGGAATTGGAGTACATATTCGTTTATAAATTCGATCATGAGGAACAATTTAAATCCAAAATTTGCTGAAGATTTACTATTTGTGCATACCAATCTTTGTCTCTTGTCAAGAAGAAGTCCACAATACATGCAAGGAGAGAACAAAATGTGGGATGTGGGAGGAGATGCTTTTGAATCATTTGAGGGTGCTGGCATGCTTGAGACTGCATGTCTTTCACTTGATGAACCAGAGTTGGAGGCTGAAGTATTTGCTGATGCAAGAAATGGCTATGATGTTGAGCCTATTAAAGTGGGGTCCAATGGAAGAAATTTTTAGTTTTAATTTTTATGATCTGTTTTCCTTGATTGAATGGTGGGTAGTGGATTTATGATAGTGATATCTTTATATGGAGTTAGATACTTTAATGGGGTCAAGTACTGTTCTGTATTATAATGGTTTTTAGATGCAATTAATTTTGATTTATTTGTTCATGTATTTCATTTTGTGCCTTCTGCTGTTTATTGCTTTAGGTATGTATGATTGAGTCTTTGTCTATTTCTTTTGTTATTTTAAAAAGAATGTTTTCCTCATTTTTCCTTTATTGTTAAAGCAAACAACTTGCAGATTCTGGCAACATGGTCATTGAACGTTAAAAGATACAACTCATTTTTTTAAAACTTCAAAAATTTCATTGCCATATGTGTGTGTGTGTGTTTTTATTTTGAAAATTTTGTTCTTTTGGCACTTTCGGCCTTGTTATATCTCACCGAAATACTATACTACTATTCAGTGTGATAATTGTTTTTATGATCAATTCTGCTTGGATATTAGTGGAGTTTACATGAGCAGAGTTAGTCTTAAGGCTGTGAACTCCTGTAAAATACTTTATTTTCTAGCTTTCACTATCAATATTGGCTGCCTGTTATAATGTGCTTGTGGACTGGTGCTAAATAAACAGAGAGTAGTGCATTTGTTTTTAGCATGGATCAGTAAACTGAACTTTGTTATGTGGTAGTTTGCAATTTGCCCTCTGATATCTGTGGAAAGCTATCAATGTGATTTGTCACATACCTGAATTCATCCGACCACAGTTGAGTTTTGTAGTACAGTTCACTAATATGCATTCCATACATATGTTGTAAATATATGATTTATCATAATTAGTGAGGTTACTTTTAGGTGGATCAGTATGCTCTGACTTGTAGCTGAACCATCTCAACAGTCTCTCATAATTAGAGTACAGGTGTGGGTTCTTTTTATTTTATTTTATTTATTATTATTATTTTTTCATACCGACCTATTAGCCTCTCTAGAGGTACTTTCTCTATTACATTAATAATGCGTCATTCTATAGCTGGGGCCAACTGGCAAAGCGATTGAGATATGTTTACCCAGTTGTGTATAGGACTTAATAATTTTTAGTTGAAACAATCAACATGAAAGAAATTGGGTTTCAACTCATTAGTCATTACTTGGCGTCAGGCCTGAAAATTGGCTGGCGGATCTTATTTCAAGTTTTGTGGTGCCCAGTTGTACTCATTATTTACTAGTTAGTAAATCATGATCAAATGGCAAACCTGTATCATTGATTGATACAAGGTTCTCTGTTTGTGCCCATATTCTACTTGGTCTTGTTCATTTTAGCCCGTGAAAAAAGAAGAAAAAGGTGTTGTTTGCTATTTTTATAGTAGTTCCCATCTAGTTGGTAGTAATTTTTAGACTATATACTGTGCCTTTATGTTCTATTGTTGTTAAACTTACCCTGCAATTCATAATTGTTTTGGTTTTTGTTTTCTCGCTCCATATTCCAAATATTGGTTGCTTGCATTTGCATTTTGTTCTTCCATGATTATTTCCATTTGCGATATTTATTAAACTGGTGCACTTTAAGCTGCATTATGTTTATGCCTAATGAAAGTGTGGAAAGTCTGCTCATAATGCAATAATTTTTTATTATTTATATATTTAGAAAATTATCAATATGATCCTTGGAAGGTACGATTTGGTGTGTTTGGGTGGTTGGGGCCATTACCTTTTGTGTAGTTCCTTTTTTGGGGTGTTACCATTTCTTCTTGCCCTTATTTTGTGTTAGCCTAAAGAACATATAAGTACCTTCAATTGACAATAATTGTGAGCATATATTGTTCATTGGGTTTGTGCAACTGCCTTCTTTTTATCAAGTTTCTAGTGCTTCTTACATGTTTTGAATTGGTTTTGTACTACTTATGCTTTGCCTTCTTTGTATAGTTAATTAACTTGAGTATTTCTGTTGGTATAGGCGTGTGCTTCGATAGATCCCCAAGTCTTTTGATATTAGGCTTCATTGTTAAAGGTATGTGATCTTTACATCATTAGCTGAAATAGAATCTGTTTGATTGTGTGTACATCGTTGATATCCTAAAACTGCAAAACATTTTAAGTGACATCTGACGGAACTTCTTCTGAAGCAAAACTATGCTTCTCTTGTCCTTAGTTGGACAAGCTGTATGGTATGTATTTGATAAAAGGCATGTTGCAGATATCCATGCCCATGGTCCTGGAATCACGTTTATTACATGAATATTACATACATCTTGGAGTTTCCGTTGCTAATATCTTCTTCATCTTTTTTTTAAATGTTGTTACTAGTCATTGTACCTTTTGTGTTCCTCCCCTCCCCCCCCCCCCCCCTCCTTTTTTTCCTCTTCCCTCTTCATCCTTATAGTTGCCTTAATTATCTTTCAGGTACTCAATCTGCAATGTGATCTCTCTCTCTCTCTCTCTCTCTCTCTCTTCATTCTTTTTTTTTTTTAAGGATCCCACATGTTGCAAACAAAAAAATGAAAAGAATCACTGAGTCGTGGATTGAGTTGGTCTTTAGACATCCCTAATGTATTCTTAGCTGAAAATATTTTTATTTATTTTTTATTTTATTTTTTTAAATTAGCATTTGAGTACACAAGTTAGCGCCAAATTTATGCAGTACTTATGTTGGTTTTGCAAATCCCTTGAAAGTCCTCATTAAGCACACTCCCAAATTAGGAAATAAACGTCACACCAAACACCTGGAAATATTTTTCAGAGCATTTTTAGGAATGCAACTGAACACCAGAAAAGAAAACATTTTCAATTGAAAACATTTTTACATAAAAAATGATTTACAACAAAACAACCAGAGCCTAAATAAATTGTGGAATACTGACTAATTCACTGTTATTGACTCAATGGCTTACAATCTTATGATTTGTGGTCTAGGTTAAGTGAATCCTTCATCTAGTTGAAATCTTCTTTTGTAATATTATTTTTTGAATGGCCTCTCCCAGGAGCTCTAGCTCAATTGGTACCTCCTCCCCTTATAAGTCTAGGTGGAGGGTGAGGTCATGGGCAGGGCCAGGGGGCCAATTGCCCCCCTGACCCTACCTGACCCTTCCCAAAAAATTATTTACCATGTTTTCTTTATAAGCTTCTTGTCCCTTCCCCTAAGAAACTGTTTGACTGACTTCTCTAAGGCCTCATTTGGGAGGAGGGAATGGAATGGGATGGAAATGAATGAAAAGAATAATTTTAGAATATTCTTCCCTTCACTTGTTTGGGAGTTTCAATGGAGGGAATGGAAAACCCATTCCCTTATTTAAGAGTTTAAATGGGAGGGAATGAAATGGGTAGGAGGGAATACTCATTCCTCTCTATTCCCTTAAAAGTTAAAACCTCAAATTTTCATTCCTCCCGAAATTGGAAGGAAGAGGAGGGAATGAAATTAGATTTAATGACTTTTTTACTAAAACTCCAAAAATACCCCTATATATTCAATCCTTTATTTTAAAATAGGGGTCTAATAGTAATTGTGGGGGAGTAAAACCAAGGCCCGTGATCGAGGCCCAGGAACACCGTTTCATTAAAAGCACGCCCGAGGGGGAGAAATCGTTGAGGCCTGTTGTAGGTAACGGTGGGGCGCGTAAGTGTCCGAGGAGGTTGGTCCGAGAGGAATACCCTTCTCGGATGTGACGTCTATTGGAGAGAGGAGCTTCGGCTCTCCTTTAATCCACTTTCCAGCGAGTCCCAGAATAAAAGACAGACTACCGACGTGTATAGAAGGGATAAGGATCCAGAAATATCTCAAGGAAAGGCTGCTACCACCGCATTAAATGCGTTGCAGCTGATTTCCTGGCCGCATTTATGTGGAGAAGACCCCTGAACAGTGTGAAAAGTCTCCTTTATCCCCAGAAAATCAGAAAGCTGGAGAAAAAGGAGGGGAAACTCAAGTACCGTGCTAGATGACAGACAAGTGGACGATGGGATCGAGCAGTGAAGGACTATATAATGGAACAAACCCTTCATAAAAGGGGGAAGGAAAGAGAAAAAGAAAAAGAGAGAAAAGAACGGGAAGAACATTGAGAAATCGCTACTGTAGCATTTAGAAGGAAATAACCTAAAAGAAAGCATCTTGTCTAAGTTCATACCCCTCGGACTTGATCAGGACCCATCAAAACTGCCTTAACCTTACCCCTCGGACCTAAAATCTTAGCTTATTCGTGCGTTTTAGCCTCCTCGGCCAAGTACCCTACCCCCAATAACTGTCGCAAAAATCCGTTGGCCCAATTCTTCAACCCACTCTCTTACAAATTTATTGTATTGGGCTCATTGGGCCCATTCCCTGTTTCCATCAAGGTGTGGGCTACAATCTGTGACCCTACAATTGGCGCCGTCTGTGGGGAGAATTAGCGTCAGTAGAAATTTGCAACAGTTATGGCTGGTTCAGGACCACAACAGGCCAGTCCGCCTCACGCAGAATCAGTAAATGTCAGGCAACCAGACGAACTTCCCAATTTCGAACAAGAAAACCACGTAGATAATCAACGTGAAGGTAGTTCACGGACGACCCATGTGAGGAGAAGTGGTTATCGACGAAAGAGCCATCTGGCGCAGGAGCACGCTGATGAACAAGACTTGCAACAGGAAATAGATGATTTGAAAAAGAAGCTTCGTCGAACACAACGAAGTCATATTCCTTCGAATTCTGATACCTCCTCCGCCGATGAAGAGGAGGATGGTTACAGGAACTCATCAGAAACTCCTCCCAGTGAATCTTACTCCTATGAAGAGGAACGCTCTCACAAAAGGAGGAGAAAAAGCCCGTCCAGGAAGGGAGCGGGGGCTAAGCAAATGAAGAAGGCCCTGACCCAAATTTCTAAGTCTCCCTTTACGCGGGGAATAGAAAGGGCAAGGCTTCCCAGACGCTTCCATCAGCCTACGTTCTCTATGTACAATGGACGCACCGATCCTGTAGAACATGTGAGCCAGTTCAGACAGAAGATGGCGGTTTACTCTCAGGACGAAGCCTTGCTGTGCAGAGTGTTTCCTTCAAGCCTAGGACCGATAACGATGAGGTGGTTTGACGGATTAAAGACCAATTCCATCGGTTCCTTTAAAAAGCTCACTCAATCATTCTGCTCCCGGTTTATCGCATGCAGCAGAGCTCCCCAACCCCTTGATTCGTTGCTGTCAATGACAATGAGGGAAGGAGAGACTGTGAGGTCATATGCCGAGAGATATTGGGAAGTGTTTAATGAGATTGATGGGGACTTTGAGGAGGTTGCTGTCAGGACCTTCAAGGTTGGCCTTCCCTCTGAACACGGTCTGAGGAAATCCCTGACTGGGAAACCGGTTACCAACTTGCAACAATTAATGGACAGAGTGGACAAGTATAAGAGGATAGAGGATGATTAGCAGCAGCAACAGCAAGGAAAAGGAAAAACCAAGCTCGTCCCCCAAGAAAGGAGGGAATTCAGGCCAGACAGGTACAATAACAACCGGCCAAGAAGGGATTATGCCGAGCAGCAAGCGTCCAGCAACAGCCAAGTAGTTGGAGCTGTATTCCGAGAGCCCGTGCACCAGGTCATAGAGAAGATAAAGAACGAGCCTTTCTTCAAGTGGCCCAATAAGATGATGGGGAACCCCGAGAAGAGAAACCGAAATCTTTATTGCCAATATCATAGAGACCATGGGCATACCACTGAAGACTGCAGAAGTTTATGGGATCACCTTGACCAGCTTGTTCGGGAGGGTAGACTAAAGCAGTTGTTGCACCACTCCAATAGTTTGGGTACTCTTACAGATACCCGGTCAGAGAGGGGGAATCCTCCAGGACCACCTCTCGGAATTATTAATGTTATTTTTGCGGCGCCTGGTAGAACAGGGTCATGCCCTTCCAGGGTGATGTCAGTGGCTCGTCTGTATCCCGAGGATGACACTCACGAGTCAAAGAGAGCTAAATTAAGTCGACCCTTGGTCATGGGATTCTCTGACGAAGATAAGATTGGAACTGTCCAACCTCACGATGACGCCCTAGTAATTACCCTCCGTATCGGAGGCTATGATGTAAAGAGGGTAATGGTGGACCAGGGCAGCGCAGCCGAGATCATGTACCCCGACCTCTTTAAGGGGCTGAATCTAAGAGCCGAAGACCTGACGCCCTATACTTCCCCATTTGTGAGTTTTGAGGGAAGGACTATAATTCCGATGGGACAGATCAGACTGCCGGTGCAAGCCGGAACGGATATGGTGGAGGTCGATTTTATAGTAGTCGACGCCTACTCTCCCTACACGGCGATTGTTGCAAGGCCTTGGCTTCATGCCTTAGGAGCAGTCTCTTCCACCCTGCATCAGAAGATCAAGTATCCCTCCGGGGACAAGATAGCAGAGATATTGGGTGATCAAACCGTGGCACGGCAATGCATGATAGCAGCTATCCAACATGAGCCTAAAGCAGAATCTGGGGCTCGAGAAGAGGAGCTATAGCAATCAAAGCCCCCAGTGTTGTCCGAAGAAGGGTTATTCGAGGATGCGGAATGTGAGGATCTTGTAAAGATCATGATAGGGGATGACCCTGAAAAATTCTTTCAAGTCGGATCTCGACTACCCCAGTCAGAGAAGGAGGAATTGGTAGAGTTCCTCAAGCGGAACATAGACGTCTTCGCGTGGAATGCTTATGAGGCTCCGGGGGTAGACCCAGACTTCATTTGTCACCATCTGAATGTTAACCCAGCAATAATTCCCAGGAAGCAACTCCCTCGTCGGCCGTCTAAAGAGCATGCAGAAGCGGTCCGACAGGAAGTGTTGAGGCTAAAAAAGGCAGGGGCTATTAAAGAGGTGTTCTATCCTGAGTGGCTGGCCAATACGGTGGTGGTCAAGAAAAAGACTGGAAAGTGGCGAGTATGCGTTGATTACACAGATCTAAATAAAGCCTGCCCTAAAGATCCATTCCCCATGCCCAAAATTGATCAGCTGGTAGATGCCACAGTCGGCCATCCTCGGATGAGTTTCTTGGACGCTTTCCAAGGTTATCATCAGATACCTTTGGCATTGGACGATCAGGAAAAAACTGCTTTTGTCACGCCAGTAGGGAACTACCACTACAAGGTGATGCCTTTCGGCTTGAAGAACGCGGGTTCCACTTATCAGAGAATGATGACAAGGATGTTTGAGTCGTTATTGGGGAAAAATATGGAAATTTACATAGACGACATGGTGGTGAAAAGCAAAAGAACATCTGAACACCTTGAAGATCTTCGAGCTGTCTTCGAAATTCTCAGAGGTCATAAACTACGTTTGAATGCCGCCAAATGTTCGTTTGGTGTCGGATCAGGCAAGTTCTTGGGTTATATGGTCACTCATAGAGGAATTGAAGTTAACCCCGACCAAATTAAGGCCATCATCAATATGCGAGCTCCTCGGAATCCGAAGGAAGTGCAAAAACTAACTGGAATGACTGCCGCGCTGAACAGATTTATATCTCGATCGGCGGACAGGTGCCGACCTTTTTTCCTGCTGATCAACAAGTGGAAAGGCTTCGAATGGTCGGCGGAATGTGACGTGGCTTTCCGACAACTTAAAGACTATCTTGCTCGGCCTCCAGTCATGTCAAGCCCTGAGCCGGACGAGGTCCTTTTTGCTTACATTGCAGTGGCCTCCCATGCAGTAAGCTTAGTGCTAATAAGAGTTGATGATGGCGTGCAACGGCCAGTGTACTACGTGAGTAAATCACTGCATGAGGCAGAGGTACGCTACCTTCCGCTGGAAAAGGCCATACTAGCGGTGGTGCTTGGCACACGCAAGTTACCTCATTATTTCCAGGCGCACACGGTGATTGTTCTTACTCAACTCCCATTAAAGGCCGTACTTAAAAATGCAGATTATACGGGAAGGATAGCCAAGTGGGGCACAATTCTGGGAGCTTTCGATATTAAGTACATGCCTCGCACCTCGGTTAAAGGCCAGGTACTGGCCGACCTGGTGGCAGAATTCACCGAACCAAAGACAGAGAGCCAGCTAGCATCAGAGGGAAGAGATGTAAAATTAGCCTTTGGCATCACCAAATGTCCCCCTCCGACATGGGAAGTGCATGTAGACGGAGCATCAAACCAAAAAGGAGCGGGCATTGGGCTAGTATTGACATCTTCAGAGATGATCACCGTTGAAAAGTCGTTAAGGTTAAACTTTCCTGCCACGAATAACGAAGCAGAATACGAAGCCTTACTAGAAGGAATGGCCATGGTCCTAAAGATGGGAGGAAAGTCCATTAACCTTTTCTCGGATTCAAGGCTAATAGTGGGTCAAGTCAAGGGTGAATTTGAAGCCAAGGATGAGAGAATGCGAGGCTATCTCAGCCGAGTGAAAGCCTTACAAATGGAGTTCGAATCTTTCAGCTTGTTGCATGTCCCAAGAAGCGGCAATACGCATGCGGACTCCTTAGCCACTCTTGCAACTTCCTCGGCACAAAACTTGCCCCGCCTAATCCTTATTGAGGACCTACACCGACCCTCGATAATAGCAAACACAGTACGGATCAACCAAATAAGAATGGGGCCGAGCTGGATGGATCCCATCGTCCAGTTCTTGAAGGATGATATTCTACCCAAAGAGAAAATGGAGGCCGACAAAGTAAGAAAAAAGGCTCCGAGCTATTGGCTGTCGCAGGATGATAAGCTATACAGGCGTTCCTTCTCTGGACCTTACCTGCTCTGTGTCCATCCCGATCAAACGGAATCACTCTTAGAGGAGATGCATGAGGGAATCTGTGGAAGTCATACTGGAGGCAGATCCTTGGCACATAGGGCCATTACTCAGGGTTACTGGTGGCCGAATATGCAGAGAGAAGCTTTGGAGTACGTCAAAAAGTGCGATCAATGTCAACGATATGCACCAGGTATACACCAGCCCGGAGGAATCCTCAATCCGATATCTAGCCCATGGCCATTTGCTCAGTGGGGCTTAGACATCGTCGGACCATTTCCTAAGGCTGTGGGAAATAAAAAGTATCTGATAGTTGGTACTGACTATTTTACCAAATGGGTTGAAGCAGAGCCCCTGGCTAATATCCGAGATGTGGATGCAAAAAGATTTGTCTGGAGGAACATTGTTACTCGATTCGGTGTCCCACATGTACTCATCACAGATAACGGACTCCAGTTTGACAGTAAAATGTTTAGAGACTACTGTGGAGAATTGGGCATCACTAACAGATATTCTACTCCGGCTTACCCCCAAGGGAATGGGCAGGCTGAAGCTGTAAATAAAGTCATACTCAGCGGATTGAAGAAAAGACTGGATGAAGCGAAAGGCAGATGGGTGGAGGAACTCCCACATGTACTTTGGACATATAGGACCACACCTCGGAGTTCCACCGGAGAGACCCCCTTCTCAATGACCTATGGAGTTGAAGCAGTTATCCCCTCGGAGACTGGGTTCCCAACGATGAGAACAAGTTCATTCAATCCAAAGGACAACGATGAAAATTTGGCGAGAGATCTGAACTTGATCGACGAGAAAAGGGAAAACGCAATGGTCCAATTGGCCCATTACCAACAAAAGCTGAGGCAAGGTTATGATGCCCATGTCAAGGCAAGGCCTTTGGTCCCAGGTGACCTGGTACTGCGAAAAGTCGTGGGATCAGCAAAGAATCCGGCTTGGGGAAAACTAGGGCCAAACTGGGAAGGACCATACTGCATCACCTCCAACGCAGGCATTGAAGCATATTACTTGGAGGACTTGGATGGACTTGTGATACCTCGCCCTTGGAATGTCAATAATTTGAAAAGGTATTATTATTAATAAACTTACGTTTGATCAAAATTTGTCCTTTATATTCAATATATATACCTCCTTCCATACCTCTCGACATTCTGTGACGTGTTTAAACTTAAATCCAATCATGCATGAGTCCTCGGACCGGATGATTTGGGTTAGTTAACACCCTCACTGCTCTTTGAAGTGTTTAAACTTAAATCCAAACATGCATGAGTCCTCGGACCGGATGATTTGGGTTAGTTAACACCCTCGTTGTGTGACGTGTTTAAACTTAAATCCAATCATGCATGAGTCCTCGGACCGGATGATTTGGGTTAGTTGACACCCTCACTGCTCTTTGAAGTGTTTAAACTTAAATCCAATCATGCATGAGTCCTCGGACCGGATGATTTGGGTTAGTTAACACCCTCGTTGTGTGACGTGTTTAAACTTAAATCCAATCATGCATGAGTCCTCGGACAGGATGATTTGGGTTAGTTAACACCCTCACTGCTCTTTGAAGTGTTTAAACTTAAATCCAATCATGCATGAGTCCTCGGACCGGATGATTTGGGTTAGTTAACACCCTCGTTGTGTGACGTGTTTAAACTTAAATCCAATCATGCATGAGTCCTCGGACCGGATGATTTGGGTTAGTTAACACCCTCACTGCTCTTTGAAGTGTTTAAACTTAAATCCAATCATGCACGAGTCCTCGGACCGGATGATTTGGGTTAGTTAACACCCTCACCGTTCTGTGAAATGTTTAAACTTAAATCCGATCATTCGCTAGTCCTCGGACTAGATGATTTGGGTTAGTTAACGTCCAAATTGTTCCGTGAGGTGTTCTCATTTAAGTCCCATCTCTATTTTTAACGTTCAAATATGGACAAACGAATGTCTCAGATTTCCCACTTAGTTGTGTTTAACTAGTTTGTCAATTTCCAGGTCTTCTTAGTCAAGTTAGGCGTTCGTCTAACACAAGTTCAAAAAAAAAAAAACGCAATGACAGCAAAGAGATTTACTACTACTTGCTATGATACGTAAAACGAAAAGAGTACACTTTCACTAATGACTGAAACAAAGTACAAATCCTTAAAATAATAAGTATAGAAAACGAAAGGAAAACGTTAACATAAATGTCCTAGGCCTTGGTCTTGAAGTCTTGGTGGTCTTGGCGGTCGGCTACTTGTTTGGATTGCGAAGGGGCAGCATCCAAAGCATTACCCTGGGAGGCCTCATCGCTTTCCCCCTGACCAGACTCTTGAAGTGGGGCTGTTGGGATTTCCTCAGAAGCTGGAAGATCTTGGTTGATCATAGGAGCTTCAGACACTGGGGCTGGCTGCTCTGGGGGAGGAGAATCGGAACCTGAGAGCGGTTGGATTTCAGGGTCATAATACACGCTCTCAGGCCTCCTAAGAGTAGAGTCAGCAGGAACCCCAGCGGCGTCAAGGGCTTTTCCCCAAGTGACGTCGCAGTAGTCCCTGGCAACGGAGGCAAACTCCTCAGTTAATCTGCTCTGAGTCTCCTCCACCCCCAGAGCATAAGAAACTTGTCTCTCAGCCTCGACTGCTTCTTTCTGTAGCTGCGCAGCTTCCTTGGCCTGACGGAGCTCTTCACGCAGACCTATCACCATCTGCCTCTCCGTCTCTAAATTGATCTGGCAGAGGTGCAGCTCACCGCGAATAGTCTCCGCCTGCTTCTCTATATTATTCCTACCAGCCTCAGCGCTGGCCTTATCTTGGTTAGCCTTCTTCACTTGCTCGGCCAACTGCTTCTGCTGGGCTCTAAGCACGCTTAAGTCGTCCTCCGCAGCATCTCGGGCCTGGTAAGCAGCCCTCGTCTCATCGCGAAAGCGCTTTGCCCATTCGTCGGCCACGTGCACCTGTTGCGCGACCTATTAAGCAAAAAGAAGAAACGTCTTAAACCTAAAAAAAAAAAGAATAATAATAACACATAAATAAGATTTTTTTTTTTTTTATATATAACCAACTTACCATGGCCAAGTCCCTTTTCATCGAAAGGACCAGATCAGGATAGTCAATGCTCCTGTACGCCGCCAGGTCCGAGGGAAGGAGGAGGGGTTGTAGCAGAGCGTCGGCCAGACGACCTGCATGGCCACCTCTAAAATGCCGAAGAGAGGCGTCCATCCTAATGGGACCGCCATCGACCTCCAACTCGGGTGACCAAGTTTGTGGCGGCTGACGAACTCGGGCCGTAGGTCTCTCCTCGTGGCTCTCCACGGAGTGGGACCTCCTGCTCCTTCGCTCTGGTGCAGGCCTGGCCTGTTTATTGCCCCTTGATGGGCCTAACCCGCCCTCCTCGGCAGGCTCCATTGGCCTCTTCCTTCTTAAATCTGGATTCGGTTTGAGCCCAAGATCAGCAGGAACTTGGGGCGGAGGGGGAGGAGGGTGTGCAGCCTGTACGGACTTGCCTTTATCTTGAGAGGGCGGCCCCTTATTCCTGCCCCTCATCAGTTCTTTCAAAGACGGCTCGGTCCGGGGGGCCATGTCTTCCTCCTCGTCAGTTGAATCGGCAATGTAAGTGATCACCCGATCCGGAGGGTGCACGCTTGACTGCTCGTCCTCCCCTTCCTCGGCCTCCGATATGTGTACTCTTTCTTCTTCGAATCTGAACTCGTCAATCTCAAGTTCAAGAGAGGAGGAGGAAGCTGTTACCTCTCGGAGTACGGCCCCACCAAGCGCTACTTCGCGTAGTGGTTCGACGGCAAGGGGGATCCCCTGTGGAATGGGGTGGTCGACTGGAGGAAGATCATAGTCGGCAAGGAAGTTTGGCCAAGACACGTCGATGCGGGCCAAGCGATAGTCTCCCGCTCGGATAGAGTTGCCGACGTCTAAAAAAGACCGAGAAATTGGCTTAAAGTCCAAAATGAGGTGGACCGCTCTTAACTGCCCGTCTTCGTTCACAAAGATCTCTGACCTCAGCAAGTAATTCAATGCCGGGACGTTGATTAGGCTCAGCTTCGGATTGGTAAGGAATTTGTCTAGCAAAGAAATAAACCACGTTACTAAGCCTCGGCTATAAAAAAAAAAAAAAAAAAAACGTGCAATAAGCTATACTCGCATAAAATAACTAAATAAATGAACAAAGGATACGGAACAATCCCTAGTGCTAAAGTTAGAAATCCTAGGTCTAAAGTGCTCCACCTGGTGTCCCGGCCTTGGTTGGGCAAGCTAAGCCGTCGCTCCAAGGCCCCGACAGGATTAAGTAGTCGTCCTTCATCCCCTTATTTGACTTGGGAAGGCAGGACACCAGTTTCACCACATTGTTACGGGACTTAAGGTAAAAACCCGCCCGGGACTCAATATGGCCTTCGTATAGGTGGGCGACGTCGTGCCACGTCAGTCCTAGCCTCAGGTGCCGGTCCAAGGAGTCGATTGACCCTAATACTCTAAAAAAGTTGGGGGCACACTGATGGGGGCACAACCTATGGGCGCGAAGGTAGTCCCGTGTGATCCTACCCATGGGGACGGTCATTCCCCCTTCTATAAAGGCAATCATAGGGATGACCACCTCTCCTCTTTTCCGTTCGAACTCCACCCCCTCTGTGGTGCAATAGCGCACCATCACCTCCTGGGGAATATGATATTTCTCCTTGAACAGCTCTACTTTGGCCGGAGTGTTCACTAAACGCTCGAATCTACCCATGGTTAGTCTCTATAAGGTGCTATGGTTAGCCGAGAAGGTTAGCCGAGGATATAATGGTAGTCGGAGTGCGAATCTTACGAAAGGATGAACGCGGATTGCTTCTCTGATCGCCGGAATCAAGCTCTCTCTTTCTTGTGACGGATTGGTAGGCGCCTGGATACGAACACGGAAGTTGTAAGCTCTAATAAGGAACCGAAAGTAATGCCTGGAAGCTTTTATAGTGGGAAATGGGAAAGGGAAAAGCCACAATCCCGCCCAAATATTGAAATGGCAATCTGGACCGTAGGATTCGCATTCCACCGTAGGATACCTGGTTGAAACGGATTTCCAAGCATTCAATGATGATTGTGCGAGTTCCCAAGCGTCAGAAGCCCTTGCGAAATGGCAGAAGTGGCCCTTACACGCGCCTAAATTTAACTACAATAAAGGACTACATCGTAATTACATTTATATATCAAAATCCTAATTTTCCTCCTCGGATCAGAAAGAAAAGTTAGAATTTTGAGGGGCTATTGTGGGGGAGTAAAACCAAGGCCCGTGATCGAGGCCCAGGAACACCGTTTCATTAAAAGCACGCCCGAGGGGGAGAAATCGTTGAGGCCTGTTGTAGGTAACGGTGGGGCGCGTAAGTGTCCGAGGAGGTTGGTCCGAGAGGAATACCCTTCTCGGATGTGACGTCTATTGGAGAGAGGAGCTTCGGCTCTCCTTTAATCCACTTTCCAGCGAGTCCCAGAATAAAAGACAGACTACCGACGTGTATAGAAGGGATAAGGATCCAGAAATATCTCAAGGAAAGGCTGCTACCACCGCATTAAATGCGTTGCAGCTGATTTCCTGGCCGCATTTATGTGGAGAAGACCCCTGAACAGTGTGAAAAGTCTCCTTTATCCCCAGAAAATCAGAAAGCTGGAGAAAAAGGAGGGGAAACTCAAGTACCGTGCTAGATGACAGACAAGTGGACGATGGGATCGAGCAGTGAAGGACTATATAATGGAACAAACCCTTCATAAAAAGGGGGAAGGAAAGAGAAAAAGAAAAAGAGAGAAAAGAACGGGAAGAACATTGAGAAATCGCTACTGTAGCATTTAGAAGGAAATAACCTAAAAGAAAGCATCTTGTCTAAGTTCATACCCCTCGGACTTGATCAGGACCCATCAAAACTGCCTTAACCTTACCCCTCGGACCTAAAATCTTAGCTTATTCGTGCGTTTTAGCCTCCTCGGCCAAGTACCCTACCCCCAATAACTGTCGCAAAAATCCGTTGGCCCAATTCTTCAACCCACTCTCTTACAAATTTATTGTATTGGGCTCATTGGGCCCATTCCCTGTTTCCATCAAGGTGTGGGCTACAATCTGTGACCCTACAGTAATGTTGTCATAAAATGATTCCATTCCATTTCCTCCATGTTGCTCTCAAACAAGATTATTTACATTCCATTCATTTTCATTCTTTTATTTTAAAACATCCAATTAGGGTTATTTAATTCCATTCCAGTCCATTCTTTTCCATTCCTTTCCCTTACTTAAATACATTCCATTTCATTCCCCTATGATCATTTTATTTCATTCCCTTATGAACTCCCAAACGGAGCTTAAGTAAAAAAAAAATTCCTCCATATTGTCCACCTATAAAAGGAAACGTGATATATATTGAAGTTATATTTCAATTCTTGATCTCTCTTAAAATTCTTTCCATAATAATGTAATATCATTGAGTTGTATTTGGATTTATAGATTATATTTTTCTTTTTTAAAGTTACTAAATTTCAATTTGCTCTTTACATACCAAGTTACATTTTAAAATTCTTTTATTTAAATTAATCATTTAAGTTAATACACCAATGATTATATAGATATATATATACTATATATATATTTTAATCATATGAAATTCATAATATATACCTATAACTATTTGATTTTGCCACGAAACATGTACATAATTAAATTATATTAAGTCCCAATTTAATCCTAAATGAACTTGTATTGAAAAAGGATTTTCCAAATATTGTTTTGAATTTGAAAAAATTTAGTACCAATTTCAATTATAGTTCACATTTACATTATACTTCTTACAGCCATTAAATTTTTGATTAATAAATTATAATATTAGTTGATAATTAGTTTTCTATATTCTATTTTAATTTTGCCCCTCTAAACTAAAATTTTGGCTCCACCATTGGGTGTGTAATTTACCCAAAAAAAAGTCGTTTTTATTACTACTGCTAAGTTACATACGAATCCGGTGGATTTTGAATCCACAATCTCATCCTCCAGTAGATGTTGAATCCACAACCTCATCCATCCTCCACTTAAGCACTTGCAAGGGAAGGAGGTGTCACTTTAGCTGGAGCTCATTCCTCCTAGAAATTGATTTTTAGATCCTATCCTTTTGTTTTGTTCTTCTTTTTGTTTCTCAAGCACAAGTCCCCTCTTAGAGTTTTTGTTCTACATCAATTTTGGTATTAGAGCAAACAAACATTAATCCATCAGTTGCCCGTCTTCGACACCAATAATTATCTCATGTCTTGGATATATGCAACCTCCTTACAATGTGTGGGTGCCACAGACTCACACACCGTGAAATGGAGGATACATATCCGATATATGAGATATCTCCTCCTTTGACACCAACAACCAAGACACCATCATTCATAACAATAATATCAGTTGACCCATGCCCATAAACCCAAAATCACCCCAACCTGCCCAAATCCTACCACCCTGGTCACCCTTTCACCTCCAAATAGCAACCACAACAACAATAACCACCATATACCTCCCTGATTGTGACTGGAATGCTTGCAGCAGGGGGGGGGGGGGGGGGAACCTGTTGTCATCGTGAATCAGTGATAGACCCACAGTGCATAACCCCAAACCACTACCATTGAAGCCAAAAATATCACTCTCACCCCAACAACCCAAACTTCCTTAAGCCGCCATTGTTGCCTTTCAAAATTGTGGTTTTTTCCCCCTGATAGATAAGATAGAAATCAACTTATGGCTACTCTATGATGATTGCTTTTTATCATCATCATCATCAGCCCAAAACACCAGTTGTTTTTTGGTGTAGGCAAGATTTAAACCCCAAATGTCTTATTCAACAATGTGTTATTCTTGCCCAAATAAACCCTCATAGCCGGACAAAACCATAAAAGACTTATCATCCCATCTCTGTCAGCACTAACAACCCACTTGTCACAGCAAGACCCAACCAGTGTAAGCTCATGACTCAAACTCTTGGGCACCACCCAACCCATCAGCAGCAACCAAACTTAGACTTGGTTTCTTGATCCGACAACTCACATTAACAGGCAGCCCCAATCAGATTTGATCTGGGTATGCAATTAAAAGATTTACTGATTCATGTAATCGCAATCTTGTGAACATGTCGGCCGAAACACCAACTTGAAGCTCTATCTTTGACCCATCGCTCTGCTGTTGACTTTGACCACAAAGCCACACATCCCAAACATCTTTGAGCATTGTCAAAGCCCACTGGGGAGGCTGACTAGCTGCCACCACCACCAAGCCCTTAAAATCCATTTTCTAGATATTAAAACCAAACCCATTAACGATCCCCAATCCCTTCAACCTGACCTTTTAGAAGGGGGGAAAAACTCCAATCCCAGTTCACCCATTACTCAACCTGACTCATCAAAAAAAAAAAAAACAAACAAACAAACAGTTCAGCATAACTTGGCCCATGTGGGGAAAAAGAAAGCCCTACTCGCTCCCAAGGTTTCCCACCCATCTAATATCAACATGAGCTACACTGATGGGAATTGAGTGTCTCCCACTGCAGGAGAGTTAGAGTGGACGCTAAATTAGACCCATTTGATTGATTTTGTTGGACCTAATTGATTGTGATTGATGATGATTAGTGCTGATTGATGCTGTTAAAGAGATTTTATTTTATTTGTATTTCCATATACTATGCTATGTTGCATGGATACGGACATGATATGTAGTACGACACGATATCTAGTACGGCAACACAACATTTGTTGAAAAACTAGGATACGACACGGCTAGGATACAACAATTAATATTTATTTTTAGGTATATATATTTTATAATTGGACATAATTTTTTATATATTGATCAACATGGCAGGGCAATAAGTATTACTATGTACTCTCGGCATTAGTTTATTTTCTTTCCATGTTGATGTAATTTGGAGAGGCTATCAGAAGGCCATGGACTGAACAATCAGCATTAGATAGTTGATCAGGGATTTATAAAATTTGAGTTGGAATTTTCTCAGTTTTTGGTGATGATTCCAAGGAAGCCTAGGTGCTGATTGATAGGTTCCTATCCTTTTCCTACACTTGTTGATTCCAAGCAACTCAAGGTGGTGAACTGGTGAGTCTTGGGTTCTATTTTTCTTTTCCAAAGCTTTGTGCTGATTTAAAGCAAACCTTAGTTGATTCATAGGTCTTAGTCCTTTGTGTTATTCTTATTTTTGTTGCTCAAACACAAGTCCCCCTCTTAGAGTTCATTGTCCAGCATCAGTCTGTGCTTGTACTCTTAGGTAATATTGAAAATATTCCTTGGTAGGGTTTTCAAATGTTTCAGTTGCAAAAGATGACATAGATAAAGCACCAGTGCTTGGCTGAAGAACTCTATGGCATTTTCATACCTTATTTTATTGGAAAAATAAAAATACACACACACACACACACACACATATATTTTGGGTTTAAACCATTTATCAAATGTCTATGTAACTGTTGTATGATGGGTGTTTTCAAAAGTGTAATTACTGTTGCCTATAGGTGAACATTGTCTTCAATTCTGTATAAGGAAGAGTTTTGAGTGGGGCCCCATCTAGTCTTGTGCCTCCTTAAATTGCTAAGAAACTCATATAACATCTCTGCTATTCACTTGTGAAATCGAATCATCTATGGTCTCGGTGGCTTTATTGCCTCCATTTACATGTTTGGCTTTAGCGACTGTTCTAAAATCACGGCATGCTGTTGGCTTTTGTGACTGTTCTAAAATCACGGCATGCTAAAATTTACTTTTAACAAATTTCATTTTCTGAATTTTACATCTTGACCATCAGAGAGATTTCAGTTTAAAGACAAAATTGTGCTTTCTCATTGAACAAGAGCGATTATTAAAGCCAGAACTTTTCTTTTTGACCTCTACGCAAGGTTTTCATTTTCTTACCTCAATTGAACTTCTTGAATTAATACATGAATTTTCCCTTTAATATATTAGGTGGCGTGTTCCTTTATAGGAGAGTGTTTCATTTTGTTACCGAAAAAGAGAGTGAGAGAGAATGTGTTTCTTCCAAATCCAAACTAAGAGTTTTTTCTCCCATTTACAACTTGATCTGATTATGCCTGGATGTCAGTTTGAATAAATTCTATGAACTATGAAGAAGGTCCGAAAGGCTTAATTATGTGCTTGTTAAGATGAAAACTGCCTTTTCCAACTTTCAACAAAGAATCTCTGATTGTGGACGCTAAACTTTTGTCACACTACTTTTTTACTTGGTGCCATATTTCTTATCATAAGAAGAAACAATAAAATCTTATTCCTAATGAACTACACCTCATGAAGAGGTTTTCGAATCTTTCCTTCCCCTTCGTCCTCTCCTTGAAGTTAAAGCTAGCTTATGTGTGTGTGTATATATATATATATATTTTAAAGAAGAAAAAGAAAAAGTTCTCCGATTATTATGTCATTAAACCTTTTTTTCTTTATAGTTTTGTTGCTTGGGTCATGATATTGACATTCCAAATTCATACACCAATTTTCCCCCTTGTTTCCTTATGCAAACAGTGTGGCTGATATTGCCATCCTTCTGGAATCTGGACCATTGAACCACACGTTTCTATTGCTCTTTGGAAATATACGTGAAGAAATGTAAGTTACTTAATCCTTCAGAGCTCAGAATAAGTCCAACTGTCCCTCAAATGATGGCTGCTGAGGAAAAAACTTTAGTGGAAATCTTGGAAGAGCATAATCCAATTGACCTTGCCAAGTACATAAACTATGTAAGCGCCCCACAAGCTGGTGCAATAGCAACATTTTCTGGCACAACACGCGACACCTTTGAAGGAAAAGTAGTCTTGGAGCTAAGATATGAGGCATATACACCAATGGCAATCCGATACCTTAAATCCATTTGTTCATCTGCTAGATCATCCTGGAATCTCCACTCCATTGCTGTTGCTCACCGGCTGGGGCCGGTTCCAGTGGGAGAAACAAGTGTCTTCATTGCAATCTCGTCTGTTCATAGAATTGATGCGTTGGATGCTTGTAAGTATGTGATTGATGAGTTAAAGGCGACGGTTCCTATATGGAAGAAGGAGGTTCTTGCTAATGGAGAGGTCTGGAAGGAGAATTCAGAGTTCCTAGAGAGGAAATTGGAGCTTGGAAAGAAGGATGGAGACTGCTGTGGGAAAAAGGTTGAGGCCGAGGTGCATGACAAGAAGGGCTGCTGTGGGACTAAGGTTAAGGTCAATGAAGAAAGAATTGCCAACAACAGCACCGGTCATGAAGGCTCCGGTGAACTTGAGTAAGAGAAAGACCCCTTTTCTTTTTCTTTTTTTGGCTGAATGGGGAAGATCCTATTCATTTGCAATTATCACTTTATGTTAGAATAAAGGTTCTAATAATGGTTAAGTGAATAAATTTAACACTCCTAAGCTTTTGAGATAATCTATAATTTATCACTTTTTTTTTTTTTTTTTATTGTCATTTTCTTTTCACCTTAAAAATAATGGAGTACTATTCTTGTAATGTTACAATAACGGTTGTTTGAGACAATTGCTAATGGCTTCTTCTTTTATATATTTTTATTATCATTTTTCTTTTCCCCTCAAAGATAGTACTATTATTGTAACTAGTTGATATCTCAAGTGATGCACAGCGCATTTTGATAAATTTTGTAAGAAATTATTTATGACCCATTGATTTCATGAATACCATTATTGTTAGTCACACTTAATCTATGTGGTTTTCTACTAAAACTAAATTCAAACTAAATACATTGGAGGGAAAATTCTTCTAATTCATGCAACCAAGAAATGTCACTAGGTCATAATGAAATTGTCACCTACAAACCTATTGGTTTCTAGGTGACTTTCTTATATTATATATGTTTTATATATCAATTAGCTACAAATACTTCTAGAATTTGATACAACAATAGAAAAAATAATGCCAAAGTAATATCACAATTTAACAACCAAAAAAATTAATTGAATTAAAAGTAGTCAAAAATAGATCCTTATATACGCATCATATGGAAAACCAAAAATATAAATTGGCACATTTATGAAAAAATAAGCCTAAATAAATTACAATGCTACATAAGTAAAACCCACATAAAATCTAAACAAAATATTTAAGACAAACATAATATTTTGAAAATTAACATACCTCTTAGAAAGAAAAACAAAGATATTGTGAGAAAATTATGGAAGTTTAATTTTTAAGTCCAATGGAAATGAGGATTTATATTGGACAAATGTGGAGACAAATAATATTTGCCAAATTCATTGATGGCCTGTTTGGATGGAGGGGGGAAGGAGGGGAGTGGAGGGGAGTAGAGTAGTATAGGCTAAAAATAAGCTAATTTTGTACTAAATCTACTCTACTATACTCTACTCTCCTTTCTTCCCCCTCAATCCAAACGGACCATGAATCTTGCAATTTTGCATTGAAGGATGGAAAATTGAAAAGTTTTTTTAATTCCTACATTTCCCATGACTTTTTAGATTCATTCGTATCAATTCAAAGCATGTAAAGTTTTATACAAATTCTTTGAATTTTATTAATACATTGAAATAATGCATTTGCCAACTTCGCCTTGAAAGCGACATGTAGCATCTCTTGATTCTCTTCCCATCCTTTGTGTGTCCACGAGTGGTGGTGGCCGGTTTGGTATTGTCTTAAAACGTAGTGCTTGGGGAATCTCTTTTGGGGACATGCTTCCACTGCACTTTGAGCATTTTTGTTTATTCGAATTTCCTGTGCTTTTGTGGCTCAGGGGCGCGCAACCAAAAGCGAAAATTTTCTCCTAGTAGGCAAGAGATGGCCGCAAAAAATTTTCTTCAAATGTTTTAATAATAAGGAGCATTTTATTTTGCTGTTAACATTTTTCTTCAAATGTTTAACAACTTTTTTACTTGAAAGTGTCCCCCAGCCAGGTAATAGAGGAAGAATTACTTCCTTATTTATTTATTTATTTAAATTTTTACAACTGTTTGTGATTTACACAATAAAATTTAATGTCAGTAACAAGACTCACAATTTGACACAATGGAAAACCGTGAAAAAGGTTGTGCCCCTAACACATGACCATCTTTCATGTGCAATGAGAAGAAATTGCCTTTACACACCATCTCAACTATGATAAGAAAATGCCACCCACCAAAAGTTCTTGGTTTTGCTAAATGACATTCAGTAACCAAAACATAGAGGAAACCTGGTAAAACTAATCACAATGAAGGATGGCCACAAGTACTTTTAGTAATCATCATTACACAAAAGTTGAACAGCGTCACACACTTGTTTTTGCAAACTACAAGTGAAGAAAGAATATAATAGAAGCTAAATATGACGGATCATAACAGCAAAATGATCTCCTCCCTATTGACAATTGCCAGCCAATTAACAACAGTGGCGTGACATACTGGTAACTAATGCCATCATCTAAGTTGAATACAAGTTTCTTCAAGATGATTTGCTTGACAGGCTTTTGGCTGGGGTGAGAAGAGCAACAGCACCCCTATCTGAACTTGTGAATTTCCTATGCACTGCCTTGAGCTTACCTTCTGCAGCCACAGAATGTAAGCTTACCAAGAGCTCCGCGCAATCCCTGTTACATTGCAAAGTAAACATCATCAATTGTGGTACATGGAAAGAGATGCATATAATAACTTAATGCTCATCAACTTACTTTAGCTGGCATTCAGAATAGCCCGTGTAGTGCTCTAGAGTTTCATTCCAGAAAGGGCTGTTGTCAAGGGTACATCGTGCAGCATAAACAGCAGAAGCAGCAATCTTTGAAGGGCAATATGAAGTTATAGTAGGATAGTGCAGTAGACCAAGTTCAGCTAAGAAAAACACCATATTCTCCATCTACACATCATAAAAATCAAATAATTAGTCCCGATTATCTCTTACAATCAGAATGTTAGACATGAAATTTCTCGAAGATCACAACAAAATTTGTGTACCTCCTTATCAGATGGCACAGAGGCCTTGATATATCGAACAAGGAAAACATAAGGAGTAGGGACTGTCATTAACCATTCCAGCTTTTCCAAGATTGTTTTCTCCATGACCAATATCTGTTCCCTAAGATAGGCATTGTCTGAAATGCAAACAAAGTCATTGACCTGCACATTTGAACCCAAGATTAGGCAAAAGAACATTTCATTAAAAACAAAGTCATTGAGGATGTATGAAAAGCAAAGAATACTGATCCCTACCTCTGGTGCCCAAATCTCTTCATACTTGCTTGCAATTAGCATTGAGCTGATTCCAACCAACTGAAGTTCCCTCCTAGATACCGCCATTATCGAAAGGAATCGATCCACAATATTTATTGTGAGATACAGGGTCTCTGGCGTGAGTTCAAATTTGCGATGAACCTCTATCAACCAGTCTACAAGGATTGATCTCATCTTAGCATTTATGTCTGTCTGCTTAATCATGTAGTCATGCACTTGACTCAAATCCTGCATCAGAAAATTCTAACATTAGACAGAGTAGAGAGAGAGAGAGAGAGAGAGAGAGAGATAGAGTCAGAAGGTATAAAAACAGTACCTCAGTCTCTTTGTAGAACTTGTACATTTCATCCACATATTCAGCCACCGCCAATTCATTGTCAACATCAGCAGCATCGATGTTTTCTATCAGATCCTTGGGCTTTTTGGTGATTCCACAAGCAGCCTGTGAGGTTAATCAAGTTTAGTACAAACAATGAAACAGAACATGATCAACAATTAGAAACCACAATGGGGGTCCTAAAATACAAAAATTACCTTGCTTCGAGCAGTGAGTATTGCAGTGAGGGTCTTGACATTCTTCCTTGAAGGCCCTTCCTTTGATTTTCTTCTACCAGCGCATTTACCCTCATCCTCTTCATCTGAGCTAATCACAATCACCTCCTCAGGATTAGGCTTCTTGACAATCTTCTGAGCTGCCGCCACCTTTGTTGCTACACCGCCTTTCTTCACAGCGACCCCATATCCAGCTACTGCACCTAAAGCATCTTTAATTGGTTTCTGCAACTTCACAAATTCAGTACATTTATTAATTCAGTACAAATTCAGTACAATTCAAGACTTAACTGAAAACATATATGTTTCAAATAAATGGTTTGCTACCTTGTTCTTCTCTGCTGCTGCTTGTGCATTAGCAATTAGTTCTGTACAAAAAGCCCTGCAAGACAAGAATTACACATATAAGCACGTGAGCAAGGTGATGTGTGTGTGTGTGTGTGAGAGAGAGAGAGAGAAAGAGAGAGAGAGAGAGAGACCTTGCAACGGGCTGAGCTTGAAGCTTCACTTCCACAGCTCTCTCAGCAACCATATTACCAATATCTTGGAGAACCCGCCTAGTCCTTCCTTCTGCAGGTACATTCTTCTGCATTCCTTCACCTGAAAATACCAGTAATCTCAAAATCAAAAGGCTTTTCAAAAGAAAAAGCTAGAACACAAATACCAGGCTTTGGGGGCAAAACATAAGAACCTGAAATAGCCCAAAATACAAATTGAGTAAAGAGTACAATTTATAACGATAACAATTAACAAGGAGAGCTTCTCATCAACAAATATCAGAACATGAACAAGCAACTATGTTAAATCTTAAATTGAAACCTTATATTTTGCAAAACCCAATTAGCCGTCAAGAAAAATCACTAATTTGCACAAAACAAAAGATCCCCCAAAATTGTAAATTAACACAAACCAAAAATTTATTCAGATAGATCATAGATGATCCTTTCTGTTTTGGATCTAGTTCTTTCTTGTTTTCCAAAGATGTGTCTTTTAATCAAATCTCTCAACCTAAAAGGCTAAAACGTTAGGAGCAAAAGAAAAATTCAAAAGAACTCAGAAAGAATCAAAAGAAATTATCACTACATGGCTCTCCACAAAATCATTCAACATAACTCAAGAAGATAATGAAGAAACCCACAACCAAAAACCTTAAAAGAAAACCCAGACGCAGATTCAAAACGTAATTACTACATATCCCACAAATAGAACAAAAAGAACACATCTTAAAAGAAAACCCAGATGCAGATTCATCCCAATGGTGGCTAACAGATCAAAAAAAAAAAAAAAAAAAAAAAAAAAAATCAAAAAACAGATACGGGTTTAGAAATCACAATCAAAAACCTTAAAAGAAAACCCAGTCGCAGATTCAAAACGTAGTTGTTCCATATCCCAAAAAAAGAACATATATTAAAAGAAAACCCAGATGCAGATTCAACCCAATGGTGGCTAACAGATCAGAAAAAGTAAAAAAACAGAACTGGGCTAGAAATCTAAAAAGGAAAAAAGATAGTACCTTTGAGTTGTTGTTGTTGTTGCAGAGGAACAAGAGCTCTAGAAGCCATATCTTGCTCTTGTTCTTGAGAATTATTATAGCGAAAAACTCCTCCAAAGCTAGACAACAGCGACGAAAGAAACACTTGGAGACGACTATTGCGTGTCTCTCCTCCTTCACCGTCTGGGGTCGCCACCTCGTTCCACCACAATTCTCTCTCTCACTCTATTTCTCTCTGAAAGTTTCTCTCCTTTTCAATTTCTATAAAACTTTTAGTTTTGGTTTTGTTTTTTTTGTTGTGTGAATGTGTTTCTCTTTGAAGGGTTTTGAATTTTGAGGAATACTTATATGAACCGAGGCCAAGCCCCAACGGTCGACTTCTTTATCAAATTTGAACCGTTAGATGGATGTAAAATCCAACAGCTCTTATTTAGTACCCCAGGCTTCAAGTTTTGGAATTTTATAGCCGTTAGCATTAGGGGCTTTCCGCTGGGTTAGTACTTTTTGGGTTCTTTTTTAATGGTAACCCAAGCCCGCTCTCCCATAATTTTAAAAGTAATAAGACCCATTAAAATAAAAATAAAGTAAAACTATTTTGGCAAAAATGCAAAACGCTTCCTCTAAGGCTGTGTTTGGTTTCTGTAAAATATTTTCTAGAAATTCTATTTTTTGGAAAGGAAAATATTTTCAAGTGTTTGGTTGCATTCTAAAAATTATTTTGGAAAATATTTTCTAGTATTTGGTTGTATTTTTGAAAATGCTCTAGAAAACCCATTTTTATCATGTTTCTCACATTTTCTCATCTTCCAAACAAATATTAATATCATTTCTCAGTAAATAAACACAAAAGAAACAAATCCCAACAAAAAAATTCATCAAATCTGGTCAAATTGTGAGAGAGAGAGAGAGAGAGAGAGAGAGAGAGAGAGGCAACTGGGTTCGATGAATGGGGACGACGAATGTGGGTCGAGGACGACGAAGCTGGGTCGAGGACAAAACCCAAATTCATCAAAACGCAAAAGAAACAAAAGAAACAAAACCCAAATTCTCAATACCCAACAAAAATAGCATGAGAATGATCGCTTTTAGGGTGTGACGAGAACGATCGGTTTTGGGTGGATCGATGCTAGGGTGCGACAATCTCGCCGGTGGTGCAATTGGCGCGATGAGGGTCTGAGATGGTGGGATCGAATGGGTTTTCTAGGTTTGACGAATGGGTTTTATGGGTTTGATCGAATGGGTTTTCTGGGTGCGATCGAATGGGTTTGACGAATGGGTTTTCTCGGTCTTGGGTTTTCTGGGTTAAGCGGAGTTGGTTTCTGGGTTTGTCGGAGTCGGAGTCGGTTTCTAGGTTTGCGATTTCTCTCTCTCTCTCTCTCTCTCTCTCTCTACGCGTCTGAGTCTGGAAATACTTTGAAGTGAAAATAGCAACGGAAATCATTTTACACCAAAACAAGGGTATTTTCCGGTCAAAGCGGAAATCATTTACCGTTGACCGTATTTTCCGTGTGCTACCAAACACCCACTTTTACGGAAAAACATTTCTGGAAATGATTTGAAATAAAAAACAAACACAGCCTAAGTTTGGTAAGTTTCCGTTAAATGTACTTAATACTATGTAGTTCTGTAATTTTCAAGTTTCTAAATTATAAAAAAAAAAAAAAAAAAGTATACTAATAAAAAAAATCCTTTTCTGTAGGAAATATTTTTGGAACATTTTTATGAGAAAATAAAAATATAATTAATTTCTTTTACGGTTTTTTTAATATTTCCCATGAAATTTATATTAAAACTTTCTTAAAATAATTAACAATTGCCTTAAGGGTACTTATTAACATGATCCATTAAAAAATAATAATGGAGAGAAATTGAAGAACACGTAAAAAAGAAACCCGTCAACTTTTCCGGTGATCATATAGGAATGACTAATAACTAATTCCAAAAGAACTGCAAACATTATCCCACAAATCATGAAATATTTTAGGTCTAATCTATGCTTTTTAATGTTTGCCTCTTAACCAACTAATCTTCCACATGTAGAGGTTGCCATGTCTCTTTAAAAAAATGTTGCCATGAATTTTTTTTTTTTTTTTGGGCTAGGTGTGTAGTAGCTTCATGCTGCTACTGGGTGGGGATTTTGGTTTGGGGAGGGAAATGGAGGTGAGTGTGGTGGTTTGGTTTGGATCTGAGAACAATTGTTAAACAAAATCTAAAAATCAATGAGCTTGTAGCAACTGAAGGGGAATTGGGTGATTTTTTTTTTTTTTTTTTTTTTTTTTTTTTTTTTTCAGATTTAGTCTCAGTTGTGTACGACCTTTTTTTTTTTAATTTTAATTCTGAACTTTTTTTAATAAAAAAATAGAAAATAATAAAATTAATAGTTAAATATTAAAAAAAAAAACACCAAAATTGCATCATTTTGGGGTGTTAACAACATAGATAAATGCATGTTTAATTGATGACTAAATTGAACACTTTTGAAAATTAGAGGATTGATGAAATAAACAAAAACAAAGTTAAAGAGTTTAAATGAATTTTGGTAAAATTTAGAGAAATTTTTTGCATTTTAGCAAACTGTTGTTAATTTATAAGGAATATATATATATATATATATATATATATATATATATATATATGTGGGGTCATGGGCCCGAGATCATATAATGGGGCATGGGGCTTTGGCCGAGAGCGTGGTAGTCCGAGTCCGAGGAGGAATATATCTTCGGACCAGCTAAAGCACGGTCATATATAAGTCCTAAATAGTCAGAGTGACCTTTCAGGAAGTTCTAAAGGATAGGAACTCAGGAATATCTAAGGGAAAACTGCTAACACTACATTTATGTGGACAAGACCCCTAAACAATGCTATCTCGGTTACCGCAACTTACAAAACGCTAGAGAGAGTGTCTGAGGGAACAGACACTCAAGTATAGGTTTAGATGATCAACAAGTGGAAGGCCAAGATCGTTAAAAGGTGACTATATAATAGGAGAAACCCACCATGGAGAGAGGATCCTAGGATTAAAAGAGAAAACACTGTAGTAATCTCAAGAACTCCTGTAACCATTCTCATTCAATATTTACTAGAACAAACCTTCTCGGATTGTGCCGAGAACAAACTTTCTTTGATAAACTCAGTTCATCTCTGTTTGATTGTCATGAACATCATATTAACTGTTATCCATGCACTAAAGCCTAGCTCTTTAACCCACTTTCTACAAATTTATTGTACTGGGCTCACTGGTCCAAGATCCCATACACCTTGCGCTTGGACTGCAAAACGTGTCCTTACAATATATATATATATATATATATATATATATATATATATATATATATATATATATGGGTGCGGCTTATGTCCCGTGCTCTAGTGCATTGGAGTCACATCGATTGTTGACACGTGTTCATTTTTGGACTCGTGTCACAATTGCAATGCGTCCAATGAATGGACGTAAGTTGCTCCCTATATATATATATATATATATATAGCAATTAAGTAGAATCAAGATTTTTTTTTTTTTTTTGAATAAAGGTTAGAAAGAATGATGAAATTTAGAACTTACTAGGAGTTGCGTCCAGGTTAAGTGGTTAACGATTTATTAGGAGATGTTATTTTTATTTTTTATTTAAATTTTAAAACATGTCAAATCTGTCTAGAGAAAAAGCAAAAAGGAGAAAATCCACCAACTCCATATATTTCCGAAACTAATAAACAATATTGATTAGGAAACTTTCTTTAAAAATCATACTCCTAGGATTGGTATCAGAAACTAAGGTCGGTTTAGGAAAGCAGTAGGGAAATTTTATAAATACAAACATACAAGTTCGTGTCCTCTACTTCATAATTCTGGTATTTTCTTCTCTACAAAGTCATGGTTTTGGAAAGAATGTTTGAGCTATCAGCTGAAGAACATGAAGACGTGAGAAAAAAGGTTTTGGTGAAGACACCGATAGGGTGGTTTAAGCTTAATACAGATGGGTCATCTATTCAACATCGAGGGCTTGCTGGAGGAGGAGGACTTATTCGAGATGCTTTTGAGAATTGGGTTATTGGGTTTTCTAGTAGGTTTGATTTTACAAGCAATATCATAGCAGAGTTGTTAGCCTTAGAGCATTCTCATCAGGTGTGCCAAATGCCAAATATTTGGCATTTGGCACACCAAATACCAAAAAACCCTTCTCATGAGGTGTTCTATATCCTATAAATTGTGACACATATGAACAGTACCGTTCCATCTTTGGAACGATACAGACAGATGTGCTATAAAAAAAATACTTTTTTATTCCATTTCTCTCCCTTCATTTATGACTCTTTCTTCTCTCTCTTTCTTTTTCTTCTTTCTTTCTCCACCTCACTTCATCTTCTCAGTTCTCACCTCTCTTCCCTTTTTTTCTTCTTCTTCTTCTTTCTTTCTCCAGAACCTCCACCTCTCCCTTTTTCTTGCTTTTTTTCCCCCCTTTTTTCTTTTCTATCACTTTCTCTACGCTTTCTCTATCTTTTTTTTTTTTTTTCCTATCACTCTCCCTAGGCTGTTGCCATTGAGATCGGCCGTCACCGTGGAGTTCAGGCTCGCTGATGAGGCCGTCGCCATGGAGATCTCTGATTCTGATTTTTTTTTTCTTCAGTTGTGGATTCCATGTGATTGTGATTATGGGTGAGTTGGTTCTTTTTCAAGCTTTTTTTTTTTGGGATAGTTTTGTGTTGATTTTAGGGATTTTTTTAAAAGTAGTATTGGGTGGTGGTAGCTGTTGGTGGATTTTTGTTGGTGGTGGTGGGTTTTACCTGTGGGTGGTGGTGGCAGGTTGTGCTTGGGTATGGTGGTGGCGAGCTGTGCTGTGTATGGTGGGGTTTTGTTGAAGGTTTTTTTTTTTTTTTTGGTTGAGGTTTTTGGATTTGGAATTTGTTGGAGGACCGATGATTGTGGTTGTAGTTTCTGGCGGTGGTTCTTGGTTCTTGGTTGGTGGTGACTGCTGGGGCTGTGTATTTGTATATTGTTGGGTTTTGAGTAAATATATTATTTTAATGTGTTGTATATATATTATTTTAATGTTTAGAATGAAAGAATAGAACATCTGATAAATGGTGTATTGTAAAATGATGTGGTAAAATAATAAAGTAGGCTTTTGATGTGTCAAAATGACATTTTTTATGAGAGAGCCGATGAGAATGCTCTTACGGCATGGATTGGTTATGGCAAAGAATATTGGAGTTGTGAAGATAGTTGTTGAACTAGACGCAAAAGTAGTAGTGAACCTCATCACCAACATGTCTAAGACGAAGAAATCAATGAAAAGTATTGTGATGGAGTACAAGAATCCACCAGCTGTATCCACCCCTTGCGTACGTATCTAGCCCAATATCTACGACAATTCATGTTAGCCCATTAATCACCACAATTAAAAAAATAAAATAATCTCTCTCATTTTCAATGTGGGATTAAACATTTTCCATATTCACTTCCACGTCTTTACATTTATGTTATAAAATTTATTCATTTTAATTATTTAATATTAAAATGCTCCGACAAGAAGACATTATTCTATTGATGTACCATGATACTAGTAGAATTCATGTACCTTGTATTTGTTATTCAAATATGCAGTTATGATTAACACTTGGTGTGCACACAAGCACGCACACACATATATACTTTTTTGTTAAGAAAACAGATTGAAAATTTGAATTAAATAATGAATTTATTATTCATAAGATTGAAATGCTGATAAAGACTAAGCTACGATAGTTCAGCTTTAAGTGATATGATTTTGATTAAAAAAAAAAATAGTGATATGATTTTTGTTGAGTTTTGACAGATAAGTTCTTGACATGGTCACATAATATAGAATGAGTTTTTTTTTTTTTTTTTTTTTACAAAATGGTAACGAAAAATCGAAAGTAGCTTATTTTTACATGATCCGATTCTTGGTGAATTTTTGGCGTATAGGTTCTTGATATGCTCATAAAAAATAAACCTAGAATAAATTTATTGTTAATAAGATTGAAATAATAAAGAAGAAAACTAAATTAGTTTAGCTTTGCGTAATCCGATTCTTGGTGAAATTTTGGCAGATAGGTTCGTGACATGGTAGTAATTGTATTGCTTGAAATAATTTGATTTTTCAACTAAAAAAATATTTCTTATATTGTAAATTAAAAAAAAAAAAAAAAAAGCTTTTCCTTTGAATTTGAAAGCTGAAAAAAAAAAATATATTACATTCATTTTGGGAACTTAACGGTACTCTAATAGACAAAAGGACACACTGATTGATTTGATCATGAATTGAAAATTAATGATGAAATAGAATAAACTGAAAATTTTTTTGAGCGAAAAATAAACTGAAATTATTGAGACGAAGATGAAAACAGGCCAACATGCTCCAAGTATCAAGAAAGTGTCTTCTAAAAATACAGAAAAGCAAAACAAAAAAGTATCAAGAAAGTGAAAGTCTATCGTGTTAGCTCCAAAAAAAAGAAAAGAAAAAAGGAAGAAAGTTAAAGTAACTAAGTAAGGGACTCGGCTTAGCTTTAGTCTTCTAGTGCACTAGAGTCTATGCAGTTTAGACACGTGTATGATTTTTACCACGTGTTTGAATTGTGTGCATTGGAGCTGCTTGTAACAATATGAACCAAGTTTTCCTCTAAACTCCTTATATCTTTATATTGAGTGTGAATTTTGAAAATCTAACCATTAGATTGTATATTCTTATTATATTTTTCATGCTTACAAAATTTTAAGAAGATCAAAGATCAATTGCTATCTCATAAAACAAATATTAAAATTTCAAAATTTTGTGATCTAAAATTGTGTATAAAAGAAAATAAGTTTATTGATTGAATAGTAAATAATATCTAATTTGAATGAAATTTGATATGCATTTTAAGAATATAAGGAACATGAAATTCAACGGTTATATTTTCAAAATTTACACAAAAAAGAGATATATGAGAAGTTTGAACAAAGTTTTTCTCCAAACTAGTTTGGAGAAAAACTTTGTTCAAAGCCATTGATGATTAGCAAAAATAAAAAATAGAAGAAGGCTCAATGGATGTATTTTAAATATATATATATATATATATATGTATGTATGTATGTATGTATGTATGTATATCTCTCTCTTTGTCTTTAAGGGAGACCTTATGATTTGTATATGGATTAGCAATTTAGCATGTGCAAAATTATTGTAAAGAACACATATAAAAGAATATATATATATATATATGGTTTTATTATATGATTAAATATACAAAGCTAATCTGGTGCTAAATTAACGGTAGAAACTGATTTTGGGGTTGGGACCTATTTGACCGTATATGATCATGGGAAATGTTTAAGATACCATCGATATAATTACAAAGCATTTACCAACCAATGTGTTAATAAAATATGATTTATGCTAGTTCTACACTTCTACAACATAATAAATGAATATTAAAACTGTGAGTGATTTTGTAAGATTTATTTAATAAAATATGTAATATTACTAACATTACTGTGCAAGGCTACAACTAATGCCAGAAGTACTAAAAATTAGGATCTTATTCAAATCACAGCCTATTCGTGCGTATTAGCATTGGGACCTCTAATGAGTAGCTAACCCTTGTGATGAATTGATGAATCAAATAATAAACCATGACAAAATAATCAGATGCATTGAAGAGAGAGAGAACTCTCTTGGAGTCATGAAATCCCTAAAAACACCCAAACACAACCACATCAAATCATGATCAACTTAACCAAATCCAACACCAAATGTCAAACCCCAACCCAATTAATTGTCAACTCACTAGCTAACAATTAAAATAAATTTTAATGTATATATTTAATCGTATTCTAATATGTTTGAATGATTTAAATTTTGATATTATGAAAATATATGTAATGAATGAGAGAGAAATTATTTAATTTGAATTGGAGGAAAATTTTCTTTCTACTAAATTTGGCTGTGAAGAATGTTGTTACATGTGTGCAACTCTCTGAAAGTTTCTCTCTTTTTCAATTTCTATTAAACTTTTGGTTTTTTTTTTTTTTTAATGTGAATCTGTTTCTCTATTAAGGGTTTTGAATTTTGAGGAATGTATATATGAACTAAGGCCATGCCCCAACGGTCTGACTTCTTTATCGAATATGAACCGTTAGATAGATGTGAAATCCAACGGCTCTTATTTAGTAACCCCAGGCTTCAAGTTTCCACTGGGTTTTGGTACTTTTTGGGTTACTTGGACTTGTTTTTTATGGGCCTCAGGTTAAAGTATAACCTAAGCCCGCTCTCCCAAAATTTTAAGACCCATAAAAAAATGAGATAAAACTAAAACTACCAACTCATAAGGGCCCGTTTGATACATGTATTTAAAAATTGAAAATTGTTATTTAAAATTTTTTGTGGAAATACGTGTAGATGAAAAAATGTGTAAAAATATGTGAAATGTTGTTTAAAAACTGAAAATTATTATTTGAAAACACTCACTAAACCCCTCATAAATTAGGGGTGGCAAATCGTGTTCGCGTGTCGGGTTCGTGTCGTGTCAAGTCATGAGTATTCGACTACATAGGTCAACACTAACCCGACATGTTTATTAAACAGGTCAAGATTCCTCAACCCTAACCCGACCCATTTATTAAACGGGTCAGTTGTGTCGACCTGTTTATTAGATTTTATCAAAATGAAAAAAAAAAATTATGAAAAAACAAAAAAAAAATATTTTTAATATAAAATTTAAAATTAATGAGTAACTGCATCACAAATAATCATGCAAAAATAAAGCATATCCCAATATCATAAATAATCAATCACAATATGTCAAAACAAATAAATCACAACAACTAGTAAGTTTATATTCCTAGAGTTTGAATGGTATATTGGTAAAATGTCATTTAATTAAACAGGTTAGACGAGTCAAACAGGTTTTATGTGTTCAACACTAACCCAACCCGTTTATTAAACAGGTCAGCCGTGTCAACTCGAATATGACACGAACCCGTTAAGCCTCAACCCATAACCTGCTAATTTCGTGTCGTGTCGTGTCGGGTTCGCGGGTCGTGTCAAATTTTGCCACCCCTATCATAAATTTCCGAAACTAAAACAATATTGTTTAGGAAACTTTTTTTCAGGAATCCTACTAAGGGTCGGTTTCGGAAACATATAACTTCGTATCCTATCATTCTCAACAAAAAAGAAGAAGGAAAGTTTGTATCCTCTATTTCATAGCTCTGATAGTTTCTTTTCTCTACAAAGTCGTGGCTTCTGAAAGAATGTTTGAGCCACCAACTGAAGAACATGAAAATGTGAGAAAAACGGTTTTGGTGAAGTGGTTTAAACCACCATTGGGTGGTTTAAACTTAATACTGATGGGTCATCTATCTAACACCGAGGACTTGCCGGAGGAGGAGGACTTATCCGAGATGCTTTTGGAAATTGGGTTATTGGGTTTTCTAGTAGGTTTGATTTTGCAAGCAGTATCATAGCAGAGTTGTCAGCCTTACGGCATGGACTGGTTATGGCAAAGAATATTGGAGTTGCGAAGATAGTTGTTGAACTAGACGCAAAAATAGCAGTGAACCTCGTCACCAACATGTCTAAGACGAAGAAATCAATGAAAAGCATAGTGGTGGAGTGCAAGAATCTTCTTCAAAATTTTGAAGAGTACATAGTACAACGTACCTATAGGGAAGGCAATAGAGTAGCTAATGTTCTTGCCAAGATGGGGAGTTATCAAGTTGATACATCTACTATTCATTATTATTATGCTCCTCCTAAATCCTAATCCTCAGATCAATTTTCTTTTTGCTTTGGACAACATGAATGTACTTATTACTCATGATGTGAAGAGTTGAGGTGCATGGACACAATCATAGCATGCATGTATCCATGAACCAAGAAAATATGAAGACATTATTTTTTTTGATTTAACAGTACAGTTTTATCAAAATTTAGTAAAAACAGTACTTTTTGTAGAACAATTTAATATTCTTGTATTTTGTACTCGATAATTAATTGTGCCGAAATGCCAGAAGTAATTTTTGCAATTGAAATTTTTAATACATATTAATTAAATAAATAGGTTTGCATGACTGCGTTTCTTGAAGTTATTTTTACGATTACTTAGTTCCATTAAAATTTTTAAAAGTTTTTAAGGAGACTTCACTCATAATTCTTTAAAACCTATTGTAGGGGTGATATGCCCAATAGTATGTATCTATGTAAATATTGGGTCAGGGGCCCAATCCGAGGACATTAAGTAGTTCAAGAATGAGCAAAACACTGTTATGGGAGTCCGTGTTAGTGAATGAAGAGGTGAAGTTTGGTCATAAGAGTCCAACAAGGTGGTCCGAGGATGAATGCCTCCTCGGTTGAGCAAAGTCGAGGTCTGATGGTGTTGTCTGCCATTCGGGGCAACTTTCCAAGAGATTCTATTGATAAGGACAAGCATCCTAGAAGCACAGGACAGAGGGAAGTCATATAATATCTAAGAGAAAGCTGTTATCATCGCATTGAATGCTCTGTGAGAATGTGTTTATTTATTTTTTATTTTTTTTGCTTTTTGTGAGAATGTGTTTCTCTAATAAGGGTCTTGAATTTTGTGGAGTACTTATATATGAACTGAGGCTATGCCCCAATGCAGGGACGGATTTAGGATTTCAAGTTAGGGGGCGGAAGTATAAGCAAAAAAAACAATTCAATAAAATTTAAATAATCATCTATTTAGTATTAACAAAGATAAAGACACAAAATTATTATTTCATAATGCATTATTATCAAGAGAGCCAATATCATATCAGTAGTCATTTCGATTTGGTCAAGAAAATTAATGAAAATGTTTTGATACATATTAATACCGCTATATTATTTTGGAATTACTACTAATTATTTAATAATAATTATAAGGACCCAGTTTGTGGCCCAAGCCTTAATATAGGTTATGTTAGCCCAATAAGCTCAAAACAATAAATTTATAGAGAATGGGTTGAAAATCTGGGCTTTTGCGAATTAGATGATCGCCCGTTGGATTTTGATGGTTAAAGAAAGAAAGACAACCAAAGTTTACTTAGGAAAGACGTCCTCGGATTTTATCCGAGGAGATTCATTCTTAAATATTGCACTTAAGTTTTGTTACAAATCTGGCACCTAACTCCTTCTCCACCAAGGCCTCCCTTTTATACTATCTTCCTTTCATTTCCACCGTCCACGTGTAGATTTAGATTGGTAGTGCTGATACTTGTCTCATCAACCTCTCCCTAAAGTCTTTGGGAGTGGTTGTAAAGGTTGAAAAGTATGGTTTAGTTAGTTGCAGAGCATTTAATGCGATAGTAGCAGCTTCCTCTTAGATATTTCCATGTTTTCTTTTGTCTTGTTCCTTCTTAATACTTATCCTCTTCCAGGGGATGGTCCGGAGTGTCACTCTTAATGGCAAACCATACCCTTTGTCCTCGGCCTTGACTAGCCGAGGAGGACTTCTTCCTCGGACCACCTCTGGGGTGGCTCTGATCGGATTTCATTTCTTCACCTGTTAATACAGACCCTTATGGACGTGTTTTCTTGCCCTCAGATTAGTTAAAGTTCTCGGATTGGGTCATTGGCCCAACATATACATAGATATGGACTCCCTGGCCTTTCACCCCCACAATAATAATAATAATAACTAGTCACAAACCCGTGCTACACATGGGAATCTACTTGTTTGTGTGGTAGACTCATCTGATTTCAATTTGTGTTACAATTTGATGAAGAAATTATTGCTTGAACGTGTAATGACTTACAAAAAATAACTCAAAAATTCAAATATTAAAACTTCTGAAAGAACATCTTAAAAATTATTTAAACAAAACAAAATATATATGATTACACGATAAAGAAATATATGAGAAAGAATGGTTCAATTCAAAGAATAATTCATGACTATAACAATTGAAATCTACCGAATAGTTTCAGATATTGCATAAATATGAATCTGAAAAATATAGATGTTAAAAAATTCCAAAACGTATAAATTAAAAAAAAAAAAAAAAAATTTAATCTTACAAATTATAGACAAAAAAAAAAAAAAAAAAAGTATTATGTGACTACACAATAGAAAAATATAAGAAAAAGATGTGTTATCCTCAAAAGAATAATTCATGGCTATAGTATTGAAATTCGTCAACTAATTTTAGATATTGCAAAAAAATAACTAAAAAAATGTAGATGTTAAAAATTTTGAAAGGCGAAAGAATCATAAGATTCACTTCGTATAGATTATTGAAATAAATAAATATATTGTTGAAAATTTGATTGTTGAAATCTACCAATCATGTTCAAATATTGCAAAAACTAAAGCAAAATTTAGATGCTACAACTTCTAAAATGCCACACACACACAATTAAAGAATTAGAAGATTTAGAGTTTAGAAGTTATTGAAACAATTCATATATATATATATATATATATATATATATGACTATTCAAAAGAGAAGTACATGTTCCCATAAAAAGAAAATAAGTTTTAATTGGTCTAAACTTTAAACAATGAAAAAAATGGAATCATAAATAATTATAGGTATAGGGTTTGGTGATTCATAGTTGTATAAAAGGTCGTACCAAGATCACTTTTTAAAAAATACATAAAAAACCATAAAATAAAAATTTTTTTTTTCTCACCGGTTACTTTGTGCTCCTAGCAACCCTACAAAAACAAAAGGAAATGGGAAAAAAAATCCAGGGAAAACCATTAACAAAATTTTTTAATGGGTCTAAACTTTAAACAATAAACAAAAAATAATCATAAACAATCATAGGTGTAGGATGTAGGGTCACAATTTGTAGCCCAAGCTCAAAAGATCTGGGATATGAGCCCAATGAGCCAAATACAATGAACATGTAGAGAGTGGATGAAAGAGTTGGGCTCTTAGCAAATGAATTAACGGATAACATGGATTTAAAAGATGAACAAGCACAGAAAAACACAGATAAAGCTTGATGAACTGAATGTCCGAGTAGGTGAATTGTTATTTGAACAATTGATTTTGAGAGCTAATACAACCCTTAGTGCTACGATGATTCTTTTTCTCTCTTTTCTTTCTATATTTTCCGATCCCCCCTTTCTGGAAGGTCTTTCACATTATATAGTTTCTTTTTACACTATCCTGATCGTACACTTGTTTATCATCTAAACCTCCACTTGAGTATATGTCCCATCAGCCATCTTCTTTGGCCTTCCGTGAATGGTGGTGGTTGAAACTGCACTGTTCAGAGGTCTTCTCCACATAAATGCGGCTAGAAAAGTTGTTGCAGTACATTTAATGCGGTGGTAGCAGCCTTTGCTTCCAGATATTTCTGTATTCTTATCATCTTTGCATGTGCCTGAAGTTCATCTTTATCTCTGGATCCTCCTGGAGGATCACTTAGATTGCCTAAATATCTGCTAGACCAATATTCTTTGTATCCGATGAGTATAAACTCCTCGAACTATATCCCTTCATCTTTTCTTTATGTGATTCCACACTTTGAGCCTCTACTAATCATTTACTCATGCTCGGTCGTATCCATGTCTTTGAATAGGGTCCAAGGCCCAATATACCAATTTGGGCTCTTACCCCCACACAGGATATATGGTTAATTGTTATATATTTATAAAGCAAAAGAATTAGAAAACCCAAATTAAAAATAAAAATAAAAAGAGCTGTACAAAGATTAATGGTTGTAAAACACAATCGTTAATTGTTATATATTTATAAAGTAAAAGAATTAGAAAAGCCAGATTAAAAAAATAAAAAGGGACATACAAAGGTCAATAGTTGTAAAACACAATCTTTGGTACCGTGTTATGCTTTAGCATTAATCTTCTTCTTTTGCTCCTCATCCTTAGCTCAGAGGAATAAAGCAAAAATTTGCAAAGTCAAATAGGAAAATAAAGCAAAGGCCTTCAAAGTCAAATAGGAAAACAAAGATGGCTTGTGTAGGTTAGCCTACGGATTGGGAATGGGAAAACAAAAATGACTTGCATAGGGAAGAGTTCTAGGGAAAAAAATAATTTTATTTAAATAAAATTATAATGATGAATTTGAGTTTAAGTTGGATTTCTTATATGGATGAAGTTTCATTCCTTGTTAAGTTCAAACTAAACAAAAATAATTTTATTTAAATAAAATAATAACTTTATTTAAATATTGTGCTGACGTGAAAAATTGTGAAAATTTCAAAGGCTTTGGTTTTATATATATATATATATATATATAGATAATAATAATAATAATAATAATACATTTTTTTTAGGTGCTCTACTATTGTACTGATATATTTAGTATAATTTACTACATATATATTGTTGTACTTTTTTTTTAGGAGTTAAAAGATGAATTGTACGCTCAGCCACAAAAAAGAAAAGAAAAGATGAATGGTACTAATATTGTAATTTGAACCTAGTTAAAGAAAATATAAAGAAAAACACAACACAAGCCACGTGGCTTGTGACTTGTGGATGGGTGAAAAGTGAAGTAAAAATTAGTCCTTTTCACTTCACATAACACAGACCCAGTCCACTTATTTAAAATTTTGCATAGAGAATTACGGTAGATTAAAAAACAAGGAAAATAGAGGGAAAGCAAAAGGTGAAATAGAAAGGAAAAAAAAAAAAAAAAGGAAGGAGAAGATGGTGAGGAGGCGACATGATCAGACATGCAGTGGAAAACTGAGAACTGAAAAGAAACGGTGGCTTGGTGGATCTGCTATGAAACTACTACTAGTGGTGAGTTAATTTTCTTTTAAAAATTTACGTACAAAGACCTTGACTGTTTCTTTTCTTTCTATTCTTCTTCTAAGTCCTCCCCTTTCAAAGATTGATTTTCATTTTGTTAAATTTTTTGTTTTGTTTAAAAGAAAAAAAAAATTAGTTAAGTTTTTTTACTTTTTATGCTGAGAATTGATATGTTTGGGTTTGGGCTAGGCTGGATTGATGATCTTGGAAGAGAGAGGGCCCAAACATATACATATTATTTTTGGGCCGAAAATATACCTATATTTGTATTTTTTTTTTTTTAGGATCAGGAGGGGCCCGGCCCCTCTGGATGAATGTGAAATCTATCTGATTTCTTTGGAATTTAGGGACTTTCCGATGGGTTTTATGGGCCTCAGGTTAAAGTATAACCCAAGCCCGTTCTCCCATAATTTTAAAACCCATAAAATAAAAATGAAATAAAACTATAAAAGTAAAACGTAAATTTCCGAAACTAAAACAATATTGTTTAGGAAACTTTCTTGAGGAATCCTACTAAGACTACCGACTCCGTAAAACTAGCGACTCAGGTTTTGGAAACTAAGGTCGGTTCGAAATCCGAAAGCAATAGGGAAATTTTATAAATACAAACATACTATCCTATCATTCTCAACCAAAAAAAAAAAGGGAAAGTTTGTATACTCTATTTCATAGCTCTAATATTTTCTTTTCTCTACAAAGTTATGGTTTCTGAAGGAATGTTTGAGGCATCAACTGAAGAACATGAAGAGGTGAGAAAAACGGTTTTGGTGAAGTGGTTTAAACCACCATTGGGGTGGTTTAAACTTAATACTGATGGGTCATCTATTCAACACCGAGGACTTGCGGGAGGAGGAGGAATTATCCGAGATGCTTTCGGAAATTGGGTTATTGGGTTTTCTAGCAGGTTTGATTTTACCAGCAGTATCATGGCAGAGTTGTCAGCCTTACGGCATGGATTGGTTATGGCAAAGAATATTGGGGTTGCGAAGATAGTTGTTGAACTAGACGCAAAAGTAGCAGTGAACCTAATCACCAACATGTCTAAGGCAAAGAAATCGATGAAGAGCATTGTGATGGAGTGCAAGAATCTTCTTCAACATTTTGAAGAGTATATAGTACAACATAACTACAGGGAAGGCAATAGAGTAGCTGATGTCCTTGCCAAGATGGGGAGTCATCAAGTTGATACATTCGCTATTCATTATCATTATGCCCCTCCTAATCCCCAGGTCAATTTTCTTTTTGCTTTGGATAACATGAATGTACTTACTGCTCGCGTATGAAGAGTTGAGGTGTATGGATACAATCATAGCTATGCATGTGTCCATAAACCAAGAAAATACGTTTGAAGGCATTATTCTTTTGAGTTCATCTTCTTTCTTAAAGCTTTGTAAAAGGAAGAGATGACATCTAATTGTACAGTTTCATCAAGATTTAGTAAAATCAGTACTTTTGCTCAAGTCTTATATAAGGGTTTTTTCACGAATAGTTATTGTCATATTTCTTCATTTTAATCTGTGCACCACTCCCTCGCACACACTATTCAATCTATAATGGCAATTAAATGCAGTGGTATTGTCTAAACTTCGCTTCCCTAGCTTGATTTGTCCTCTTAAAACCTAGCTCCCACGTACAATTGTATGTTGGAACATTACCATTCACAATTTCACATGCTAATATATTAATCATTCACTTTAATCGTGTTATCAAAAAGAAAAATCATTCACTTTTAAGTTTCAATCACTATTACTATATGGAAGACATCGTCACTTAACCAACAACATTATTTATAAGTAAAATTTCAACATCTTTTTTAGGCAAGTAATAAAGGGATCAGTTAATAAGCTCTCTTACTGCAAGTACAACACTCTCACCCAAAGTGTGAATGAATCAACTTTTAAAAACACACAAAAACACAACGAGCAAAGAAAGAAAGAAAGACAAGAATTTTGGGTGGTGTTTTGTTTTAAGAAACACTTTTAAAAAATCACAAAACCCGTGAACCGTTTGTTTGTTTTTTTATATATATATATATATTTTTTTTTCATGATTTATCATTTGATGATGAAAATTGAAAACTTGAAAAAGAGAAAGGATAGTATCAAAGATTATGGTTGCGTTTGGAATTTGAGAAAAAGTTAGTTTATTTGACTTTTTAGTTTATTTTTGCTCCTAAAATAGGTCACATTGTACTTTTAAATATGTCCCATTGTTCCAAAAGTTAGCTTTTAGCTTTTTTTCTTCATACTTTTAGTAAAAAAAATCTAATTTCAGCAAAAAAAAACTATTCCCAAATGGACTCTATATATCAGCATGTTTTAGAGAGTGAATTAAGGCACACACTCTCTCTCACATATAACACAACTGACGAAATCTTGGAGGCATAATTAAGTAAGAAAAAGGCAGAGAGAGAGAGAGAGAGAGAGCATACATAAAAAAAGAAATTTTATTTCATGATAAACTGTGTATTTTTCATGGTAAAGAATTTATTATTATAATTTGTCTGGATGAAATTGCAACATTTTAAATTTGTACAATAAAAATTGAAGTTGAACCATAGTTCAAGGACCAAAAATATTATGTTTATAGGATAAATTTTTTCTAGTGTGAGCAGACCCACAAACCTTTTAGCCTTTAGAGTTTAGGTGAGTTCTACATTCACAAGTAGTAAGCCCATATGAAGCCATGTGCCCATGTCACTAACGTGGGTAAGTGCAACGTTATCACCAACCATAAATTGATAACAAGATAAGACTTCTACTATTATTCTATTACAGTATTACGAGAGAGAGAGAGAGAGAGAAGTTAGTTATCTGGCTTTCAAAAACAATTTATTTAGTTTTTTTACTGAAAATATGTTAAAATGTATTTCTACTTAAAAAAAAATGAGAAAATGTGAAGTTTTAAATTTTTTTTACATAAAAGTAAAAAAACTAAAAACTGAGTTTATAAGTTAAAGTCAAATGGACACATAAGCAAAACAACTCTTTGCAATTAAAACCACCATAATAGCCACAACGGCTAGGGGCTACGGGAATGTATACATACAACCCTTTCAGCACCAACATAAGGTACATAGACATATCTAAGAACACTGCTAGTCATTTTAATACTCTGTTATTTCCTAAAAATTCTTTTATATTGACTTTCGCATCGGAGACGTGGCAGGCACCACACCGGTGACTACCTTAAGTGAGTTACCTTACTATTTTCAGGGTGACATAGATGGAAGAACAGCTCCATTTCGATGCACATACAACGACTGACGAATCTGCACTTCATCACTTAGTAACATATTTACCATCACTGACCAAATCAAACTTAGATCAAAGTAAATTTTGATCAACAAAGCACTAATATTAAATCCTCAGCAAATATAAACAAACCCAGAAACATAATCTAATTCCACATACCAATTTAATCTCAAAAAACAATAAAGCTTCTATCTTTTTTAACAGTTCTATTAGAAATTCAATACATAAACCAAAATAGAAAAAAAAAAAAAAAAAACAAATGAAACCGAAGTTTCTTTGATTTTTCTCACTATTTCTCAGCAACCAAATGGTGAAAATCAAGTCTTCGCATTTTGCATAAAGGGACTCACCCTTTTTTTTTTTTTTTCATAGATCGTGTAGATTGAAGGAACTCAAAACTCTGTGATGAGCGTTTGATACAATCTCTGTACACCTCGTTGTGGCTTTATCAAATCTTTTGGCGAAGTTGATGAATGTGAAATAGTGGAGACTGAGTGAGAGTGGAGAGGGTGACTGAGAGAGGCGTGAGAGTGGGTCGATGAGTGAGAGAGAGAGAGGGTGAGTGAGAGTGGAGAGGCGTTAGAGACAATGCGTTAAATTTTGAAAAAGCTCTATTAGAAATCATGTCTTAGGGGCTCGGTTTTCAGGTGGCTTCTATGTGGATCAACCACGTCACATACAAATTGCCACGTCACACACAAATCGATGATTAAAGGGTCAACTTATAAATCGAGCCTCTAAGACTCGATTTCTAGGTAGACACCAAGTAAAAAATACGCCACATCAGATCAGATCCAAACATGAAAACTGAGTCTCAAAGACTCGATTTATAGGCCCAAAATCAAGTCTTTGAGACTCGAGATGTTAGTAAAATATATACTTTCGAAACCATGCCTACTAACTATATAGTTGGGAAAATGGGGCTAATTCCCAATTTTGGTCATGAACAAGAAAGAAAGAGAACGGTGGTCCCTTTGCCTTGCAGACATTGTCAAAGAGCAAATGAAAACCTTGCTTTAAAGGAAAAGTAGTTCCATATATAATCATATTGCTAATAATTGAGTTTGACTTTTAAAATTAAGTAAATGAGGAGTCCAATTTCAAAGATTTGATATAATATATTAATGAGGGATTATGGAAGTTTTAAGTTTGTTTCGACCCAATTACTTCCTTAACTGTAAAACTAAACAATTATCCAATTTTAAGAATTTAAAGCCACCGCACACCCTTGGTGCGATGGTCATTCCACAAGTATAAGTGTTAATGGGGTTGGGGGGGATGAGCCAGGGTTCAAGTCTCCAGGAGGGAGACTCACACACGTATACACTTAGATTATGCTATAATAGAATTTTTATCTTGTATTAAAAATAAAAAATAATGGAAAACAGAGAGAAATTGAAGGTAACGCTATTAAGAATGGCTAGGGAAATTTGAGAGTGACATTATGAGAGGTTTTATGACTATGACAAGCAATTAAGGTCTTTAATTAGGATCTCATATATGATTGTGTATAAAATTCACATATTTTAGCTGTTATTTTATGTTAACATTTTTTTTTTTTTGTTGAGAACATGATAACATCTTTTGGTCAAGCAAAAAATGATGACATCTTTTGGGAGAAGATAAGGTATCATGATTTATTTATTTATTTATTTATTTTTTGGGAGAGAGAGGGATTGAACTTAGCTCAACTGGTTGGTAGTTTTTGGTGTTTTTAACGAAGACATCCAGTAACTAACTCCTTCAACTTGATGTATGTATGTGTGTTTATATATATATATATAGTATATAAAATTAAAAACTAAATAATTTGTCTTTCTATCTTTTCTAGTTGTCCTTAGGCTAGAAAAGTTGCAGAGAATTCTGCTGTCCTCAAGCTATTCAAGATGTGACAGTCAAATTTTTTTCGACCCATTTGCGCAACTGGTTGAAGAACAACCTGAATTCTTCTTTGGATTATGGTGAGTTGCCTTTGTCTCGGAATTATTTCTTTGCTTTTGGTATATGGGGATTATGGTAGCACCAAAACAAGAGAATATTTAAGCAAGCTGAGCCTAACGACAATCTTAGGTTGCTGTTATTTATTTATCACACATGCTAATAAAGTAGTAATTCAATTACCTTGTTTGGTAGTTTTTTAAAGAAGGAGGGGGAGAGGTTTGGACTACCTCTAACCCTTCTTTTTTAATTCCCCCAAATTGGAGAGATTTTGAGGGATAGGAGAATAGTTAAATTATTGACTAAATGAATTCCCCAATTTCCCCTTTCTAAATTAACAAAATTACAAACTAATTATATAAATATTCTTTATTTGTTTCTTGAGAAAATTGAAGGAGAATGAAAAAAAAAAAATCACTAGTTTGATATCTGTGGTACAGTGCCCTTTCTGCTTGGATATTATTCAAATATATATATATATATATATATATATATATATATATATATATGACTATTCAAAAGAGAAGTACATGTTCCCATAAAAAGAAAATAAGTTTTAATTGGTCTAAACTTTAAACAATGAAAAAAACGAAATCATAAATAATTATAGGTATAGGGTTTGGTGATTCATAGTTGTATAAAAGGTCGTACCAAGATCACTTTTTAAAAAATACATGAAAAACCATAAAACAAATTTTTTTTCCCTCACCGGTTACTTTGTGCTCCTAGCAACCATACAAAAACAAAAGGAAAAGGGAAAAAAAATCCATGGAAAACCATTAACAAAATTTTTTTAATGGGTCTAAACTTTAAACAATAAACAAAAAATAATCATAAACAATCATAGGTGCAAGATATTTGGTTAATTGTTATATATTTATAAAGCAAAAGAATTAGAATATCCAAATTAAAAAAATAGAAAGAATTGTACAAAGATTAATGGTTGTAAAACACAATCGTTAATCGTTATATATTTATAAAGTAAAAGAATTAGAAAAGCCAGATTAAAAAAAAAAAAAAGGGACGTACAAAGATCAATGATTTTAAAACACAATCTTTAGTACCGTGTTATGCTTCGGCATTAATCTTCTTCTTTTGCTCCTCATCCTTAGCTCATAGGAATAAAGCAAAGATTTGCAAAGTCAAATAGGAAAATAAAGCAAAGGTCTTCAAAGTCAAATAGGAAAACAAAGATGGCTTGTGTAGGTTAGCCCACGGATTTGGAATGGGAAAACAAAGATGACTTGCGTAGGGAAGAGTTCTAGGGAAAAAAATAATTTTATTTAAATAAAATTATAATGATGAATTTGAGTTTAAGTTGGACTTGTTATAAAGATAGAATTTCATTCATTGTTAAATTCAAACTAAACAAAAATAATTTTATTTAAATAAAATAACAATTTTATTTAAATATTGTACTAACGTGAAAAATTATAAGAGCTTCAAAGATTTCGGTTTTATACATATATATATATATATATATATATATATATATATATATATATATATATATATATATATATATAGATAATAATAATAATAATACATTTTTTTAGGTGCTCTACTATTGTACTGATATAAATATATATATATATATATATATATAGTATAATTTACTACATATATATTGTTGTACTTTTTTTTAAGAGTTAAAAGATGAATTGTACGCTCAGCCACAAAAAAGAAAAGAAAAGATGAATGGTACTAATATTGTAATTTGAACCTAGTTAAAGAAAATATAAAGAAAAACACAACACAAGCCACGTGGCTTGTGACTTGTGGATGGGTGAAAAGTGAAGTAAAAATTAGTCCTTTTCACTTCACATAACACAGACCCAGTCCACTTATTTAAAATTTTGCATAGAGAATTACGGTAGATTAAAAAACAAGGAAAATAGAGGGAAAGCAAAAGGTGAAATAGAAAGGAAAAAAAAAAAAAAAAAAGGAAGGAGAAGATGGTGAGGAGGCGACATGATCAGACATGCGGTGGAAAACTGAGAACTGAAAAGAAACGGTGACTTGGTCGATCTGCGATGAAACTACTACTAGTGGTGAGTTAATTTTCTTTTAAAGATTTACGTACAAAGACCTCGACTGTTTCTTTTCTTTCTATTCTTCTTCTAAGTCCTCCCCTTTGAAAGATTGATTTTCATTTTGTTAAATTTTTTGTTTTGTTTAAAAGAAAAAAAAAAATTAGTTAAGTTTTTTTACTTTTTATGCTGAGAATTGATATGTTTGGGTTTGGGCTAGGCTGGATTGATGATCTTGGAAGAGAGAGGGCGCAAACATATACATATTATTTTTGGGCCGAAAATATACCTATATTTGTATTTTTTTTTTCTTAGGATCAGGAGGGGCCCGGCCCCTCTGGATGAATGTGAAATCTATCTGATTTCTTTGGAATTTAGCGACTTTCCGATGGGTTTTATGGGCCTCAGGTTAAAGTATAACCCAAGCCCGTTCTCCCATAATTTTGAAACCCATAAAATAAAAATGAAATAAAAGTAAAACGTAAATTTCCGAAACTAAAACAATATTGTTTAGGAAACTTTCTTGAGGAATCCTACTAAGACTACCGACTCCGTAAAACTAGGGACTCAGGTTTTGGAAACTAAGGTCGGTTCGAAATCCGAAAGCAATAGGGAAATTTTATAAATACAAACATACTATCCTATCATTCTCAACAAAAAAAAAAAAGGGAAAGTTAGTATACTCTATTTCATAGCTCTAATATTTTCTTTTCTCTACAAAGTTATGGTTTCTGAAGGAATGTTTGAGGCATCAACTGAAGAACATGAAGAGGTGAGAAAAACGGTTTTGGTGAAGTGGTTTAAACCACCATTGGGGTGGTTTAAACTTAATACTGATGGGTCATCTATTCAACACCGAGGACTTGCGGGAGGAGGAGGAATTATCCGAGATGCTTTCGGAAATTGGGTTATTGGGTTTTCTAGCAGGTTTGATTTTACCAGCAGTATCATGGCAGAGTTGTCAGCCTTACGGCATGGATTGGTTATGGCAAAGAATATTGGGGTTGCGAAGATAGTTGTTGAACTAGACGCAAAAGTAGCAGTGAACCTAATCACCAACATGTCTAAGGCAAAGAAATCGATGAAGAGCATTGTGATGGAGTGCAAGAATCTTCTTCAACATTTTGAAGAGTATATAGTACAACATAACTACAGGGAAGGCAATAGAGTAGCTGATGTCCTTGCCAAGATGGGGAGTCATCAAGTTGATACATTCGCTATTCATTATCATTATGCCCCTCCTAATCCCCAGGTCAATTTTCTTTTTGCTTTGGATAACATGAATGTACTTACTGCTCGCGTATGAAGAGTTGAGGTGTATGGATACAATCATAGCTATGCATGTGTCCATAAACCAAGAAAATACGTTTGAAGGCATTATTCTTTTGAGTTCATCTTCTTTCTTAAAGCTTTGTAAAAGAAAGAGATGACATCTAATTGTACAGTTTCATCAAGATTTAGTAAAATCGGTACTTTTGCTCAAGTCTTATATAAGGGTTTTTTTCACGAAAAGTTATAGTCTTCTTTCTTCATTTTAATCTGTGCACCACTCCCTCACACACACTATTCAATCTATAATAGCAATTAAATGCAGTGGTATTGTCTAAACTTTGCTTCCCGTCCTTGATTTGTCCTCTTAAAACCTAACTCCCACGTACAATGGTATGTTGGAACATTACCACTCACGATTTCACATGATAATATATTAATCATTCACTTTAATCGTGTTATAAAAATTAAAAAAAAATCATTCACTTTTAATCACCATTACTTTATGGAAGACATCGTCACTTAACCAACAACATTATTTATAAGTAAAATTTCGACATCCTTTTTAGGCAGGTAATAAACGGATCAGTGCGTAATAAATGGATCAGTTAATAAACTCTCTTACTGCAAGTACAACACTCCCACCCAAAGTGTGAATGAATCAACTTTTAAAAACACACAAAAACACAGCAAGCAAAGAAAGAAAGAAAGACAAGAATTTTGGGTGGTGTTTTGTTTTAAGAAACACTTTTAAAAAATCACAAAACCCATGAACAGTTTTTTTTTTTTTTTTTTAATGATTTATCATTTGATGATGAAAATTGAAAACTTGAAAAAGAGAAAGGATAGTATCAAAGATTATGGTTGCGTTTGGAATTTAATCACCATTACTTTATGGAAGACATCGTAACTTAACCAACAACATTATTTATAAGTAAAATTTCAACATCTTTTTTAGGCAAGTAATAAACGGATCAGTTAATAAGCTCTCTTACTGGAAGTACAACACTCCCACCCAAAGTGTGAATGAATCAACTTTTAAAAACACACAAAAACAAAGCAAGCAAAGAAAGAAAGAAAGACAAGAATTTTGGGTGGTGTTTTGTTTTAAGAAGCACTTTTAAAAAATCACAAAACCCATGAACAGTTTTTTTTTTTTTTTTTTAATGATTTATCATTTGATGATGAAAATTGAAAACTTGAAAAAGGGAAAGGATAGTATCAAAGATTATGGTTGCGTTTGGAATTTAATCACCATTACTTTATGGAAGACATCGTAACTTAACCAACAACATTATTTATAAGTAAAATTTCAACATCTTTTTTAGGCAAGTAATAAACGAATCAGTTAATAAGCTCTCTTACTGCAAGTACAACACTCCCACCCAAAGTGTGAATGAATCAACTTTTAAAAACACACAAAAACAAAGCAAGCAAAGAAAGAAAGAAAGACAAGAATTTTGGGTGGTGTTTTGTTTTAAGAAACACTTTTAAAAAATCACAAAACCCATGAACCGTTTTATTTATTTATTTATCATTTGATGATGAAAATTGAAAACTTGAAAAAGAGAAAGGATAGTATCAAAGATTATGGCTGCGTTTGGAATTTGAGTAAAAGTTAGCTTATTTGACTTTTTAGTTTATTTTTGCTCTAAAGTAGGTCCCATTGCACTTTAAAGTATGTCCTATTGTTCCAAAAGTTAGTTTTTAGCTTTTTTTTCTATATACTTTTAGTAAAAAAAATTTAATTTCAGCTAAAAAGGCTATTCCCAAATAGACCCTATGTATCGGCATGTTTTGGAGAGTGAATTAAGGCACACACTCTCTTTCACATATAACACAACTGATGAAATCTTGGAGGCATAATTAAGTAAGAAAAAAGCAAAGAGAGAGAGAGAGAGAGAGAGAGAGAGAGAGAGAGCATAAAAAAAGAAATTTTGTTTCATGATAAACTGTGTATTTTTCATGGTAAAGAATTTATTAATATAATTTTTCTGGATGAAATTGCAACATTTTAAATTTGTACAATAAAAATTGAAGTTGAACCATAGTTCAAGGACCAAAAATATTATGTTTATAAGATAAATTTTGTCTAGTATGAGCAGACCCACAAACATTTTACTATTTTAGCCTTCAGAGTTTAGGTGAGTTCTACATTCACAAGTAGTAAGCCCATATGAAGCCATGTGCACATGTCACTAACGTGGGTAAGTGCAACGTTGTCACCAACCATAAATTGATAACAAGATAAGACTTCTACTATTATTCTATTACAGTATTACGAGAGAGAGAGAGAGAGAGAGAGAGAGAGAGAGAGAGAGAGAGAGAGAGAGAGAGAGAGAGGTTAGTTATCTGGCTTTCAAAAACAACTTATTTAGTTTTTTTTACTGAAAATATGTTAAAATATATTTTTACTTAAACAAAAAAAAATGTGAAGTTTAAAATTTTTTTTTTACATAAAAGTAAAAAAAACTAAAAACTGAATTTATAAGTTAAAGTCAAATGGACACATAAGCAAAATAACTCTTTCCAATTAAAACCACTGTAATAGCCACAATGGCTAGGGGCTACGAGAATGTGTATATAAAACCCTCCCAGCACCAACATAAGGTACATAGACACATCTAAGAACACTGCTAGTCATTCTAATACTTTGTTATTTCCTAAAAATTCTTTTATACTGACTTTGGTATCAGAGACGTTGTGGCAGGCACCACACCGGTAACTACCTTAAGAGAGTTACCTTACCATTTTCAGGGTGACATAGATGGAAGAACAGCTCCATTTGGACGCACATACAATGACTGACGAATCTACACTTCATCACTTAGTAACTTATTTACCATAACTAACCAAATCAAACTTAAATCAAAGTAAATTTTGATCAACAAAGCACTAAAATTAAATCCTCAGCAAATATAAACAAACCCAGAAACATAATCCGATTCCACATACCAATTCAATCTCAAAAAACAATAAAGCTTCTATCTTTTTTAACAGTTCTATTAGAAATTCAATACATAAACCAAAATAGAAAAAAAAAAAAAAACTGAAACCAAAGTTTCTTTGATTTTTCCCATTGTTTCTCAGCAACCAAACGGTGAAAATCGAGTCTTTGCATTTTGCATAAAGGGACTCACCTTTTTTTTTTTTTTTTTTTCCAGAGACCGCGTAGATTGAAGGAACTCAAAGCTCTGTGATGAGCGTTTGATACAATCTCAATACACCTCGCTGTGGCTTTATCAAATCTTTTGGCGAAGCTGATGAATGTAAAATAGTGGAGAATAAGTGAGAGTGGAAAGGGTGAGTGAGAGAGTAGAGAGGGTGACAGGATGTCTGTGTGAGGGTGGAAAGGGTGACTAAGAGAGGCGTGATAGTGGGTCGGTGAGTGAGAGAGTGAGAGGGTGAGTGAGAGTGGAGAGGCATTAGAGATAGTGCGTTAAATTTTGAAAAAGCCCTATTAAAAATCGAGTCTTAGAGACTCAGTTTCCAGGTGGCTTCCACGTGGATCAACCACGTCACACACAAATCGATGATTAAAGGGTCAACTTATAAATCGGGTCCCCAAGACTCGATTTCCAGGTGGATGCCAAGTGGAAAAAAAGCCACATCAGATTAGATCCAAACATGAAAACCGAGTCTCAAAGACTCGGTTTATAGGCCCAAAATCGAGTCTTTGAGACTCGAGATGTTAGTAAAATATATACTTTCGAAACCATGCCTACTAACTATATAGTTGGGAAAATGGGGCTAATTCCCAATTTTGGTCATGAATAAGAAAGAAAGAGAATGGTGGTCCCTTTGCCTTGCGGACATTGTCAAAGAGCAAATGAAAACCTTGCTTTAAAGGAAAAGTAGTTCCATATATAATCATATTGCTAATAATGAGTTTGACTTTTAAAATTAAGAAAATGAGGAGTCCAATTCCAATGATTTGATATAGTATATTAATGAGGGATTATGGAAGTTTTAAGTTTGTTTCGACCCAATTACTTCCTTAACTGTATAACTAAACAATTACCCAATTTTAAGAAATTAAAACCACCGCACATCCTTGGTGTGATGATCACTCCATAAGTATAAGTGTTTATGGGGTGTGTGAGGGGAAGAGCCAGGGTTCAAGTCTCCAAGAAGGAGACTTACACACATATACGCTTAGATTAGGTTAGAATAGAATTTCTATTTTGTATTAAAAATAAAAAATAAAAAATAATGGAAAACAAAGAGAAATTGAAGGTAACGCTATTAAGAATGGCTAGGGAAATTTGAGAGTGACATCATGAGAGGTTTTATGACAAGCAATTAAGGTCTTTAATTAGGATCTCATATATGATTGTGTATAAAATTCACATATTTTAGTTGTTATTTTATGTTAACATTTTTTTTGAGAACATGATAACATCTTTTGGTCAAGCAAAAAATGATGACATCTTTTGGGAGAAGATAAGGTATCATGATTTATTTTTTATTTTTTTCGGAGAGAGAGAGATTGAACTTAGCTCAACTGGTTGGTAGTTTTTGGTGTTTTTAATGAAGACATCCAGTAATTAACTCCTTCAACTTGATGTATGTATGTGTGTGTGTGTTTATATATATATATATATATATATAGTATATTAAATTAAAAACTAAATAATTTGTCTTTCTATCTTTTCTAGTTGTCCTTAGGCTAGAAAAGTTGCCAGAGAATTCTGCTGTCCTCAGGCTATTCAAGATGTGACAGTCAATTTTTTTCGACCCATTTGCCAGAGAATTCTAACGACAATCTTGTTGGTGAGGTGAAAAATTTGGCACTAAATTTCTTTCATTATGCTAGCTTTGTTAAACAAGTTATTCCCATAAGTTTAATGAATATTAGGTGATTTGAATTGGTGCAAACTAAAAATAGATGGTTCAGCTTTTGGCAATTTGGGCAACGTAGGTGCTGGAGGAGTCATCCGAGACCAAAATGGTGTTTGTGTGTCAGGTTTTGCTAGAGCTATAGGAATAGCAACTAGTGTGGAGGCGGAGTTGTGGGCATTGAGAGATGGCTCAAATATTTGTTTGGCTAAGAACCTTAAGAGCATCTCCAATAGACTTGGCAAAGCCAAATTTTGGAGAGTATACAGACACTGTTCACGCAAAACAAGCACTCCAACAGACTCGCCAACTCCAAATTTTTTTTTATAGTTGCTACAGTAGCTCTCCAGGTATGGATAGCGCTATAGCAATCACTGTTCATTATCTAAAGAATATTTTCCCTTAAAATAATACCCGGTTGAATAAAAAATGACTTTTTTCTCTTTCCTTCCTTTCTCTTTCTTCCTCACTCTGTTTCTCTCTTCTTTATCTCAGTGGCTACAAAACGCAGAATACAATCCAAACACGAAAACAATTTTTCTCATAAACCAAATGAAATCAGAAAAAAAAAAAAAGAAAAAAAAAGAAAAGAAAAGAGAGAGACCTATTCATGAGCAGAAGAATTAATTCAATCTCAATTAATTAGATGCTAAAATTGTCGTGGAATGGGTCTCTAGTTAGTATTGCATTAACACGTCCCATTCCCATTCTCTTCTCATCTCCGATTGTAGGCACCTAATAGGTCTAATTTTAAGGGTGAAGGTAAGTCATTATTTCCGAGAAGCAAATTAATAGGCAGTGAAATTGGCAAAGAAGGGGGCATACCAGCAAGAAGATTTTATTAGCTTTGATAGTCCTCCTTCGGACCTTGCTATGTTGCTATATTTTGATACTATTGGCATGTATTATGAGAGACTTTGCTTTGATTGTTCTGTTTGATTTAATATGAACCGTTTATTTAAAAAAAAAAAAAAAAACTTTTCTAGAGCATTGCATATATATTTTTTATGAATAAAAGAGCATTTCTTGTATTTTGTAATCGAGAGTCAAATTTTCACCGTGCTGAAATTTTAGGTAAATGCAGGGGCGGAGCCACGTTGTCCCTTGGGGGGGCCGTGGCCCCTGCAAAAAAAAAAAAAAATCCATTAGAGTGTGTAAGAAAATTGATTGGCCCCCCCTATGTTGGACATCCGGCCCCCCCATATCTCCACCATTCTCCCAGTTAAAAGCCTTTAGTTTTAGGCTGGTATTCTCCTAGCTTTAGTTTTAGGCCTTTATTGTCCCAACTAAAAGCCTTTAGTTTTAGGCCTCTTTAGTTTTAGCCTTTTAGGCCTCTTATACTCTAAATAAAACAAAAAGCTGGCTCACTTACATTTAAATACTCAAAATCCAAATACATAACAACAAAATTTCATTTTCTCCATCTCAAAAACCCATCCACAGAAGAATCCCTTATTCCCTTTACTACTTTTTTTTTTTTTGGGATACACTTTCACTTCCCACCGGTACCGCCTCCCAGCCCCCAAATCTCAGCATCAGTCCTCCAATTCGAAGAAAAAAAAATTTTCTTGACCAATTTTGTCTTTCTTCTTGCTTTCTAAAACAAATTACTCAGCATATTTTATTGTCAAATTTCAGGATTTGGAACTTGGTGACTGCTTGGTAAGTTTTCTTCTCTTATTTAATCACTAGACCTTCATCTCTTTAGACTCTTTTTACTGCTCAGCTCAACCCTCCTCTCAAACTCAATCCTCACAATCCAAAAAAAAAAAAAAAATTGACCATTATTTTTTTTCTTCTTGCTTTCTTAAAATAAATCATTCAGAGCAAGGGTGTAGCCAAAGGGTGAGTTTTTAGTTTCCACTTCATCTATTTTTAGTGTTTTTTTTTTTTCTCAACTATCTACACTTAAATATTCACATGCTCTTTAATTTTTCATAGATTTTTAGAGAAATATATGGTTAAAGGCATGGGCATGGGGAGGTTGTTTGTGATGAGTCTTGAAGGGAAGATAAAGTTTGCACTTTGTGAAGATAAAGTTTCTAAGGTAAATTTTTTTTGATTTATTACCTATTTTGATTAGTTAGATATCATGTGGCAATGGGTGTTGTTAAATTGTTTGGTTTATGTTGTGTACTTGTGTGTTTAATTTTTGCTTTTGTTTGAGGGGTTATTTTTTAATTAAAAAAAATTAAAATACAGGAAAATTTTTATAATAGGAATGATGATGAGTTGACTGTTTAAATTATAGTGGAAATTTTATTTTTTTTCTTGAGTATGAATAACATCCATATAATTAAGTAAAAATTTCTAATTAAGATTTTATTTTTTAAGTTCTTTTCAGGTTAATTTTTGAGTCATATTTTTAAAGTTAAAAGAATTATGAGCAAACGAAAAACAATTGATGTATTCTTAAAGAAAAAAGATGTTAGCAATTCAAAATTTAGGACACCTGTGACTGTAGAAACAAATGTGGTCGTAGAAATAAATGTTAATACTTCAATGCCTGATAAACAAACAAGATGAAATCCGACAAGCTTATCTAAAAAAAGGTCCATATCAACCTAAATATATAGACTGTCCATACGACGATAATAATCATCGTCGTCAAAAATCGGCCCCCCCACGATAAAAATCCTGGCTACGCCCCTGGGTAAATGTGTCTTGTCAAGGGTGAATAAGTAGACAACTCTTGTGGCAGTAAAGTAATGTTGTCAATTATAATACGCTGGATGCCAACCTTGTGGTGCATGTAAACTCAAAACATGTGGAGATAGGGACATTAAAATGTCCATTTGTTGGTGGAATTGATAAGGCTTTAAGATTAGATTTACTCTAAAATCTATAGAAGATGTGATCCTACATAATCCCTTGTTTTGTTTTGTTTGTTTGTTTTTTTTGTTTTTTTGTTTTTTTTTTGTGTGTGTGGTTAATATACAATTAATTTTCTTGATGTTTGGACTAATACAAGCTAGTTCTAAGAATTTTTAAAACTAATCAATTTGGTCTCTAAGTGGTCCCTAAGTCGTTACTTATTTTCTTCTCTTCCTTACTGTGATTAGGGATTTAATAATTTTAAAAAGTTTTAAACTGAGCTGGTATTAGTCTAAAACTATATTTTATCCTTTTTCTTTTCAGAAAGGAAAATTTTCCTCTTTTTCACGCAAAGGGATCATCACAAAGAAGACTCCGAAGCGTGAACCTTTCGGTGATACATACCTACGTCAATCATATCAAGGACGAAAATATAAGCCTAATAATCCATGTAATTGGACCTTTTGTTGCTTTCATTGGAAACATCACGTGCATAAAAAGCTGGATTATTATTTTAATAATTTATATTTCTTCTTTTATTACTTTATATTTGCCTTATTCATAATGTCATTATTTTATTTATAAGTAGGTCACATGCATGTGTTTCGGTCTCATAATATCACGTGCTATTCCACGCAAAATAGTGTACTACTGCATGATTTCTTTTCTGGCACCGCTGCAATGGAGTTTTTAGTAAATTGAGACGAAAAATTATACTTTTATCATTTTAACTAAATTATTATTTATTATTTACATGTATTGTAGACTTTCTATTTATTTCTCTATTCTATTTATATATATTTTTTCTTCAAACGTAAATAAATAAACTTTTGTTTAACTATTCCTCACCTTCCATTTCACAGCAACACCACATTTTTCTTCATGGCTCAAAACTATGAAAGAGAATGTGGCTCAACACCACAAAGCAACAACACCTTCTCTAGTGTTTAGACTTGAGCCAAGTGTGAATATCCAGAGCATTTACATTAGACCCAATACATATTTCTAGTAAGATTGATTCTAAAAACTTCATTTTTGTGTTAATTTAGTTTATCTATTATTCTCAAACAATCAATATTAGTCTCAATACTCTATTACTCTCTATTTAAATATTATTTGGTCTATTTCCAAAAAAAATTTCACCCCATCCTTCCCCAATTTAACACTCTTTTCAGAATTACCACCACCAGAGATTAAAAACACCCAAACACAGCCACATCGTAAACACCCAAATACAACCACATCAAACCAATATCAACCCAACCAAATCCAACATCAAACCCCAACCCGGTCAATTAACAAAAACCTTGATATTGAGAAATGTGGGTTTGTTTGGTAATGTTGTTCTAATAATATTGTTTGTATTTTTTCAAAATATACGTGGATGAAAAAATGTGTGAAAATACGTGTAATATTATTTAAAAACTGAAAACTATTGTTTAAGTGCATGTACCATACATCCCTTGTGTAACAACAATGATCTCTATTAACAGTTGTTAAGAAATCCAGGGTCTTGTAACGGAAAATTCCAAGATAAATAGTGGATGCAACAATTAATTAACACTAAAAACCAAAATATTGTTTGTTTTGTTAGTGTCGGTCTGTAGATCATTTAAAAATTAATTTTCAAACAATTGAAAATAAATTTATTTAGTTTTGTTGATGAACAATAACGGTTGTTCATTTGTCAATTTTTGTAAGTAGGGTGTTGAGATTGGTACATGAAGCTTTTAAAGGTGTTTAGTTATATTTTTGTTGAAATACTACTTTAAAGAGCCTGACGAGAGTGCTCAACTCAGTGGCTAACAATTAAAATAAACTTTGTTGTATATATTCAATCATATTACTAATATGTTTGGATGATTTAAATTTTCATATTATTTTATTGATGGACATAAATTTTCATATTATGAAAATATATGTAATGTTACTACATGATGAATGAGAGAGAATTTATTTAATTTGAATTGGAGGAAAATTTTCTTTGTAATAAATTTGGCTGTGAAGAATGTTGTTACATGTTTGCAGTGCGAAGAATGTTGTTATATGTGTGCAATCATTTTATTTGTAAGTACAATACTATTAAAATGAAAAAAAGAAAAAAAAAAAAGAAAAAAAAAGAAAGAAACTTTTCTAGACTTGGGCTTTTTTAAAGCGGTTTTTTTTTTTTTTTTTTTTGAGAAGTTTTAAAGCGGTTTTTTGTTGTTGACGAAATTACGTATGCTAATCTAGATAAGATTCATGTCTCGTGAGTCTAGAATAATCACAAGACGAATCTAACGCACCAGCCAATCCTTTGTCTTTTCCCTTGTTTTGTAAAAAGTGTTATTTTATTTGGAGGGTAAATTATAAATGATAAATTTTTATAAATTTTAATTTAAATTATATTATTAAAATTATTTTTTTATCAATAATAATTTATTAATTAAAATTTATTATGAAAGTATAATGAAATTATTATATACATCTCATTATATACTATTTTTGTAGGGCCGCCATTCGTTAGTTTGGTGATGGGTCGTTTTTTGTTTCTTTATTTTGATTTTCAAATATTAGAATCAGAGAACATTTCTTAACGTAAACACTAGTCCAAACCAGCTGTAAATAGTAAATTCGGGGTCAAAACGAGTCCATCACATTCACACTCAACACTTATATCCTTTCCTTATTCAAGACCAGTCTCCCAAGCTCATAATAATAAATCTGAAAAGCTCTCTCACACACACACACACTCTATCTCACTCTCACACTTTGCAACTGCAATTAATATCCACTCACCACACAGAATCAGCAGATAATGTCAGAGAGCTGCAACTCTCGCCACTTCTCATGGCTCATGAAATCCTGTTTCCCCAATCCGAACCACACCAACAACTCTTTAACTCAAATCCAGACCCAGACTCAGACCCAAATCCAGGTTCACAGCTATTCGTCTACTCTCTCTTCTCTTCCAGATGATCTTCTTCTAGAATGTCTCTCTCGTGTCCCGCCTCCTTCTCTCCAGTCTCTCTCCTCCGTTTGCCGCCGCTGGGCCCGCCTCCTCGACTCCCCTTCCTTCCTCGATCTCCGCCGCCGCCACGGCCGTATTCACACCACCGTGTTTGCTGTTTCCGCCACCGACTTCGGCCTCTATGAAGCCAGTCTTCGCTTCGAAGGTGACGTTGACGGGGCATGTAACTGGAAAGTCTCTTCGTTTCGCGCGAACGATGCAGTTTCGCTTGGTAATTTCCACGGTTTGCTCTCTCACGCGAGGTTGTCGGCCGTTGGATCCAAGATCTTCATCATCGGCCGGAACGCCATGGTGCGTTACGACACGTGGTCCCGCACCGTCGTTGCCAGATCTGCTATGCTGTTCCCGCGCAAAAAATTCGCCACCGCCGTCGTTTCCGGCAAGATCTACGCGGCGGGCGGCTGTTCGAGAACAGACGCGGTGGAGGAATACGATCCCGACACAGACACGTGGCGCGTGGTGTCCCAAGCCCCGAGGAGGAGGTACGGCTGCATCGGCACTTCGGTCGACGGCGTTTTCTACGTGATCGGCGGACTCAAAATCGGCGGCACCGCTGTCGGGACCGAACCTCCACGAGCCGCGGCGAACGCGGAGGCTCACGTGTACGCGAGCTCGATGGATTTATACGACGTGGAGGCGCGCGCGTGGCTCCGAAGCCGAGCCGTCCCGGGGGGAGGCTGCGTCGTCGCGGCGTGTTCCGCCGCCGGACACGTCTACGTCCTCGCGAGCCACGCCGTGGAGCTCTCGTTTTGGAAATTCGACGCGCGAAGGAAAAAAACCACAACGCAAAACAACAACAACAACAACAGCACCGCCGTCACCAACGCCGGATTCGGCGAGTGGTGCAGGTTAAAGAGTCCGCCGCTACCGGCGCAAGTTAGACTAGACAGCACCGTCAGGTTCAGCTGCGTCGGCGTAGAGAACAAAGTGGTGTTGGTTCAAGTAACGGGTTGTATCGACGACCTGTTGCGACGGAGTGGGAGGAGTTTGCGAGGTTTGAGAGAAGGGCTCGTGCTGGTGTACGATTCCGTTGGTGGAGAGTGGAGTAGAGGACCAGATCTGCCTGAGGTTATACGACGCGCCGCTTGTGTGTGTGTTGAGTGCTAAAAATAAAAAACGGTGTTGGATTGGGTTTGGATTTGGAACGTTGTGAAATTGTCGTTACGTGTTTTGTTATAGGATGAGGAAAAAGTGTCGTTTTGGGCAGATATCTAGAAATTGGGTCCCACCTGTTGCTGTTGTTGTTGATTGGAGTATTTTTTAGCACGAGCGGCGCAATCTAGTTGAAGATTTTTTAAAACTGGGAGTTATGGTATGGGTATGAACTGAAGCTCCATGTTGTTTGGAAAGGATTCTTTCTTTGTTAAGTTAGCCCACTTTATCATTCTGGGTAACATCGTTCGTAATTATTCTGAAACGGTTTATTCTTTTGTTGTGTATATCTATAGTTTTGTAACTTTTGTTTTAAAATTCTTTTTACTGATTGGGTCCTTTTGCTTTTTTTTTTTTGTACCGAACATCTCTGTTAAACTCTTTCTTTTACATTTATTATTTTGCTCGTTACCCAAAACATCACCAATTGGTTGGTAGTGATTATGATATTTAGGCCTGTTTGGATCTATAGTTTGTAACTTTTGTTTTAAAATTCTTTTTACTGATTGGGTCCTTTTTCTTTTTTTGTACCAAACATCTTTGTTAAACTCTTTCTTTTACATTTATTATTTTGCTCGTTACCCAAAACATCACCAATTGGTTGGTAGTGATTATGATATTTAGGGTCTGTGGAGGGAGAGGGGAAGGAGGGGGAGTAGAGTAGAGTTGGCTAAAAATATACTAATTTTAAGTTAAATCTATCGAAGGTAAAGTATCTTGACATCCTCAGGATATATTGAAATTAAACTTGTTATATTCGATTTCAGACAATCTGCTACCAAATGATCAAAATAATTGCTTATATTTTGAGTGGTAGTTTTTATTTTTAACTTATAACGTCCGTTTTAAATGATTTTTTTTTTTATGAGGCCAAGACACCAATTGATTTTTGATGTAGGTATTGATCGAATCTCAAATTTTTTATTAAAAAATAAGAAACTTTATTAGTTGAGCTAACTGAAATTCACAATAATTGTTTTTAGTTGTATTTGAGGTGAGCACAAGAGCTTGATCATGGACCTTTAGCTTTTACAAGTGTTCCAAGTTCACTTGTAAAATCCAAGTTTAAGTTCATGAACAGGCCCAAATAAGCCCCTCTTATCTCCATATCACACTTCCTGTTACTCATAAAAACAAATGGATTTGGTCCATGTATAAAAATAAAAATGTCATGAGTAGAAATAATTGGCCCACAAAGAATTTGGGCATTGCTTTGTTAGGACCCGTAGGATTATTGTAAAAATGGCCATTAACAATGTTCTAAATAATTTAATAATTAAATAAAAAATAATAATGGAACAAATTAGTATAAATGTGCAATTTTGATAAAAAAAAGAAAAAGAAAATTAGAGAAATTAACTAATAAAACATAAAAAAGAAATTAATTAATATTTAAACAATAAAACATGATTGTGTAAAACAAGCAAATAAATTCGATGTGTCACACTCACGTGCAGTAATATTAATCATGTATTATAATAATTATAAGGAATAAAGTCACTTTTAGTCCCTACATTTTCATGCGATTTCCATTTTAGTCCATAAGTTTTATTTTTACCGCTTTTAGTCCCTATTCTGGAAAACGCCTCCATTTTAGTCCCTGCCGTTACATCAGAAACAGAGAAAACTGACGTGGCAAACGGCAGGAATAAATAATATTAAATTAATGCCCACGTGGCTTAAATTAATAATAAAAAATATTTTTTGACATTAAAAAAAGCCACATCAGCATTTAAATTAAAAAAAATTAATTTATTAATTTTAACTAAATAAAAAAAATTAAAAACAGAATTGAAAACAAAAAATCACATGCCCAGATCCATAAACACAAACCCAGAACACAAAACACAAACCCAAAACACAGAAGACAAGAACACATGCCCAGAAAATTTAAAAACAAAAACATGCCCAAATTTATTCCAAACACATGCCCAGAAAATTTATTCCAAACACATGCCCAAATTTATTCCAAACACATGCCCAGAAAATTAAAAAAAAAAAACCCAAATCCGGAACGATGCAGCATTTGTTTGTGAGGATCTTGAAGGCGCGCTCGCCGGAGACGATCTCGCGCCAGACCTCATCGACGGTTTTAGAAATAGGAATGGGATTAGGGGTTTCGATGAGGGTGATTTGGGCGTCCTGCTTGCAAACCCTGGCGAGGGTTCCACACGGCGGCGTAAACGCAGTACGCGTGTTCTTGGAAGCTACGAATCGAGGTTGGCCGATCGAGAGTCCAGAGCTTGATCGAGTCATCCCAGGAGGAGGAAATGAAGGAGTTGCGGCGGACGGGGTTGTAGTCGACGGACTGGACCTCGCGAGTGTGCTCGTGGAGGGAGCGGATAGGGTTGGAAGTGGGGGGAAGAGAGAGGTCGTAGATCTTGAGAGAGCCGTCGGCTACGGCGGCGACGAGGAGAGAGTCGTGGGACTCGGACCAGGCGACGTCGTAGATGCCATCGGCGGTGTCGAAGGAGGCGATCTCTACGAAAGGGGAGGAAGGAGTGGGAGGGAGGTCGAGGATGTGGAGGCGGCCGTTGCCAAGGATGCCAAAGTTTTGGGCGGTGGCTACGGCGAGTATCCGTTGAATGGGGTTTTGAAAACGGGCATGGTTGTTGCGGTTGAGGATTGGGGGGTTTGATTGATATGTGTAGGCTGGAGCTCTGAGGGTTTGAATTATGATGATTGATGATGAAGTTAGCTTCCCTGGGATTTTTCATTTTCGTTTTAATTTTTTTTATTTAGTTAAAATTAATAAATTAATTTTTTTAATTTAAATGCTGACGTTGCTTTTTTTAATGTCAAAAAATATTTTTTATTATTAATTTAAGCCAGGTGGGCATTAATTTAATATTATTTATTTCTGCCGTTTGCCACGTCAGCTTTCTCTGTTTCTGATGTAACGGCAGGGACTAAAATGGAGGCGTTTTTCAGAATAGGGACTAAAAGCGGTAAAAATAAAACTTAGGGACTAAAATGGAAATCGCCTAAAAATGTAGGGACTAAAAGTGACTTTATTCCTAATTATAATTATAACCCAGTGGGGTTGGCCAAGTGGTCCGGCGCTTGGTCTCAGAGTGCTTGTACTTGGCTCGACTAGGTGTGCTCCCTAGTTCGAGTCCTGCTACCTGCACTTTGAAAAGAATCCCTGGGCCAGTGCTTTACCCCTTCGTGGGCCGACCCGGCACGAACAGTGATTAGTCTCTGGTTGAAAGATTTGAGGATACACTGTGGGAAACCAAAAAAAAAAAAAAAAAAAAAAAATATATATATATATATATATATATAATTATATAAATAAAATTTCAACCTTGGAAGAAAAATAGAAATTTGGAGATACAGGGGATCGAACCCTGTACCTCTCGCATGCAAAGCGAGCGCTCTACCATTTGAGCTACATCCCCGTTTGCACAGTACTACCCTCCTTAGGCATTATATTCAATGATTAATACATGACTAATGACTAATCTCTCACCCACGGCAACACTGACACTCCTCCAATACCAGAAAAGAGAAAAAAGAAAAAAGAAAAAAAGAAAAGAAAAAAAGAGAGAAACCCCACGAAACCCCTAATTCTGATTTCTCTCTCTCTCTCTCTCTCTTCGCTCCGATGGATTTCCAAGTGGTAGTTCTCGCCGGCGGAACCGTCAAGAATCTCATCCCTCTCGTCTCCAAGGTTCCAACTTCTTTTCCTCCTCCTCCTCCTCAGAAATATTTCAAATTAAAATCAAACTGTCCAATTCAACCATAACAGTTGCTTTCATTTAATCTTCGCTTTCTCGATTTTCCCGGGAACCAAACAGTTCCCTTAGTAATTTACTCTTTTTTTTTTTTTTTTAATGCAGGAGGTTCCGAAAGCACTACTTCCGGTGGCGAACCGGCCGGTTCTCTCCTACGTTTTGGAGCACTTGGAACAAAGTAACCTTAAGGATCTCATTGTTGTACGCTTCTTCTACATCCCTAATTTCGTTTATTTATTTATTTGATTAAATTTTCTATAAACATGTCAATTTAAAGTTGATTTAGTAGATTCTTAGTAACCAAACAGAGTATTGCTATGACAATTTTGAAGAACATTGTGTGGATATTGTGGATATTTAGTTTTGTGTTCGGGTTTCAAAGTGTGTGGAGTTGTTGATTTACTATAGATATCGTTGTGTAGGTTGTTGAAGGGCAAGAGGCGGCTGCTCTGGTTGGTAATTGGATATCGGGGGCTTATGTTGATCGTCTACATGTCGAGGTATTTAATGAATGCTAGAATTTCATATTTAACTGTATGGAATGTATTTTACCTTAATCTTGATGTATAGAAAATCGGTGAATGATTAACAACCTCATGGAAGATGAATTTAGAAGGTTTAAATTAATTGGATAATTTTTTGGCATTTATTTTGTTTCAATATTGGCTCGTAAATAGTGTAAAGTAGGTTGAATCTAGTGGTAAAAAGTACACAAATTGGGGAAATTCTTGTATTTCATCAGCTTAAATCTTGAGATTCTTGCCACTTGGTTGTTTGGTTTCTTAGCTTTAAAAGTTGTGCCTTGTATTTAATTTAGAAATTGGAGGCGTGTGTTTTGAAACAACTTTAACCAAGGTGGAGCTTGCTGCAAGGTTGAAACTTGAAAGGGATACTTGGATGTAGGATTAGTGATTGCCTAGGATAAGTTGCAATGGTTAAGGGCATATCAATGAATTTCCTTACAACATGAGGTCAATCCTCTTATCAAGATATAAGCAACTTGGTCATCTGAATTCCCCAAGGATAAATAGAGCCAAACTCTGATTTGATTGCTTATGTGCTCTAATTCTTGAGTCATTTCATATTTCTGACCTGGGGTAGTTGAAAAAGAGAACAAAAATAGCCCAGTTTTTGAGAAGTTTAAAATACCCTAGTGCTTTTATTTGGAAACATCTTTCTGAACATGGCACATACACTTGAAAACTTAATCAAGTTTGGGGGATGGGAGAAGAGTTTTTTCAAGACGAAGGGGTTAAGGGTTTTGGAGCACAAAGCTCAAGAAAGCAATAATAATAGTGTTTCTGCCTAGGTGATAAGTACATTTGTCCAATGATACAAGAGCTTGCACCACCTTGTGGAGATATACTGATACTTATGGACTATCTTGTAGAAGGAAATGCGGTGGGATGGCTCTAGATGGTTTTTAAAGTGATGGAGGATGGGTAGTGTAAAGTTTTATGAGTTGTGGCAATGCATATTCTTGTTAAATCAGTGGAACAGAGAGCTATTGCAGAAAAATAAAGTCTAAAGAGTAGTAATAGGAGATATCATGCTGATAATAATTGGGAACCATGACTTGTAAAAGACTCAAATTTTTTTTAATCAAAGCCTTATTATGTTTGAGAAGGAGAAGAAGCTATGTGTAAGATAAATTAAATTGTTATAATTCCGGTACGTTAGGAACACTATTTTATTTACAACCCTAGCGGATTTCAGATGCTTGAAGGCTTCTCTGCCTTGGAGTGATTTAGAAAGATTCTTCTTTATCAATGGTGAACAGTCTTTATGGATTTTTTTTTATAGGTTAAACATAAGTCCTGCACCTACACAGGACTGAGCTCAAGACCTCAGCCTAAATAACCAAACTAAAGACTCAAATTAATTAAAAAAAAGAAAAGGTTTTGAGCTTAAATTTTTTTTTTTTTGGTGAAGTGTTTGAAATCACATACACCTTGCCTCAGTTACTTTTTAAAAGAAACAAAAGAATCATATAACCATGCCTCAATCAGGTACCACTGCATGAAGGCTTCCAAATTTTATTACCCAAAAATATCTAGTACTTAAATTTTTTTGAAGGAAACAGCACTGCTTTCTCTTTCCATGTGTGGGTCATTTACTTTCTTCTTTTTCCTAGAGTCACTTTGGTCTGAGGATGCTTTGAAGAAGCACTGCACTAGGCCGTCTTTCTGCAGTGTACTAATTTGATACTCCAAATAGATAGAGCTCAAGTATTTTCTAATGTGGCAGGTTGCTGCAGTCCCAGAGGATGTTGGAACAGCTGGTTCACTCCGGGCCATTGCTCACCACCTGACTGCAAAGGACATCATGGTTAGCACATATTCTTTATAGCAATTTTGCTCTAGAAAGTTGCTTCTTTTCAACTATTTGTTTCTTATCTGCAGGTTGTGAGCGGCGATCTTGTTTCTGATGTTCCTCCTGGTGCAGTGGCAGCTGCTCATAGACGGCATGATGCAGTAGTGACTGCAATGCTCAGCTCTGCTCCTGTCAGTGGACCTTCAGAGTCTGGTTCCTCTACTGGAAAAGACAAAACCAAGAAGCCAGGGCGCTACAACATCATAGGGCTGGACCCCACAAGACAGTTCTTGTTATATATAGCTACAGGTTTAGATCTGCAAAATTTTTCTTTTGTTTACGATGTTGCCTTCCATGTTTCTCATGCAGCATCTTGCAATCCTTGCCAGGTGCTGAAGTTGAGAAAGATATTAGAATACAGAAGAGCATACTCCGTGCAGTTGGCCAGGTACCGCTGTGTGAATACGTTTTTCATTTTGCTATTGGTAAACCTTTTCCGGTAGTTGAAAACTAGTGGGCTTTTGGTGAACTTGGTTCTACTAGTGTTTTGTGGCCTTCTTTTCCTATTTTAAAAGATTAATGTCCAACTTAAAATTTTAAATGCCTAATATTGAAATAATTTTGCTGGATTCTCCTTATTCTAACGTTTTTCTTCTTACTTTCTTTCTTTCTTTGTGTAGATGGAAATCCGAGCTGATCTTATGGATGCTCATTTGTATGCATTCAAGAGGTTTGACCTATTATTGTCTTTGTTTCCCCAATGATATTTTGGTCATATTATTCATGTTGGATGTATTTTAGTATTGAATATTCTCTTTGATTATTTCTTAGGTCTGTTCTACAAGAAGTTCTAGATCAAAAGGATACATTTCATAGCTTAAAGCAGGATGTCTTGCCTTATCTGGTCCGGAGCCAGCTGGTTAGTTCAATATAGTCCCCGCATATTAAGTTGTTCTGGGAAACTTAGCTTTCTTAAAGTCTCTGAATCAGCTCATTTTTCTTTTATGACCTTTAGAAGTCAGAAGTATTGTTAAATGGTGCACCACAAGCAGAAGAAAATGGAAACCAGAAGGTTAATTCCCAGAGCAACCAAGTAATGCTGTCTGGGATCCTAGCTAATGCATCAACTCCAAGTTTTCATCAACTCTCTGAATTGGGTACCAATGGTTCTACTCGAAGAACCCATAAATGCTGTGTTTATATTGCTGACAACAGCAAGTACTGTATGCGCTTAAATTCCATTCAAGCATTTAGTGACATTAATCGGGATGTGAGTCAATTACAGTTAAAGCCTTCATTGGGTCTCACCTCTTTCCTTTTTTTTTTTTTTTTTTTTTTTTTTTTTTTTTGGGAGCTTAATCTGGTTGAACTTATTTTCTGTTTTAAATGGGTCAGGTCGTAGGAGAAGCTAGTCGTCTATCAGGGTATTACTTCTCTCCCCAAAACAACATCATCCATCCTTCAGCAGAGCTTGGCTTAAAAACAACTGTGAGTTGAATGCTTTACAAATTGGAACTACCACCATCAGTTTAGCTTTAATATTTGACTTACATTATATGTCAAATGAAGGTTCAGATGATTGCTTTATATCCCATGTTAAGGTAATTTCCTGGTGTACTTATCGAGTGGTTTGATGGTTTAGGTGGGACCACATTGCATGCTCGGGGAAGGTTCACAAATGGGTGACAAATGTAGTGTGAAACGGTCTGTTATTGGCCGCCACTGCAGAATAGGTTCTAATGTAAAGGTATGATAACTTTTAATCATTAAGGTTGGAAGAAAAGTATGTAATAATTTTTTTGATAATTGATAGTTGGAGGAGGGGATTTGAACCCTAGATGTCTCCTTTGGAAGCACTAGGAGGTGCCAACCAATTGAGCTACAAGGCTCTTGACTTCAATATATATTATTGGGCTTTTGTTTTGCCTAGGCTTCAATATAACTGACCGCCTCAATGACATCTCTGGGTTGTCTTCTGTATAGTGCTGATGATTAAAGAGATTCAACTGAGATATTAGGATTGATACATAGAAGAATACTTTGTTTGATTGATATTCGTGTAAAGCGGTAAATATGATAAACTATTATTTGTTTCAAAAACTTAAGCTGATAGGAAAGGGAGATTTTTATTTTATTTTATCATTTATTTTATCACTTAATAAGTATTTTTAAGTTTTAACTCTCCCATGAACCAAACTTCCCCTCAAGAAGTGTTTTTTGTGTGTGTGTGGGATAAAGCCCTCAACAAGTGTTAGAATCATGGTTTTAAAAACCGGACTAGATTGGCCGGTCCGATTGAGTCAATTGGGAACCAGTCTGGTCCCGGAAAACCCCAAAAGCAGTCAATACCGGCCAAAAACTGGGTTAAACAGGGAATCGGAGGCAAAAACGGTTTTGCCCCCAGTCCGGTTTTTAAAACCATGGTTAGAATAATGGTTTCACTATTTCTTTTCAGCTCTAATTACCATGATAAGCTACCACTTGTTCCAAAATCTTAAGTTGTTAGGAAATGATGAATTTAATTGCTATACCATTATTTTAACAAGATATTTAGTCATTTGCATCAAGCTCAAACTTCTTGCATGTGTGCTTCTCCAGGAATACACATTGAAACAAGAGGTAAAAATGGATTGGTAGCACATTTGGTCAAAAAGGGGGTTCTTGCCTACTATGAATCCGATACTATCATGTACCCCTATTAAACTAAAAATTCATAACCCCAATAAGTATGGGCATTCGGTTTCGTAGACTTGTGCCTATTTGAACAACCTCAACTAATCCTGTCTTTCTTTGATAAGAATCACTGTGATATATGTAAAGTTCTTCTAAATGAAGTTCAAATGGGATTTGGTTTCTTTTAAAGGAAGCCCAAGTACCTTGATCAATTGAATGTTTGATTCTAATCGAACTTCTCATTTTCAAATTATGTCCATAATATTTGTAAATTTTGATTTTTAAATAAGTCAATTGGTTCTAATGTAAAAAAATGATGACTTTTTTATTCATGAACATTAGAAGAAAAGTATAAAAAAGAAGAAGAAGCAGACTCAGATATTCATCTCAACTCTCCTTCTTCCCCCTCTTGTATTCAGGTAGCTAATTCAGTTATAATGAATCATGTCACCATTGGGGATGGTTGCTCGATCCAAGGTTCTGTGATTTGTAGCAATGTACAGCTCCAAGAGCGTGTCAATTTGAAAGATTGCCAAGTAATCTCTCTCTCTCTCTCTCTCTCTCTCTCTCTGATGCTTGTGGTAGGTATCTCAATATTAATTTAATCTTCGATCCAGGTTGGAGCAGGTTTTGTGGTTACTGCTGGGAGCGACTGCAAAGGGGAGGCCTTGGCTAAGAAAGAGAAATGAGTACTAGGGGAAGTCCCTGGGTGGGATGAGAATTGGTACTCTTTTTTTCTTTTGGCATTATGGTTTACTGTAGGTTGGAGCAGATTTTGTGGTGACTGCTGGCAATTGAGTACAGGGCAATACCCTTTGCAAGAAAAGGGGATTGCTTGTCTCCATGAGTGTATTATCAGCTCTCATTTGCTCTCTCTCTCTCTCTCTCTCTCTCTCTCTCTCTCTAGGTGCTCATTCTTGTGTCAATAGAATTCTTGTTTCGTTTGTATCTGTATTTCTAGTGACAGGTCAACAGATAATATCAATTTTGATGAGTTATAGTAGTTATTAAATAAAAAGTCTTTGATCAATTCTTGTTGCCTGCCTTTGAAATTTCTTCTCTCATTTTATTTATTTTTGGGTGTCTTTGAGCATGCATGCCTGCACGTGTGTGCATGCGTGTGATGTCTTATATTGTTGTATTGTTGAAATAGGATTATTGTGTCGTTTGTATTAGGTTTTTCTGTGACAAATGGAGATTAAATAGATAGAATCAATGTTGATAATTTACATAAGGTATTGAATAGCCTCTTACTCTCAATGAATGTTGCTTGTCTTCAGTAATTTGTTTTTTCTTTTCAAGAAGTGCTGGCTGTCAGTAGTTCATGCTATGAATAGCGTTCTGATCATAATATAGTTAAGTAATGAGATGTAGCGTTATCTTATATTTACCATAATATTGTTGAAATTGGATTGCTATATCATTTGTATCTGTATTTTTGGTGACCAAGAGATCGAATAGATAGCATCAGTTTTGATAATTTATAGTCGGTTTTGAATAAATGGTCAAATGCTTTTTGGTACTTTTATTGTAACATTCCTCGCACATGAAGATGGTCTCGATCTCTTATATTGATGAAATAAGATTGTTGCAGGGTTTCTATCTGCAGTTTAAGTGACCATGGGAGATCAAATGTATGGCATCAATTTTGCTATTTTATAGGTGTTAATAAAAGGCCTTTCACTCAATAAATTATTGTTTTAAATTATTCATTTTTTTATTAAAAAAATATTCATTTTTGGGGGAATTACAAAATTCCGCTTAATGTTTGGTCTGGTAATACATTAAACCTTGAGTTTTTAATTATTTAAAGAAAAGTTTGACCTGTTAAGAATGTTTACATTCATACCTCCGACTTCTTTATTTTTTTGAAACCATATTCAACTTTCATTCATTGCATAAAAACGATAAATCCAACAACAAGGCCTCAAGAGCTAGTGGATGGGGAATCCTCAATCTAAATAACATCGTCATCTGTATGTTTAGCATAGCGAGCTAGTGAATGGGCGACCAAAATTGCTTCTCTTTTGACAAAACTAATAGAGAACCAGGTGAGGCTTCTAGTCAGACATTGAGGGCTCATTTGGTTTGGGTATGACTCGGTTTTCATAACTTAGTACTCATAATTCAAAACTCAAATCCCATTATCACTCAAAAACTCTGAAATTTTTGTTTGGTCACTAAATCCAGTCACAAATCTCAACTAAAATATCCACCTCATTGACATTACACAGTGAGTTTATTGTTGCTACTCGCGTACATTTTCTCTTCCCTTTCTTTCATATTCTCTTGTCACACGACCCAAAAAAACAGAGTTGCCCATAAGCCAAAAGTAGATCTTTCACCTCCCATTTTTCATTTTCCCTTCATCAATACCCATAAAACATCTCTCTTCCTAGAAACCAATTTCACGTCTCTCCATCGTTTGAACTTTGATCGTCACCTAGGGTTGGTGAGCACAAATCTAGGGTGGAATAGTCGTCGCTGACATCGGCCAAACTACTGTATAAGGTAATTTTCTCGTGTGACTTTGGCTCTGTCTCTGTTGCTTTGTTTGGATTTTATTTTGAATAAACCTAAGGAATGGACTTTTATTCTAACTTGCCTTTGAAAATATTAGGAGATTTTGGGTTTGTAATGTTTAACCCCATTTCCCACAACAATATTTATGCAATCAATGGGTTTTGTTGAGTTTGGGTTCAATGTTATGTATGCTATTTGGGTTAGATAAATTCAGATGGGTATGTTGATTGTTTGAGTTTGGGTGTATTACCTATGAATATGTATATTCTTCACTTTTAAATGGGGGTTAGTCCCAGTTCAAACTTTTAAAATATTTAATAAGTTGTGTTCACCCGTGAAATAAAATAAGGATTTGCAATTGTAACATCAAAGGACTGAAACTGATTTGACAATGCATTGAAAATGGGTTCCACAAAGTCACTCTATTTACCAAACTGCCATTGAAACTCAGTTTTTAACTTTTGAAAACACAAAGATTTTGTTCCCAGTTTCCATCACCCAAATTCAAATTTTTGAGTGATGGAAACAACACTCAAAAACCAAGCCAAACAATTTTTTTGTGGGTCCCACGATATTTGGGTTATGTGTGATGGAAACTTAGTTATATAACTCAATTTCTAGCATATTCAAACAGCCTCTGAGTATCAGTACTTATAGCAACTAAAATGCTATTTATTACCTGAATTTCCAAATACATTTGTTCAAATGCAATATAAATTAAGTCAGTGTATCATATTTTGGCAAATTCAACAGTGTTCTTTCCATCGTGACCCTTGCTGAAGAAATGCTTGAAGTAATCTGAGAAGACAACATGCTTGTATATTGGTGTCTCTCCACTTGCTAACACTTCAGGTAGAGGTCCAATAGTGGCATCAGATCCTGGGTTCACAAAAAATGGGATTGAAACTCTATTCTTGCTTCTGTTTGCAATTGCCCTGTGCTCAATGCTTTTGTACTTGTCATTGCTCATTATTTGTAGTACATCCCCAATGTTGATGACTAGTGCTCCATTGACTGGGGGGACATGGATCCAGCTATCCTCACTAGTTCCTCGCACATAAAGTCCACCGGTATCATCTTGAAGAAGGATTGTTATGGTTGATACGTCGGAGTGGCGGCCTACTCCGGCAGTGAGCTCAGGGCTTGGACAGCAGGGATAGTAATTTAGGCTAAGAATTGGTGAAGCCATTAACTTGTATTCTGTTGTCTTGTCGATTTCTTTCACACCAAGTCTCTTCAATAGCGTCTCTAGGAGCCTTTTGGTCACAAGTTCAGCCTTTTTCACATATTCTAGCGCTTCTTCCCTACCTGGTTTAAAAACAAGATTTCACGATTCCACAATTTTAACCGAAATCATGTTTTAAAAACACGATTTCAGTTCATGTGACAGTGTATGGTGAGTATGTAATAAGGAGCATGTGACTATCATTACTCTTTGACTAATCCATAATGAGTGAGGTTTTTCTATTCCAATAAATACCAATTAACTACAAGACAATTTTTCGGGGTGGTCTTATAAGTGTTGGCTAAAAGACCTGAAGCTAGAACTTCATGAATCATATGAGCCCTGAAAACCAAACCACTGGACAAACCCTTGAGATTGTCATCCTAAAGATCTTATAGCTTGCCAAAAATCAACTCGTTTGAATGAGTCTAAGACATTAGATAAAGTTTCATTTTTTATTATAATGATCAATCTCAGACCATTGACAACGTTTAACTAAGTTTGGCCAGATTATATTTTAGATTAATTATCAATAACTGAAGTTAAACATATGAAGAAATTTGCTTTCTTCTTGCTAATTAACGTCAAAGATTTTAACAACTTTTTAATTCAAGCCGTTGGCGTTATTTTGGGATCAAATATAAAATGATATAGAAAGAAGGGTGCAGAGAGAGGAAAGAATAGTTAAAAATATTATCAAGTTGCCCCTGTTGCCAAATTATACCTTGGGGGAGCTGGTATTTCAAGCGCAGGCGCATGAGAGATTTTTCCATCTTGGGGAATTTCAATTACTGACAATTTATAATTAATCTTATTCCCACCCTCATGCTAGTCATATCTCGAAGTGAATAATACTGTTGTCTCAGAATGTGTTTCATTTCTTCATTTTTAAACTTTGGTTATTTTATAAGGAAAAGAACAAGAAACAATATAACAGGTTTTGATTTATATAATAAAAAGTGAAATATCCAAGGTGGGACAAAAAAATTGTATTATCTAGAAGTGTATCATCGTTTAAAATTCTAAATAAAGTGATATTTTGTATACTGATCATGGCTTTAATTTAAAAAGCATTGGATTATCCAGTTTAACGGGAAATTAGACTCTTTTTCGATTTTTTAACCGTTTTGGTTTTTAAAACCATAATACCAAAAAATGAAAACAATAAAATCTTAGCCTGAAATGTAGAGAATCCATAACATTTTTATTTACAAAATTATGGATCTCATATTCATTTCTCATCATCTGTATTATATATAAGAGGATTATCATTTTTCAATTAGACTTTTATGTAGTTCAAAGATGCTTTTATTAATGAAGGGTAACTTTATTTAGAAATAGGATCATAAATATCAAATAACAAATTTCATTTTGAATTAAAAAAGAAAACTCGTAATTTTTCTCGTTCAAAAAAAAATTACAATTATACCTTATCTCTACAATTTATCATTTTTATTTGTTTAAAAAAAAAAATTCTATATCATGCAAAAATTAATTTTTACCACAAAAAATAGAAGAGCATAAGAGGCTAGTGTACTATTTGTAACTCACTAAATTATGCCTTGATCAAGTTAGTTAAATAAAGAAAAGCTAAAGAGCCTTACTTGCATACAGGAGGCCAGAAAGAAGAAGCCTGATCCTCAGAAACCCAAGAGAGTCTAAGGAAATCTTTCCATTCCAGGACCTCCTCTGCTTGAGGACTAAAGCTTGTACACAAGCACACAGCCTCAGAAGGAGAGTTTTCTTTAAGATACTTCTTTCTTTCTTCAGATGGTAGCTGAAAGAAGCTATGAGCTGCGTTTTTCAAGTTTTCTAGAACCTCCAAAGGCACCCCATGATTGACTATCTGGAAAAAACCCCATTTGCTAGCAGCATCACAGATTGAATCTACAACCTTTGGGTCATCCCAGTTTGAGACATCGATGATGGGAATGGAATTCTCGGGTCGGAATTTGGTTGGGTCTAGTCTTTCTTCAAGAGGTTGGATGTAAGGCTCTGGAACAGTTTCTAGGCCTGTATCTACAAGGCCCTTTACTCCGTTCCCTTTGTGCACCACGAAATCAATGACATCGGAGGAGGAGGAGATTGGCGGAGACATTGGGTTGTTGATTTGTTGGGAGGAGAGGAAAAGGAGCAAAGTCTATATAAATATTGACAGCAACAGTTGAGAAGTGGGTGTAATAGTGTGCAATACTTCTGCAGCCAGGTGGGTGAAGTATTGACATCTCAGTGGACACTTTTTTTGAATGCGAATGCTCTCATACCCCAAAAGTCACACACGTGTTCGTATATATATATATATATATATATATTTATTCTAAGAACACAACTTTTGTACCACAAAAATTTGTCACAATTGTGACGTGTCCGATTGAGCGGCATTAAAATTGTGGTAAAATTTGTGTTTATAAATTTTCTTGATAAATAAATGTTAGCCAACATTTTAAAAATGACTTTGTCACTAGTCACTATTCACTCTTTTTTTTTTTTTTTCATAAATTATCCATTGAGTACAATTTTTGAAAAATTATCTTATGAAATGGTTGTTTGTAGTTACTTTATTACAATATGCGGACTTGGGGACTCTGTCCTACATGTTATGATGAGTGACTAAAAATAGTTACTCAAATGTACTACCTCCCAATCTTCATGGTTGGCATCAAAAGTGAGATACAAATATAAATCTAGTTTATCGTTATTTTTTTTTCTAACTTATTTAAGTTTTAAAATTTATTTTGTTTCTTTTCTAAGTACGGCTAGTTAAAATCTCACAATTTAAAATGAGTTTCATGTTTAAATATGAATTGTCTAAAATAAACAATCTCAAATTAGAAATTGGCTGTAACTTCCCTTGCGTAAGTAGAAAAGTAGTAATATAGTTTCCAACACATTAGTTAGGAGAGCTCAATTCTCCTCAAGGCTGATGGTGTGGACGAAGTATGTTCTATCAAGCATTGATGATTTTATAAGTGCTAATTTAGCACATCCCTAAATAAAACTTCCGGATGAGTTTCTCAAAAAAAGGAAAAAAAAAAAAATGAAGGTTCATATATAATTTAGTAGTAAAAGAAGCCGATGAAAATAACTTATTGGAGCCTTTTTTATTCTACTTTAACATTCTAAAAATTTTTTACATGTTCCTCCAACCCAAGACAAGTGTCTTGGTACGAAATAGGAAAAATTAAATTAGGGCTAATTTCACTTAATCTACTTGTGGCTTAAGGTGGTTTAAGGTAGTTGTATTTTTCCCACTTATGATTAGAAAGTATCACTTTATCTGCCTGCAATTAATTTTATTGCAAAAAAGTAACTCACCTACCTGTTCATCATTGAAAAACCCATTAAAACACATCAAAACATAAAAGAAAAGCTAATAAACCTCTAGAGAAAAACTTTTTCACTATGGAGAAATTCATGTTCAATAGAAGAAAATTCTTCAAAAATTATTTTGATTGAAGTGTTAGGGTTTTAACTTTTAATACTAATACAAGATATTGGGATCTTTGTTGGTGATCAGGAGTAAGAAGATCCCATTGCTATTCGTCAAAAGTAAGGTTTCTTTGAATTTCAAAAATTGATTTAAGTAACATTTGTAATTTACGATTTTATTTGTAATTTGTTTTGATTTTGGTAGGCATTTGAATGGTACCGCCTTTTCCGCATTTTCTTTCTATCCCCTAATAGCTATGGATTAGTTAGATACCATATTGATTATGGTCCCTATGAATCATGTTGCTAGGTTAAAGTTTGAAAATTTTAGGGTTTTGTTTTGTTTTGGGAATCTTTTTGTTGTGATTACATGTGCTGATTTTTTTATGAGTGATCAAGCAATAGGGTTTTGCTTGATTATTTAGTTAATAACCTGAATGAATCATTCAATACCATGATATTTTTTTTCTTGGACTTCCTTTGCAGTTGGAATCTTTTACTTGTACTTTCATTGGCAAACGAACCATCAAGAAGTTCATTGTTCATAATTGAGTCTAAAGGGTTAGCTCCTATTATGAAATTGTTAATTATGCAACATGCTAAGACTACATCCACTTGTGTTGGGAATGACCCATGACCAAATGGTCATTGGTAGTGCATAAAGAAGAATGACAAAGATTGAATAATTCTTTGTCATTTTTTGGTGGATTATCACTAAACTCTTTCAAATGGTAACGAACACCACGATAAGGGGAGATAATTCCTTTTTGAACTCCATAACTACTATCATCAAGATAATATCTACCTACACGTTTATAGTAAAAAAGGAAAAGAAATCACTCCCAAAGCTAGTATCCATAATTAAATAATTTTCTAGTCCTATAATACCATTAGGAATTTTTAATCCCCTTTGCTCATATAGTGCGTTCTTTAAGACACGTGAGTCATGTGCACTTCCTTCCCAACTAACTAACACATAAGTGAATTTTAAGTCAAAAGTAGCAGTAGCGAGGACATTTTGTGTTGTTCCATCCCTTTGGCCTCAAAACCTTCCTTGAATTTGAAGTGGAATAAATGCACGAACAAGAGTTCCATCAATCGCTCCACACAATCCTAATTGCGATCAATATAAGTTACATTCATTTTACATCTTTATACGTATAAAAAAAGGAAAATGAAGCCTTTAAAACTTACCTTGAAATAGGGGCTAAACCTGTTGCCATTCCTTATCTCCAAGGGTGTATCTTGGAGAGAGCGAGAGAGATGAAACAATTTGAATTGATATAATCTATATATATATATATATATATATATATATATAAAACCAAAACTCAGAGAAAATCCAGTTAGTTTTTAATTAAATTCTCAATTTTGCGCCACGTGTCTCATTTAATTTTTAATTTTGCGCTAAGTGAATTATTGAGTGTAAAAATTGAAGAGTCAAAATCCAATTAGATTCTAAATTGGATTTCAATTGGAATCCAATTTTCCGCCACGTATTCATTTAAATTTTTAATTTTTGTGACAATTGAATTATTGTGTGCAAAAATTTAAGAGCGTAAAACCAATTAAATTCTAAATTATGGTTATTGTAAAGACCAGTTTTGACTTGAACCAAGAACAGGAATGGACTCAGGTTCAAAAGGCCCGAACAATAAATTTATAGAGAGTGGGAGAAAAAGCTAGCCTGAATCTAGGGTAAAGATATTGGTAGATAGCATTAAGTGGAAAGAGTTACACATGCTCACACGCAAGAAGCATCCTCGGACGTGCCCTAACAATATGATCGATAGTGAAGAATTCTTCATTTTTACTGTTGTATTTCTTCAACCTTTTGCTCTCTCCTTTTCTTTCTGTGTCTCCTTTTGTGTTATATACTATGGTTTTTGTACCCTTTTTCTCTATCCACATGTGAGTCAGATGTTGGGAGTTTTTCTGTTCCTGTTCGCCCTTCCTTGAACCTTCTACTCTTAGTTGTAAGACTGCTTGTTTACTGTTCAGGCATCACCTCCACATTAATGCGGCCAGAGGGTTAGCTAGGCAGCATTTAATGCGGAGGTAGCAGTGCTTTCAGATATTTGTTATCCCTCATCCTTATCCTTTTTCTGGCATTTCCTCATCCTTTGGTTGCAAAGCTCTTCCAATATGCTACATTAAAGGATTGAGAAAGTTCCTGATCACCTCGAATAGAGGTTCCGAGGTGGTCTTTATCCTCGGACACGGTTAAGTCTTACATAAATATTCTCTACCTCTTCCTATAAAACAGTCTTCATTTCTTCCTCTGTTGATCGTCCTCGGATACGCTTTTATCCTCGGACTGGACATTGGGCCATAGACCCAATCCTTTCCCACACGAACAGTACCTATGGGATCAATTGCCCCCACAGTTATATATATATATATATATATATAATGAGAAATCATTACATATTTTATAAATGTAAGATTTAAAAAAAATGTAAACTTATACTATGTATAATTTGAATATTTTCTAAAAATATATATATAATTTTAACAGTATAATTATGATTATTTTTAATTGTACTTGTGCATATGCACAAAGTTATACATGAGTTATTATTTATACAAAGATTTGATCCTAAAAATTTAAAAATGATATAATTAGCGTGCTTTAAAAAATATATATTAATTACTTGTTTATAAGTTATACCATTTGTAAAATACATCATAAATCAATAGATTTCACTGTCCAGTAAACATGATCACAAGCAAGTGCTTTAAAAATAAATATTTATTTCATCATTTTCAGTACTATAATAAAATAATTTTTCTCGGAAAAAATAAAATAATGTTTGTGAATACGTTGTTTGAGGTAAGTGCTATATTCTTCTCAAAAAAATAAAAAAATAAGTGCTATACGACGCACAAGTCACAACATATTTTATGTGCGTTATATTCTCTCAAGTAATTTTCTCGAGGAGAAACTCTATTACCAAAGTTCCAAGAAGTTTAATAACATGCTACTCCGATTTAAAATTTATTAACAAAAGTTTCACAAAATTTAAAGAAAATTATTGTTTAATTTAAATTCATTATTTGACATAAACTTTTGGTTTTAATAAAAATATGGCCTCACACGATGTGCATTTGCTAAAGTTAAGAAAACAAGAAAGGTGACTTGAAACCTTTTTTTTTTTTTTAATATTTTATTTTATATATAGAAGAAATTGAGGCTCTTAAAAAAGATTTTTTTTTTGCTCTAAAAAAAAGAAAAAAAAAGAAAAGAAAGATCATATTGGTCTATGTCTTAATACTAAAAAAAGATTAAGAGTAATTTTTCAAAGCAGTCTCCTATGTATTGAGATATTTTACAAATTATACAACTTATAGAAAAATCATTAATGTAGCTTATAGAAAAAGCAATAAATTAGATCATTACATAATGTAGCTTCTATTAATGTTACATCACTAAATAAATTATGATTAAAGTATATTTAAAAAATTGATAAAGTTTAGTTACAAAATTGGGCTACAACCATACTCAATATCTTTTTATTGGAGGTGAATTTTGATAAATCCACAATTGGATTGCATCTTCTTCTTGTATCCTACAAGCTTGTAAAATTTCTAAAAAATTAAGGATCAACAGCTATGTCATCAAGAAATTTTTTAAATTGCAAATTTCTGTAGTTTAAAATTATGAATCAAATATAAGCTTATAGATATATCATATAGTAAAATAATATCCAATTGACATAAAATTTGACATGTAAAAAATATGCAATTCAACGATTAAATTTTCAAAATATATAATTGTAGGGTCGCGGTTTTTGGACTGGGCCCCATCGAATGGATGGGATCCAGGCCCAACGGACCCGTCACAATGAATTTGTAGAGAGTGGGTCCAAGGGCTGGGCTTTGACAAGACAACGATTAATGTAGGCGTTAGAAGGAGATGATCGAGTAGGAGTTAAGAATACAGAGGTAGACGGGCTCACGATCCGAGGAAACGAGATCTCCGTCCGAGGGTATGAATCCCCATCTAGTCTGATTTGCCAGGAACGCGAAGGAGGAATCTGTGCTCCTTCCCTCCTAGGGAGCCGGAACCCCCTCCCCTACTAGGGGAGATCTCTTACCTTATATATTACCCTTTGGTCCATTCTAGTCCTACACTTGTTAGTCATCCATGCCCAAACTTGAGTGCACGTCCCATCAGCCATTCCTTCTGACGTTTTGTGAGCTGTTGTGACCCAGATAGCGCTGTCTAGGCGTCATATTCACATAAATGGGGTCAGGATGTTAGCTGTGGGTACTTAATGCAGAGGTGACAGCCTTTCTTGGAATTGCTTCTCTACCATGCCCTTATGGCTAGCCCACTGCGCTTTGGCTTTCCTTTGGGACGCTCTAGGAGACTCCCCTTGGTGGCGTGGCATTTTCCTTTTTCGTGATCCCGGCTCATCGAGGACAGGGTTGTCCTTGGCAGTATGTCCTGGCAATCTGGACTTTCTATGCTCGTCCTCGGACACTTCTTTTTCCTCGGCATAGGCCATGGGCTTGATATGAGATGGGCTGGGGTCGCCAATTCCCTTGGCCCCACAATAGCCTTTTAAAATCCTACTGTTTGGCTCCTCGGGCGGGGAGGAGGATTTTGATGTTCTCGGGCCTATGTCATGGCCGGTCGAGCCTTGTTCCCCTAAGAGCGCCAGGGCCTCTTCGTTTACCCAAGGCACGCTCCTGGCGTTTCGGTGTACGAGGCGCGCTGTCATTAATACTTTTTGAGGGATGACATGGATTGCTTCGTTACACGGGGTGCGCATTTAATGACGTCTTTATGAAGTGGTGCGGATTCAGCGGTTGAGGGTTCCCTTGGAAATTGGGCGAGATTTATTTCGCCTAGAATTCCCTCTTTGAGCTTTGTGCAAGGTAAATTCTCCCCAGATTTCGCCTTCTATATAAGGCACCCTGGGAAAACCATTCTTTTACATCTACAAGCCCTTGAATCCTGCGGGGACTTCAAGTTCTCCCACTTTCATGAACCAAGGATGCCGCCTGATTTATGGGCATCGTAGCTGAGGCAAAGGGAGCAAAGGCGAAAGATTTTCCTATCTTTCAACCGGGCAAGAAAGAGAATTCTCCTCCTTTGACCAGGAATCGTAGCTGGCGCCAATTGCGTTAGGTCCATGATGAGCCTCCAAACGCTAATCAAGAATGTGCAGGAGTTGGCTAAAGAGGAAGGGGAAGAAAGTGAAGCGAAGTTGAGGGAAGCAATTGAGATATTAGTGGCGGACCACCTCTGCCATTGCAGGCGGTTGGCGAGACTTCTAGTGGGTGATTTTTTAGGAGTACAGATATTGGCTTCCGGATAAGAGTACGCTTCAGGGTGGCTTTAGCAGGTGGGAACCAATTAAGGCACTTCTGCCTCTTCCTCTTCCTCATTGCCAGTGCCAAGCGTATGGGCTCAATTGCTGCTGGAGCGAGGCTGTGAATCCACCATCACCACCAGTCTTCTCCCTTTTATAGCTAGCTTTGAAGCAAGCCTGCCTCAGCTGTTCTGTAGTTAGTTTTAAAATAAGCCTTCCTCGGTTGTTCTGTAGTTAGTTTTAAAATATGATGTATCATCACTTTATTTAATGAAAATGATTTGCAATTTTTACTGTGTGTATTTTCTTTGTCCCCCTTTTTTTTGAATGTGTTGCCTCTTTTTTTTTTTTTTAAGACCTAGGACTGTTGCCGCTGTCGGCAACGAAATGTCGACATCCTGACTTTAGCAAAGCCCGTGATAGCGCCCGGATGCTAGTTTTAAATAGTTTAACTACGTAGGAACAGCCGAGAATATAATGATGCACTTTATGTCGCAAATCATGCGACCGTTAGAGAACGCTGGTTTTAACACAGATGATCTGAGGAGGCCATGGTGTGTCATGGTTCTGTCCGACACTTATAATGACGTCAAAGTGTCTATTTTCCCAAGCGTCAGGTTCGAGGACCCAGGCGCAGTTAAGGCTTTGCTTAATGCTTAGCAGAAAGCCCGAGGGACCTAACATACCTGGGACTCTGTCTTTTTTCTTGATGGGTGACAAGAAGTGTTAAGCCCCTAGTGTAGATCTCCTCATGGGTTTGTAGTCTGAGGACCATGCAAGACCCTGGTTCTGTCTAACACTCAGATAGTTGTCAAGAGTTATTAGTTTTCCCATAGGTTTGAGTCTGAGGACCATGCAAGACCTTGGTTCTGTCTAACACTTAGATACTTGTCAAGAATTATTAGTTTTCCCATAGGCTTGAGTTCGAGGACCATATAAGACGTTGGTCCTGTCTAACACTTAGATACTTGTCAAGAGTTATTAGTTTTCCCATAGGCTTGAGTCCGAGGACCATGCAAGACCTTGGTTGTGTCTAATACTTAGATACTTGTCAAGAGTTATTAGTTTTCTCATAGGTTTAAGTCCGAGGACAATGCAAGACCTTGGTTATGTCTAACACTTAGATACTTGTCAAGAGTTATTAGTTTTCCCATAGGCTTGAGTCCGAGGACCATGCAAGACCTTGGTTGTGTCTAACACTTAGATACTTGTCAAGAGTTATTAGTTTTCCCATAGGCTTGAGTTCGAGGACCATGCAAGACCTTGGTTCTGTCTAACACTTAGATACTTGTTAAGAGTTATTAGTTTTCCCATAGGCTTGAGTCCGAGGACCATGCAAGACCTTGGTTCTATCTAACACTTAGATACTTGTCAGTTTTTGGTAGTTTCTCTAAAGCAGGAAGTCCGAGGACCCGTCATTACTACTCCGCGCGACTGCCCTTTCCCTCCATCGGGGCCCAGCGAGGCCGGCCACTAGGTCTGCGGGGGTCTGACCCCTGGTGGGGGCACGGGTCATGCGCATGATGTTAGAGGCCCGTTGAGCTGTGGACCATCTGACAGTTCTCCCCATATAGTACAGTAAACTGGCCACCATAACCTCCTATTGGGGACTCTTGTTGATGGAGGCTTGACCCTACCCAAACAAACCGTTGTACTTACCACCGCACAAGCAACCTCCCCATAGACGGAGCCAATTGTAGGGTTGCGGTTTTCGGACTGGGCCCCCTCAAATGGATGGGATCTAGGCCCAACGGACCCGTCACAATGAATTTGTAGAGAGTGGGTCCAAGGGCTGGGTTTTGACTAGACAACGGTTAATGCACATGATGTTAGAGGCCCGTTGAGTTGTGGACCATCTGACAGTTCTCCCCATATAGTACAGTAAACTAGCCACCATAACCTCCCATTGGGGACTCTTGCTGATGGAGGCTTGACCCTACCCAAACAAACCGTTGTACTCACCACCGCACAAGCAACCTCCCCACAGATGGAGCCAATTGTAGGGTTGCAGTTTTCGGACTGGGCCCCCTCAAATGGATGGGATCCAGGCCCAACAGACCCGTCACAATGAATTTGTAGAGAGTGGGTCCAAGGGCTGGGCTTTGACGAGACAACGGTTAATGCAGGCGTTAGAAGAAGATGATCGAGTAGGAGCTAAGAACACAGAGGTGAACGGGCTCACGATCCGAGGAAATGAGCTCCCCGTTCGATGGTATGAATCCCCATCTAGTCTGATTTGCCAAGAACGCGAAGGAGGAATCTGTACTCCTTCCCTCCCAAGGAGCTGGAACCCCCTCTCCTATTGGGAGAGATCTCTTACCTTATATATTTCCCTTCGGTTCATCCTAGTCCTACACTTGTTAGTCATCCATGCCCACACTTGAGTGCACGTCCCATCAGCCACTCCTTCTGTCGTTTTGTGAGCTGTTGTGACCCAGATAGTGCTGTCTGGGCGTCACGTCCACATAAATGGGGTCAGGATGTGTTGACACCCTATTTTGCAACCTGCATTTAACCTCACATGGAGGGTAAAAGGGTAATTGTACCTTGGAAATATGCATCTTGATTCTTGTCATTAGATCCTTAATCTCATTTCACCAAAATGATCTTGATGTTGTAACGATCAAATCGACTGGTCATGAGCCCTAATCAGACCACCAGATTGAAAATTATCATCAAATCAAGTTTTAATGGCTGAGATGCACCATCACAAATTGAGTCCGACTATATGTGATTATGAGCAATTGATTTCAATTGGTTATAAGTATAATCAATTTGAGATCGATGATATGTCATAATTTGATTGGTTAGGACTACATTTTATGGTGAGGTTGCATACACCTAATTAATTAGATAGTTAAACATTAATTATTCAATGAGTAATTTGTGCAATTATCTTTTAATTAGAGTAAATTTGGAACCAATTAAGTCTGAAATGGGAGTGATTGGAGCCATTTAATGTTAATTGGGAGCTAATTTGGGACTTATTAATGTTAATTGTGTTGAAACGATTTTCTAACAAATGACCTCTGCTCACCATTTCATAAATATCTCTCAGAATATTTTGAATCTGTGAATGAGATTAATTTTTCCAGAAACTAGACATCCGGGGCTTCAATTTGAGCACAAAAATGAGGCAATTCCGATCAGAATTGAGTCAGATATGATTTTTCGAAGTTGGCTCTATATGCTGTTATAGCAGCTACGAGAAAACCGAACTTTGCTTGCTCCTCACTCTCACAAATCTTTCCATTTAATGCACAAGATTTCCCCAAAGGCTAAAATGAGGTCTAGGTTCATGATTCTTTGTCAACCTTCATTAAATGGCCTTCCATTCATATTTCCTTCACCACTACTATATATACCCCCCCTCTCATTCATTCCAGGACACAAAAACCCACTCTCTTCTCCTCTCTTGAGTTCTAGTGAAGTTGAGTAGTCTTGTCATATCTTGGTCTTCCTGAGACTCAAGGTATTGAGTGAGACTCACTCTTCCTCTCCTAACTCTTCTTTTCCTCCATCCTTAGGACCTCTACCAAGAGTCTCCTCCTCTACCGTATGGATATTGCATGAAGGTATAATCCCTTTCCTTAACTTGTTTTTTTGTGTTACCATGATGGGAATTTAGGATTAAAGCATGATAGTAATTATTTAAATTCTCTTGAATATGTTTGAATGTTCTTATATGTTCTTCACATGTTCTTGGTTGTTCATCACATGTTCATGCATAAACACTAGTTTTAATCTCAAATCCACATCAAAAATATGAAAAACATGTTTGTTTAATAATTCTTTCAAATCCTTGAATCTAGGTTATCACCATCCATACACATTCACTAGAATTCATTTTTCAATCCAAATGCAATGCTAAATAAATTGAATTAGGGTTTATCACATGCACACACATTAAATTCAACATGTAAATTGATTGACATATTGGATGATATGATATGAATGTTGGCCACCATAGTCTAGAAGACCGGTTTCACCGGGCAAGGTGGGTGCCTAACACCTTCCCACCTTGTAACATAGTCTCCGAACTTAGATTAAGGGTTAGTAGACCAAATGCTTATCCATGTAATTTTTCAATTTCTAGATTGTAACTAGGAAACAAAACCATGTACTTTATCTTAGATTGTATCTAGGACCAAAGCCGTGTAATTTCCTATGATCAATGTAAATTCTATTTCAAATTAATAAAATGAGGAATTTTTCAATTATGGTTTTCTTGTTTTTCCAATAATTAAATAAGTGGCGACTCCAATGTAAAACCCCTAATCTAAGGGGGAAAATATAACTAGTCGAACCTCCATTTTGAGAGGCAATAACACGACTCCACCCATTCACGTGGGTTTGGCCCAACATCCTATAAAAACGGGCCGGGGGCACGGTCTCTCATAGGATGTTAGCTGTGGGTACTTAATGCAGAGGTGACAGCCTTTGATGGAATTGCTTCTCCACCATGCCCCTACGGCTAGCCCACTGCGCTTGGGCTTTTCTTTGGGACGCTCTAGGAGACTCCCCTTGGTGGCGTGGCACTTTCCTTTTTCATGATCTCGGTTTGCCGAGGACAGGGTTGTCCTCGGCAGTATGTCCTGGCAATCTGGACTTTTATGCTCGTCCTCGGACACTTCTTCTTCCTCGGCTTGGGCCATGGGCTTGATATGAGATGGGCCGGGGTCGCCAATTCCCTTGGCCCCACCATAATAATGTTTATTTTGTTGAGTAAGGTTATAGCTTTAAGCTAAAACCAATTTTGTAATTAAACTTTGTCTATAAATTTTTATTAGATGATTATTATGACACATAAGCATGCAAACACACACACATAAGCATGTGTGCTCACACATGTATGCATACATGCATGAACTCACACATATACTCAAATGTTTGATTATATAGGAGGGTGTAGTTTATATATGTGTGTGTGAGTGCGCGTGTTTAGTGTGTTATATTTTAGCTAAACTAGGTTTCATATTTTGTGATATTGATGTTTTAATACATGTTGCTTGGAAGATTTATTATTGTTAGGAATTGTAATATATATATATATATATACCAAAATCTCTGAAACTCTCACAATTTTCCACATCAGCACAATATTTAAATAAAACTACCATTTGATTTAAATAAAATTATTTTTGTTTAATCCAAACTTAACAAAGAGTGAAACTCTATCTCTCTAACAAGTCCAATTTAAACTCAAACTCATCATTTTTTTTAAACAAAATTATTTTTGTTTAATCCAAACTTAACAAGCAGTGAAATTTTATCTCTCTAACAAGTCCAATTTAAACTCAAAACTCAAACATTGATATTATTATTATTATTATTATTATTATCTCTCTACTTCACTAACATGATATTTTATGATATGGTGCAAACTTATGGCGATGGATTATTCTTTTGAATGTAATCCAATCTTTTTCTTATATTTTTCTATTTTTTACTCATATATATATATATATATATATATATTGTTTTGTTTCAATAATTTCTCAGAAGTGAATCATTTAATTCTTTAATATTTTTTGGTCTTTCAAAAGTTTTAATATCTGAATTTTTGAGTTATTTTTTGCAATATCTGAAATTTTCTGATAAATTTTTTGTAAGCCGTTGCACATTCAAGCAATGGCTTCTTCATCAAATTGTAACACAAATTGAAGTTATATATATGTAAATCATGTAATTGTGTAGTTTTTTAATCAATTTAAGATTTTATAAAATTATTTTAGTCTATCTCATATATAAATAGGTAGATTCTCGTGCATAGCATGAATTAGCGATTAGTTAAATTTACAACAAAGGTTGCAGGATTAATGGTAGAAAGTGGGCAATAAGTTTTTGCATTTCGATCTACGAGAAGTTCTATCATCTATGGCATCATCGATTCCCACTAATATACGTCGTTGACAGTTAGCATATCACACGTAACAAGGTCAACTACTTTCACTGCCCTCTTGGATCTCCAAGCAACGAGGTGAATAAACATGCATGCGTGAAGATCCACTCTAGATTTCTCCACATCCTGTCTAGCATAGACGTGATTGTTTGAAGTGGATTCTCTATTTTTTAATAGATTTCGAGTGTTCACCTTTAGATAATTCTAGGATTGATATCTAAGTTGGAATTTGTCATAGAACGGTAAACAAGCTAAGTCGATTATTAAAAGTTTAGATTTTCATTTATTTAATTTTATTTTGAATACAAATGAAATTCAAACTCATCATTAAGTAAGATTATATATTTAAGTTTAGTTAATTTCCTTGTCAAATAAGCTAATGACATGAGCTTATTAACTTATTCTTTTTGAATTTATGGTAAAATTATGACTATTATTATTATTTTTATTTTTTCGTTCACAAATGAGTAATTCTTGGATATACCTGGAGCATAAAAAATGATAATTCCTTATCTCACATTCATAGTAGAGTCCACTCATCAAATTCATAGTGATGCATGTCTATCATGAATGTGAGATAAGGGAATTCATTTATCTATGTTCCGAGAGTACTTAAGAATGTTTCCTCACAAATCAATGCTAACAATTAATAACTAAATTATACTTAGAATTATATTATTTTTTTGACAAACAATTTGAATTATACTATTCGAGCTAATTATATAAAATTTTTGTGTTTTCAACTTTTGAAAACACAAAAAATTTGTTCCCCGTTTCCATCACCCAAACTCAAAATTTTGAGTTTTGAGTGATGGAAACAACACTCAAAAACCAAGTCAAACACTTCTTTTTTGTGGGTCCCATGATATTTGGGTTATGGGTGATGGAAATTGACAATGTCACCGGTCAGTCATAAATTAATGGAAATTATGACAAAGCATAAAGATAGCATGTTCAACAACAATAAAAAATGATAAGAAAATAATAACAATAAATAGTTTAGATCCTCTGGAGTACTTATAGCAACTAGAATGATATTTATTGTCTGAATTTCCAAATACATTTGTTCAAATGCAAATATAAATTAAGTCAGTGTATCATATTTTGGCAAATTCAACAGTGTTCTTTCCATCGTGACCTTTGCTGACGAAATGCTTGAAGTAATCTGAGTAGACAACATGCTTGTATATTGGTGTCTCCCCACTTGCTAACACTTCAGGTAGAGGGCCAATAGTGGCATCAGATCCTGGGCTCACGAAAAATGGGATTGCAACTCTATTCTTGCTTCTGTTTGCAATTGCCCTATGCTCAATGCTTTTGTACTTGTCATTGCTCATTATTTGTAGCACATCCCCAATGTTGATGACTAGTGCTCCAGTGACTGGAGGGACATGGATCCAGCTATCCTCACTAGTTCCTCGCATGTAAAGTCCACCGGTCTCATCTTGGAGAAGGATGGTTATGGTTGATATGTCGGAGTGGCGGCCTACTCCTACAGTGAGCTCAGGGCTTGGACAACAGGGATAGTAATTTAGGCTAAGAATTGGTGAAGCCATGAACTTGATTTCTGTTGTTTTGTCGATTTCTTCCACGCCAAGTCTCTTTAGTAACACCTCTAGGAGCCTTTTGGTCACGAGTTCAACCTTTTTCACGTATTCTAGCGCTTGTTCCCTATATAGTTTAAAAACATGATTTCATGATTCCACAATTTTAACTAAAATCATGTTTTGAAAACACAATTTCAGTCCATGTGACAATGTATGGTGAGTACGTAATAAGGAGTGTGTGAGTATTGTTTCTCTTTAACTAATCTCCAATGAGTGAGATTTTTCTATGTCAATACATACCAATTAACTACAAGACAAAATCTTTTGGGGTGGTCTATGAGTGTTGGCTAGAAGACCTGAAGCTAGAACTTCATGAATCATACTAGACTTGAAAACCACTGGACAACCCTTGAGATTGTCATCCCAAAGATCTTATAGCTTGCCAAAAATCAACTCATTTGAATGAGTCCAAGACATTATATAAAGTCTCATTTTTATTTATTTATTATAATGATCAATCTCGGACCATTGACAACCTTTAACAAGGTTTGGTCAGATTATATTTTAGATTAATCATCAGTAACTGAAGTTTTACACATATGAAGAAATTTGCTTTCTTCTTGCTAATTAACGTCACAGATTTTAACAACCATGGCTTTAAAAATGTTTTTAATTCAAGCAGTTAGCGTTATTTTGGGATCAAATATAAAATGATATAGAAAGAGGGTAGGGGTGGCAAATTTTATCCATATCACAAGCAGTTAGGTTTCAAGGGTATTTTGGTCATTTTTTGGGTTTCAGTGGTATTTGGTATTTTTTAAGTTTCAGGGGTATTTTGGTCTTTTTTTGGGTTTGGGGGGGGGTATTTTTATCATTTTTAGGTTTTGAGGGTATTTTGGTAATTTTTGGGTTTTGAGGGTATTTTGGTAATTTTTTGGGTTTCGGGGGTATTTTGGTAATTTTATAAGTTTCGGGAGTATTTTGATCATTTTTAGGTTTCGAGGGTATTTTGGTAATTTTTTGGGCTTCAGGGGTATTTTTGGTAATTTTTAGGTTTCGGGGGTATTTTAGTCATTTTTTGGGTTTTGGGGGGTACTTTGGTTATTTTTTGGTTTTGGGGGTATTTTGGGCATTTTTAGGTTTTGATGGTATTTTGGTCATTTTTTGGGTTTTGGGGATATTTTGGTCATTTTTTGGGTTTGGAGGTATTTTGGTCATTTTTTAGGTTTTGGGGGGTATTTTGGTAATTTTTAGGTTTCTGGGATATTTTGGTTATTTTTTTAGTTTTGGAGGTATTTTGGTCATTTTAGATATTTTTGAGGTATTTTGGTCATTTTAGTGGTTTTTAAGCATATTTGGTGATTTTAGAGATATTAGAAGTATTTTGGTCATTTTAAAGGTTTCATGGGTATTTTGCTAATTTTAGAGATTTTGGGGATAATTTTGGATGTCCAAGGGTATATTGGTAATTTTGAAAGATTATGGGTATTTGCATCATTTTAGGTATTTAAGGGTATTTTGGAGGTTAAGAGGGTATTCAAGTAGTTTTAGAGGTATTTTGGTCATATTAGGTTAAATGGGTAGGTTACTAATTAAATGGGTTGGGTTGGTAATTGATAATTAATTTATATATAAACGGATCATAAATGGATAAATGGGTAATCATGCACCCAACCCATTTATGACCTAACCTGCCCATTTGCCACCCCTAAAAGAGGGGTACAAAAAGAAGAAAGAATAGTTAAAAATATTATCAAGTTGCCCCTGTTCCCAAATTATACCCTAGAGGGAGCTAGTATCTTATGTGCTTGACACATGAGAAATTTTTCCATCTTGGAGAATTTCAATCATTGGCAATATATAATTAATCTTATTCCCACCCTCATGGTAGTCATATCTAATATATCGAAGGAGTAATATTTTTGTCTCAGAATGTGTTTCATTTGTTTATTTTTAAACTTTGGTTATTTAATAAGAAAAATAACAAGAAACAATATAACAGGTTTTGATTCATATAATATAAAGTGAACTGAAATATCCAAGGCGGGACAAAAAAACTGTATTATCTAGAAGTGTATAGACTTTGATGTCATTTAAAATTCTAAATAAAGTGATATTTTGTATATCGATCATGGCTTTAAAAAAGCATTGGACTATCCAATTTAACGAGAAATTAAACTATTTTTCGATTCTTTGATCATTTTGGTTTTTAAAACCATAATATTGAAAAATGAAAACAATAAAATCTTAGCATGAAATGTAGAAAATCCATAACATTTTTATTTACAAAATCATAGATTCCATATATATTTCTCATCATCTATACTATATATAAGGGGATTGTCATCTTTTAACTGGATTTTTATGTGGTTTAAAAATACCCTCATTAATAAAAGTTAATTTCATTTAGAAATAATATCATAAATGTCAAATAACAAATTTCATTTTGAATTAAAAAAGAAAACTCCTAAAATTTAGATTTTTTTTTTCTATTCACGTTCAAGAAAGAAATTATAGTTACAACTTATTTCTAAAGTGATTCTTAAAAAAAAAAACTTATATCTAAATATTATCATTTTTATTTGTTTGAAAAAAAAAATTTCTAAATTTTAATTTTTACCCAAAAAAAAAAAAATAGAAGAGCGGCAAAGCTAGTGTCTTATTTGTAAATCACTAAATTGTGCCTTACTTGCATACGGGAGGCCAGTAAGCAGAAGCCTGATCCTCAGAAACCCAAGAGAGTCTAAGGAAATCTTTCCATTCCAGGACCTTCTCTGCTTGAGGACTAAAGCTTGTACCCAAGCACACAGCCTCAGAAGGAGAGTTTTCTTTAAGATACTTCTTTCTTTCTTCAGATGGTAGCTGAAAGAAGCTATGAGCTGCGTTCTTTAAGTTTTCTAGAACCTCCAAAGGCACCCCATGATTGACTATCTGGAAGAAACCCCATTTGCTAGCAGCATCACAGATTGAATCTACAACCTTTGGGTCATCCCAGTTTGAGACATCGATGATGGGAGTGGAATTCTCGGGTCGGAATTTAGTTGGGTCTAGTCTTTCTTCAAGAGGTTGGATGTAAGGCTCTGGAACAGTTTCTAGGCCTGTATCTACAAGGCCCTTTACTCCGTTCCCTTTGTGCACCACGAAATCAATGACATCGGAGGAGGAGGAGATTGGCGGAGACATTGGGTTGTTGATTTGTTGGGAGGAGAGGAAAAGGAGCAAAGTCTATATAAATATTGACAGCCACAGTTGAGAAGTGGGTGTAATAGTGTGCAATACTTCAGCAGCCAGGTGGAATCATCATGTTTTCTCCTGTTTTTGTCTTGATAAATGACACGTGGCAAATGACACATCCAAAGGTTAAAACCCACCCACGTTAACTATGGTTTTTCTCTCAATTTTTGGGGTCTTTTTTTCCACTCTCTATCTGCCTCTTTCAGTCTTTCTAACATTATCACCGCCACCTGAAAATCAAAGGCATCAAGATCAGAACTTGAGTAAAGGTGAATTCTGAATGCTAAGAGGAAACCCAAGATTTTTTTTTTTTTTTGGACAAAACCCAAGTTTGCTTTATTTTCAATCTCAATATACAACTGAACTTGAGAAAAGCAAAGCGTGGAGGAATAAAAATCAACTCAAGTATTTGACGTTGAATAGATTTAGCCCTTTGGTGATAACGTGTTGGGTCTTCAATAGCCCAAATCAACAAGAAATATACAATAAATTATGCGGTCAAACAATTACTAAAAACAATAGGAAAAAAAATGATAAAACAAAATTAAAGAAATTTAAAACAAGAATGGAGAATGAAAATGGCTTTACAAACAGAGGACAATAATCTGCACACCCACCTTGCACAATAGAGCTTCCTTGGCTTTTAGCAGAAAGATATTTTATTATTCTTTGATTTTCTCATCTACTTTTACCTCTTTTTTTCCAGAAAGTAACGATCTTGGCGCCTTTGATTCTCAGGTGAGTGTGACGATGTTTGAGACGGGCAAAAACTTAAGAGAAAGGGGCAAAGAGAGAAAAAGAAAGAACGAGAGAAAGAAAAACCCAAAAATTTGAGAGAAAATCATAGTTGACGTGGGTGGTTTTTAACCTTTGATCTGTCAATTGCCACGTGTCACTCATCTAGATAAAAAAGTAGGAAACAGGAGGATTCCAACACTCGAGAAGTGGGTGTAATACTGTGCAATACTTCAGCCAAGTGGGTATATATATATATATTTACTAGGGACGTAACTTTTGTACCATAAAAATTTGTCATAATTGTGGAGGGTAAGACTGAGAGGCATTAAAATTGTGGCAAAATTTGTGTTTATAGATTTTCTTAATAAATAAATGTTAGCCAACATTTTAAAAATGACTTTGTCACTGGTCACCATTTACTTTATTTTTTTTATTTTTTTATTTTTTTTCATAAATTATCCGTTGACTACAATTTTTGAAAAATTATCTTATGAAACGGTTGTTTGTAGGTACTTTACTACGCACTTGGGACTCCACATATTTATGCGTCCTACATGGTATGATGAGTGACTAAAAATAGTTACTCAAAGGTACTACCTCCCAATCTTCATGGTTGGCTTTAAAAGCGAGATACAGATATAAATCTAGTTTATTGTTATTTTTTTTCTAACTTATTTAAGTATAAGTTTTAAAATTTATTTTGTTTCTTTTCTAAGTACGGCTAGTTAAAATCTCACAATTTAAAACGAATTTCATGTTTAAATATGAATTGTCTAAAATAAACAATCTCAGATGAACAATTAGAAAATATAAATTGGCTGTAACTTCTTTTGTGTAAGTAGAAAAGCAATATAGTTTCCCACACATTAGCTAGGAGAGCTCAATTCTCCTCAAGTATGATGGTGTCAATAGAGTCTGTTCCACCAAGTATTGATGATTTTATAAGTGCTGATTTAGCACATCTTTAAATAAAACTTTCGGATGAGTTTCTCAAAAAAAGGAAAAAAAAAAAAAAATGAAGGTTCATATATAATTTGATAGTAAAAGAAGCTGATGAAAATAACTTATAGGAGCATTTTTTATTCTACTTTAACATTCTAAAACAATTTTACATGTTCCTCCAACCCAAGACAAGTGTCTTGGTATGAAATAGGAAAACAAATTAGAGCTAATTTCACTTAATCCAAATGTGGTTTAAGCCTTTAAGATAGTTGTATTTTTCCCACTTGTGATTAGAAAGTATCACTTTATCCACTTGCGATTAATTTTATTGCAAAAAGGTAACCCACCTCCTTGTTCATCATTGAAAAACCAATTAAAACACATCAAAACATAAAAGAAAAGCTAATAAACCTCTTGAGAAAAACTGCCACTATGGAGAAATTCATGTTCAATAGAAGAAAATTCTTCAAAAATTATTTTGATTGGAGTGTTAGGGTTTTAACTTTTAATACTAATACAAGATATTGGGATCTTCGTTGATGAGGAGTAAGAAGATCCCATTGCTATTCGTCAGAAGTAAGGTTTCTTTCCTACCTAGGGATTTTCGAATTTCAAAATTTGATGTAAGTAACATTTGAAATTTACGATTTTGTTTGTAATTTGTTTTGATTTTGGTAGGCATTTAAATGGTACCGGCTTTTCCGCATTTTCTTTCTATCCCCTAATAGCTATGGATTAGTTAGATCTTAGATACCATATTGATTATGGTCCCTATGAATCATGTTGCTCGGTTAAAGTTTGAAAATTTTAGGGTTTTGTTTTGTTTTGGAAATCTTTTTGTTGTGACATGTGCTAATATTTTTATGAGTGATCAAGCAATAGGGTTTTGCTTGATTATTTAGTTAATAACCTAAATGAATCATTCAATACCATGATATTACCTACTAGGGACAAGCTTATAATGTCAAATGTTGGAAAATATTTTTAATTATAAGAATAAAAATGATAAATATTTTTGAATGTATTGTGGATTAATGAATTTTAATCTTTATATTTAATGCTCTGTTTGTTTCAGCATTAACGTTTTTTGGAAAATGGGTTATTTTTCAGGGAATATTGTTTTGGAAAACTATCTTATTTTCCGGTGTTTGATAACAATCTTGAAAATGAGCTTGAGACACGTCCAAAATAATCTAGTCCAAATAGTTTGATAAATACCAAAATGCCAAATTGTTCTAATAGACACGTCCAAATTCAAATAGAATGCACTTACATAATCAAAATTGACATAAATAGTTGTCAAAGAAGTTCTGCAGCCATTGTCTACGAAGCTTGTCAATTTTCAACATGAATGACCTAGCTTGATTTTCATCCACATTCAATTGGTCAAATGCAGACGCAAGCATAGTTTCCTCAAACATGTCCATCTTCATAATTTCTTCATAAAGGCTACCAAAATTTAGCTGATTTTCAGAAATCTTTTCTATTGCAAAAGCAACCTTACCAAGTTGTGTAGACAAATCTTGGTAAACAACATCTTCAATCATAGTAGCATGAATTCGTTTCCTGTGAGATTGTTTCACTTGAGGCCACATGTGAGGGATCAACTTGCTTCTTTTTGGATTCGTCATCAACATTAGCGTCAACAAGCGGAGGTGAGTCATCCAATGCTTCTACACCTATATCACCAACTCCCTTGGAAAATCTGTTGTAGCAATATCCTTATTACCCACAACCAAAGTCATGTCATCAAACATCTCAATTTTCTTATTTAGAAATTGTGCATGATTGGGATGTGCTTGTGTAAAGAAAGGAAAATAAATAATTTAAAACACAAAGGAAAAGAGTCAAAAACTAATACGAGAGCAATAAGAATAATGAAAAGATTTAAACTTTACAATGATACAAACTAAAAATTATCTACCTATAAAATAATAAATAAATAAAGTTTCTTAACTTAACTTCTTCGTCATACATTGTCCAATCATAAGTGATCATTTTCAAATCATCATTCCATCCAAACCCGCTTTTCTTATTATGAAGTAATGCAATGATATTTCAATTGGTTTTGAGTGTATTAAATCTATGTTCCACATGCTTTGGAGTACATTCAGTGACAAGTTTCTCACTAATTGCTACAACCACTTTAGCATACGATGCATGTTTAAATGTGTTGGATTGCTTATTTCCATTAAGAGCCTCATTTGCAAGTATCTCAAGTAACAAATTCTGCATGAGTTGTGACCACCTAAAGTTGGTCTTGACATCCTTGTTCTTCTGAGTATCATTTGTCTTTCCCATTGTTATTCTATTACAATGATATTCACAAGAAAATATGAGACAAGATGGAAGAAGAATATAGATAATATTCAATACAAAACATTAATTCGGGGTGTCCATGACAAACAAAATAGTTATAACATAGAAGTCTTGAAAATATGAAGAAAAAAAATTCCATTAAACAATTAGCTAATATAAAGAGTATTTAATCACTCCATAGCATCATAATCCTCCCACATTTCACGACAAATATCATCCCCTTTTTTAACCCATTCTCTATTTTCTTCTTGGACTTCCCTTTGTGATTGTTGGACTCTTGTACTTGTACTTTCATTTGCAAACGGACTATCATGAAGCTCATTGTTCATAATTGAGTCTAAAGGGTCAGCTCCTATTATGATATTGTGAATTATGCAACATGCTAAGATTATGTCCACTTGTGTTGGGAATGACCAAAAAAGTTATGCATCTAACACACGGAAACGTTTCTTTAGAACTCCAAAACAATTGTCATTGGTAGTGCCGCATAAAGAAGAATGATGAAGATTGAATAATTCTTTGTCATTTCTTGGCGGGTTATCACTAAACTCTTTCAAATGGTAACGAGCACCACGATAAGGGGAGATAATTCAATTTCGAACTCCATAACCGGCATCACCAAGATAATATTTACTTACACGTTTATAGTAAAAAAGGAAAATAAATCACTCCCAAAGCTAGTATCCATAATAAAATAACTTTCTAGTCCTATAATACCTTCAGGAATTTTTAATCCCCTTTGCCTAGATAGTGTGTCATTTAAGACATGTGAGTCATGTGCACTTCCTTCCTAACTAGCTAATACATAAGTGAATTTTAAGTCAAAGGTAGCAGCAGCAAGGACATTTTGTGTTGTTCCATTCTTTCGACCGCGAAACCTTCCTTGAATTTGAAGTAGAACAGATGCACGAACATGAGTTCCATCAATCTCTCCACACAATCCTAATTATGACCAATATAAGTTACATTCATTTTACATCTTTATACGTATAAAAAAAGGAAAATGAAAGCCTTTAAAATTTACCTTGAAATAGCGGCTAAACCTATTGCCATTCCTTATCTCCAAGGGTGTATCTTGGAGAGAGCGAGAGAGATGAAACGCTTTGAATTGACGTAATCTATCTATCTATATATATAAATAACCAAAGCTCAGAGAAAATGCAATTAGATTTTAATTGGATTTTTAATTTTGTGCCATGTGTCCCATTTAATTTTTAATTTTGCACCAAGTGAATTATTGAGGGTAAAATCGAAGAGTCTAAGTCCAATTAGATTCTAAATGGATTTCTATTGGAGTCCAATTTTCCATATATTCATCTAAGTTTTTAATTTTTGTGGCAATTGAATTATTGAGTGTAAAAACCGAAGAGTCTAAAACCAATTAAATTCTAAATATTATATATATATATATATATATATATATATATATATATATATATATATATATATAATGAGAAACCATTACATATTTTAGAAATGTAAGGTTTAAAAAAATTGTAAGTTAATACCATGTATAATTTGAACATCTTCTAAAAAAATATATAATTTAAACAGTATAATTGTGATTATTTTTAATTATAACCATGCATATGCACAGGATTATATACTAGTTGTTATTTATACAAAGATCTAATCCTATAAATTTAAAAATAATGTAACTATGTGCTTTAAAAAATATATATTAATTACTTGTTTATAAGTTATACAATTTGTAAAACCCATCATACATCAATAGATATCACTGTGTGGTGGACCTTTTTGGGATGTTGGGTTGTGCTGTCTCCTGCTGCACTGAGGCCCAAGTGTTTTGGGTAGGAGAGTTAGGACCAGTCCAATTGCAACTTACCTTGGTCCGATTTGTGCACAAACTATGCCCCTTTTTTGCTGAAACCTTGATTACATGCCCATGGCAGGTGTAGCTGTTACAACAGAGTTATGGTAGGCAGATACAATGGGGCAATAATAAATGCGACACACTTGTTGTTAGACAAAACTAAACTATTGCAAAAAAAAAAGAGGTTACGGTAGATAAATGTAATAAAACAATAATGAAAGGGATGTGCTTACAGATAGGCAAGACAAATAAGGAATTGTTAATGAAAAAGACAACACAACAATAGGATTTGTATCATAAGTAAAATTGCAAAGACAAGAAAAGAAATAATAATGAGATCAAAGAAAAAAGATTAGTCTGTTGTGTTCAGTTGTGCTACAGGACTAACACCAAGGAGGGAACCACTGCCTCAATTTGGACAACCTCGTAGGAGAATCCTGCTGTAGAAATTATCCACTTTGAGGGAACGAGCCTGAATGGTTTATGCCCAAACAAATCCTTTATCCTTAACAAAGGGTAGGTTTTTAGAGGAAGGGAAGGAATTAGCCTATTGGTGCATGTCTGCCACTTTACACTCTCTCTTTCTCTTTCTCTTCCTGATCCTCTGCTTCTTTCACTCTGTTTTTGCTACTTTAATTCTTTCCCCTTCTTTTCTTTCTTTCTTAGTGCTTACTCGTGTAGTGTGATGGTGGTGCTGTTATTCTCTCTTAGCGGTTACTACTGTTGCAATGATGTTACTGTGCATAGCAAGGACTCTTTATATACTACCTGTCATGACTGGTTTTTACCATTTTAGCATTTAACTACTTTTGTCTGGATTAGGGTGTCCTTCTCAACCACCCACTAGTTTGTCAGCTACCCAACCACCACCACTTACTTGTGTTGATTGTGCCACTCCCCATTACCAAACAAAGAAGACTGTTTTGTTTGCTTATTCACCATGGCATTTTTATCCACCATAGTGTGGGTATTCTCTCTTGCTATCCCTCATGGCATGCACCTAGTGGCCTCTAATTCATCCTTCCTTCTTTTGTGTGGTATGTCAACCTAGTAGGATATCTTCTCCAAAAGAATCTGAGTGGGAATCTCAGAATAGGCTTTCCCTTCTCCCCACCACCAAACCATACCCTCTCTTACCTCTGACCCATGACCCACCACTTTTGTATTGGTTGGGTACAGGTTGGTAGTGCCTGGGTCTTGCGCATGCTCCATTTCCGTGTATGTCAAAAGCTTGTCCACTGCTCATGCATTTGCCATGGTCTGGAGGTTCATCTATGCATTCTGTCGCTCATCCTTGACCTCTTATGGCGTGAACTGTTTTTTGATTTTCCATTCTTTATTAGCTTGCTTCTTTCAAGGGTTGGGCCTTACTTGATTGTGGGTTTTCCTCTCTTTAGCCTATTCTTTGCTCTTTTTGTAATCTTACTATCACTCCTGCCATACCACTCTGCTATTCCTACCGTGGTGTTATTTGACCCGTGCTTGTTGGGCCTTTTTTGGGCCTGTTGCATATTCTTCTCTCAATTGGTTACAATGACCCAATATGATCATTGGATTTATACTCATGCTACTTTGCGCTTTCTTGATCCATTACATTGTTTGTGGGCTCCTTTGTCCCATTTCTTTCTCCTAGGGCATCCTGGGTCCATTTTTTAATTATGCATTCTCATAGGCTTTTACTAACTTTTTTGGGCTTCCATGGCCCAATTACCTTATCCTTCATCCTTGGGGCTCATGAGTTTTCCATCAACCCCTTACTTTCTTACTTCATTACTTCTGGCCTACTGTGACTCATTCTTACTTTTCTACATCACATAATGCTCATGGGTTTACTGCTTCTTTCTCTGGGCTCTTCTAGGCCCATTTGCTTTTCTCAAGACCCATTTATTTACTTTATAGGTCTATGATCCATTGTTCCTGCCATTCGGGTTTAATGGTTTTTCTATCAATCCATTAACTCTTTTTTGCCCATATTGTTAGGCTTCTTCTTGCTATTGGGCTTCCAAAATGAGCATCAACACATCCAATAAACATGATCACGAGCAAGTGCTTTTAAAATAAATATTTATTTCATCATTTTCAATACTATAATAAAATAACTTTTCTAAAAAAAAATTAATAATAAAATAAAATAATGTTTGCGAATACGTGGTTTGAGGTAAGTGCTATATTCTTCTCAAAAAAATAAAAAAATAAGTGCTATACGAGGCACAAGTCACGACATACTTTTTTTTCTTTTTGTTTGCTGAATAAGTTACAACATACTTATGTGCGTTATATTCTCTCAAGTAATTTGCTCGAGGAGAAACTCTATTACCAAAGTTTCAAGAAGTTTAATAACATGCTACTCCGATTAAAACTTTATTACCAAAAGTTTCACAAAATTTAAAGAAAATTACTATTGTTTAATTTAAATTCATTATCTAACATAAACTTTTGGTTTTGATAAAAATATGGCCTCTCACTATGTGCATTTGCTAAAGTTAAGAAAACAAGAAAGGTAACCTGAAACCCTTTTTTTTTTTTTTTTATATTTTTATTTTATTTTATATATAGAAGAAATAGAGGCTCTTAAAAAATATGCTCTAAAACAAGAAAGAAAAGAAAGATCATATTGTTCTATGTCTTAATACTAAAAAAAGATGATGAGTAATTTTTCAAAGCAGTCTCCTATGTATTGAGATATTTTACAAATTATACAACTTATAGAAAAATCATTAATGTAGCTTATAGAAAAATCAATAAATTAGATCATTAAATAATGTATCTTCTATTAATGTTACATCACTAAATAAATTATGAATAAAATATATCCACAAAATTGATAAAGTTTAGCTACAAAATTGATTGTAGTCTAAGGTTACAACCATACTCAATATCTTTTTATTGAAGGTGAATTTTGATAAATCCACAATTTGATTACATCTTCTTTTTATATCCTACAAGCTTGCAAAATTTTTAGAAAATTAAGGATCAATAGCTATGTCATCAATAAATTGTTTAAATTGCAAGTTTCTATAATTTAAAATTATGAATCAAATATAAGCTTACAGATTATATAGTAAATATTATCCGATTGACACAAAGTTTGACATATGTAGTAAGAGTGTAAAAAACATGCAATTCAATGATTAAATTTTCAAAATATATAATAATGTTTATTTTGTTGAGTAATGTTATAATCTTAGGTTAAAACCGGTTTTGTAACTAAATTTTGTCCATAAATTTTTATTAGATGATTACCATGACACACAAGCATGCAAACACACATAGATTGTTAGACACACAGACATGCACACATACACGTTTATTAGATGATTACTATGACACACAAGCATGCAAACACACACACATATGCACATGCATGCACACATGCATGAACTCAAACACACACTCAAAGGTTTGATTATCTAGGAGGGCATAGTTTATACATGTGTGTGTGCGCGCGCGCGCGTGTGCAGTGTGTTATATTTTTTCTAAACTAGGTTTCATATTCTGTGATATTGATGTTTTAATACATGTTGCTCGGAAGATTTATTATTTTTAGGATAAATTGTAATTAAAATTACGACCAAGGCTGCCGGATTAATTGTAGAAAGTGGGCAATATGTTTTTGCATTTCTACGAGAAGTTCTATGGCACCAACGATTCCCACTAATATACGTCGTTGACAGTTAGCATATCACACGTAACAAGGTCAACTACTTTCACTGCCCTCTTGATCTCCAAGCAATGAGGTGATTAAACATGCATGCGTGAAGATCCACTCTAGATTTCTCATCATCCTGCCTAGCATAGGTGTTTGAAGTGGATTCTCTATTTTTTAATAGATATCGAGTGTTCGCCTTTAGATAGTTCTAGGATTGATATCTAAGTAGGAATTTGTCCTCCTTAGAACAGTAAACAAGCCAAGTCAAGTTTTAAAAGTTTAGATTTTTATTTATTTAATTTTATTTCGAATATGAGTTGAACTCAAACTCATCACTAAGTAAGATTATTTATTTAAGTTTAGTTAATTTCTTTGTCAAACAAGCTCATGAGCTTATTAACTTATTCTTTTTGCATTTATAGTAAAATTATGACTAATTTTTTTTCCCCATTCATAAATGAGTAATTCTTAGATACATCTGGAGCTTGGAGAATGTTGCTCCCTTATCTCACATTCATGATGAGATCCACTTATTAAATTTATGGTGATGTCCATCACGAAGTAATGTGAGATGAGGAAGTATCATTTATCTATGTTCCGAGAATACCTAAGAATGTTTCCTCACAAATCAATGCTAATAATTAATAACTAAATTATACTTAGAATTATATTATTTTTTTGACAAACAATTAGAATTATACTATTTGAGCTAATTAAATAGAATGATTTTCATTTATGAATTTATAAAAGTTAGATTTACCAACCTTATATTATTAAAACTAACATATAATTTTTAGCTTTGAATGACTGTATTTTCAATAAATTATAAACAATAATTTTATATTGTAAGAGCCTATCTATAAACCTGACTATACAATTTAATCTCAAGTTTATATAATTATATTTTTAGATAAGTATACATATAAATTTATAATATTATACATACTTAGCCTTATGTTCATAGGCTTATTCACAAACAATTTTTTTTTTTTTTTAACTTGGCTCATTTAATAGTCTAAACTTGGGCTTAAACTTAGTTTATTTGCTAAATAAATGAACACAAACAAGCCATTTCCTAAGATGAGCTTGAACTTTTTATAAACAACTAAGTACATTGACGGCACTAATTCCAAGTGAGCGACTGAACAGCTACGAAATTGGGTGGTAATTGGTTGCTTGACTAGATAATTGATTGCTTGGCAAGATAGGAAAGGTGTTCCATATTATCATTTTTTATTAAATTAGTACCTTAGCATTTATTATTAATTTAGCAAAATCCTACTAATGAGGTGACACAAGTATGTTAAGGCAACGATTCTAAAATAAAAACAGAAAAAGGAATGTCAAGGTCACACTTACTCTCAGCTTTTGTTTCTTGTGACCATTTATTTTTTTAGCACAACTCTGCTATTAAAGTGTTACAATTTTGCATCGTTAGCATAGTCACGGATGTACAGTGAGCAATCCTATGGATGCTAGGACTACACTCTCTAATTTTGCTTTTAATAAATATATAGAGATGGATTCAATTGATAATCTTATGTCTTTTCCCTCTTTACAAAATGGATCACATCGTGGGTAGTGGTATCATAGGAATATAGGATACACCTTCTAAATACTAATTGAAGAAGCAGGACTAAAAGGACCACTCCAACAAAAATGAAGAAAATGAGAAGATAGACGTATAAACCTGCATACTTAGCATGCAATAGCAGAATTATTGACACAGAATCTAAAGTAGCTTGCTAACTAAGCAAATAACTCATTTGAAAGAATTGAAGAAGTTGACTGTGTCATTGAGTGCTTGGATAAAATCATCGACATCCTCTTTGGTGTTATAGAAGTGGAGGCTAGCGCGTGCACTTGCATTGACACCTAAATGGCGATGAAGGGGTTGGGCACAATGGTGACCTGATCTGATTGCCACTCCATGCTGAAACTAAATAGGTTAGTTGCTGTTCCAAAATAATTTTCTTCTCTACAACAGAAAATGTCTGTAGAAGTTTTCAAACATTTAGGCTTATTGAATCTTCCATGGTTTATTATAAACTAAAAAAGGGCCGAGGAAAAATGATATTAATAGAACATAAACACTAGAAATCTACCACAGTTGTAAGGTTTTGCCTGTTCCCGTACCTGTTGGTCAAGAAAAGTTGCAATATCAGTAGGGTGAATGTTCTCGATGTTGAAAGAGCAGAGAGCAGCACGGTCGACATTTTCTGAAGGTGCTGGGCCATAGACATGAATATTGGGGACTGAAAGCAGGCTTTCATACAGATATTTAGCCAACTCAATCTGTAAAATAAATTGCATATAAAGCAACTAATTATTTTAATTATATGATAAATAAGAAAAATTTTCTAGACATAATTTTTGTTCTTTCTAACCCCTGCTTGAAGCTGAGTTAAAGATCAAATAATGCAGTCTGCCAACAGCATCTTAAGATTAGCTTCAATAAAGATGAGAACCAACTGGTGTGGGCCACATTCCATTACATCTTATGCAAATTAATCAATGCAATTTTATTTCAACAACATGGTTTTCACATATTTCCACGTATCAAGCTGTGTCTCTGTGTCCTATGTTGTAATCATGAAATATGAGAGAAGGCATAAAAATTCAACTAACCTCATAATCATGTATCTTTTGCATGCCAAGTCTCGATAAATAATCGATTGCTGCTCCTAAACCAATTGCTTCCCCAATTGCAGGTGTTCCGGCCTCAAATCTAATTCAGTTAAAGAATATATTATACGACAAAGATATGCTACACGATAGAATAACATTCACGTACTAAGATACAGAAGTCATCCAGGTGGGGAAATCCAACTTACTAAACAACAAATTATTGCATAGTCCAAATATTTTGAACTTTATCCTAAACTTCATATTCAATTGCTATTGGTATTAAGTTTAAAGTGCCTGGAAAATGCAAAAACTTTGTGGTATATTATAGATTTAAGCCGTTCAATGTCTGAAGAAAGATAATGTGTATAGATAGAAAGTTAACACATGAGCTAGCATGTAAATAAAATTTCCATTAGGTGAAACAAAGAGGAGATGACAGAAAAGTAGCAATACAATGAAAAGATAGAATAAGGAAAGAGCAAATCTTGACAAATATAACTACCTTAAGGTCATGACAATTGCTTTGGTTGAATGTAACAGAAGTAATAACTAAGTATCTGGCTGAATATTTAGGATCTACATGGAAAATGCAGTACTAATGGCATGAAGTACAAATTGAATGGTCTTGGGCTCAATATCAAGGAGCTTCATGGAGAATGAGAAGCCAACAAAAACACTAAAGTTTTTGAGGAATTAGACTATGGTGTAGGATCTATTACAAAATATAACCCTATGTAGAGCCCACAGGCAAGATAATGCTTGCTCACCATGATTATATAGTTAGAATGAACTGGCAGACATTAAAGTCTCTGACATATAGATACACACAATCCATGCAGAAACTAAAATAATAAACTCAAGTAAATCAGAAAAGAAACCCAAAGTTTTCCAGTGACAGATAGGATAGAGGAGAAATCACTATGACCTATAATGTTTTATGACAGATATTGATTTCACCAAACTGGATAATTTTCATTGTATCTCGATGTTGTTAAAAGAGAATACATATAAAAAAATTTTAAAAGGCAGCGTATCAATCACTTAGTACTAGAGTGAAAATGTGAATCAAATTTGAAAATATTAGAAGATATGTACAGAAAAAACCATAGGGAAACATACAAAAAATGGCTAGAGAAATGTGGGGGGAATTCAGTTGTTTTGTGGAACATATCTCTACACCCTACTTTGCTCTTTTCCCATGGGCTCCATAAGCACATTCCCACATTTTTCTAAAATGTAATTCCCCCACATATCCCATTGTATGGTAACTGATTGGCATCTGCTACACAAAATGGAATTCACCACAAACCTCAGTTTTTAAGGACAACTTCAAGCTATCCACTAATCAATTTTTAGTCTTGGTAAAAGTAGGATCTGATATATAGACTGCCACCAAGGCACCAACTTGAGCATTCATGCACTTGACGTGAACATTTGTATATAAGATGAATTTGGTCAAGAAGAGGAATAAGTTCACTAACCTGGATGGAGGTTCTGCATAAGTGGAATGATCAAGAAATACATCGGAGATCATTTCTCCACCACCTAGAAAGAGGGAGAGAAGGGGGGGGGGGGGGGGGAATCAACGCTAGAATCAGCTTCAAATTATACCCATTTTATTGCTTTCAGGAATATTAATATAAAAATCTCTTCTTCTTTTTTGGGGGAGAGGGCGGGGGGAGGTGTTGGTGGGGAAATAAAAACTATTGCAGGACAAGAATTGAACATACCAGAACAGACAAGCTCTTAGCTTTTAACTTCTAAAGGTAGAAACTTACCTAGAAATGGAGGCATAGCAGACAAGAGCTCACTCTTGCCATATAAGAATCCAACGCCTGTAGGGCCACACATCTGAAGAATGTTTATTACAATATTCCTTAAACTTATTATATTCGGACAAAGCTAAGAACTTGCAAAAAAGGCGTTACCCTAACCTTGTGAGAAGAAGCAACAAGAAAATCAACATTGAGGCTCTGAACATTGACAACCATGTGTGGAACACTCTGACAGGCATCCACAAGAACTTTTGCCCCAACATCATGTGCCCAAAGCACAATCTCTTCGATGGGAAGAACAGAAGCTACAAAAAAACGAAAGAAATATTTGTTTCAGTAAATCAGTTGCACAAAAATAAGAAAAACTTACAACTTTCAGAAAAATAAAGAGAAAAGAAGAAGGAACAGGGCTATTCATTTGATTAAACCAACGAGAGCAAACTGTTACTCTGTTAGTGCCCAATAGATGTAACAAATCATACATATCAAATGGCTAAGCAAAAACTAACTGTCACATTAACAATATTAACAAAAGCAGGTTGGTAAGGAAAGTAAGTTATAGGCTTCCAGAACACTAATATGTGGGGCTAGTAAGGAAAACCTTAATATCAAATTAAAATTCAGAAACATGGGGCATGTCAAAAGTGAGGGAAAAAATTGGGGGTTGAGAAAGGGGGAACAGCGGGAGAGGAGTTAGTAATCAGTGAACCCTGCTAATTATATTTTACTAAAATATAATTCATATGATATAGTTAAACATTGTACCTCCCAATGTTAATATGATGAGATGTTACTTCAAAGTCTATTCCAAATCAGCAAAAGCCTAGCAACCAGAAAATGGTAATGCACGACCCAGAAATCCATACATCTATGCCTAGATTACCATAATAATAATTAAAAAAAAAAAAAAAAGGTTTTCACAGTTCATTCCTTACCATTCTTTAACAATGATCCATAATAAATGATAGGATACTCAAAACAGGGTTCAAATTTTCTTAGACAAAGATAATAGGCAATCTAAGAAAATTGATTCTTATATCAAAATGTACATTAATAAATTGTGCACTTGAAAGATGATTCTTTTAGTAATCATTTATTATTTGATAAGAAAATCACTCAAGCATGTAGCACTACCACTAAAGTCAAGCTATGCAATATTTAGCATATTCCTGTTGTGCCGTAATTTAGAAGCCATAACAAAAAGACATGGCATTGGGACAGTTTCTAATCAATGACAGAACAATATCCATTTTGCATCATATCTAAGGGATTCCTTGGATTGGACCAACGAAGCAATGTCACATGAACATTATCAAGTTGATTGCAATCTTTTTCTGCCCTACACTTTTTGTCTTGATTTTTGTCCTTGACACAGCCTCCATGAACTAACCCTGTGAAGGAAACCTTAGGTCTTTGGGGCGTTGGATTCTCGCCAATGTTTGCATTACTAAAGCTGACATTCTCGCTTCACACATACAATCATACTCAATTTGATGGAATTGTTTGATCTTAAACGGAATCTTCTATAATTTTGCACAGGAGGAGATCTTTTCTTGGTTCCATCTAGTTATTAATAAATTAAGAGATTATCTATGGTTGAATCCTTCGCAAAAGATATCACCCTTTCAGTAGGAAAAGTTTATAAGTTTGGGCATGGATGTTTTTATTTGGACGATATGTTTGGGCTGTTGGATCTTTTCTTTTTGCCTTGTCATCAGAATCTGGCCCATTGTCTCATTGTGCAAAAGGTTTCTCTATGGGCTTCTAATATGGGTAAACACCAAACAATCCAATGAGGTCATACATTTTGCTTTGATATGCAGCAACAAGGTACACATTATCAAAAGATAAGGAAGGCCTAGCCACTAACGATTTTCAGACCATCAACAATATCAATAACCAGCATTATCCAGCATACAAACGAAAATAATTCATCAGCCTCAGCTCAAAGCATCCATAGGGAAACATTAATGATTAAAATGAAGAGATTCAAGATAGAGAAACATACCAAGTGTGTTTGAGACATGATGAACAACTACAATTTTTGTCTTCCTTGAAAACATTTGTCTTAGATTGTCTACATCTGGGGCTTCATCTTGATTTAAACTCGCAAATTTCAAAATAGCACCAGTCTTTTGAGCTACAAGTTGCCAGGGTACGATGGCGCTGTGATGTTCAGCAATTGTGAGAATTACCTGCAAGAAAAATAATATTGTGAAAGGGCTCAATGTAAAACTTATGAAAGGATGGTCATTTCATGTTTTTCCCCCTTTAAAGAAAGTAGAGAATGATGTTGCTGAATCTCAAAGAAGTACTTAAAACAGAAGCTGACATAAGGTGAGGAACTGTGAGTAAATTAAGATTTTATTTCCAATAATGTACTGAGAAATTAAAATAAAAAACTTTTTTTTATTAAGAAGAAATAGAAACAACGTTCACAAATTTTATGTTCCATTGCTTTTTCCTTTTCCTTTTTCTCTCTCTCCACTCAGACCATTCCACCTGCTTGGCTTGATGTGGCATTATCCCAAACCTACAAAAGCTTTATGCCACCATTTGTTCCATTTCTCAGTAACCAGAGGGTAATGGAAATTGAAAAATAAAAAGAAGATATGTGGAATTGGTGAGGAATGATGGAGCCACAGTCCAACCAGTCACAAGAATTGCTGGATGCAGGCAGAGAGAAGTTCATGAAAGGCAAGATTACAGAAATAAAATTCTTCAAGAGTACAGTCAAAGTTCAAATACCATGCAAACATAAGAACTTAAGGGGGTGTTTGGTTCATCAATTTCCATAACTCATATCTTTGTTTTCATAACTCATAACTCAAAAATAGTGGGACCCATGACACAAAAGGTTGTTTGGCTTTCAATAACTCTGTTTCTATTACTCAATTTTCTGATTTTTGAGTTATGAGTTATGGAAACTGAAAACAGACTAAAAACACATTTTAGCTGTTTTCAGTTTCCATAACTCATAACGCAATGACATTTTTGTAATTAAACACACATGGGACCCACTAGTCATAACTCAACCGCAACTTTTGACCAATCTTCCCTTCTTCTTTTTTTTTTTTCCTTTCTTCTCCTAGGTTCTGTGATCTCAGTGTTTTCCTTCCTCCTTTTTTTTTTTTTTTTTTTTTTTTTTTCTTTCTTCTCCTGGGTTCGGTGATCTCAGGTGTCTTCGGGTGTTCTTGCTTTTTTTTTTTTTTCCTTCTTCTTTCACTGGGTTCGGGTGATCTGGGTTTTTTTTTTTTTTTTTTTTCCTTTCTTGTCGGGTTTTTGGGTACTGAAAATTAAAAAAAAAAAAAAAAAAAAGCTGCACCGAGTGACAAGTATGGGGGCCCACAAATTGTGTGAAAAATATTGAGTGATGGTGCCAAACGGGTGTAGTATTTTAAAGTGATGAGTGATGAGTGACGGAAATTAAGTGATGGAAATTGAGTGATGAAAATTATTAAACCAAACATGGCCTAAACCATTCTTCCATCAAATAGCTCCCAAAGAACCCAGCAATCCAAAATTACTTTGTAATCACAGCAGCCAGAAGAGCCGCTGATTTGAGCCCTTTCTCATTGTTAGTTCAATTCCAAACCTTTCTTTTCTTTATTCCTTTTAAAACCTTAAACTCACTAATCTCACCAACCTTTTGCTACTATCAAACACTTAATATAGTGCCTCAAAAAAGGCTGCCTTGCATTTTCAGTCATACTTTTCTGCCACGAGAATCTTTCAAGATTCAACCTTTTCATAATTTTATTTCAAACCCTAGTCCTATTTTTCCACTCAATATTCACCCTAACAAAACGAATCATAAATACATGTAATTTACAAGAAACACCATTTCCTTAAATCAATATAACACCAAATTGAGATCAAATTAATTTTTACCATACAACAAAAAACGAAACTCGCATATATAAAGCTAAAAGCATTACAGAAGTAACAAAAGCACACCTCATCCTCTGGTTTTAAATTCAACAGTCCCCACGAGTATGCTACCAGATTGATGGCTTCAGTAGCATTCTTAGTGAAAACAATCTCTCTAGAGTCTGATGCATTGATAAAAGCCGCTACCTTCTTTCTTGCCAACTCATACTCATCCGTTGCCCTCGCACTACATTCAGAACACCCGCCAAGCAACTTGCATTACTTAAAAAGACTAAACAGAACCAAACGCCTCAACACGCGACGAAAAATCTCCCCAAAGACTTCCCCTTTAAACAAAACCCACATTACATATTCTGCAATAAACATAAATTAGGTACCTTAGATAATGAATCCCACGGTGCACATTTGAATTGTAAGCTTCATAATAATTTTGCAAAGCATTCAATACAGCAGTCGGCTTCTGAGAAGTCGCAGCATTGTCTAAGTACACAAGTCTTGAACCATTTACTTCCTAAACCAAAAAATATATATATAAATTAAAGTTAAGGACTTTGTAGTAAATGAAGTGAGTCTAAGCAAGAATTCTATCATATATTCAATCCAACTACAGCTAAAAAAAAAGGCCAATTCAATAACAGATTGATCATAATTCTAATAATTCATTTATGCCCCAAAATAGTGGTTTCAACTCTAAGCAAATTTCAAAAACATTAAGAATTGTTTAGGTTTTTCAAATTTTTTTTTTCAAAATTTTTTTTTTTTTTTTTTGGTTCTAAATTTTGGCATTGAATTGAAGAAGAAGAATTGGGTCGAGTAGTTACCTGGTGGAGGATGGGGAAATCGGGTCGGGTGATGTGGCCGAGAGAGACAGATCCGAGAGCCGGGTTGTCTTGTCGGACAGCTGAAGCAGAAGCGGAAATCGAAAAGGAGCGCCTGCGAGACCCGACGCGAAAAGATTTGGAGGTCCGAGTGGTGGTGGTGGAGGAAGAAGAGGTAGGGTTAAGGAGTTTGAAAGATGGAAGCTTGTGAACAACGGTTTCCATGATGGAATTGCAGCACAAGTTGAAGAGAGTTAGAGTAGACAACGGCATGTGAGTGAAGAAGAGGAGTTCGCGTTTGTTGCCAATTTATTGGCCTTATCATATCAGCCAGGTACAGGAGGACGGCGCCACTACTGTTATTTAAGCATATATATATATATATATATAATTCTAGTATCACACTTTTTTTTTTTTTTTTCCATGGTCTTTGTCACCACTGTTCGACTTGATAGACTGTGATTGGGTATTGGTTTTCAGCAACATAGGAGTAAGTGAATTATTCATTCATAATGGTAAGATTGGATGCCACATCAACAACTTGTGTAAGCTTATGGGACAATTTTCACATGATTGAATTGGTAAGATTTTACTTGGTGGTCGGGCTCAATACCTACCAAAGGTTTTTTTTTTTTTTTTTTTTTTTTCACCAAAATAGTGATTTTTTTTCTTTTTGGAATTCCAATGGGTGGTGAGTTTGTGAGAGAATATGTGAATTTTTCAGTGAAGAAAAATGTGTATCATAATAATTTGACACAATTGATAGTCGTTAATTTGTTGGTGACTCTAGACTTATTATTGTTACTTATTCCATATCTTTTAAATACAATGGTAGCACTAGCATTAGGTATTCTAAACAAATGTTATTTTGACACATTAAAAAATTATTTTGTCTATTTTAACACATTATTTTACAATATATTGTACATCACATATTTTGTTTTTTGTTTTTACTACTTTATTTGAATATCCTTTATTAATTCTTTTTAATTAATAAAGATATTTTGTATGAAAGAGAGAGAAAGTTTGAATAAAAAAATAAATAGCACATCTGCAAATACATTTTTATTGTTAGAACATTACTATAGATTTGACATTTGACACATCTTGTGAAGGTGGTTTTTTATGTTTGGTGTGTTACATGCTAAAAATTTAGCATTTAGCACACCTAATGCTAGTGCTCTTAAATGGTGTTTCATTCAGTCTCCCGGGTTCGAATTCTCTCCCCTATTGCAACTCAATTAACACCTCTTGATTTTTATTTTTATTTTAAAAAAAAATTCAAATCTCAATTAGCTCCTCTTGGAAGAATAATGTTGTGAGGACCATGTTGCAATAGCCAAATTAATAGATATCATCTTTCACTCGCTGAAAAATTTTACAGACTTAACCGATTATACTTCCAATTTTATAATATGCTTGGGTATCAACTTAACTTTTGATTGGTACATAATAATTTTACTTTTTCATCAAGTATAAGTGCCACCCATATGAAGTGATTTAATTTAATTACAAGTTGACATCTAACCATGTTGAAAATTTGTGTGGATTTGGATTTGTGTGTGAATTTGTGTATTATCTAATCAATACAATAACTTAGAGATTGTTAAAGAAAAATGATATATCTACAATATTTTCACAACAATTTTAAATGGCAAATTATTACTATTTGTTACTAGTGAAAAAAATTTTTATAGTGGTGGATTCAAATTAGAATGAGTAACAACTTATCATCTAGAATTTATTGTGAAAGTATTATGAAAATATTATAGATTTAGCACGTTTCATTGCTAAATTCATGACGTAATTAATATATGGTAATCATCATGCTATAAATGTTAAAGAGAAGTGCTACATCCACAATATTTTCCTAATATTTTCACAATAAATCATAAGTAGTAAGTTGTTATTAGTCATATTTTGACTCCACAACTTAAATTACTTTTTTGTCTATTCGTAACAATTAATAAAAACTTGTTACTTAAGATTTATTGTGAAAGTATTGTGAAAATATTGTGGATATAGCATTTTTCAATGTTAAAGGATGCCTAAGAGCATCCACATTAGTGGTGCTAAATATAGCTATTTAGCACCACCAAATTCCAAAATATGCCCTACAATGGTGGAGCCAAAGCTATATTTTTTGGCTCCACTGCTACCGTGTAGCTACTTTTGGCAATGCATTGTAACTGAAAAGTATTAAAAAAAAAAAAAAATTTATTTGTGTGTCACACTGCTTTTGATTATTTTACTCATTTTTATTTTTATTTCTCTGCTATTGCGTTCACACGGCTATTATTTGTGCGTTCACACTTCTTTTACTCATTTTTTTTCTTTTATATATAGCGTTCACATTGCTATATATTGTTTGTGCGTTCACACGGCTATTGTTCTTTTATTCCTTTTTTTTTCTTCTTATATATTGTTTTATTATTTGTGTGTTTACACTGTTATTGTAGTAGATATATTATTTTATTGTGAAGTTTATATTATTTTATTGTGTTGAAAGTCAAAATAGATCCACTGAATGTTTTGTAAAATAAATAGGTAAAATAGATAAATTATCTTTTTGTGGTGCCAAATAACTAAAAAAATAGCTCCACTCTCTAACAGACTAACACCTTCTCATACATTAATGACCCCAAAACCTTTTTTTTTTTTTTTTTTTTGGTGGGTAATGACCCCAAAACTGTTTTCAACTTTCAATGGGTTCTCCCCTCAAAAAAACTTTCAATGGGTTCATAAATATTTTGTTATCTTGGCTCATTTTATTATCTAATTTAAAGAGAAAAAAAAAAATGCTTCCAATCCTCTTCACTCTAAACCAATACTAAAATAAATTAGATATTAGGGAATCAATCACACTTAAAAAATATTTTGATCGGTCATGATGACACCACACCTCGCTCAAAACATCTGTCCTCTAAAGCTTGTAGATTCAGAATCTAGCATTGACACTGGCAATGAAACTTATCCCAATCACTATGCCTACTTATGTTCTCAAGAACAATAAAATTTATTTTGTAAGAAACTGAGTAATTTTCACTTTATCTCAAGAAAGGTCCATATTTCTCTACTTACTTTGTCGTAAAAGATTGAGGACTTTAAGATATTATTGAAATAAGAAAAAAAGAAAAAAGGAGAAGATATTATTGAAATAAAATGGGTGTCTAAACTTTAACATGATTAGTAGATTTATTTTTGAATCAAATATTTAGGATATAGTAATATCCATTTCTTTATTAATATTTATGTTTTTTTTTTTTTTTTGAGAATCAGTTATCTTTGGTTTTACACATTATTTTGAGCATTTGATTAAATGCTTCAAAATTCAAATAACTTAAAATGATGTACATCTATTTTGAATGGTACATTCACATTATATTATTACGACCTTATTGGTCTCTTCACTTGTTGAAGTAACTAATAATTGAAATTTTCAATAAGAATACAAGAACTCATTGGCAAGAATTACTTTTCAATTACCTAATTATTCTTGTGCAAGCTTTTAATTCTAGCCAACAGACACTCCTTTAACACAACAATTTAATTTGTATGAGTATTTGACTTCTGCTAAGATTCAAATATTAAATTATTAATTGCACAAAAAGTATCATAAAATCTCATGTCCCTAGCTAAAAGACATTATGAAAAAAAAAAAACTATTATATTTTCAAAATGAAAATTCTTAAATAAATCTTCTTTTATAAATTCTAAAATCAATATACAAATCCTTATAAATTGTTGTACTTTTTTTAACTTCTTAATAACAAAATTTTTCTAAAGTTAAAGACAACAAAAGATAGGAATTATATGGGAAAACTAATGATGATATATACTTGAGTTGATTAGGTTCGTGCTATTTAGAAGTGCAAGCGAATGACTTTATCTCTCTATCCATCCCTCTTCACTTCCCACACGCTTTCCTCAACCTTCTCAACTTGACGAAGAGAAACCTCCTGGTCTATTATACAAGTGCTTTGAAAGGGGAATTGATTTTTGTAGAATGGGACCGTGGTCTTTAACTAGTAGACCTTATTTTAAGACGTGTATTGTTAAGCAATTCTTCCAGTGCATGTATACCACCAAAGTAGAAGGCGGTGACGTCAAAGTTTATGAAATTGCTAAAGACTGCATAAAATTGTGCATACCGAAATCAGTATTGCAAGGCAATAGTGCAGAATGCTTAACTGAGTGTTTTGAAACGAAAATAAATAAGAATTGAGATGTCATCTATGCGTGAAATCGATGAGCTTTCAACATCTAGTAAAATGTTCTTATTAACTGCTTGTCTCTCTCCATGGATGTGAATGTGCAAACCATGAACAAAATCCTTATGTAAACCATGTTTATCAATTTTCCCATTTTTATTCATCTATCTTGGGTTGTAATAAAAGGTTCAATATTTTTGAGCAAAAAAATAAAATAAAATAGAGGTTCGCTATCAACTATATATTTTTGTTCTTCATAACTTGTTTTTGCACCCCTCATTATCTACTTCATGCACTAGATTCCAAATGGCATGATTATTATTGAAAGGAAAATAGAAACTCATTTTGATACCATTCCTTTTTAGTACTTACTGAGATCCTCTTCATACTGTAACTGTATTAGGGGTGTTGGTGAAGAGGTTTGACAAGAACTTTCATACCTTTTTCAAAAGCCTTCACTAATGGAAAATTATAGCCTCAATTGCAACTGAATATAAAGTATAACACTAAGAGGAGGATACAAAATTTTTATTTTGAGAGATGTTTTGCATTTTGCACACCAAGATCTCCATTTGGGTGATCTCATGTCTTTCCAAAAAAAAAAAAAAACACACACACACTTCAATTTTTCTCTAAGGTTTCTAAAGGGTAGAACAATGGTCTTAGGACTACAGTTTTTGAAGCAAAGTCATCAATGATTTTGACTCTCTCACTCTTTTAATTGACACTACTAGTCTTTTAACTATCCAAAGGAACATATATTGTTGTAGTGGGCTTTTTTTTTTTTGTGTTTTACGCTGCCTCCTGCGGTACTATTATTGTATTGGGCTGGGCTACCTCTTGCAGTACTAGGCCCAAGTATTCTGAGTAAAGGAGTTGAGACTGGTCCAACTAGAACTTAAATTGGTCCAACTTGTACCCAAACTATGCCTCATTTGCTAGGAGCATGCTTACGGCAGGCAGAGCTGTTCTGAATGAGTTACGGCAAGCAGATATGATAATAAAGTAAAAAAGAAGAATACTTTAACTTTTTTTTACTATAGTAAACAATTAATCCATACTTAATAACGATAATCACAACAACTATAACTTAAGGAAGGCAAATGAATAGTGTTTAGCATATGGGTCAATCAAAGAAAAAAGAAAAGAAAAAATAAATCTGAGTAAGTCTAGTTTGAGAGACCCAAAACCAGAGAGGGAAGAACACCTCTTCTCAACGCAATTAATTTCCCAGGAAAAGAATCCTGTCACGGAATTTAATCACTTTGAGGGAAGCGGACCTAAATGGTTAGTGCCCAGAGGAACCCCTTTCTTTGCTTTTGGCAGAGGGTAGGATTTTGAGAGGGAGAGAAGGAAATAACCTATTGGTGCATGCCTGCGGAACTAACTCTCTCTGTTTTTTCCCTTATTTTTTTCTTTCTTTCTCTGTTTTCTGTTTTTTCCTCTTGTCTTTCCTTTTTCTTCTTTCTTTCTTGTTACTCCTTCTTTCTATTTCCCGATTTTCAAGTTTTCAATCCTATCGTTTTTCTCACCGTTATTGTTGTTACTATACACAGCAAGGGCTTCTTTTTATAGTGCCTGCCGTGACTAAATTTTATTATTTTAACCATTAATCACCTTTGTCTGGTCTGGGTGTACTTGCCGACCACCACGTCTGTGTGCCACTCCCCATCACCAGACAAAGAGGACTATTTTGTTTGTTAGTCTGTCGTGACACCCCCTTCCTACTACGGTGTGGATGCCTTCTCTCTCCCTATCCCTCATGGCATGCACTTAGTGGCCCAGCTCAGCTTTGTCTATTTGGGTGGTGTGTTATTCCAGCATGACACTTCTCCCAAAAAAGCCCTGGTAGGAACCTCAAAATAGGTCATCCCCTCTCCCCACCACCAAACCATGCCCTCTTACCTTTGACCCATGACCTCAAAATCTGTCTGCTGCTCTCTCGTCCGCCGTGGTTTGGAGGCTTGCCTGCAAAACCTACCGTTCGTTCTTTGATCTTTTATGTGAGTTGTTTTTTGATTTCCCGCTTCCCCGAGGGGCTGATATTTATTTGTTACTGGGCTTTACACTTCTTTTGGCCAATTTCTTGATTGCCCTTATTTCCTGCCATATTACTCTGTCATTCCTGCCGTAATGACTCAATCCTGCTGGGCCTCTTTAGGCTTGTTGTTTATTTTTTCCCCCAATGGCCTAACATGGCCATTGGTTTTCCTACTTATAGGCTCTTGTGTCCCCTTTTGTTTTTCTTTTGGGCATCTTTAGCCCATTTGCTTCTTTTGGGCTTTCTCATCCTTTTTACTAATTCTGCATTTCCATGGGCTATTACTAATTTCATTGGGCTTCCCTGACCCAATTGCTTCATTCTCATCCTTGGGATTTATGGGCTTGCCATTAACCCCTTACTTTCTTTGTTTGCATTACTTTTGGGCTTGCAGTGGCCCATTCTCACTTTTCTACGTCATATACTGCCCATGTGTATGCTATTTCTTTCTTTCCAGACTTCTTTAAACTCATTTACCTCCTCAAGGCCCATTTGTTTATTTCATGAACTTGTGATCTATCATTCCTGCCGCTTGAGTCTGATGGTTTTGCCACCTGTCTGCCAACCCTTTGCTGCCTTTGTTGCTGGGCTTTCTTCCTTTCACTTGGATCCTCAAAAATGACCCTCAACACCAATTTACAAACTTTATGTTCTTGTCCAAGAACTACATAACCCGCAGGTTGCTCCATATAAATTTCTTCTTCTAAATCACCATTTAGAAATGTAATTTTAACATCCATTTGATGTACAACAAGTTTGTAAATAGAAGCAATGGGATTTATGGGCTTGCCATTAACCCCTTACTTTCTTTATTTGCATTACTTTTGGGTCTGCAGTGGCCCATTCTCACTTTTCTACATCATATATTGTCCATGGGTATGTTATTTTTTTCTTTCCAAGCTTCTTTAAGCCCATTTACCTCCTCAAGGCCCATTTGTTTATTTTATAAACCTGTGATCCATCATTCCTACCACTTGGGCCTGATGGTTTTGCCACCTGTCTACCAACTCTTTGCTGCCCTTGTTGTTGGGCTTTCTTCCTTTTACTTGGATCCTCAAAAATGACCATCAACACCAATTTACAAACTTTATGTTCTTGTCCAAGAACTACATAAACCTCAGGTTGCTCTATATAAATTTCTTCTTCTAAATCACCATTTAGAAATGCAATTTTAACATCCATTTGATGTACAACAAGTTTGTAAATAGAAGCAATGGCAAATAAAATTCTAATAGATGTAATTCTAGTAACCAGAGAATAAGTATCAAAATAATCCACATTATGTTTTTGTTTATAACTATTGGCTACTAAGCGAACTTTATACTTATCTATTGTACCTAGGGGTGTGCATGGGTCGGGTTAAGGGGATTTTTTGACCCAACCCACCATGGTGGGTGAAAAAAAAATTCAACCCAACCCACATGGGTCGATTTGGGTCGAGTTGAACCCATAGGTTGGACAAATTTATTATTATTATTATTATTCAATTGAGTAGAAAAAAAATATAAATATATTAAAAAAACTCAAAGATTAGTATCAATGTAACTCCTTAAAGTCAAACAACACTAATGACTAAACAACAATAGTAATTTACTAGGGTTTGTGTGAACGAATTGGTTTTTATATAGGATAGGGAGAGCTAATTATTTTAAAAAATTTATTAATTATATAATATATTTTAAATATATATATATATTAAATATATGGGTAGGTCGGGTTGGGTTTGGTGGGTTTGGAATTTTATGACTTAAACCCAACCTGACCCATTATATAAAAAAATTTTGTAACCCAACCCAACCTACCAAGCCCTAAAAACTGACCCAACCCGACGAATTGGGTTGGGTCGGGTTGGTTTTGGTAGGTTAGCTGCACAACCCCTAATTGTACCATCAAGTTTTAATTTTCTTTTAAACACCCATTTGCAACTAATAAGTTTAACCTTGGGTGGAAGCTCAACTAATTCTCATGTATGATTAAACATAATGGATTCCAATTCATTATTAATAGCTTCCAACCAAAAATGTGCATCTATAGATTTAATTGCATCATAGTAACTTACAAGTTCATCTTCAACAACATAGGCAAGGAAATCGTTATCGTAATCCTTTTCCTTTCTAGCTTGCTTGCTCCTTCTTATTTCTTGAACATCATCAACAAAGTCATTAGAAATTTTAATAGAATCATGTAACATTTTTTCCTTATTTTTCAAAGGAAACACATGCTCAAAGAATATGGCATTTTCGGATTCAATAATAGTATATGATTCTAATATATCACTTTTGATAACAAAAAATCTATAACATGTACATTTACAAGCATAACTAATAAACACACAATCACATGTTCTAGAACCAAACTTTCTCCTTTTAGGCTCGGGTAACATGACCTTAGCCAAGCACCCCCACACTTTGAGGTATTTCAAGTTAGGCTTACGCCCTTCCTAAAGTTCATAAGGAGTTTTACTGGTTTTCTTATAAGGTATCTTATTTTGAATATGGCAAGCCAAAAGAATGACCTTCTCCCACATGTTGAAAGATAACCCGAAACTAACAAGCATTGCATTCATCATCTCTTTAATTGTTCTATTTTTCCTTTCGGCTATCCCATTAGATTCGAGTGAAAAAGGTGGAGTTACCTCATATATTATGCCATTTTGTTCACAAAATTCCTTAAAATGATTAGACTCATATTCACCACCCCTATAAGTTCTAAGTCTTTTAATCCTTTTATTCTTTTGATTCTCAGCTTCACTTTTATACTTTATAAACATCTCCAAAGTTTCATCTTTGGTTCTTAGTAAATAAAGTTTAGTGAATCTAGAGTGGTCATCAACAAAGATCACATAAAATCTTTTACCACCTCTAGTCATTGTGTGTTTTAAATCACCCAAGTCATTATATACCAATCCAAGAAGCCCAGTTTCTCTTGTTATGGATTTATAAGGTTTCTTGGTGATTTAGTTTCGGCACAAATTTCACATTTGTCCATATCAGCTTCATTTTGTGAATTAATAATTCAACATTTTTTCATTTTCTTTATATAACCAAGATTAACATGTCCAAGTCTACCATGCCAAACATTAATGGAATCAACTAAGTAAGCACAAGAAGATGAACCATTTTCATTAATAACTTGATCAACATTAAGTACAAAGAGACCTTCATCATCATAGCCCTTAACAACAAAGACTTCATTTTTAGTTAAAGTAACAATGCCACCATCAAATAAAACTTTAATACTAGCCTTACCAAGCAAATGTACCGAAAATGAGATTGTAACAAAAGTGAGGTACATGAAGGACATTATCGAGTGAAGAGTTTTACCGGAAGTTAGCTTCAAGAATACGTTCGCTTTACCACTCACCGGCATGGACCTATTGTCCCCAACATAGACACATTCAGTGCCTTTCGCCATTGGAGTGTAGGAACTAAACTCCTCTTTGAATGCACCAATATGCCTTGTGCAAGCCAAATCAACCACACATCCTTTCACTTTTGTCACCAAGTGTGCCTCACACACGAGCGCCGCAATGATCTTTTCGGTTTGCACCACATTTGCCTTATTTGATGTAAAGCCTCTGTTGTTGAAGTTTCCTCTTGCCCTACATGTTGACACATAATGACCTACCTTGCCACAAATAAAACAATTACCCTTTTTCTTTTGGATTTAAGGATTTGGGCCATTTTTATTATGAAATTTTCCTTTTCCCTTGAAATCATGTTTCTTATTATGTTGTGGAGGTCTAGAGAGTCCTCCCTCTTCAACATTAGCCTTGGAAGTAAATTCCTTAACGCTATAAACTTTTTCTGACATCCTATTTGTTTCTTCAATTTGAATATCAACGATAGTTTGTTGAAGATTCAAATAGGTTCTATGGTGGCTATATCGGTGTTTATACTTTTTCCAAGAGTCCGGCAACTTAAACATAAGGCCATGAGCCACAAACCTCTTGGGTAAAACATCACCCTCTTTAGCTAGGTCGGCTACTAATTTTTGAAAATCTTCAATTTGGCTAGAAACACTTTTTTCCTCAACCATTTGAAAAGACATAAATTTAGCCATAGCAAACTTTTTACCACCCTCATCCTCAAATCCATAACGACCATCAAGTTCATCCCATAAATCTTTAGCACAAGTAAAATGACAATAATTATCAATCAACTTGTTAGATAAACCACACTTAATAGTATGAACACATAATTTATTTGTTTTTTCCCACTTTGCTATATTTGTAGGATTGTCTTCAGGTTTAGGCTCATAAAGAACCCGGTCAATTTCGGCAAATTCCAAGATGAGAAAAACCCTTTCTTTCCAACATTTAACATTATTTCCATCAAAAGCCTCAAGCTTTGTAATTTCAGAAATGACCTTAAGAGAATCAACAACTTGTTTCTTCATTTTTGAAACCCAAAACTCAACCTTTAAGATTGTTGGAAAATATGGCTAAATAAACAAGTTTTGATTCAACAATATAAGCCCTAAAAAATTAGCAATGACAAAAATAAATAGATAGAGTTAGAAAGATCTCACAAACTATAGAATCACGCAAAATGCGTTGTCCTTAAAGGTTGATTCGTGCTACCCAAAGTAGAGCTCGATGCGAATGGGTCTCTTGGTCGAACAACCCCCCAGGATTAGATTGTAGCAATTTCTTCAAGTTGGATGCACACCCAAGCAAGAAGAACCAAGAACAACCTTATTTGTCTTTCCTTAAAACCCAAAATTAAAGTTGAAATTTTGTGCAGAAAGACTAGAGCAAACAGAGGAGGGAGACAGCTAGAGAAGCTGAAGAATAACTTATGTTAATAGTATGAGTTGTAGGGTTATATAAGCCAACTACGCAAAAGACTTATGGGCTGCTCCAACGGTTGCTGTGCATGCCCAACAGGCAGCACATTAAATGCCCCCAATGGGTTGCTTGGGTAATGCCCAACGGCCAGAATTGAATTAGGCTAAAAGGAAAAGAAAAGGAAAAAATGGTACAACCCTAGAGAGATAGAGACAAGCCTAAACCCAACCTATGCCAAACTCTAACACCTAGTCCATTATCTTTCAAGTTATCACTTAAGTCGTTCTATAGTTTATAAACACACATCAAGACTCATCTCTAACCAATGTAAGACATAAGCAAAGCTTTAGGGTATGTTTGGTAACTGTTTTTTCCCTTTATTTTCTGTTTTCAAAAACAATTTTCTATTTTTGAAACTAAAAAACTTGTTTGGCAACCCAAAATGGACAGAAAACAAAAACTGTTTTCAAAACTCAATTTGTGAAAGAAACTGAAAACATACAAAATGCTGTTTTCAGTTTCTAATTTTCAAAAGTCAATGAAAATACGAATTTAATTTAATGAATCTGTCTCATTTATTGAATTGGCATTAAAGTTCAAATCCTAGTAACAACATATTTTTGTATTTTCTATTTTTTTCTTCAAAATACTTTTTTTTTTTTTTTTTTTTAATTTCAACTAACCAAACATTTTTTTTTTCAAAAATTCAAGAAAATTGTTTTTTTTTTTAATATTCCCAAAATCAAGTTTTTGAAAATAGAAAATAAAAACGGTTACCAAACATAACCTAATTTTGAGATCGTTTTTTTTCAGTACTTACTGTCTACTGATGTCCACTCAATTGACTTGACTTAATTTTGTGGCAAAATATATATGGAGGTGTGAAGAGGAAAGATACCTTTGTGAAACTGGCTGGGAAAGCGTGGTTATTCCTCAATAGAAATCATTCTCTTTTCCAAGAATCAGTTCTGGTTCATCGAACCATTGCTTGCTTAGAGGAATTTAAGTCGATAACCTACTATTTAGCTCAACATGATGGGAATATTGACAATTCCTAAATAAATGTATCTCTAAAAAGAAGTTTTTTTTTTTTTTGGTTACTTTATATTTACAATAGGAGAAACATGATTTGAACTTGGACAACTTTAGGGCTGTCCATGGGTTAGGCGGGTCAGGTTTTTGCCCAACCCGTAATCGACCTATAATAGTAACACATTCGTCAGTTCAGGTCGCCAGCGGGCGGTGGTCGGTTTCAGGTGAAACCGATCTCATCGAAATCCTTCGAAACGCAGTGAGATCTCGCCAGATCTGGCGAGATCTTGCTCGATCAATCCAAGATCCGATGAGATCCTGTCGAATCCGGCAAGATTTCTGCCATATCGTGATGAAAAATCACTGGTTCGGCTAGATCCGGTGTTTATTGTGCAAGAAATCGACAGATTTAAGTGAAAAAGGGGCCGAAATCTAGAAAAAAGGGACCGAAATCTGGAAAAAAGTGGCCGAAATCTGGAAAAAATGGCCAGATATTGAATGGACTTCGATTCGGGTCGGGTTTCACGGGTTTTGAACTAAAAAACCGATAACCGACCTGCTGGGAGTCGGGTTAGCAAAGTCGGAAACCGCGTCTGACTGCCGGAGTCGTCGAATCGAGTGGTGGCGAGTTGGACGGCGGCAGGTCATACGGGTTGGGTGGGTCGCCGATTTTCCTGGACACCCCTAGTTTAGCTCAACATGATGGGAATATTGACAATTCCTAAATAAATGTATCTCTAAAAAGAAGTTTTTTTTTTTTTTTTGGGTTACTTTATATTTACAATAGGAAAGACAGGATTTGAATTCGGACAACTTTATTAGAAACACTATAAAGTACCAGTCGAGATGTATAACTCTTGCTAAACGGTAAACATTAGGAATGAGTGAGTATCATCTATCTAATGGCCAAGAAAGGATTTTACTAGGAGATTAACTTATTCAGTAAGACATGATAAAGCGAAACACCATGCTTGCAGATCTAGTGATCATAGTTGGATTATTATGAGATTTATGTATATTATGTTCATTAATTATTATGTTGATTTTAGGAGAGTATATATACTACATTAGAAGATGGTATTGTTTGATTTTCTCTTCATTATTTTAGATTTTGTGAGATTAGCTGTGTTAGATTTTCTGTACAATTTAGACACCAAAAACGTTTTTCTGTAATATTTTTAGAAGGGGAAATTGCACTTTACCCACCTGTGCATGGTTTGACCCGTTTTAACAGTGTCCACCCGTGGTTTAAAAGTTATCACTTAACCCACTTGAGGTGACCTCCGTTAGACCCCTGTTACCCACCTCTGCCATTTCTGTTAAAAAATCATATTTACTATATAAGCCACAATAGAAACAGAATTAAAAGCAACATATTGAAGAACAACTTCTCTCTCACCATCTTAGAAATCAAATTGTCAAATCCAAATCCCATTTCGTGACCCGAATCTTGTTCAATCAACACAATAATTGGTTCCCTCTTGATGTATATACTACCAACAATATACATCAAATCTTGCTGTCAAAAAAAAAAAAAAGAAATAAAAAAGATTAGGTTACAAACCTAGATAGCAAGGGAAAGCAAAAAGCAACCCTTTTTGTTTTATTGGAAGGAACCCAAAAGATTCTCCTTCTTCTTTTGAAGCCATAGATAGAACAAATTTTCCAAATCCTAAAAACTCACAGTAGGAAAAACTAAACCAACCTAGAAATCCATTACACTCACAAATCCATTAACCCACAAATCAATTAAACCCAAAAAATTTGAACCCACAAACCATAAGGAATTTTAAACCAACCCAAAAAATTCGAACCCACCAATCCATTAACCCCAGAAAATTTGAATCCACTGATCCACCACTTTCCGCTACTTTAATCTCAGACGATCTAGAAAATCAGGTTGCTCTGCTACTCAACCGATCTCATGATTTCGTTTTTCTTGTTTCTTTGTTTTTGCTTCTCGGTTTGGGGTTTTAGGCGATGGCTAACAACGGTGGTGGTGTTGGAGGTGGTAGTTTGGTGAGGCTATGATTTGATGGTTCAATGAGTTGGCTGTGGTGTTGGATTTGCTAGATTGCTAGGTTTTTTTTTTTTTTTTTTTACTTGCAAATCTAAGTTTTTTTTAGAGAACCCAGCAAAAGAGAGAGGATTAGAGTTTTAGAGAGAGAAAGCCTAGGGTAAAGATAGAATCCAGCAAACTGGTGGATACCATTTATCCTTAATTTTTGTATTTAATTAATTTTATTTTGTGATTGTTCTATGAAGAATTAAATAGTCAATTTTTTGGATTTAGCAGTGGAAGGCTAGCGAATTTGTGGGTGTATGTTCACATGGATTTGTGGCTTTGTTTGTGACTGTAGGTGTATTGGTTTTCTTGTCATTGTAAAAGTATGTTTGGCAATTGCAGTGGGCATTGGGTAAGAACGTTAAACACATCATTCCATATACATTTCTAGGTTTTGATTTTAGTTCATTCAACCTAGAAAATGAGCACCCCATTTTGTATTGTAGATTATTAACTCAAATTTGTAAAATTACTTTATGGTTTGAAAAATTGCTTTGTCTACCCTCTTTCGTAAAAATTTGTGCTAATTATGTATATGAAAAATGATGAAACAAATTTTATCTTGACTTGCTTTTTGATATTTTTCTTTTATGTTTTATGTGAAGAAGAAGAAGGAGAGAAAAGAGGAGAGAGACATAAAATTTAATGAAAAAGACACATTTACCCCTATTTTTAACGGTGAAAAGGGAGAGATGGGTAACAGAGGTCTAACGGAGGTCACCTCAGGTGGATTAAGTGATAACTTTTAAACCATGGGTAGGCATTGTTAAAACAGGCTAAACCACAGATAGGTAAAGTGCAATTTCCCCTTTTTAGAAACACGATCCAATGCTTAGAACATAAGTAGTTTTTCCTAAAATGTTTTCAGTAGAAAACATTATCCATTGAAAAACATTTTACATCTAAACAAACACACACACACACACACACACACATATATATATATATTGAAAATGAATGTACGGTCTGATTCTCTCACCCTTTTTTTTTCCTTGATGAAAACTTATTGAATAAAAATACTGAACTAAAAAAAAAAAGTTCAATCTGATAGGTCCCAAAAAATGAAAAAAACTTAACATGACAAGATTACAATGCATAAGTCTCAAACTTCCTTTGGCATACACATAGATAACAAAATCAAAGGTGATATATAGTTTATCCAACACTTGCAATTACTCACTAACAATATGTGGATCTCATCCACTATGGCCTATGGGACTCACATTGAGGGTGAGTAGTTAAATGTATTGGATACATTATATGATATATACTTTTTCTGCCATCAAGATGCATATATATGGACAAAAGAATTTTGCCTCTTTAGAGTTGGACATCCATCATTAGGGGGATAATTTGTGTTTTAACCCACCAGGACAAACAAGGTTTCATATAGTAAAATACTAAAAGTAAGGAATTCAAATATTTTGTCTTATTCTCTCTACTCCACTCTATGCTCTATGAATATAATTAACAATGACGGCTAATATTCTTGCATATACAATCAAGCTTGCATTTGTTATAGCTGGTTGGAACATTCGTGGGGTTGCCAAATCTCTCCTTCACTCCTTTGCTGCCTGGGATTTTGTTCATATCGATAGAGAAGCTAATATTTTGTGCATAATCTTTGCTTGTTGGGCTTGTGCCTTTGATTTTTATGGCCAATTATCTCCATTTCATCTATTCCAAATTGGTGTTTTGTAAGAGGAGATGGCCTTGGCCCTTCTTCTGTACAAGCTCACTTTGATTAATGCATCTTATCAAGCTTGCATGCATGTATGGTTATAGCTCTCGCCTTGAGTCAGTGTACACCTTAGTTAGTTAGTTTTTTTTTTTTTTTTTTTTTTTTTTGGGTTAGATATGAGCACTCTACGCTCTTTTATTGAACAATCTTATTGAAACCTTACGTCTTGGACCTATCAAACCTAGGACGTTGGCTTATGCAAAGCTTCTGTAAGAAATCAAACAATAGACGTGATAGGAGAATGATGTTGTAAGGACCATGCTGCAAAGATTAGAGTAATAGAACCATATCATTTAATCGTTTAGCATGCTCTCTTTATTATGTAATCAATAAAATAACTTAGAAATGACTAATATTCATGAGAGACTGCATAGATTCGTGATGCCGATGTTTTTAAAGCTGCTTTAGACTGCGTAGATTTGTGCATCCCAGTATCAAAATATCGACACCAGACTGCACAAAGTTTACTCAGCTGTTTTGAACTGCATATAAAAAAGAATTGAGGAGACATCTGTTCGTGGAATCGATGAGCTTCGACATCAACTCAAATGTTCCTAACTGCTTCTCTCTCTCTTCATAGATGTGAACCAAATATCCTTACACTAACCTGGTATATCGATTTTCAAATAATATATTTTCAAAAACCAGTTTCCCAGATTCAAGATCAAGCATATGGCAAGGATGAGAGCTCAACTTCAAGGAGATTTTACCGCTTTTATTACTCCTGTGGACAATGGACATTAGCCTTTTGCTTTTCTATGACTCTTTGGGCATGTACTAGGATAGGCTTCGGCCATACTTTGCTGTTTCTGTAATAAAAGGTTCACTATAAACTATTTAAAGAAAAACTAAATTAAACTTTTCTAGAAAGTATTTTTTGAAAACCTACCTAATTTTTCCGTGTTTGATAGCGCTAGCTATATCTGTACTTATACCTTAAAAAGATCAGTCATGTTACAATTAGAACTTATCATAATTATTATAAATCCAAGATCCACCTAGTAAACACCCACCGTGGGACTCAACACACACCTACACAACATACACTCAAACACCAATCTAATTGGATCTACACAATTTGGACTATCACATAATCCCTAACCTTTTAAAAGTTTAACAAATGATTTTTTTATCAACTAGTGGATGGAAAAATATTACATGGCAATTAGAAACACTAAAATCAAAATACTGATACTAACGTGGAGCCCTAGTGGCAGTTTAAATAATAGTAAAAAGACATAAACTGCTGTAAAAAGAACATGTTATGTACCCCATTGACATCAGCATTGAAAAAAAGAAAAAAAGACATCTATGCTATCATAGTTGTTAAATCGTGAATCGTATCACGAATCGATTTTTTATTTTTCTGTATTGTGTATCGTATCAAATTGTATATCATAAGATACACAAACATCTAATAAAATTATGAAATAATTATATATATACATATATAAAAGGTATATTCATTATAAATTTGAAATATATTCAACTAATGACCAATATAATCATTACTTATGCAATAAAATTTAACAAAACTAACTAAATAAATCAAATTAACTTATGTGTATAATATGCACGTTCAAATTGATTAAACTCAGAAGTGATAATACTACCTGATATATGAACCAAAATAATAATACCTTTTCATCATCTTGACTAATCAACTCCATCTAAGTCAATGTTATCATCATGTTCATTGTAGGGTCAAAGAATTTGGCCACCTCGGCCCACTTTATACTAAACCCAAGTCCTACACCGAGGAAGAAGAAATGCCCGAGGACGAACGAAAAAAGTCCAAATTGCCAAGCAGCATCGCCAAGGATAACCCTGTCCTCAGCCAACCGAGATTATAGAAAGGAAGAGCGGCATGCCATCACAGGCAGCCTCGCAGAGCATCCAAATAAAAAGGACAAGTATCGTGGGTCAACCATGGGAGCCTAGTGGAGGAGCAATTCAGGAGGAAACTGTCACCTCCACATTAAATGCCCACAACTAACGTTCTGGCCGCATTAATGAGGAAATAATCTCTGAACAGTGCTGCTTTGGTTGCTACAACTCACAGAAAGTTTGGGAAGGCGGCTGATGGGACAAGCACTCGAGAGGTGACCTGCATGATCAACAAATGGAGGGCCAGGATCAATTGAAAGCAGATATATAATATAAGAAGTCTTCCAGGAAAGGGAGAGGATTTTGGAGGATCTTGGAATCACCCTGGTAATGAAGCACTGAAGAAGGAAGAAGAACTACAAGCTCCTTGGATGAGAGCATAGTGCAGCATTTCACACTTTAGTCCATGTCTTTACTATTCAGTCCACTCATAACCATGTCTTGTTGTTGTAACTCTCACTAAGGCCCTGTTCTTAAACTCATTCTCTATAAATTCATTGTATTGGGCTAGTTGGGCCTGAATCCACTCATCTAATAGTAAAAGTGCTCAAACCCAGTCCTTACATTCATCATCTTGCAAAATTATTTTTTCATAGACTTTTTCTTCATTATTATCAACATTTGCTTTTTTTTTTATTCTAATAATTTTTTTCTTTGTATTTTTTCTTGGCATTCTTGCTTTTTAGACTCATAATAATAAATAATTATATTTTCATTAAATACATTATTAATAGCATAGAAAATAAATTTGTCAATATGAAAATGAGTGTTATGAGTATAGTCTAAATTTTGTAGGAAAAAGAGAAGGGAGAAAAAAAAAACTCATGGATTTGCTATTTTATTAGACTCAATTAAGTTTTCCAATAATTTTGTGTTAAAAAAGTCTAACAACTTGTTTAAATCAAATAAAATCACAAATTTTAACCCAAAAAAAAAACTCATTTTAAACCCACATGTCTATGTATTGTATGATATGTACAATTCACCGATACGATACGATTCATATGATACACACCTATATATCAGACAATTCATAAGCACTTATGATACGCCTGTACAATACGAAACTTTTTATACACGATACGATACTGACAACTATGTATGCGATCATCATCTCCCACCTTAGCTTTGTGTTAACAAACGTGCCCGATTTTAGTGTTTTTGTTTATCCCATCATATTTTTCCTTTCACCAATAGATGACAAAGATTTTTTTGACAAGAATTTAAAAGGTGAAAGACATAATAAATGAAAAAGAATTTTTTGACAGTAATTTAAAAGGTTAAGGACTAAAATGAAACATTTAAAAAGTTTGGGATCATTTTGAAACATAGAGAAAATGCTAAAGTCCAAATTCGTAATTGAAAATAAAATATATAAAGTTAATGTTTGATCAATTATCTTCATTTGCTCAAGGTTGACAGTCATGAATATATCTTTCTCATATGTATATAATTAAGCAATCATTGCAAGAACATTAAAATTTAATTTCTAAAGGAATGAGTCATTTTCTCTTTATGCCCTCAAGAGAGAGGCCAATTCTTCTTCACTTATTTGTCATAAGGGATTGAAGAATTTAAGATATTGATTGAAATAAAATGGGGGTGTCTAAGCTTTATTTTTGTCTCTTGAATATTTTAGCCTCACCTATCATACATTTGATATTTTAGATTAAACTATTTATATTGGTTATTCAAAAGTGTTTGTAAATAATGTAATATATGGTTGAAATTGTTTTTTAGTACTCCTTACACATGGTTCATTCTCTATACGTCTTAAAATGCCTGAAGAGAAAGTGGATATAGGTAAATCCATTACTTAAATTTAAATTTAAAAAAAAAAAAAATTTAATAACATAAGAAAATTTTAATATTTTTATCAAAAACCTATTAACATTACACTAAGAATGTGACATAATTGTTACTAAAGCAGCTTCTCTTTTTATACAAACCTCTCCTCCTAAATCATTATTGAAGTAGACCAAAATGGACCGACTAGACTGAACAGGCCAAAAAGGACCAAGTGGATCGAAATAGACCAAACAGGCCAAAAAGGACCAAACGGACCGAAGTGGACTGTAATGGGACAAAAAGACCAAAATAGACTGAGATAGACCTAAGTGGACTGAATGAACCAAAATAGACCGAACAAGGCAAAACGGACCGAATTGGACTAAAGTGAAGTGAATAGACCGAAATAGACCTAATGCACTGAAATGCTATATTGATTTGGTTTAGCAATAACGTAACAACAATAAATGCTTAACTTCATCTTTTTAGATATATATATATATATATAAATTAAGAATATTATTATTATTATATGATATAGATTTTGACTATTTAATTATGATATGCTCAATATATTTAAAATGGTATACATTTATTTTGAATGATACGTTCATGTTACTATTATATTATGTTACGACCAAATCAATCTCTTGTTCAAGTAACTAATAATTGAGATTTTTAATGAGAACACCCCCTCGTTGCCAAGAGTTGTACTCTCTTTTATTTATGTTTTTTGTTGAGAAAAGTCAAGAATTATACTTAATTACTCTTGTGGAAACTAGTAATTTTAGCCAACAGACATTCCTTCTACAAAATAATTTAATTTGTATGAGTATATGACTTCTGCTAGGAGTCACATAAAAAGCATCATAAAATCTCATGTTCCTAACTAAAAGACATTTCTTGAACCAAAGATTAATAACTTGAAAAGATATTCTATTTTCAAAATGATAATTTGTAAAAAAAAAAATCTTCTTTTATTAATTCTTTATTAAGATAAATAAATATACAAACTAGAATGTCTTTATTTCAATGGTAGCAAGTCATTCAGTTGTCATAGAAAGTTTGGGGTTTTAATGCTTATAAATCGTTGTACTATTTTTAACTTCCTAATAAATAAAAATTAATAAATAAATAAAATTCTAGAGTTGGAGACAACCAAAACCAAAATATAGATAGGAAAGATATTGGAAAACTAATGATGATATTCGAGCTGATTACCCTAATTCTATTCCAAGTGCAAGCTAATGACATTCTCCATTTCTCTGAACTTGACGATGGCAGAATTACTGGCCCATTATACAAGTGCTTTGAAAAGGAATTTGAAACTTGTAAAAAGAGACAGGGCGTTTAAGCAGTGTACAAGGCCCATTACTGGCCCATTATACAAGGCCCATTACAATTTTTTCAACTGCATGTATACCACAAAAATAGAAAGTTGTGATGCCAAAGTTTATAAAGTCGCTAAAGAATGCATAGAATATTGCTTCATAGACCCAGACATACAAGACGATACTGTAGAATGCTTACTGAACTGTTTTGAAAAGCATATAAGAACCATTTATTATCCAGGAAAAAGATATGAAAAAAAAAAAGAATTGAGATGTCATCTAAAAATTTACCTGAAATCGATGTGCACACCCATGAACAAAAATTTCTTCATGCGAAACATGTTCATCAATTTTCTTTAATATTGTCTCCCATTTTTATATATCTATCTTTGGTTGTAATAAAAGGTTAATTATCAACTATTTATTTTTGAGTCATATAAATATGTAGACGGATGTATCTTGTTATTTGATACTTATTATACTTGGATGGACATAGACTCCTGTCATTTGGATTGTTCAAGTTCCTTTTTTTCTTCTTTCTCAAAAAAAAAGTTCCTTTTTTTCTTTTTATTTTCTTTTCTTTTCATTTTTCACTTTTTTTGAGAGTCAATTGATCATGTTATTCGACTTGGGGTGATTGGGAGTATTTTAGTCTTATTTGGTAGTATGCTATTAATTTATGTGGTAGATACTGAGACGACTATTAATAATTTCTTGAGATAAAAAGAATCTCATCGTACGCTTTTAAAAAAAAAATTTGTTAATGAGAACCAAGGGTGTCCAGTCCAATCCGGACCCGACCAAAACCGACTGAACCAGGGGTGTATGAGAACTAGGGGTGTCCAGTCCAACCTAACATTAATATTGGCCAAAAATCCCCAATATAGCCAGTATTCATTACTCCCTCCATCCCACTTTTTTTGTCCTCTATTCCATTTTGAGATGTCCCAAAATATTGTCCTGTTTCTAAAAATAAAAGTCATTAATTTACTAATATTCCTATTATACCCCTATTAATTTACTAATTCAATTTTTTGATAAATTTTTTTAAGGATAGTTTTGGAAATTTATACATTTTTAAAAGGTAGACAAGACAATAAATGACGTTCCCTTAAAAAGTTTGACTTTTCAAACAGGACAAAAAAAGTGAAACGGAGGAAGTACATTTTAGAGAACGTACCAATTTAATAATCAATACAGCATATACCATCTAACTGGTATGGTATTGACTTCTTTGTATTCGGCTGCCAGGAAGCTCTGTCCTCACCTCATAATGGGGATCCAACCTTGGTTTTTGAAAGGACAAGAGTCACTTCTTTCTTTTTCAAGAAATGATAATGTAGAGATAATTTTAGAAGCAATTTTTTTTTTTTTTTTTTTTTTGAAAACAAAGAATGTATCTCATACATCCGGTATATACATCATTCTTCTTGCGATGTATTGGTTCTAGATACACTTTGAGCCAAATAAGTTGGCGAGGGAGGGGGCATCTGAAGTAAAGTTTAGATGAGGAAAATAAAAACAAGAAAAAGTAAAAATATATATATAAAATACAAAATGGCAATGTAATTGTGCAAGTGCATTTGCTATTTTAATCATTGTCGATATTTAAAATGCAAAGTTATCTCTCAAACCTCGGATGACACATCAATTTATGAACCATGAGGACTGGAGAAAATTGAAACAGCAACTATAAATTGGAGGGTAAGTAACGGAAAAATGAAGTCCTACCGACGTTTTGGTGAAGGAAGCAAGCAGTCATATAACCGCTCCATGCGTGATGTCACTACAAGCTTATATGTAGTTTTAAGGTCAGGCTTTCCCAGATCAATAATATCCTGTCTCAAGCTGTTTAAAATATTACCGATTAGCTCTTGTCCAAAGTCATGATTTGTCAATCAATAGTCTCTCTCTCTCTCTCAAACACGCACAAACACTAACACACACACACACACACACACACACATACAGAGCAAGAAACACGTAAGCAGATAACAGAAATTCAGGGAAATAGCTTGTAAAACAGAGAAGAAAAACTAACCACTGCCATTCCCCCGTTGCTTTTGCATGCTTCTCCACAGCATGATATAGGCGATCCAGACTATATAACACCAATCCAAACATGCATTGCGCATCTTTTTCCTGTAGAACACATGCAATATGAGGGCTTTTCTGGATTAAGCTTTCTTTTTGGGCAGGAGTAATGGTGTTTTTATTGAAGCAAATAGAGTGTGTTAACATTTTCGTATTGACTCTCAATTAAAGCAACACAATAATCATGAAATACCAGGTATGAAAGACCCTTAGAACAATAATTATGAAATACCAGGTATGAAATCAGAATGAATCTCAATAAACATGCAACTGAATACTTGTTAAGTACAGTATTAAACATAATGTTGCTGAATTATGTCATTTTGTCTTTTTCTTTCTTATGAGGACAAGATAAGCCTTGCAATAAAATAGATGATGAGTGATAATGTTGTAGATTTATGTCAAAAGAAGCCACCTATGCATGTATATGTCCATGTGCATGGTTCTTATGTCCTATGCATGACCATGACTGATAACGGCAGTAATGTGTAACAGTAAAATACCAAACTTGTGACAGTGCATCCCCTGCCCCTCGCCCTCCCTTCCCCCATCACCACCCCAAAAAAAAAAAAAGGAAAAGAAAATGATCCAGTAAAAATATTCTCCCTTTTTTATTGGTACATCACAGATGTACCCAGTGGGTCTTGAACTAACAACCTCACCCTCACCTTGCTCTTACAAGAAGAGAAAGTGCCATTCAAGCTAGAGCTCACTGACCTATAAAAATAATCTCCCATTGAATCATTAGTACAATTCCTTCATTACTAGGATTTAAACTCTAGCTAATCTTTATAGGATCATGAATTGAAGATATTTTTAGTAGAGCCAGTGAGAGGCTTTATTCTTCTTAATTTATTCTACCAAAAAAAAAAATCTATGAATAACAGGTTCAGTTGAGTGCATGGGGGCGGTTTGAGAGTCGGAGGGGGCCAGTTCAATAATCAAAATTAGTTAACCCCTAAAAAATGCTTAAGAAATTATTTAAGTACAGTGGAGATAAATCACTAAAATATGCTTAGCATGCATTTATTTGAAATTAAAAAGAAGAATAAACAAACAACAATAGAGCAGTCAAGTTGTAAAAATAGTTACCATACATAACTGTTACTATATAATAATACTTTTAACATCAACTCATTCCAATTATTATTGTTGTTATTTGTTCTTATAAAAACATAAAAAAAACTTATGGCATATGCTTTGAATTAGTCCATTTACAACACTATCCACATTCATTTTGATGCACATATACATTCAGCTTGGTTTCTTTGAAAATGAATTTATATTAGTGTGTGAAAAGTAAACTCTTCTGCTATGCATCTACTGGTAATTTAAAGACTTATAGCGCGAGTTCTCTCTCGTTGGATGCGGAGGTCTGGAAACTACCTAGTCTCCTTTATGAGGAGAATCAAGATTCAAATCCCCCTTCCCTTACTTGTCAAAAAAATTGAATTATTAAAGAAAAAGTATGCATTATCTGGTAAGTGGCTTTGGAGGTTTACTCATCTATGGAGACAAGTGGTGAGTATCAACTATGGGGAGCAACTTGGTGACAGAAAATTCATTAAAGAAAAAAATTTGGCAACAGACACTTCATTTATTAAAATAAAAATAAAAAAGGTTGGCAACGGACATCCATAGGAGTTTGTATGTCACATAGGGTGGGCTTGTGGAAAGGTATAAGAATTAAGAACAGGTTGGGAATCATTTTATAATCTTGTTAGATTCAGACTGGGCAATATATGAGAGTGAGATTTTTGCATGATGTCTGGTGTACAGATGAAGCTCTAGCTGACTTTTGCCTGATCTATTCCAAATCGCAGTTAACAAACATGAAATTATGAGTGACTATTTGGCGATCGACACTGGAGTAGAGCTTTAGAATCCTGTAAGGTCAGTGCAGAATTGGGAATTAATCTACCAACAATATGTTTGTTCTGCTGCATTCTCAACAGTTCCAGCTTGAGATGGAGCAAGTGTGTTGGAAACTAAAGAGAAATGGTGTTTTTTTTCAGTCCACTTGTATTAGGAAAAGCTCTGAGAAGAGGTGCCACGCCAAGTCATTGAGTTTTCCTTGGAAGGCTATACAGAGGGTGAAGCTGTGAAGGCCCTATGAGAGAAGCTTTTCATGTGGGCAGCATCATTGGGAAAGATTCTTACCACTGATAATCTTATTAAACAAGGGATGGTCATGGTCTCGTGTTGCATGTGCAAGAGCGGTGAGGGTCCAGGTCATCTTCTAGTGCACTGTTCTTTTTCTTAGGGAGTTATAGACTTATAGGAGCTTGTGGTCATGATGTTTGGAGTTTGGTGGGTAATGCCTAAATCTGTGCACATGATGCTTCAGACAGAGAGTGTGGTATATAGTTCCATCATGCTTTTTTCGGACTTGGTAGAGGGAGAAAAATCAAAGAATATTCACAATACAAGCTGTCAGTTGTGAAGATAAAATTGATGTTTGTTTATTGTTTTCTTGTCTTTTAGTTGATACAGGTCAGCCAATCATTTTTTAAACTTTATTGATTCTTTACATCTCTTAAGAGTTTCTTGGATCTTTGGTGTATACACCCAGTTTACTCACTATTCTAAAGAAATGATGTACTTGTATTTTTATCTTTATAAATTTATTTATCTGCATTCTGCCTTTAGAGTTGTCACTGGAGACTTCAATGTAAAGGAAAATTAATTTAGCTTTGTACCTGCCCTTGGTCAACATAAGTTTGGTACTGTACAATCCTTTTCTCAACCTCAACAACGAGCAGTCTCCGTTGAACCCGAGCCATTCTCCCCCTTCCTTCTGCTCTGGTATCCTGATTCACATAAGGGGGGTAAAAAAAAAAAACCTCTTTTAGAGGCCTCTTTGATCAAGAATAATCCAGGAATTAATGTCCAGAAATGCAATGGATGGGAATAGATCAGTATCTCATGGTTATGCAGACCTTAATCCTGAGACCACATAGAAATGGAGGGATGTTGAAAACCCTCCTGGCCTTTTTCAAAAAAAAAAAAAAAAAAAAATCCTTAATTTTGAGATTGGATCTACCAGCATCAGGCTGTCTTGTTCATCTGGAACCAACAACCAAAATGAATCGATTCCAAATCTTTAAGCATAATTTTCAAATGTACCAGTACATTCTAACCAATTACCAAAAATGGCAATCACAAGCTTCTCCCGCCGAGTCAAAGAACATTCCTACTGATCAATAATAAAAGCACATATTTGTGGAAGGTTGGCGAAAATATAATTTCCACCATAATTATAATGAAAGAAATAAAAATTATGATTTGTTACCAAATAATAAAAATAACTAGAAAGTAATTCTTAAAAGATTTACAATTATTAAAAATATAAATAAAAAACAGAAGAGATCTACAGTCATCCTACCCGTTTAAACCATGTACGCACTAGCATCAGCAAAATAAGAGAGAGAAAGAATGCTGGTAAGGCAGCTAGTATAGCAAAATTGATTTCATTAGCCTTAAGAATCTGGTCCAGCTCAAGCATTGCCCTGTTCAAAAAATCATTGTTACAAACTAATTAATCAAGAAAATTGGATTAGCTAACCCAAGGATTCCAATTCAAAAAAAAACTCACGTCTCAATATCCAGTTTCAGCTTCTGAACCTGTGTTGGCATAAAAATTTAAGTAAAATTATTTAATTCATAAAGAACAAGCACATAAAAATGATACATATATTACCTGGATGAGCAAAGCACGAGCAAGCTCCCCACTAAGAAGATTCTGAATGGGATGCATTAGCTCCTTTTCATACCTACATCAAGAATCCAATGAACTTCTCTTTCTAATAAAAAAAAGGAATCCACAAAGTTACACAATACAAGTACATCCATAGCAAAGTAATTCAAAATTTTAACAAGAACAAAGAGGTCAATAATTTTTTTTACAAATATAAAGAGGTCAATGAGTTTCTTTTTTTTATATAATTTTGTATTAATATATATATATATTTATGACAAGGAAACCCCTCAAGGTATGGGCCAGTGGGACCACCCTTGAGGAGCAAACCCTGGATGCCTACACACCCCCACTGAGTAGGCAATGAGTAGATCGCGAAATGCCTAAACTAGGAGTCAAACTAGAGATTTCTGGGTTTATAGTTAGTCTAGGCACTCTCCTTTACCACAGAGGCACCCCAGGTTATCCTTGGATAATCTAAAGACTTTCCACATATACTCAAAATTTCTATGATTTAGTAGCTTGTTCTCAGTCATTTAACCACTTCCAACTCTCTTCAAATTATTCTTGACTAGCCAAACCCCCAACTTGAACACAAAATTAACCCCAAAATAGAAAAGGCATTTCCCAGCTCATCCTGAATAAAGCCAAAAGAAAAGGGGCCAACACTCCCTAGCAACTGAAAGATCAATGGTCCACAAATTCACCAATTATTTTACACATGAAGCACTAACTAGTACGGAACTTCTCCCTATTCATGGAACCATTTGCTGTACAGATGCATTGCAAATCAAGAACTTCACCTCCTAGCACCATCTCACTCTTGCTGAAACTAACTCTGAAACATGGAACAGATTTAAAATAAGAAGCTTGCATCTAAGAAGTGTGGTGCCACCCCCACATTTTAACCCACAAATGTACCCATGCAGTATCCCTATCATATCCCACCGAATCCAAGCCATATCTAACCGTATCCATGACGAAAATTAATTCACATGTTTAGGTAGCTATGCACCCTAGATGTGTCAGGCATTTCCATGGCGGATACCTATCAGATACAGGTTTGATAGCTTTTATAATTATTAGTTTACATAGAAAAAAATAATAATTAGTTTGCATCAGAAATTAGTTTATACTTAAAATTTCCACAAAAAAATAATGTAAAGTTGACATCAAACCCTTAGAATCTTCATTAAAAATATTGACTCATCCAGAAAATTTGCTTCCATATGATGTCCTGTATTCAATCCAAAGAAGAAAAACATAGCAGCCAAATGAATTAATTCTCCTTTCTTGTTGGATTTGAAACAATGCTATGTTATTGTATCCCAAAAGTGATGTTATTTTTGCAAGATTTGCCCAAACCTGGTCGCTTTGACATCCCTTAGAAAACTGTTCCCATGAGTTCTCCCACCCTCCCCCCTCCACCCTACCCCCCCTCTAGACCACAACAACAACTCCCACCACCTCTACTCCATGCACAAGTCAACCCACCTTTCGTTAATCCAAATTGCTTCCCCAACCTTCATTATTTCTTCCCTCCTTATCAAATCCCTCTCCAACAACCTTGTTATTGGCCGAGTCAGTTTGGTCAGTACATACCTCAACACATGCCGGCCCAACCATCCTTACCCCCTCTAAACCTTAATCCTCCTAAGTTGCCACCTTCTCCCACTGACACGTCCCATTCTTCACAAACCAAGCCTTTACCTTCACATGGGGAACAAGGGAAATCTGCTTCTTTCCGCATTGACACAAAGGCCTTCTTCTTGGCTTTTGATGGAGGACGTATGGATTCTTATTCCATAACTGAAAAACGGGGCAGGTACCAAGGTTCTATCTGGGTTGGAAGATCGGGTTTGGATTGGATCATTGCTTGCTTGGTAGAGTTAGGCCGTTGGGATTTTAGCAAGCAACATTTTTTCAAACGGTTTCATAAGAATTATAAAATTTTGGAGTGCTCTAGTAGGCTGAATAAGGGCGGTTTTATTGTGGAAATATCGGAGTATCATAATGGGGCTAGACGTGGGTGTTTGCGTGTTCCGGAAGGTTTTCATAAGGGTGGTTGGTCTTTTCTTGAAAGGAAGTTAAGTGATTTTTTCTTGGGAAAACCTGTTTCTAGACCGGGGAAGGAGGTGGTTGCCGGCAGTGGTAGGTTTGTAAAACCCACTGGTAATCCAAGGAACCACGTTTGGAAAGATATTAATGGTCACGTGAAATTAGGAAGTGATTTAGATTTGGAGAAGCAGTTTCCTAAACTTGCTGGCACGTTATATCAAAAGGAGGGATTTGGGGGATTTGATTTTATCTCAAAAACAAATATCTCAACTCACCATGTATCTGGACGACCTGTGCGTGCTTCTTCTTTTAAGTGGACTAGGGCCCATTTTTCTTTAAACATTTCTGTTGATCTTGATGGCAAGGGCCAACGTGTGGTGAAGTGGGCCAACTTTGTTCAACCCAAGACTATTAAAGCTGTTTTAACAGATACTGAATTTGGGCCTGTTAGGCAAACACAAGGTGGACCTATTAAGCAAGCCCAAGATGATCTTCTAGCCATAACAAAGCCAAATCAAACTGGTGACTCAACCTGCTTGAAATCACATGGCTCGACACGATCCTGTGAGCGAGGTGAAGGATCGGGCTCCCACGTCTATGCCGAGAAGTCAACGCCTAGTGCTGGCGAGTTGGGAGGGGACGTTTCGACTTCCGATGGGGGTTCCGTTACGGCGGTGCGGGAGATTATTGCTCCGATGGTTTGTACTGGTGAGTTGGGAGGGGTTCTTTCAAATTCCGATGGTGGTTCCGATATGGAGGTGTAGGTGGGTTTTGTTTCGATGGGTTGTACAGGCAGCGACGCCGACAACCCAGCGACGGAATGTCCGATCAGTGGGGCTGTGGAGGTTTCGAGTCTTTCGAACTTCGTTGATCATCCCAGCTTCACCGATACTACGGTGGGGTGTTCGACGACACTAGTGAAGAGGGCTGAGGGGTTGTGCCATCAGTCATTATTGGAACAAAACCGTTTTTCTCCTATTTCTGAGTTGGTTTCGGATTCTTTCGAAGAAGAGAAGCTGTTGTTGAATTGGGTCAATCCCACGGGGTCTAATACTGACGAGGAGGATCGGCAATTGATGGATTATGTTCCTTTGGCTCAATGGGATCCTAATGGGGGTTTGGTGTTAATGACAGAGGAAGATGACCCAGTTGACATCTCTGTGGAGGATGAATTGGAACCTTCGGCTTGGGTAAGTAAGAAAGTAAAGGGCTTTGGTAAGTGGGTGGGTTTTCCCATAAATTCCTGTGAGAGGCAGTGTGTTGAATTTTTTCAACGACTTGAGAAAGTGTGGGAGAAACAAGCTGTGGCAGGTAGTCTTCGTCGCACTGCTTCTTCCTCTACAAAAGGTATGAGGGAATTACGGAATTTAATTTCTACTGTTAATTATGATGGGCAAGCTAGTAAACGAACTAGGGAGATTGTGAAGTTTGGTGGGTTGGGCTCTGATGGTTGTCCATGAATTTGAGAATTTTATCTTAGAATGTGAGAGGATCTAACAATCCTCATAAGAGGGATACTGTGAAGAACTTACTCAAGGATTGGAAGTGTGAGGTTGTGTGTTTTCAGGAAACCAAACTAGTCTCTACCAATTCTGCTACTGTGAAAAGTCTTTGGGGCAACTCTTTTGTTGATTGGGGGGCTTTAGATGCCATTAACACAGCGGGAGGTATTCTTGTGATCTGGGACACAAGGGTGTTTGAGAAAATTGATTGTGTGGTGGGTAGCTTTTCTGTTTTGGTCTTGTTGAAGGGGTTGGCAAATGGTTTTGTTTGGATTTGTACGGGAGTGTATGGCCCAAATGATGCTGGGTTGAGGGGTGCTTTTTGGGCAGAACTTGATAGTGTGAGAGCGAGATGGAATTCAGCTTGGTGTGTTTTAGGTGATTTCAACATTATCAGATACCCGACAGAGCGGCTTGGTTGTAATTCGTTTAGTCCAGCCATGTTCAATTTTTCGGACTTCATCGAAAGGAATCTGTTGGTTGATCTTCCTTTGGTTAGGGGTGAGTATACATGGTTTAGAGATTCAGTGAACCCTTCGATGTCTCGTATAAATAGAGTTTTGGTTTCAGTTGATTGGGAGGAACACTTCTCGGATGTGATTCAAAGGCCTCTTCCTCATGTGGTTTCAAATCATTGTCCTATTCTAGTGGAGGCAGGAGGTATGGCGAGGGGGAAAAGTCCCTTTAAATTTGAGAATATGTGGCTTAAAGTGGAGGGATTTGTGGATCAAGTTAGGTGCTGGTGGAACAGTTATCATTTTGTGGGATCTCCTAGTTATGTTCTAGCATGTAAATTCAAGGCTCTTAAAAAAGACTTGAAGTGTTGGAATAAACATGTTTTTGGGGATGTGAATTTTAGAAAAAAATTTGTTGTCTGAGTTGTTAGATCTTGACATGAGAGAAGGGATGCAAGCGCTGACTATGGCAGACAAAGCAAGAAAAATAGAGATTAAGGTAGAGATTGAGTCTTTAGCTTCTTTGGAGGAGATTTCTTGGAGGCAAAAATCGAGGGCTTTGTTCTTAAAAGAGGGGGACAATAATACTAGGTTTTTCCACAGGTTTGCTAATTCTCATAAACAAGCTAATACCATGAGGGGTGTGGAGGTTGATGGCATTATGTATGAAGCTGAATCTGATATTCAGGATCAGGTGGTGGGGTTTTATAAGAGGCTTTATCAGGAACCTGAGGATTGGAGGCCCACTGTTGATGGGATAGACTTTGCTAGTTTGGATGAGGTTGATAGGCTTTCTCTTGAAAGGGAGTTTGATAGGGAGGATATCATTGCGGCTCTTCGGGAGGCCGAGGGTGATAAGGCTCCTAGTCCTGATGGCTTTACCATAGCTTTCTTCCAGAAGTGTTGGTGTGTGATTGAAAAGGATGTTATGACTTTTTTTGCAGACTTTCATAGCCAATGCATCTTTGAGAAATCTTTGAATGCTACTTTCCTGTGTTTGATACCTAAGAAGATTAATGCTATCAATATTAAAGATTTTCAGCCCATTAGCCTTGTGGGAAGTTTGTACAAACTTTTGTCTAAAGTGTTGGCCTCTAGGCTTTGAATTGTTTTGGACAAACTTATATCCAACTCTCAGAATGCCTTTGTTGGGGGAAGACAGATTCTTGACTCTGTTCTCATAGCAAATGAATGTTTGGATAGTAGATTGAAGAGTGGTATTCCGGGTGTGATTGTTAAGTTGGATATAGAGAAGGCTTATGATCATGTAAATTGGAATGCTTTGTTTTACCTTATGGAGAGGATGGGTTTTGGGGAGAAGTGGGGGAGGTGGATGAAGGCCTGTATCACTACAGTTCGTTTCTCAATGCTTATTAATGGGTCCCCGGCTGGCTTTTTTAGTAGCTCGCGTGGTCTTCGTCAAGGAGATCCTTTATCTCCACTTTTGTTCCTGTTGGTGATGGAGGTGCTGAGTAGGTTACTAAGGAGGACAGAAGAGGGTGACTTTCTTAGAGGGTTCCAGGCAAGTCCCAATGCACGAGGAGGTTTGCATATTTCTCATCTTTTGTTTGCTGATGATACTATTCTTTTCTGTGATACATCTAGGGAACAATTATTATATATATGGATGGTGTTGATCTTTTTTGAAGCTATTACAGGCTAAAAAGTAAATGTTAGCAAGAGTGAAATTGTGCCTGTTGGTGAGGTTGGAAATGTGGATGCTTTAGCTCGTATTCTATGTTGTAAGGTTGGTCGTTTGCCTATGTCTTATTTGGGAATGCCTCTTGGGGCTCATTTTAAGGATGCTTCGATTTGGAATCCTGTTTTAGAAAGGGTGGAGAAAAAGCTCTCTGGTTGGAAGCGGTTATTTGTCAAAAGGAGGTAGGCTTACTTTATTGAAGAGTACTTTGTAGAGTATCCCAACTTATTATCTATCGTTGTTTACAATTCCGCAACACATTGCAGACAGACTAGAGAGGATTCAGAGGAATTTCCTTTGGGGGAGTTCTAATGAAGTTTTTAGATATCCACTTGTTGCTTGGGACAAGGTTGTTTGGCTGGTGGAGATAGGGGGTTTGGGGATTCGGAAGATTGGGCTTTTTAAACAAGCTCTACTTTGAGAAGTGGCTTTGGCAGTTTGGGAAGGAAGCTACCCATTTATGGCGTCAGGTAACAGCCACCAAATATGGCGAGGATAGTGGAGGTTGGTGTACTAGAGTCGTGAGAGGGACTCATGGTTGTGGGTTATGGAAGAATATTAGGAAAGGTGCAGACAATTTTTTTGGTCATGTGGCGTATGCGGTGGGAGAGGGCAATCATATTCGGTTTTGGCATGATCCTTGGAGTGGCCCTACTCCTTTGAAAGAATTATACCCGGAATTGTTTGCCTGTGTTGTGGTTCAGGAAGTTCTGATTTCTGACATGGTTATTTTTGCACCAGACGGGGGAGGTAGGAGTTGGAACTTCCTTTTCCGGCGCAATTTTAATGAATGGGAGATGCGGAGATTTTATTCTTTCTATGAGCATATCTCTGCTAGGATTCCTAGTGGGGAGGGTGAGGATACCTTGATTTGGCAGTTGAATCGCAGTGGTGTTTTTGATGTACGATCCTTTTATATTGCTTTATTGAAAGCTCCTTATGTTTCATTCCCTTGGCAGAGCATTTGGTGTGTAAAGGTACCTAAAAGGGTATCTTTCTTTTTATGGACTGCTGCTAGGGGTGGGATTCTTACAATTGATAATCTTGTTAAGAAGACCTTCCCCTTGTTAATTGGTGTTGTCTTTGTAAGTGTGATGAGGAAACTATGGATCACCTTTTGCTTCATTGTAAGTTTGCATCTGCTTTGTGGAGTGAGGTCCTCACTATGTTTGGGGTTCAGTGGGTGATGCCGGATACTATTGTTTCTCTTCTTTTTGCTTGGAGGAATTGTTTGGGAACTCACTCCTCAAAGGTTTGGAATATGGTACCAGCTTGCCTTATATGGTTAGTTTGGAAGGAACGCAATGCCCGAACTTTTGAGGACATTGAAAGATCCATAGATATGGTGAAGAACTTGATGGCTAGGACTTTGTTTGAGTGGTCTCGTACTTGGGGTCTTACGCATTGTAGTTCATTGTCTAATTTCCTTTTCTCTATTAGACTCTCCTTTTGATTTGATTGTATTTGTTTCAAGGGCAGTGAGTTTACAATCGTAAACACATTGTTCCTTTTCATCAATAAAACTCTTATTATCTATCAAAAAAATAATAATAATTAGTTTGCAATATAGGTTATAATAAATTGTATATTGGACTATTATGTAAAATTTTAATATTATCATAATAAATTGCAAGTATAAATGGGTATGCAGTTAAACTGATAATAGATGGATCAAATCAGAGTCCTTTTCATGAAATGCTTTGTGATGAAATATTATAAACCATTTTCTTTGCCAAAATACAAATTTATGCCAAGCATGCCTATTTCTCATTCTATTTAATACCAAACAAATAGCACTACAGAAAGACCCACCTGGACATTACTATTTCAAGCAGTTCCTGATCTGAAGCATTCTCTGGGATCTTTTGACCTTTGGTCTGTTCACTGAACGCCAACAACATTCTATAAACCAAGCAGATAAATATGGTAAGGTTCAATAAAATCAAAATATGTTAATGCCAAATTATGTTTGCTGTGAAATAAGATATCAATGACCAATGCATTCCACTAGCACTCTATGATGAAGCATACTAACAAATGGGAATTTGCTTGATGGACAGAAAGATATACGCAACACCTTATATGAAGTCTAATAATTTACTTCTTTAGAAAGACCATGAGTCATTCAATTTAGTCTCCAGAAAAATGGTAATTTCTTATTTGGAAAACTGATTGGGAAAAAAAAAAGTTTGAGTTTGACACAATGGTCAAAGAGATAGCTCTTTACCAAACCCATATTAGCATGTTGTATATCTCTAATTCATCTAATTTTCCAACTTGTATTGCTCCTCCATCTTTTTTCTACTTCCACAAAAGTCTTTGTACTCTATCAACAAAGTGTAACAATGTATATACTTGCTTAAATTATCATTCTCCATTTTACATCTTCTTAATAAGGGCAAAGCCATGTGGTTGCATACATAAATTGCTGTTTCCTCAATTATTTTCAACACAATGGTCAGCCATATTACAGAAACCAAGCCACATATGCGAACCTTTTTAATAAGCAAAAGCCAAAATATATGACTTGCCATGAAAATTCTTCAACAATCAGAAATACAACAATTATAGCATCTTAAGTGCCAGAGCATGTCCATTCTGTAACGTATAATGGTATAAGCCAATCATAAGCATTGAAAAGGCATTAGCATCATTATCCAAACTGAGCTAAGCTGTTGGGCATGCCATCCCAGTTCAGCACAATTACACAAGGCATTCCAGAGTCATGAACAGTCTGATGTGGATAGCAAAGGGTTTGAGGAAAAAAACCAAATTATTCAATATTTGTGGTCTAGTTTTGATGTGGGGCTTTCCTGGAACCTTTCGTAGGTTATTTTAGCTATTTTTGAGTCTTAGTATTAAGTATTCTTAGGTTTGAAAGATGTTGCATCAGTTTTAAGCAAGTTTACTAGAATAAGACCAATTTGGTAATTTCCCAATTTCTGGAATGGGCTGTCCTTGGCTGCACCAAAAGCCCATGGGTCTTATTTTATGTTTGAGCCCTTTTCTAGATTTCTAAAGTACTTTTTGTTTGTTATTAGCCAGCCTAGTCATTTTAGGAATAGATTATTCAGATTTTAGAGTCCTAGTCCTTATAGGAAAGGAGTTAAAAATAGCCTATATAAAGGTTTTATTGTAGTCATTAATATTCATAGTGAAATTGATTTTAATAAAATTCCAACACGTTATTTAAGCTTTGAGAGTGTGATAGCCTTCTAACTAAGTGTAATTGCTATTCAAGATTCAAACTTTTGTTACCTAAGCCCTTAAACATAGCTCCTTATACAAGAACCCTTCAAGATGTCATCAAGAAAACTAATTTAGTGCTAAATTCCTAAAGAACCTACATCAAAATTGGTATCAAAGCCCATTCAAGCTTCCACATTGTGTCACATGCAAAATACTAATAGAGCTGAATTTTCAGCATGAAAAAGAAAAAAACCCAATTTAAGAATTACAAATGAGAACTAAAATAGATTTCATAGATTAAATTAATTTGAAAACCAATAGCCTTGTCACACAATTCAATTCTAATAGTTCAATACCAATACATCTGAACCAAAAATATTAAGCCCCCTGATCAAATCCAACATGCCATGATAAGAGATAAGTCCAAACAATCCCACATAGCTAATGGAGTTCTTCCTTTCCCAACTATTGGAAAGCAAACCACATTGAAGTCACCACCAATCACTTCGGCAATCCCCAACAGTATATTCCTGCTAAATCTTCACATAACAATTTTCTATCTTGGTTTGAATTAAGCCCATAAGCCCCAGAAAAAAACCCATTCATATTGCTCTACCACACAACTAAATGTACATGAGATAGAAAACAACCCTTGACTACTTCAATTTTCTCTAAAACTCAATTTGGTCAACCGGTTCTCTTGGACCAGTTCATCTCACAGGACCCATCTACTTCCAGATAGTCCCAATCCACAAACTGACTTCCCATAAGCTCTGTCCCTTCTCATCACCTCCATTTTAGTTTCTTGAAGACACACAATTTCACCCTTGGACATTTTACGAGAATCCCTTACCCTCTTCTCTCCCCTTGCCATTCAAGCCTTTGACATTCCAAGATATGATTTTGATATTCATAGCAGCAATTGTAAAGCCCTCTCTTCTACCTCCACTCATGTGGCTCACTCCTTTTGAGTAATAGTTCACTGAGAAAGAAAGATTATATAATTTCCATACATTCACATTTTTTTTTTTTGGATGACATGAAATCTCAACAAGGCAAGGCCCTTTGGACCCACCCCTAGGAAGTAAACCACGGATACACGACCCCCTGCTAGAACCATGTCACACTCTTCACAATTGATCTTAATTCTTCTTTTGAGAAGCCATGTCTGTCTCATTTGTTCCCCAGCTTTCCTCAATGGCCATGAACAAACCATAACCTCCATTTCACAACCTTCAAAAGCCACCCCCGAAAATTTGCTAAACCCCCTTAATTCTTTTCATGACCCAATTGGAAGGCATAGCTTAAGATCAGTATAAAACTTCCTTGTTGCTTTGAAACATATTTAGAGGTGTAACATCAAAGGCTTTGTCATCTTGTTACCCCAATAGCCAAATTGTGAAGAATGGTAGAGAGAAATAAAGACGTAAAATTAATTCTGCATGGACTAATTATGCTATGTTTACATGTGCTTATATAGCTTACTTTGATAACAATGAAACTGGGCATATGCCCAAATACCCATTTAATTTCTTCTTCTTCTTCTTTCCTTACTGAATAACATCAACAAATTCAGGCAATACCTCTACCACTCACATCACAGGCCTTTAACCTATTGGAAGGATTAAGTTATCACAAAAGCTCTCTGTTTCATGCATAAATCAATAAGGATTCATAGGTGTATTATGCAAGTATATATGGAATTAAGTGTGTCTAAAATCTGGAGGGGAACTTTAATGACTGAAGTAAACGTAATATATGCATGATCGGCATTTATATAGAATATTCAACTGAAAATGGTTAATAAACAACGACCTGTGCAGAGAATTAGAAGTTAACAGAACTTCTTCAGGCTCCATGACACCTTTGTGCCTCTTCCTGAATGTCTCAAAAAGTTCATCTCTAATTGACAAAAGCTGTTAAAAGATTGAATTAATCATTCAAAATATTAAATAATTTATAGATATGAAAAATCTAATATGCAAAGGATAAGTAGAGGTGGGAGGGGAAAGAAAAAGAGAGTTTTATGGCATCAACAAAGAAAAGTTATACTCTCTCCATCCCAAAATGATTGTCTAGATTCCAGTGGCATGATTATTAATGAAACAGAATTAACAATCTTCCCAAAATCCTCTTCACACTGTATTAGGGTCAGCAAAGAGTTTTGATGAGAACTTTTCATACTTTTTTCAAAAGGTAAGAAATGGGCAAGTGGAAAAGTAAGTGGAAAGAATGAATATACCGGTTGTTCAACATGATCATTGAAAAAGCTAACTGTTGAGTCTCTGGCATCACCAATCCATTTGTCAATGTCAGAACTCCCCATCAAACTACTATGCCGTAGGACCCACATAGAACAAACAGAGAGGCCAACTGCACCACACGTATAGCGGATCCAGTGTAAAGTTATCTTCCTAGGTTTCCGATGTTTCGCAACCTAAGAGAACAAAAATGCAAGCACACTACAAGTCTTAAATCTGATCTGATTAAACTACATAAACTGAGGCATGAGCCTGTTAATCTCCCAAAATTGTCCAGGCCAAGCCAACTTGATAAGTTACTCTGCTATCAAACATTCAACAATGTTTCCAAATAAATTTAAAGTAACCCAGTTTGACCTATCTAGTGTCCTTCAACCAACAAAGAACTATATCAAAATTATATGGTTCATTTAAGCAAACATCATGTGCATGTATGTAATGAATGCAAATTAAATTAATTAACTTTAATCTTAGTTCAATATAACTATTTTTTTTTATCAGTCTTAGTTCAATATAACTATATATCTAACCAACCATATACCGGATATTACCTCAATATAACTAATATTAATAAAATAATTTAGGCGACATCCATAGATAATTAAACCATTGGCAATTATGTGCTTCCTTATTCAGAGTATTATACAAATAGTGTTTAAAAAGTTGAACGAGCTCAACTGAACTGCATGATCTTATCTTAATTCATGTTCTTTTCATTTTTAATTGCTAAGTTACTTATGCATGGTCTTGGACTCAACCAAACCCTTCACCCTCCTCTTTTTTTTATTTAAATAATAAGTAATAACCCTTCACCCTTTTCTTAACAGGGGAGGAAGCTCCATTTAAGCTACAGCTCATTGACCTCTTGAATCTACTCTTCTTTACATTTTTTCCACTTCCCATCAAGCTCTCTAGTCAATGTGGCTTTAAATAATGATATAGGTTTCAAATTTAAATGAATCATACAACTTCAAACAAGCAATGCTACTCAATATCAGAAAATGCATAGTAGCACCCAAATCTATTTTAAAGAATATATGAACAAAACAACTAATAAAATATGAAAATAATAACAAACTTGAATTTAAGCAATATAATTACTAATACAAATGACTTAGTACACAGAGCATGGTGCATAATGTCATGAGAAGTTCGACCACATTGGTATTCAATAGCACAAGGCATCTAGGTAATATATCATAAATCAATTTTAACTCTGTGCCCAAAGCGAATGTTTGTATGATGGATTTGCATTGAAATATACGCTTTTTAGCATATTGTAGCCAAAATCTGGCAGAGTAATGCAAGGGTAGCAATAGCAACAATAAAAAATAGAGTTACTGTATACAGACTGCCCACAATGCAAAAGCAATACAAGTTCATATGTAATGTAGGAAACAGTGTCAGCACAACTATGGCAATAGCTAATATAGGGCTTTCAATTTTACTTAAGCTAAGAATGGAATTGCCTGAAGGCTAGGGTCTAATCATGACTAGGATTTCTTTTAACAGAATTCACATTATGACATTAGACTATAGATGTCCAAGAGCTTGTGATTAATTTCCCCCATAAATGTTGTGACTTTTCTAGTCAGAAGAAACTTTTTTAACAGTCATGTAGATTGAAGACTAGCCATAGTCTGCATTTTGATGTCCAGAAGGCCAACCTAAATCATGGTGGATTACTATAATTATTTACCAATTTAAATAAAAAATTACTATAAAGAAATAACAGCCTAGAGACTTTTTATTCATGTCTTCATCATAGAAGTCACCTATTTTTGGTAAGTTTGGGTGCATAATTTCTAGATACTACAAGTTAATGAGATGATCACCAACAAAAAAATAACACAGAGTTTATGAGATGACATATAAGCTACCATCTGTTAAAAAAAAATTAAAACAATCTTAAGGGTACCAATTATGTAAAAAGCATAAAAAGATGACAGAAGTTCTTACAATATCAGATAAATAGGAGTCCAATTTAAGTAGATTTTGATAAATCAAGTTGATAGCATCTCTAACTTCACAGTCAGTCCACTGTGATCCTTCCTGATTTACTCCTGGCAGCTTCTCAAACAGCAGTGGGAGTGAATAGCTCCCTTCAACAGAAGAATCACTCTGCAAAGTAGTCATTCCAAAGGGGGGGGGGGGGGGGGGGGGACAAGTAAAGCTTCAGAATATATATTAATAACAACAATAACAGCAAATATGAGTTTCTGAAAACTGCATGGTGAAAAAAATTAAAGACATGAAAACAATGCAAAAGCAATCAGCAATCACCACAAGGATAATCATGAAAAATGATGAGTCTTATGTTCATAGTCACCTGACGCATTGCATGTAGATGTCCAATTGATGCCTCTAAATTTGAAAATATATCATTAATTGTAACCAATAATGAGGGCAATGAATTCTCAGGATCCTTCACTAACTTCTCTCCAAATCTGTCAACTTCCATGTAAATCTATAAAAAGAAATTGAATCAAAATCTGAAAAGACTGCCTTAAAAAAAACAATAGATATACGTGCAGATATGTAATACATAAATATGTAGCTAAGTAAGTGGTATGTATGTGTCTATATGAATAGAAATAGATTATGTGTTGTATTATGCGAGTGCAGGAGAAGGGAAGTGACTGGATGGGTGAGAGAGTGAAACCACAACCTTAGCTAAACATTTCTTTTTATAGGTAAAGATAAATTTATTAATGAAAAAACAGTGAATTCAGTTGCTGTTACTATATAGCTAGCAATCATTAATACAGTGAACCCAAAAATTCCAAAATACCCAATGGACTACTGTTGACACCCAAAAAAGGATCGAAGAAATCCAGACTTTATTCTTTCCGCCATATTGTCCATGACAAATATGATGGAACCACATTCTAACCTTTATTTCTATAAAAAGTAGGTTTCAGATGCCAACATGTGAAGTAAAACAAACAGACTTAGGCATAATCCATCTCACACTGAATATCACAAAGACAAACCCATAAATCCATAGCAATACAGAAATGAAGCAACAAATAATCTACTATCTCACCATTACTCTTCTATCTAAACATTAATCCACAATAACTATATTTCGTTTTATAATTCCTGTGGTGGGAGGCTTGGGATGAGCAGTAGACCCAGATCTCATGGTTCAAATCCCCACTAGGATCCCTTGGATTACCTAGTACACAGTTCTTGGGGGTGGGGGTGTGTATTTGTGGTTTTCTCCCCATGGATAAGTCTGAAGGGCCTTGCCTTGGTGAGGTTCCACATCATCAATTTTTTTATCTATTGTAAGAATCCTTTCCCAATGAGGCTGGTCAAACAAGAAAAAAAAAATTCCATTCCCCAACCACAATCTAATGTTTAAAGTTACACCAGGCCAATTTTTTCTTAAAAATAAAAATTCTTTAAATTTGGTGTTACTTTGTATATATAGGATGGATATCATTATTGAATGAGGGGGTGAAGAAACTTATAGTGATACCCTTTACAACAATCAACGCTTTTGTTTCTAACATTTTTCATAAAGGCTTTTTTTTTCTTTAACCATCGATTAGAAAGAAATAAAGGGAAAAGCCTTAGAAAATGGAAGTATGTAAAAGAAAATACCTCTAAGAAGATTGAAAAAATTTACCCTCACAATTTAACATTTTAATTTTAAAGAAATTAAGGTTGTTTACAGCATTTCTTCTTTGATAAGTTTATTTGTGGGCATTCTTTAGAAATAATGTTTATAATACAAGGAAAAAAAGAAGTCTGAATATAAAGGTGTGAAACTACCTATTGTCCCAAAAGCTTAAGCTATTTGGATATAATAAATTTAATCATTTAACTAATATTTCTAACACTCCCCCTCACTTGTGGGCCGAAGCTACCTTTTAATAAGTGAGGTCAAACACGTGGGAATTTAAATGAGAGGTAGAGTGGAAGAGACAAAGATCGAACTTAAGATCTCATGCTCTGATACCATGTTAAACTACCAAGGTAGGGCCCTTTGGATCCACCCTTGGAGAGTAATACATAGATTTTTTTTAAAAATAGAAAATGATTTTTTGGGCGATTTCAACTGGTGAATCAGTCGGGAAACCCAAGCCCAACCGACCCACAATCACTCCTTGGACCTTCCTAGTACTGATTCAAGATCATTCAGCTTATAACAGCATATGTCATGTGCCAATTGTTTTGAATTACTAAGCAAGAGAGGGAAAAAGGAAAGGATTGATAAATATGAACAACATAAGATGATTTAAGAAGAAGAAATACTAAACTAAGGTTACTCATTCTAAAAATACAAAAGGGTAGTATAGGACCGAGCAAACCTGAGCCAAGAACGTAGCAAGTGCACATCTTAAGCTACTTAAAACAGCTACTCTCTCAGATATGTGAGATGATGCAGAATGGCATAGATGCTGCATCAAAGAACCCTCATCAGCACATCCACGTATCAATTGGACTGCTCCATCAATAAAAGCCAGTGGGCCTCTCTCAAAAATCATGAAGTACATTTTACGAGCATTTGATCCCTAAAACAAAATCAAACAAGCGTGACGATCATTCACTGCACATAAACTATCATTCACAGTACATCACATCCACGGTTTACTAACCTCCGCCCTAGATTGCCAAAACTGCAAATTCTTCTGAACATTACGCAAACTCAAAAATATGTGCTCCAAAATATCCTCCAAAACCTCATAAACTCTAGACTTGTCTGACATAACCCTGGACGCCGCGTAGTAGAGCATTTATTTAATCCATAGTTCAATGTTTCCAGAATATAACAAATGCAATCTTATGAATGTTGCTAAAGTTCCATTAACAAAAATAAATTTGAACACTTCCATTAACTTGCTCATGAAAAATTCAAAGAAAAAAAAAATCTTTAAACTTTATAGCTTCCAATCAAAAATTCTTTCCACATCAAGACATTTCAGTACATGAAAGCAAATCAAAATCAATCTTCAATAAAACAATTACTAATGCGCAAATGTGAAACAACTATTTTCTCGGGAACCAAACAAGTCATATATAAAAAATAAAAAGTCTTACAGTGAAGCAGAGTCGAAGGAGTTGGAAGGCAATGGGAGAGGGAGACAAGCGCCGTGAGTTCGAGAGCCAACGCGAGCGGATTGGCGATAGAGATTGGAGATTTTGGCGAATACATTTGAGGCCGATGAAGATGAAGAAGAAGAAGAAGAGGGCAAGAAAGCAAGTACTCGGTTCCAGATATAGTTGGAGTAGAATGAGAATAGGGTTCTGTTGTTGTTGTTGTTGCTGTGGTCCTTGGATTCATTGTTGTTCTCCACAGTTGCGACCTCCATGAGTAGAGAGTACTTAGCTTAGTACTGAGTTTACAAGTACTGTGAGGGGAACGATTCGAAAGAGACGAATAGAATCGTTATATAGGCTTCCGGTGGTGGTGGCGTTTTGAATTGCTTTTGACTTTGATTTCATTAGTCCCTGTATTTTCAATAATTATAAAAATTGCCTCTCCTCTTTTCTTTTCTTTTCTTTTCTTTTTCTTTTTTCTTTTTGAAACAAAGAAAATATAAAGGGTTAAAATGAAAATGAAATTGTGGGAGGGAGAAATAAATGAAAATTGTGGGAGGGAGATTTGTCTCAAACCCCAACAAAAGAATTGTTCGCTTTGGGAATGGGCCGAGGTAGTGATACACTCATCCTTAGGCCAAAGGCTTATAAGGCATGAGTGGGAGGCGTCTCTGCCCGATGTGAGATTAAGCAAATTTGCGAGGGTGGCATTGGTCTTCTCAGCCCATTCCCAAAACGAATGCCAAAAATTGCCATGAATTATAACATTACATTCAATCTTTCCACAAGAGCATTTTACATATAAAATAGAAAAAGTGCTCAATTTTACATATTTAAGTCTCAAAATCACCTACATTAGTCAAGTTAAAAATGTATAAATTTGCAAAATTGTCACAGTAATTTTATAAATTTACACTAACACTATTTATTTTGCATATAGCTTTTTTTTTTTTTCTTTCCTTTTTTACATATTCCGAGAATGAAAAAGAAAAGTAAATGATGGTTGTTATGTGTGAAAAAATATAAACAATTAAAAAATTAAGAAAAATTAATATTATAATAAAATAAAATGTAGAATAGATAATTTAATGCAAGTGTTTTTTTAAAAGTGGTTGTATAAAATAAAAAAAGTAGGCTCTTAATCTAAAATAAGCCCAAAAAAAAATTTGTTATATGAACCAATGCGAATGCTCTAATATTCCATTATCTCTACTATCAAACAAAAGGACATCCCACTTTCACCACATTCAAGAACATCTTCAACATTATAAATACAAGGTCAAGCTTTGAAGACAATCAAACCTAGTCTTGCGGATCAAGTTTTTAGACACGAAAAATCTAGTGCTTTCTTCTATAGACTTGTATCTTTTCCTAATTCTAAAACTAATCTTATCTCAGAATAAATATATGAACACATAGAACAGAGAAAAAATGTTTTTTTTTATAATATATATATATATATATATATTTTCTTTAGTATTAAATAATGGATCTCAATTCAAATCCTCACTACACCACAAACCATTTGATTTTATGTTTCCCTTTTTTTTGTGTTATGACCTCCATTTGTGCAATCAGCTTTGAAAAGTTTTTTTTGGTAGTCTTCCGAGTTTCCATTTTGTGTGTTACTTTTGTCATTAGAAATTTCATGAAGAATTCTTTCTAATGATACTAAAATTGAGTGATCATCTATGCATAAAGTTGTGACTTCTGAAGTTGAAACTCTTGATATGCTTCTATCCTCCAGACATTTTTAATCATTACATTCTTGAACTTCGTTTTGCAGGTTCTTGGCGTCATTAGAAAGTTCATGAAGTATAATTTCCAATCACACAAAGTTTGGGTAATTTAAACCCCATCCATGAAGTTGATGGCTTATGGAAATTGGCACCACATGTTAGCTTGTCTCATAAGAGCCTGTTTGGTAATAGTTTTTAAGTATTATTGTTCAAAATGATACGAAAATTGTGGTTTAAAAAATGTTAAGAAAATACGTGTTTAAAGTACTCATAGTGCAAAAAATGTGTATTAGTACCATGTTTCAAACAACATATTTTAAAATGTGAATAAAAATATAATTGTGTTTTGTATGTGTATGTATTTTTTTTTTTTTTAAAAGTGGTAAATTTCAGACATTTATAATTATTTTATTAATATTTATTAGAGGAGAGAAGAAATGTGAAAGAGAAGGGAGAAAAAGAAAGAAAGAAAAAAAAAATGAGGTGTGCACATGAGAGAGAGAGAGAGAGAGAGAGAGAGAGAGTTGTAGTTATGTTAGGTCTTATCAAGTGGATCTCATACTTTTCTAAATATTTACAAAAATGTCATTAAGTAATGTTATTTAAAAACTAAAAACTAATAAGAGGAATTTTTTGAATTTAGTTTTCAAACACTCTAAAACAAGAAACGTTACTCAATAATATATCATTTGTTCAAATCTAACATTGTTTGACCTTGGGTTGACTTTTGGAACTTCTCAACACTTAGTATTAAAAAAAAAAAAAAAGACAAAATATGGATCAACTATTTCATTTGTGATATCTCACGATTCAAAACCAATTTTGACATATATAATTTGTGCGAACGAAGGGAATTTCATGCTCTTCAATATCTCATTTACTCTTATCAAACAGTCAAATGAAATAAATATCAAATACAGGAATTGCAAAATGCACAAACAAAAAACACACAACAGAGAGGAAAACAAGCAATCAATGACTGACATTCCCATTTAGTCAAAAACATTAAGCATCTCAAGGATTATTTTAGATAGTCAAACCCCATGTCCCAGCATGGTAATAGCTTTCTCAATCTCCGATGAACAAATTGCCTATACCATTTCTTCCCACTTCTTTTTAATCAATAAGAAGTCAACTTTACAAGTTAGAGTTAACTTTCCTTACTAGACTTCTTAAGAGGAACTGAGAAGAGACACCTTTCAAGGCTTATAAATATGTACTGAAAGAAGCAGCTATCTCTTGAAGTAGTCAAGGCTAATTTACTTCCTTAGGAGACCATCTATCTATCTCCTTTCTAACCCAATTCCTTCTTCTTCTTCTTTTTATCTTTTTTTTTTTTTTGGTAATTTCCTGTTGTCTTTTATTTTCTTCGAAAAAGGATTGCAACCCTCATTCATTTTGAGTCGGGTAGCCCATTCAAAATAAGAACATCGAGCTCCTCTAGTGGTAGTCCAATTACCACACACAAAGAAGCAGCTTCCATGCTTTGACTCTGGTTTTCGAATCATATGTTTGTTACTTTTCACCCCACAATAGCAGAACACGCCTCACTCTTTGCTGGGGTCAACCTGGGAAGGGTGGCCTAGGATGAAAGGCAGTGATGGGTGCTTAATTCTGAAGGATTGCTGAGGAACGCCAGATTGATGATCCAGCTGCATTGGGAACAGGAAATTTGCAGACTGCCACATCAATGAGTCAGTTATGGCAAACCTAAGTCCACGGTGCATTAGATTGGCAAGCAGACGAGCAGTGTTCTTAGCATCATCTAGGCCACAGTGAGCACGGCCTTCCCATACCAGGCCAGTCAGTTGAACAGCCTCTTTTAGGTTACATTTAACCACGCCAAAGACCTCATGATATGGGACCCTCAGGTTGATCCATCTAGCAATAATGCAAACAAGGAAAAATAAACTCATTCAACTGTCAATGTATTATATATATCTAAGAATTTAATTCACCAAACAAAACCACAGCTTGATAGAAAAACAAGAATGAACATCAATATTGGCATAATCCAAAGAAAAGGCAGTACAGAAATGGCAGTGGATGTTAGTATGCCAAATAGGTGCTTTTGCACCCTATTGTCACTATTTCACTGCAATGCCCATCTTTTAATGGTCAAAACAAAAAGAAAACAGGATCCCCGGGGAGGGAAAACATCAATCTCACTTCCTTCATACTTCTTCTATCCTATATTGATTGTCTTTTGCTTTCTTTTGTGAGAAGTCACAATATGATTGTCACCATTTTGCATTCAGAGAATCAACCAAGACACTCAATAAAAGTGGTGTGCCCATGGGCAGTTACGTAAAATGATATTCTTTCTTCTTCATTATACATTGTGCCATTTCACACCTAGACACCGCAGTTGGGCACAGGAGAGTAATAGTACTAAAAGTACACCATAAAGAATATATTTGTAACTATATTAGCAGAGAGAATTTTTTGTTGCCGTAAAGATTAAAGTTGTGAGAAACATATTTCTCTCATCAATGAAGTATAAGAGTAAGAAGCTGTGGTCTTGCTTGGTATCAGTTTTCTTGTCTACAGAAGTACTGAAGAAATTATATACAGATATCCCTACAATAAAGACGAAGACATTTTTGTGGCGAGCATCTGAACATCTATGAAACCGAACCATAAAATTTTAATTCCCACACAATTAAATTAGCTCACTTTGTTTTAAAATATTTAAGTCACTACAGCTGTTGGAATGCTAAAGAAAGACAAGAAGGATTCTGGATATCAACAAATCAAATTATTTCTAGCATGTCATCACTTAGTTATTACGAGAAATTTCATCTCACCACTAATTTTTTTTAATTAATGCATTATATGCACGGACGGAACAAGCTAATCTCAAAAGAAGCCCAAACAATCAGATAGAAAAGGAAGCAGTTAAATTTTGTTTCAATTTTTTAATTTTATAAAACTTTTAAATCAGCTACCTGTTGAAATATGTCCTCTTTAATCTGCACTGAGATTCCAACATTACCTGACAATCCCAATTTGACCATGTAACTACAGCAAAGTTGGTATGTTTAATCCCTTTCCCCTCAAGCCACTTGTCATGCAAAAGTAGAGCTTCACTCAGAAGAACACCTTTGTCTACCTGGAAACACCAGATCGGTGTGAATTTTGACAAGCTTCATGTCTATAGTAAGGCCTGTTTGCATTATTTTTCAATTAGATTAAATCAGGCATTGTGATATATGTAAGGCCTGTTTGGTTTATATTTTTCAATTAGATTAAATCTTAAAATGATTAATCCATTTTCATATCTCAAAATAATGTTAGCCTAATTCAAATAAAAAGTAAAATTAAAATTTTTTAACCAGCTAATCAATAAAATCACAATCAGATCAGATAAACGATTATTCTTAGAAAATTCGAAACCAAACAAGCCCGCGCGCATCAAAGCTTTACGTAAAACATTATATCTCCAAACATTTCCCCCCATTTCCCCCACTACAGCATTTTATAACAACTCTCCAAACGTACTGTCAATTGAAACATAAACTAAATAAACATAAACATAAACTAGATACCTGGGCAAACTTCACAACTCCACACTATAAATACATTTGAATACCTGGGCAAAGTTCATTCATTTTAGAAATAAAATTTTAGAGAGAGAGCAGAGAGAGCAGAGAGAGAAAGCGAGAGCGAGCGATTGCGAGAGCGAGAGAAAGAGAGCAAGCAAGCAAAGACTGGAGTGAAGAGACTAAGAGAGACTGAGAAATGAATCAGAATCAACAGGTCCATTTTTTTTTTTTTTTATTGTAATAATTATTATTATTGTTGTTTTTTTTTTGTAATAATAATAATTATTTTTTTTGTAATTATTATTATTTTTTGTAATAATTATTATTGTTTTTTTTTTGTAATAATTATTATTGTTTTTTTTTTTTGGATTGAATCGGTGATTAGTCTAATCTTTTTATGATATATGCTCTAAAATCTGAATCAGTATCTGAATTTCATTAAGTAAATTTTGTTTTTTTTATGAATCTAATTATTAGTCTAATAAACTTATTCTAAAATTAGGTTAATTTTGATATAAATTAGGTTAGTATATATTCCTAGTATAATTACTATATAATATAATTATAAAAATATATATATAGTATGTAATTAGTATACAGTATAAATTTTTGTTTTTGTTTTTTGGATACATAGGATACTGTATAATTACTATATAATAATATGTTATTATTATTATTATTATTTTAAATAAGGATTCAATTGGTAGTTTTGAATCTGAATTATTATTCGAATCTCATTAAGTAATTTTTTTTATGAATCTAATTATTAGTCTAAAATTAGGTTAATTTTGAGATAAATTAGGTTTTTTTTTTTTTTTAAAGAAACTAGGAATGGAAACAGGTCAGGTTCGGGACGGGTTTTTGCATACTCGAACCCGATCCGTGGGCCAAGACCCGTGACCCGGACCTGGCTCGATTATTAATTTGATTTTTTTTGGGGTCCCAAACTCGCCCCGCCAGGCCCCGTTTATCTTCTTGGGCCCAAATCTGGCCCAACCAATTTTTTTTTTTTGAAGCCCATTCAAGCCATATGACGTGGCCCATTCAAATCCCAGTTTCTTCTCCATTACCCAACCCACCATTGAACCCTTCTCTCCCACAAACAGACCACCAAGACACTCATCACCGGTCACCATTGCGATCGTCGACACCACCCATCACCGGACTCACCTCCACCCATCACCAACCTCACTTCCACCGTGGTCAGCTCTACACACCGATTCTCAGGTTTGAACTTCCTGGGTTTTTTTTTTCTCATTATTTTCCAACTCCACCGGCTTTACCTCCATTGTCTCTACCTCCACCTTGAAGAATTCACAATCAACTTTGGTTAAGACATTTACAATCCTAGCCACCACCATGTCCCAACCACCCAACAAAAATCCACAAACCCAACCTTAAAATCGAGATTGGTAAGTCATAAGCCCATGCAACACTAAAAATATAAAATTAGTAACCCCATGCAGCAAAAAAGTAAAACCAAATCTGAGTCAATGAGTGAGCTATTGAAGGTGGAGGTAGAGACAATGGAGGGAAAGCCGGTGGAGGTGAAAAATAACGAAAAAAAAAACCAGGAAGTTCAAACCTGAGAATCGGTGTGTAGAGCTTACCACGGTGGAAATGAGGCTGGTGATGGGTGGAGGTGAGGCCGGTGATGGGTGGTGTCGACGATCGCAATGGTGATCGGTGATGAGTGTCTTGGTGGTCTGTTTGTGGGAGAGAAGGGTTCGATGGTGGGTTGGGTAATGGAGAAGAAACTGGGATTTGAATGGGCCATGTCATATGGCTTGAATGGGCTTCAAACAAATATTTTTTTGATTAGGCCAGATTTGGGCCCAAGAAGATAAATGGGACTTGGTGGGGCGGGTTTGGGCCCCGAAAAAAATCCGATTAATAATCGAGCATGGTCCGGGTCGCGGGTCTTGGCCCGTGGATCAGGTCTGGGTATGCAAAAACTCAGCCCGAACCCGACTCGTTTCCATTCCTAGTTTCTTAAAAAAAAAAAAAAAACCTAATTTATCTCAAAATTAACCTAATTTTAGACTAATAATTAGATTCATAAAAAAAATTACTTAATGAAATTCGGATAATAATTCAGATTCAAAACTACCAATTGAATCCTTATTTAAATAATAATAATAATAATAATAATAACATATTATTATATAGTAATTATATTGTATACTATGTGACCGTTTGCTTTGAGTTGAATCCAGCGTTTTCTCAGGTTCACGTTTTTTTTTTTTTTTTTTTTTTTTCCTGCCCGTGAACAGTAACCTCACATGGATTCACTGTTTACACACTATTCATCACTGTTCACGTATTAAAAAATATTAAAAATGGATCCCACGATACTATTCACGTATTTAAAAATTATTTTGCTACAGTACTTTTAGTTTTCAGTTTTCAGTTTCAGCAACAATAAGCTCAATCCAAACAGACCCTTATGTATCCAAAAAACAAAAACAAAAACAAAAATTTATACTGTATACTAATTACATACTATATATATATATATTTTATAATTATATTATATAGTAATTATACTAGGAATATATACTAACCTAATTTATATCAAAATTAACCTAATTTTAGAATAAGATTATTAGACTAATAATTAGATTCATAAAAAAAAAACAAAATTTACTTAATGAAATTCAGATACTGATTCAGATTTTAGAGCATATATCATAAAATGATTAGACTAATCACCGATTCAATCCAAAAAAAAAAAAAAAACAACAACAACAATAATAATTATTACAAAAAAAACAACAATAATAATTATTACAATAAAAAAAAAAAATTGTACCTGTTGATTCTGATTCATTTCTTAGTCTCTCTTAGTCTCTTCACTCCAGTCCAGTCTTTGCTTGCTTGCTCTCTTTCTCTTTCTCTTTCTCTCGCTCTCGCAATCGCTCGTTCTCTCTCTCGCTCTCGCAATCGCTCGTTCTCTCTCTCGCTCTCGCTTTCTCTCTCTGCTCTCTCTGTTCTCCTGCTAGGAGTGCCATCCACATAATCAGTCTCCTTGACTCGAGCAGTCAAGGTCCCGTGTGTTCGAGAGGGAGACAAGCGCCGTGAGTTCGAGAGCCGACGCGAGCGGATTGGCGATAGAGATTGGAGATTTTGGCGAATACATTTGAGGCCTAAGTTCGAAAGTGTATTTTAGTCTAACTCTTTCTCATGTTCTTTCATTTTACAGCTATGCAAAACAACATCTTCCGGGGAAATGGAAAAACATAAGGGAAAAGTTCAAAACTTTAAAGTAATTAACATAAGGGAAAAGTTCAAAACTTTGATATATGACCGAGCCTTTTTCCTTGTATCCTCCTTATGCTACTACATGTAAGAGGTGGAATATTTTAACATTTTTGTAGTCTATCAATGATTTATATAACGGTTGATGTGGGTTAAATTGTGTGATATTTAGTTGGCACATTTGTAGTAGAATTGTACGTATGTCATGCTTTTATAATGTTTTGGATCAAGTTCATATTTTTATAATGTTAATTCTGTTTTAGGTATTTGATAATTTAATAGTTAAATAAGGGCTGAATATAAAGTATATAATCATATCTTTTTTATAATGTTAACTCTATTTTAGGTTTTGATAATTCGATAGTTACACTCAGCTCTCCAACTAGGAAAGCTCTTGTTTCTCAACCAAAAAATAAAAAAATAAAAAGAAAAAACTAGGAAAGCTCTCTCTCTTGGCACATAAGATAGAAACTCTTAATAGAACAGAGGAAAAGTATTAAAATTCAGTATTAGGATAAAAGAAAAAATAAAATCCCATACAAAAGCCACAGAGCTACTGCTATTATAACTAAACATTATGTTAATAAAATTAGAAAACTGAGAATAAACAGTGCAATTATAGAAGAAAAAATAAAATGCCATTGTAGCTATACTAAATACTATATTTAGATCTAATATTGTCAATAAAAATACATTAATGTCTTATAAGCAAGAAAACTGCAATGTTCTAAAAACCAAACCGAACTGACCAGTTCAACATGGAATTAAATCCAGAATAGGTACAAAAAAACCAAAAAAATGGAGAGAAAAACTAGCCAAGAACCAGGAAAAACGGTGAACCGGTCTCTTTTTTGGATCTTTGATCATTTCAGTTTTTAAATACATGAAAAATTGTAAAGGAAAAGAACACATCTTGGTAAGTCTGCCTTTAACCCTCCTTCCTTAAATCTTCAATCATATTTAAAACCTCATTTCGCTTTGTCAACTCTAGAGATGAGTCCACTTGTCTCTCTATAGCAGAAATCCAGTTGCTCTCCTTGTCCTTCCTTTTACTTGAATACCGTTGACAGATTACTTTAGCAATGGCCATGACATAAAGTCCAGAGTCATATCCATCTGTCTGCTGTGATGTATCGCATTCTATGAAGCAAGGTTTTGCATCAGCAACTGCCTCTAATTTGACCACTGCTACAGCTTTGGCAGTTGCACCCACATCTTTCTTCTTCTTAGTTATACTTGTACCTTTTGATGAAGATGATGATGATGCCGATTTTGTCAACTCAGCAGCCGTGCCTAGCTATGAAACTTTTGACAGCCTCGTACAGCTTTGTGGCGTGAAAATTATTTACTCCCTCCATGCTATCATGATGCAAAAATGCATGCTTGCTCCAATCATAAACAAGTAAACTCCAATGCATTCCGCAATTACCTCCATCAAGATCATCATTGTCAATTGTCATTAATGGTAAAAAGAACAAGTTTCTTGGTTGGTAATTTGAGAGGCTCTATTGTATCTTTGAGAGTCTCATCCTTGCAATTAGCAATCCAAAAAGATACTGAAGGTGGAACGAGCAGGATATCATTGGAATTGCATAAGGAAGACAAATAACCAAAATAAAAGGCAATGATTTGGTCATTGAGATTGAAAGCTCAAATAGTGTAAAACACTCTTGCTTGTTTAGACCCCCAATTTTAAACAAACAGCTAGATTGCCTTTACCTTTCTTAACTAAATGCAGAATAAGAGTAAGTGTAATGCAATAAGGCTGGAACTACTCTATAGCATATGCAAATACAATAAACAATAAATGTAAAGCATAAAGAGTAAGGAAGAGAAATGCAAACAAAAGGTAACACAGAGATGTGTTATCGACTAGGAAACCAAAGTACTCAGCGAAAAATCTCTCTGTGACCCTCCAAGATAAATTGATCCGCTGGTGAATAAAGTTGGAGTACAAGGATATCAAAAAGACCCTCTAAGCCTAATCTACCTACTGTACTTGAACCCTCCAAGTTCCAGCTATCAACGGACTTCACTGAGCCATGTTTTCACTAGTTATTCAAATTTTGCAATTAGCTCCAAATTGCATCCACCAATCAATGGCTTCTACCAATGCTTCCCACACGCACCAAAATTTCTCTCAACACTCGAATTGGGTGAGGTAAGTGTTTGGTCTAAGAATCTCTTAAGGATTTGTAATTGGAGAGGTAGGGGTAGAGAAAAACTAAGAGAATTTGTGTCGATGATTGTGGGTTTACAATCTCTAACTCTCAAGTGTATTACTAGGGTTTTCTCTCTAATAGTCTCCTTATAATTTCGTGGGTAAATGTGGGCTTATATAGTATGTGTGTGTGTAAAGAAATGAAGAAAGCACTCTTTAAAATCATCAAGGCAGAAAGTTTCGCGGATCACTCGCAAGTTGGCCAAGTTGCAAAGTGACTCACAAAAACCAGCCTGTCATAAGTCTTTTCACTTTTAGCATGTGCTTCTCACGTGGCCTTTTGCGGGTCGTCCACTCGTGAGCCAGTTGCGAGCAAGTCGCAAACTTCAATGTCTTCACAATTCCTCACAAAACTCTCACACTCTACCCTTACATTAAATCCCACAAACATACAGGGAAATGATTGAACAAAATACAATCAAATTTGACATAGAATTAAAGCCAACAAAAACATAGTTGTAAATCACAACTTTACAGAGATAACAGGGTCCTTCAAGAACATCCAAATCTGATTCTCTCAAAACAATATCCTCATATGTCAAAACCTCTTTGTCGTTCATGATTATGAATCTGCATAAAAACAATGGACATATAACATGCAATGAGTACATGACTTAAAAAGCACACAAAAGCAATCCAACAACAAAATTAATCAGTATGACCAAAATAGAGCCTACTCAAGATGCATCTCATAGAATAGAATGAAACTTACACAAAGTCAAAAACACAATTGCAAGAACTTTTACAAAATTAATCAGTATTTGAAACATGAGATTAGTTTCTCAAAAAAAGAAAAAAAAAAGAAAAAAAGAAGAAGAGAGATTTGGTGCCCAACAAACACTCTGACATAACAACAGGGCCGCAGGGGTTCTAGTTAGATAAACAATCTGAAATCTATTTAACATTAAAAAAGAAAAAAAAAAAAGATTGTATTTAACATACATGCATGCATAATTAGTCAATGGAATACCTAAAAAGCCCAATTAAAAATTTTAAAAAAAAAATCATCAAAACTATGAAAAATCATAACTAAAATCAGTGGGTACAACATTTAAATTTTTTTTTTTTTTTTTCATAAAACAACACAGGATAAATAAATAAATGTAAGAATTAATTCCCTGCAAAACTAAGGGAAACTTGGCCATAATATGTAGGGAACCTTGGCTGGGGGTCTCACTCTCAGCATAGCTCGCCCTCGAAGAGGGCTTAATCCAAGGGACACAGGTTAGGTCCAATGCACGCCTAAGCTTAGTCCAAGTATAAAACCAGAGTAAAAACAAAAAAACAAAACTTTTAAATTAGATTTTAAAATTTGAAAAATTAATTTAACAATTAAGATCAAGTCATATAGATTGCTAAAATTATGTAGGGTAAAAGCCACAACCATGCCTTAAAGTACCAAACAATTATTAGTGCTTTTTGTTTCTTTCTGTGCTTCTAAATTCTAATATTTTTTTTTTTTGAATCATAAATTCTAATATTCTTTATGTAAAACCAAAACACTAAATCAAACCACGGTTCTACGAAAGATGAATTCCAAAATTTTCCATAAGAAACCAATGTAAAAAATAAATTACAAACACATATTTCAATTAAAATAAAACAAAACAAAACAAGTAACATGTACGTAAGTTGGTCGCCAAGTCTGGTATTGTTGAAATCAAGCCTACAATATCAGGGTGGATTCTAGTTAGCTCAACTGGTAAAGTCTCTGATGGTTGTATAAGAGATTCGGGGTTCAATCCCCACCTACACCAAAAACTGATTGGTGTCTTGGTCTGATAATAAAGAGCTATCATCAGAAACGGACGCCATAGGTTGAAACTCTCTAAAAAAAAAAGCCTACAATATCAGGGATTTTTTTTTAATCCAAAATCACAAAACTTATAAACTGAGAGAAAGTCAAGTGTTACACATATGTATGCGAACATGGATTATATATGAAGCTAAAGATACTATCACGACCGAAATCACATTGGATTCCCGTTTCATTTAGGATTCTTGTTTTGTTTAGGACTGCTGACTGCATGGATATTGGATAGAATTTCTTGAATTATCTTATCGCACAAACTATTTTACAACATTTTTATAAATTGTTGATATGATAAATTCTTATTAATTCTCATGTAGTCCATTACTAACATCACATTTTTACTTACTAATAACTAACTACCACATCATCAATTTGTAAAATAGTTTGTGGTTTTAACACTTTTCTTTTAGTTTTTCACTTTTCTTTATTCAATTTGGGTTTTGCTTAACGTTTTAAGTTTTTTTTTTTAAAGAGTTTGGTTTACCTCCAGTGCTTTTTTTAACTGAAATCTCCTTTTGTTTTAAATAACAATGACAAGTGGTAATGAGTTTTAATCTTCACTTTTTATTTGGTTCGTGGATAATGTGACAGTTTCTCATTAATTAAACAAAAGGAAATTCCAATTAAAAAAAATACTAAAAGTAAGCCAAATCCGTTATTATAAGCCAAACAAAAAAGCTTTAAGTTATACTTTATAAATTCCATAAAAATATATATATTTTTGGTAAATTTAAAAATAAGTTATACACTAGTATTATGTTTCTATTATGTACCGCTTAATTAAAAATTATATGTAAAAAATTGAAACTATATTAATTAATAACTAGTGAGATACATAACATTTTATCGAAAAAAAAAAAAAGAGATACATAACAAAAACACATTAAATTTACAACATAGAGTTAGAGTACATACATAAATTGAGCCATTACGCACAAACACAATGTATAGTGAGTAGTGACATTTGATGTCCAAATTTTATTATATAGTATATGATATATCATTGTGACCCACGAATTGGTTAAAAACTATATGTAAATAATGTGAAACAATATTAATAATTAGTGAGCCTATGACTAAAATATATTCATTTTACAACCTATAATACATACACAAACTAACATTAATTATTATGTTGCTATGACTTTACTAAAAATAATATGAAAATAAAATAAAACTATATTAATAATGAATGATTTTTTTTTTTTTGAAGTTATTAATAATGAATGATTAATGAGCCACTTAACCACATATATATATATATATATATATATATATATATATATATATATATATATATATATATATATATATATATATATATATATATATATATATATATATATATATATATATATATATATATATATATATATATATTACAACATATTATAATTACATTTATATGTGTGTAGTGTGTCACTTTTATGTTATCATATATTAAATTATCTTATTAATATGAAGCTTAGCATGCGGGTTTAAGACTGATCAAGTGATAATCATTGTTTTTTCTTTTCTTTTCCTTTTTATTTATTTATTTATTTTTTAAGGAAGTTTTCCTTTTTATTGTTCAACAAGTAATATTTTTTTTGGTGTCCCATGTCTATGGTATGATTTGAATCCCCCCTCCTACTTTCCCCTCCCCCTCCTTCACCATCTCCATATATATAGAATAATCAATTGGTAATATAATTTATTTTATGTGTATCACTAATATAAATTAATTTAATTGAACATTAAAAAATGTATGATGAATACATAGTTATTTTAAAAATTAATGCACACCAATCTCGAACATATCAAAATCTGGATAGAGAGACACTCGTTATCCACCACAAGTGAATTTTTTGACTCATTTATTAATATTTGGCATCTAGAATCACCAATTAGTTTGATCTTTAGGCCAACATCATCTTCTCCCCCTATCAAGAAACTGATTAGAACCCCCATTTTCTTTGAAGAAATGTGAAGAGGATAAAAATAGGAGATAAGGCCTGACAAGTCCAACGGGTCCATGTCCATGGGCCAAAAGAAAGTCGAGCCCATTCTTTGTGTGGAATCCCTGATGAAACGAAGGCCCAGTATGAATAGGGCAAAGCATGGGAAAATATTGGAGGAACACCTTAAAGACCGCAGACTCTTCACAATGAATAACTTGTCCCCCACGTTTCAGATTCCTAAAGGGAGAGTTCTACAAGGAAAAGACTTGGGCTACAAGGAAAAGACTTGTTCTACAAGGAAAAGACTTGGACTACAACGAAAAGACTTGTTCTACAAGGAAAAAACATGGACTACAAGGAAAGGAGGCAAGACCTCACTACTATAAAAGCCCCAACACCCCCTCACATCAAGGTACGCGTAATTGACCCCTCTCTAGCACTCTAGAGTTGTGAGAATATTTCTGACTTAACCTTCGGAGGGTATTTGGCCGGCTCCACACCGGTGCCTTCTGTAAGGTGTTCTTGTTTTCTTCTCGTGTGTAGGTGACTCTTGAGCGCAAGGATCGTGCATCTCACTGGTGAGATTTACGGCATCATCAGTTGGCGTTGTCTGTGGGAAGAGTTCGTGACAATTTAAGCCATTGTCGCATCCCGGACATAAGAGTTGCATCGTACTCACATGCTCAATGGCCACCACCAACAACGTTCAAGAAGACGAGCCGCCAAGGTCCACCGCGTTAGAAAGACAGGTCCAAACCCTCGCGGCTGCGGTAGAGCGCCTCACAAAACAAAACCATGATCTGGAGGAGCAACTGCGACAGAGGGACGCGGGACACAACATCCAGGAGGAAAACCAGGGGGACAGCTCCAAACGGAGGGGACCTGAAAGACCAAAGGGCAGCAACGAGCCCAGTAGACCGGAGCGACGAAACTTGAGCATGCCCTCTCTCATGGATACAACCCCACCACCCATCCTCGCAGAGATGCAGGCGATGAAGGAACAAATGGAGGTCATGATGAACGCCCTCAAGGGACGCGTCTCCAGCGACCTTGACGATTTAGTGAATAGGACGGACTCGCCATTCACTATGCAAGTCAACTCTGTCCCCTGCCACAGAAGTTCCGAATGCCGCAGGTTGAGAGCTACGATGGGGTCAAGGACCCGTTAGATCATCTAGAAACCTTCAAGACCATGATGCACCTCCAGGGAGTACCGGACGAGATCATGTGTAGGGCCTTCCCTACAACACTAAGGGGCGCAACAAGAATTTGGTTCAGCAGATTGACACCAAATTCAATCAACACCTTCAAGGAACTAAGTGCCCAATTCACCTCGCACTTCATCGGAGGGCACAGATACAAAAAGTCTACAGCATGCTTAATGAGCATCAGGCAGCGGGAGGACGAGACACTGCGATCATATATAACTCGCTTCAACAAGGAAGTTCTGTCTATTGATGAGGCCGACGATAAGATTTTGGTGGCAGCCTTCACCAATGGCCTACGGAAGGGAAAATTCTTGTTCTCCCTGTATAAAAATGATCCGAAGACCATGTCTGAGGTACTCTACAGGGCCACAAAATACATGAATGCAGAGGACGCACTGTCGGCCAGGGAAGACAAACCCAGGAAGAGAGAGAGACCGGAAGATGCCAGGCAGGACCATGGAAGGAAGAAACCGAGAACGGGAGACAGACGCGAGGAGAAGCGTTCTAAACCCCAAGGAGGAAGATTTACAAGTTTCACCCCTCTGAACGCCCCACTAGACCAAGTGCTGATGCAGATCAAAGACGAAGAATCCCTGACGTTCCCAGGGAAGCTAAAGAGCGATCCAGCCAAGCGATCCAGAAACAAGTATTGCCGTTTCCACCGTGACCACGGTCATGATACTACAGATTGCTATGATCTGAAACAGCAAATTGAGGCCCTCATCAGAGAAGGAAAACTGCAGAAATTCGTCAGCAAGGAAAGGATGGATGCACATGCACGGGAACAGGCCCCTCGACGGGAGAACGACCATCCGAGGCCCCCTGTCGGGGACATAAGGATGATAATAGGGGGCACGACAGCAACGGGATCGTCCAAAAAGGCCTGAAAGACCTACCTCAGGATGGTCCAGAATGTACAGACAACGGGTTCTGTACCCAAGATAGCGCGGAGGGAAAGCCCGATTATTGGATTCTCAGAGGACGATGCGAGACGCCTCCACCATCCACACGATGATGCCCTTGTCGTCAGCTTAAGGGTAGGAGACTACAATGTACACCGGATGCTGGTCGACAATGGCAGCTCGGCAGACATCCTATACTACCCAGCATTCCAGCAGATGGGAATAAATAGAGCACGATTAACACCAACAAATGCCTCGTTGGTCGGCTTTGGAGGAACGAGGGTACTCCCATTAGGAGCAATCACACTCTCAGTGACTGTCGGTGATTATCCGCAGCAAATCATTCAGGACGTGACATTCTTAGTGGTCGACTGTTCATCCGCATATAACGGTATAATAGGGCGACCCACATTGAACTCCTAGAAAGCAGCAACCTCAACATACCACCTGATGATTAAATTCCCTACGGAGTACGGAATTGGAGAGTTGTGAGGAGACCAAGTGGCCGCCCGGGAGTGCTACATCGCCATGTTGGAAATGGAGGATCATCAGCAGACCATGTGCATTGGAGAGCAGCGGACCATCGCAGAGCCGGTAGAAGAGTTGGAAGAGGTCATGCTCGATGAATCGAGACCTGGACGGACGACCAGAATGGGCACCTTGGCCAGCCCGATGGTACGTCAAGACCTGGCAAGCTTCCTAAGGATGAATCAGGACATATTCGCGTGGAACCACGAAGACATGTCGGGAATCGATCCGTCAGTGATAGTCCACAGGCTAAATGTTAACCCGGACTCTTCGCCAGTCCGACAGAAGAAGCGGGTGTTCACGCAAGAGCGAGATAAAGCAGTGGCAGAAGAGGTTAGAAAGCTGCTAGAGGCGGGTTTTATCCGAGAAGTATACTACCCCGACTGGCTAGCAAATGTGGTCATGGTAAGAAAGAATAGCGGAAAGTGGAGGATGTGCGTCGACTTCACAGACCTCCACAGGGCATGCCCAAAAGACAACTATCCACTCCCAAGGATAGATACCTTGGTAGACTCAACGGCCAGACACGAACTCTTGAGTTTCATGGACGCCTTCTCAGGCTATAACCAGATTAAGATGAAGGAGGAGGATCAGGAGAAAACCTCTTTTGTAACCAGTCAGGGACTTTTCTGCTACAAGGTGATGCCGTTCGGACTCAAGAACGCGGGGGCTACGTACCAAAGGTTAATGAACAAAATGTTCGCGCACCAGCTTGGAAGGAACGTACAAGTCTATGTCGACGGTATGTTGGTGAAGAGTGTGCGCGAGAACGACCACCTAAGCGACCTCCAGGAGACATTCAACACCCTTCGGTCGTACAACATGAAGCTGAACCCAAGCAAGTGCGTGTTCGGGGTAACAGCTGGGAAATTCTTGGGCTTCATGGTGTCCCAAAGAGGTATAGAAGTCAACCCAGAGAAAGTGCGGGCCATAATGGAATTAGAACCCCCGAGGACAGTGAAGGCAGTACAGAGCTTGAACGGAAAAATTGTGGCCCTGAACAAATTCGTCTCCAAAGCAACAGATAAGTGTTTGCCTTTCTTCCGAATACTGAGAAAATCTTTTAAGTGGACGGACGAGTGTCAGAAGGCATTCGAGGACTTGAAGAAGTACCTATCGTCCCCACCACTGCTCAGCCCGTCCATGCCAAGAAAAGAACTGTACCTCTACATAGCGGTCTCGCGAGCAGCAGTTAGCGCGGCCTTAGTACGAAACGACGGACGCACGCAACGACCCGTCTATTTCATAAGCAGGGCGTTCTGAAGAGCAGAAGAAAGATACCCCCGGATGGAGAAATTGGCTCTTGCGCTTATAACCGCTGCGCGGAAACTCAAACCATATTTCCAAGCTCATATAATCGTAGTTCTGACGGACCAACCTTTGAAGAAAGCAATGAGCAGCCCAGAGGCGGCAGGGAGAATGGCCTTGTGGGCAATTGAGCTAAGCGAATTTTACGTGCAGTACCGTCCGCGAACTGCAATAAAGGGGCAAGTAGTGGCAGATTTCATAGCCGAATACACGCAGCCAGAAGACGAAAGGGCTGAAGGACAAAAACTGTGGATCATCCATACGGACGGATCATCAAATCAGCACTCAGGAGGAGCCGGTGTAGTTATACTAACACCAGAAGGGGATAAGATCGAATGCATGATAAGACTAGATTTCCCTACAACCAACAACGAGGCGGAATATGAAGCCTTGGTAGCTGGGTTAGATCTCGCAAAGGCTGCGGGTGCTGAGAACATGATCATACATTGCGACTCCCAGGTGATAACTAGTCAGATCAATGGGGATTATGAGTGTAGAAACGAGAGGATGAAGAAGTACTTGGAAGAGGTGAAGGGTCGAACCGGCGGCCTCGGGGTCAAATTCGTTCAAATCCCAAGGGAGGAAAACGAATGCGCCGACCGTCTAGCAAAAGCAGCCTCCGCAGAATTCATGAATGTGCCTAAACAAGTATTATCTTTTGTTCAAAGCTACTCGCTTATTGATGACGGGAAACAAATACAAGAGATAGATGTTGAAGAGGATTGGACCGCGCCTTTAAAAGAATATCTACACTCGGGCGCTTTGCCAGACGGGAAGGACGCTGCAAGGAGATTGAAAGTTCAGGCGTCGCGATTCGTGCTGATCAGGGACGTCTTGTACAAAAGAGGTTTCTCTCGACCATACCTAAGGTGTCTAAGCCACAATGAAGCAGAATATGTGATGAAGGAAGTTCACGAGGAGATTTGCGGGAATCACTCAGGAGCACGGCCTTTGGTGAACAAACTGATCCGAGCCGGATACTACTGGCCCACTATGCTCAAAGACACCCAATCTTACGTGAAGGCTTGCGATAAGTGTCAGAGGTTCAGTAATCTAATCAGGCAACCATCAGAAGAACTCTCACCTATGACGGCTCCTCGGCCGTTCGCGCAATGGGGGTTAGACATCATGGGTCATTCCCAACGGCCTTAAGACAGCTAAAGTTTCTGGTAATCGGTATCGACTACTTCACCAAATGGGTGGAAGCAGAACCCCTTGCCACTATCACAGAGAAAAGCATCCGTACCTTCGTGTGGAAAAACATCATATGCAGATACGGGATTCCGAGGGTGCTTGTCTCTGACAATGGAAAACAGTTCGACAACAGCGCGTTCAGGAATTTATGCTCAGAGCTAGGCATTCAGAATCATTACTCATCACCAGCACACCCGCAGGCAAACGGACAAGTAGAAGTCACGAACCGGACGTTGCTGAAAATCATCAAAACCCGGCTCGAGGGGGCAAAGGGTATCTGGCCAGACGAACTGCCAAGCGTCTTATGGGCGTATCGGATGACTACAAGGACACCCACAGGGGAGACCCCATTTCGACTTACATACGGGGCTGATGCAGTCATCCCAGCAGAGATCGGCCTCACTAGCTATCGCGTGCAGAGCTACACGGAGGACAAAAACGAAGAAGCTATGCGCCTACAGCTAGACTTAGTAGACGAGGCCCGAGCAATGGCAGAACAGAGGTTGGCGCGATACCAGAACCTCATGTCAAAGCACTACAACGCTAGGGTAAGGCACGAATATTTTCAGATCGGCGACCTGGTGCTACGAAAGGTCATGGGCGCTGCTAAAGACCCTACACAAGGGAAGCTCGGACCAAATTGGGAAGGACCATATAGAATCACATCATGGCAGAGGAAGGGCACATACCACCTCGAAACCATGGACGGAAGGAAGCTTCAGCACCAATGGAATACGGAGCACCTCCAGAAATACTACCAATAGAAATGACATTTAATTTCCCCCTATTCCTCAGTCCATTTCTATTTACTCGTCTTTGATTATTTTTTGAAGCACTTACTAGTCTTTTGATTGTTTTTGACTTTTTGTTTGAGCAATCACTTCTTCAATACCTTTTTAAGCCCAAAGGGGCAGTTACTTTTTTCTACAGCTTTAAATCTAATGAAGGAACATTCAAGACCATGCTGTGTCCTTACTACTAAGATTATTACCACAAAGTGGACGGATCCCACCAAGGGTCAACACCACAGTTCACAAAGTGGACGGATCCAACCAGGGTCAAACTTATACAAGTCCACAACGAGGACGGACCTAACAAGGGTCAAACTTATACAAGTCCAAAAAGAGGACGGACCCTACCATTGGTCAACACCAGTCCACGAAGTGGACGAACACAACCATTGCTGAACCTACGCCAGTCCACAAAGTGGACGGACCCTACCAACGATCAAGACCCCAATCCATATGATGGACGGACCCAACCAGTTCATAAAATTATACAAGTCCACAAAATGGACGGCCATCAAGGGTCACGACCACATTCCACGGAATGGACGGACCTGACCAGGGTCGCAAACTTTATAAAAGTCCACAACGTGGATGGACCAAATTAAGTAAACATTAAAGCAACATCAAATAGGACGGATCCTACATTACAATCATCAACGAAATAATAAAAGATGCATTTAAATAAATAAGTTAAATGTCAATACAACGAATACAAAACGGCTCGGCATACAACGGGTAAAATCCAAATTGTTTTCAAAATACTTGGAAAAAGTAAATAATTATGTCTACACGTCAGGAATGACGGGATCTTTGGCTTCACGGGCCTTTTCTTCCTCTGGCTGAACTTCAGGAATGACGGAGCTGGGCGCCTCTTCCGCAAAAAGCTCGTTCGTATCATCCGACAAGTCAGGATGAATGGACGTTGCCTCCGTGACAGTTATGTTGACGGACGAGAAATCGAGCTTGGGGTAAAGAGCCTTGGCCTGACGGAGTGCATCATCGAATCCATCATTATAACAGACTCTGAGCTCTGAAATAAAGGCGTCGGAGTCACGATATTCTTGGACGGCCTTCTCCCTGGCTTGACGGACATCGTTCTCTTTGTCCTCCAGAGCCTTTTTAAGCTCCTCCGTCATCTTTTGGTACTCATCCCTCGCTCGTTCCGCAAGCTTGAGCTTCTGCTCCGTCACCACCTTCCAATTCCTTAGCTCGAATAGCTCCTCCTCCGCCAGCTTGGCCTTTTCACGGACCCTTTCAAGCGCCAACTCTTGGTGAAGAGACCGATCCATCAAACCCTTCATCATGAGCATGGCCTGACGACGGGATGGAGTTTTAGTTATTGTTAAAAAATAATAATAATAATAATAAGTATATATAATGACAATAGCAACGGGCTCTTACTTGGGCAATGCTGAAGAGGCCCGTCTCCCCCATGGCCTCCGTCGAGTGGTTGCCAAGGTCCTCATAGTCCTCGCTGCCGATAATAGAAGAGATCTTCCCCAAAGCATACTTTGGGTCTTCACGGAGTAGGACGGGCGGTTTCTTCTGATTACCCGGAGGAGGAACCATCAGACCTTTGCCACCCCCAGGTTTGGCCGGGGTCACCGTCTTCTTACCCTCCGCCATCAAGCCAATGACGGGCTCCGTCGAAACCTTTTGTTTCTTAGGTGCACGGTCTCCCTTTATCATTGGTCTCTTCACCGAAGGCCTGCTCGAGCCCGTCCCCATAGCTCCTTCGTCCGTCTCCTTATTCTTCGCGGCCTTATTTCTGATGGCTGCCCTTCTCTTCGCGTCTTCCATCTCTGAAAAATAAGAATAGACGGGTAAACTCATCGGAAGTGATCAAGTTAGACATAGAGGGTGACGGACTTACGCTGACGGGTGCGCTCCTCGTACTTGATAGCCGCCAGAGTGGGTTCAGGTCCGTCACAATACCAATGGACGGTATTGAGGTTTACCAACTTCGCCCATGTCCGTTCCTCTGGCTTCGTCTTTGAAAAAAATCTTTCCAAAAAGTTGTACTCCTCGATATCAACTTGCGGACGCCGTCGCACTGCAAAAATAAAAGGGACAAAGTAATCAGGGCGGTCGTTAAAGTGTTAAAGAAAAATCACATGCATAACACGACGGAGGAAAATATACCAGACGGGTCCAAGATTCTCCATGTCTTATCAACTGGTATGAAGTCCGTCTCCCCCGGGTGACACATCCAGCCGTCACCTTCCAGGAAGAAGTAACGGCTCTTCTAGTCACGATTAGAGTCAGGGGTTTCATAAATGACCTTCAGGACGGACTTCCTAGGGACAAAGCTATACATTCCACTTGACTTGTCTATCTCATCTGGACGGTAGCAATGGAGGAACTCCCATACGGTCAGCGATCTGGAACCATCAGACATGGCTCCGTACAGGACCTCCATTGCTATGAAAACCCTCCACGTGTTCGGGGATATCTAGCTGACAGACAAACCCAAGTGCTGGAGGAGTTCTCGCTTGAGTGTGTTCAAGGGGAACCTAAGGCTAGCCTTGAGTGCTTGTTCATACACCCCTAGGTCGTCCACTCCGTCGTAATAGCATTTCTCTGCCGTGTAGGGCAGACGGATAGGGATGTAGTCGGGTATTTGATAGATTGCTCTAAGTGTTTTGAAGTGCACCTTTTTAATTGTGGACCTGAAGTTATTCACCGTCCACTCAGGTAGCATGACGAACTCCCTAAGTCCGTCTGCACCTACTATAGATTTAATTCCTTGATCACCGTCGTCAGAACCTTCCTCTGGTTCGGCTAACTCCATATCCTCATTTTTTGAGGACGATGAAGTGGCAGACGGACTCCTCTCGCTTAGTTCGTCTGGATCTTTATAACCCGACAGGTACAATTCCTCGTAACCCGCCCCATCGCGAACGAACGACTGGTTACTCAACGCACTAGACATTGCCTACAACGTAGCGACAAAACCTAAGACTGACGGGTCTAAAATAAAAAGGGGGGAGACGGATGCAAGAAATTTAAAGTTTTACCATGTTAAGAATAAAAACTGAAAGTATATTAGAGTGAATGGATGAAATCACTTACTGAGGAAAAGAGTGAGTGGGTAAAAGTTGTTGCTGGATGTGAACGGATAAGCTCTAACAGGTGACGGACTCGCACTAACAATGTAATTTCTGCGTAAAGTAGAGAAAATGAAGGGGAGGGTGCTGGTTTTTATAGATGGAGTGCACGGAAGACGAAGCGGCACTTCGATCCGAAGTACGAGCCATTCGACGAGTGACACGTGTCGTTGCCTTTAATGCCTCTGCAAGCTTGTCAGACCTCTATAGACCTGACGGCGTCATGCTCCATAAACCACCCTCTAGAGGTTCTCGTCACCGTCAGCTACAAAGTTCTGACCGTCACTACATTGATTATGTCACCAACCTCTCAGTATTCGCGGTCGTCATCTTAGCTCATCTTCGTCACCATTCATGTATGTCTATCCGTCGCCCCATGAACATAGAACCGTCATGACTATATTGACCGTCACCCCAATTGACCGTTTGCACAAAAGCGACGGATCAAATGGGGTGAAGGGGGCAGCTGAAGAGGATAAAAATAGGAGATAAGGCCTGACGAGCCCAACGGGTCCATGTCCATGGGCCAAAAGAAAGTCGAGCCCATTCTTTGTGTGGAATCCCTGATGAAACGAAGGCCCAGTATGAATAGGGCAAAGCATGGGAAAATATTGAAGGAACACCTTAAAGACCGCGGACTCTTCACAATGAATAACTTGTCCCCCACGTTTCGGATTCCTAAAGGGAGAGTTCTACAAGGAAAAGACTTGGGCTACAAGGAAAAGACTTGTTCTACAAGGAAAAGACTTGTTCTACAAGGAAAAGACTTGGGCTACAAGGAAAGGAGGCAAGACCTCACTACTATAAAAGCCCCAACACCCCCTCACATCAAGGTACGCATAATTGACCCCTCTCTAGCACTCTAGAGTTGTGAGAATATTTCTGACTTAACCTTCGGAGGGTATTTGGCCGGCTCCACATCGGTGCCTTCTGTAAGGTGTTCTTGTTTTCTTCTCGTGTGTAGGTGACTCTTGAGCGCAAGGATCATGCATCTCACTGGTGAGATTTACGGCATCATCAAAATGGATCCCAAATCCAAAAAGAAACCTATGCCTAGCAAGGTTCACAAAAGTTTGTCCTATGTTCGTGGCTTCTAGGAACTTTACCATGAAGCATTGGAATCTCAGACTCACACCAACACTCTCTTCCAACAAGTTGATCTTTGTGCAAGTGGGTTGAACAAGTTTTCAGTGAAGCTAAGGCTTAAACCTTGACCGTTCTGGTAGAATGATACCATTTCAAAGGATACATCATAATGAGCAAGGGCTTGTCGAAGGATGAGTAGAGGGATTTGAAAGAAGTTGCTAGAAGACTTGGTCTTCCTTTGGAGGAGTAGTAGTAGGAGAAGAAGGATGTGGAAGTGAAGTGAATGCATTGGTTTTCTTTTTATGTTTTCTAGGGTTTAGGTCTGGATGGGAGTTTTGTGGGTTTATGCCTGTTGATAGTCGTTTCTAGGGTTAAGCCTCTTTAACAAAATTTTCAAGTCTTTTTTCTTTCAGTTCTACACGTATCCAAGAACTTAGAAAATTAATGAAAATCTTAGTGCAATTTTATGTGTTTATTATTATTTGTTTTAGTTCTTGAATTAATGCTTTGTTTATTATTTAGTTCTTAAATCAATGACATAAAAAAAAAAAATTGCAATGAAGATATTACTAAAATAACATGACATCAATTATTTTACAATTTATTGCAATGATAAATATAAAATAATTATTTGACCTGAATTATTTTTATCAATTATTTGCAATCTATTGCAATAAGCTTATAAAGTAATAGTTTATTACTACAATATATTTGAAGATTGCGCGCTTATTGCAACAACATATATTATTTTATTTAAATATTTGAAATTTATTGCAACTATTTTTTTTTTATTGTACAAACCTATCACCTCATTTTATATTGCAATATATTGCATCAACTATTGTAATGACTTTGTGGTCTTATTGCAACAATATATATTATTTTATTTAAATATTTGAAATTTATTGCAACCATTTTTTTTATTGTACAAACCTATTACCTCATTTTATATTGCATCAACTATTGTAATGTTATTGCAACAACAACATTGAAGCTGCAATCACCATGGTGTTCATGTTTGTCTTTCTAAGTTCACACAAACCCTCTTGTCTTCTTCGCCTATCCATCTCTCTCCTCCTTCAATTCTGAATTTGCATCAATAAAATATCAAAGGGGTTTTGGGTTTATTTGTGGGTCTTGTATTTTTTTTTTTTTTTGACTTGTTTGTGGGTTTTTTGTATTTTTTTATTATTATTTTTGTTGTATTTGGGTTGTGTGGTTTTCGTTTGGATTTTTTTATGTGAGTCTGTATCTACAAGTAAGTATGGGCTGGTTTAGTTTTGTTAAGAAATTGTTGGAGATTTTATTTTATTTTTTTTAGAGTTCAAAGTTGGTCTAATTGAAATGCAATTAACTGTTTGATGAAATCCCTTTGTGAGCTATGTGTTTTAATGCATTAGTTTTAAGTTTGAGATTTTGAGCTACTTTGATGTACATACATTACAAGGAAAACATCCAAGTCCAAGAGAAATTGGGAAGTAATTTTTTCATAGCTTTATACATTGCTAACAAGAGATATACAGTTTGCAATGCATGCCTCCAGTTGTGTTTCCTGTGGTTGAATTCCTAAAGCACAGTTAGGCTTTTTTTTTACACTCTACTATGAAGCAATGTCAATGGTACTTGTTGCTTTCAAATGGTTTTCGTGTTTAATTAGTTCTGCCTTTCTTTCTGAGAATCTGTTTTTGAGAAAATTCTCTATAGTTGACTAAGTTGACTACCGTCAAAGAGTAGAAGATATAAGTTTTGAAGTATCGTTGTGGCTTTGAGACGACTTGTTCTCAAAGATTGGTTCTTGGGTTTGATGATCTTCCTTTCTTTCCTTCTATGTTGCTTTCAAATTTACGGTGAAGCTGTTCATATTGGTATGTATTTTTTTCCCGGCTCTTGCATTTATATGTTCTCCTGGCTCTTGACTTTTAATGTAAAAGTCTTTCTTTGTGTTTGTAGGTTGAGGACTTGAAATCAATCTCCGCATCGTCGTGTTATTTAAGATTTTATATTTATATTTATATGTGTGTAATTTTCTTATTTTGAATTTTGCATTATTTGAAAAGCATAATAGAATTAGGAAGAAAATACACATATTTTAGGTATTTAACCTGTCTCTCTTGATATATAACCTTTTAGTTGTTATGAACTTTAGAATAATTTTTTAGTTTGCGAATTTGAATGTTGTGAAAAAAATCCATGCATTTGGGTTTCCTCTCTAGCTGATATAAAAATTTTAGTTGTCAATAGTTGGCAAGATATTTTTTTTTAGTTGTCTATGACTAAAGATATTTAGTTGTTATCTTGTCAATTGAATTATCAATATTACCTCATGTATTTATTAAAAACGTTATTAAAATTAAAATGTTGAAGGTTTAAGAAAAATAATAATTAAAAAATATATTTGATTGACCTTAAATCCAAATAAATTTAGGTATCCAAACAATGAAATTTCAAATGATGATTTTCAAATCCTTCTTTATTTAAGAAGACCCAAACAAGGAATTTTAAAATCAAGGGGTTTTAAATCAAGGCATTTTAAATCAATGGATTTCAAATGCAAATCCAAATGTTGCCATCCAAACACAACCTTAATGTTATCGTAACATTTTTTTTTTTCTTATAGCCACACTAGTTTTAACAACAAATGTTATAAACACTGAATTGGTAAGTAATTATTAATCCTGAGTCTCATAACTAGAAACCACTTTTATCCATCATTAATTATTAGATATTTGAAAATTTATTATATACCTAAGAGTTTCTCCCTTACGGTCCCTATTAAGCATCATACATATCAATCAAGAAGCCATCATCTATCAAGAAATGTCAGGATTCTAAAAAATCTTACAATTTTAATGGGGCTGGGAAATGAGTGAGGTATTTGGGTAGGCTACTGGTCCTCCTAATGAGAAAGAGAATTAGAGAAGAGATTTAGAGACAAGTCGATCTACTTGCAAACGGACCAAAGGAGTTACCTATGCTATTCCATTTCTCGACCAACTAGGTCACGACAAGGTCGCAAACTGCACTACCATAATTTTTTGATATTTTTCTGGCCATTGTGATAATGGCAATGAGTGTTGTGCGTGGTAAGAGAGAGAGATCTGAGTATAAATTAATAACCTAATATGAAACGTGGCAGAAGAACCAGACCAAGGTGCTGACAAGGTAATTCAAGACCATGTTGCGATTAGCCAGGTCGCAATAAGTAGTAAACTACACTACTTTGTTTTTTGATTTTTTGTGTGGCCATTGTGATAGTGCCAACACACACGTTATGTGAGTGTTTAGCATGGCAAAAGAGAGTGATCTAAGTATAACCTAATAACCTAATATGACACATGGTAGAAGAACCACTCATAGTGTTGACTATTGCGTCGATTGCCTTTTCCAACAGCATCACCACGTGTCATTCGCTGGATGGACGATGTTGCTTCGTTGTCCCCACTTCGCCACGTGTCATGCGCTGAATGGATGGCGTCGCTTTGTTGTCCCTACTTCTGGGCCCTATATATATAGGTGTATTCTCTCTCTTGCCCCTCACATCTCTCACAATTTCCCTTCTGCCAACTCATCCAAGAGCCACGTCTAGCTTCCTTCCTAGTTTCCAGGTATTTCCTCTTCCTTCTTAGGTTTTCATTTTAAACTTTCTTCATTAGTTATGTCTTCGTCTAATAGTAGTTTAGAGAAGAAGATAGACGAGTATCAGGACGTTTCTTCTGGGAGTGACGGTAGTTATGAGAGTAGTGAGAGTAGTACGGCTAGCAGTGAGTCCTCAGACGAGCATTATTCGTCTGGGGTTCCTGGCATTCCCTTGGAGGAATTTCAGGAATTACAGCGTAGGAAGGCCTCTGCATCTGGGGCTAGTTCGTCAAGACAACCACCCATCCCTCAAGATGAGGAGGAGGAAGAGGAAATTATTTATAGTTGTGCCCCTGATGTACCATCCATTTTAGATGCTATTAAGTTAAAAACCCTTGTAGATAGATATCAAATCCCTAAAAAATTTAATCCTCGTCTACCCAAAGAAGGAGAATGGTGTTGTTCTCCTTCTTCTGGGTTAGCAGTGTACAGCTCTTATCTCTTAGCTGGTCTTAGGTTTTCTTTGAATTCCTTTTGTAGAGGTCTCTTCCATAGCTTGGGTATTGGACCTAACCAACTCAACCCCAATGGATGGAGGACGGTAGTTGTCATGCAAGTGTTGTGGCGTGAAGCATTGGAAGGGAACTGTCCTATTACCGTGGACGAATTCCTTTACTGTTATAAGCCTTTTGAGATAAAGAGATCAACTGGTTTTTATCAGTTCTCGTCCAGAGGCTCTTACTATAGTTTAATTAAGGGCCGTAGCTCGTCTGACAGGCTCTGGAAAATAGAATTTTTTATTATTTTTGGAAATTGGGCTGGGGACCCAGTAGATGTGCATAGTGCCCCCTTCCCACCTTTTACCAGTCCTATAGGTTGCCTTCGTCCTGAGGGTATGTTTTCTTCCCAATTTATTTCATTTCTTCCTTTTTTTTTAACTTTCAATCGTCTAACCGTTCTTTATATTGATGTAGCTGTCATTCGTCCACGCTTGGACAAGTTTTATTTAGACCGAATTGACAGAGTACATGCCTTCCCTAGGAGAACCTTTCACGATCTGGTTACTCTCAGTCGTTTAGCAACTTGGGGGCTTGGTTCATTGCCTACTGCAAAAAACCTTAGTCACGAGGAAACCACCAGTCGAAGTGAGTATCGTCAATTCTTCTTTTCCCTTTGCATCATTGTTGTTTTGTTTTTGTTGTTTTTTTTTTTTTTTTTTAACTTAATTTTCCTCGTTGCAGGAATAATTACAATGAGATAAAATAAGGAGAAAAACATAACCAGTGGGGACGAAGACGCTGTAGCAACTCCAGTCGTCCAGAAAACTTTCGTCTAGGCTGGGAAGAGAAAAGCCAAGCCTATATCCACTGCTGTGGATTTGGATGACCTTCCAAGTCGTCGAGGTCCCAAGAAGCAAAAATCCATTAAGGCGGACAAGGCTCCTCTTCCCAAGGTGCCTAAATTTGTACCTCCGACGGTAAACTTGGACGAACCTCCAGTCGATGTGGAGCCCGTCCAAACAATTCATCCTGTTCAGAGTGAACCTACCCCCCAAACCAAGACTGCTCATAAGCCTCCTTCATCAGAGCCATCTAATCATCCTTCTAACCTGGTGCTAGACGAAAGCTATGCATGGAGAACCTCCAAGAGAATGCCAGGAACCCCAAATGAATAATGCTCGTCTGAGGACTCACTGCTAGCCGTATTGCTCTCACTACTCTCATAACTACTGTCACTCCCAGAAGAAACGTCCTGATACTCATCTATCTCCTTCTCTAAACTACTATTAGACGAAGACATAACTAATGAAGAAAGTTTAAAACGAAAACCTAAGAAGGAAGAGGAAATGCCTGGAAACTAGGAAGGAAGCTAGACGAGGCTCTTGGACGAGTTGGCAGAAAGGAAATTGTGAGAGATGTGAGCGGCAAGAGAGAGAATACACCTATATATATAGGGCCCAGAAGTAGGGACAATGAAGCGATGCCATTCATTCAGCGCATGACACGTGGCGAAGTGGGGACAACGAAGCGACGTCGTCCATCTAGCGGATGACACGTGGTGATGCTGTTGGAAAAGGCAATCGACGCAATAGTGTTAGCGAAGCGACGCACGCCACTCAGAAGTTGACGCGTGGCATTTCCTTTGGAAGACGAGACGCATACAGAAGGTCAACCAATGATTTTACGACAAGTGGCTCGCAAAGACCCATGTGAATAAGCTTTAAATTACGTCGATATCCTGGACGACCCTTTGAACGAAGGGGCAACTGATAGGATATTGAGAAATTAGTTCATCTACAATTCGTCCACAAGGATCGTCCATGGCTAAGAGAACGGACGAGATCAGGAATCATTACTAAGGAGACTAAGAAAGTTTCTTGAACAAGAATATGGTATACAATTGACGAGGTCTCGCTTGGACGATAATAAGGTCGTCCGTGAACGTTGTCTATAGATGGACTATAATGAAGTCGTCCATAGACGTTGTCCATGGACGATGATCAGAAGTGGACGATTCAATCGTCCATACAATGGACGGACGAACGTGCAACACTTAGGAAAATCCAACATGTTGGAGCGGTTGATAAATCCATGACTATCACCCTAAATTCCTTGAGCAGTTGATCTCCGTTAGCAGTTTCTAGCCGTTGAGGAAGTTATCTCCGAACTCATTGGCTTCCGTGAACCTTGGGGAAGTTATTGAGGAAATAACCACCCCAGTGTCTCTATATAAAGGATCGGTCTGAACAAAACGATGGTAAGAAATCTCTTGAACACTTGACTCCTAAAATAAGTTAGAATTTCATCCCTGTGAGACTAACTTAGCCATCGGAGGGTGTTTGGTCGATTCACTCCGACCCCCTTTCTGATTTTGTATTCATTTTGTAGGCCTTCCGCAACCGCTTGTAGTCCACCGAAGCCGGAGCGTTCAACCTACTGATTCTGTGTAGCATCAGTTGGCGTTGTTTGTAGCATCAATCAACGAGTGCTACAATATGTCAGTAAAGGAATTTAAACGTTCTGGTATCCATGACCTTTTTAAGGTAAGTTTTATTCGTCTTGGTGTGTTTTTCAATAAGTTTTCAAAATAATGTCTAACTTCCCCTCGTCCATATACAGGCTATGTCCAAATTTTTCACTGCGACTTGCCAGGCTAAGGAGCTCACTTCAGAGGCTAAGACGGCTAAGGATAAGGCTAAGGAGCTGAGCAACGAGGTTTTGTTAAAAAAGGGGGAGGTCCTCAGGTTGACTGAAGATTTTAATCGTCTACAAGGGAGTGAGATGAAGCTGAAAAACAAGGTGGAAGAACTTAAGGCTGATAATATAGAGAAAGACACTCGCATCGTCTATCTCGAAGGACAAATTTCTGGACTTGTTTCGTCCTTGGAGAAGGCACGTGAAGAAGTCATAGCATCCTTCAAGAAGTCTGACGAGTACAAGGGTCGTCTAGATAGTCACTATGCAGCTGGCTATAAGGACTTCCGTGCTGATGCTAAGGAGACATTCCCAGACCTGGATTTTGATTCTTTCAAGCTTCCCCTCACCACTGAAAGCTCTATGTTGCAGACGAGTTCTGAGGATGTCAACGTTATGGACGATGCTAGCAATGAGGTGACCCAGGGCGATCCCAAGACTGGGGGTAGTGCACCCAATGGTTCGTCTAAGTGATTTATATCTTCTTTAGAACATTAGTTTACCTTTGTTGGAAGTGCTCGTTGTTTTGGGCTTTGTTTCTGCTTTATATTCAAATTTATCCAAGTACAATTATCTTGTCCAAGTTTATGGACGAGTCATACATACAATCAGCTTTTGATTTTTTTATTTTTAAACACTCTTAAGGGTTTTTGGTATGTTGGTCGTCCACCCTTTTTCAAATTCTATGAATGAATGAATATTTCTCATTTACATCATTGTGTTTGAATATGTCTAAATCTTTATATATGAACTTGTTTATAACGTCCATGTCCCTTGCGTGGACGTGTGGTTCGTCCACTCAGGAAATCATCTTACCCCGTCTTAAGTACATAAGTGAATTTCTTTTTACATCACCAAAACAGAGTAAAATGAATCTTTTGTGCTCGCTAAGTGGAGCTCGTCTACGAACGACGTCAGTAGAATGATTCCCAGTAAATTTTCGTCCATACACTGAATTGTTGTGATGGTTAGATTTGTTTATGGGTTTGTTTTTCACAACCTTTACCCGTCCAAGGTTTGGACGATAGGTTTGTGATTGTTTTTTATTTGTCCATGTATTGGACGATGAGTTTGTGATTGGCACAATCTCAATTCGTCCATGGCTTAGACGAATGTTCCTTAGATTACATCCTGTCTTAAGCTTTAGACGTGTGTACCTTGGTGTTTATTTCTCCTTTTTGAGTCAAACTCATGGACGATACATCCTTGCGTCCAAGGAATTTATTTGTCCATGCTTGTTTGCCCCTCGTGGATCATTCTGGATGAATGCATTAAAGAATGAAGGATTCTCATACAACTATGTACATACTTGAAAATACATCATATATATATATATATATATATCTGAAAATCTAAACTTATGCAAACATTCGTCCATAGGTATGACACATGCTCAAGAGCTAGTGCCTTAGGGAATAAAAACACATTAACTCGTCCAAGAATAGCACAAAAGTGAAGCACTAATGTACTTTCTAGGGGATTATTAAAACACTCAAACATAAAGTAGTAAACACACACAAGAATGCTAAATTCCATTCGTCCAGGTATCTCGTCCATGGCTGCCGTCCAGAGTACGGAGCCATTATTTATTGGTAGTATCTTCTTAGGTGCTCAACGTTCCAAGGGTGTTCTAGCCTCCGTCCATCCAGAGCTTCCAAATAATAGGATCCTTGCCTCTTGCAGTTGATAACCCTATAGGGTCCTTCCCAATTTGGCACCAGTTTCCTATAGGCTGGGTTTCTTGTTGCCAAGGTGACCTTCTTCAGGACGAGATCCCCAAAAATGAAGCGCCTATGCTTCACCATGGTATCATACTGTCTGGCCATAAGATTCTTGTACCTTGCTGTTCTCTGTTCTGCGTCCGTCCTAACCTCGTCTATAAGGTCAAGGTTAAGACGAAGCTGTACTTCATTTTCTTCAACTTGATATCCCTTCACCTTGTGACTGGCCATGTGCACTTCTGCTGGTATAACTGTTTCACTTCCGTATGCTAGTTTGAAAGGAGTCTCCCATGTAGGGGTCCTCACAGTTGTCCTATAAGCCCATAGAACACCGGGTAGCTCGTCTGGCCATATCCCTTTTGCCCCCTCAAGCCGAGTCTTGATAATTTTTAACAAAGATCGGTTTGCTACTTCTGCCTATCCATTGGCCTGTGGGTGGGAGGGCGAGGAGTAATGATTGTTGATTCCAAGCTGTTCACAAAAATTCCTGAAAGGTATGTTATCAAACTGTCGTCCATTGTTAGACACAAGCACCCTCGGTACTCCAAACCTGCACACAATACTCTTCCAGACGAAGTTCTTAACATTCTGCTGTGTAATTTTAGCCAAGGGTTCAGCTTCCACCCACTTGGTGAAGTAATCAATCCCCACCACCAAAAATTTCATTTGTCTGGTCCCAGTCGGAAAGAGACCCAAAATATCCAACCCCCATTGTGCAAAGGGCCATGGGACCATCATTGGGGTAAGGTACTCCGACGGCTGTCTAGGGACGTTATTGAATCGCTGACATTGATCACAGACCTTGACATATGCTTTGGCATCAGCCTGAATGGTTGGCCAGTAATATCCTACACGGACGACCTTATGGACGAGTGATCTCGCTCCGGAATGGTTTCCACATGCTCCTTCATGAACTTCTCTTAATACATAGTTTGCTTCATCCGGGGCTAAACACCTCAGGTAAGGCTGGGAAAAACCCCTCTTGTATAACACCTCGTCCATTAGGACATACTTGGCTAATTTGATCCTTAGTTTACGGGCTTCATCTCTTCCTTGTGGAAGCTTCCCTTCTTTTAGGTAGCCAACTATTGGAGTCATCCAATTTTCGTCACCCCCTATTTGCTGCACTTTTGGAAGATCTATATTAGGCATGTATTGGATTTCATCGAACCCGTCCGTCAATTCACTCACTGATGCTTCTTTTGCTAAAGTGTCTGCTTCCATATTCTCTTCCCTTGGAATTTGGACGAAATGAGTTTCACTGAACTTCTTGATAAGGCATCTCACCTTATTGAGATATTTCTTCATTCGTTCCTCTTTGGCTTCACACGTTCCATTCACTTGACCTATAACCAACTGTGAATCTCCTTGGACGAGTACTGACTCCGCCCCCAGCGACTTAGCCAACTCCAGGCCTTTAAGGAGAGCTTCATACTCTGCTTCATTGTTGGTTGTTGGGTAGTGCAGACGCACCTTACGCTTCGGCGTATCCGCTTTAGGGGATTTCAGAACAACCCCAATTCCTCTTGCATGAAGTGTAGACGATCCATCCACATGGACGACCCATTTTATATCATCTTCCCTCTCGTCTAAGTCTCTATGGCCTGGAGTGAATTCTGCAATAAAATCTGTTAGGGCTTGAGTTTTTATTGCATTTCTCGGTTGGTACTTGACATCGAACTCACTAAGCTCAATAGCCCATTGGATCAATCGTCTTGCGGCTTCCAACTTGTTCATTGACTTCTTGAGTGGATGATCCGTCATAACAACAATTACATGTGCTTGAAAATAATGCCTTAGCTTCCTGGAAGTCGTTATTAATGCAAAAGCTAATTTCTCCATCAACGGATATCGTCATTCTGCTCCTCTCAGTGCTCGGCTTGTATAATATACAGACTTCTGCGCCTTCCCTTCTTCCCTGATTAATGTTGAACTTACTGCATGCGGGGATACTGCTAAGTATAAGTATAACTCCTCACCTGGTATAGATGGACTTAGCAGCGAAGCTATGGTAAGGTAGACCTTAAGGTCCTGGAAGGCCTTTTAGCACTGGTCCATCCATTCAAACGTCTTCCTGAGAATTTTAAAGAAGGGTAAGCATTTATCTGTAGCTTTAGAGACAAACCTCTTTAGTGCTGCAACTCATCCTGTTAAAGACTGGACTTCCTTGATGTTCTTTGGAGGTTCCATGTCCAATATTGCTTGGATTTTATCCGGATTTGCTACAATTCCCCTTTGTGAAACCATGAATCCCAGAAATTTCCCTGAGGAGACTCCGAATGCATATTTGCTTGGATTCAGCTTCATCTGATGTCGTCTAAGAGTATCAAAGGTTTCCTTTAGGTCGTCCAGGTGCTTCTCCTCGTCCAGACTCTTGACCAGCATGTCATTAACATACACCTCTACATTCCGTCCTATTTGTGGACGGAATATGTGATTAACCAACCTCTGATAAGTTGCCCCTGTATTCTTTAAACCGAAGGACATCACCTTATAACAGAATAACCCTTGACTGGTGATGAAGGATGTTTTCTCCTGATTTGCCTCATCCATCTTTATTTGATTATACCCTGAAAAGGTGTCCATGAAGCTCAGCAACTGATGACCTGCTGTTGAGTCTACCAGTTGGTCAATGCGTGGCAAAGGATAACTATCCTTGGGGCAAGCTTTGTTCAAATCAGTGAAGTCTACACACATTCTCCACTTGTCATTTGCCTTCTTAACCATCACTACATTGGCTAACCAATCTGGATAATAGACTTCCCGAATAAATTGCGCTGTGGTTAACTTCTGGATCTCTTCCTTGATAGCATTGTCTCTCTTAGGAGCAAAGACCCTCTTCTTCTGACGAACTGGCTTGGAAGACGGGTACACATTTAAACGGTGAGTGATAACACTTGGATCGATACCCGACATATCTTCATGACTCCATGCAAAAACATCAATGTTCTCTCTTAAGAACTGAACGAGGTCTTGCTTTGTCTTCTCTTCCATACTTGTTCCAATTCTGGTAAACTTCTCAAGATTACCCTCTTCCAGAGGAACGTCTTCCAGTACCTCAGTGGGTTTAGCCACAAACCTTCTTTCTTCTATTCTCATCGTCTACACCTGCTCGTCTAAAGCCATCATGGCTAAGTAACATTCTCTTGCTGCCTACTGATCTCCTTGTGCTTGTCCTATCCCATACTTCGTAGGGAATTTGGCTGATAGATGGTAGGTAGATGTTACTGCCTTCCAACTGTTTAGAGTTGGCCTTCCAATAATAGCATTATACAAGGACGAACAATCCACCACGAGGAAATTGACTGACTTAGTTATTTGTTGTGGGTATGACCCCACCACTATAGGCAGCGTAACGGTGCCTATAGGCTGCACCTTCATTCCTCCAAATCCTATCAACGGCGAGCACGTTGGACGAAGTAAATCTCGTCCAAGCCTTATCTGCTGGAAGGCTAGATAGTACAATATATCCGCTGAGCTTCCATTATCCACCCACACCCTTCTAGTTGTGTATTCTGCGATAAGTAACGTAATGACGATTGCATTGTCATGTGGATGATGGATTCTTTCAGCTTCCTCGTCGGTGAAGGAAATGGTTGGCTCGTCAATTCTTCTCATCTTTGGGGATCGTCCAGAGAGTTGAACATTCTGCACCACTTTAAGATACGTCTTCTTTGATTTGGAAGTTTGTCCTGCTGAGGTTCCTCCGATGATGACCCTTATCTCTCCTAAAGGGGGCCGTGACGACTCTTCCATCTTTGCCTTCAACTTCTCATCTTTGTGATCCCTTCCAACAAAATGTCTTAGTTTTCCTTGTCTAATAAGATTCTCAATCTGCTGTTTCAAGTCATAACATTCGTGTGTGTCATGCCCATGGTCCCTGTGGAAGCGATAATATTTATTCTTATTGCGCTTATTAGGATCTCCTTTCATCTTCTCTGGCCACTTCAAGGAAGGATTATCCTTGATCTGCATAAGTACTTGATCGAGTGGGGCATATAAGGGTGTATAATTCTGATTTCTTGCTGGGGGGCCTATCTTCCTATTGTTTCGGTCCTTCTTATCTTCCGTTCATCCTTTCTTTGGACGAGGACCTTGTTCAGAATGTCGTGCAGGATTGGCTTCTGTCCTCTCAGCCCTCTTCCTCTTCTTGGCTATAATTGCGTCTTCTGCATTCATAAAGTTTTGGGCTGAATGGACGAGTTCAACCATGGATTGAGGCTCCTTCTCATATAGCTTGTGGATGAATAAATCAGAATTAACCCCGTTGTGGAAGGCCGCCAAGAGTAACTTGTCATCAACCTTGTCCATAGTCAAGGCTTCCTTGTTGAACCGAGTGATGAAGGAGCGTAGGCTTTCATTTTCCCCTTGCTCCATAGTTAAGAGGCTGGACGAGGAACGTTTATGCCTTTGCCCTCCAATAAAATTATTGACAAATAATTTGCTTAATTCTTCAAAAGAACTTACTGTGTTAGGGGGTATTTTGCTGAACCACACTCGCGCTGGCCCTTTGAGAGTAGTAGGGAAGGCTCTACACATAATCTCATCCGGGACTCCTTGAAGGTGCATGGTAGTCTTGAAAGTTGCAATGTGATCAAAGGGGTCGCGTGCTCCATCGTATGAATCCAGTGAAGGCATCTTGAACTTTGGAGGCAAAGGGTGTCCATTGATGGAAACCGTGAAAGGAGAATCCGTTCGGTGGACTAAATCTTCTACTGGGTTCGTCATTCTCATGTTTTCCCTTATCTCAGCCATAACCTTTCTCATATGATCCATCTCCCTTTCCAGTTGTGGCATCCTTCTAGATGTGGTACCCCTTGATTGGCTTTCTGGTTCAACGTCTCCCCTATCTTCCTGACTTTGGGCTTGACCTTCAGCATACCCTTCATGGTGTTGCTTCTTCAAATTAATTTCCCTGGTTAATTCTTGATTCTGTCGTGTTAACTTCGCCATAGCGGCTACCATGGAATGCATGTGTTAAACAGAGGATTGTGGCATTACTAGGGTTGACTGACGGTCGCGTTGGGGATGACTTGAAGCATCCCTACTCTCTTAATGGCCTGGGCTGGTAGCCCTTGACCTAGTTCGAACCATTCAACCCTTTGTCGTAGAAATACAAACTGCAAAAGTAAAGTCTCTTCCCACAGACGGCGCCAATTGATGCTACACAGAATCAGTAGGTTGAACGCTCCGGCTTCGGTGGACTACAAGCGGTTGCAGAAGGCCTACAAAATGAATACAAAATCAAAAAGGGGGTCGGAGTGAACCGACCAAACACCCTCCAATGGCTAAGTTAGTTTCAAAGGGATGAAATTCTAACTTATTTTAGGAGTCAAGTGTTCAAGAGATTTCTTACCATCGTTTTGTTCAGACCGGTCCTTTATATAGGGACACTGGGGTGGTTATTTCCTCAATAACTTCCCCAAGGTTCACGAAAGCCAATGAGTTCGGAGATAACTTCCTTAACGGCTAGAAACTGCTAATGGAGATCAATTGCTCGAGGAATTTAGGGCGATAGTCATGGATTTATCAACTGCTCCACACATGTTGGATTTTCCTAAGTGTTGCACGTTCGTCCGTCCATTGTATGGGCGATTGAATCGTCCACTTCTGATCATCGTCCATGGACAACGTCCATGGACGACTTCATTATAGTCCATCTATAGACAACGTTCACGGACGACCTTATTATCGTCCAAGCAAGACCTCGTCAATTGTATACCATATTCTTGTTCAAGAAACTTTCTTAGTCTCCTTAGTAATGATTCTTGATCTCGTCCATTCTCTTGGCCATGGACGATCCTTGTGGACGAATTGTAGATGAACTAATTTCTCGATATCCTACCATATATATTTTTTTGGGGGGGCAGTGGGGGGGGCCATGGCCCCCCTCTACCCTACCGTGGGTCCGTCCCTACTCCAAATCACACACACACACATATATATATATATATATATATATATATATATTGGTTCTAACTTGTTTGCTATTGCTAAAGGTCTTGTAGCTGAATTGACATCTCTCCATGTACAAAGTGCTTGGAAGTCTAGGGGGAAAGGGTTCGAAAAAAACTTGCTTGATACTGATTGAATTAATTAAGACGAGACAACAAAAGTTATTAATAGTTTGTTATGAATTCTCATTCCACTTAAATAAGTTCATATCACCATTACTTTAAGAACGATTAAAGTTATCAATAGCTTAAAATACTAACACAATCATGATACTAAACTTGGGTCCCTGAGTCCTGACTCCCAAAATTAGTATATGTATTATTATAAATTTTTAACTACTATTAAGTCATTTATTATTTTAGAAAATATGACCAAATCATCTCCTAATAATACTCTCAAATCAACCATCAATGGGGGCTTAGCATGCTGGTAGCAATAACATACAAGAATTATTAATTTTTAAGTCAGTGATAACTCACTATTTCAATTATAAATATATAAAGAAATTAATGTAATTAGATAAACTTTTTAATTAACATTTTCTTGACTGAAATAAAAAAGAAAATTACTTTCAAGTTTTTCTTTGTACTTCTTTAGGTCTCGGACGTACAAATCAGCAGCCTCAAAATTATAGGGATCTTCCACATTTGGTTGGAGCAAAATCTGAGGGATTACGAACTCAAAAACATGTTTCAGTTCTACAACTCACACGCCAAACAAAGTTAAATTAAAAAAATAAAATTGCTTTTGAAGAAAATCAAGTTAAATTAATATTTCTAGAATTTATGAAATCATCTATACCCATATATATTACCAAAGTCTGAATTCCAATTTTCAATTTCCAACGCATCCACACACATGAACCCAGAACTAAAATGATGAAAGTAATTAAAGCTCATTAGTAAAAAAACGTTAACTTTATTTAAAATATAATTGTATATTTAAAATAAAATTCTTACTCAATGCCAATATTTGGGTGAAAAATTTTGTATACAAAGTTGATGACTGGTGGTTTGTTTGGATATCCTTCTTCGAAGTCCACATGGATTTTCCAAACAAATCCTTAGTAAAGACCTAAAGGAAGTGAATAGAAAATGAAGTTAAAATTATCATTTTTATATTTTTTAAATCCAAAATTTTAATTTATATGATGATGATACAACATTTATGGAAATAAAAATAAAAATTGAACTTACTGTCTTTGGGATCCTTAAACTCAATGATGAATTCTGTGACTTTGTCACCAACGAACTGTAAATTATATCTGTTTTTTAATCTGTAAAAATATTTTTAAGCAACAACATGCAAGACCATTTTAATTAGCAAGGTTGTAGTTATGAACATCATATAACATGTAAAATAAATAAATTATTATGAATTAACACTCAATTTCGTACCATCTTTTTCTCAACGATCCATAAGAGCAATTGCCCATTGGTCTCACAAGAACAAATTTAGTTCCTATCCAAAAAAAAAAAAAAAAAGGTTGAAACAATCAATTTCCTTTGTGAACATTATTGTTCTCTATCAATGATTATGTTAGGTTCTAAAGATTTAGGATTAAATGTTTAGATTCTTATTTTGTTTACGTTGGCAAACCGAGAACAAAAACATGTCTAGATTAGGTGTTAGACATTGCTCAAGGTGGTACAAATCAAGTTTCAAGAACATTCAAGCTGCAGAAAGAAGAGTTCAAGTTCAGTGAAGCTCGACCGATTGAGAATTAGATCCAACCGATCGAAAATCATAGTAAATCAATTTCTATAGAATCTAAATTAGGCCCAAGCCCATGAAAACGTTTAGGGTTTTAGTCCAACACTCCTAAGTATAAAAACAAAGCCCTAACTATGTTTTGAAGATTATTGAAAGACTTATGAGTTACTCCTGTGAGATCTGAGAGGTTCTGTAACTTTCTAATTTTACAAATGTCTGCCGAAATAAGATCTACAATCAAGTGTTGGTGGAATCTAGTTGCTGCTACAAGATTAACAATTGATGATCTAAACCTTTGAGCGGGATCTCAAAGTCATAAGCGTGGGAGCTTGTGTAATGCAAATCCAAGAGAGAAGATTTTGTCGAGTCGGAGCTTGCACGAGTCATGTCAATAAGTTCTACTAGTGGTAGCAATAGATTTAGAGTTAAATCTTTTGTAAACTTTATTTCTTTCTAGTGAATTTGTTTACCTTGAGGATAGCTAGATCAATTCCTCCTTAAGTTTTTACTTTGAGACGGTTCATTTCGTTGGTTTTATTGGATGATCATATCTATGTGTTATTTTCTTTTCCGTTGTGCATGATATGATTTATTACTATTTAACCTAGATCTCATAATTAACCTAAGTGAACACTTGGCTAATATATTAGGTTAAACAATCTGTTTTAAGGGGACTAAACAAACAAACATATTATAAATTATATAAAGGCAAACTTGGGTTAAATTGTGTGATATTAATAATATATTATACCGTTTGTTAGTTGGTACATTTGGGGAATTTTTTTTTTTTCATAATGTACCTTGTCATGCTGTTATAATGTTTTGCATATATCAAGTTCACATTTTCATGATGTAATTTTTTTTTAGTTGGTTGGTTCATCTGTAGTAGAATTTTATACATGTCCTATACATTGTCATTTTTTATTTTGGTCTTAGTAAAAATAATATACATTGCCTCTTTTATAATATCATTTAATAAGAAAAATGACAAAACTTAGGTATAATATCTAGAATCTCCAATTAAATTTAAACACCTAACTAAATTGATTACTAAAACACAAAAAATAATATCATGTATAAAGACTAAAGATAAAGATAATTAATTCAATAAAATTATGTATTGAGTTTAATTGAAAAACTTAATATACTGCACCAACTACTTGTAAAAAAAAAAAAGTAGCATTGACTACATTTTACTCATAAAAAAAATTATATATATATATATATATATATCTTTTCTTTTGCGATTCATAATATTTTTACAACGTTTTTACAAAGAATTCTATTCTAAGTGGTAAATTATTAGTAGTTATAATTTGAACTTACTATTAACATTACTTTTTTGCCTACCAATAACAGCTAAAAATAAAATAAAAATTTATCACTTAAAATTTATTGTGAAAGTATTATAAAAAAAATTTTGGACAACATTTATTTTCTTTGCTTTAAAAAAAAATTATTTTCTTTTGTAAGGTATGTATTAGGCAGCTGATATTCTCTTGTAATGTTTTTTTTTATTTTTTTTAAGAGAAAGTTTCAACTTATGACATTCGCTCATGATAATAGCTCTTTATCATCAGATTAAGACACAAATTAATTTTTGATATAAACAGGGATTCAACCTATGAGTTAAAATGGGTTTGAGGCCAAAATTGGCGTTCTATTGTAATGTGTATGGTATTTCTTTTTGGGCATGGGTGTATCCGTGCATCTACTAATAGGGATGGCCAGGTAGATATCAGCATTCGGATTGTCGAAGCCACTGTTTTTGTTGTTGGTTTTGGTGGCCGTTCATCAGACTCCCAACACTAACAAATTTAATAACTGAAGGCCCGTTTGGTAGCACAGTTTAAGTATTATTGTTCAGTTAATCAGTTTTTAATATTGTAGATATACATACTTATTTGAATATTATAAAAATACGTGTCAAAAATGTTATTATTATTTAAACACTAAAAATTGTTGTTTAAAAACAAGTAACAAAGGGCTTTGTATTATGATACCAAAAAAATAAAAATAAAAATAAAAATCTTTGGCGTAAAGTATTTTACGTTGCTGTCCTGCGCCTCCACTCAATCCTGGGGGCTGCTCAAACAGCAATAATATTTGGCAAATTGATCCACGTCTATGGGCTTTTCGTTTTGACTTTTCCAATTCTTAGGCATTAAGGATAGGAATTAGGAATTAGGAACAACACGTAGGAATAATGCCGTACGTAACTCCTATACTACTACTATAATAATCAACGTTGACCACCATCTCCTAACAAATCATAGTTTGCCACGTCACGTCGCGATAAGAAGAAGAAGAGAAGTGTCGGTTGTACACGATTTCATCAAACGCGTTAAATATCTGTGAATATCTCTTTGGAATATAATATAATAAAATAAAGTAAAGTAAAAAAGAAAAAAGAAAAACGAGAACCTCTTTTTTTTTTCCCTATTTAAAGCCTATACACAAACACCGATAGATACACAAATCGAATCGAAGCTTTAAAAAAAAAAAAAAAAAAAAATTAATAAGAGTGTTTGTTTGTTTGTTTGTTTATCGGAAGAGAAAAATGGCAGCACTACCCGGAGGAGTGACAGATGTTAAGGGACATGAGAACAGCTTGCAGATCGACGACCTCGCTCGTTTTGCTGTCGACGACCACAACAAGAAAGAGGTGCTCTCACTTTTATGTTTTAACGTTGTTATGATCTTTCATTTTAGGTTTTTTTTTTTTTTTTTTTTTTAACAATTGTTTGTGAAATTTCCAATTAATTCATTAGTACAAGTAATAAAAGAGGACTAATGAAATTAAGGAGTGAATATGATTTTAAGTAGAATGGAACGGAGGAAATGAATACATGTGACCCCAAATTTTGAGATTAAGGTTGGTTATTTGGGATTTTGAAAAAAAAGTTAGCATATTTTACTTTTTAGTTTATTTTTACTCTTGAAGTGGGTTTCATTGCATTGTTAAGGGAGTCCTATTGTTCAAAAAGTCAGGTTTTATTTTTTTTGTTTAATACATAATTTCAACAAAATGTTTTCAGTTTCAGCAAAATAAGCTAAATGGACGCTAAGGCTTGTTATTGTTGTTTTTGTTTGTTAGTGAAATTTCCATTTGAGAATATGGGAATGAGTTAATTTTTCACGACCTTAAACGTTATATGCATCTCAATTATGTGTGGGGGTTTAATCAGTTCAATGGGATTTAATTCGACATTCCCACTTGCACAAAAAAGAAACTCTTTGGCCTGATGGTAAAGAGACGCCATATATATGTATATATATACTAATGTGCGTAGATGAATGATTGGTTTTGCTGAAATTTTGGTGGTGGGATTAATATTTGTTTAAATGTTCATTTGTCTAATTATGTTATGCTGTGTGCAGAATACACTGCTGCAGTTTAAGAAGGTGGTGAATGCGAAACAGCAGGTGGTTTCTGGAACAATATACATTCTAACGTTGGAGGTGGAGGATGGAGGGAAGAAAAAAATTTATGAAGCCAAGATTTGGGAGAAGCCATGGTTGAACTTCAAGGAGGTGCAGGAATTTAAGCTCATTGGTGATGCCCCTACACACCACAGTGCTTAAGTAGGTATTCGTTTCAGAACACGGTGGTCCTGATTCAATTTGTGGTATCATTTTCTTGAGGATTTTTAATGCTATAAATATGTGTTATCCTTTTGTGGATTTAAATTATGTATATCTAGATATATTTCTATTATTTCCTTTTCAGATTTTACTTAACTGACATTACATCAACTTACTTGAATGGAAACACAAAAAACAAAAAGAAAACAAAAAGGGAATTGGGATTATGTGAAAAGTTAAGTTGTGTTTTTGTTGCATCACGTTTCATTCATGCAGAATTGAATTGGGGTTTGAATACTGTTGAGAAGGAATTGTTATTTGAATGACTGCCTTCTATGGACCCACCATTAGTTTCCTACCAAATTTGAGGAGCTTTGAGACCATAGCATCTTATAGAAGCTTACATTCATTTATCTTTTTGTTTTTGGATAAGTATTACATTCATTTATGTATCAATGGCATATACTAACAACCCTCTTATATAGTGTTTTAGTGGAACCCCAAACTCTGTATAGAGCGTTGGAATTGATGATTATAATAATATATGTATTAACTGAAAACATGAATTACCTTTGATAAAATTTAGGACATGATCGACTCTATAATTGGATTAAATAGCAGCCCCCATTGGTCATACTCTGAGTCTCTGGCCATTTCGAATGCTTGTTAGAATATGCTTTTGCTGGTAACTCGCTTTAGAGTTTACTTTAGTAACTTGTTTAGTTTCAAGTAAAATGGTGCCACTGCTCTGTATTGGCATTGCTCTTTTCTCTTTTTCGTAAGGTAAGAAACATGCTCCCAAAAAAGGTGGGCAACGTGCTCATCAATTTTGATTGTATCATTGTGTGTTGTGTCATGTGTGGTGCAGAGATGCACATTGCTTCAATATCATAGTTAGCAGTTAGCACCCCCTCCCATATTATTCCTCACAACTATTGTCATTTAAACTCTTTCCTCACAACTATATTTTGTCATTTAAGATTTATATAGCTTTGTAAATTAAAATATAGTTCTTTTAAGATTAATCTATATAGCAACAATGGTGTACTTATTGCTCTGTCGGTACTTCTGTACAAACTTATTACATTAATATCTCGGATTAAGTAGTATATGGTTCTGGTGTAGCTCAATCTATCTCACTAATGATATTTTCATTGTATATTCAGGTGACTGAAGATTGGATGAATCTTGCCATGCTCCAAGTGAAGAAGTATATTAAAACAACGAAGGCGTGTTTTTATTGAAATAAAATGTAAATTAATCTGAATTGGAGTCTCAGCCTTCTATTATTACTCAGGAGCTGGTGTATTCATCTTTCCTTGTGACAATATAACTACGAATTTTAAAATGTTTATTTTCGTATTATCAAGTGACACTTTCTGATATTTCCAACAAACGCCTATGATTCAAATCCCTCTTTCCCTATTGTTGTAACTTATGTTATTGAGTATTGAACAATTAATTCCTTTGTTTTTTGGAATCATTTTTTCACAAGATATAATTAAATAAAAGAGGTTATAGAATGGATTGTTACTTATGCCTAGATATTGGATAAATGGATATTGATAAGACCTTTTCAATTGCAGCCAATAAATTATTACAAATAATTCTGACAACTTAAGGAGAAAAAGAGATAACTTATTGCTTTCAATCTTCAGAGAAAGATACATTATTTGGGATAGAAAGAAAGAAAGAAAAAAACTGAATTATTAAAAAGAAGAAGTTTATTTATGTATTCAAAGTGTTCTTCTGCATTTGATATCTTAAACATGCCTGCTTCCACCATGATTTCTGGTCATTCATGCGAGTGATGTTTAATGCACTTGAAATATTTGTAGAGCACTTCTGAAAAACAATAACACTTAGAAATATTTGCAGAGCACTTGGAATCTTTAAAGAGCACTTAAGAACAATATAATTTGAAATAGAAAATACTACTAGGCGTGGTAGTCTCAACACAAATTGTAAAATGTTTACAAATAAATATGGTAGATACTCTTTTTTCTTTTTTCTTAAAAAAAAAAAAAAATTAAAGCAGGCTTTCCTAAAATGTTTACAAATACTTAACCCCCCACCCCCCCACCCCACCGCCCCCTCCAAAAAAAAAAAGCAAATAAACAAGGTGGAGTACATTAGGGTCCATAGGAGACTTAAAATTCACAAGATGATCATGGGACCTAGCTGGTCAAGCTTCTTCTTTGGAGACATCTGCAGAAGATGGCTTCCACTTTCTTCGAGCTAATGTCGATATATGACCAACTCTTTCTGCTGCAAATCCATAGATACTTTGAACAATTTTTTTGACTACTTCAATTGCCAAGACACAATAAGCGAAAATGCCCACAGTTATCAAGTATACAATAAGCAAGGAGAGACCATTTGGCAACATGGAGACTGATAGTGTTATATAAGTTATCATCATGGAGACTAGGGCAATTGGTAGTAAGACTTTCACATAAGTTTTGTTTCCATAAAAGAATATGAGGAAGACAGAGGAAAAGAACCCAGCAGTGTTGAAAGACATGAATAGGTAATATGTTGCAGATGGACATGTATTTGTTGCGCTATTTGAACGATGGAAGATGCATTTGGAGTCTAGATTTTTGTCTTCCTTCCAAATAGTTTGAGGAGGGGACAGTCCTGCTTGATAAGTCACTGTTGCAATCAAACTGGCCACAACTAGTACCATTTCCTGTACACTCTCCCAAATGGTATTGGAATTATCTTCTGCGGATTGATCTGACTGTTGTGGTTGTGTCAAGTCAAATTTACCAGCTTGAGTAGTAGCTTGAGGCAAGATATCAGTCTCAACTGTAGATTGCTCCCCTGGTAGAATCTCTATGAATTTCTTGTCTAGCTTGCTTTGAGTTCTTAGTAAGTCTAATACCTGCCAAATAATGTTTGTCAAGAAAATCATATAATCTTTAATAAAAATGTTGAAGTTACTACTGGTTTATTACAAAAGACTTACAAACTAATGTTAAATAAATTTATAATATCTCTAATATCATCATTTTTAACGGTACCTCAGCATTTAATATGCTATGTCTATGCCAGATTATGAAACACAAACCTCCTTAAGGTGAAAATTAGTTGACCATGAAGAGGCATGGTTGAACTCAGCAGGGTATTTTAGTTAAAAAGCAGGGAAAGAGAAGCAAGAAGAAAGAAAAGATAGAAGAGTGGCCAAAATGGTAAGAGTCAAATTTTGTAAATACACATAACCACTAGGTTGTAAAATGTATAAGACATGCATTTCACTAGAATTGCTTCATAATCATATATTAGCTGGCAGTGCAGCAAATACAAGGCATGTCAGAGAAAATTTATGGCCAAACTAGCCCAACAATTTCATGTGACATGATCCATATTGCATTTTAATAATGCAGCTATCATATTCCTTTATCTTATTGTTTACTATTGCATTATACTATTGCTTAAGCTATGATTAAGCTATCATATCCCCACCAGAAGTATTGAAGTTTCAATTCTAATACGGTTAATTTAAATAACATTTTTTCTCAAAAAATAATTAAAGATATTAAAATCAATAATAATACTTTGGAAACAGTAAGAAAGAAACCAAAAATTGAAGGATAATTCGTGTTGTAAAATAGATTAATATCATTATCATTATAATAATGAGATAGGCTGAGTCCTGATCGAGTTTGTTCGATTATCAATGCTTGAGCCTAACCTACTTTTCATTTAATATCAGGGAAAACTATTTCATGAGCTAACTAATATGTAAATGATGAGGGCCCAACTCACTCCACACACACAAAAAATTAAATAGAAAAAAGAGAAGAAAAAGAAGAAAGAAAGAAAGACCACCATGTATCGTTTAAATCCAAAAAACAAAAAACAAAGGGAAATAGAAAAAGAAGAAGAAGAAAAAAGAAAGACCACCCCCAAAATGTCTAGATAGCTATGTGAAGCCCACCAAGTAAACCTAGGAAGTTTCGTGACTTTAGTCTTTATTAGATTTACGTAGTTTGTTACTTTTTTATTTTTATTTTTAGAGAATGATATTTTTTTTTGTTACTTAATACCATAAAACAAAGATACATGTTTGTATTTTAGTATTCTCAAAACTGAATCTATTCATATTTAAAATGACTTCGGCCCGTTTGGTAGAGGAGTTTGAGTAATGTTGTTTGTAGTTTTTTGAAATATGTGTGAGTGAAAAAGTGTATGAAAAAGTATGTAATGTTGTTTAAAAACTGAAAATGAGTTGTTTAACAACTCTACCAAATAGGGCCGAATCTTTTTTGGAACAAAGGTTATTCAGGAAAGAAATAGAGTATTAAATCACAACTAATTAATTTGCCTAAAGGAATGGAACTGTACACTACATTAATTAGGATATCATAATCATGTTTATCACAAATAAATTTTCCAGATTTCATCTTATATTTTTGTGCATCTTTACTTGCTCGATCAATGCCTTTGAAACCTATTCACAAAGAATTGAAGATAGTAACGCTCCAATTTATCAAATAAGCAAATGAGCTTTTTCTTTCATTCTTTTCTTTTCTTTATTTATTATGCTAAATAAATGAAGGCATGAATTATAATTATGGGGTCCTCATATATAATGACTTTTCTGATGTGACAAGATAATGAGAGAAGCTATCAATATCAAAATGCTAACTCTAGAGTCATCGATGTATTAACATCAATTTAAGATGATGTGGTGAGACATTAATGGTGATTATCAATAAGTAGTAATACTGCAATAGATCATGTTGAACAGTTGGAGACTGGAAGCCCAAAAGGGATCAACAGCAATAGAGGTCCTTCGGTTGGTTGCTCAGGTTTTGACGCATAGTTGAGTCTTTGCTTAATTTGTTAGTTGAGGCTTTTGGTAGTTAGTGTTAGTTGAAGACTTGTAAGTTCTAGTAAATGAGAGTGTGACTTCTAAGGTCCAAAATGATTAAGATGAGGCACTTCTTTTTAAAAAGCTGAATGTTTTAGTGAAACACCATTATATGGCCATCCTTTGATGTTTTGAACTAAACCCTTTCATATTAGTGTTTAAATTAGTAGAAATCATCAAGGATTGTAAGAATTTTGCCGACTTAAGATTGCTGAATCTCACAGCTGATGTATATTAAGTAACTTGAGTTAAATAAATCAATTTTTTCTCCGGGTAAAAAAATATTGGTTTTAGAAACTTCATTTAAACTATTCCTTTAAGATAGTGCAGAGATACACTAATGAAACGCATTATTAAATAAGGTGCCACTTTGTAAACCATAAAACTAATGAAATAAAATTTTAACCGCGAAATTAGAAGGATTCTGTTTTCATGGAAAGGAGGAGAGAATCGAACTAATGTGAATATGTGATTCCCGACAAATCGTTGGTAGAAGACAACGCTAGTTCTAATAAACTAATGCACATGAAGCTAACATGGTCATGGAGTAATCATTAACTTACTTGGAGTTGGTTGTTAGCCACAGCCAGCTGCAAGATTGTGTTGCCTTCTTTGTCCTTGGCGTATAAAATCTCATCATCATCATCATAGTCAAGCTTTTCAACCAAAGTCTTAAGCGCCTCAAATTGGTTGTTCTTCACAGCCAGGTGAAGAGCTGTCTCGCCTCGAGAGGTGACACACCTAATAGCATGTGGACAGTGAGACAGCAACTCGTCAATGACAAAAACTCTTCCTCTAATGGCTGCAAAATGGAGAGGAGTTCGACCACCTTTGTCCTTGACAAGGCTAAGCTCAGGGCTGAGTTTCAACAATTCTCTCACTATCTCAACTTGACCAGAGGCTGCAGCTATGTGCAAGGGGCTGAACCCATCTTGGTTCAGCTCGCTAGCAAATGAAGGCTTTTGACTTAAAATTTCTTTTACAAACTTGGTTTTTCCAGCTAGTGTGGCAATATGCAAAGGTGTCTCTGCAAAGGGTGCTAGAGAAACTTTTTCAAGGATTAGTGGATCTTCTTCTAGTAATGCTTCGAGGGTGATGACATCTCCTAGTTGAGCAGCCATGGACAGTCGTGGATCCATAGGAGAATGAAATGAATAAATGATAAAACTTTGATTATGTGTTTGTGGAGCTTGTTTTATGAAGTGGGAGACTATATGACATGGGTTTTATGTAAAAGGAGATGTGGCTCCCATTTTCTATACTAGTTTCAAACTTTCAAAAGGAAAATGACCTTGGATGAACCATTAATTCCAAAGATTTTTGCATACGATTGAAATATTTACTGATATTTTGAATTACCAAAATAGATAAAATCTACCCTTCTTTTTTATACATTTTATCAAAGGAACTTTAGAGAGGGATTTTCAAACTTAACAGTGGTTATTCTTGGGACGAAATGTGGAGATATTTTCTTATAAATGTACATAATTTGAACTTATTGATATTGTGGGGTGTCTGAGGACCGAGAAGAACAAGGAGTGGGACGTCCTTCACCAAGCCATTTGTAAAGTGCCTCAAATCCGAGAAGATGGTCTACCCGAGAAGAGGATGGGAAATGTGCATGATGTCTTATGAGCGCCCAAGGAGGAGAGGTAACACTCTAGGGGAGGAATAGTGTGGTGGTAGGAAGCTCTGTGAAAGGGTATACCTACCACCTTGCATTGAATGCTCTGTAACAAACTTATCAGTTGCATTAATGAACAAGTGATCCCTGAATAGTGTCTTCATAGCTAGCAACCCCTTCTACCACCTTTAGCAGAGCCTTGATGGGACAAGTATCAAAGGAAGAGTTTTGGGACGTACACGTGGAAGGCTAAGATGCATAGAAAGAGGATATATAAGAAGAAAGGAGTTCTACAATGAGGGGACTTTTGGGAGAGAAATAAAGAGAGAAACAGAAAAGTGAACAGTGTATTGCTTGACAACCGAGAAGCACTTTTCTTCATCAATTGCTTGATTCATATTCTTCCTTGTCTGTGAATCACATCATTAGCTCTAAGCTTGGGTAATCATTCTATTGTAATTGCCTTCCCATCTCTACACTAAAACAATTCTATTGTCTGGGCTTAGGTTGAAGTGCAAGGTACTACTAATCTAAGTGGGCTTGGGCTTCCAAATCTAACACTTACCGATACTATTATCTATAATTCTAAAAAAGAATAAAATAATACATATATAGAGTCGGAATACAAATTCTTTTACAACAAATTCTTAAGAGGGAAATCCAATGTGAGACAGAGATAAAAGTTATACAACAAATTCTTAAGAGGGAAATCCAATGAGTGAGACAGATAAAAGTTAGCTTAAAAAGAAAACTAATTTTGTTGATTTTTTTTTTTTAATATATATGATGAGACAGAATTTTTGTCAAACAGATATTGCAGGCTGATATGCAGTTTTTACTTATGACAAGAAAGGAATGGGAATCTAACCGAATTCTAGCCCCCAATGTTGGAATTGGAGACAGAACACAGCCTCACATTGACAAAGATCTCTCATGGCCGATGTGGCCATCTTTATCCTTTTATTATCTCTCTTTTAAAAATAAATAAATAAAATTTAAATAAATCATGAACTATACGCAACTAACTATAGCTGCTCCCATAAAGGCCCCCATTTTACTTTCTCAAAAAAACTATAGCTGTTCCCAGGATGCAAAGTTCAAACCACCAGCATGATTCTTTCTGGCCAAATGGGACTATGGGACCATTAGGTTTGATTTGTAGTAAGCAGTCTAAGCAGATTGGCATCCAATCATCAACCACCAATCAGGGACCCTATGCTAATGCATAAAACACACCGGGTTCATGAATTCATTGTATACATATATGGGATAGATCCCACATATTACACATGAAATGTGAGCCCATTATTGGTTGCTCACAGGCAGTCAATCCTGCAACTGTAGGCAATTTGTTGGTGGTGGGTAATTCTGGTGCAAAACATTAACAAAACTGGCATTACACATCTTAGCTTCTCTCTTTTTATATACATATTATTTCATAATTTATATGGATAAAATAAAATTAATTCACTACTTTTTTCGCCAAGCAACTTGTGAGAGTCACCTATAGATCAAACACTGAAGCCATTCGAAGATCTAATTCTGCACACGAGAGAAACAATACAAAATATTTTCGGGTACAACATGAGGATGATTGCACCAAAATTTGAGATTTCAATATGCTGAAGGAAGAAAATAAGTTTGAAACTGTCAGTTAATGGTACAGAAGCATATACCACGAGCATCTAAAGACCTAAAGAACTACAGTTACAGCCTTGCCTAGAAAGGTATTTGCAGTTTTCATCTTCCTTTTCTATTCCTAACCATCTATCACAATAATATTAGCCTAACATCTACTTGTATATCAGAAAATAAGAACTACCAACCTATGTGAGATAAGTTAAGACAAGCACCAGAAATGCATGGTCATTCAACCTTCTTCATCATAATCTTCCTCATCCTCATCCTCATCTATCCTTCTACTTAAGTTGGCAAGTTGTATGGGGTCAATGGCGATATTTTTCATTTCAGATTCAGACCAGTCAGGGTATTCCTCAGGCTTTATTTCTGGAATGGGCTCTGCAGATGAACTAGCAGGGACAGCAGCTGTATTTGTTGAGTCCCCATTCTCATCTAAGTCCATATTCAAGTCAAAGTTTCTAATGGGTGCTTCTTCACCTTTGACAGCCAGAATATTTTCCTTCCATTCTTTGGTTTCTGCCCCATTATCAAGCCTCTCAAGACTTTGATTGAGTTTTTCATCATGCTCAGAATCATCTGGATCATCTTCAAACTTCACATATTGTGCAGTCGTCTCTCTCTCAACTGTTTGACTACCTCGCCCACGACCTCTACCTCTACCTCTGCCCCTACCCCTTCCTCTGCCACCGCTGCTATTGTGGACTGCATCATGCTGCAACGCAGAGAAAAAAATCATCAAGCAAAATCATTCTGTTAAGACAGATTATATGTTGGCTTAAAAGATGCATCCCAAGTTCTATAAATGCCTGTCCTATTATAATGTCATACAATTTTACAAACCAAGTTTCAGTAATACTCATCTGACTCTATTTTCTGTTTTCCAATTTGGAATTTCCGAGATACAAATTTCCCAGTAATTGAAGTTCAGAAAACCCAGGAAGATGAGCATATAATTTTCAACATCTTGGTTAAATATCCAAATTGAAGCATGTTCAAACACATTAATAAATAAATCAAAAAATAATTCTTAGAGCAAAGAGAGAATAAGATACTGAACACCCACTAAGAGTGAAAGACTTCCATAAAAACGATTTGATAATAATGTGAATCTGAGTGCAGTACATGTCTTACCATTTTATGCCTCTTGGACTCATCATCACTATCATTTTCAACGTTATCAGTAATTTTCCTGATAAATCAGAGTATTAACATAGTATATTAGCCATAAAATAACTAAACTTTCTTCGTCAGCTATTTACAAGAGATAACATCACATTTTTCCAAACCTTCTTTTGGCAACAGAACGATCTTCACCAGCAGCTTCTGAACCGCCTAAATCAGGAACCTTGCTGACGATATCTTTCAGAAAATCAAAAACGTTAAAGGCCTGGACACACTGTTTTCTGTACATACAAGGATAAAATTTTAAGCACCTTAGATTTACATCTTGAAACAAAGCACAAAAAGAATAATTTTTCTCATAGCAAGAACGAACCCTATTGTCTAATGTGTGCCAAAGTCCCTGTGCCTGTGTGCATGAGAGAGAGAGAGAGAGAGATCACTATTTTCTTCCCATGTACTTTTAGCCAGTGCAAACGCCAAATTGCCAAATATCTCGGAAACTACACCTAAAACAAATGCTACAGAAGGAGCCACTGTCTTTAATCTTAATAACTGAAACTGATACTTAAAGCATATAGGCATGGTGTTTGATAGAAAAGAGTCAGTACAGGGTTTGATTCTCACTGAACTATAAAAGTAATTGCCTATCCTCAAAGAAGATATTTACAATCTAAAAGTTAATAAATGAAATTTTCACTTACAAATGCAAAGAATTCATGGTCTTTGCTCCTCTCTTCAAAGTAATCTCATATGTCTGAGCACATAGATCTTGCAGAAAGAGTTCCAAAGCTTTAGCTGCACATTACATTGGCAGCAGGCGATAAGTATCATAAATAATAAAGAAACTGCAATGTTCTTTTTTTTTTTTTTTTATAATTGTTACAACAAGTGGGGGAGGGGAGATTCAAAACCCTAGTTCTCCTCATAAAGAAGAGCAAGCAATGCCACTCATAGACTAAATTAGAACAAATAAAAAAAATTTAAAAAAAAAGAAGGAAAAATGTTGAAGGTGAAACAAAATCTGTGAACTACTAAACAAAGAATCATTAAAAATAGAACTAGAAGTATGTATGAGTATATATATATATATATATATATATATATATAAAGTTATAAACAAGCAGTAGCTAGGGTTTTAAAAGTTACTTACAAACTAGAAGAGGCACAGCCATGGCAATCTTCCCAATATCCTCATCTGCTTGCATAATCTTCTTAATCCGAGCCTGTGGAACAACTATATCAAATCAGATAACATGATCCCATTTTTAAACCCACTGCATTGAATGAATGTCAATATAGGCTACTATATAGAAAGAACAAATATTTAATTTGTGAAGCAACACCACATAGAATCATAGATGCTATAATCACACTTCTAGACTAAAAAAGAGAAAATACATTTTTGTTATAAAAAAAAAAGAAAGTAAAAGCAATCATTAGTGTGAAGAATTTCTGGACCCAGTCCAGGGAAACCTATCAGAAACATGGCATAAGCAAACCTAAAAAGTAAATATTCACCAAAAAAACCTAGAATAATTTAGCTAAAAAAAGAAGATCAAATAGAAAGAAAGAGTATTGAAAGTGAGTGCCATGTAAGTATAATCCAGTTGAGGTTCCCTAAATAAGATTTGGATCTTGCGCGCATAGAGAAAATATGGTGCTAAGCAAAATTCCAAATCCATGTCAGGTCTACAACATAGAGATGCTACTTTTACACCATATAAAATATAATACATTCAAATTGACATGAAGTTTGCCAAAGTTTTCTCCTTTAAGTCTGTTTACTAATCATATAGTTTTAACTAATGAAATTCATTTATCTTGGATCAAATATTCATAAAAGAGAACTGTTCTTAGAAAACCTAGCACACTAAAAGAAAATTTATAGAACTGCTACAACACTAGTGGTTATCCACAAAACCCAGTATTATAATGAAAGAGAAAATTATAAATTTTTTCCTTTAAAAAAAAAATCTAAATGAGGATGTTACACCAAATTAGGGGTAATACAACACAAGATATTATATGGAAACAATTCATTTTATGCATAATAGAAGTGGAACAAGCTGGGACAAGATGAGATAAAGACCACAAATGCAACAGTATAGAGCAGCAACACACTGCAAGTAGAAGCTAAGAAGTAAATAAGAGCAAGGCCTAAAAAGGCATGAACAATATCATGGCAAAGGACCAAAAAGGATATCCTCTACATAGAGCAAAATGCAAAATGAGTCGTGAAGCTGACATCACATTGTCAGGATTAAGAATGATTTGCTTACGAAAAAATACATAATTATGTGGGTGGTTCACTTCAATTTCCAAACTAGAGAAGGGGATTTTCCTACAAAAAAAAGTGCTTTGCTTTGGAGGGATGACTTGTGTGCTTCCCTTGAGCCCCATATACAGGATCATCTCTTACGCAACAGCTATACATATTTAGGATAACAAAAGTATTTTATTCTCAAACTGATTCTGCAGCTTTCTCCCAGTTGCAACATAATAAAAATTCTTTAGCTTATGCATAACATTAACATAGAGAAAGAAGTGGACTATACCACTTATCACTGAAGGCCTCTATAGGATAAACTGCACGAGGGACCCCATTCATAGGGCAAAAAAATCCACAGAGAATAGATTTAGACCTAATTTGCCTAATGTATGGTGAAAGTACTGAACTAAAAGTTCAATTGTAGGATTTATTAGATTCCAAATAGAAGATTATAGACCAATTGTTTAAAAATTCCTATCAAGTGATATCTCCCTTAATTTAACTTGATGCAAATAAAAAGAACCAATCAAATGCTTATTACTAATATTTCTCATGTCGGCAGGGCATTAAGACCTAACAAGCTGTAAAGGGTCACTCAAAGCTAATCATGGACAAATGTCATGCTTGAAAGCTAATAGTCTAGCATATCTATCTAGATTCAAGTCAAATAGGTAGTATTCTCTTATTCACAGAGGAAAAGATGGAATAAAGATAATTTAGAAAATGATTATGATGAGCTTAAACAAGCAGCTAGATCAAACAAGTGTGGAAGAACTAGATTCCTAGAAATAAAATTGCAAACACAATTCACATGCCATTGTTTCATGTATATGAATTTTTAATTTAAAAATATATATATATATATATATATATATATATATATATATATATATATCTATCTATCAAAGCATTCCGTATGCACAATAAAATGGCACCATGGTAGTCACAAAATCTACACTATGTGACTTCAAGAAAACAAGGAGAGGTGAAATGTTAAAAGATAAATAAAAAGAGAATCATGGATGAAACCGTCACATCTCCAAGGCCCCATTTTTTAGTAACAGAGAACCTTCAGAAATGCCCACCAATGTCTAACAAAAACAGATCACAGAGTGCCATGCACCAAACTCAACAGTAAGGCCATGAATGTTAATTGGAGGAAACAAATTTTCTGCACATATATTACTGGTTAATAATTTAAACCATAGCAATGTACAATACCATCTCAATTCAAACAACATTCAGGATTTTTGAGAAACATCACCTTAAGACAACAACTTAACATATCAAATGATTTTTTGTTCATAAGAGTTACTTTTCTTTCCTTTTTTCTTTTTTCTTTTTTAATAATTCAATAGTTATAACAATGGAGAAGAGGGGATTTGAACCCTGGCTCTCCTTATAAAGTAGAGCAGGCAATGCCATTGAACTTCACGGCTTTTGACTTTATTCTTTAGAGTTTCACATGCACCCAACAGGTCTTGAACCCAAAACCTCACCCTCCACCCCATTATCAACCCTAAATCTTTCCCATTTCTTACTTCTTCCTCATCTTTCACCTTCTCTCTTCTCTCACTGTTGGGGGAGTACTCATCCTCAAATATTCTTCCCCTCTTGTGCCTCTTTCTTCCCTCACGGGCCTTTATTGATCAATCAGCGACCCTGGTGAAAAGCCACCTTGGGTAGCATGGGTGCCATCATGGCGCTTTCTTTGAGACTTTAAGCTTGTTGATTCTCTATCCTGTGGTGCCACTCGATTTCTTTCCTTCACTGCCAGTGGTCATTGGTTGGTCCTTGGAGTTTGTTGATTCACCATTTGTTAATGCCGACCAATTTCTTTCAGTCCTAGTCAGTGCCATGAAAATCAAGGTAGTTTCTTTTGTTCTTCAATTTCCTCCTAAACCGTAAAGTTTGCTAATTTTTGGTTGGATTCCTTGTTGGGTTATGGGTTGTTGTAAACACTCTGGCAGTGGATTGGTTGTGCTGGGTTTTTAATATTTCTAGAGAGAAGCTTATCAAAAAAATATATGTATATATTTCGGGAGAGAGAGACAATTGCAAAGAGACGGCTGAAAAAAAGAAGAAAATAAAAATCAATTGTTAAAGCTACAATGCCTTGCCTGATGAGTGAGATACTGTAAATTTCATATTTTTGGCTATGGTGTGTTGATCCTGATGCAAGGGAATTTGGAGTGAGTTTATCTAATTATTAGCTAAAGAAAGCATAATAAAGTGCCTGATGCCAATGCTCTAATTAGACAACAGCCAGTGTGCATCATAAATAAAAGTCCTTTTGCATGAGTTGCAAAGCAAACTTGATATGATTAAAGAACTTCATATGGTTCCTCTGAATCAATTCACAAGGAAAACCAAACCGGCCTTTGGAATAGTGCCATTTACTTCCATCCTATGAGCAAGGAAGGGAAAAAAGAAGATTATCACTATGCAGATGGCTTGCTCTCTCTCTCTCTCTGTCTCTCTCGGCTACAGTAAAAAGGTCACACCTAGTGCACAAAATTCCCACTTCTGTGGGGTTTGGGAGAGATGATTGGTAGGCAACCTTAACCCCATCTTTTTGGAGAGACTGATTCTCAAACTCAAACCTACAACATGTCACTTTGGATGGAAGGCACTTGTCATTGCACCAAAACCTGATATATAAATTTAAATAGTTGAGGGATCAAAAAACCATAACTACAATACTGTAACTAAAGTGCTGTGAAACATAGCTATCTTTCCCACTACAAAACAGAAACTCCTTTATTTCCACCCCAGACTCTCTATTATGTTTCCATTATCTTAGAAGCCAAGAACACAAAAAACATCCTAGTAAACTAAACTAAACATGTTATAAATTCAAGTATTGAACACAACGTGGTTTATCCAGTAACAATAACATTGCAAGGTTTAAAAATTATCAGAATCAGATTAACTATTTCATACATGACACATATAGAACAAACAGTCTAAAACTTACACAACCCAAGTGAGCAAAAAGAAGAAAAAAGAAAAACCCCATGTCCATGAAAACAAAAGTAAGCGGTTATGTTGAAGAAAAACAAGCAAAGAAACAAACCAACACACACACACACACACACACACACACACACACAAACAAACAGAGAATAAAGAAAAAGAAAGACTTACGGCTGGAAAACGAGTATCAAGTTTCTTCCTCATGTTGTCAAAACTTGGAACCCTAAGAAAGAGATAAGAAAAAATCCAGAATCTCTCTATATCTCTCTGTGTCTGTGTCTCTCTGTATCCTCTGGTTTTGTTTGTACAGTCACAAATAGAAACAGTTAAAAAAAGAAGAAAAAAACAAAGCAGAGGACAAAGACCAAAACGGTCCAACACTTAAAAGGCACGACGAAGGAGACGAAATTTTTTTGTATATTTGTAGAGATTCGCTTTGGCCTTTTCCAAACTGCTGTTTTCCGACAAATGGGGGCCACGAAACTCTCAAATATTAGTCACATATAGGAACTCTACGAGGAGACCCTACTCTATCTATCCCTACTTCTTCTTTTTCTTTTTCTTTTTCTTTTTCTTTTTAATTTTTAATTTTTTTTGGAATGTTCTCAAAATCATTGTTTTTAGGTCAAAGTTTATATCCCATGTTTGATTGCACTAGATTTTTGCAACGGTGACATGTGTGAGTGCACCGAATCTAAAACAAATCTTTATCATATCTAATAAGATTAACAGATTTTTTTTTTCTTTTTTTTTTTGAGAATCTACAATTAAACAATTTAGATTTTCTTTAATTAGTAAAATCTAATTTATGATATTTTTACTAAGATGGGTGATCCTCCTACCAATTATTTTTTGTAAAAAATCATTCACCTAATTTTCAAGATAAATCCTCTAGTTGACATGGTAGTAGACTAGTAGGTTTCTTTTTCTGTTAACTCTAAAGGGTGTTGTTTATATTATCAAAATCAATTGTTGTTACTTGTTGTTTCTCAAAAAAAAAAAAAAAAATGTTGTTACTTGTCGTATGAGATACTAAAGCGAGAAACTTTATTCTTTTTACATTTGGTATGTGAAAAACCCATTAAACAAATGAAGATGATGCAGTTAACTGATCAATTAATTTCTATCTAATTGAGTTCATATTTTCAAAATTAACATTCAAGAGTCATGCCATTTTGTAATGTTTTATAGTTATAAACTTATTTATAAATTATTCTATATACTTTATATCTTTAGAATATGTGGAGACAATTTTTACACAAGGTCAAGAGGTGCAGTTGTAACCAAGGATCAGGATCTCACATCGAAGAGAAACCCCCCACTTGTTGCCTTATAAGCTGAGCTTGTAATGGTACACTACTTCCTTAGATTCACAGTTTATAAGGCAGCAAGTGGGGGGTTTCTCTTCGATGTGGGATCCTGAGTCTTCGTTACAACTGCACCTCTTGGCCTTATGCAAAAATAGTCTCCACATAATATATTTAATTATCATTTTTATTTTCTATTGAAGTAGATTTTATCAATTATGTTGATGATTCTTTTATTTTTATTTTTTATATACAAGATAGAAATTTTACTCTACCTTAATTTAAGTGTATGTGTATGTGAAACTCCTTCCTAGAGACTTGAACCCCGACCATTTCTCTCCACACCTCACAAGTACTTATACTTGTGGAGTAACCATCATACTAAGGGCACGCAGTAGTTTATGTTGATGATTCTTGAATGCATTATTTGTGATTTTTCACTTTATTTATTTATTTTATGAAAAGTATAACGTTATGATTCTCAATATATGATCCTACACTCTGATTCGAAAGGCTAAAACTAACATACTACCTAAAATCTAAAATCTATGGAAGAACATTTTTGGATCATCATATTAATTGTAGAGGATCTTCTTCTTTTTTCTTTCTCTTTTTGTTTCTAATATGATTTTATATATGATTTCATATTAAAGAAGACTTCATAACTCATAAGTGATGAAGTCTTCTTTAATTTAAACTATTTTATGCTTGTGTACGTTGTATGGCAACAATATATTGAGGACACCATAGAGAAGCTGCCTCAATATTATCTTAGTATGGGCTGTGAGATCTGGCGGCCAGTGACTCCTGTGATATGTTTTCATATTACAGGGTGGCCTCATTTTGATTCCTGTGATCTAGCCATTAACACTGGTGTTGACCTTTACACGTAATTGATGCAATAGGTAGGAACTGGCATGATCGATCGTGTTGTAGTGAATGAACCAATTATGTTGCGAGTAATTCTTAAGTACTCCTGGAGTATAGAGAATGATGCTCCCTTCTCTCACATTCATGGTGGGGTCCGCTCATTAAATTCATAGTAGGGTCTACCATGAATGTGAGAGGAATGAGCATCATTTCTCCATACTCCGAGAGTACCTAAATATTTTTCCCATGTTGCTCCCATGCTGTACCATGATTCGAACATGGAGTGGTATCAGTGCGTCACTCGGCACTTTTTTTTTTTTTGAGAAGAAAAGGAACCACTTTATTCATGTATGGAAAAATTATGAAGTTACATCAACATAAACTAGATAGGTAATGTCGGCTGGAACAGATTCCATCCAAACAGATAAAGGAAACGACATTCTAGCTCTCCTAGCTAAAGCATGTGCAACACCGTTGCCCTGCCGCCTAACATGAGAGAAAGAACAAGTTTGGAACACACCCCTTAAAGACTTACAATCTTTTATAATATGACCGATACTAGACCGGTTCGGGCAGAGGCCTACTAGTGCTTTTACCACAAGCTCGGAGTCTCCCTCAAATACTGCATGTCTCAAGCCCAACTCTTCCATGAATATCATCGCTCTCCTTGTTGCCATTGCCTCAAAGACTTCCACAGTCGGCAGCATTTCAATTTTCTCTGCTAGAGATCCCATGACTTGACCTCGATCATTCCGCACCACAACACTATTGCCTGCTTTCTCTTCATCCACAAAACAAGCCCCGTCATAATTCACCTTATACATTCCTGCATCTGGTGGTACCCAACGTTGTGTCTGGGTCAATTTTCTGTCAGACCTGCCAGCAGAATTTCCATGGAACTCAGTTAGCAATGTAGTTGCCGCTTCAAGGATCTTCTCAAGGGGGTGGTGCTGCTCGTTGAAGTGCCTCTTGAGAGGTTGTTAAGATAAATCGTAATTGGACCTCTACGGAGTCGGCTCTATAGAGGGGGGAAAAAAATTGGGTCCCCCCCAGCCCAAATAAATTTTTTTTTTTTAATGATTATATATATATATATATATATTATTTTTTTTTTATTTCTGGAGTTGTGAATCACTCTTCTAAAGACTTAGGAGGTATTTGGTACATGCACTTAAAAACATGTGTTTTATTGTTTGAAAACATGTGTAGAAATACGTGTGAATGAAAAAGTGTGTGAAAATACGTGTAATGTTGTTTAAAAACTGAAAACATGTGTTTGAGTTGCCATACCAAACGGGGCCTTAGACTTCCTCTCTTTTAATTAGTCTAGTCTAACTAGCAACTACCTAGTTCAAAAACTTAACAAAAACAAAATTTTAAAATAAAAAATAAAAAATCACATTTAGCCCAGTATTAGAATACTAGCATTAGGTGTTCTAAATGGTAAATATTTAGTATTTAAAACATCAAATATCAAAAACGCTATTGTACTAGACATTTTAAATGCTATATTAAAGTAGCAAAAGTAAGTTTAGATTTGTGAAAATATATATATATATTTGACAGTTGATGCTCTTAAGAAACAATATTATTTTGTATTTTTTTTTGTTTTTGTTGGTAAATGATTGCATCTTAATGTATTAAGAAACAATGATTTTGTGTATTGATCTTGGTTGATAGTTTGTTAGTACTATATAGATACCTATTTGGATTTTTTTCTTATACTTAGGCCCCCCTAGATTGAAATCCTAGGTCCGCCCCTATGAGTATAGTATAGGCAAATAAGAAGGTCGCCTAAGGCCTCCGAGTAGAAAAAGACTCAAAATTTTAACCAATCCCTATAATAGTATTAATTAAATCTAAATATTAACCAATAAATAAAATTGGAGATTTTGAAATTAAAAGGGCATAGCACTTATATGAAGAAGACTCCCCTTGCACTAAATCAAGAAACTTTCTTGTCAATGATCACGAAGGTGAGCCTAAAATTAGAGGCGATATTAGCCTCTGTTTGGATAGGCGTTTGCGTTTTGCTTCTGCGTTTTCCCTCTTCTTCTTTTTTTTTTTTTTTTTTTTTTTTTTTTTTCACGCGTTTTCTCCCCACAGCGGTTACTGTTCATGTACGGTACATGAACAGTAGCCGCAACTTTTGACCACTTTTCCGTGAACAGTACATCCGTGCACTGTTCACGGACCCACAAATTTCATTTTTTATTAATTTTTTCATTAAAAATGGGTCCCACGGTACTATTTACACATTTAAAAATTATTTTGCTACAGTAATTTCAGTAATAAGTTTTCAGTTTTAGCAAAATAAGTTCTATCCAAACAGACCCTTAGATATTTCAGATGCATGCATCCTCATATTTACATGAGAGTCTGCCCCTACAAATATGAAATATTGTCCAATTTCCACAAGTGTGGGCCCCACCTTCATGCATCCGAAACAACTTCTTGTTTTTCCTAAAACTGATGGTCAAGGTGAAATAGCTACCTAAGAAGATAAACAATAAGGCTATGGACATGACGGATTCAGTAGACTAGATTCTTATCCATTGCAATATTGAACAAAGTATCCATTTTACCCATCAAGAAGGTTCACAATTTGTAACACCAGGAGGATAATTTTGTGATACAAATTATGATGTCATGCCAGGTTGTCCAACGTATGCTTGTAACTTCAAAGATGCCTAGTGACTCTAGTCTAGGCATTTAATTGATTAGCAATTAGCAGCATCGTTGTGTGAGGTCACACATGCGAACTTTATAATATTTGATAGATGGCCTTCCGAATTTTGTTTTGCAATGATTCTAGGTAAGCATCCAAGGGGACCACAGATGTGAATCCAAATTAAAAAGCTCCACTTGATAATTTTTTAAAACGAAATTTTACAATATTTTCAAATTAAAATGTACTTTCAAAACATAATTTTAATGTAGATAGATTGTCATGTCAGTTTATATTAGATTAATTGAATATAGGAGAAATTACATTTTACCATCTTAAACTATACTTTATATTATATTTTGTACCATAAACTTTTTGAATGCACGTTTTACATCCTAAACGTTTTGTATCCTAAAAGTCATAGTTTAGGATGCAAAACTATGACTTTTGTTACACTTTGTACCCCGATGTTAAGTTTGATGTTAATTTGGATGGAAAAATATGATACTATGTGAAAAGACCTAATTACCCATCTTCTCAATCTATTAAAAACAAATGAAAAATTACACATCACTACCATAAACTATATTCCTTATTACACTTTGCACCATAAACTTTGAATTTCCATCCAAGTTAACATCAAACTTAACATCAGGGTGCAAATTGTAATATGTAGTATAACTTAGGGTGGTAAGGTGTAATTCTCCCTTGAATATATATAACCTTATGTGGAAAATCATGAGGTTCTAATAGATGGCGCATTCTTTGTAAAGAGAATTAAAACATTCTCAAGTGTCACATCAAAGATAAGAAAAAAATTAGATATTAACTTTTTGTTCCGTTTGATTAAATGTTTTAAGACTTTTCTAATTAAAAAAAAATATATTCTTTGTTTCTTTTGATTTAATGTTTCAAGATTATTTCATTTCTCACACATACACACAAAATTCTTCGCATTTCAATTCACCATTTTCACCTCTTATACTTCTACTCCTTATATATACCTACCCATATAGCCCTTTATACCATCCTATGCCAAATACACACATATCAAAAACAATGTCATTTACCTTCAATCTTTCGATGACATCTACTTAACTCCAACATTGTTATCTCATCTAATCTTAACCCATATAAGTTGACTACAACCAAGGAAGGGGACTTACATTTTATATTGAATGACGTCGGCAATTATGATTTTGATGTTAGGTCGGACGTTGTAGACTTGTGAGTTTTGTAAAGGTTGTAATTGATTTTGGGTGTTTGAAATGTGTATTTTGTTTTGGATTTAGGAAAAAGAAAAAAACATATTCTATATCAACTTTTATTTTACAATATTCCTCCAAAGTTATTTTTTTATTTCTCATTACTTGAACTGAATAATAATAATAATAATAATAATAATAATAATAATAATAATAATAATAATAATGGATATGTGTGTTCAATTTATAATTGTTATTTTTTATGATAAACTCATTACTAACTAAGTTCTATAACAATTATGCTATTATATATGTACAAAATTTTCCAAAACTATTTTACATAAAACATTACAATATTATCCGTACGTCGCACGAACAACCTAGTAGTTGTGTTTTGAAATTACAATTTCAACCCTTTAAATCATTTTTAAAAAAAAGCGAATTTTCCGAATAATTTGAAAACAATGTCATTTTTCAATAATTATTTTATTAAAATAATATTATTTTGTGAATTTTTCCACTTATAAAATAGAAAAAGTTTTTTTTTTTTTTTGAATATACAAAAAGGTCTTACATATAAGGTGTAAAGAAACATCCTGGTTTCCAAAAAATCAAAGCTTGGAAAGAATTTTAAAAGACTTTAACTATACTTAGCTTACTCTTCATTTTCCATCCCAACTAGGGACGAAGTTGTTGTTGGACCTGGGGGCAGTGGCCCCCCAGATTTAAAAAATAAAAAAAGTATATATATATATATATATATATATATAATATTATTTTTAGCAATTTGTTTCGATAAAATTGCAGTTTGCCTCCTTAACAATATTATTGAAATTTTTAAATGCTAAAAAAAAAAAAAAAAAAAAAAGCCCAACAACAAAAAATGAGCCCAAACAACACCCCAAAACAAACACAAGCAAAAAAAAAAAAAAAAAAAAAATTCAAAGCCGGTTCTAACTAGATATCTAACTAGCCTAGGAGGAGGAAACACCCAACTTACCTCAAGGCATGACAAAACGGACGGGCGGGTCGGGTCGGGTCGGGTTGACCCATATTTTTCACATGAATTATTTTATTTTATTTTATTTATAAAGAAAACAACATGCATTTGCCATTTGGAAAGTCATGCAATAAATTACTTGATGTAAAATACATTACTTTGAATTCACCACTTATATCAAGGATGAACTACACTTATTAATACTTAATTCAATAATTTTAAATTATACAAATCCTAACATTGCTATTTAAAACAAAGTAACACAAAGATAAGTAAAACAAATACACAAATTTTATTTCTACAAAATATCAACATCCCAAAATATAAAACAAAATCACAAATGACTTATTGGATAATTCATTTGACAAAGAATAAAAATATATAAGAAATTTAAAATCTTGAAAATTAATTTTATAATATATTGTCAATTGTGGTTGACACTTTATTTTAATTTGAGATATACATTAAAGTTTGGTTGATTACATATTTATACATGGTCTCTTTTATGAATATCATATTATTCTTAAGCAACACACACTCTAAGAAATATCATAATTTACTTTGAAAAACCATTTATTTTGGACATAAATTGTTAAAAAATGGGTCTAAGCATTCATAATTTATGTTAATTTGATACTTTACTTCACTATTTTCACATTTGTGAATGTTTCTCACACATATCTACAATTTTAAATATATGTTTTTAACTGTATTGTAATTAGATTATCTTGGCATGTGTTTTGCTATTTGATATCTAAAATTTTTACTCATTACAAAATGCTCAATCATTCATCTTTCAATTAATTTGCATACAGTTATGTAAATGTTTCAAGTGTTCGGGTCGGGTTGACCCGCAAAACACGGATCAGGTCATGGGTCATTTTGTTTTTACTTCGGATAAAAAAAATTGAGTTCGGATAAGGTATTTTTCGGATCGGGTCAGAAAATTATGACCCGTTTTGCCATGTCTCACATATATAATAAAAGGGAAAAAAGAGGGGGATTTCTAAGCCATTCCCCCCCTCCCCCCCCCCCCAAAAAAAAGAAAAGAAAAGAAAGGAAAATCTAACTTACGACTGAACACAGAGGAGAGGAGTTCAGCAACTAGTGACACTACAAGTCTGCAGAAGCAAAGGTATCCCTCTCATCTCATATTGAATCATTGTTTGGTTAATTTAGATTTAATCATGTGTTAACACCTGACACTGTTGTGACTCACAGGTTTATAAAGAAAACTTAAAAGGGAGCACAGTGCAAGAGCAGGGATGGAGAGACTTTTAGAGACATAGAATATACTAGGGGAAACTAGAGAGGAGTCAAAGAGAGAGAGGTAAAAATCTAACCCATCTTTGTCTCTCTCTTTAATATAGCCCATAATTTATATTCTTTTACAAATAAAAAAGTTGTCATCTGACAAACACAACACAACACGTCGACAGTCAACTCCTATTGCCATATCTTGTGATGCTTTGTGATTTTTTCTTTTTTTTAGTTTTGTCTTTAGTGTCTTTGTCTATTAGTTAGTGTCTTTTAAAACATTAAAGATATATATATATATATAAAATAAATAATTAAAGAGATTATTTGCAACTTCAAAATTTAGTCGTTTTCAGCTCAACGTTTGAGTTCGTGCATTTTTTAGTGGGTCTTGTGCATTGTTCATAGGACTTGCAAGTAGTTTTTTCAACAAAAACAACTTTAAAATTGAGTTTTACTGCATTATTCACACAATTAAAAATTATTTTACTACAGTGTTTTTAGTTTTCAATAATAAGCAGTATCCAAACAGACCTTTATTGATTAGTTGTTGAATGCTTTTGTGCATAGTGCTTGTCTATTGTGTATAATGATTGTAAATTATTGACCATATAATGACATAATAATTATAGATGATTTCGAAGATTTAAAAAGACAGCGAGTTCTATTTTCATAAATAATTGCATTTTAATATCTTAAAAAACAATAATTTTGTATATTTTTCTTTGTTGATGGTTTATTAAATGAATATTTATTTGAAGTTTCAAATTTTATTTATTTATTTATACTTCTGCCCCCTAACTATAAGTCTTGGCTCCATCCCTGATCCCAACCACAAACCACCGAGTAGCCCCGAAAATAAAACACAAAAGAACTCTAAGATCTTGTGAAAGGGTAAGATCAAAGATGGCCTTTATAGTTTATATTATATAGTTTGTGTCTTCATCAACCCTGCCAGAAACCATGAGAAGAAACTGCAATTTGAGTTCAATGCTATATTAGTCTGATTGACCTGATAAATTAGTAAGCGAATGTGGGCCATTGCAATTTTAATATTAGTATGGTAACGACAAGCGAACAAAGCACGCCATTATTAATATATTGTTTGTAGAATGAAAACTTGGAGGGAAATACTGTGGAATTATCCAACTGATTGGCCGATGATTGACTTTCAGGTAGCAAAAAATACAAGCAGTTTGGCCAGTTGGTAGTGCAGATTCTGCAGAATGATCAATACTATATATTTGTGTGTCGGTACAACTTTATCCCCCCTCTTAAAACCGTTATTTTAAAAATAGATTGGATCTATACTTATTTTGTTAATATTGATGCATGTATCAAGATTCAAGAATTCATTAACCATATTAATATAACGCTAATTATTGTTGCAAACATTGAGTCATACACTACCATACACATTTCAGCTGAAATCGTGTTTTGATTTGTGTAATCAGTATACACAGTGTGTAACTATCCGATGATTGTGTTTCAGTTCACGCAGTGTGTAACTATCACCAGATTCACCGCTCCATGCACTTCCACTACCTTAGTATGATAAACAGTCACACTGGCACTAAGTACTGTCCTTCCATGTGCCTTTGTCTGAGATGATACTCGATCAACTTGAACTTGTTACCAGAACACTGACCTTTTTGTTTTCGTAGGTTCCTGATTAGATCTAAACTTGCAGATGGGAACTAGCAAAATTACGTGACCAAGAATGAAAAAATAAAATAAAATAGTGCATGGCTTTGTTCTTAAGGAATAGAAATCTTCTATTTCACTTTTAATGTTTTATTTATGTTCCATAAACTGTAGTATGTTCTATTTTCAATTCTTACAAGCAGTCAATTAATAGAGTATAAAGTGAAATATTCAAAATAAAACAAAAGACGATTATTAGTTAACCATTGCAAGTGGAGTATAAGTGAAATACTTAAAATAAAACAAAAGACAATTATTAGTTAACCATTGCTAGACCGACTTAGAATGCAGCCTGCAGTTACACGTAATGGTCCGATGGGTTGGATTCCTACAAACTGATGTAAAAGAAAACTTTGTCCTACATAAAATTAGAGAAATAAGAACTCTCTCTTTAGGAAATGTATATACATTCCAAATTAAAAACAAAGATATTTAAATTGGGACATAAAGAATATTATATTAGCAGAACTCTGTAACTTGAGTTACTATAGTCCGGTAAACATTAATCAATAATTAAGTAGCTTAGAGCTCCTCTATTAATGGATACCTGACCTGACCCCTTCGGTGTACGATGAGGCTTTTTTTCTTGTTTGTATCAAAGATGCGGCGAAAAGGATTCTATATGTGTTTGTTAAAGATTCAAGTATATGGGAGATTGGCCTTTACGAAGGTCAACGTTTATACCAATATAAATACCATAACATCCTTGACTCCCTTAACACAAAACCAACACTAGCTAGCTATACTTTATTATACTCCCCTTCACACATTCTCGAGCACTTTCCAAAGAAAGAGAGAGAGATGGGTGAAGTGGAGCAATCCCCAGGAAGCTCCATGCATGGAGTAACAGGCAGAGAACAAACCTTTGCCTTTTCTGTTGCTTCACCAATGGTCCCAACTGATACAACTGCAAATTTTGCTTTACCTGTTGATTCTGAGCACAAGGCCAAGGTGTTCAAGCTCTTCTCCTTTGCCAATCCTCATATGAGAACCTTCCACCTTTCTTGGATTTCCTTCTTTACTTGCTTTATCTCCACCTTTGCCGCGGCTCCACTTGTTCCAATCATTCGTGATAACCTCAACCTAACCAAAGCAGATATTGGAAATGCTGGAGTTGCTTCTGTCTCAGGAAGCATTTTCTCTAGGCTTGTAATGGGTGCAGTTTGTGACCTAATAGGACCAAGATATGGATGTGCATTTCTAATCATGCTCTCAGCTCCAACAGTCTTTTGCATGTCATTTGTGTCAAATGCTGGAGGCTATATTGCTGTCCGTTTTATGATTGGATTTTCTCTTGCAACATTTGTGTCATGCCAATACTGGATGAGCACAATGTTTAACGGCAAGATCATTGGGCTTGTCAATGGCACTGCTGCTGGTTGGGGCAACATGGGGGGAGGAGCCACTCAACTCCTAATGCCTTTGCTCTATGAATTGATTCATCGTGCTGGCGCCACCCCCTTCACTGCCTGGAGGATAGCTTTCTTTATCCCTGGGTGGTTTCATGTGATCATGGGAATCTTGGTCTTAATGCTAGGCCAAGACTTGCCTGATGGAAACCTCAGTACCTTACAGAAGAAGGGTGAAGTTGCCAAAGATAAATTCTCCAAGGTCAGTTTTGTTGAACTCTACTTTTCATGTTTTTTATTTTTTTATTTTATTTTATTTTTTTTTAAACAGCCAAAAAATATTAGACTAATTTGGTTTTATGTCACAGGTGCTGTGGAATGCTGTCACAAACTATAGGACATGGATCTTTGTCCTCCTCTATGGCTACTCCATGGGTGTTGAGTTGTCCACAGATAATGTCATTTCTGAGTATTTCTATGATAGGTTAGTCTCCCTCCTCTTCACTAGTCCCATTAAAAATTATAAGAATCAGGCTAAAATACAACAATTGTTCCTTAACAGCTTTATTCGGTTGGCAATTTTAGTTTCTGAAGTTTAAAGTGATCATTTTAGTCTCTAACAGTCATCTTTTTTAGTCCCTAACAAAGTGATAAAGTGTCAGTTTTTAGTTTGGCTACATCATCTAAAGGATTAAATCGACCACTTTACACTTCAGGGAATAAAATCACCTGTAAGTTAAAGTTTAGAGACTATATAGCAGTATATTTAAGCCTAAGAATTAGAAACTAACCGTCCGTTTGATATGTGGCAGGTTTAATCTTAAGCTTCACACAGCCGGAATGATTGCTGCCTCCTTTGGTATGGCCAACATTGTTGCTCGTCCATTTGGTGGTTATGCCTCTGACTTCTCAGCTAGATATTTTGGCATGAGGGGCAGGCTATGGACCCTTTGGATCCTCCAAACTCTAGGAGGTGTCTTCTGTATCTGGCTTGGCCGTGCCAATTCATTAGCTATTGCTGTCTTGGCAATGATCCTCTTCTCTGTTGGAGTTCAAGCTGCGTGTGGAGCAACTTTCGGCATCATACCATTCATTTCTCGGAGATCATTGGGTGTTATATCAGGCATGACTGGTGCTGGTGGAAACTTTGGCTCTGGATTGACCCAATTAGTGTTCTTTACAAGCTCAACATTCTCCACTGCAACAGGCCTCTCTTTCATGGGGGTCATGATTGTGTGTTGCACTCTTCCTGTGACATTGGTTCACTTCCCACAGTGGGGGGGCATGTTCCTTCCACCTTCCCAAGACAAGGCGAAATATACCGAAGAATTCTATTATGGCGCAGAGTGGAACGAGGAGGAGAAGCAGAAGGGTTTGCACCAACCAAGTCTCAAATTTGCTGAGAACAGCCGGTCAGAGCGAGGCAGGCGGGTGGCCTCAGCTCCAACTCCACCAGATTCAACACCAGCACTTGTTTAGTTAATTAAGGAAAGATAAATTAAAGTCATGGTGGAAGCTAATAGAAACCAATAATGAGATCAAAGGATGTGTACAATGTTCTCTGTCTCTCTTATGTCCCATGATCCTTCTTTCTTGCCTCGAATTTACCTTAATAGTCATTAAGATGAATGCAAGATTTATAAAACATCCATATATTTATATATATATATATATAGTTTTGCAGGACATGTCTGATGGCTCTATATGTTCCAATTTCTAGGGAACCATGACCTCATTAAAAATCAACATGGAGCGCACTTGCATGCATTACTGTACTTTCCTCTGACTGACCCAGATCTGTTCAGTCCAATCATTTTCTTGCCCCACCCACCATATTTTAAGGGCCAAAGCCCACAAACTAATGTGATATGCTACAGCCATTATAAGTAGTTTGCAGTGCCCCCTCTATTTGATATTGGGCTCCTCTTTGACCCAGTTATTCAGCCTTGCTTAGCATATGTGAAAAATAGCTTCTCCACACCCCCCCCCCCCCCCCCCCCTCCCCCACACACAAAAAAAACAAAAGAAAGAGGTTGCATCGAATGTATAGTTAGTTACATGCTTTTCTGACCCCTATGAGCAATTCAATTTCAAATTACTCTCAGGTGTTTCTTCAAAAGCAGAAGCAAATAAGCACCCAGAAGAAATATAAACGAACACTGCTAGCACCAGATTGATACTGCTAACAGGCTTGTTTTTATGATATTGCACAAAGAAAAGTTCAGGTATAACAAAGATATACACATGCTCATCAATTAAGGTACATTTAATGAAGTTTTTGAGTTCCATTGCAACAAAATGGAACAATTATAACAAAGCATATACATCATCCAGCAAGTTAAGTACATAAAAAAAAGTTAAATCACTTCCAATCTTATAATAATGCATTGGAGGGTGCAGCCTTTTCAACTAGAAACAAAAGATTTTAGAGCTCACTAGTAGCTTAGCTTTCCACGACCACCGCAGAGAGATTTTTATTTATTTTTTTTGAATTTATAGATATTCGATGGAATATTTCGGTGTCACGAGGTTCTCATTGCTTGCTTTGTGGTTCTTGCTGAGACCGAATGGAAATTCGTTATGAAGTTCTGGAAGGTCATTCTTTCTTCACTTTTGATTTTCAATTTTCAATTTCCATTGTATATGTTTAAGAATGATTGATAGAGGTAAAGAAGACAACACTTATTTATTTTTTTGTTTATATTCTCTACAAGTAGTTTATTTGAAAGGAATGTTAAGATTTACATTTTTTTTTTTTTGAAAGGTCTGTCATGACTCATGAGTAGCATGATACATGACCTTAACAAAGTAAGAGACCATGTGGGTTTTATTCATCATCATCAGTACATTTTCTTCATGGCTCGGCTTTCGGGATATCTCATTTGAGACGGTATAGTTAGTTGTCTTGTCTGATGTGGTGTGGTTACTCTTCGCAAATGTCATAGGAATTGAGTACATGGTCATGGAAGGAACCATTTGAATTTTGATGTAGCTTGACCAAGCTTTGGCCAACTAGAAAAAGGCAAACCGATGCCATTATATTTGGTAGAACATTATTTTGACACAGAAGAAGATGTAATATCTTATTGCTGGGAAATTTGAGAATATTTTTCTAGTGCAAATCTTTTGTTGAAATAGGAAAAAGCGTTGTCCTTTGGAACTAGAAGGGGCCACATGGTTCTTTTTTGAAGGAGAAGAAAAAGACCCCCAAAGGTGGAGTCAGCTAGATTGTGACGGTTTCTTGGTTGAGTGGATTTTGTACAGAAGTGGTTCACTAGAATTGGTGATGGCCTTTGGCAAAGAAACATGAGGAAAACAAAGGGAAAAGTACTTCTTTTTAATCAAAAAAGAAGTACAAGAGAGGAGACTTCTAATTTCTTTGCATTACCAAGATACGGGACTAGTGGTGAAACTGAAAAGGTTTAGCATGTAGCACCAAAAAGCTCAGAAGGGACAGCTATCATAAGAACGTAAACATATGAAAACTAGAGCTTCTAGATTATTGGCATTAACTGTACTGTTGTACTATCATGGAGAAGGGACCATACGGTTTAATGAACTCTATGTCAAAACTTAAAAGTGCCATAGATATTACTCTTTGAACCATTTCTTAAGTTAGTTTTGTTCCTTCTGCTTATTTAATTTGTTGTATTTTCTTTTTCTTTTCTTTTTTGGGCTATGATCATTCCACCACTAATGCATTGGATCCCATAAGAACTTTGCAATTAGGCATGCTTGGATAGGAGTAGTATTAGTACAGGTGATCTTTGGGAAGTCCTTGTGTTGCAACCCCTTTTATTTTGGCTCTTCCTTTGTATACTTCCCATGTACTAGGGTTGCCCTCCCTTTTGTGTTTTTAATAAAAGTAGTTTACTTAAAAAGAAAACTGAATTGTGACTTGGAATGGAACAACTTTATGTGGTAAAGTTTCAACTGTTCTCTACATTGAGGATGATTAGATTGATCGGTAAGAGGAGGATGATTCTTCTGTTTAAAAGAAATTTACTTCTGAGGGAAGCCCATGGAGTGATTAATTTTATGTTCAAGAGGACTCCAATACTTCCCCCATAAATCGCTGTTGGAATCAGTAAGTCAAAGTGCACTTGGGCTTGTGTACTTCATATCATTTTGATCACAAAGAATGAATTCTTCTAGTTGAATTCAGTCATTGTCAAGGAGAATACAAATTGCAAATTTTCTATAGAGACCATAAATTGTTGATTGAAATAAGAATACAAGTCATAGGACTCCTACATGTTTATATGATTCCCCAATTGGGTGCTGTCCCTTATAATCATAATTCTTTGGGGCATCTCCCTCAAAGAAGGAGGAGGGTGCTTTGTTCAAATGCTAATTTAATTCTTGTAGTGATAAATTGAAAAAGAAAAGTATAAAAAAAGTGTCACTCAGAAACTAGCCTTTAACTTCTATTTTAGTCACATATGTCAACGTGAGCCTTGTAACGATCCAAGGTAAAACGCTAGCCACATTTATGCTATACCCCAAAATGACTAATCTAGTCACAACTATAACTCATTTTAGTTGTTAATAAAGTCTAAATCAATCCAGTATATGTCTAATGTGGAACTCATCAATCATCATACACCCACACAACACACAATCAATATCCAATCAATTTGGGTCATCTCATACCTACTAATAGATGTAGTCATAGTAAATTCTCACCCTCTCTCTCTCTCTCTCTCTCTCTCTCTCTCTCTCTCTCTCTCTCTCTCTCTCTCTCTCTCTCTCTCTCTCTCTCTTGTGTGTTTTGATACTAGCAGTCTTTTGTTGTTTACTCAACATGCTAAAGTAAGTATTAATTATTATCTATGGACTCTTGTTAAATTGCAAATGTCCCACCATATGCTTGATATCATTTAGATCATCGATCCCATTATCTCATTCAATATTTCTGTTTTGCAGGTTTTAGAGTATTAGGCTGCTAGGGGTATGCTACAGATCTTGTATGTGTACAATTTAGTAATAAATTTCTTGTTTTCTGTGCATCTCCTTTCCCTGAGAATGTCTTGATTTGGAATTAAACTCCCAAACCTTAAGCAAACAACAACAACAACAACAACAAAGCTTTAGTCATAAACTTTGGGATCGGGTATGGATCCGTAACAAATTAACCGGGGTTGGCCACATGTATTCATTTCCACCCTTCTATCCTATTCAAAATCTCACTCTTTGTCACCTTTTTAATCTATACAACCTTTTTTAAAACCATGTCTACCAATATTAATTTAGGCCTTCCTCTACCTCAACTTGAATCATAGCACCCTTTTTCATTGGTCATTAGCCACTCTGCTTTGCAGATGACCAAATCATCTGAACTGATTCTTCCTCATTTTTTCATCTATAGGAGCTACCCTATCTTCAAATGCTAAAACTTTATCTTTGATAGTTTGGTTTGATTGAGCCAATGACAAACAGATTAGGCTTAGGTTGGTTGGTTAGTTTGGAATGCAACCAAACTCATTCATCATAACCGGCACATTACAATAGAACATAAACGAGATATGTAATTAGAACAGAGGATAGTCCATTAATTATACGTTATTATTGTGTTCTCTATAAGGTACTTTTAGAGTCATTTTCTACACAATCTGACAGACAAATCCTATGCGTTATTTTTAATGCATGAAACATTATCTTCAGTGTTGCAGTGATGGCAAGAGCTTTCCCTGATTATTATGGGGTGCAGATGGAGCTTATTCTTCTTGAAAACATATCAAGTTATATGCTTATGGCTTGTGGTGTAGTTTATTTAGTTTCTGTAAGACAATGGAAAGCACAGATTTTTAATTCAGGAGATTTGTGAGTGTATTTTTTTTCCGACTTTTGCTAGCTGGCCTATATATAATAGTACAGAAATGTGACTTGTTCAAATTTGTAAAACAGATTGTTTGCATGTCTTGATGAAACCCATTTTCGTAGTCAACTGAAATAGGATTCTTAATTGAACCTTGTGGCTCCAATTATTCAAGCCTTTCTCGGTTGAGGATAAAGAAGTAGTAAACTAATGAATATGTGATCCTTTTATTTCTTATATATGCCTTCTGAGTTTGTTGAGCAATGAGGTCATGACAATTTATATGCCCTATCCTGTTGTATTTTATGATCTAGGATTTTAGTTGAGTTTTGATATTTAAGACATCTTTGGGCTGAATGAACTGAAAAAACCTAATAGTTTAGCTTTTTCTTCTTCTCTCTCTTATATTGTAAAAGGCAATGATTTTCACTGATTGATTCCTGTTCCAATTCCAAGGGATTCCTGTGCATTGGCCATCTCAAACGTGTTTGACGACGGGAAGAGATTTCGAGGGATCAAGCAGTTAAGGATCTGGAGGTAACTGTATTAATGCAGTTCCATAAGTGGCAGATATCAAATAGAATAGGCCTTTCATGCTGAGGATTGTTTTTGTTTATGATTCCTACTATGCTGTGCATGACTCTTTTATTGTGACATCAATTTATTGAAGTTTACTCATCATAGATTTATATTTGAAAAAAAAAAGGGAATAAGCATCATATCTTTCTAATTCAGGCTTCAAGTTGAAATTTTTGAACCAGATATTGATGACCCTACCTTATGTCTTGGATTTCAAATGGAAGGAAGAGCTAACAACAATGAGCTGGGTGATTTAATTTGGCTTTCCAAAACTCATTTCCTACTGTAAAGAGTTGCATGAAGTCTTGAACTCATACACGGTTTTACCTCATCTCATCAAGATGATTTTTGGTGCTTACAAAGGCCATTGCCTAGTATTGGTCCTAACTGAGGGCTATGTCTTAAGTAATCCTAGTACACTTCTTTAAGGTGATAATATTTATAAGGTTAGGATTTCACACCTTCGGTGGTCATAGCAGGATTCATTTGATGGCCATATTTCCTAATAAAACACACATAAAGTTGCATAAGTTTGATTTAAACCACTCAGCAGAATTAGTAAATGATTGTTGATTGTCTCATTGAATTCATGCAGTTTTGGAATGATATTAATTCCTTTCCTTCAATTGTGTGTATGTTGATTTCTTGCAGAAATTTCCTATGATAATTTGCTTTTGCTGGCAATGACAGGTTTTGGAGCGGCATAGAGAGGAACTAGAACGATTACTTCTTGTGGAAAGGGTGGAAAGGGTCTGAGACAGTTTTTGCACGAGTAGACCAAGAATCACCCCGTTTTTCCAGTTACCAGAGGCACGAATAGCAAGTCTGGCAATCTCTCCTATAAGTTTGTATTGTTGTACACTCTCGTTGTTTCATTATTTTCATGTGATACTCAGTTGCCTTCTTGGAATCAAATACTTGACAGGAGTCTAATTTTTTCTGTATAATTGTACGGTTAATGAGGCATGTTTTGCTCTTTCTTGACTGTCTGGATAAAGTAATGGCTATTGTCTTAGACGAGAGTAACCCCAACTCTAACCTCGATATCCTTGGAATTCATTTTTCAAGAGCATTGCATATTTATGGAAGACAGTGTCTGATGCTCCCTTTTCATTTGTAATTGATACATTGGCTTCAGCTGTATCATGTATGTGGTATTGTTGAATATTACAAATTCTGATGTGACATGATTGAGAAGTTAAAGTAGAAGAACAACACAATTGCAACCTATCAAATTCAAGAATTCATAGATTGTCATTATATGTTGGTAGCATTGGCATCAAGCAGAACAGAAATTATGTTTGGGACTTCATTAAGGAATGTAATAAAATGAAAGGGATAAATTGAAAATGAGTGAAGTTTTTTATTTTATTTTTATAAGGTGTTTGGGAGTTTATAGGAGGAGGAAATGAAATGAAAATACTTTTGATATGGTGCCCATTATATTTTATTTGTATTGTAAAGAAATGAATATAAAATGTAATTCTTCTCAATTAATATGGGAAAAAGATGTTTCACAATGTTTGGGAGGAATGCATATTAAGGCATAAAATGAAATAGAATGGGCATTTCTTCTTAAATATTTCATTCATTGTTACAAAACTCTCAAATAGGATAATATATGAAATATTCCTTAAAAATCCAGCTCAATTCATTTCATTTCTTTTGCTCGCTTGCTACACAAGTTGTAATGCCTAATTTAAACATTATCTAATATGTTAAACACGACAAAATGGATGTCCTTGATAAAATGATAAGGCAGGTTGAATATGCTAATAGAATAAGGTAAAGGTCAATAAGCCCTACCTAAATCAGGCACCTCCTCTCCTTTTAAGTTTTTGGAGAAGGGTGAGATTGTGAGTTCAAAACTCATCAAGTACGTGTAACTTGCTTGAATTTCCAACGAGTCCTTTAGTTTTTGGTGAAGAGAGGTTGTGGGTACAAAACTCATCAAAGAAGCGTGAGTTGTGAGTTCAAAACTCATCAGTATGTGTAACTTGCATGAATTGCCAATGCGTCCATAAGATTTTAGTGAAGAGAGGTTGTGGATACAAAACTCATTAGGTATGTATCTATTACACCATCTATCTATGCAATCTGAAAGTTATTTTAATAGCGCCCCCAACCCCCCCCCCCCAAAAAAAAAAAAAAAAACAAAATACATGGAGTGGGCCTCTCACAGACTAACACTCTCCCCTAGTTTCAATCGTAATGGACTCAACTTGTCTTGCATTATTCCCCAAATTAAAGAACTTCTCCATTTTTTTTTTTTGTTTCTATTTTCCAAAATTATGTATATTTGTCAAGTGTTTGTAAGCAGAACCTAACCTAAACGTTGTACAGTTTAACCAATCCTTCGCTCCAAAATCTCAATTGGTGTTAACATTTTTCATAAGTGAAATCTTTGCTGCCTAATTCATAATAGATCAAAAAATCATTTGAAAATATACTTGTTTACTTTGCCATCCCTCCTTGCCAAAGTAAACTAATCCTATCCATAGCTAAGAAAAGAATGCCAAATTTGTTTTCCTAAATAAGAACAAAGTGAATCATTTTCTGTTTATGAAAATAACCAAAAATGGTACTCCAACAAGTCCTTCCAATCCAAGCATGAAAACGAATCCAAAAATTTACTCTCACATCTGATTTCAATCCCACAATCAGAAACTTATTTAACTTCCCGCCCACCAAATAGGCCTCCTTGTCTCTCTTTAAAAAGCTTTAACTTTCATTCTCACT